>BSBN01001791.1:6073117-7346234 GCA_027924645.1 Cunninghamia lanceolata
TTTCATCAAATTTGGGACATCTAACGTTCATTTTTTGACAAGGGGTGACTTTTACAGGGGAGACTGTCAAAATTTTCAAAAATGATCATTTTTCATCATAAATATCATATTTTAGGCCTATTTCTCTATATGTGTTTGAGCACCTTAGTAACTAGTGAAAATTTTGTCCATTTATCTTAGGATTAAATCTTGCTAACCTTCAAATTTGGTCATTATATGCATGTGCCTAATTTTCTAACACCATTTTGTGCAGCTATCATTGGTCCAAGACAAGAAAATCAAACAATAACTCGTATTTTTTAGCATGCTTGTCCAAGTACTTATCTTTTTGCACTAATCTTAGGCACATTTAATTTCTAATGGGTTAATGAATCTTGTGTGCTTCGTTTGAGATCAAGCCGAAATATATGCTCTCTCCTCACACCATTTGGCAATCTTGGAGAACAAAAACTTTGACTTGATCTAATCTTTTATCATTTTTCAATCCCAAGAACTTAGTGTGTGTATGCTCTCCCTTCACGTCGAAAGGTGATCTTAGGGATCAAAAGCACCTAGGCTTCTTTCCTCTAGTGAGCCTACCTTGGATTTCATCACCAAGAGGATGAACTTAACCCATGTGTTCTGACAGGGTATACAAATTTGGGAGAGAATCGAAAGACTCTCCCATTGGGGGAATTTGTCATTTTTGGCTAAGCTTGCAAGAACTTTACACCTTGCAAAGTGAAGGAGAACAATGGGTTACCCTCTTGTACCATGGCTTAGACATACCCCTCATCTCACGGACTTTGGCCTCACATACCTTGCATATAGCGAGGTCATTCTTAGAATCCTTGTTCATCCTAGTCTAATACCTTTTGACTGTCCTTCCTTGTGGTGCATTGCAAACTAGTTAGGTCCGAGGAGTTACTCACATTGTGCTTTCATAGTGGAGAGATAGAACTCAATTTGAACAAGGTTTTGGCCTCCAAGGTAAGGGGTGCATAGGTGGTACATTACCTTGCATTCCCTATCTATCCAACACTTGATAAATAGCATATTCATGGGCCCACAAGGATTGGTACTCCCACTTGACTAATCTAGGGTGTTATTGTGCTCTATGTTTCTTCATTTGTTGAATCTCGTGCACTTCCTAAATCTAAAATCAAATCCTTTGCAAACTTGTGCATGTTGTGTGAAATTTATTGTTGGCAATTGCCCAAGGTCAAGCTATCCCTAATCACCTCCTAATCATCCACCTCATCCCAATCCAACTTCCTCCAAATTACCCACCTTGTCTTAAGCATTCCAATCCAACCTCCTAATTATCCTAATCATCCTGATCACCCTATCCACATCATCTAAATCCAATCTTTAATCCATTATCATTGGACCCAAATCCAAATCAATTAACCTAATCTAATCAAAGTCCTTATCCTAATCCTAATCCATTCTATCCACCTAATCACCTTCCAAATCACCATCATTATCCCAACCAAATCCCATTATTGAGCTTAATCAAGTCCCCCATTATTCTAATCACTTCCTAACCCAATCCTTAGTCTATCATCCTCCATCCATTATCATACTTAATCCACATCATAATCCACTTTCCTTAATCCAATTTCATCTTCCAATCCTAATTCGTTCTATCCTTAATCTTAATCCAATCCATTATCCCTAATCATCTCATCCCTCTAATTAAACCCAACATCCATAATCCATCACCAATCCTATCCTTAGTCATCATCTTAATCTAATCCCCTTGTCTATCTAATCCCATTTCATCATCATCCTAATCCAACCCACTCATCCCTCGTCTCAAATCAATCATCCATTATCCCTCTATCCATTCCTAATCATTATCTAATCTGCAATCCTTAATAAAAACTCACCCTTTGAAAATCAAGAATTGGTTAAGGACTTAACCCCTTTCAACCCCATCCAAATTTCATCCAAACCCTAATCATAATTCCTCCAAATCATCATCAAACCATCATCCAAGGGTCCTAGACCTAATCCCTAACCAATCCCTATTAATCTCCATCAAAACCTATCAAATCCAATCCATAACATCAAGCTTGTTTTCATAAACAAGCACCTCTATAATCCCCTTTTTACAAAAAAGTGCCTCTATGCATGAACAAGAGCCTTTGTAGGGTAGATAGGTGTCTTTTCTTAGACAAGCGCCTTTGTATGTTATTGTGGTGCCTTTGTCAAAACCAGCCAAAACATCCTTGTCCCTCAAATCAAACATCAAAAGGGCCTTTCGCCTAATCAAATTCAATCCAACCATCAAAGGGCCTTAGGCCTAATCAAAATCAACCCCAATCAATCCAAATCCCATCATCATCAAGTGTCATATATCGTTGACCTTGATTAATCAAAATCCAAATCAAATCCATCCTAGTATCAAGTGTCATATATCGTTGACCTTGATCAATACAAAACAATCAACCCCCTCTAATCCAAAATCCAAATCTAAGGTCATTTCGATATCAAAGCAAAAGTTAAATCCCAGACCTTATAAAATCCAAATCATCAAGTCATCCTACACCACATCATCCCAAATCCAAGTCCAATCATGAATCCATCTAGAGTGGGGTATCTTATTCCTATGCTACGTAGTCCTTGGAGATCACATCTGAACCCCATCCATCCATCTATCCTAATTCCTCTATCCATCATGAATTGCATATCCCATCTACTATCCATTATCCCCTTATCACCCAATCCAAATCATCTTATTATCCCTTGTCATTAGACTCATCTTTCCCTTGTCATTGGCATCTAGCTACAGGCTACCCACATGCAAACCAATGTAATCCCTTCCCAACAATCCAAATCTCCCAATATCTAAATCTCTCAAATATCCAAACATTGCAAGAAGATCCTGATCAATGCGCATCTCAAGCTAGCAATCTATGCAAAATCATCCAATCGCATCCTTTGGTCTTGTTTCCAACCTTGCTACAAGACTTTGATCCAACATCCATCGTCATCATCGAGATATATTGATCTCAATCCTCGTGTTGTTCTTATTGTCAACAACACAATCCAACATCATCAATCCATAAATATTTGGCTTTTTAGCTTGACTAGGGGCAACATCATGTTTGTATTTGTATTTTTTTGTACATGCATGCTTTCTCATGTGTATGCATTATCATTTTGTCTTGCATCTATATCAATTCCTATAACATACCTGCCACAATGGTATCATGGTATTCCATATCATGGTGTTATATGACATAGGGTTGCTAGTGACCTTATCGATTGTCCCATCACAGAACCCATCAAGGTCGTCAAACATGTCATGATGTGCTAGGACATCATTTTACGCATTGGACACATTGTCACCCTGGTTCCTTATACCTTGATGCATAACACCTCATGCAATATCAAATAAGATTGCTCAAAATACAATACAACATAACGCATAACTATCACAACATCCATTTGCATTCCCACATCCCTTCTCCCCCAATCCTTATATCCAATCCTCTATTCCCACCCCTTTCCTCCAATCCCTTTCATCCCATCTCTTCTATCCTCCAACCCACTCTCATCATTCTAATATATCTATCTTCATCCTTCCAAGAGAACACTCGTGTCCTTCAAACCCACCCACCCTCTCAAGGTGGCATCATCCCTACCATTATTCTTCCTTGTCGCTCTCACTTCCAGTGGTTGGGGCATCATCATCCCTAATCCTACTGTCTTCTTCTAATCCAATCAAGCACTATGTTTTATGATTCTTTGAAATGATGTTGCTTCGTAACACCATCTCAAAAACAAGGAAAATGTAGACACCTAAAATCGTCTACTCATTATCCAACCCCAACTAGGACATCACTATGCCATTTTCTTCCATAATTAACTAGACAAACACCTATTTAGATAGTTAATTTATCAAATCCCCTTCTAAAAGTGATTAAATAATATTTCATTATTAAATCATTGTTCATCCATACCATCTCCTAGAATTAATTGAATAATTATAATCCTTTATTCAATAATCAATCATTTTCCATAGTCCAACATTACATAAGTATTTATTTATCTAATATTCTTTCATCCTCATCCAAAAATTAAATAAATATTTCTATTTATTTAATTCCCTTTTTGTGCACTTTTGATTAAGTTGACTAATCCACTTAATCAACTTAATCACACACTTGCACATTCTAAATCCTCCATTAATGCATTCAAACCCCTCACATCTTCCAACATGTACAAATGCATGGGTCCTTTGTACATTTCACATGGGTCTCTTACAAAGGGATGGGCAAGTACCTTGCACATCCCTCTAAAAAGAGTCCTTTTGTGCCTTTTCAATCCTCTCCATCCACTTTATCCAAGACCATCCTCCACCCTTGATCTCTCATTGATCCAAGGGCCATCTTTATCCTCTAATCCAATCATACCACTTGTGGCCTCTCATCAATCCAATCATCTCAACAATCCTCAACCATTGATCTTCAAAATCAATCTTCTCCATCCAATCCTCATACCAAAAATCTATAAATAGCCATCAACCCAAGCCATTTTCAAGTCTCCATGTTTTGCAAGGTTATGTTGTCAATTTGAGGAGCAATCACATACATCCAACATCAAGGAGCACATATAAAGATTAAGCTTTGCATATGTTTTTAGTCATTTAACTTCATTTTATGCTTGCATTCATTTAGCTCAATTATGAAGTTGCATAAGTTAATGAATGAAATAGGGTAATCTTTTATTAGCTTGTTTTTTAATTTCATTTTCTATATGTACACATTTTGGCATGCTCGATGGGACCATTTGGTCTATATTTAATCATTTTCTTAGTGTTTAAGTCTCTTTCTAGGTTGCAAGACCTATTTGAGTGCCTCCATAGACATCTGAGCACCTATGTGGAAAAACAAAGTGCCTCTGTAGGCTATATGAGTGCCTCTGTGTGAAACATGGGAGCCGACATCCTAAATCTTCAATCCTTTGTTTTTGGGATTAAATCCACTTTTTTGGGGTCTAATCAGGTTGTTTTGCAGGGTTTTCACATCCTAACATGTTATATGTCATCCTAATCCTCTGTTTGGACCCCTAACCATCTTTTTTGTAGCCCAAAATCATGTTTTTTTTGGCCCAGAACACAAACAAGCATTTTTGTAATAACTAAGAACGTGTATGATAACTAAGCACATCTCATCTAGGGCTTTTAAATCACATTTTCATCACATTTGGGACATCTAACATTTAGTTTTTTGACAAGGGGTGACTTTTGTAGGGGAAGCTCTATCAAAATTTTCAAAAATCATCATTTTTCATCAAAAATATCATGTTTTAGGCCTATTTTCATATCTAAGAACCTATGTATCATAATTAACTATCTATGTATGTGTTTGAGTGCCTTAGTAATTGGTGAAAATTTTGTCCATTTATCTTGGTATTAAATCTTGCTAACCTCTGAATTTGGTCATTATATGCATGTGGCTAATTTTCTAACACCATTTTGTTCAACTATCATTAGTCCAAGACAAGATAATTAACTGCTAACTTGTGTTTTGTAGCACGCATGACTAAAGACTTGTCTTTTTGCACTAATATTAGGCACATTTCATTTCTAAGTTGTTAATGAATCTTGTGTGTTTTGTTTACAATCAAGCCAAAGTGTATGCTCTCTCCTCATGCCATTTGACAATCTTAGAGATCAAAAACTTTGACTTGATCTAATATTTTATCATTTGTCAATCCCAAGAACCTATTGTGTGTATGTTCTCCCTTTGCATTGGGTGGGTGCAAAAAGTGGTCAACTTAAAAAAAAATTACGCATAACGCGAGCGTGTTATAATGCACTCGCATTATGGCTTGGTGTTGCCGAGCCTAAACCAAGCCATAATGCGCGCGCGTTATGTTCTATTATATATACAACAAAGCAGCATTCCATTTCATTATTTTATAGCAATTTGCAAGAAATCTATGGCTTGAAGAGAGAAAAGAGTGCGCTCGCGTTATCTAAGATCCAATTGTCAGCTATTTCTTGCCAATTCATCATCAAAATGCTGCCATGACATCGGGGAAATTGAAGAAGTAAGTTTTATTTGCTTTCTTGTGTGAATTTGTTACTAAATAGGTAGGTTAAAATAGTTTTTGATGTAAATTTCTTAAATTTACAAGAGTTGATAATGCATCTCCTCCTCCTCCTGAAAATCCACAAAATCCTCCATCACTTGAACAACAAATACCTATTGAAGAAGAACCCCAACCACAAACACCTCCATTTATTCCTGAATATGCCCCTGGAACACAAGAAAATATAATGGGGCAAATTGAAAACAATAAGAAACAAATTGAGGACATAATTGCAAGGTTGAAAGAACCTGCAACTTCAACCTTGCATAGATCCATGCTTGCTCAATCCCTTGAATCTATGTTATCAAATGTAGATTCATTTAGCAAGCAAATCACTAGTTGGACAGAAAAGAGGAGAGAATTTAGAGAGTATTATGCAGACAAGTTGTCATATGAACAAGTTAAAAATGAACAAATTATAAAACTGAACTTGTGTTCTATTTTCATAGACTCACAAACAAATGAATCTCTACCCATTATATGCAAGAGGTTCCCTATCCATTGGTGTAACAACCAAGCAATAAGGGACAATTTTGTGCAGAGGTGGTGGATGGTTTTTTACCATCCTCCATGCAACAATAATGAGGTCCCACAATATTTTTTGAGGAAACTCTACTGCGAGTTTGTCAAAAATAAAGTGCCAAATTATTTTGATATGCAGAAATTCCAGGGTAGAGGTGGGGGGTCAGCACAAGATAGACCAAGGGCATATGTTGACCCACAACGGCTAGCGAGATGAGCACTCGCTAGACCAGCCCATGAGCATGTTTCTATCCCTTCTGTTGTGAAGGAGAGTGTTGAGGTTGAGACACTTCAGTCCATTAGTGCCTTGGCCCAAAGCATCATACAACATGCTAGTCCTACAGCACAGCGTGAGTCGGGGGAGAGTTTGAGTACGGTTCCACCCCATACTTGTCAGGCTTGCAGGTCAACATGTGGTTATGACCCCATGGATAGTCATGACGCAGGTGCACAGGCTACATCTGTAGCTGAGCAGATGGTGATGACAGATGCCCTCCTGAGTGAGACTTTCGGGCTTGATACTCAGGTAAATCCTAGCAAGTTCATTGAATTTAATTTATTAAGATTCACTTTTGAAATGCAAGATTAACTAATTTAGTTTGATGATTTTAATAAAATTTTAGGGTCATAGCATTGATGCAGTTTTCAGTGGTTCTCCACCTGCATATTACACTACATCATCTACTGTTGGGGTATGTAACTAGTAAACAATTATAAATATTACATGTGAATAGCATTGTTATATGAATGGTATTCTAATATCTGATTTTGGATGTTGAATAGGTTAATATTAGAGATTTCACGGCAACACCTGCCAGCGGTGGTGGACTTCAAAGCTTTACGGAGGTAATAAAATAAATAGTTTAATGAATGAATTGTACTTACTAGATTTTTGTATGTAACTTGTGTGCTTTATTGTGTGTACTTCCATGTTTAGGTGAACATGTGTGTATGTTAAGAGCCATGATTTGCATCACTATTATAGTTTTCGTAATTGAATAATGTTGTTTTATTTGTAGATGATGTAGGCTGTGGAGACACCTCCTGATGTTCATAGGGCAATGGAGCATGGTGTGTCCTCTGTGATTCATAGCTCCATGCCATTGACGGGGGTATGAGGTAGATTAGTAAATTTCAATTTACATTCATTGTTATAGTTGTTTATTTTTGAAAAATTAAAAGATTATTGATTTGAAGTTTAATTTCTATCTGGATGGTTTCTATAGGACATGACATCACCACAGCCTAATCTTGCTACTAAGGAAAATGAGGAGACAGATTATATGGTAGCGGTAAGTGATTATTTTGTTAAATGTTTCATTTTTTATAACATATAATTTCTATATATTAATGTCTATACTTTTTATCGTAATAGCTACAGATCCACGAATAATTAAATAGGAGGTGCGGCCCTCGGGTTCGTAGTAGACCACCCACATACGCATCTCCATCCCCTAGAAGATCAAAAGCTACCTGTGATCTATTCTCTTCACCGGACAGAGGGGAATAACTTTTTACTGTGTTCCTTTGTTGTATGCCTATATGGCATTTGTGGACATATATATTGTATTGCATATAGTTGATATTGTATGCCTATATGGCATTCTTGTAAGCCTATATGGCTATTTTGTATATATGCTATACTTATATCGACAAATATTGATGTATGCCTATATGGATATTTGGTTAATACAAATCTTTGTTATTGATGGCGTCCATATTTGCATTGTAAATCCACGTTTAAATGGATATTTGTAGATGGTTACTTCAAATATTAAAGTCTAATTATATTACATAGGATGTTTGTTGATCCAATAAGCCATCTATTGTTATTCAAGTATCACCTAAACCTCATTCTAGAACTAAAAGATAAAAGTTGTATTTAAAATAAAAATGAATCATCATGTTGAATAGAAAATATTCATATTCTTTATAAGTTGCTCAATTGAAAATATTCAAATGAGTATGTTGATCCATATTCTTTATGAGTTGGTCAATTGAAAATATTTATTAATTTCTTGTTATTATACCATATTGGGATGCGAAGAGTATGTTTGTTGTTTTGAATAAGATAGTCAAAATCATATGCTTCTGAGCACCTGATGACCATTGTGGTTATTAAATGTAATTCCTCTTGCATATAAGGCAAAGTTATGAGAGTACATTGAGTCTTACCTAATTTTAGTATGCAACATAACATTAGGGCTATAGGCTTCCATAAGTCATCAGCAATCAAGGTTCAAGGTTGTCATTGAAGTCAAAGGGTCAAGGTTGATGCCATGATGTTGATAAGGTGATACAATGATTCAAGGTAGGTGATGGTCATGAGGTACATGATGTTGTGAATATGGTTTTCATGATAAGGTCTCTCAGTTCATGTTGATGTTGCACAAGACAAACATGGTTCATATGATGTAAGGTTCATGTTCATGGTGGATGTGGCTTTGTTCATTCAAGGTTTTGTTGTGAATATAGTTTTCATGATAAGGTCTATCTTGGAAGGTTGATATGATGCAAGGTTCAAGTTCATGGTGGATGTGGTTTTGTTCATGCAATAAGAAGTCAGAAAAGACACAAGCTTTCATAATCATAATTCAATGTCATCATCAAGGAGAGTTATATTTATCAAGGGGAGTCATGAGTTTGATTCAAATGTGAAGTTGTTCATGTCTTAGAACCCTAAGCCTATGATAAGTATCATACTCTAATGTCTTTCTTCTGATGTCCTTGAGGTCTCTGAAATGTCCTAGATATCTCTTGATGAAAGTTAGAATGTTTAAGTCTTTCTTATTCATAGTTAGGGTTTGCATATTGGGCATTAAACCCTAAAAAGAATCTACTTTTCTTAAGATTTTAAAACCCTCAATTGCCTGTCGTGTGTAAAGTGCACTTTTGTTTTAATTTAATATTGACTTATAATCACATGTTACTAACACTTAAATCAACCTACTAAAGGGTCTTTAAGTTATTAGTTCACCGACCCCTCAACCTAACTCAATCAACCTCTCTGGTAAACTCTCATAAGCCCGACTGCCATATCATAATCGAAGGTCATATTTAATTGATGAGGGCGAGAAAAAAGATTGGAAGGTCAATATTTAAAAGGAATTTGGAATACAAACAGTCATCTCTATGCAGTTGAATTTGATGGGCTTGTATTTATAAAAGGCTAAAAAACAACTTTATGCAGGATATCATGGTATTTGTAGTGTTTGAAGATTGAAGACTATTTAGTGTTTGTAGCTCAGACTATTTTGTCATATTTGGGTGTGAAATAGGACCATGCCTAGCCTAAACATATCCATCCAGACGTGTTAGAATTTTCAGTTTGGCTGCACGAGGAGAAGAACAAAAGTTACACCCCTTTGCAACTTTTCACTGCCTCCCTTTGATGATTTTTGGGGCAGCAGAAAACCTTTCACCACGGGAAAATGCCTTAGAGATATAAAAAATTGAGAGAGGTTATTGTAGAGGGACCCTACATGATCACGTTGCCTCAAATGGAATGTATCTAAGTGACATAGTTTTTGAGTAACAACTTGTCAAAAATTGTTGCCTGTTTGCATTTTGGACTCTTCAGGGATATCGCCGATACAATGTAGCTCAGACTATTTCGGCATGTTTGGGTGCAAAAAAGGACCATGCCTAGCCTAAACGTACCCATCCAGACGTGTTGGAACTATTATTTTGGCCACACGAGGAGAAGAACAAAAGTTACACCCCTTTGCAACCTTACACTGCCTCCTAATAACTTTTGGGGCAGCAGAAAACCTTTCACCACTGGCAAAGGCCTTAGAGGTATAAAAAATTGAGAGAGGTTATTGTAGAGGGACCCTACATGATCGTGTTACCTCAAACATAATGTCTCTAAGTGACACAATTTTTGAGTAACATCTTGTCAAAGATTGCTGCATTTTTGCACTTTGGACTCTTTAGGGATATCGTCAGTACAATGTAGCTCGGACTGTTTCAGCATGTTTGGGTGAAAAATAAGACCATCCCTAACCTAAATGTACCCATCTGGGCGCGTTGAAATAGTCAGTTTGGTCGCATCAGGAGTAGGACAAAAGTTACACCCCTTTGCAACTTTACACTGCCTCCTAACGATTTTTGTGGTAGCAAAAAATATTTCACTACCGGCAAATGCCTCAAAGATATAAAAAAATGAGAGAGATTATTGTAGAGGGACCCTACAGATCACGTTTCCTCAGGCATAATGTCTCTAAGTGGCATGGTTTCTGAGTAACATCTCGTCAAAAATTGTTGCCTTTTTGCACTTTGGACTCTTCAGGGATATCGTCGGTACAATGTAGCTTGGACTGTTTTGTCATGTTTGGGTGAAAAACATGACCATGCCTAGCCTAAATGTACCCATCTGGATGCAATGGAATAGTTAGTTTGGTCGCATCAAGAGCCGGATGAAAATTACACCTCTTTGCAACTTTACACTGCCTCCTTTTGATAATTTTTTGGGCAGCAAAAAACCTTTCACCACAGGCAAACGCCTCAAAGATATACAAAATTGAGAGAGGTTATTGTAGAGGGACCCTACATGATTGTGTTACCTTAGATGGAATGTCTCTAAGTGAAACAGATTCTGAGTAACATCTCGTCAAAGATTGTTGTATTTTTGCACTTTGGACTCTTCAGGGATATCGTCGATACAATGTAGCTCGGACTGTTTCGGCATGTTTGAGTGAAAAACATGACCATGCCTAGCCTAAATGTACCCATCTAGAAACATTGGAATAGTCATTTTGATCATATCAAGAGCAAGACGAAAGTTACACTCCTTTGTAACTTTACAATGCCTCCTTCTGACAATTTTTGGGGCAACAAAAAACCTTTCACCATGGGCAAATGCCTCAAAGATATAAAAACTGAGAGAGGTTATTGTAGAGGGACCCTACATGATTGTGTTGCCTTAGACAGAATGTCTCTAAGTGACACGATTTCTGAGTAACATCTCGTCAAAGATTGCTGCCTTTTTGCACTTTGGACTCTTCAGGGATATCGTAGTTACAATGTAGCTCGAACTATTTCGGCATGTTTGGGTGAAAAAAAAGACCATGCCTAGCTTAAACATACCCATCTGGACGCATTGGAACAGTCAATTTGGTCGCATCAGGAGCAGGATGAAAGTTACGCCCCTTTGCAACTTTACACTACCTCCTTCTGACAATTTTTGGGGCAACAGAAAACCTTTCACCATGGGAAAATACCTTAGAGATATAAAAAATGAGAAAGGTTATTGTAGAAGAACCCTACATGATCATGTTGCCTCAAATAGAATGTTTCTAAGTGACACGATTTTTGAGTAACATCTTGTCAAAGATTGCTACCTTTTTGCACTTTGGACTCTTCAGGGATATCGTCGGTACAATGTAGCTCAGATTGTTTTGGCATGTTTGGGTTAAAAATAGGACCATGCCTAGCCTAAACGTACCCATTCAGATGTGTTGGAATAGTTAGTTTGGTCGCATCAGGAGTAGGATGCCAAAAATGTAAAAGTTGCTTTGTGAAACTTGACAACATTGACACTTTTTTGCAACAAGACTCAAAGACTCGAACTGACCCCAAATGACTCAAACTAACCCAAAAAACATATGAAATGGTCTTAGAAGACCTTATTACATACAATTGACTCAATCAAAACAAAATTTCACTTTTTGACCCCTCTTCGAGGCGTGACAACTTGGGTGCCCTTGAACCATTAGTGCAACTGAAGTCAATAAAGTTTTCCTATTAAGAAAAAGAGCTTCCCTTAGCTTCAAGAAATATAAATATTCTATATTGATAAGGCCAACCACATGATGGTGGAAGCTCATGTGGTATCACCTAAGACCTAAGACACATGTATTCTAGTAGACGTAGGACACCTAAGACACCTATTGTATAGTATGTATCTAGATTTTATAGACATAACAGACCTAAGACACCTAGTCTTTAGACCTTATCGTAGTCTAGACCTAAGTCAACTAGACACCTAGATTATAGTTCTACCTAAGACACCTATTATGGTAAACCTAGTTGACATATAGTACCTACCTAAGACACCTAGATCATTCTAGATTATACCTTATTCTAGTCTCTAGACAGGTTGTTGATATATCTACCTAAGACACCTAGATTAGATTAAATACCTTTTTTTTCTAGTCTCTATCTACCTAGTTGACATATCGTATATACCTAAGACACAATTAGAGACACCTATTATCTAGTTAGAAACCAGGACACCTAGAGACACCTATATTTTATACATTACCTAGATTTTATACATTATTATCAGGATCAACTTCATCCATTACTTAGGTCTAACCCCATGAAGCATAACATGATGATGTAAAAATGTGTATATGTGTAAAAATGCAGCAGCAAATAAAAAAAGACAAACCTTACAAATTAATGTGCATACTTACAACTCAATGTAACATGACTTTACAAAATCAATGTGAATACTTACAAATTAATCCAATGAACCATCTAGGTCTGCTCTACTCTTTATTGTGTCAAGTATTGCTTCATGGTTAGACTCATGCACCTTCCACAAGTTCTTGTTCAAAGGTCTACCCCAATATTGTATCAAATGAACATTGGATGCCATGATAAGGTTTGAGTAATGAAGAATCTTTCGATGCGTGTCAAAGTCTTGAAATAGCCAAACATTAACACTCTTATGTGGGTACCTTCTAAGCCATATTCCATTAACAACCACTGTTTTATACTTGCCTAACTCTACTAGTTCATTTCCAACCGCATGTGTTATCTCCATATGTTCACATATTGGCATACATTGCAAGCCACTGCAATGCTGACATGTGCCATCCAAGCGTAATTTCTTGTAGATATTTGACCTTCCTCTCTTTCACATAAAATTCTTGATATGAAGTCTCTTGAAGATGTTGGTGGGGCACGTATGCCACAACCCTGCAAAACATTGTTCTAATGCAAATCTAAACATATAGACCAATAAACATCAAAATGGTTAGAAAATTCAATATGTAATCTACAACAACAAGTAGTGAGTGTGTGATTTATCTTGACATAGTGTTTCCCTGGAACCTAGCTTTGTCTATCCCTTATATATTTTTCACTCCCTCAGGTCAATTTTACTTAGTCGCATTCATAAGTCAGCAGTCCTTTGTATCTTTGAACTCTAGTCGGCAGTTTCACAGGTTTATGAAACGCCCGACATCCTGACTTACCTTGGTCTTCTAATCCTCCGAGTCTGTCTTGAGTCTTTGTAAAGTTTTCTTTCCCTATGTAGTCGAGGGGTCACAGATTTCTTGAAGTATTGAATCTTCAACCCTCAATTCAAAAGTTCACATTCTACCCGACTTGTCGATTTTACCTGGGACTCTTTCTTAAGAAGCTTTTGGCTGTGCCAGCATGTTTGTATGGAGGAATGACACCTATCACTGTGCATTCAACTTGAGATACGTGTGGACATAGTGACACATTTATTGGAGGGAAAGTTGAGGCATGCATTTATGATTTCTAATGATATACTCTCCGCCAACATTTAATGTGAAGTTTATGAGAAGTGACTCGAAAGGCTGAGTAAAGTGTTATTATGAGTTGAAGAATGCGTTGCAAAGGAATGAACAGCTAGCTAGCCGCATGTGGAATTTCAACTCAATTATATTCTCACAGGTTAGTGAAGCCAGAAGCTTTTCCTCCTTTATAAAATCTCATATATTCTCACAGAAGTTATACATTTCTATCTTCCATGAACATATTTAAAGAATTCTCTGCAAGTACTTGGCCCCATTCTCTGTTGTTCGCATATATCTCTGAGTTCCTCATCACCTGGTTTCTAGAAAGTATAAAAATGAAATTTAAGTTTCAAGGAGCTCCTATAGCTTATGTTATAGAAAATGGCCTGGCGGGAGTGAGAGATATAAATTTGGGTCGTGTTAATTTAAATGACTTCTGGGAAAGGATGCAATCCAAAAAGAGAACCCCTATAGTGGAAAAAATCGTCAGTAGTGGTTTGCATAAGGCAGGTGGCTTTTCTCTCTCCATGCCTTGTCCGGAATTAATGGTTGCATGTGCAAATGGTTACTTTCTAAAATCCCAAGAAATAAAAACTCCCGATGGTACTGTGATAGCCGGAATTGATTCTGAGTTTGTTGCCCTGGCCTTTGAATTAGAAGAGTATGAAGGTGATGAAGAAGTTTCTGTGTCCTCAGCTTGGAATTTTTACAATGAAAAGAAAGACTGGTGTCGTACTTGCATGGCCAAGAACTGGTTAGAGGTGGCAAAAACTGGAAAATCTCAGCTACTTGCGAACTTAAAAAGAAGTCATTTCAAATAGGAGATCTCTAATATGATAACTTTGCTGAATAGGGTGATGGGTAGCCCTGAGTCAGATGTTTTTGAATTCTAGATGTGGAGGTTTATCCTGTTAATTTGTGGAGATCATCAAATTGATTGGCCAAAGATCATCAGTAATTGTTTGCATGAACACTTAATGAATTTCACACAAAGCACTAACTTTCAAATGTGTTCTCATCTAGTTTACATTTTGGCCCAGAGAGAAACCACTTGGCTTGGTTTAAGAACCCAGAGGAGTTCTTCGGCGAACACACCTGTGTATCAAATCTTCCCTAAGTTGCAAATAAATGAAGGTATGAAAGATTTTCGTCATGTGAATGATGCATTTTTCATGATGTTAGCAAAAAGAATTGATGGCTCAATAGAGAGAAGATTTTTCGTAGAAGCCTTCTCTTTGGTCACAAAATTTGGAAGCGTCTATGTCTAGTTTGACTGTTTCTCTTATTTAAGAATTGGGGGTTATGAAGATGCCCCATTGAAATTGCCTCGATACCCTTCCAACTATTTGGTGTTGCTGGAAGTCTGTCGCCAGATAGCTGCGGTTAATATCAAATATCAGATGATGAACAAGAAAGGGTATTCATTTCTTGTGTCTTTATCTTTCTATTCCTACAAGAATAATGAAAGTGCTCAGAATGTTGAAAAGATGTCTGAATTCAATCTCCATAGTTTGTCTCCTCGCACAATGATTGACAGTAAGAATTTTATAAAAGAGCATATGCACAAAGGGGGTTCCTATCTACATATTCCTCAACTCAAAGATTTCTAGGAGGATTGTGTAGATGAAAGGGAGGTTCAAAGAAGGAAATTTATGAGATTGACTGTCAATCAGGTCCGTGCCTTCAAGTTGAACATTCAGGTCCCAGATATGGTTGATGATTTTTTAGATCTTTTGAGTGAAGAGTACAGTAAAGTGTTCGAGGCTCCCTTACCTCTGATAGATTGGTTGATGAAGGAAGTCACAGATATCATGCTACTATCATTCCATGTTTTGAGGAGAACCAAAAAATGGTTGCAGGCAAAGTCCAAAGAGTGTGTTGGCTCATCTACACCCAAAGACTCAGCTTCTCAAAATCAAGCCCAGTCCCATATCGCCACCTCATACAGGAGAGCACCCAGTTCAGACCTGACCTTGTAAAGAGTTGGTTGACAACCCAATGGTGATGGTGAAGACCCACTTGAAGAGCTAGGCAAATTAAAAACTACATGTGAACAGGATGTTCAAGTCACAAAAAGAAATACTAGATTGACAACCCTGTCATCTAGGGCTGACCATGTGCCTTGACCGAGTAATCAAGCAAGTGATTCTGATTCCCTTATCTTCTCACAATTAGGAGACAATTTATTACATTCATTGCTTAGCCCGCCTAATTCACCACAATGAAAGGAGATGTCTGTACAAAATCCTCATCCTGTGCAAATAGTAGCAACTGCCAACGCTGACAATGCACCAGTCTCGTCCCCTAACTGGTTAAAGAAGGCAGTCCAAAAGAAGAAAAGATGTACTACTCTACCTAATGATGGTATTGATATTGTTGCTAGTCTATTACAGATGGTTCTGAAACCTAAACATGCAAAAAGAATGTCCAAGATGGTGACTGATACTTCCTTAGGTAACCAGTTTTTGGAAATTGCAGACCCTTTAATAGAGAAGAATGAAGATGAGATAACCGAGGCTGAATTCAGAGTAAGTCAAGTGGATCTAGGCCCAGTGACCACCGAGGGTGACCTATATCACATGCATTATTCAGTGGGTAATATTTCCAAGAGGGTGAAAGACCTATAGGAGGAAAATTCAAGGTTATTAGCACATGTGAGTTCCTTGTCTTCTTTTGCTAATTCAGTTTCTGAGATTATTTCTCCTTCTGTTGGAACTTCTTCTATTAAGATTCCTACTCTTGACCCAAATCTACTTCAGCAAATTAAAACTTCTTTATCTCTGAGGCAAGCTATGGAACAATGGACTAAAAAGGTTATATTTGATGGTCTTTTATTCATTGAAGAAGTATTGAAGTTGTTTGATTTTATCCATGCTAAGAGAGGTTTTAATAACAGAGTTTGAGAAGGTCCAAAGCGATCACACTGCTCTGAACATACTCTCCAAGGAAGTACGTGAGATTGCTAGCATGGATCCTAGTATCTTATTGGCTGAAGAGATTATTGCTGACACCAGAGAATTAGAAATTGATATGTGGGCTGATACATTAGAGTGGAAAATTTGTGTAGTCGCAGCAACTAAGGAAGAAATAAGAAAGGCAGTAGCAATTTATTATAAGGAGATGATAAGGATAAAAAGGGACTTTGCTGTTCTAGATATAGAAGTGAACAGGTCTGACGATGAAAGGTTGCTAGACATCAAAATAATTAAATAGAATTTCAAAAAGGTGGTGAAAGAAGATATAGTAAACTACAGTGCTATAACAGGGGAATCATTGAGCAAGCTCTCTAAAATGGCAGCCTATATCAACACTTGCAAAAACAACATAGAAGATATACGTCACAAGATGACTGATCTTGACAGAACCATCATGAAGAAGAAGCGCCGAATTAGCATGACTAGATCTCCACCTGGCATGGTGCTAACGCCAATTATTAACAAATATAGGATGTATAAAGCCAAATTATGGGCACAGGTACCTCAGGTGGCATGAAGTGTCAACAAGGAAGCTGAGCAGTCAGGAGAAGGCGAAGAGATGGATGAAGTGGATAATGGTGACATGGACTTGCAAATCTTAGATTAACTTAGCATTTTATTTTATTTGCAGGTTACTTTTATTTGCTCAAAAACTATTGGCTCTTGAGGGCCCTCTTTATTATTGTTTAAAAATAATATTTAATCGGCTATTTTCAAGAAACCATTGTGGTTATTTTGAATGGTTATGTTTGGCTTAGCTATATATCTTGGATGGCTAGTTGAACTAAGTACTCTTTTTTTGGCAAAAAAATTGGTTTTCCTAGTAAGGGTGACAGTAATGTTTTGTTTCTGATTTCTATGATATATGAAATATAGTTAATGTTGTGGAGTTTCAAAAGATTATGGACTTTGTGCTATGATTATTTTGAGATGATGTTTTTCCTATGTTGGATATCTTTCTATTGGTATTAATGATGTGCATGTATCATGGTCATTAGATATTATTGATTCTTGCACGCTACTTTGAGTAATTTATTTGTTGGTATCTTATTTCAAAATAGTGATTTTGTTTGTATGTGCAATATTTCAAATTATTCTGTCATGGTTGGAAGTCTGTGAACTTCTTGTGTTAGATTTAGAATCATAAACCATCCCTTACAGCTTTCTGGTTAAAAGCCCAGCCTTTGTTTTGCTTTCTAGTTAAAAGTAATCTTAAGTTACATTCCTGAGAAAATTAGTAGAAGGTAGTTGCACCTTGTTAAATAAGCAGAGAACCCATATAAAACATCAATATATTAGGTTCAACTGTTGATTACATTTGTCATCTGTTTAGGCGTGAGAATATAGAGTTAGGTGACAAATCCGTTAACCAACAAATTTTTGGCGACTCTACTGGGGATCTAATTCAGAGTTTTTGTATATCATTTTTGTGAGTTTCTATTAATTGGATTTTATGGTTCTTCATGGAAGATGTACACCAGTTTTGCAACCTAACATTGATTGGCTGGTAGGAGATCAAGAAGATATTGTTACTGGCCTTAGGCTCATTGCCTAGCAAACCAGAAGAACTAATCAACAATACCACCAAGTTAATGAGATACTAAAGGAAGAAGAAGAACTTGACGAGATTATAGAAGAAAATGCACATCATTTTGCTAATGCACAAGAGCTAATTTTTATCAGACCAGTGGTTCCTGTACTAGGGAGAGCAGAACCTCAGCTAGTGAGAGTGGTTCCTGAGAATAGACTAAGAAACCTTGCTGCTAGACAAAGAAATCAAAATCCTGCCAGACCGGCTCCTCCCCACAACAACCAGTAAGTTATTTGGTAACTCTACTTAATTGTTTTACATATTTGTAAAAGTGTGACATGAAAAGATATACATGGGGAGACAGACAAAAAGGCATAGCTAACGTTGATTTTGACTTGCTTCAATCTTTGAGTTTTGCTCGTTTCCCTCCCATAAGAAAAGCCAAATCTTTGAGTAGGCCACCTTCTCCTCCTCCCACAAGTAGTGCCACGAGTTCATCCTGTCAAAGCTTGACATTACATGGCACCATCTTACCCCTACAAGTAAATTGCCTCCCTCTGAACATGGCTTGTCCACAACCTCCACTTGTTCCATGGGGTGTAGCCATTAGACCTCTTAATCTTGGTGCTAACCTGCATGATCTTCCAAGAGGGTTTGGTAAAATCTTTCCTAAATTTAAAGGTGATAGCAATGTTACTCCCGAAGAACATATCAATGCCTTTTTTGTTGCATGATCTATTCTTGGAGTCCAACATGAAGACATATCTGTGAGGCTGTTTGTAGAATCCCTTTCCGAATTAGCCACTGAATGGTTTTACCACCTTCCTAATGCTTCTATTAATAATTGGGTTGTGATGAGACAAAGGTTTGAAGAAAGATTTAAAACTACTAATAATGAGCATACACTGGTAGCCCAATTGTCCACTATGAAGAAAGAGATCCAAGAACAAATGAGAGAGTATGTAGCTAAGTTCAATAGATTAGCCAACATGATCCCTACAAATGTTAGACCTGGGGATAGACTAATGATGTGTTTCTTTATTAATTCACTGCCACCAGATGTCAGTTATGCTATTAAAAGACAAGGGGTTCCTAACTTGGCGGCTGCACAATCGTTAGCTGTAACTGTGGAAGATGATTTGATTACTACAAGAAAATGGAAGAGAGAATTACAAAATGGGAAGTCTACAATGTCTAACCCTACAAATCCTATCATTCAGAGAATGGATAATGATATCATTACTCTAAAACACCAGATGCCTAAAGGTCCCATGCAAAATCCTCAAGGAGGCTATAATAGGACGTTACAATTGCCCGACCCTAGTCAGAAATTAGCTATTGAAGGACCTCTGGCCAACAAAAGTAATCATATGGTATGTAATTTTCACTTCACGTCAGATCATGATGGAGCCTCCTGCCCTAAGATGATGCGGTTTATGCAAATGTTGTCCATGAATGAACATGCTGAAGAACCACTAGTGGAAGAGCCCTCCACACCTAGAGATGCTGGTGTAAACTTCTTTGAGTATGAATCAGATGAAGAGGATAGAGAGGATATGTATACCGAAGTGGATAATTCTAACTATGCAATGTTTACTCGAGGCTAGCAAACACAGAGAATTCAGAGTATTCCAGGGTAATCTAGCAATTCGGCTTTAGCCCCTAAGTATATCATGACCAGACAAGGCAATGCTAAGAAGACTAAGGAGGTGTTAATAAAAAATGCAGCCCTTGAGGTACCATCTACTTTATCTCCTAAAACTCATGTCTCAAGTTCATTTGATATTGTGGAATCATGCAAGAATACTAAAATTGAAATCTCCCAAGCTGAATATTTGAGGCTTAATCCATCCAAACTTGATAGACTAGTCAAATACATTAGACAAGACCCTTCCCCTTCCTCTGTTAATGATAAAAAATCTAGTAATTCTAAAGTATATATAAAAAACCAAAACTGTTCGAACTCTAGTGCTCAAGATACAATTTCTCAAAATCCTTTTAACAAGCCAGAGCCCTTTTATATTTCCCTTTATATTGCTAGTTTTAAACTTAGTAATTGTGTTATTGATTCTAACACCTCAAAGAATGTCATGCCTGCACAAGTTGCCAAAGCTTTGGGTTTGTCTTATACTCCGTCACATGGCAAATGCTTTTCAATGGATGGTTCTCCAATACATATCCTAGGACAGATTAAAGATGCTCAAACTACCTTAGCTACCTTCCCTAAGAAAAGGTTGAAGTTAACTATCCTAGTGGCCGATATACCTGCTAGTTATGGGATGGTTTTAAGTCAAAGTTTTTGTAAAGACCTGGGGGGTGAAATACAAATGGATTGGTTACATGCCTTGATACTCGTGGATGGAAGGAAGGTTTGCCTCAATCTTGAACCCAAAGCTAAATTCACTATACTCAAATCTGGGGATCCTAGAGCAGATAATCTATTTGTTGGACCAGGGACTTACATGTGTACATCTGCCAGAGATAAGAATGTGAACCTAATCGATTTGGATCTGATCAATGAGCTTTGGACTCTAGAGTTTGATGGTAGTTGCTCTACTACAAGGTCTGGGGTAAGGGTTGTTTTGATTTCTCCTAATGGTTACTCTTTTCCTTTTGCTTTTAAATTGGAATTTGAAAATACAAATAACACAGCTGAATATGAGGCCTTACTATTGGTTCTTGAATTAGCCAAGGAGAAAGATATAAAATGCTGAAAGTTAAAGGAGATGCCGAACTGATTGTTAAGTAGGTAAGGAGATTGTACACAGTAAAAATGGTAGATTGAGGCATTATTGTAATAGAGTATGGGATTGTATTGAAGAATTCGATGCTTTTTCTATATAAGCAATACCTAGGGAAATGAATTCTAGGGCTGACCTTTTAGTTGTCTTGGCATCCCTTCTCTTGCCTCATTGAGACTTTAAAGACAAATCATATAGGATTGAAGTGGTATATAGGCCGAATGTACCTGATAATGTTAATCACTGGCAAGTTTTTAATTCTGATCAACAAATTGTTGTATTTCTTGAAAAGGTTGAATATTTCGCCAGTATGTTCTTTGAAGGCAGTAATGATGACAACAATGATATCCTAGAGGAAGAAGTAAAAACCCCTAATAGTTCAAGCTCAGAAATGATTCAACTTAAAGAAAATAAGATTCCTAAAGGGTTGGTTTCTCTAGAAGACCTCTTTAATAGGTATGATCAGTACCTCAAAAGGAAGAATAAAATTTCAATAACAACTTCAACTGATTATGACAAGGTGAACATTGGTACAAAAACTGATCCAAAGATTGTTTGTATTGGTAAGTGTTGTTCTAAAGAGGAAAGAGAATGTTTGATATCCCTGCTCATTAGATATAAGAATGTTTTTGCTTGGTGTTATGCTGATCTAAAAAAATTCAGGAATGGAGAAATGCAACATCATATTCCCTTAAAACCTAGTGCTAGACCTTTCAAGAAAAAATAGAGGACCTATAACCCAAAAATAGCGGAAGCTATCTTCAATGAAATTGATAAAATGCTGAAGGCCAAAATTATCTACCCTATTCATCACTCTACCTAGGTGGCAAATATAGTGCCCGTTAGAAAGAAGAATGGAGAGATTTGGATCTGTGTAGATTTCAAAAATTTAAATCAAGCCTCCCTAAAAGATAATTATCCTTTGCCAGTTATGGATCATATTTTGCAGACTGTGTCTGGTGCAGAGATGATGTATATGCTTGATGGATTTTCTGAATATAACCAAATTGAGGTAGCTCGAGAGGATCAACATAAAACAACTTTCACTACCCCCATTGATTTGTTTGCATATAACAAGATGCCTTTTGGTCTCATAAATGCTGGAACCACATTTCAGTGAGCAATGGATTTAACTTTTGGTGATCTAAAAAACAAAATCATTGTTGTATATCTTGATGACTTAACAATTTTCTCCAAAAAGAGGTCTAATCACTTGCATGACTTAGAAGTGGTTTTGTAGCGATGCAGAGATAACGACATCTACCTAAATCCTAAGAAGTCAATCTTTGCAGTCACTGAAGGTAAATTATTGGGCCACATTGTCTCAAAGGATGGGATAAAGATCGATCCAGAAAGGGTCAAGGCTATTCAGCAGCTAAGCCTACCCGCAACTAAGAATAACATAAGGTCCTTTCTTGGTTAGGTCAATTTTTTGAGAAGATTTGTTCCTGATTTTACCAAGTTGACCAAACACATCATAGAAATGATGAAAAATAAACCCACTTTTAGTTGGAATATCGAAGGAAAGAAGGCATTTGAAGAAATTAAAGGAGCCATTGCTAATGCACCCACACTTGTGTACCCCAACTTCCAGATTGATTTTATTATCTACTTTTATGCTTTTGAGCATACCCTATCAGCTATATTATTACAAAAGAATGAATAAGGAATTGAAGCTCCTATTGCTTTCATGATTGTGCCCTTAAAGAACTATGAACTTAAATATTCCACCTTGGAAAAGCATGCATACGCAGTGGTGAAGGCGTTAAAGAGCTTCCTATTCTATATATTATACTCACACACTGTGGTGTATGTTCTAGAATCTGTAGTCAAAAGTATACTAACTCAACAAGAGATTGAGTGTAACAATAGGGGAAATTGGATCGCTACATTGCAAGAGTACGATGTTGAAATCAAGCCTACTAATCTGGTTTGGGTAAAGGATTGTGTAAGATGATTGCTGAAAATTGGGGGGAAGCCAAAGAAGAGGTACCCTTGGTTCTTTTCACTAGCAACACTAATGAGTGGTTTTCTGATGTTTCCTACTTAACCTATGTGATTGTCCATCCCACCTTTTGGCAAAGCAGAAGAGAAGCCTGAAACTCAAGGCTAATAAGTATGTTATTTGGGAAGGTAATTTGTATAAAAAGGGAGTTGATGGAACCTTCTTAAGGTGTGTGGACAAAGATTAACAAAATAAGCTACTCGAAGCTTTCCATAATGAAGCCTGTGGAGGAAATTTTTCTACATCTGTAACAACCTTCAAAATATTAAGACAATGTTTCTACCGGACTAGGATTTTTAAAGATGCTTATGAATGGGTATCGAAGTGTGAAAAATGTTCAAAATTTTCAGGCCGACCACGGTTAGCCTCATTACCTTTGAAGTCAATAGTTATAGATGAACCTTTCCAACAATGGGGTTTAGACTTTATTGGACCAATTAATCCCAACTCAAATGTCAGGCATACTCACATTTTGACTACTACAGATTATTTCACTAAATGGGTGGAGGCTATACCAGTTAAAAGTACTACCTCTGAAGTGGTTTGTGCTTTTCTTAAAGAAAATATTATAATCAGATTTGGTGTACCTAAGAAGCTGGTGACTGATAATACTTCAAGATTTTCCTCTACAGAAATCACTCTCTTCTGTTATGATTTTGGTATCAGCTTATCCCATTCATCCGATTATTACCCACAAGGTAATGGTCAAGTGGAATCTAGCAATAAAAACCTCATCTCTATTGTTAAGAAGCTAGTTGAAGAGAATCAGAAAGGATGGCATAAGCATTTATATGATGCTCTTTGGGCTGATAGGATAACATATAAGAGAGTGATTGGTATGTCTCCTTTCCAATTGGTTTATGGTATTGACAGTGTAATTCTTATTCCCTTGGAACTGTTTGTGTTAAATCTGCAAAAAGCAAATGAAGATGAACAATTCTAGTCAGCCCTAGAAAAGAGGATTTTGTACTTACAGAAACTAGAGGAACAAAGAGAAGTTATTGTGCATAGGATTGCTAAACATCAACAAATTGCAAAGAAAATTTTTGACAAAAGGGCTAAGCAAAGGACTTCTACAGTTGGAGACTCTGTACTCTTGTGGGATTGTAGAAGAGAACTGAAAGGTGCACACAAGAAGTTTGATTCTTTATGGAAAGGCCCCTTCCAAATCAAAGAAGTTGTGGGAGAAAATGCTTTTCTATTGGCATATCCTAATGGAACACCATTGTCTCTTACCTATAATGGGCAAGATTTAAAATTATGTAATTGGTAGGGTTCCTGAGTCTGGTCCTGTACCATAGTTTCTTTGTTCTTGTTCCCTTTTTGTTGCGTGTTGTTTCATTTTTGGTGTGACTCTATCACCCATGGAATAAGGCCTGTTGATCATGTTTTCTCTGAGTTCTCTGCATTCTCCTGAGTCCTTGTCCCCAATTAGAGCCAGTTGTTGCCCCAGATCCTATCTTTGTCTATCCCTTATATATTTTTCACTCCCTCGGGTTAATTTTACTTAGTCGCATTCATAAGTCAGCGGTCCTTTGTATCTTTGAACTCTAGTCGGCAATTTCACAGGTTCATGAAATGCCCAACATCTCGACTTACCTTAGTCTTCCGATCCTCTGAGTTTGTCTTGAGTCTTTGTAAAGTTTTCTTTCCCTGTGTAGTCGAGGGGTCAGAGATTTCTTGAAGTCTTGAATCTTCAACCCTTAGTTCAAAAGTTCACATTCTACCCGACTTGCCGATTTTACTTGGGACTCTTTCTTAAGAAGCTTTTGGTTGCGCCGACATGTTTGTATGGAGAAATGACACTTGTCACCTTGCATTCAATTTGAGGTACGTGTGGACATAGTGGCACATTTATTGGAGGGAAAGTCGAGGCATGCATTTATGATTTCTAATGATATACTCGCTGCCAACAATTAATGTGAAGTTTATGAGAAGTGACTTGAAAGGCTGAGTAAAGTGTTATTATGAGCTGAAGAATGCGTTGCAAAGGAATGAACAGCTAGCTCACCGCGTGTGGAATTTCAACTCAATTATATTCTCACAGGTTAGTAAATCCAAAAGCTTTTCTTCCTCTATAAAATCTCATATCTCCTCACATAAGTTATACATTTTTGTCTTCCATGAATATATTTAAAGAATTCTCTGCAAGTACTTGGCTCCATTCTCTGTTGTTCGTATATATCTCTGAGTTCCTCATCGCCTGGTTTCTAGAAAGTATAAAAATGAAATTTAAGTTTCAAGAAGCTCATGTAGCTTCTGTTATAGAAAATGGCCTAGCAGGAGTGAGAGATACAAATTTGGATCATGTTGATTTAAATGACTTATGGGAAAGGATGCAATCCGAAAAGAGAACCCCTCTAGTGGAAAAAATTGTCAGTAGTGGTTTGTACAAGGCAGGTGGCTTTCCTCTTGCCATGCCTTGTCCAGAATTAATGGTTGCATGCGCAAATGGTTACTTTCCATAATCCCAGGAAATAAAAACTCCCAATGGTACTGTGATAGCCATAATTGATTCTGAGTCTATTGCCCTAGCCTTTGATTTAGAAGAGTATGAAGGTGATGAAGAAGTTTCTATGTCCTCAACCTAGTATTTTTACAATGAAAAGAAAGACTGGTGTCATAGTTGCGTGGCCAAGAACTGGTTAGAGGTGGCAAAAACTAGAAAATCTCGACTACCTGCGAATTTAAAAAGAAGTCATTTTAAAGAGGAGATCTCTAATATGATAACTTTGCTGAATAGGGTGATGGGCAGCCCTAAGTTAGATGTTTTTGAATTTTTGATGTGTAGGTTTATCCTGTTAATTTGTGGAGATCATCAATAATTGTCTGCATGAACAGTTAATGAATTTCACACAAAGCATGAACTTTAATATGTGTTCTCAACTAGTTTACATTTTGGCCCAGAGAGAAGCCACTTGGCCTAGTTTAAGAACCCAGAGGAGTTCTTCGATGAACACACCTATGTAACAAATCTTCCCTCAGTTGCAAAGAAATGAAGGTATGAAATATTTTCATCATGTGAATGATGTATTTTTCATGATGTTAGCAAAAAGAATTGATGGCTCAATAGAGAGGATATTTTTCATAGAAGACTTCTCTTTGGTCACAAAATTTGGAAGCGTCTATCTCTAGTTTGACCATTTCTCTTATTTAAGAATTGGGGGTTATGAAGATGCCCCGTTGAAATTACCTCGATACCCTTCCAACTATTTGGTGTTGCTGGAAGTCTGTCGCTAGGTAGCTGTGGTTAATGTTAAGTATTAGATGATGAAGAAGAAAGGGTATTCATTTCCTGTGTACTTATCTTTCTATTCCTGCAAGAGCAATGAAAGTGCTTGGAATGTTGAAAGGTTGTCTGAATTCAGTCTCCATAGTTTGTCTCCTCGCACAACGTTTGACAGTAAGAATTTTATAAAAGAGCATATGCACGGAGGGGGTTTGTATCTACATATTCCTCAACTCAAAGATTTCTGGGAGGATTGTGTGGACAAAAGGGAGGTTCAAAGAAGGAAATTTATGAGATTGACTGCCGATCAAGTCTGTGCCTTCAAGTTGAAAATTCAGGTCCCAAATACAGTTGATATTTTTTAGATCTTCTGAGTGAAGAGTACAGTAAGGTGTCCGAGGCTCCCTTACCTTCAATAGATTGGTCGATGAAGGAAGTCACATATTTCATGCTACTATCATTCCATGTTTTGAGGAGAATCAAAAAATGGTTGCAGGCAAAGTCCAAAGAGTGTGCTGGCTCATCTACACCCAAAGACTTAGCTTCTCAAAATCAAGCCAGGTCCCATACCACCACCTCACATAGGAGATCACCCAATTAAGACCCAACCTTGCAAAGAGTTGGTTCACAGCCCAATGGTGGTGAAGACCCACCTGAAGAGCTAGGCAAATTAAAAACTGCATGTGAATAGGATGTTCAAGTCACAAAAAGAAATACTAGATTGGCAGCCCTATCATCTAGGGCTGACCATGTGCCTTTACCAAGCAATCAAGCAAGTGATTCTGATTCAATTATCTTCTCACAATTAGGGGATAATTTATTACATTCATTTCTTAGCCTGCCTAATTCACCACAACAAAAGGAGATGTCTGTGCAAAATACTCATCCTGTGCAAATAGTAGCAACTGCCAATGTTGACAATGCACTAGTCTCATCCCCTAACTGGTTGAAGAAGGCAGTCCAAAAGAAGAAAAGATGTACTACTCTACCTAATGATGGTATTGATATTGTTGCCAGTCTGTTACATATGGTTCCGAAACCTAAACGTGTAAAACGAATGTCCAGAATGGTGACTAATACTTCCTTAGGTAACCAGTTTTTAGAAATTGCAGACCCTTTAGTGGAGAAGAATGAAGATGAGATAACCGAGGTTGAATTCAAAGTCTGGTGGATCTAAGCCCAACGACCACCGAGGGTGACCTGTATCACATGCATTATTTAGTGGGTTATGTTTCCAAGAGGGTGAAAGGCCTGTAGGAGGAAAATTCAAGGTTATTAGCACATGTGAGTTCCTTGTCTTCTTTTGCTAATTCAGTTTCTGAGATTATTTCTCCTTTTGTTGGAACTTCTTCTATTGTTAAGATTCCTACTCTTGACCCAAATCTACCTCAGCAAATTAAAACTTCTTTATCTCTAAGGCAAGCTATGGAACAATAGACTGAAAAGGCTATATTTGATGGTCTTTTATTGATTGAATAAGTAGTGAAGTTGTTTGATTTTATCCATGCTAAGAGAGAGGTTTTAATAACGAAGTTTGAGAAGGTCTGAAGCGATCACACTACTCTGAACATACTCTCCAAGGAAGTATGTGAGATTGCTAGCATGGATCCTGGCATCTTATTGGTTGAAGAGATTATTGTTGACACCAAAGAATTGGAAATTGATATTTGGGCTGATACATTAGAGTGGAAAATTTGTGTAGTCACGGCAACTGAGGAAGAAACAGGAAAGGTAGTAGCAATTTATTGTAAGAAGATGATAAGGATGAAAAGGGACTTTGCTGCTCTAGATATAGAAGCCAATGGGTCTGATGATGAAAGGTTGCTGGACATCAAAATAATTAAACAGAATTTCAAAAAGGTGGTGAAAGAAGATGTAGTAAACTACAGTGCTATAACAGGGGAATCATTGAGCAAGCTCTCTAAAACGGTAGCCTATATCAACACTTGCAAAAACAACATGGAAGATATACGTCACAAGGTGACTAATCTTGACAGAACCATCATGAAGAAGAAGCACCAAATCAGAATGATTGGATCTCCACCTGGCATGGTGCTAATTCCAATTATTAACAACTACAGGATGTATAAAGCCAAGCTACAGGCATAGGTATCTTAGGTTGCACGAAGTGTCAACAAGGAAGCTGAGAAGTCAGGAGAAGGCGAAGAGATGGATGAAGTGGATGATGGAGATGTGGATTTGCAAATCTTAGATTAACTTAGCATTTTATTTTATTTGCAAGTTACTTTTATTTGCTCAAAAACTATTGGCTCTAGAGGGCCCTCTTTATTATTGTTTAAAAACAATCTTTAATTAGATGTTTTCAAGAAACCATTGTGGTTCTTTTGAATGGTTATGTTTCGCTTAGCTATAT
This sequence comes from Cunninghamia lanceolata, assembly GCA_027924645.1. NCBI lineage: Eukaryota > Viridiplantae > Streptophyta > Pinopsida > Cupressales > Cupressaceae > Cunninghamia > Cunninghamia lanceolata. The sequence goes on from BSBN01001791.1 coordinate 6,102,078, forward strand.
ATCTTGGATGGCTAGTCGAACTAAGGACTCTTTTTTTTGGCAAAAAATTTGGTTTTCTTGGGAAGGGTGATAGTAATGCTTTGTTTCTTATTTCTATGATATATGAAATATAGTTAATGCCTTGGAGTTTTAGAAGATTATGGACTTTGTGATATGATTATTTTGAGATGATGTTCTTCCTATGTTGGATATATTTCTATTGGTATTAATGATGTGCATGTATCATGGTCATTGGATATTATTGATTCTTGCTCGCTGCTTTGAGTAATTTATCTATTGGTATCTTATTTCAAGACAATGATTTTGTTTGTATGTGTAATATTTCAAATTATTATGTTGTGGTTGGAAGTCTGTGAACTTCTTGTTTTAGATTTAGAATCATAAACCATCCTTTACAGCTTTCTAGTCAAAAGCCCTGCCTTTGTTTTTCTTTCTGGTTAAAAGCAATCTTACGTTACATTCTTGAGAAAATCAGTAGAAGGTAGTTACGCCTTGTTAAATGAGCAGAGAGCCCATATAAAAAATAATATATCGTGTTCAACTGTTGAGTACATTTGTCATCTGTCCACACGTAGAAAGGTTTTAGCATTTCAAAATATCTTTGACAAATTTTAATTAGTGGATACTTCTCTAGAAATTTACCAAAAAACTATGTTTGAGTCATATCCAAAAAATGCTTTGCATGTGGCTCATGGTTCCGACTACCAATTCTCCTTCTTACCACATCCCTTTGATTCATAGATACTCTTGTTTAATTCTTCCAAAAGTCTTCAATTAGTGATCTCAATGCTTCAACAATTGGTTTATCTTTTTGTGGTAGTCTCCTCGAGATTGGCATTAGTGTCCTCAATTCTTTGGCGTCTTCCAATGGCTCTTGATAAAGTTTTCCTATTAATTCTCAATGCTTGACTCATCTTTCTAATGAGACAAGATTTCCTCATTTGACTACTTACTATAGTCAATGTAATCACACAACGTGTTGCATTACTATATTTTGTGTGTGAGGTGTTACCCACACTCTCATATGCACTCATTAGATTCTTGACAATAGATTTTTCACTTGAAGCCTCTGATGTTCTCAACCCAAGAATCTTCATGATGGACCTATAATTTATACTTCGCATCATTTCAACAAATAGTTGACCTCTTGCGGTCTCATTTAACTTTTCAAAGAACCATCTCCAAATCTTATGACCATATCTTCTACAAGTGCATTTTGGAATCTTACCTTCCATTGGCTGCAAAATATTCTCATCAATATCAATCAAATACTTTGTCTTTCTATGCAAAGTTCTAGGTGGTGTTAAGTTAGGTAAATTTATCTCAACATTAGGAATTTCATCAATATTTAAATGAGATGGGCTAGATGGCATACCTTCAATCGAATATGGAATAGATGACATACCTTGAGGTTGAGGTGGGAACGATGGTGTACCTCCTTCATCACATGTGAGTGATGATGTACTCTCAACTTGAGATGTGGTAGATGGTGTCCCTACATGTTGACTTGTGGTAGAGGATGTGTCTCCAACTATGGTATTCAAATCTCTCATAGCACGAAGTTTTTGCATTCATTCTGTTTGTGCCACTAATACCATATCTCTTTGTGATGGTTGTGGTTCCTCTTCAATTGACATGTCTTCATTTATCATGTCCAATTTCCTCTTCTCACAAAGTTCCCTCATAGCCACTGCTTTCTTTGCATTCTTAGCTTCTATCTCTTCCTGTGTTGGTTTAATTCTTGATCGTTTCCTCAGCATGACAGAGAATTTGTCTATAGCATGATAAAGAGACCAATATTAGTTCCTAAGAAATGAATCCATACAAATAACTAAAATATATGTCATTCAACCCTTCATAGTAAATGTACATACAATCATCATGTAAAAGAGTAAATGTCACTCAAACAAAATGGGTACAAAGCATACAAAGCAAATTATTGCAGCCGTATGAAGATGATGGAGATCCATGGAGAAAACCAAGGAGGACAAGGTGTTTTTTTGGTACTAGGGCTACTAGGATTTGGGTGGCTTGTGAAGGAATAGACAACAATTGAAGAGTGTAGACTTGAGTAAGGGTTTAGAATGGTTGTGTCTAAGTTCCTGAGGGGTAAGAAGACCTCTAGTAACCTTGTTAGGTTTTGAAGTATTGAAGACCCTCTTTGTACCTTTGTATAGGGAGATTGCTTGAGAGGAAATTTAGGTTATTGAATGGTATATATTCAATCAAGGTAACCACCATCATGTGCAAACAAAGGACAATTAGGAAATTTTGAAATATTGTTGTGTCATGTGCATACAAATCATCATGAATAGGTGCATAAGGAATGTCCTAGCCCAAGATATGTGCATACAAATCATCATGTCATGTGCATACTTGTATGATCTTGGCACCTATTCGTTTGTATTTTAACTTGTTAATATGACAAGATAATTTAGTGGGATTGTATTTTTATTATGTTGTAAGGATTTATTCTTGTATAGTTTGACATCATGGTATGTTAAGGTTTGTTTATTACACATAATTATTAAAGAGCCCGACTGTAGAAAATATACATGGCATCATGTGAGATTGTAGGCTGCTTTCTTGATTGGGAATGTGTCTATTTTAATTAATTTTGACCTTTGAGATATCTTTTATTATGCATACCATGAACTAATTTAAAACATAGTCTATTATATAAACACAAGATATGCATACATAGTCTTTTATTATGCATACTAGATACAAGTGATAAACATGTATGATAAAGCATGATAAAGTAATTCAAATAGAATTAAGGAAAATGTAAAGAACATGCATGTAAAGACTTGACATACCTAAAAAATGGAGATTTGAATGGAAAGAGTACCCAATTATGTAGTGTTTTTTTCTTCTTGCATCAAACTCCTCAACAATTTGAGTTTATCACCATTTGCTTCCTTTTCAATGTTAAATTGAATAACACTCAAATATAATTAGTAACAATAATACTATTAACCAATCTATAATGTTAAATTCCTAAAATTCAATCATAATTAACATTGCAACACTACAAAAATTGAAACTTGAATAGATATATATCAAATTTGATGTGAAAACTATGTTATTTCCTCCTCAAGTTGGTAAAGTAGAAAAGGTGGTGGAAAGATCATGCAAATGTGGTAGAATGTGTAAAATGTGCATGTGAACTTCCCAATAGCATGAAAACACTTCTTTTTTGTCAGAACACGCGCATAATTAGCATGAAAATAGAGCATGTGGGACTGGATCGTGGGGGTCTAGGCCTTTTACCATTTCTATAGCAAGAAAAAATGTGAGCACGTTATAACACGCTCACGTTTTGTCCTGCTATAGATTGATCCATAAATATTTGTGCCTCTCCCACCTCTCTATATCTCACTTATCTCTCCCCCTCACCTCTCTACCTCTCCCCTCTCTATGTCTCTTAGTCACTCCTTGTCTACCTCTCCATCCATCCTTAGCTATCTAGGTCTCACTTAATCCTAAACCCTAAAGCCTCAACCCTTAAACCTTAAATCCTAAACCCTCAACACTCTACCTTAAACCCTATCCCTAAACCCTCAACACTTACCTTAAACCCTATTCCCTCAACCATAAACCCTAATCCCTCAACCCTAAACCCTACACCCTATCACTAAACCCTAATCCCTTAACCCTAAACCCTAAAGCCTCAACCCTCAATCCTTAAACCTTCAACCCTAAACCCTATCCCTAATCCCTATACCCTCGACACTCTACTTTAACTCTAATCCCTCGACCCTCAATCTTAAAACCTCAAGCCTCAACCCTCAATGTCAAACCCTAATCCCTCACCCCTTAACTCTAATCCCTCAACCCTAAACCCTCAACACTATACCTTAAACCCTAACCCCTCAACCCTAAACCCTAAATCCTATTTCTAAACCCTAATCCATCAACCCTTAACCCTAGTCCTTCAACCCTAATCCCTCATCCCTAAACCCTAAATGCTATCCCTATCCCTAAACCCTCAACGGGCTTGATACTATACCTTAAACCCTAATCCCTTATCCCTAAACCTTCCAACCCTATCCCTAATCCATATACCCTCGACACTCTACTTTAACCCTAATCCCTCAACCCTATTCCTAAACCCTCAACCTAATCCCTCAACCCTTAACTCTAATCCCTCAACCCTAAACCCTATCCCTAAACCCTCAACACTATACCTTAAACCCTAATCCCTCAACCCTAAACCCTAAACCCTATCCCTAAACCCTAATCCCTCAACCCTCAACCTTAATCCCTCATCCATAAACCCTAAACGCTATCCCTATCCTTAAACCCTCAATGGGCTTAATACTATACCTTAAACCCTAATCCCTTATCCCTAAACCCTCCAACCCTATCCCTAATCGCTATACCCTTGAAACTCTACTTTAACCCTAATCCCTCGCCCCTCAACCCTATCCCTAAACCCTCAACCCTAAAACCTCAAGCCTCAACCCTCAACATCAAACCCTAATCCCTCAACCCTTAACTCTAATCTCTCAACCCTAAACCCTATCCCTTAACCCTCAACACTATACCTTAAACCCTAATCCCTCAACCCTAAACCCTATCCCTAAACCCTAATCCCTCATCCCTAAAACCTAAATGATATCCCTATTCCTAAACCCTCAACGGACTCGATACTATACCTTAAACCCTAATCCCTTATCCCTAAACCCTCCAACCCTATCCCTACTCCCTATACCATTGACACTCTACTTTAACCCTAATCCCTTGACCCTCAACCCTATCCCTAAACCCTCAACCCTCAACATCAAATCCTAATCCCTTAGCCCTTAATTCTAATCCCTCAACCCTAAACCCTCAACACTATACCTTAAACCCTAATCCCTCAACCCTAAACCCTATCCCTAAACCCTAATCCCTCAACCTTCAACCCTAATCCCTCAACCCTCAACCCTAATCCCTCATCCCTAAACCCTAAATGCTATCCCTATTCCTGAACCCTTAACAAGCTCGATACTATACCTTAAACCCTAATCCCTTATCCCTAAACCCTCCAACCCTATCCCTAATTCCTATACCCTCGACATGCTACTTTAACCCTAATCCATCAACCCTTAACCCTATCCCTAAACCCTCAACCCTAAAACCTCAACCCTCAACCCTCAATGTCAAACCCTAATCCCTCAACCCTTAACTCTAATCCCTCAACCCTAAACCCTCAACACTATACGTCAAACCCTAATCCATCAACCCTAAACCCTAATCCATCAACCTTCAACCCTAATCCCTCATCCCTAAACCCTAAATGCTATCCCCATCCCTAAACCCTCAATGGGCTCGATAATATATCCCTAAACCCTCAACAAGCATCTCACATCTTGGGTCATATTGTACCCTGTCAATTCTCTGAGTTTCTAGCTCCATCAGTAAAACTTTCTAGCTGAAGTGAATATTCAAATTATATGGCATGTTTTTTGGGCCCATCAGGGGTTCATTATGCCAATAGGTGTACGCACTATGAGAAAAGCTTTGTGTCTGGTACATCCACAGTGAGTAATTAACAGTTGAAATCAGAAGGATGATCATTATGAGAAAATCTTTGCATTGGGGTACATCCACAGTGGGCAATGAATGGTTGAAATCAGAACCCCTGGTCAACTTTAAGTGAACATTTTTTTTATTAAGATTTTTTTAAAAGATCAGCATAATCTCTCCACACATCTACTCCTAATGTATAACTTGGGTGTAATTAAAACCATCAACTAGGTAAAATAAACAACTTAGGCCATAAAAATCAATCAGTCTTTTAAAAATAGATATTAGCAACTATACATTTTAGATATCGGTAACTATACATTTTAGTATCGTTTATTTCTTGATTTTCTATTTTTAATTAACTAATTTTTGTTTGTTATAGATAAAATATTACAATCCTCATGAAGATATTTTCTTGTATAATTTTCTCCTTTTATCTTCAATGGTCTGTCTTTTCCCTCCTAGAAGTTCTTTCAGAAGGATCTTTATTTTATCTTTTGATCTATATGAATTCTAAACATAAATCTATGTTTCTTGTTGTCCACCTTCTCAAAGATGCAAATGTCTCCTTCCTTGATATTATTATGACATACAAAATATGCCCACTCCGCACTTAGGGCAGGTATATTGTTATGAAACAGGCAAATAATCTCCCATTGTTTACTGGCTCTATCCACAAAAACTATGAAACTTTTTTCTCTTGGTAATTGTAGAGGACATTCACCTATTTTTGGCAACTCCTGCATTCCCAAACCATTACAAAAACTAAGTTGTTTTAACCCAATAAATAGTTGATTCCATTGATTTAATACTCTACTATTAAAGCTTAGCATTCACACAAATGCAAATGTTCATATTATAGAAGACTGCATTATATTAGACTATTCTAGAGATCCCTCAGAAAAATGTAATAACAAAACTGCTTTGCCTTATGTTAGCTTACAATTAAACCCATTCTTTTTAACACTCTTCTCTTAATAAAGTAAGAGTAATAAGAATATAAGGCAGAGAATTTGATCTTACTAGTATGGATGGTCAGTTTACATTCCCTGACTTCATTTTCATTGAATAAAAATCCCTTATCTGATTTGAAAGGTGGGGCAGAGTTCACTGTCATGTGCTTTTCTAGATAATAGGGTCCATAATGTCCAGGGTTCTTCAAAGAAATGCCTATATCAGAATTAAGTTTTTGTTATACTAATCCTCCTAGTAAAGCTATAATTCAAATGCCCACTTTGAAAGTTGAAATAAATTAAATTAGACTTGTACAATTTTGATTTTCTTCCATTGCTTCAACATCATCATTGTTTTCTTCATCAAAAACCAATTCAATCAACAACTTATGCCCATTGGTTGACTTGAACTGCATCCTCTGTTAGAAGAAGGTCATTTTTTATCTGTATCAATGTTGATATTCATAAGATGAAGAGCATTGATATTTTTCACACACCCTTTTCTTTGAAATATCTTAACCTTAAAATATGACTTGAATATGTACTTGAACACAACAAAATCTCCAATCTCCAGCCCATGATGATTCACAAAATTTTCCTAACCCTGTCTAAATTCCAGTTTATTTATGGTACCCCCTAATAGCACATCCCACTCCTACCCACCTGGGCCTTGCAACACCATATGTTCATCTGTGTTGTCTATAAATTGTGAAACAAATGCAAGAGGAATGTGTTGCCATAAACACATTACACAATTAGATTTTACAAGTTCTTAATAGTGTATAGGAAATAAAAGAATAAAAAATAATGTATAGAGTTACCAATTTTTGTGTAAAGTCTCCAAGCATAACTTTGAAAAAGGAGGCACGCCCATTAAACCAATTAATTCAACAACTTGCTACCCATTGGTTGACTTGAACTACATATTCTGTTAGAAGAAGGGCATCTTTTATATGTATCAATGTTGGTATTCATAAGTTGAAGAGTATTGATATTTTTCACATACCCTGTTCTTTGAAATATCTTAACCTTAAAATATGACCTGGATATGTACTTGAACACAACAAAATTTCCAATCTCCAACCCATGAAGATTCACAAAATTTTCCCAACTCTGCCTAAATTCCAACTTATTTATGGTACCCCCTAACTACACATCCTACTCCTACCCACATGGGCCTTGCAACACCATATGTTCATCTGTGTTGTCTATAAACTATGAAACAAATGTAGGAGAAATGTGCTGCCGTAAACACATTACACAATTAGATTTTACAAGTTCTTAATAGTGTACAGGAAATAAAAGAATGAAAAATAATGTATAGAGTTACTAGTTTTTGTGTAAAGTCTCCAAGCATAACTTTGAAGAAGGAGGCATGCCCATTAAACCAATTCATTCAACAACTTGCTACCCATTGGTTGACTTGAATTGCATACTCTATTAGAAGAAGGGCATCTTTTATCTGTATCAATGTTGGTATTCATAAGCTAAAGAGCATGGATATTTTTCACACACCCTATTCTTTGAAATATCTTAACCTTAAAATATGACTTGGATATGTAATTGAACACAACAAAATCTTCAATCTCTAGCCCATGATGATTCACAAAATTTTCCCAACCTTGCCTAAATTCTAATTTATTTATGGTACCCCCTAATTGCACATCTGTCACGCCTGCATCTCCTGCGTGGACGTGACGCACAAACGCCCATGTCACGACCACATTCGCCATGTGGTTGTCATGTCCCAACATTAAGACATTATTTGTCATCATCAAATTGGACGATAATTATGTATATAATAATACTTAATAAACATATATAATATTATTAAGTAATATTATAATATATTTATTGTACTTATATATAATAAATATAAAGACAATTATAATATTATATATGATATATATTATAAAAATATAAATATGTATATTAATATTAATATAAATATAAATAAATGTTATTATAATATAATTATCATATAATATATATAAGACAAATGTCTTATAATATATAAATATAAATATTATTATTATATAATAATTATAATTATCAATGTAAATATTAAATCAAATATTAGTATAAAGTATGATCATTATAAATATATATAAAATTAATATTAACTAATATCCTTGGAAGATATCAATAAAGATAGACCAAGTTTATTAAAAGACAAAGTTTATTAAAACAAAGATAAATGCAACAATTATGTTAGAGGAAGAAAGTTAGATTATTAGTAAATTAAAGAGGTGCATATTAATTAAAGGTTATTTTCTATAAGACACATCCCTTCATTAAAGGAGGGTATAAAGATGGGAAGAAGATAACATAAAGGGAGAAAAAAGAAAGGAATGAGAAATATATATATCTAGAGAGGGTAAGGAAAATAGAAAAGAATACACAAGGAATATAATTCTGATTTATAAATATAACAGCGAGAAGGATATAATATAGAATTTTTGGAAATGGTAAATATATTCATGGCATATTTAAATCTGCAATATATAAGGAATAATATATTTTGAGTTGTAATATACCATTTCAGAGATACTTATGTACACTAGCAGCCTTATAAGAACATCAGATATATATGAGATATAATATATATGGTTTGAGTTAAAGAAAAGAAATATATTAAAAGGGAATAATTCTCTTTATGAAGTGTTGCCTCTCTTGGTAATAGTTGCAGCCATACACCATTGAAGATATAAAAAGGAAGTGTGAAGTAAAAAAGATCACATAGTAATATAAATCACCAGACAACAGATTGGTCTTCCATTAAATACAAGTATTAGATCAGCACAAGGTATTATATCAACAAGCATTACTAAGAGCAATCGATCATACAAGAAGTAAAATTGTGTGCAGGATTAATAAATTTTGTTCTTCCTAAAAGGGGACATTACAGTGGTCACGACATGAACTGCGATTTTTTTTTTTTCCTCCTCAACCCTAAGGACCCCCTCGCACACATTTGCGTGCTCGATGGCGTTACGCATAGGCATAGACATGGCGTCATAATCGTGAGATGATACCATCTAGGGATTACGCAACACGTAAGATGTCGCTTCTAGGGTTAGATTGATTTAATCTGAACCCTGAATCTCCTAGGTGAAGATGAAATTTGCCGTCAATGATCCTTAATTAAACTCGGATCGAAAAGTGATTATTTATGTCGACATGATGGCGCACAATTAAGTGGAAAGACGGAAAGAGAATTAATAAAATAAGGTAAATTCCAAACCCTAGAAACCTAAGGAAATTTTGGCAGCCTAACGCGTTTACAATAAACGCAAAAATTAAATTTTAAAATAAAACATCCAGAAGGTATTTCAATAAGAATAAGAATAAAGTAAATAAATAAAATAAAAATGAAAATAAAAAATACAATAATAGAGTAAATTAAATAAATAAATAAAATGAATTAATTACAACTAAAAATGTTAATTAGGTCCAAAATAAAATTGGAGTCTGTTATTAAATATAATTCCGACCTTATATTTAATGTCTAACTCGAATCCTTAAATAGATAGATAGGAGAGTTAAAACAACTCGTCCTGTAAAATAGAATAATTTTGATAAAAATAAATAACATTATCAACAAGAAAAAAACAAAGAAATATTTAATTAAAGTCTAGTTAAGGTAAAATAAAATAAACTCATATTTCCCCTCATAGTGAATTTAAAACAAGGGAAGAATTCATCCCATAAAGTATAAATAAATCCCTCCCAAGGAATGTAAATAGACAAGTCAATAATCAACATGCAAAAATAACCCTTTCAAAATTTATAATTCAATGTAACAAGTAAAAAAATTTCCCAAGGGATAAATTGAAAATAGATTAAAGAAAAGGGAAGTCTTAAATAAAGAATGAATTTAAATAAGTAGTGCCCTAATTTTCTTTTATTCTAATATCCTCTCCTTGTGCCCTAATCTCATCTTATCCCTTTCTCTTTATCATGCCCTAATCATTCTTTTGTTTTTTCTTGTCTTGTCTTGTTTTTGTGAGCAGGTTAGGGTTTAGGGGCAGCCATTGAAGCACTCAAGGAGATAAGCACAAGGGAGAAATTCATTTTTTTTTTTGTGTATGAAATCTGAATCTCACTGTGTTCATATTTTTTTGTAGGGGCAGGGGTCAAAGAGAGGGGGGAGAGAGAGAGAGAGAGCGGCGGCGGTGGTGGTGAGGTGGGATGTTGCAGTGGGCGGCGACAATGAGAGGGCGGAGGTGGAGACTGCGGTGTAGCCGCCGGCGGAGGAGGTGAGGTCGGGGGTAAGGGCGCAAGGGGGGGCCGCAGAGGACAGCAGAGATAATAGCGGGGGGGAGAGTGCAGGCTCGGCCTGTAGGGTATTGGGGAGGGGGTGTGGGGGAGGAGGCTTAGCCTCCGCCCACACCCAGAGGAGGCTTGGCCTCCACCCACACCCACGGGTGTGGGTGGAGGCTAAGCCTCCTCCCCCACACCCTTACACCTGCTGCGATTCCTGTGGGCGGCACCGCCGCCCACAGGCCCCCCTTTTTTTGTGTTTTTTTTTTGTTTATTATTTTTTTTTCTATGTTTTTTTTGTTTTCTTTTTTTTTTAAAACTTTCTCTGTAGTATATAATATATAGTATTTAAATATATATATTTATATATAAATATATATACACGTGTATATATATTTATATATATATGCAATTTTTCCAGAAATATATTTTTTTCTTTTTTTTAATATTTACAATATTTATAAATATATATACACATGTATATATTTATATATATTTATATGTAGTATTTTTCAAGAAATATATATATATATTTTTAAAACAGTATATACACTATATGACAAATTGAAATAACAACAACATTCATTGAATACTAACAGAATACTATTCTTTTTTTTTGCAACAAAAATAAATTCTCAGCACTTTTTTTTTTTTGAAAGCATAAAATATATACCGAATATATAAACTCTCTTTTTTTTTTAACACACAAAAAAAAACAAGTAAGATAGAAGGCTAAATTTCAGATAGCTACCCTTCCTTTTCCAACAATATCCTCTAGTAATAAAACAGTCCAATATACAACAGAAAACTACTAAAACATTTTCTTCCTTTCTTTTGCATTCCCTAAAATTCTTTTAAAACTTTCACATGCTTATTTTTCCCTTACAAGGATTAATGATAGAAATGTAGCATACATTTGCTCTATCTTTCATGGTGTAAAATGAACTTTATTCAACAAATTTCACACACATAAATGTCTCTTTGAAAAGAATGTGACAGAAAATTAATCAACTCATCTCTATCTCAATCAACTTCACAAACAGGAAATGCATATCTTCCTTTTGTCTACAACAAAGTTTAAGCAGCAACATTATAACACACACATGCTTCTTATCCTTTGAAAACATTAATGACAAAAGTATATAATTTCATTTCCCATGTGATTCTCAATTCTTAACCCACTTCATAGGAAAAATAATCAACATTTAAATGATTTGATGACATTGTTTGCATTTCCCACTCTTGACAAGATTAAAATACAATAAGGCTACAATAGCCATGGCTTCAACAACCAATAAGTCTACCACTAAACCACTCAAGAAGGACTTCCAACCTCTTCATCTCTCCACTCATAACCTGCAATATACTCAACAACAGAACCAACAAGACCAACCACTTCTAAAGCTCTCCTCCCTACCATAGACCTGCAAGTGGGTCACCCACGAGCTAGGGAGGTAGGGATTCACATAGGGTGAACACTCCACAACAAAAATCAAACACAATAGCACAAAACAACCCATAGGTTTAACACAGAACTTAACTCATACAAATGAGTTTGGTGAGGGTAGGGAATGGACCCCTCAACTTCAAAGGGCTCCCAAATGATAAAAATCTCAACTCCTGGCCTCAAGCCAAAATCCCCAGAACACCACAATCCACAAGAATCACAAACAAATTACACGGAACTCTTGCCATTCAGATATCTCCTCCTCAAATAATAAGCCCTCAAGGCATAAACACATACTGTGGGAGAGACCTCAAGGAGGTTCCTTTCCCCTACCCATACAAGTTGAGCATTACCTCCATTGGAGGTGCTCTCACCATACTCCCAACCCAACAACACAATGCAAACATCAAACAACCAAAATCTAAAACACTAAACAATATAAAAGCAAGGGTGAGAGAGCAAGATGAGAGGCCTACCTTCAAGGCCCTGACACTGGAGTAAGTTTGGTGAAGAGCTCCAAGCCTTCCCAAGCCTTCCAACTTTCAGAATTTCTCCAACCTTCCCTAACTCCTCCAAACTAGAAAGGAAAACTAAAATTTGCAAGAACTCTCAAATTGCAAGGAAAAGGACTAGAAAAGAACCCCCACTCCTCTACAAGAGGAGCTATTATAGGCCTTCAACTTGGCCATGAGAAATGAGAAGGTGACACTTGTCACCTTCTCCTTCCCCTTCCAATGCCACTTGCAAAGGAGAGGAAGTATGAGGATGATAAATGTCATCCTCTCATTCCACCTCCATCTCCACGTCATCCACTTGTGCTTCCACACAAGTGGGAGGGGGACAAATGGTGAGTTGGATTCCCACTCACACCCCCAAGAAGAAAAGGGTCTTGATGTTGGATTTAAGGCATACAACTGAGAGGGAGGGGGGTGAATCAGTTGTATAAAACTTCTTGTTCTTTCAAACACTTGATTCTTCGTTGTTAGTTAACAGCATATCAATTAATCATCCATGAAAGCATAATACATAAACACGAGCAGATAAACATCAACACATTGAACACCAAGATTTTGACGTGGAAAACCCGGTTAAGGGAAAAATCACGGGGTGATTAACCCAAGGATTATTCTCTGTTAGAAGAATAAGAAAAAGAATGGCACTTGCCAATTAGGGCTCACTGCCCGAGCACACTGCTCACAAAGAGGCCCACTGCCTACAAGGAGACACACTGTCTACAAGGTGATAAGAATCACAATCTTGAATTGGAGAATGACATCTCTACCATGTCTGGATCAGTTCCATTTAAGCCCAAAAACCTCTGCTCTGCCTTTCGCACTTCTCTTCGCTATGCCACACTCATCCACACAATCCACACTTCGAAATGAACTCACAAACCGTTATTTATACAAGACATCAACTTAGGAACAAACATCTAAGTCGGCAAACAACCATAAGAGTATCCGCAAGATGAATAACACATCCGGTCGGCCACCACAAGAACATTCGCAGGATGAACAACCCATCCGGTCGGCTAAACAGAGCAAGAACTTCATCTGGAAGAATATCTTCAATTCTGGGCTCTACTATCAATGCGGACCAACAACACAACCTCAACATGATCCAAGAACCTTCACAAGCCTGCCTGAATGACCAGGTACGTCCGCATTTCCTTTACTTACTGAAATCTCTTATCCTCCTTATCTAGAACTTCAAGAACACTGTCTGTCGCCACTGTCATAATGCAGGAGGTACTTCCAGACCTCCAAATTATACACAACTCGAGATGGCACATCACAAGGACATCCCAAAGACTCCTTCCAATCCGCAGATTAGGATTATACAGTTCCGGACCTCACCGGACCTTTTTGTGATCCTCTGTCACCTCTGAATACTTGCCGGAACCGGTTCTACACCGACAACCACAACTCCTTCAGATCTTCATGCGGACCTCTGAAATCTTAACTGAAGCATCTCAAGACTCATATCTACAAACCCTTTAATCCGCATCCTCCGGTTCGCATCCTATACAGTACATTTGCCTTCTTCTCATCACTATTCTTTACTGTTCCTGACTGAGGCTAATTTTCTCAATATCCTCAGCACACTGCTCATTGAATCCTTCTTGTCAAAGCAATATGAGTATGTTGACATCAATGACAACACTGGTTTACCTCATACTTGCAACAATCTCCCCCTTTGTCATTGATGGCAACATATGATGTGAAAAACCATCAAGACAAGAAACTTCTCCTTTCTGTCACTTCTCCCCCTATCAGCAACATGTCTTCTCCTCATTTACTGCTCCCCTTTTGATCATCAGCTACTTGTTTTTCACATGTCTTCTCTCCCCCTTTGACATCAATGGCAAAGGGCTCATACTTGCAATTTTAACACATCAGAATCATACCAGCTACTCCCCCTTAGTAGCAGCTCCCCATCATCAATCCGGATCACAAGATATGACTGTGATATCCACCGGACTGATGCACATCAGTGCATCCTAGTTCATCACCGGAGGGGCCATGACCCCTAACTTCTCCCGGAGATATTCAAAAGAGTCCTTGGGAAGAGGTTTAGTAAAGATATCTGCAATCTGATCCTTTGAGGGAACATACTCCAATCTGACTTCTTCCTTGTTCACTTGTTCTCTCAAAAAGTGAAACTTGATAGATATGTGCTTAGTCTTAGAATGCAATACCGGATTCTTAGAAATATTAATTGCACTTGAATTATCACAGAAAATTGTGATAGGCTCCTCATATTCAACTTTAATGTCTCTTAGCATCTGCTTCATCCATAAGATTTGAGTGCAACTACCTGCTGCTGCAATGTATTCTGCTTCAGTTGTAGACAGAGATATTGCATCTTGTTTCTTGCTTAGCCAAGAAACCAATCTCTTCCCCAAAAAGAATGCTCCACCACTAGTGCTCTTCCGGTCATCCACATCTCCTGCCCAATCTGCATCTGTGTAAGCATGAAGAGAGAAATCCAGATCTCTAGGGTACCATAGACCATACTCAACTGTTCCTTTCAGGTACCTAAAAATTCTTTTGATTGCCATAACATGAGATTCTCTAGGATCAGCCTGGAATCTTGCCACAAGACCAACAGCCTGCATTATATCTGGTCTAGTCTGAGTGAGATACAACAATCCACCAATCATTGATCTATACTTTGTCTGATCTGCCTTTGGGGAGTCATCATCTTTGCTCAACTTACATCCGGTTGCCATGGGAGTGTTCATTGGCTTTGCATCTTCCATACCAAATTTCCTCAACAATTCTTTCGCATATTTGGTCTGAGAGATGAAGATTCCTTTCTTTGTTTGAGTAATTTGCAGACCCAAGAAGAAATTCATTTCACCAAGCATGGACATTTCAAACTCACTTTTCATCTGATTTGCAAAAGTTTTGCACATACTATCTCTTCCTCCAAAAATGATATCATCCACAAACACTTCAACAATCAAAATGTTTTCATGAACAATTTTGAAATATAAGTTACTGTCAGCAGTACCTTTGTTGAATCCAGTCTGCACAAGATGCTTATCCAACCTTTCATACCATGCTCTTGGGGCTTGCTTTAGTCCATACAATGCTTTCTTCAACTTGCAGACCATATCATCATTATCAGACAATTGAAATCCATCCGGTTGTTCAATGTAAACTTCTTCTTCCAGATCACCATTTAGGAAAGCAGACTTGACATCCATCTGATATACCTTGAAGTCTTTGAAGGCAGCAAATGGAAGAAATAATCTGACTGCTTCAATTCTTGCCACCGGAGCAAAGGTCTCTTCAAAATCAATTCCTTCTATTTGAGAGTAGCCTTTGCAGACCAATCTAGCTTTGTTTTTGATAACTTCACCAGCTTCATTCAGTTTGTTCCGGAAGACCCATTTGGTTCCAATCACATTCCTGTCTCTAGGTCTGGGAACAAGATCCCAAGTATGATTTTTCTCAATTTGCATTAATTCATCTTTGATTGCTTTAGTCCAGTTTTCATCATTGCAGGCTTCATTTACTGTTTTAGGTTCAATCTTTGAAATCAAACAACATTCATCCTGATTTTGAGCAACATTCCTTCTAGTTTGCACACCTTTGCTTCTGTCACCTATGATCTGATCTTGAGAGTGGTTTAGTGTTACATACCTAGGAATTTTGGGAGTATCCTGCATTGCTGCTTCTTGATCAGGCTCATTCAAACCTATCTCTTCTTCCTGATTTACCGGATCAGGCTGACTCTATCTTACCGGAGAGGATTGAGTTCCTTGAATCTGAACACCGTCTTGGTCATCTTCATCAAATTCATAAAATCTTGAGGGCTTCTCAATTCCTTCATCAACTTTCACATTAGTGCTTTCTATCATCTTCCTCAGTCTCTTATTGTAACACCGGTATGCTTTGCTTTGAGTGGAGTAACCCAAGAAAATTCCTTTATCACTTCTAGCATCAAACTTTCCTAGATCTTCATCTCTTTTGATATAACACTTGCTACCAAATACTCTGAAATATTTCACAGTAGGAGTGATGCCAAACCAGAGTTCGTAGGGGGTCTTACCGGTATTGTTTCTGATTTGAACTCGATTTAGAGTGTAGACTGCAGTGCTGATAGCTTCTTTCCAGAACATCTGAGGAACATTTGCTTCCAACATCATTGTCCTGGCAGCTTCCTGGATGGTCCGGTTCTTTCTTTCAACTACTCCATTCTGCTGTGGAGTCCTAGGAGCAGAAAATTGTCTCCTTATACCCTGCTTCTCACAAAAGTCAATGAACTCACCAGATGTAAATTCACCACCTCTATCAGACCTTAGACATTTAAGTTTCAATCCGGTTTGATTCTCTACCATAGCTTTGAAGATTTTGAACTTTTCAAGGGCTTCTGATTTCTCTTTTAGGAAGGTAACCCACATCATCCGGGAATGGTCATCAATTAACAACATGAAATATCTATCACCTTGCAGACTCTTGATTCTTGTCGGACCACAGAGATCAGTATGTACTAATTCCAACAATCCGGTAGAGGACTGATCTTTGCTTTTGAAAGAGACTCTGCTCTGTTTACCTAGCTGACATTCTTTGCACAAACTATTTGTAGGTTTCACCAATTTTGGAAGGTCTCTTACAGCCTGAATATTGCTTATCTTGATGATGTTAACAAAATTCACATGACACATTCTTCTATGCCATAACCAACTCTGATCAACTTGAGCAAGCAGACAACTTTTGTTTGAACCAACCAGATGAAAGATATTACCTTTTGTTTGAGCACCGGATGCAATTTCAGTTCTGGAGCTTGTAAAGATTCTGCATTTTCTATTCTTGAACCGGAGATCATAGCCTTTGTCCACTAACTGACCAACACTGAGAAGATTGTGCTTCAATCCTTCAACATATAGTACATTACCTGTTTTGCTCTTTCCATCAAAGGAAATAGTTCCCCTACTTCTGATTCTGCCAGCAGAATTGTCACCAAACTTTACCATTCCTCCTTCATACCTTTCCAAATCTAAGAACTTATTCTTGTCACCAGTCATATGGTGAGAACACCCACTATCAATAACCCAATCATCCTTTTCTTCCACTTGAGCAGCCAAAGCTCTTTCCACAACCTTGTGATTGACAAATTCAGAGGATATTGAATCTTCTTCCTTGATGGCAATAAACACCCATTCATTTCTGGATTTGCTTCCTAGTTCGGATTCATCATCTGTTACTCCTTCATTGTCATCTTCTTCATGAACATAATAGCAGTTCTTTTGAAACCTTTGTCTGTTAGTATTAGACCTTGCAGATCTTTCCAGACATCTTGAAGCAAAATGACCAATCTTATTGCAGTTGAAACACTTAAAGGGTAGTTTTCCTTCATACTTACCAGATCCTCTTGGCAGTCTCTTTGCAATGAGGGCTTCAAGTTGAGCTGTTTCTGCTTCTTCTTCTTCCATGTCTCTTCTTGCTTGATCATACCATGACATCTTCCTTGATGAGTTTTCTCCCGGATCAAATCTATGTTTGCCTTTCACATAGGTACTGGCTTTGAAAGCAGATTCAGTCTTGGGAGGATCATCTCCAAACTTGGTCATTTCAAATGCAGCTAGTTTTCCAGCCAGTTGTTCTCTTGTGACAGTTGTGTGGGCTCTGAATTCATCAATTACAGCAACCTTGATTTTGTAGGAAGCAGGAAGGGATCTAAGGATTTTGCAAACGATCTCATTTTCATCTAGAGTTCCACCAGCATTTCTAATTCCACACACTAGTTCATTCACTCTTGGCATAAAAGTAGTGATGTTTTCATCATCCCTCATCTTCAATCTTTCGAATTTCCCTTTCAGACTTTGCAACCTTGCACTTTTGACAAACTCATCTCCTTCATACAGAAGTTCCAGTTTAGTCAGGATCTCATATGCAGTTGGTAGGTCAATAACATTTGAGAGATCTGAGTCATTCAATGCACTTAGAAGAGCTTCCTTGGTCCGCAGATTGTTTTCAGCTTCTGTGATTTCATTTAGAGTTGTCGGACCACCTTGTGGAGGTACATATGGTTTTGAAACCATGGCCAAGTATGCTTTTCCCATACATTCCAGGTGACATTTCATGTGACCCTTCCAGAGAGTAAAATTGGTTCCATCGAACTTCGGACTATCCTTTTTGTATGACGACATCCTAGATCTCCTCAAGCGGTTAAGCTTCTTTCAGAGGAACTTGGCTCTGATACCAATTGTTGGATTTAAGGCATACAACTGAGAGGGGGGGTGAATCAGTTGTATAAAACTTCTTGTTCTTTCAAACACTTGATTCTTCGTTGTTAGTTAACAGCATATCAATTAATCATCCATGAAAGCATAATACATAAACACAAGAGCAGATAAACATCAACACATTGAACACCAAGATTTTGACGTGGAAAACCCGGTTAAGGGAAAAACCACGGGGTGATTAACCCAAGGATTATTCTCTGTTAGAAGAATAAGAAAAAGAATGGCACTTGCCAATTAGGGCTCACTGCCGGAGCACACTGCTCACAAAGAGGCCCACTGCCTACAAGGAGACACACTGTCTACAAAGTGATAAG
This sequence comes from Cunninghamia lanceolata, assembly GCA_027924645.1. Taxonomy (NCBI): domain Eukaryota; kingdom Viridiplantae; phylum Streptophyta; class Pinopsida; order Cupressales; family Cupressaceae; genus Cunninghamia; species Cunninghamia lanceolata. Next base: position 6,121,326 of record BSBN01001791.1, read on the forward strand.
AATCACAACCTTGAACTGGAGAATGACATCTCTACCATGTCCGGATCAGTTCCATTTAAGCCCAAAAACCTCTGCTCTGCCTTTCGCACTTCTCTTCGCTATGCCACACTCATCCACACAATCCACACTTCGAAATGAACTCACAAACTGTTATTTATACAAGACATCAACTTAGGAACAAACATCTAAGTCAGCAAACAACCATAAGAGTATCCACAAGATGAATAACACATCCGGTCGGCCACCACAAGAACATTCGCAGGATGAACAACTCATCCGGTCGGCTAAACAGAGCAAGAACTTCATCCGGAAGAATATCTTCAATTCTGGGCTCTACTATCAATGCGGACCAACAACACAACCTCAACATGATCCAAGAACCTTCACAAGCCTGCCTGAATGACCAGGTACGTCCGCATTTCCTTTACTTACTAAAATCTCTTATCCTCCTTATCCGGAACTTCAAGAACACTGTCTGTCGCCACTGTCATAATGCAGGAGGTACTTCCAGACCTCCAAATTATACACAACTCGAGATGGCACATCACAAGGACATCCCAAAGACTCCTTCCAATCCGCAGATTAGGATTATACAGTTCTGGACCTCACCGGACCTTTTTGTGATCCTCTGTCACCTCTGAATACTTGCCGGAACCGGTTCTACACCGATAGCCACAACTCCTTCAGATCTTCATGCGGACCTCTGAAATCTTAACTGAAGCATCTCAAGACTCATATCTACAAACCCTTTAATCCGCATCCTCCGGTTCGCATCCTATACAGTACATTTGCCTTCTTCTCATCACTGTTCTTTACTGTTCCTGACTGAGGCTAATTTTCTCAATATCCTCAGCACACTGCTCATTGAATCCTTCTTGTCAAAGCAATATGAGTATGTTGACATCAATGACAACACTGGTTTACCTCATACTTGCAACACTTGAATGGTGCTCCCACTCACTTGGGAGTTTGGGAGGACTCTTGGAGACCTCCCAAGTCTTCCTTGGGAATGATTCCCAAAACTTTGGGATGGGAGATGAGTCCTTCCCAAGGCAAGGCCCATCCCCCATCTTCCCTTATTTCTAAATTCGTCACTTTTACTCAACCATGGTTTAGGGTGACCTAAGGTGAGTCAAAACTAGGGTTAGATAGTCCAAGTTGACCCTAGACTCATGGTTGACCACCTAGGGTAACTTTTGGGACCCTAGGGTTCATGAAGGGGTTAAAAATCCACATTTAAATGGCCTAAAAAAATAATATAAATACCAAGTGGCATAAATCAAATAAAATTATACAACACTTATTATTAATCAATTTTAAATAAAAAGGGTACTAAGGCCAAAATAAATAAAATTTAAACCAAGCACAATAAATCCACACTCAAATTCAAACGTGATCCTTATCCCTCTTGGGAATGGATCGGCTTTACAGGGGACAACATAGTGTGAATTCTACCTCCGATTTCCTGTGGCTAGGGAATGTAAAACCTGCACATCTCGATCAAGTGTCAGTCCTGTCATAAAAAGTCATAGCCGAAGCAACTGAAATTAACTTCACACAATCAAAATAACATCAATACATAACTCCAAATTAAATTGCATTTTCCATCACATGTCAAATAGTTCACATCACATAAATAACTAGAATCTCATAACAAAATCACATCAATTATATAACTCACATGTCAAATCACAAAGATAGCATCACTATAATCAAATCGAATCACATATGTCAATCAATGTCCTATCATAATCAGTGAATAAAATCAAGTTTGCATAATGAAACATAGTCACTAAGGTCTGATAGTGTCATCTACTGAATAACATAATGATCAAAATATGGGAGGTAAAATAATCAGCCTCACATCCTCCCCCCCAAGACTGAACTTCCTCCTGGAAGTCGTCAAAAAGGTGAGGATAGAGTGCCCTCAAACTAACTGCATCCTCCCAAGTCGCTGTGACCTTGCCATATCGATCCCACTGGACCCTAACCTGGTCCAGCTCTCGACCTCGAAGGCCCAATGTCCGACGAACCAATATGCGAATTGGCTCCAAAGCTAATTGCATGTTTGCCTCTACCTGTAAAGCACTCCAATCTAGTACGTGAGATACATCACATATATATCGTCTCAAAATAGAAACATGAAAGACATCGTGGATACGTGACAGGCTAGGTGGCAATGCTAGACGATAGGCAACTAGTCCTATCCGCTCCAAAATCTCAAAGGGTCCTACGAATCGTGGCACGAGCTTAGAGCCCTTTCCATAACAGATTGGACTCTTGTGTGGCCGCACTCTAAGGAATACCCTGTCGCCCACTGAGAAGCTCCGATCAATCCTCTTAGCATCGGCATACTTCTTCTATCTATCTTGTGCCTCCTGTAACCTCTATCTAATCAGTGTGACCTACTGTTCCATATCCTGAACTAGCTCTAGACCAATGGCAACCCTGTCCTCCATCTGATCCCAACTCAATGGTGTCCTACATGGTCTATCATATAAAGCCTGAAAGGGAGGCATACCTAACAAGCTGTGATGCCTGTTGTTGTAGGCAAACTCAACTAGATACAGATACTCCTCCCATCTAGACTGATGGTCCATAACATACATCTGAAGCATGTCCTCCAACACCTGATTTGCCTACTCTGTCTATCCATCTGTCTCGGGATGATAAGCGGAACTAAATTTGAGCTGTGTGCCCAACGCCTGCTGTAAGGCTCTCTAGAATGCTGAAGTGAAAACTGGATCCCTGTCTAAGATGATGCGACGGGGTACTCCATGTAATCTCACAATATCATCCAAGAATACCCTCACCACTGCTGGCACATTGTATGTCGTGCATATAGGGGAGAAATGAGCCACCTTGGTCAACTTGTCGACTGTCACCATGATGGCATCATGGCGATGCGAAGACATAGGAAGACCAACAATAAAATCCATGGAAATGGTGTCCCATTTCCACTCAGGTATATCATGTGGGTATAAGAGACCCGCTGGATGCTGATGCTCGGCCTTGACCCTCTGGCACTCAAGGCATCGAGCAACAAACTCTGCTATGTCTCGTCTCATACCTGCCCAATAGTACAATTATCGTAGATCGGCATGCATCTTCTTCACCCCCGGATGTGCCTCGTATGGTGCTCTATGAGCCTCTGATAGCACTATAGTACATAGGTCACCTGCGCGGGGTACATAGATGCGCTGTTGATGATGAAGTAAACCATCTGTGTCAAGTGTATACCCTGCAAACTTGCCCACAAGAGCCCTCTGTGAACTGATCTCCTGCTGCACCTCAAGAAACCATCCATCCTCTGGCAGATGTTGAATAATGCGATCCCTCAAGTCCACACTCAAAGTCAAGGTCAAGAGTTCATGGTGCCTTCGACTCAATGCGTCAGCAACCATGTTCTCCTTCCCTTTGATGTAGTGGACATCAAAGTCATACTCGCAGAGGAACTCCATCCAACGCCACTGACGGGCATTTAGATTCAGCTATGTAAAGATATACTGGAGGCTATGATGATCAGAATGGAGCTCAAAGTGATGACCCAACAAGAAATGTCTCCAACAGACTAGAGCATGAACCACTGCTGCTAACTCCAAGTCATGCGTGGGGTAGTTCAGCTCATGGGTCTTGAGCTTTCACGACTCATACGTGATCACTCTACCCCCTGCATAAGTACAGCTCCCAATCCCTCAAGTGATGCATCCGTGCAAACCATGAAATCTACTGTAGGATCAGGAACTGTTAAAATAGGAGCGCTGGTGAGACACTCCTTGAGGACTCCGAAGGCCCTCTCACACTACTCAATCCATAGGAAGCTCTTCCCTTTCCGCTAAAGGGAAGTGATAGGGTGCGCTATCCAAGAAAAACCCTCAACAAAATGACGGTAATAACCAGCTAACCCCATGAAACTCCTGACCTCTGTCACAATAGTGGGTGCTGGCCAATCCCTGATAGCCCTGATCTTTGATGGATCTACTGAGATACCATTGCCAGAAAGGATATGCCCCAGATACTGAACCTCTAACCTGAAAAATGCGCACTTCACGAAATTCCCATATAGCTTATGCTCTCACAAACACTGTAGAACCTGATGAAGGTGCTCCTCGTGCTCCCCCTCGGTCCGTGAGTAGATCAAAATGTCATCAAGGAAAATGATCACGAACCGATCTAGATAGGCACAGAACACCCTGTTCATGAGACTCATGAACACTGCAGGGGCGTTTGTCAAGCCGAAGGGAACCACCGTGAACTCATAGTGTCCATAACGAGTCCGGAAGGCGGTCTTATGGATATCTACCTCTGCGGTACGTAACTGATGATACTTAGACTTTAGGTCTATCTTAGAGAACACCCTGGCTCCCTGCATCTAGTCGAAAAGATCATCAATCCTGGGCAAAGGATAACGGTTCTTCACTGTCACCTTATTCAACTGCCTGTAGTCCATACACAAATGAAGAGACCCATCCTTCTTCTTCATGAAGATGACAGGAGTGCCCCAAGGTGAAACGCTTGGTCGGATGTGCCCCTTCTCGAGCAAGTCCTCCAACTATAACTTGAGCTCTATGAGCTCGTGTGTGGTCATCCTGTAGGGTGCACGAGACACTGGTTCGGTACCCGACACTAAGTCTATGTGAAAGTCTACCTCACGTCAGGGTGGCATCCCATGTAACTCTACTAGAAACACATCGAAAAACTCTCTAAGGATGGGATGATCATCCAAAGATGCCTCTAGCTTGTCATCTGATATGTCGCTCACTGTAATGGCGAACAACTGACATCCCTTCCGCATGCAGCGCTTAAGCTATTAAGTGGATATCATACGCACTGCTGTGGGCTTTTGCATGCCCATAATCTCAACTGTTGTATCGTGGTCATCTAAACAGCTGATCACCTTTCGGCGACAATCTAGTTTGGCTTGATGAGCCGCAAGCCAATCCATACCCAACACCACATCATAGGATCCTAATGTCATGACTCTAAGGTCGCATACTGTAGTGAAGGGTCCCAAAGCAATCTCACAGTCATGGACTAAGGCATCTACTGTCAGTTTGGCTCCTGAAGCCAACTCAACTACCCACCTATCACCCTGCCTAGAGGCCACCAGCTTGCAACGCTCCACTAACGATGGAGATATGAAAGAATCAGTAGCACCAGAATCAAAAAGAATAGAAATGGGGTTATCCCCAATCATACTTGACGTCTCAATCACTAACGCCTGAAAATCTGCCTGGCGGTTATCTACTGCTACAAACATACGATGGGATCTACCCACATCACCCACAGTCTGCTTAGATCCTCCTGCATGAGGTGTCCCCCTATTGCAAAACCCTGTGGACACTCTCTGGCTAGGTGTCTAGCTCCACCAAAAACATAACAAGGGCCCCTAACCTGTACTTGTACAGTCTGAGTCCTACCTGACTGTTGCTGTCCTGATCTGCTAGTAGACCCCTATGAGCCCCTATAAGACTGCTGCGACCTCGCGGGTCCCGCAGGTGGTCCCTTCTGTCTCTGATCTCAACGTGGGCCCTGCTGCTGCCAACCTCTATTATGTCCCCCATGTAACCTCTGCTGTGTCCTAGCTCTCTACTGTTGTTGTGACTACTGCTGCTGTGAGGGCCTAGGAGGTAATGATGCTGAACTGAATCCTCCTCTGTGAGGTGGCTATGATGGTCTACGGAAATTCTACTAATACTACTATTGTCCCCGATCCTAAAACTGAGGGTGAGAACTCTGCCCTCATCCCTGAATCTCCTCAGCGATATATGCCCTTCTCAGCAGCATCACTCAAAGTCTGGGGATCTGCCATCCAAACAGGCCCTGCTATACTGTGGTTTAGTCCCCTGATAAACTTATGCACCAGGAGTTTCTCGTCATGGAGATACTCTGCATACCTGGATAACTCTATAAACCTACTCTCATACTGTGCCACTGTGAGTCCCCTCTGCTGTAGGTCATGGAACTCGTTTATACGATGCTGTCTGTAATGGTCTGATAGGTATCACGCATTGAAGCGCTCAATAAAGGTCTCCCATGATAGGGTGTCTAAAGAAAGGTGGCGCTTGCACTCCTCAGTGCGCCACCAGGTAGCTGCTGCATCTCGTAACAAGTGTACTGCCACATGGGCCTTTGTGTTGCCCTCGTAAGCACGCAACGTGAAGCACCTGTCTAAACTAATAAGCCAGGCCTCTGCCTTAGCTCCCTCTGTGGTCCCGATGAAAGTAGGAGGGTTCAACCTCAATATGTCCCTAATGGGATCTCCTCTATCTCTGTGCCCCCTGATAGGCTCATCTGCATGATACTCATAAGGCCTGTGACCAAAGTGCTCTACTCGTACTGCCTCGTCATGCCTAGCGTGATGTGTGGAGCTCCTGCTATGGGCCCTGTTGGCCGAACCAACCTCCTGTCTCTGGCAGCTCGACGTAAGGCTCCACATGTGGTGCCTCTCGCGGCTCTATGCGGGGCTCTACACATGGCTCTACTACAGCCGGTGGAAGCCTATCTAAGATTGCCTATAAGGCCTGTAATATCTGTGGTCCCATATCTAGTGGGGCCGGTGGTGCTGGTGGTGCCTGCGGTACATGAGGAACTGGTTGTGCCTGTGGAACTGGCTGTGCCTGTGGAACTGGCTGTGCCTGTGGAACTGGCTGTGCCTGTGGAACTGGCTGTGCCTGTGGAACTGGTTGTACCTATGGAACTGGTTGTACCTGTGGAACTGGCTCTACCTGTGGAACTGGCTGACCTGGTCCCACAGCTGAAGAATTAATGTGTACCTCTGTGGGTGGAGTGCGACGGGACTACACTCACCGAACTCGTCTGGGAGGCATCCTACAAAACAAGGTAGCCACAAGTCAATCATAGTTGTGGAAACATTAATGTGCCTAAAACAAGCCCAATGTTTTAAAAAAAAAACCTAGGCTCTGATACCAAATGTCATGCCAGCATCTCCCATGTGGACACGATGCACAAACACCTATGTCACGACCACATTCGCCATGTGGTCATGACACGAACTACGAAATTTTTTTTCCTCCTCAACCCTAAGGACCCCCTCGCATGCATCTGCGTGCTCGGTGGCGTTACGCATAGGCGTAGATATGGCATCGTAACCGTGAGATGATACCATCTAGGGATTACGCGACACGTAGGATGTCACTTCTAGGGTTAGACTGATTTAATCTGAACCCTGAATCTCCTAGGTGAAGATGAAATTTGCCGTCAATGATCCTTAATTAAACTCGGATCGAAAAGTGATTATTTATGTCGACATGATGGCGCACGATTAAGTGGAAAGACGAAAAGAGAATTAATAAAATAAGGTAAATTCCAAACCCTAGAAACCTAGGGAAATTTCGGTAGCCTAACGCGTTTACGATAAATGCAAAAATTAAATTTTAAAATAAAACATCCAGAAGGTATTTCAATAAGAATAAGAATAAAGTAAATAAATAAAATAAAAATGAAAATAAAAAAAATACAATAATAGAGTAAATTAAATAAATAAATAAAATGAATTAATTACAACTAAAAACGTTAATTAGGTCCAAAATAAAATTGGAGTCCGTTATTAAATATAATTCCGACCTTATATTTAATGTCTAACTTGAATCCTTAAATAGATAGATAGGAGAGTTAAAACAACTCGTCCTGTAAAATAGAATAATTTTGATAAAAATAAATAACATTATCAACAAGAAAAAAACAAAGAAATATTTAATTAAAGTCTAGTTAAGGTAAAATAAAATAAACTCATATTTCCCCTCATAGTGAATTTAAAACAAGGGAAGAATTCATCCCATAAAGTATAAATAAATCCCTCCCAAGGAATGTAAATAGACAAGTCAATAATCAACATGTAAAAATAACCCTTTCAAAATTTATAATTCAATGTAACAAGCAAAAAAATTTCCCAAGGGATAAATTGAAAATAGATTAAAGAAAAGGGAAGTCTTAAATAAAGAATGAATTTAAATAAGTAGTGCCCTAGTTTTCTTTTATTCTAATATCCTCTCCTTGTGCCCTAATCTCATCTTATCCCTTTCTCTTTCTAATGCCCTAATCATTCTTTTGTTTTTTCTTGTCTTCTCTTGTTTTTGTGAGCAGGTTAGGGTTTAGGGGCAGCCATTGAAGCACTCAAGGAGGTGAGCACAAGGAAGAAATTCATTTATTTATTTATTTTTTATGTATGAAATCCGAATCTCACTGTGTTCATAATTTTTTTTGTAGGGGCAGGGGTCAAAGAGAGGGGAGAGAGAGAGAGAGAGAGGAAGCGGCGGTGGTGGTGGTGAGGTGGGATGTTGTAGTGGGCGGCGGTAATGAGAGGGCGGAGGTGGAGACTGCGGTGTAGCCGCCGGCAAAGGAGGTGAGGTCGGGGGTAAGGGCGCAAGGGGGGGCCGCGGAGGATAGTGGGGATAGCAGCGGGGGGGAGAGTGCAGGCTCAACCTGTGGGGTATTGGGGAGGGGGTGTGGGGGAGGAGGCTTAGCCTCCTCCCCCACACCCTTACACTTGCTACGATTCCTGTGGGCGGCGCCGCTACCCACAGGGCCCCCTTTTTTTGTGTTTTTTTTTTGTTTATTATTTTTTTTTCTTTTTTTTTGTTTTCTTTTTTTTTTGTTTTCTTTTTTTTTAAACTTTCTCTATAGTATATAATATATAGTATTTAAATATATATATATATATATATTTATATATAAATATATATATATATATATATTTATATATAAATATATATACACGTGTATATATATTTATATATATATATGCAATTTTTCCAGAAATATATCTTTTTTTTATATTTACAGTATTTATAAATATATATTTATATATAAATATATATACACATGTATATATTTATATATATTTATATGCAGTATTTTTCCAAATATATATATATATATATTTAAAAACAATATATACACTGTATGTAACAAATTGAAATAACAACAACATTCATTGAATACTAACAGAATACTATTCTTTTTTTTTGCAACAAAAATAAATTCTCAGCACTTCTTTTTTTTTTAAAGCATAAAATATATACCGAATATATAAACTCTTTTTTTTTTTAACACAAAAAAAAACAGCAGTAAGATAGAAGGCTAAATTTCACATAAATTTCAGATAGCTACCCTTCTTTTTCCAACAATATCCTCTGGTAATAAAACAGTCCAATATACAATAAAAAACTACTAAAACATTTTCTTCCTTTCTTTTGCATTCCCTAAAATTCTTTTAAAACTTTCACATGCTTATTTTTCCCTTACAAGGATTAATGACAGAAATGTAGCATACATTTGATCTATCTTTCATGGTGTAAAATGAACTTTATTCAACAAATTTCACACACATAAATGTCTCTTTGAAAAGAATGTGATAGAAAATTAATCAACTCATCTCTATCTCAATCAACTTCACAAATAGGAAATGCATATCTTCCTTTTGTCTACAACAAAGTTTAAGCAGCAACATTATAACACACACATGCTTCTTATCCTTTGAAAACATTAATGACAAAAGTATATAATTTCATTTCCCATGTGATTCTCAATTGTTAACCCACTTCATAGGAAAAATAATCAACATTTAAATGATTTGATGACATTGTTTGCATTTCCCACTCTTGACAAGATTAAAATACAATAAGGCTACAATAGCCATGGCTTCAACAACCAATAAGTCTACCACTAAACCACTCAAGAAGGACTTCCAACCTCTTCATGTCTCCACTCATAACCTGCAATATACTCAACAACAGAACCAATAAGACCAGCCACTTCTAAAACTCTCCTCCCTACCATAGACCCGCAAGTGGGTCACCCCCGAGCTAGGGAGGTAGGGATTCACACAGGGTGAACACTCCACAACAAAAATCAAACACAACAGCACAAAACAACCCATAGGTTTAACACAGAACTTAACTCATACAAATGAGTTTGGTGAGGGTAGGGAATGGACCCCTCAACTTCAAAGGGCTCCCAAATGATAAAAATCTCAACTCTTGGCCTCAAGCCAAAATCCCCAGAACACCACAATCCACAAGAATCACAAATAAATTACATGGCACTCTTGCCATTCAGATATCTCCTCCTCAAATAATAAGCCCTCAAGGCATAAACACATATTGTGGGAGAGACCTCAAGGAGGTTCCTATCCCCTACCCATACAAGTTGAGCATTACCTCCATTGGAGGTGCTCTCACCATACTCCCAACCCAACAACACAATGCAAACATCAAACAACCAAAATCTAAAACACTAAACAATATAAAAGCAAGGGTGAGAGAGCAAGATGAGAGGCCTACCTTCAAGGCCTTGACACTGGAGTAAGTTTGGTGAAGAGCTCCAAGCCTTCCAACTTTCAAAATTTCTCCAACCTTCCCTAACTCCTCCAAACTAGAAATGAAAACTAAAATTTGCAAGAACTCTCAAATTGCAAGGAAAAGGACTAGAAAAGAAGAACCCCCACTCCTCTACAAGAGGAGCTATTATAGACCTTCAACTTGGCCATGAGAAATGAGAAGGTGACACTTGTCACCTTCTCCTTCCCCTTCCAATGCCACTTGCAAAGGAGAGGAAGTATGAGGATGACAAATGTCATCCTCTCATTCCACCTCCATCTCCACCTCATCCACTTGTGCTTCCACACAAGTGGGAGGGGGACAAATGGTGAGTTGGATTCCCACTCACACCCCCAAGAAGACAAGGGTCTTGAATGGTGCTCCCACTCACTTGGGAGTTTGGGAGGACTCTTGGAGACCTCCCAAGTCTTCCTTGGGAATGATTGCCAAAACTTTGGGATGGGAGATGAGTCCTTCCCAAGGCAAGGCCCATCCCCCATCTTCCCTTATTTCTAAATTCGTCACTTTTACTCAACCATGGTTTAGGGTGACCTAAGGTGAGTCAAAACTAGGGTTAGATAGTCCAAGTTGACCCTAGACTCATGGTTGACCACCTAGGGTAACTTTTGGGACCCTAGGGTTCATGAAGGGGTTAAAAATCCACATTTAAATGGCCTAAAAAAATAATATAAATACCAAGTGGCATAAATCAAATAAAATTATACAACACTTATTATTAATCAATTTTAAATAAAAGGGTACTAAGGCCAAAATAAATAAAATTTAAACCAAGCACAATAAATCCACACTCAAATTCAAACGTGATCCTTATCCCTCTTGGGAATGGATCAGCTTTACAGGGGATAACATAGTGTGAATTCTACCTCTGATTTCCCGTGGCTAGGGAATGTAAAACCTGCACATCTCGATCAAGTGTCAGTCCTGTCATAAAAAGTCATAGCTGAAGCAACTGAAATTAACTTCACGCAATCGAAATAACATCAATACATAACTCCAAATTAAACTGCATTTTCCATCACATGTCAAATAGTTCACATCACATAAATAACTAGAATCTCATAACAAAATCACATCAATTATATAACTCGCATGTCAAATCACAAAGATAGCATCACTATGATCAAATCGAATCACATATGTCAATCAATGTCCTATCATAATCAGTGAATAAAATCAAGTTTGCATAATGAAACATAGTCACTAAGGTCTGATAGTGTCATCTACTGAATAACATAATGATCAAAATATGGGAGGTAAAATAATCGGCCTCACAACATCCCACTCTTGCCCACCCGGGCCTTGTAACACCATATGTTCGTTTGTGTTGTCTATAAACTGTGAAACAAATGTAGGAGGAATGCGCTGCCATAAACACATTACACAATTAGATTTTACAAGTTCTTAATAGTGTACAGAAAATAAAAGAATGAAAACTAATGTATAGAGTTACCAATTTTTATGTAAAGTCTCTAATCATAACTTTGAAGAAGGAGGCAGGCCCATTAAACCAATTCATTCAACAACTTGTTGCCCATTGGTTGACTTGAACTACATACTCTATTAAAAGAAGGGCACCTTTTATCTGTATCAATGTTGGTATTCATAAGTTGAAGAGCATTGATATTTTTCACACACCCTATTCTTTGAAATATCTTAACCTTAAAATATGACTTGGATATGTACTTGAACACAACAAAATCTCCAATCTACAGCCCATGATGATTCACAAAATTTTCCCAACCTTGCCTAAATTATAGTTTATTTATGGTACCCCTTAATTGTACATCCCTAAACCCTAAACCCTAAACCCTAATCCCTAATCCTTAAAAAATAAACCCTAATCCTAATTATAATTTATGGTACCCTAATCCCTAAACCCTAAACCCTAATCCCTTATCCCTAAACCATAAACCCTATCCCTAAATCCTCAACCCTCAACACTTAAACCTTAAATCCTAAACCCTGTCCCTAAACCCTCAACCCTCAACACTATACCTTAAACCCTAATCCCTCAACCCTAAAATTTCAACCCTAAACCCTATCCCTAATCCCTCTACCCTCAAGACTCTACCTTAATCCTAATCCCTTGACCCTCAACCCTATACGCCATCCCTAAAGCCTCAACCCTAAACCCTAATCCCTTATCCGTAAACTCTAAATCCTATCCCTAAACCCTCAACCCTCAAACTTAAACCTTAATCCCTCAACCCTAAACCCTAATCCCTCTTGATCTTAAACCCTCAACCCTTATCCACTCCTCTCCTCCCCTATCTGCCTCACCCCCATCTCTACTTTCCTCTACCCTCGACACTATACATACATACATACATTCATACATACATACAAGCATACATACATACATGCTTAATAACCTTGAACATAAAACAATCCAAGGGTGACATAATGCAAGCGTGTTATAACGCACTCGCGTTATGTCAAACATGACAAACATTGAGCAAAATTTTGCGAAAAAAGAAAAAATACAAAATAGAACATAACGCGAGCACGTTATAACGCGCTTGCATTATATTTTGCTTTGGGAATTCCAAGCCTTAGGCTTGGGATTTGCTTTGGATTTCCAACCCAAAGGCTTGGAGTGCCTTCCCAATGACCAGAGACGTGTTTTTGCATATTCTATAGGATTTCACATAATTTCATTCATGCTAACCCTCATATTTGTACGTGTTTCAAGGTTGAACAAATTGAACACCTGGGTAATGTTAAAGCTTTCTCTTAGCTATTTAATGATGTAATTTTTTTCACATTTTGACAATGTTAAGCCTTTCTCTTTAATTTCTTTTGTTTGTGTGTTTGTTTTTTGGCAAAAACCAGTGTTTGGTCTTTTTTTTCATTGTAAATTAACCATTCATTGAAACTTCAAAAAAATTACATTTTTAGAAACTAGACTCCATTCTACACATATTAAAAAAATGATTTTCAATTAGTTTTCAAAAATTTTAGGGGTAGCACGGCTAAAATTCTATTTTTCAGGATGTGTCCACTTTGAAAATTAGTAAAAAATCAAATATTCATTAAAAAATTAGCAAAAAAATTGAGCATAAACTACATGTTGTTAGCTAATTTCTCACTGAAGTGATTTTAAAAATACCAAAAAAAAGTTAACCTTTTGAGGGAGCCACAAAACCTGCCATGTTATATTTTTTGGATAGAAACAACACCAATTTCTGTGGCTCCCTCTTTTGAACCCCTTAATCTATACCATTTTCAAAAAAAAATAGTAGTTTAGAAAGTAGACTCAGAGCACTACGAACATTGTTTTGGTTGCATCTCCAAATTTTGAGTGTAACTATGCTCAATTTCTCATCCAAGACCAGCATTTCCTGATTTCAGAAAAAAAGTGGCCACTTAAGACCCCTTTTTGGCCCCGCATCTTCTTGCACTTACCCCATTGAAAGGAGATCCTAGGGATCATAACCACCTAGGATTTTTTCCTCTAGTGGGTCTATCTTAGATTTAATCACCAAGGGGGTGATCCAAACCCACATGTTTCGGCGGGGTATACAAATTTGGGAGAGAATTGAAATACTCTCCCATTGGGGGACATTTGTCATTTTTGGCTAACCTTGCAACAACTCTATACCTTGCAAAGGGAAGGAGGAGATTGTGTTACCCTCTCATATCATACCTTAGACATGCCCCTCATCTCACGAACTTTGGCCTCACGTACCTTGCATATATCGATGACATCCTTGGAAGTCTTGTTCATCCTAGTCTAATACCTTTCGAATGTCCTTTCTTGTTGTGCATCGTAAGCCGGTTAGGCCCGATAAGTTACTCACATCATGCTTTATTAGTGGGGAGATAAAAATTACTTTAGGAAAGGTTTTGGCCTCCAAGGTAAGGGGTGCATAGGTGGTACATGACCTTGCATTCCCTATCTATCCAATACTTGATAAATAACATATTCATGGGCCCACAAGGATTAATACTCCCACTTGACTAATTTAGGGTGTTATTGTGCTTGGTGTGTCTTCATTTGTTGAAACTTGTGCACTCCCTAAATCTAAAATCAAATCCTTTGCAAACTTGCACATGTTTTGTGTGAAATTTATTTTTTGCAATTACCCAAGGTCAAGCTATTCCTAATCATACACCTCATTCCAATCCAACTTCCTCCAAATTACCCACCTTATCTTAATCATTTGAATCCAACTCCTTCTAATCATCCTCCTAATTATCCTAATCATCCTAATCACCCTATTCACATCATCTTAATCTAATACTTAATGCACTATCATTGGACCCCAATCCTAATCAATTAAAATTTCCTTATCCTAATCCTAATACATTTTATCTACCTAATCACCTTCCAAATCAATGCCATTATCCCAACCAAATCCCATCATTGAGTTTAATCATGTCCCTCATCATTCTAATCACTATATTATTACACCGAGAGGCGTTCTACACTCACAATAAGGGCTGAAATATTTTGATTCCCATAAACATTTAGATTCTGTAAACAAAAATCATAAAATATTTAAATAAATAAATTCATGTAAATAAGATTCATTGGAAAAAATTTCTTCTCCAATTTCTTTTTTGGTTCCATAGTTTTTGTGATTTTCTTATTTTCAATTTCCTTTTTGATTTTTAGTTTTTTATTTTTTCCAATTTCTTTTTTAGTTTTTAGTTTTTAATTTTTCTATTTTTTTTGTTTTAATTTTTAATTTTTAGTTTTTTCCAATTTCTTTTTTGGTTTGATAGTTTTTGTGATTTTCTTATTTTCAATTTCTTTTTTGGTTTTTATTTTTTATTTTTTCCAATTTCTTTTTCAAATAAAGTATGGAAAAGAGATATCCTTCGGCGTACTTTAGATATATATTTTTTAAATATAAATATACTAGTATTTTATACATTTTACTATAAGGACTTCAATTTAATTTTCTTTTATTTTCTACATAATGAAATTTCATTTCTTGCCATTTATTCCATGTTTAAAAAATAACTACCATATTTAAAAACTATTTGCCATATAATAATATTTTATAAATACATTTATTAGGGCTTAAATTATATTTTATAAACTGTCCTAAAATAACATGTTATATCACTATATTTTATTAGGGTTTTGTTTTGTTTTTTGCACAATCAGATTAAATTTATTAATTTTTACTTTATGGCATATAAGTTGAATAGGCAGGAATGATATCTCTGGGAGTATTTTAGATATATTTTCTAAAGATAGGTATGCTAGTTCTATATATCTAAAATATGCTGAGAGATATCCTTGAGAGGTGCCTATTCAACTTATATGTGATAAAGTAAAAACTAATAAATCTAATTTGATTGTGAAAAAAACAAAACAAAACCCTAATAAAATATAGTGATATAAAATATTAGTTTGGACATATATTAACTGATTGTGTTGTAATGTACACCCCTGTTGTGTATATATTTTGATGCCAATTTTTTGTTTTTCTGATTGTTCTGAGTTTAGGGTTTCATTGAATATATTGCATGTTTGATATTTGCATTGAATACATGAAACAAAGAGTATATAGCATAAATCTAGAAAATCTAAAATAGATATCAACAAAATAACAGCTACCCAGATAGCAATGAGCCAAAATATGAATTATAATAACATACCCATATCAAGTTTTACAACTTCATGTCGGGGTCATTGTCAGACCAGCAACATAAGCATTTGAAACTCTTCAATATTTACATACATTAGCAGCGATGCATCAATAACAAACTGCAACAGAAAAATACTATGTTAAACACCAAGAATGGAAGGTTTAATGATCACTAAATGATGTAGGAATGATGTCTCGCAGACCCACTTCCTTCCCCATGTGGTACGACCTTGCTATGGGTTGGGAACTCTCACAAACTCCATCAATTCAACCCTTTTTCCTTCTATTTATTATCAGCTAACCTTGCAGTATAAAATGGCCCCTAATGACTGCTCAAACTCCACAAATCCACTTAATATCGGCTGCTATGAGTGAGTACGACCTGCTGTGATGTATAGCCAGCAATGTGCAAACTGTATCAGCAATAAACTTCAATGAAATTCCACAAATAAATGCTCCAAATACAGATTACCAGCTGCAACATAAAACTCCTTCAGATATCTTCATGTTATGCTCAAATCTTCTTTCAAATGTATCAACTGAATGCACAAATGCAAGAACTAGATGTATTTGCCCCACTAGTATTTGCTAATGGAGGTTTTCGTCCCTAGAAGCCAAGGTCAAATCAATCTTGCAGAGGTTTTTGTCTCAGCAAGACAATACTAAACCCTAGAGCCAAGATTTAGAAACCCTTGAAGGGAAAAGCTCAAAAGAGAAGAAATAATAATCCAAGCATGTCAAATGACTCCCTTATTCCTCCTTTTATTTCCTTCCTTGAGGGCATTGGCTTTTTTGGAGGGAGTTTTAATGTTTTAAAATTATTTTATTCCCTCATTGGGATGGGTGCCCATGTACTTTAGTGACCCCCTTTAATATTTTATTTCATAGAGTCACATATGTTGTTAAACATTATGAAGTCCTGTAAAATAATAAAATATACCTTCAGACTTTAAAATACCCATCCAGATGAAGTCAGAATCCCATGACCAGTAGCTCACTGGAAAGGTCTCAATGAGATGAATACATTCCAACTCCAAAAATCCCAAAATGTAACCAAACCTGAACTTAATAAAAATAGTAAGTAATAGCCATAAGCAAATTGAGCCAACTCGAAGGGTGCCAACTGGTTCCACAAACCATCTGATAATTCTGAGCTTAATGTAATGTCTGGGAGAGCCAACAGTTGACTACCAAGTCACCAAAACAATGCCAAACTGACACTTACTAAAAATAGCAGTGTTCCCTGAGGACCAAAGAGAACAAACCTGGAAAAACCTAGAAAGATTATTGACATGCAAGCACTTACTATAAATAGTAACCAGCAGCACTGGATCACCTAAACACCCTGGTGACATTGAATACTCCTTTGATTATGATGTCACCAACCCAGAAAGTCAACTCTAACTGAGCTGCAAGAGCACTTAAAAATGGGGACATTACAGTCTATCCTTCCCAAAGATTGCTTGTCCTCAAGCAATGCCAATACCACCTCCAATCCACAGACTGAACCAAACTAAAACCAAAAATGATCCCAGGGTCCCAAGTTATCCTCAACATAGAACCACCATGCCGACATTGCACTACTTTGATAAATCATTCACCATGCAGAGAGTGGTGAAGCAACACATCAGAATCCAACTAAACTGTCGTGCCAAACCTGTCCCCTCCTAGATCCCAACACATCAGAACCTCACATCCATCAATCATGAAGAGGTAATTAAATCTTGAAGTGTCTAAACCACAACATCCCCTTTCATCCTCTACAAAACTCCTATGGATGTGCTGACTATCCAACATAGGTGCTGGAAGATATGAAACTGCTCCTCTCAAATCAAGGGAATGAAAAAACTTTCCTCCACCGCTGAAAAAACTAAACAAGTCATCATGCCTACTAACACTACAACCTCTCTGAAGCCATGTTTCCAATGGAAATTTTTGAGACAAAGAAGTTGTAAACTCTATCTGATACATATCACCATGATGGTAATATGATTTCTGACCCTACAAATAGTCCTCTGAATGTAATTGAGTTAGCCACCTACAATCCTTAGTTCCATCTTCTGTAGATGGCATCCCTTCATCCCACAATGGATGGTATAAATCCTGAGCCAATCCACACTTACGCATCATCAGGTCATCCATGTGTGGACTAAAGGAGAAATGACGAGCACTCCTCACTATGCAGTCAAAATAAAAAGCACCTGCCTGTGTCAATGGTTGATCATCATAGTCATGGGGAACACCCTCATCATCACTCTCATCACTCAAATCAGATGATGGCTCATGTCTTTGATCCTGAATGGATAATTGGGTACATAACCTGCAAGTCCTCTCTGCATACCTAATAGCAAAGTCTCGATCTGAAAGCAACTAGAGGTATTCTGATTTAATCCACTCTATGGCATGCTAGATAGTTTGCAAATTAGACATAGAAGTGCCCGCTACTACACCTATTTGCCTTTCCTCCAATTGTGCCATCCAAAAGAGATCCTCCACAAACTTGTGGGTATTGTCAATACGAGTTAAGGCTTGAACAACCTTATCCTCAATAACCTTCAGCTGATCTCTCCATCCCTGTGGCTCAATAAGCTATCAATCAAAATTAGCTGCATGGGATGTAATCTCTGATTTGCTTCCAGGAGAGGGAAACAAATCATCATGAGAATCTATCTCCCCACTGAATGATGCCCTGCCTATCTCTGGTGAAAATGATGAAGTAGTGTGGTGATCTGTCATACAACTCTCTAGAAAATTCACTACTACACCACAAGAGCCATCAATCAACTACTCTGCATCCTTTGAAATAGGACTAGCCTCAGGAACCACTGGTGCAACATATTGTTCCCTACTACATTCATCCAAAACAACCATCCCATTTGTGTTACCTACACCTGCAACTGTAATGGATGTAGCCACATCCACAAAGTACTCCTGACCACTATCCATGGGTGTATGCTCATCACTAGGAACTATCATAGATATCCGAACTATGACTGCTCGAGATGAAGACTGTGCTAAGATCAATTCCATGGTAAGCTCATCTATGTGTAACTTTGACTCTTGAAGGGCTGATTGAGCACTCTTCAAAGAATCTGTGGTGATCTCAAGCTCATAGGTGAGCTCATCAACCTCCTCTTCCTTTCCCTTAATAGCATCATAATAGATACCATCGAGCATGAGAAGATGATCTCTATCTGATAACATATGTAGGTAATTGTTCCTCATGATCCAACTGCATCTCTAAGTGTCTGAAACTAAGCAAGAGAAAGTCCACTATCAAGGTGCTCATATATACCTGGAGTCTAACAACAATGTGTCACCAACTACTGAGCAATATCAAAGTGTTCTAAGGCTGAAGCAATCATGCCTTCGTCCACCTTTAATTGCCCTGCCAAATGATTAGACCCCACTGACAAATCATTTCTACACAAATTTTCTAATTTGTAATCAATGCTATGGTAAGAGGTTGAATCATCATCACTCACTATGTGATAAGCATCCTCATGTGTGCTATCAACTAACTCTTCTGAAAGGTCATTTGGTTCTTCAAGTTGCAAGGGAAATGAATCATTTTCTCCATCACTCTAGTCAAAGGTTATGGCAGCATCAAATTTGTCACCCATGGATGATTTAAAGTCTTTATCCACATACTTTTCACCTAGGTCCTTTGAGGACTTAAGACTTTCAGCAACAATGCTCTCGAGCTTGCTTGTAAAGTCACCTTCTAGCAATCTACCAATCATTTTTAATTCATTCTTAGAAGTAGTATCTTCAAGATCTTCATCAAAGTGAGGCCCAACATCACAAATTTCTATTGTTGTCTTCCCCAAATCAGCAAGCTCCTAGTTGCATGTCTCTTGATTAATGATCTCATTTTCATCATACAAACGCTCAGTTTCATTTATGTCATCTTCTTTGTTATCATTACCACATGGCTGCAATGAACAGAAGGTGGGTGTTTCTCTTTCACATTCTTTGTTGTTCCCACATAGGTGACTAGATGTCTAAGCTTCTTGGCATGTGAAACAACGCTGCTCTCTTCTTAACTATTTTTTTCTCATTTTTGTAACCTATAAACCATAAGCAATAGATTCATCTTCTATCAAATGATTTTTAATTTTCTCAATTCTATGCTTGACCACTATCTTAGACAACCAATGTGCTACAAGTGAAACATGTTGTTATTTTCTCCAAATACTAAGCAAGTTAGATAATAAAAACTTGGAGATATCATTATCTTCATCTAAAATTAGAGACAAGATATTTTGCATTGCTACATTAACATCATCCGCATGATATTTTCTGATTTTATCAATGAAACAATGAAACATTTTGAGAATTAAATCCTCACACTTGAGATCAATCAAAAAAACCCATGACCTAACCTAAGCCATGATTACTAACATCTTAGCACTCTTTTCAAAAGATAATCTTCCAGTATCACCCAGCCCATGAAAACTTTCAATAATTAGTTGTAATATCTCCTTCATTAAATCATCATTGTATGGTTCTTTAGAAGCTGAAATTCTCATGACTTCACTGATGGATGTGATAAGTGCCAATCTCACCTTCTTGTTTGGATGCCTCAACAACTCAGGCTTACACAATGAAGTCTTTGAAGGAACCAAAGCCCTTTGCATTGATTCAGAAGGTGTCTCAGGGATTTTAGATAAATGATTCTCAATTTCTTCCAAAGTGCTGAGAAGCCTCTCATCTATTGATAGCAAAAAAATTAGGTTCAATCTTGCATCAAAAAGTCTTTCACAAAGATCACCCTTCATGAGAGATGCCACGATCTCACAATCACTGTTCCAAACCTATCAACTGCCCAACTTTGAACATTCATGCAAGTGCTGATCACTCACATGCAAATCTAAGATACATGTCTCATATTTTCATCTGTGTCTGAATCTGATCTCACGGGATGGCAAGATCTTTAGCTCTAATACCACTATAATGTACACCCCTATTGTGTATATATTTTGATGCCAAATTTTTATTTTTCTAATTGTTTTGAGTTTAGGGTTCATTGAATATATTACATGTTTGATATTTGCGTTGAATACATGAAATAAAGAGTATATAGCATAAACCCAGAAAATCTAAAAAATATATCAACAAAATAACAGCTACCTAGATAGCAATGAGCCAAAATATGAATTATAATAACATACCCGTATCATGTTTTACAACTTCATGTCAGGGTCATTGCCGGACCAGCAATATAATCATCTGAAACTCTTCAATATTTACATACATTAGCAGTTATGCATCAATAATGAACTGCACCAGCAAAATACTATGTTCAACACAAAGAATGGAGGGTTTAATGATCACTAAATGATGTAGGAATGATGTCTAGAAGACCCACGTCTTTCCCCATGTGGTATAGCCTTGTTGTGGGTTGGGAACTCTCACAAACTCCATCAATTTGGCCTTTTTTCCTTCTGTTTATTATCAACTAACCCTACAGCATAAAATGACCGCAAATGGCTGCTCAAATTCTACAAATCCACTTAATATCGACTGTTATGAGTGAGTACGGCCTGCTGTGATGTACGACCAACAATGTGTAAACTGTATCAGCAATAAACTTTAATGAAATTCCACAAATCAATGCTCCAAATACTAATTACCAGCTGCAACATAAAACTCCTTTAGTTATCTTCATGTTATGCTCAAATGAATGCACAAATACAAACACTAGATGTATTTGCCCACTAGTATTTTCTAATGGAGGTTTTCATCCCTAGAAGCCAAGATCAAATCAATCTTGCAGAGGTTTTCATCTCAACAAGACAATACCAAACCCTAAAGCCAAGCTCTAGAAACCCTCGAAGGGAAAAGCTCAAAAGAGAAGAAATAATAATCCAAGCATGCCAAATTACTCCCTTATTCCTCCTTTTATTTCTTTCCTTGAGTGCATTGGCTTTTTTGGAGGGAAATTTAATGTTTTAAAATTACTTTATTCCCTCATTGGAATGGATGCCCATGTCTTTTAGTGACCCCCTTTAATATTTTATTTCATAGAGTCACATATGCCATTAAACATTATAAAGTCCTGTAAAATAATAAAATATATCTTCAGACTTTAAAATACCCATCTAGATGAAGTCAGATTCCCTTGACTAATAGCTCGCCAAAAAGGTCTTGACGAGATGAATACATTCCAATTCTGAAAATCCCAAAATGCCACCAAACCTGAACTTACTAAAAATAGTAAGTAATAGCCATAAGCAAACTAAGCCAAATCAGAGGGTGCCAACTAGATCCACAAACCATCTGATAACTCTGAGCTCAATGTAATGTCTAGGAGAGCCAATAGCTGACTACCAAGTCACCAAAATAGTGCCAAATTGACACTAAAAATAGTAGTGTTCCCCGAGGACCAAAGAGAACAAACCCAAAAAAACCCAGAAAGATTGTTGACATGCAAGCACTTACTATAAATAGTAAGTACGGACAAGTTGTCTAAAATCTCTTCGGAAAGTGCCAACTAGTACCATTGGATCACTTGAACAACCTGGTGACATCAAAATACTCCTCTGATTATGTTGTCACCAACCCAGAAAGTCAGCTTTGACTAAGCTGCAAGAGAACTTGAAAATGGGGACATTACATGTGCAAAAACCTAATAAAATATAGTGTTATAAAATATTATTTTAGGATAGTTTATAAAATATAATTTAAGCCCTAATAAAATGTATTTATAAAATATTATTATATGATAGTTAATTTTTATAAAACAACTAATAAAAAGTAAGAAATTAAATTTCATTTTGCAGAAAATAAAAGAAAATTAAATTGAAGTCTTTATAGTAAAATGTATAAACTATAATACACTTACTTGGAATAACTTTTGTCATTAACTAATATACTTTGATCCTTTTTATTTGATTTGATATTTTATGGCACTATACTTTGTGGTGCAGTCATGGATGGAGGGTCCAAAGAATGAATTGTCCAAACCATGTAGCTAGAGTAAACATAACAAAAACAACTCAAATATAGAATGCAATAGAAGATTCAGATGCTTAATATAGCAAACAATCAAAATGCTTATAAGTCGGCAACATGCGGGCTACAATCAAGGGCTCGTAGGCCTACTTTCTAGGTTACAACTGAAATGAAAGATATGGCATTGAAGTGCCTTCCAGAAAGAATTACACTATCTAAACTATCATAACTACTAATTAATTTCCTAATGCATCTAAGAGATGTGTATATATCATCTTCAAATTCATAGAATCCTCTACGTCGGCCATAGGAGGTTACAAACTCCAATGAGTGATGTAACGTGTAGAAACATGCGGTTCGTCCTACAACACATGGTATTGCTCCGCAAATGAATGAAACTTGGTGTGGACCTCAAGGAAGGTCTATTTGGTCATTATGTGCCATGTATGATGTTCCATTAGGCTCTGCAAGTCACAAAAGTGCTCCACAAACCTTCTCCTCTCAACTAACTGCATGAAAGCTCTACTCTGTGAAAGTCGATGATCTTCTAATAGTGATAACTTTTTGTAGACAAATCCAAATCTACTGAAATCTGAATATGATGTGTTTGACATGTCATAGAAGATAATTCCTACTCTATGAGCTCTAATATGAAGATGCAATAAAATGCGGTAGAAAATGTTGAACTGTAAATCACTAAACTCAACTGAAATGAAAGAAAGAAAAGAATGCAAATATTTTTATTGATGCAAGATTGCTCTGCAACCTGGGATGCTCATGCATCACTTTGATCATTGATTACATTATTGTATAGTAAATAAAATAACACAAAAAACAAAAGCACTTGCCAAATACATTTTTCTCTTTTTATATTTCATATGATAAAACCCTAATAAAATATAGTTAGAAAATAAATTATTGTACAGTAAATAAAATAACACCCTAATAAAAGCTAACATATTAATTTAAAATTCACAGAATCTCGATCTTTCAAAGAGAAGACGAAATGCTATGGGGTTAGGATCCAAAAGGTAACTTCTCGGTTAGATTGGCTTACCAGCTATTGATCAACAGTGGATAGGATAACCAGCTTTGTAAGAAAGTCTAGAATAACAAACTTATTCCCAAAATTAATTTTTATTGGTGGGCTGTGGCTCACAATAAGGTTCTGACCACTAATAATCTGAAAAAAAGGGGGTTCCAAATGGTTAACAGATGTGTCATGTGTCTCAAGGAATAAGAGAATATGCAACATTTACTATTCCACTGCAAGTTCTCCAAGCAGAATTGGGAAAAAACCCTCCAAAAACTTGAGCTCAATTGGGTTTTTTCAAAAAAATTTATGGACTTTGCCCTAAGCTGGGTCTCCCCCTTTTCTCATCCTAGGATAATGGAAATTTGGAGACAAATACCGCCCCACCTAGGGTGGCATATGTGGAAGGAAAGAAACAACCATATTTTTTGGGATAAAACTTGACCTACTAATGATGTGTTTTTCTCCTTTTGCAGAGCTATTGCTAAGAACATGTCCTCTTACACCTTGCAGGTGGCTGAGAACCCCTACCCTAGTGGAAACATAGATTGCCAAGAACTGGTGGCTGAAAGATGATATGAACAAGGTTGACAATTCTAAAAAGATGTCCAGACTTCAAACTCGTTGGAAACCCCCTAGAGAATGGTCTGAGCTCAATTTCAATGGGGTGGGGAAAAAGAATACAGGTCTAGCTAGTGGTGGCAAGATCTTTAAAGATAGTGAGGGAGCCTGCTTAGCCACTTATGCAGGTCTAATTAGTATCTAGTCCAATAATGTTGATGAGTGTTTAGCACTATTAAAAGGTCTACAATTAGTGCATGCTATGGGGATAGATAAGCTTCAAGTCAAGGGAGACTCCAAAATTATCATTAACGTGGCCCAGGGGAGGTCTACCAGTGGATGGAAATTGAAAAGAATAATGGAAGATATCATCTACCTTCTGTCTAGGTTCACTCACAAGGAGATTGGACATGTGTATAGGGAGGGAAATAAAGCGGCTGATGTGCTGGTCAACTTGGGTCAGAGCTTGGACACTTGGCGTTGTTGGAGAAGCGCAAAAAATCTCCCACAACAAATTCAAAATCTTATTATCAAGGACTCTAGTCCTAACCCTAGTTACCCATGATCCTAAACCATCACTATACTAAGGTTAACTAGAATATTTAGTGGACTTGCTAGTTGGATACTATTAATAGAATTATGAAGGTGTTGATGTGGCTCCTTTTTTGTACTTGCTATCACCTCCAGATTGAAGATCGCACTAAAGTCACACTCAGTTAGAGGCCCATGGAGATGTCCTACCTATCTAGACATGTGAAGTCCTGGGACTGCTCGACGCCATGCAGCATGAACAATAATGATGACCATTTATTGTTCCTTCATCATGAGAAGAAAGGTTTTGATTGTTAACTTAAGATGAATTTTAGTAAGTACACCACCTTAGCCGAAGGGACGGCTATGAAAATCATTGCTACCTTTTTTATCAACATTTTTGTGAATGGGAATTGCAGAGACTTAATTCCTAAGTTTTTTCTTTCTACCTACTCTGTTAAGTCTATTATCTCTAGAGTTATTTTGCTTAAAATTGACTACTGTGAGATGGGGGGATAGAACACACATGGAGCCGGATTCGTGTGAAGAGTTTAAACAAAATGAGACTGTCTAGCATATATGTCAAGAAGGGGGTGTTGCTTCCTATCTGGAGTGCCTTCAAGGCTATGACGAGAACCTCTTTGTTCAGTTCTTGAGGTCGTATGATAACAAAAAGGCTAAGGTGGGCAATGTGACCATCGACATCTTTGAGGAGGGGATTGGTATGGCTACTGGCATGCCCTTTAATGGCACCAAGAACTTGAGGAAAAACAATTTTTTTGATAATGAGGGCATGAAGACTTTCCTTAAGAAGGATGAGGACCTATACAACCTTCAAGGGGGTTTTGATAGGTAGAAGCTTCCTCAACCTTAGGATGAGGTATGCTTCATGATTATGGAATACTTTAATCTAGAAGGAAGGTTTAGAAGGTTTTTTCATTATTATTCCTTGCTCTTAAATCATTTCAGACACAATAAGATTATCAGTTTCCCATTTTACCTCCTCTCCTCCCTCAAGTTGTCCATAATCACTGCTAAGGAACAACACACTTTGGACCCTAGTAAACCTAAACTCCCTCTTCATCAGGGGCTCATAATGAGGCTGTATAAATTTAACCTTGCTCTTTGTCCTCCCAAATCCCTCACCCTTGCCAGACTTGAGCCATCCCCTTCACCCAAAGCTGGCAAGAAAATTTACAATCCGGTGATCATTACTAAAATTACCCATGACTCCTATGTTAACGAGGGCATGAAGACTTTCCTTAAGAAGGATGAGGTCCTGTAAACCTTCAAGGGGGTTTCAACAGGCAGAAGCTTCCTCAACCTTGGGATGAGGTATGCTTCATGATTATGAAATACTTTACTCTGGAAGGAAGGTTTAGAAGGTTTTTTCATTATCATTTCGCGCTCCTAAATCATTTTAGACATAGTAAGATTATCAGTTTCCCGTTTTACCTCCTTTCCTCCCTCGAGTCGTCCATAATCACTACTAAGGAACAACAAACTCTAGATCCTAGTAAACTTGAACTCCCTCTTCATCAGGGGCTCATAATGAGGATGTATAAATTTAACCTTGATCTTTGTCCTCCCAAATCCCTCACCCTTGCCAGACTTAAGCCATCCCCTTCGCCCTAAGCTGGCAAGAAAATTTACAATCCAGTGATCATTACTGAAATTACCCTAATTCCTATGTTAAAATTGGTAAAAAAACCCTCATTGATTGCTACCCCTGAACCCTCCACTGAGGACCTTGCCCCTAAATCCCCAGCGACTACCCCTGTTAAGAGGAAAAATATGCATACTTCTCCTACTCAAGTTACCCCCTTAAGAAAATTCACAGCGACATAGTTGATGAAAGGGGCACTGGTAGTGGTACTAGGGTTTCTAAGCCCATGATGGTGGAGGAAGTGAGTTTAGAGGAGGAAAGTGAGAATACTGACAATGTGGATGAAGACTACACCATTACTGATAGCAAACCTAGGACCTCGTCGACTAGAAGATCTTCTAGGCTAGCTACTAAGCCGACCCCCATGCCCCATCAGTGTCAACTTTGAAAAAGGATTCCACTGAAGCTATGGTGATAGAGGATATGCAGAAGACCGAGTATGGTGAGCTTTAGGGGGAAGAACAAACTGAGGATGTGAATAAGGAAGACTCGAGGGGTCAATAGGGTGAGGAAGAGTCGAAGGAGAAAAACCAAAGGATGTTGATTGAACAACATGGCACTAGTTCTGAAGGTAATAATAAGGTTGACACTGAGGTGGAAGAGACTGAATTCTTGGGTGGTGAATTTTCTGTTAACAAATATATGAAAAGTGATAAGATAGTGGTGGAAGACGAGGGACTGAGCAACTTCCCAAAACTTAATGTGCATGGTTCAGAATCAGTTAGTTCTGAGAAAGGGAAGAAAGGTAAAGGTAAAGGTAAATAGAAAAAGGTGCCAAAATCAGTAAGAAAAAGGAGAGTAAAGACCTGATGGTGAGGGTTAGCAAGCTGGAGCAAAAGTATAGTGCTCTAGCTAAATTCTTTGCTAAGGTGATGCACAGATCGGCCACGACCCTGGCGGTTCTTCAGGAGACAAAGCTAGATGACAAAGGCAAGAAAGGAAAGAAGCTGAAGGAATACTAGGATGTTTTCCAGTTTCTGGTTGATGATTGGGACAAAAAGTTTAATTAGCCACTGGTGGCTATTTGTGTCTTCTGTTGGTCTGCTGTCGAACTTCTAGTTTTGTGGTTTTTGTTTGTTTTGTTCTTCTAGTCTTTTTCTTAAACTCTGATGGTTGTTAAACTATTTTAGTTTTTGGTGCACCTTTTTTGGCTTTACTGTTATGGGATTGGCACCCTCTTTTGTCGCTTATCTAATAAAAAACATTTTAATTTAAAATAAAACAACAACGAATACAAAGAAATAAATTAAAAAATAAAAGAAAATTAAATTGAAGTTTTTATAGTAAAATGTATAACATATAATGCACTTACTTGGAATAACTTATGCCATTGACTAATATACTTTCATCCTTTTTATTTCATATGATAAACCCTAATAAAATATAGTTACAAATTAAAATTATTGTACATAATTAAAATAACAAGAAAACAAAAGCTATAAATTAAATTATTGTATAGTAAATAAAATAACACAACAAATAAAAGATAACACTAAAATAACTTCTATGCTTGCGGAATACACTTTTCTCCTTTTACATTTCATATGATAAACCCCTAATAAAATATAGTTAGAAAATGAATTATTCCACACTAAATAAAATAACACAAAAAAGAAAAGATAACCCTAATAAAAGAAAACATATTAATTTTACCTTATTTCATTTAAAAAATATGTTGGTTATATATTTTTAAATATAAAATAAATTTTTAGATGCATTCATCCAATATATTTTAAATTTAAAACTTACTTTATAATTTTAAAAAAAATATGTTGGCTCTTTTTAGTTTTTGTGAACAAGGTCACACTCATCCCCTAAATGCCATTGGGCTGAAAAGACCAAAAAGCAAAAAGAAAGATAGAAAGAAAAATTACAATTGTTTACATAAAATGGATAATAAAGAAAACAAAAAAAGAAAAAAATAAAGAAATAAAAATAATAAGCATAATAATATAAAATATACCAAATAGTTAATAATATATTTATATATTATCATAAAATAATAGGAATCAAAAGACAATTAAAAAAAGAATGTCAAAGAGAGAGATAAGAAGTAAAACGAAATTAAAATAATAAACATTATAAAAATCTATAATACATTCATTATAAGCAATAAAAATTTAAAAATTAAAGAAATTAAAAAAGATGAAGCAAAACTAAGAGAGCACAATGGAATCATATGAATATGAAAGTGAAAAAGCTAGAACATACATACATAATATAAGTATGTATGTATTGGAATAAGTATAACATACATATATAATATGCGTAATATAATATATGTATGTACAAGTATGTGAATGTATATATATGTACATATATGTATATATACATATATATGAGAAAATAAAAATTAGAAGAGGAGCTATAAAGGAAAAATTTGTAAAAACACCTAAGACCACAAAAAGAAAAAAATGGATGAAAACCTACTCACAAAATACAAACACACAAAACCAAAGCACAAATTGAAAGGCAAAGGAAGAACAAGGAGAAAAGAGACAACACCGCAAAAGATCAAGGGGAAAAAAAGAGGGACACTAGCATAAGAGGGAAAAAGCAAACAACAAGCCAAGGAGGCAGCATGTCGAAGAGAAGGGAGAAGAAGACAACAAGGATTAGAAGTAGAGGAACCATTAAGAGGGAGGAGAGGCTTTGCTTCTAATATGTGCAAGCTCAGAGGTTTCCAAGAGAGACTCAAATTCCAACCATCGTCACAATTCAGATTGGAAGGGTGGTTGCCTATTCCAATGGCTTCTAAGAGTTTTCTTTTGAAAAAATTAGTTTCCTTAACTAGGATCTAGGAATTTTCTAAGAAAAAATGGTGATTTGAGGAAAAGGAGTGCTAAGCAAGAGTCAACCTAACCACACGGTCATGTTTAACCTTAGCATGTGTTCCTTGATTCTGGTTTTGAAGGAATAACTTGTCTCTCCAATATAAGGAAGGCCACAAGAGCACACACTCTTATAGGCTCCTAAGTTAAGCAAGGGGCCAATTGGGTCTTTGCGAGATGGGAAGCAATTGGTTTGAATGCACATCTAATGCCTTTTTTACTCGTAATATTCAAATGATTTTTTTTATACAGGAGCATCCCAAGTGAATACTCAATCCTGCGTCAACCAAAAAGATGATATTTTAGCTTTACAATTTGTTTCAATTTTGGCATTTTTAATTTTGATCAACGACTTCGGTGGGAATTGTTGTGGTTGATCTTTCTTCATATACCCTATAGATGCAGATAAGCATATGTTGGCTAGACAAACCAGTCTTTCAAGAATTCAGGTTTCAAATTAGTTTATAAATGCCAGAGTTAGGCTATGGAATTCAATGGTGGAAGATATGTATCTACAAGAATGAAGGAGTCATCTGACATGGATGTTACTAATGGAAAGAGAAAAGAAAATGAATCAAGGGATAAAATTGAAAGTCCATTGGGAGATGAAAAGAACATGAACAAACATGAAAAGAAGATGCTAGATGGAGGGGTATCATCAGATAAGCAATCTTCTTCTGAATGTGAAGGTTCCAAATTTGATTATGGTGGTAGCACCTCACAAACTTGTTAGGAAAGTACTAATACAACCTTGAGGATACCTCTAGAATCACAACTTCATTTAGGTGATAAAGTTGATGGCACAAGAGAAGCAAATATGGATGTGAATATAAATATATTTAATGTTGGGTCCCTGTCTTTTGTTAATGTAGCACCAACCATTGGGGTTGATAGAAAGCTTCTTGATGAAACACGTGGGTGCATTAATTTTGAACAAGGCATGAAGAGATTTAGATAGAAACAGGTTTCAAGGATTTCACAATACAGTTAATGAATTCTTATTAACAACATGGGTCGCGGTTAAACAAAGGCATATTTATTCCATTGAAGAGACCATGGCTAAAATCATGAACCATCATACATGTACTTTGTGACCAAGGATAATGTTTATATCCTTCCAAATGTTTATATTATTGCACTAAGGATATGGGTAGTAGATGTTATAAGGAATGCTTATAAGTTTTTGGTTGTGTCAAGGTACCTGCATGCCTTGGAATGGAGTAAATTGAATTGCATATCATATGGTCCAATGGAGACTCTGATCTTAACAACAATGACCCCTCCTGTCATACCATTGAGAGGATGATAACACAACCATGAATCAACATCACCACTTCACGTGGACAATATGTAGGTAGATATTCCTCCAGATGATGTGGCAAAGGTGCAAATAGAATTATAATTAGTTCCCAGAGTCCTTTGTATTCATCTATTTTCATTAGCATTTATTGTGGTGTTTTATTTTCTTGAAACCCTATGCGAGGGGATCTTAAAACCTCCATTTAAAGGAAAAATTGGCTTTTGAAGTAATCTAGAATATGTTGGTCATTGGTTCGAGCCAATCAAGCCAGTGTTGGATGAATTTTAATGCAATGTTTGAAACGTATAATCAACACAAGTGTGCCATGAGGGAAGAGGACTTTACAAGAATTAAAAAAAAAATTCACTGACTACCCAATGGGAGAAGAAAGGCCATGGGTCAGAGAAGAATTCAAATTAAAGATTTGAATTTTATATTTGGTGGTCCCTTCAACATCTATAGGGAATTTGAGAATAGATTACTCATTTTTTTTCTATATAAAGACACTGACTGAAATTGGGATGGGTGTAGTCCAAGAATTGAGGGTGGGATTAGCCAAGTGAAAGAAGGAAGGTGAGAGCTTGCGGAGTGAAAGAGAAGATTGAGGTACCTGAAGGTGCAGGTGTGTAGCCAGAGAAATGGTTGTGTGTGAATGCAGATGAGAGTATGTAGAGGGTACCGAACCTGAGTGTGTGTATATAGGAGAACGTGCAAATATGAGGTGATGTGCATGTGGGAGAGGCCATTGAAGGCCAATATTGTAAATAATTGCTTACAGATGCAATATTTTTGAAATTGAATATGAATATCAATTTAGTTTTGTGTTGCAATCCGAATGTTTGAATTGTGAACAAGTTGATATTGGTAGCATCAAATTGCTTGTGTGTGCTTAAGGCAGGGGAGAGTTTTTTTTCTCTGCATCATACAGTAGCAGAGCTAGAGTTCCGAGTGCATAGGCAGAGCGCCAAATGTGAGGCAGCCTATGCTAGGCCTTGCGAGTAGAAGAAGAGAGTGAAGTAGTTGTGGAGAGCTCAAAAGATTGTTGCACGTAGAGAGGAGTCCTGAGCAAGTGAGAGCTAGGGAGTCATGAAAAGGACTTGTCTTTGTAGATTGTAGAGTGTGAGAAGTGATGGTGAAAGATTGCAAAAAGTGAAATGGGAATATTGGTGAGGAAGAAGCCCATGATATGGGAGGGCTGGATGCAGTATGAGAAGAGGAAGATTTTGGCGATGATGATTGACATTAATGCGAGAGTAAATAGATTGGAAGCATGGAAGCATAATAAATTGGTCAAGCATGATGAGGATAAGCAAGAGAATGTAAGTGTGGCATCAGTTGAGAATGAAGAGGATAAAGATGCAACAGTAGAATGAGAAGAGGTTGTAGCACTAGACCATGGTGAAGATGATGATTTTTTAGCACAAATTTTGGCAATTCAAGAAGAGTGGATGTTGACGCTCGTTGTTGCAGTGAAGGGAGAAGAACAAAAAAGTTGCAGCTGACGAGGATGTGGAAGATGTCGCAACAAAAATTGATGTTGTAGCTTAGGTAAATTTGTTTTATGTTGATGATATTTTGTTTTCAGATAAGATGGTAGAAGAAGAGATGGATAGAGAACAAAAGTATGTTGTAGATTTTGCATATTTGCTTTTAGAGATTACGAAGGATGATGTAGGTGGATTTTGTTGGAGGTGGTCAATTTGCAGTGGGTTGGATCCCACAAAGGAGGAGAGGAGAGTAGAGAGTATTTGGTGGAGGAGGACGACATATGGTGGATGTGAATCCATGAGAGGAGAGAGGAAAGGTGAATGGAGTTGTGGGAGGAGGGTAACAATTGTGCCAACCAAGTGTTGGAAAAAGAGGAAGAATAAATAACCCTGTGCACATTTCACAATGATGGAGTTTGTTGTAGGTTGGTTGTAACCTGAAAGGGTAGTTCGACTACTCAACTCCACCTTTTTGAGCCTATGCTCACAAAATTTCTACCCGATGTGTCTGATGCAAGAATAACCCAGGCGAATACGCAATATTGCATAAACCAAAAAGATGATATTTCAGTTTTACAATTTGTTTTAGTTTTGGCATTTTCAATTTTGATTCGGTGGCAATTATCATGGTTGATTTTTATTTCGGTACCCTACATATGCAAATAAGCATATGTTGGCTAGACAAACCATTCTTTCAAGAATTAGGTTTCAAATTTGTTTATAAATGCCAGAGTTAGGCTATGGAAGCCAATGGTGGAAGATATGTATCTATAGGAAATGAAGGAGTCATTTGACATGGATGTTACTATTGGAAAGAGAAAAGAAAATGAATCAAGGGCTAAAACTAAAAGTCCACTAGGAGATGAAAAGAACATGAACAAACATGGAAAGAAAGATGATGTTGGATGGAGGGGTATTAGTAGATACACAATCTACTTCTAAATGTGAAGGTTCCAAAGTTG
Source organism: Cunninghamia lanceolata (assembly GCA_027924645.1). Lineage (NCBI taxonomy): Eukaryota > Viridiplantae > Streptophyta > Pinopsida > Cupressales > Cupressaceae > Cunninghamia > Cunninghamia lanceolata. The sequence continues at coordinate 6,154,618 of BSBN01001791.1, forward strand.
ATCATGGTGGTATCACCTCACAAACTAGTCAAGGAAGTATTGGTACAACCTTGAGCATACCTCTAGAATCATAGTTTCGTTCGGGTGATAAATTTGATGGCACAAGAGAAGAAGATATGGATGTGAATATAAATAGAATTAATGTTTGGGTTCATGTATTATATTAATGCAGCACTAGCCATTGTAGTTGACAGAAAGCTTCTTGATGAAACACATGGGTGCATTAAATTTGAACAAGGCATGAAGAGATTTAGAAATGATTTAGATAGAAATAGGTTTCAAGGATTTCACAATACAGTTAATGAATTCTTATTAACAACATGGGTCGTGGTTAAACAAAGGCATATTTAGTCCATTGAAGAGACCGTGGATAAAACTGTGAACCATCATACATGTACTTTGTGACCAAGGATAATGTTTATATCATTCCAAATGTTTAGATTATTTCACTAAGGATATGGGTACTGGATGTTATAAGGAATGCTTGTAAGTTTTTGGCTACGTCAAGGTACCTGCGTGCCTTGGAAGGGAGTAAATTGAATTACATATCATATGGTCCAATGGAGAGACTCTAATCTTAACAACAATGACTCCTCTTATCATACCATTGAGAGGACGATAGCACAACCATGAATCAACATCACTACTTGACGTGGACAGTATGCAGGCAGATATTCCTCCATATGATATGGCATAGGTGCAAATAGAATTATAATTAGCCACACTAGAGTCCTTTGTATTCATCTGTTTTCATTAGCATTTATAGTGGTGTTTTATTTTCTTGAAACCATGTGCGAGGGGATCTTAAAGCCTCCGTTTAAAGGAAAATTTGGCTTTTTAAGTAATCTAGAATATGTTGGTCTCCGGTTTGAGCCAATCGAGCCAATGTTGGATGAATTTTAATGCAATGTTTGAAATGTATAATTAACACAAGTTCACCACGGGGGAAGAGAACCTTACAAGAGTTTGAAATGTTTTTCACTGACTGCCTGATGGGAGAAGAAAGATCATGGGTCAGAGAAGAATTCAAATTAAAGATTTGAATTTTATATTCAATGGTCCCTTCAACTTCTACAAGGAATTTGAGAAGAGATTACTCATTTTTTTCTCTATAAAGAGGCTAACTGAAATTGGGATGGGCACGGTCTAAGAATTGAGGGTGGGATTAGCCAAGTGAAAGAAGAAAGGTGAGAGCTTGAAGATAGAGAAAATTGAGGTGCTTGAAGGTGTAGATGTGCAACTAGAGCAACGGTTGTGTGTGAATGCAGATGAGAGTATGCAGAGGGTGCCAAACTCGAGAGTGTGTATATAGGAGAATGTACAAATATGAGATGATGTGCATGTAGGAGAGGCCATTGAGGGCCGATATTGTAAATAATTAATTAGATGTAGTATTTCTAAATTTGAATATGAATGTCAATTTAGTTTTGTGTTGCAATCTAAATGTTTGAATTGTGAACAAGTTGATATTCAAGTTGATATTGATAGCATCGAATTGTGTGTGTGGAGTTGTGTGTGCTTAAGGCAGGGGAGAGTTTTTCTTCTCTGCATCAACTTTTTTGGGAAAGACCTTTGATGGATGGAAGTGTGACAATAGGTTGAGAAAGAGAGCTAGAATCCTTGGGATTGGGTTTAGGGTACAATTTGGCTTGTTTAAATGCTCTCAAAATGTGTGTTCTCTTGTAACCATTTAGTTTGAAAACCTTGGTAAGGTGCAAGAGTTCTAAATCCAAGTAATCACTATCACATATATAGTGAGCCCTGGTAGCCAAAGTTTTTAGGATGCCAATTTTCTAGGAAGGATGGTGGTGGGACAAGGAATGGAGGTAAAGGTTTGTGTGGGTGGATTTTCTAAAAATACAGCAGCCAAGAGAACAATCCATTTTTTAATGAGAAGGAGTACATCAAGGAAAAGGAGTTGATCATTAGATTCAACCTCTTAAGTGAAAGAGATGTAAATGGAAATATTGTTAAGGTGGGCATGGAACCTTTCTATTTTCTCCAATCCATGTGGCCAACATAAGTTGGTGTCATCCACATAGTACTTCCACCATTTAGGTTTAAAGGGGAAGGAGTGGATTCTAACTTTTTCAAAATACTCCATGTAGAGGTTGGAAACAACTAGGGAAAGCAAGGAACCCATGGCAACCCTATTTGTTTTCTCATAGACCACCCCTTGGAAAGACAAGAACATAGACCTAAGGTGGGGCTCAACTAACGAAGCAATATCAAAATTGGTCTTGCTACTAGTTAATTCAATGGAGTCAATAATGGGAACTTTGGTGAAGAGGGAAACCATGTCAAAACTAATAAAAGGTCACCTTCATCAAGATTTTTGTCTTTGACAAAATCCATGAAATGGGATGAGTCTTTAATGAAGGAGAAAGACTTTCCTACTAGAGGGAAGATCAACATGGCAAGGAAAGTAGCAAGCTTATAAGTAGAGGAGTTAATGGTGTCAACTATGGGTTTAACATGGAAGTTGACCTTATGAATTTTAGGAATGCCATAATGCAGGGGGTGGCTTCAGTGGTCGGTAAGAGGCACTTTTTAGTGAGGTCATCAAAAGAAGAGAGATGGATGGTGTCCTTGACTTTTTTCAAGATTTTGGAGACTGGGTTGCAGGGTAAGATTTAAATTTAAATTATGAATTTCATTTTTAAAATAATTTTATAATTTATAAAAATAAATGTGCATGAAAAATTTAAATAATCATCTCTTCAAAATTACTCTAGCTAGCTGTTAATGATGTATGCATCAATCATTCTGTACATCTCCTTTTCATTTTCTCTCTAACTTACAACACATAAATTTAACCATCTCAGATTTACAACCATGGCCCCCCAACCAAAGAGAGTCTTGATTGGTGCTGCTAAAATTTAGAACATGAAGAGAACCATATTCTTTTTCTAACTCAAAAAGTTGTCATGAAATTAGTCTTTAAATGCTTCAATATCAACCACTTGATTAATCTATTTTCTTTGCTCTTTCTATGGACTCTTTAAACTCACTTATATGGTGCCTAAGAAAATTTGCAGCTATATCTTTTAGACCCTATATAAATTAAACAAAATCAAACAAAATAAGAAATTGGTTAAACAAATCAAAAACATTTATTCATATACCTTCACATCTAATAGGTCATTGACTCTTAACATAGAAATTAATTCCCAAAATGACTTACAATTCTAAAATACACTAATAGTTTTTTTTATGAATAAGTGACCATATTTATATTAATAAGAAAATAGAGTACATATATCCACAAAAAAAGGATGGGTGGTAAAAAGGCACACCCCAAAGTCACATGGGTAGTGCACAGAAAGTTACAATGTCATGGCCTAAGCCTAGAAATTAGAAAACATAACAAAAATATAATTAAAAAAGAAGGCCATTAAGCGACCAAAGAAATGCCAGTGGATGGAGGATCCTTGTCATCCGAGTTGCCCTATACAAAAGTAGAGTCTAGGATGATGTCAGGAGGAGCCCAACCATTCTCATCATTTTCTTGTTCTGTAGTTTTTTCTTCATGGCGAGGTGAAATTGCTAGATCCAAATGCGGGGCCCATTTAGAATTATCTGTGGGCCAACCAGAACCACCGCTAGGAATGGAACCACCAAAAGGCCACCCAAAATCTTTGCTTCCTCCCCTAGAGGTCTACTAGAAGGCCACCCCAAGGTAGCCCACGGAGGAGGAGAGGACGAATGCCACTGGCAAGGGTGAGAACTGCAACGTGAAGGAGGTTGAGCATGGGGGCAAGAGTCCCTAGTAGAGCCACTTCACCATTAACCCTGTGAAGGTGACTAATCCCTGGAGGAAGTGGGAGAGGGAGGCACACAAGCCATGGTGCAAGGGGCATTGCCCCAGTGGTTCAAAAGCTCCTGAAGGTGAGAAACTTCAAGCACAACTTTGTTAGCTTGCGCTTGAATTTGCAGGAGAACATTAGAACAAATAATAGATTTAGAATATAAAGAAACAATAGTATCCATCTTGCTGCAAGAAAAGATGCATGAATTTCTATCTTTCCATAGAGTGAAGAGGATTTCCACCCTGAAAGTGTGCCAAATCTAGGTATGCTTTGCTAGAATCCTAGGAGAGTCTCCCAATAGAGCCATATGCCAAGAAAAAGACTTTGGTCGAAATGGTCAAAAGAAATTGTGGATCCAAGTGCACAGTTGTTGTGCTCTGGCACAATACCAAAAGAGATGTTGAAATGATTCAGCCTGCTAACAGAAAGGGAAGCAAGGGTCCTGAATCCCTAAATGAAATAGCTGAGCTCCAATTGGTAAGCCTTGGAAAAGAATACACCAAGAAAAGTGGTAAATCTTGGGTTCAACAAGTGTAGATCAAAAGTTGAAAATCTTTTATGCCCAATGACGATCGAGGACTGAAGAAGCCATCGTTGATTGAAGGCATCAATTATGGGAAAATGAGGCAAAAGCCATTGATATCCAAGCTGAGGCTTGTAATTTTTGAAAGGGGTTTCTAGAAACCATTTCTATTCCTTCCACCATGGTTTATTGGAACGGATACCCACTTTATGAAGCATAACAATTGGGATGCAATTCACCAGGCCATTGTAGGTTTCACAGTCATGGTTTTGAAAGCTGAACTGGGCACGAAAAGCTTCCCACGAGAGAATGCACATGGTGGGTCTATGAAAGATATCTTGTAAGGTTCGAATACCCTTCTTATGAAATCTGAGAGCCTTGAGCCAAGGAAGCTTAGCCAACGACTGACCAGTGCTAGAAAAAAGAGGAGACCACCATATGTTCTATTTATTAAGGGAGAGACTATCACAAAAACCATTCCTTGACCAATGGATCCAGGGTTTTACTACCTCCCAGGCATGCCATATGCTTTTGGCGACAAAGGTACCCAAGATCTGAATAGGCTCTTGCATAATAAGAAGGGTAGGGAGACCAATTCCCTTCCAAGAGGGTTTGTGAGTGGGAAAACCTACATCAATATTGTACCTGAGGAGGATTTTCCAGGCCTTGTTACCAGTAAGAGCACAGATGATCCATTTGACATAGAGAGAAATACCTTGCCACTGAGTAGAGAGAAGGCCAAGGCCACCAGAATCTCTTGGGAGGCAACAAAACTCCCAGGCAACATGGTGAAATCTGTGATGGGTCTCAGAAGATGCCCGAAGAAAATCTCTGAGTAATTTCTCTAGCTTAGCATACAAACCCTTGGAAGGGGCCCAATAGGAAGAATAATACACATGAGTCGTTGCAAGAACTTTGAAACAAACCTGAAATTTCCCAACCAGAGAAAGCAATTTAGTAACCTAGAAGGCTAATTTATGCTCAATGCGAGAGAGAACCACCTGCTAAAGATCAACAGAAGAAACCTGAAAGGTAAAGGGAATGCCAAGAAATTGAAATATTTCATGAGGTGCAATCCATTTCCACCCATACTATTGAATCCAAAGGGGGTTGGGAAGAACCAATTATATATAACATAAAGTTTTTTGCCCCTAAATGGTTGAACCAGAGGCTAAGCAAATGGTCTCAAGATAACCCAAAGTGGCTTTGACAGTATTCTTTTCTTCTAGCAAGGTGAGGAAGGAATCATTAGCAAAGTGGTCATTGACAAGCTAAGTGGATGAATTAGGCAAGGAGATCTCGTGAACCAATCCCTGGGAAACGAAGTGAGCAAGAAGATAACCAAACCCTTCATCAGCCAATACATAAAGGGAATGGGCAAGTGAGCAACCTTGATGAATGGAACAGAACAAACTAAAGGATTGGGATTGGCAGCCATTAATGGTGATGCAAGTGGAGGCATAGGAAAACAACATATTAATAGACTGGAGGAAATTGGGGCCAAAATTGAGCTTAGAAAGCATGGCTAAAATGAAAGGCCATTCAATGCGGTCATAAGATTTGGAAAAATTGATCTTGAGGAAAATGGCATGTTGATTAGAGTGTCTCGCCCATTCCATACCCTCCCAAACATCAATGATGTTGTCTAAGATGAACCTGGATTTGATGAAAGCAGTCTGCTCAAGATGCACAACCTAGGGTAAGAAGTGGCAGATTTTGAGAGCAAGGGCTTTGGCAATGATTTTATAGGAGACATTGAGAAGTGTGATGGGCCTCTAGTTTCAAATATCCTCGGGATCACCAGCCTTAGGTATGAATTTTGTATTACATTTATTGATAAGATTACCTAGGGATTTAGAATGAAAGGCTTCAAGGTAAACTTTATGCAGATCTTGTCCAAGACATGGCCACAGAGCTTTGTAAAATTCACAGGGAAATCTATCAACTCCCAGAGCCTTATCATCTGCCATAGTGTAGACGACTTCTTTGAGGTCTTCAATAGTGAGCAACTACTCATAGAAGGTTGTCTGGGATGAGGAAAGCCTATTTGACACTAATAGTTTTGAATAGAAGGTAGAAGTGAAAACAGATGGAAGCCTAAAACACTTTGGAAGAAAACTTCATAATTTTAAAAAATTAAAAATTCCCTAAAAACAAATTTAGAAATGAAGTGAAATCTGAAATGCCTTATAGTGATTTGAGCTGAGCTTATATGTTTGAATGAAATTCATTTGTATGATTTTTTTTCTCTTTTTTAAAATGTTTTGTGCAAGAAAAAAATTAAGGCCCACAAAATTTCCATGTATGAATAGATATACCCTTTTCATACTACTTTTCTTTCATAATAAATTTGAAAAGTGTTTATTAAAAATTTAAAATAGTATTCATTCCTTCTCTCGTGGGATTTAGTAAGAAATAAATTTTAAAAAAATCTAAAGAGGATTGTGAGAGGGCCCACGGATTGCAACAAGGTAAAGGTCATAAGGAATTAACCTAAAATGATTTTCACTTAGAATTAATCTAAAATAATTTTCACTTAGAATTAATCTAAAATAATTTTCACTTATTACTAGATGACATTTCTCTTTAATACTACTTATAAAGAATTTCAATTATATATCAAATTTTCATTTAATTTTACTTTATTTAAAGGACATCAAATGTTTTATAGACATATCTTATGGAGCATTAGGAGGGAAATATATGTCATAAATTAACATTGTGTCAATTCACAGTTAATTATTAGTCAATATTATGTAAACATTAATTTTGAATTATTTATATATTTTATTTTTCATAATGTATTATAAGTTGATTGATACATTTTCTTATTGTTATGTCAAAAAAAGTAACCTTGGAGGCTTTTTCCTCTTAAGGTTTAGCTCTCAATTCCTTTAGAATGTATTTAGAGCATCTTGCATGATTTTGATGACTCCCGATGAGAAAACCATGAAGTTTCATGGCAATTGGGACTTAGGCCTAATGCACTTAACATAAATCCCACCTGAAATAGGGGGGAGAACTTGGGTGCCCATGCCCTATTTTAGGTCAAGACCAATTTCAAAGTGTCGATTTATGACTGTTATTTAGGTCCTATGCCAACACGGTAAGTTTGAATTATGAAATTTTAAGCGAGAAAGTTTGTAGTTGCATATATAAGCATGATTAGGGTTCATTTGTAAACTAGATGGAATTTATGCATACTTGTGATTCTAGAGCATTCAAAATATTCATTGTGTGGCAGAGCAGAGCATTGTTCTTGTGTTTGTATTTGCAGATTTGGCATCCATCTCCTCATGGCATGAAGAGCATCTTCCTTCCATTAGATCTTCAATACAAGGTGATATCAATTGTGTTTTCTATCATTTATCATTTGGATTTTACCTCTATCCCACAAGGATACACAATCTTTATCTGACAACGGTGTTCGGAAGACTTGAATGTCTCTCTGGGGCTTGATTGAGGCAAGCCTCTAAACACCACAACCCCTAACCCATTTTTCTATTATTGCAGGTTATAGGTTGCGAAAGCAAAAGAAGTGGAGTTGCAGGAGAGCAGTGCAGATGGTTGAAATTGTAGATCGAAGAAGAAAATAGGGACCTAGACTCAGGCGTCCGCTCATTAGTCCTCCGGATCCTGCAATAGAAAAATCTCCATAATAGTAGGAACAAGTTACAGATAAGGTTCTCAGATCCTGACAAAAACTGTGGCACTGGACTTGGGCACCTGCTCATTAGTCCTTAACTTTTCCATTTTTCAAACTTTAAAATTTGGTACGCATTTGATTGTCATTTGATATCTCTATGTGCGATTATTTTCTGTAATTTGTCTGTTTGTTCACGAATTCATGTAATTAGGGTTTTGAGCATAATTGGGCTTAATTGAATAATAAAATCATACAATTTCCAATATTCCCCTATGCTCCAAGTGATGGGAGATCTATAGTATACTTTCTACTCAATTGAATGTCCTTGAATATTTAGTGGTGAAAGGAGGATCAAAACAAACCATTAAAACCTAAATAATCCTCTTTATTTTTCACACTAAACATTTTGGTGAACCCGTGTTCCTTTGAATCTTGCACCTTGCTGAGTGTTATACTTCATATTTACTCATTTCATTTATTCATATCATTGTTCATCTTATTGCATTTGAAAAACTACAAAAAAATTGAAAATTTTAAAAAAATTAGCATCTTTAGCTTGCATTTTCAAATAATTTGAATTAATTGGCATTTAATTTCAATACATTTCTGTCATTATAATTAGATCTGATTTAAAATATAGAATTTTTTCATTTATTATTCATTTAAATTGCATTTGCATGCTTGAATTGAAAAGAATTGCTTGAAATTGTGCATTTTTCCATATAACCTAGTTTTGCATTAACTAGGGTTTGCAATCAAAAACTTGTTTTAGATTTGACTACCCTTTTAAAAAAATCATTAGGAATTATTTCTAACTATAGTGTTTCATCATAGTGGTTTTCTTACAAAATTTTATGCCTAGGGTTTGAAAACCTTGATTTTTCACTAGATTTTGGCCTTATTGTCTCTCTAGATTTGCACCATAGGCATGTTGTAAAGGATTTTCCTACACTAATTGGCTATAATCAGGGTTATTATCTTCTTCCCCTCCTCAAATTCTTTACAACACCCTTTTTATTGGGCCTTTGCATTGAAAATTTGGTGAAAAATTGCATATTTTGACTATATTTTCCCTAGGGTTTGACTTAGATTTGTACTCCAAGAGTGTTGTGATGGATTTTATGGTTTTGGGTGACTAATATTACTTCTATAATCTTATGTACCTCCTGAAATTCTTTACAACACCCTTTTTATTGGGTCCTTGCATTGAAAATTTGTGAAAAATTGTATATTTTAGTGTATTTTCACTAGGTTTTGATTTGTCATCATTCTAGGTTTGCATCAAATATGTGTTGTGAAGGATATTATTTCTTTATTGGACTGATATCAGACATATTATTTTTTTCCCCTGATCAATTTCCTTACAACACCTTTTCTTTCACTTATTTGCATTGAAAAAGTTGGAAAAATCAAGCATTTTAGGTCATTTTTTAAAGGAAGCTAAGTGTGCAGAAATCGCTTCCTACACTAATCTAATGAGGAGAGTTGAGTGCAATTTCATTTTAATATTTATAGTTACAACAATGTTAACCCACTAACAGAGATATTGCAGCAAACACATACACAAGAATGTAAGACAGAAGAAGAGAGAGACATGATATACGTGGGGAAAACCCTTATGGGTGAAAAACCCCACACTCCAAAGCACAGCTCAAATGTTTTATCTAAACAATGATGTTTACAATACTGTTATAGAGCCAATGCTCTTGCAAGAGTCTTTGACACTTGTATCTGAAGACAATCTAGCAACATAACAGTACCTGTCAATCACATAATACATCTCCTCTCCAAAGCACATGTTTATAAAGAAAATACAAGGCAAAAATGGCTCTATCTTGGGATGGGCATACAACATGGCCTCATGGCCCAAAACCCATGCCTATGGACACTTGTCCAACATTGTAATATGTTCTTAACACTTTTCAAGTCACCCCATCCCAAAGAGGTCGCCTATTCCCAATTTGGGTAATGACAGATGCTCTTACGACTCTTACAACCATCATAGAATCCGTCATACTGACATATCTTACAGCTGTAAGAGAATCTATCATAAATAGGCTATAAATAGCATATTCTCTTACAACATGTCATAACCCTCCTTGGGGAGCCCAAAGATGCCTTTTTCAAAGATGCTTCTTGACACATGTCTTCACCTGTCATAGAATCTTCCATTTACGACTTTTAGGCGTAATAGATTTGTCATAGGAATCTATCATGACTGTTTCGGTTGATATTCCCTTACACACTATCAAAGATGCTGACACATGGCAAAATATTTCTACCAATAAGTGAGACACCTATCTCCTCATGTGAAGACAAATTTTCATGTGGTCATCTTCCATGTAGAATGACACATCATCGTGCCAACTCCCACAAGATGACAACATAGGATTTGCATCCTAATTACATATAGGCAATGAATAAATAAATACAATGTAATAATACAAGGAATTACCAAGGTTGAGACACATTAATTCCCAACATTCTCCCACTTGTTGAACACCTTGTAAGAGCCAATGGAATTAACAAGATTTAACTGGTATAGGCTGAGAGGCCCATAGACTCTGAACACCATCTAAACTTCTTTGTACCCACTGGTTTTGTTAATACATCCACAACATTCTTCAAAGTGTCTACCTTCTCCAAATTCACCTTCACATCCTCTACCATGTCTCGCACAAAGTGAAACTGTACATCAATATGCTTTGTTCTAGCATGGAAAGTCAAATTCTTTGCTAGGCAAATCGCACTTTGATTGTCACAACAAATCGTAATCTATCCTACATCAACACCAATATCTAAACACAATATCTTAAGCCATATGGATTCCTTACAAGCATGAGTTGATTCCATATACTCAGCTTCTTCACATCCATCTGTTCCACCTCTAAGTCTTAAGTTGTTGCAAGAGATAACAGGAGCTGAATAGATGTCAGCTTCGCAATGGGAGAGAAAAAATCAACATAATCAATTCCCTCCACTTGTGAATACCCTTCACGACTTGCACCAAATTTCTTCTTGAACACCCATTTGCATCCAACAAGTTTCCATCCTTTAGGAAAAGGCACCAAGTTCCACATTTTATTCTTCTCCAAATAAGCCATCTCATCTTCCATGGCCTCCTTCCAGGAACCTGCATCTTTCATGCCCATAGCCTCTTTCACAATTCTAGGCTCATCAGTGTTAGTAAGCAAGGCAAAAGCACAACTAGAATCAAGCAATGAATAAACAAACCTATCAAGTTACTTCCTTGTTTGTGTAGACCTCCTTAATGGATGAGGTTGAGGTTCTGTTTCTTCATCTAAACTTTCAGAGCTGCTAGAATTGTCCTCATCATCAGGTCTCACAGGGTCTATCGATTCAATCTTCTCAAGGGTAGAAGGAGACTGAACCACATCTTTCTTTTTGGTCTATTCTAGCTATAAAACAACGAAAGAAGGTGTTAGCTCTTTGAAGATAACACTTCTACTATACAAGAATTTTTCAGCCACAGGATCCCAAATCTTGTACCCTTTCACACCGACACCATAGCCAATGAAGATACACTTAATTGCTTTGTTCTCCAATTTAGACTATTTCTCCCTAGGCACATGTGCATATGCCTCACAACAAAAAACACGAAGATGTCTAACTGAAGACTTCTTACCAAACCACACCTCCATAGGTGTCTTATCAACAAGAACTGATGTAGGAGACTTGTTTACCAGGTAGCAAGCAATGGCTACATCTTCAGCCTAAAACTTTTGTTCGAGGCTTGCTCCATAAAGCATACTCCTAGCCTTCTCCATCAGTGTCATGTTCATCCTCTCTGCAACTCCATTTTGTTGTGGGGTGTATGGAGTTATCTTATGTCTTTCAATCCCTTGCTCTTTACAGAACTTATCAAACTCTACTAAACAAAACTCACCACCATTATCACTTCTCAAACACTTAATCTTTTTGCTAGTCTAATTTTCAATAAAAGATTTAAACTCTTTAAACTGACTAAAGACTTTAGTCTTTCTTCTAATAAAATAAACCCATGTCCTTTTACTATAATCATCTATAAAAGATACAAAATATATAGATTTAGAAATCAAAGGAACATTAACATGACCAAACACATCAGAATGAATAAGATCCAATACACTAGAAGACTTGTGAGAACTAGAGTAAAACTGAACATGGTCTTGCTTTCCATTTACACAATGTTTGCAAAAGTCAAACTCGAGATTACAATCATTTAACCCCTTAACGAGGTTTTTATTTTTTAGGATTCACAGACCCTTCTCACCAATGTGGCCATATCTCAAATGCCATAACATAGTTTTTTCAGTAGGAAGTTTAACTTCCAAAGAATGTGCACTACCATCAAAATGTGTTACAATAGATTTCTTCACTGCTCGTTCAGATGGTGGAGATGAAGTGACTGCAGCTCTTTTCTTTGAGTTAGAAGAACTATTGCACTGAGAAGTGCATGCCTCCATCTAAAACAAAGTACCTCTCTGAGTACCCTTCGCAAGCACCATAGACCCTCTAGTCATCTTGTATCCATCCTTCGAAAAGACAACTTGCACACCTACATCATTCAACATACTTACAGAAAGCAGGTTCCATGCCAAGCCTGGGATGTGCATAACCCCAATGATCCCCTTCACTCATCCATCAGGGAATCAGATTGAGACTCTTCCATGACCAACAATCTATAGATGAGAATCATCACCCAGGTACACTCTTCCACCATTGAACTCTCCATACTTTGTGAACTAGCTTCGATGTGAGGTCATGTGGAATGATGCACCAGAATCTATCAACCACACATCATCAAATGCATGGGTGGCCAGGGCTGTGATGAAGGCATCACCATCATCTTGAGACTTGTCAGAATCTGAATCTGGGACATTCTTCTTCTTCTTCTTCTTCTTTTCTTCCTTGCATTCCTTTTGGAAATGCCTAGTTTTGCCACAATTCCAAGAGAGAGCCTTGGACTTTCCAAGAGATTTGGATCTCCCATGGGATTTGGATCTACCTTTCTCAGCTTTCTTGTCCTTCTTTTTCCCTTTCTCCTTAGGTCTTCCATGAACCGCAAGAGCCTCTTTAGCTGCCTCAGAATACTTTTTCTGCATCTCTTCAAATAACAATGAAGATACCACATCATCTATTTTGAATGTGGATGTGGTACTCCCAATAGCCATAACAATATGATCCCACAAGTCTAGAAAAAAACAAAGCAAGGTCATACAACAATCCTCCTCCTCCATCTTCATACCAATGGATGTCAATTGTGCAACTAACATGTTGAAAGCATTCAGGTGATCTGCAACCAATCCTCCATCCTCCATCCTCAGTGAATACAACTTCTTTCTTAGAAAAAGTTTGGTCACCAGGGATTTGGCCTGATAAACATCTCCCAACTTCTTCCAAAAATCTTTGAGATCCCAGTCTACTTGTGCCATTGTGGTTGGTTTTACACCATATACGGTTTCCTATAGGTCACGATCAACAAGCATGTCCTCCATTTTAAGTTTCCATAACTCAAAATTAGTGCCATTGAATTTCTCCACCTCTAATCTTCTAGATGTGTCTGTCATCTCTTTTCCTGCAACAAGATTATAGAATGCTCTATACAAAGCTCCCACTCAACCTAAGATTAGCTCAAAAAACTCATACTCAACAACTAGGACCAAAGGTGATCAAGCTCTGATACCAACTGAAAGGAAGCTAGGTGTGCAAAAATTGCTTCCTACACAAATCTAATCAGGAAAGATGAGTGTAAATTCATTTTAATATTTATAGTTACAACAATGTTAACCCACTAACAGAGATATTGTAGCAAACACATACACAAGAATGTAAGACAGAAGAAGAGAGAGACAAGATATACGTGGGGAAAACCCTTATGGGTGAAAACCCTTACAGGTGAAAACCCCCACACTCCAAAACATAACTCAAATATATTATCTAAATGAGGTTTACAATACAGTTACAGAGCCAATGCTCTTGTAGGAGCCTTTGACACTCGTATCTAGAGACAATTTGGCAGCATAACAGTAACTGTCAATCACATAATACATCTCCTCTCCAAAGAACCTATTTATAAAGAAAATACAAGGCAAAAATGGCTCTATCTTGGGATGGGCGTCCAACATGGCCTCATGACCCAAAACCCATGCCTATGGACACTTGTCCAACATTGTAAGATGTTTCTAACACTTGTCAAGTCACCCCATCCCAAAGAGGTCACCTATTCCCAATTTGGGTAATGACAGATGCTCTTACGACTTACAACCATCATAGAATCCATCATACTAACATATCTTACAGTTGTAAGAGAATCTGTCATAAATAGGCTATAAATAGCATATTCTATTACAACATGTCATTACCCTCCTTAGGGCACCCAAAGATGCCTTTTTCAAAGATGTTTCTCGACACATGTCTTCACCTGTCATAGAATCTTCCATTTACGACTTTTACGCGTCATAGATTTGTCATAGGAATCTGTCATGACCGTTTCGGTTAATATTCCCTTACACACTATCCAAGATGCTGACACATGGCAAAATATTCCTACCACTAAGTGGGATGCCTATCTCCTCATGTGAGGACAAATTTTTATGTGGTCATCTTCCATGTAGGATGACACATCACTGTGCCAACTCCCACAAGATGACAACATATGATTTGCATCCTAATTACATAATAGGCAATGAATAAATAAATAAAATGTAATAATACAAGGAATTACCAAGGTTGAGACACCTTAATTCCCAACAATTTTCACATATAGTTTTGTATTCATGGATTCTCCTAATCATTCATCTTTGGAAGATTTATTTGAATACATTATGAATTATGATATTTTTTACAAATTCATTGATAAACATCCTCAAATCTTGCATTAAATAGCCTACATCTATGGTATTGACTTATCTATAAGCACTATCTATGATATCCTTCGAACAATAGCTTATTTTGAAAGCTTTCTCACTATTGTGGGTGATTTCCCTTCAATCTTGGAAAATCTCACTAATTTCAATTCTGAAAATAACCATGGGGAAAGTATTAGTGAAGATATTATTCCCTCTCTCCCTTCATTTCATGATGATATAATGGAAATTTTTTTTGAGACCTATCAGAATGATATAGCAATGGGTGATTCATCGAACAAAGAAACTTGTCCCAACATAACCCCACCTAGTGAGGATATTTTGGCATAAGAAGAAGATATCATTAATACATTTGTCCATACTACTTTTCCATCCCTTCCCACTCTCCCTAGCTAGGATGATGCTTTGGATGATGTAGATTCCCTTTGAAAACATTTGCTTCAACCTACTAAAACTAAAAATTTAGCACCTGATGTTCAAGAGCTTCTCAATTACATCTTAAACAAAGAAATAGATCATACATCTTTACCAAAACCTTCACATACTTTGGAAACCAATCAACTTTCACACGACATTGAAGAACAAACTATCCCTCAAACCCAAGGTATTCCAACACCCTATATATGGACTGAAATAGGCACTTTTTAGGTTCCTCAACAACCTCATTCAAACGGAATTACAAGAGCTTCTATAACTGACATAGAAAATGGCAATATCCCCTCTCTACCATCATTAATGGATAACTTTCCTACAAGGATACCCTCACAAACTCCTGAACATATAGAAGAGAGAAGAAGATATAAAGCCTTAACCATTAAGGTAAAGATCAAAATCCATAATGATTGCTAGTCCGGTTGTCTCTACATGTAAGTATTTATAACCCTTTACCTTCGTGTTGTGTTTCCCTCGTGATGTGTTAGGTGTTTTTTAGGCCTTCTGGGATGACCTTTGATTCTCTTTTAAGGTCCAGGATACCAGGAGATCACCTCTGTTGTGACCTCCTTCTATTTGTATCATCATTCTTCTATATTGTTTCTCCTCTATTTTCACTATTGTGTGTTGTGTCTTATGGACATAGCATTGTGATTGGTGACTTGGGGGCACCCTCCTATGTGACTATCCCTAAGGCACTTGTTTATCCTCTCTTGATTTATTGTTTCCCTTCCTCTAGTGTTTCTATCTAGTGGGTGGATGATGAAAAACATATTATACTGATATGGACCTAGTGTCCCTTTAGCGAGAAATGAAAAAAATGGACCAAGTCCATACATGACGATGGGGTTGATATATATTATCCGATGCTTGGCTAGTAGAATCACTTCATGTAATCTTGATGTTGTCTTATCACATTTACAAACCATAACAATACTGCTACTCCATGCACTTTGTTTATCTTTGAATCTCACCTTGGTTACACTCGGTTTTGAGATTTTCTGTTGTATAGCCCCATGGTTATACTTGGTCTCTGAATCCATAGTATAACCTCAGTTCTCTATGTGAATGATCATATGCATTGTTGTTTATCATGATTATATGGATGCTAACACTTTTCTTGCAGGAATGTGTTTGTGGGAACATTTGGCAATTGTAAAGTACATGTCACCTCTGAGGGGCATGGGCTTTGCGAGAGTTCATGTTCCCTTGTGTGTTTTCTTCCTACCTTAACATGCTTGATATCATCACATGATATCAACCACCTTAAGGTGGGGGCATATATAAGGTAATATGTCTATTTTAGATGCTAGCAAAGTGTTTGTTCTTAGGTGCAGTCTTAAAGACTGGTAACGATGAGTCCCTCCTGTACTCTGAAATTTGTTTGATATCTATTGCAATAATTTAATCCCTCTGCAGGGGTGGGATATTTTGTATATCCTTTTTATCTTAAGCTCTCTGTGGAGGCAGGGATGGTGTATTTCTCATGGAGAGTGCACATCCTATCATTTTCAAAAATTCCTTTGCGGAGGCGGGGAGCGATTCTGTGACTAACTCAACCCCTAAGCGTGTCTTTGGTGATTGTTGTGGTGAATCCCAATCATCAATGTGTGCTTGTAATGTGCCTAAGATGGTGATGAACCTAGAAATTGGAACACTCCATTGCTTGTCTGCCATGTTTTCTCCATGTTCTTTAAGTGTGTGTGTATTGCATGTTTATTCCCAAGCATAGTTTAAAGACCGGTGGCGATGAGTCCCTCCTATGCTTTGGGATTTGTATGGCATGCTTGATTTGTATGGCGTGCTTGATTTGTATTGCATGTCTGTTGCCCCATATGTGGTTTAAAGATCGGTGGTGATGAATCCCTCCTACATTATGGTTGGTGTGTTACTTTCCTTGTACTTGCATCTACATTTCAAATGTATGAAAATGAAAAAGAAAAGGAAAATCATCACTGTCTTCATTGCATTCACTGTATTCACTATGTTTTGCGTGTCTTCAATGTTGTCTTTTATGTGTTTTGCGTGACTATAATTGTCTTCTCTATATTTTGTGTGCCTATTACTGTCTTATCTGTGACTGGCGTGTTTTCTTCATGCTTGACATGTTTGTTGTGTTTGTTGAGCATACCTTAATGCATCTATTGGCCTTGAATTTATACATACATTAAAGTGGGGGCTAAATGTTATGTCGTAAAAACTAACCTTGGGGGCTTTTTCCTCTTAAGGTTTAACTCATGGGTCCTTTAGAATGCATTTAGAGCATCTTGCATGATTTTAATGACTCCCGATGAGAAAAACCTGAAGTTTCATGGCAATTGGGACTCAGGGGATGCACTTAACATAAATCATGCCTGAAATAGGGGAGAAGACTTGGTCGCCCGTGCCCTAGTCCTGCCCTATTTTAGGTCAGTACTAATTTTAAAGTGTCAGTTTATGACCATTATTTAGGTCCTATGCCGAAATGGTAAGTTTTAATTATGAAATTCTTAGTGGGAATGTTTGTACTTGCATATATAAGCATTATTAGGGTTCATTTGTAAACTAGATGGATTTTATGCATACTTGTGATTCTAGAGCATTCAAAATATTCATTGTGTGGTAGAGCAGAGCATTGTTCTTGTGTTTGTATTTGCAGATTTGGTATCCATCTCCTCATGGCATGAAGAGCATCTTCCTTCCATGAGATCTTCACTACAAGGTGATATCAATTATGTTTTCTATCATTTATCATTTGGATTTTGCCTCTATCCCGCAAGGATACACACTCTTTATCTGACAATGGTGTTCGAAAGACTTGAATATCTCTCCAGGACTTGACTGAGGCAAGCCTCTAAACACCACAACCCCCAACCCATTTTTCCATGATTGTAGGTTATAGGTTGCAAAAGTAGAAGTGGAGTTGCAAGAGAACAGTGTAGACTGTCATAATTGCAGATCAAAGAAGAAAATAGGGACCTAGACTCGAGCGCCTGCTCATTAGTCCTCTGGATCCCGCAATAGAAAAATCTCAATAACATCAGGAATAGGTTGCAGACAAGGTTCCCAGATCTTGACAAAAACTATGGCACTGGACTAGGACACCCGGTTATTAGTCCCCAAATTTTCCATTTTCTAAACTTCAAAATATGGTATGCATTTGATTGTCATTTGATATCTCTGTGTGCAATTATTTTCCGTAATTTGTTCGTTTGTTCATGAATTCATGTAATTAGGGTTTTGAGCATAATTGGGCTTAATTGAATAATAAAATCATATAATTTCCAATCTTCCCCTATGTTCCAAGTGAAAGGAGATTTGTAGTATACTTTCTACTCGATTGAATGTCCTTGAATGTTTAGTGGTGAAAGGAAGATCAAAACAAACCATTAAAACCTAAAAAATCCTCTTCATTTTTCAAACTAAACACTTATAATTTTGTAGGATGCCTTGCCCAAGGTTAAATTTTGAAAATGAAGAACAACAAAAAAAACATTGGAGAGAATATGCCCAAAATTATATGAGACAACGATGTGAACAAATGACAAATGCACAAAGATAGGAAACAAGAAATTGCCAAAATCAAAATGATAGAGAAAGATGTGTTCAACATAGGGCAGATATGACAATTGAAGAGATCAAAGAAAAAATAAGACAACACATAGATGATATGATAACACATCATGTACAAACATCTCAAGAGGAGCAATATGCATTAAGAAGAAGATTGCAAATAGATATATGTTTAGATCAATTCACTAAGATAGAAAGACAACGACTACAAACACATAACCATGAATTAGTTCAAAGAGATTGTAAATCTCATGTTAATGTTGAGGTTAATTCTGAAGGGATGAATTCTATTACAATAGATTGTATGCTATAAACACCAAAGAATATAGTTCAAGGTGCAATGAATGTTGATACTCGAAATAATACAGAAAATAACAATTCACAAGAGGAGTTAACATCCCAACCAAAAAGATGAAGACTATTGTAAAGAACACAAATTAGAATATATCAAGGTACACTTATTCACAATAGAAATGTTAAGATTGATTTAAAAACTTTACAAATGATATTTCTACATGGACTAGATAAACTTGTTTCACCGAGCATGTGTTATATTTTTCAAGAAAATTACCATATAATGAAGGTTTCTCAAGCATCTGAAGATCCTATTTGCAATAGATGTTGACAAGAGAAGAATGAACATCAATTTTTTGCATTAAACAACATGGATCCTACTCCACAACCACTAGAATGATGGAGATGGATGAAGGAAAGATTAGTGATCAAATGACATCAATGGCCTCCAAACCACCAAATGTCCCAAGAGAGATGGAAATAATACATGCATGGGTAAATAACCTAATGTAGAGCCTAGATCACTAATTGATTAGCCAAGAATTTGAGCATCTCCAATGAATGAGTATGTCACTTAATGTAGTGTCTTAGTTGATATTGTTGATTTTGGGATATCTATTTGAAATTATAGTATGGTGTGTGTTGATTGATGATTGAACTATGAACATTATTATTAATATTGTTATTATTTTGGGATTGTGGAAAAATATTATTATAATAATAAAGGTTGTTTTGGTTATAAAATTTATGAAAAGTATTAATGTTTAGTTAATAAGAGTAATGGGTGGAGTGGTTCAAATATTTATTCCTTTATTATTATTTTCTTTAATGGGGGTTATGTGGAAAATGAATAGTTTTTTTTATCATAAAAGAAATATGAATAGTTTTTGGAGGTTCTATTTAAAAAGAAAAAGAAAGAGATTTTGGAAGGGGAGTTCTGGGAAAAGAAAAGAAAGTGTGGTAAACATTTGTAATGGATTTTGGGAGATAGAAAAAAGAGGGATGAAATTTGTAGGGGATGGATTAGAGATTGAACATCTGAGGTATGAATTTTGTTGATAATACTATTTTCTTGCCGGATTATTGTTGAATTCAATGTTTGAAAATGTTAAATCATTATGAATTGCTCTATGTGAGCTATTCTATGTGCTATGTGTAACCCATTCTATGTGCTCTGTGTGATCCATTCTATGTGCTCTGTGTGAGCCATTCTATTTGCTCTGTGTGAGCGATTCTATGTGCTTTGTGTGAGCCATTTTATATGCTTTGTGTGAGCTCTTAAAGTGATAGGATATCTCTATAATATTAATTTTATTCTTCAAAAAAATTATCTTAGGGGTGGTTTCAACTCTATTGGACCTATGGATGGGTGGAGAGCAATTTGATGATTAAATTTTGTTGTTTTTAAATTTAAAGAAAGATTATATTTATTAAGAGAAATTTTTGGATAGTTTTTCCTTTAATCTTGTGGATGCAGATCAAAAGAATAATTTTTAAGTAAGCAGTATTGGAGACTAAATTGGTATTTGTGTTGTAAGTTGAGTGTTGAGAAATGATAGGAGTATTTCCAGTAAGAGGACCTGAAGAAATTTTTCTTCAGAGTGGAGCTTAAAACAAGTAATCACTTCTTCAATTTTGTTCTTTTACTAAAAGTTGAGATGAGGGATTTAAATTATTTCATCTCATTGTATTTGTTTTATTTAGAATATAAAAGAGTTTATGTTCAATTCTGATAATAACGATACTGTAGCAATCATATTTGTTCTGTTGAGACTAAGTTTGTAGTATTGTCTGTATAAACACCTAATCTTAGCTCTGTGGTGATAATGATGAGTGTTGATGTGCACTAGACAACTAAGAAGGGGGGTGAATTAGTTGTCACAAAAACTTAAACACTTTCTGCAATTAAACATTCATCACTTATCCACAATTATTATGATTTAACAATGAGTGCATGAAGTTAGAAACTTAACAACATCAAACACAAGAGACACTAGATTTATCTGGAAAACCCCAAGGTGGGGAAAAACCACAGAGAGGATTAACTCTCAATATATATTGCAATCTTGAAATAGTGATGTTCAAGCTTGGTCACCCCACGGGCCTAAACATACTGGCTTACTACCATGAAGAACAACTAGGTCTAGCAGGCTCACTGTCTCAACCCTAAACCTAGCAAGATTACAATAAGGGTTGTTAAACCCTACTGGTGGCTTACTACCAAATTCACTAGAACTATGAACACCTTTCTTTATTGTGAACAAACAATTCCTCAGCTCTACTCATTCTTTGCCCTGCTCTTCCTCAACTCTGCTCTTCCCCTTATTTCCTCTTCCTCTTCTCTACTCTGTCTTTAGACCTTTCTTAATGTATTCTCATTTTCACTCAACGATAAATTTTCCATGACTTGGCTACAAGTACTTATACACTACATCAACCTTGGAATGATCATCAAGGTCGACATCAACCATTGGAACAATCTCCAAGGTCAGTATTACAAACATTTACAAAATAGGTCCTAACCTATTGCAACATCATGCAAAGGGAATGAAAAGCGAATCACGTCATGCCTTAGCTAGGAATCAAGCATGATCTTCCATGCCACAACATGCTTCCATAATCTTCTAGAGATCTCTGCAATCACTGGGATCAACCAAGTCGGCCAAGACTAGTTACATGCTATGTTATTTGGGAGCAATCTTCACACACTATCTCAATTTCTTAACGCGGACCAAAGTCTAAATAGGAACATGATTAGGAGACATCTACAAGCACGCTATAATCATTAGGAGCAACCACATGAACCTTAACCACTTTATTCATAGGAATCTTCTCACTGGAGTACATGAACTTTACTGTCTTCAACTGTCATAAAAGAAAGATAGCTTGCAGACCACCAAACCATGAACCATTGTAATTGTAGGTACTTATCATCATCCTAGACTTCTCTCTAGAACTACATAGCAAAATACCTTATTGAAGAGGAATGTAGAGCCAAATATTGTCTTCCTGTCTCAACTGAACTTATAGAAAAAGTAGGCTTCACTCTAGTGAACATAACTCACTCAGATCTTTATGTGGATGGATCAAACCCAAAATGTAGCATGCTCACACATACCTCTAACTTACTTCCAATCCACAAACCACAATCTTCAAGTAGGAACAAATGTGGAGTAGTTTACCTGACTGTTCTTCAGCATACAACTCACTATATGTATTGCACTTCTCTGTGGCTTACTTGTTTCTTTCGGAGATGCTAATTTCCTCAATATCCTCAACATACAAGTCTTCTGAACAAGTAATGGAATAGGATATAGTTGACACCAATGACAACAAGAATATGTTGACATCAATGACAACACTGAATAGGCACATACTTGCAACAACCTCCCCCTTTGTCATTGATGGAAACATATGATGTGAAAAATTGCAACAACCATCAAGACAAGATTCTCCCCCTTTCTCTTTTCACATTTGCGCTCTTTCTCTTACACATCTGCACTCATATGCACTTTTTCTCTTACACATCTGCACTCATCTACACTCTTTCTCTTACACATCTACATTTCTAAGTTTTTCACATGACTTCTCTCCCCCTTTGACATCAATGGCAAAGGGCACATACTTGCACTTTCCTGCTCTGATATAATCTCTCTTCTAAACTTTTTAACTAGTCCCCCTTAGAAGTATCCCTAAAAAGCATCAATCCAGACCTCTGAAAACCTTCAGACTGATGCACCATTGTGCATCTTAGTTGAGAGTAGGAGGGGTGATGACCCCTAACTTTTCTCTAAGATACTCAAAAGTATCATTGGGCAAAGGCTTGGTAAAAATGTCTGCAATTTGATCCTTGGTCAAAGCATACTCCAACTTTACTTCATTCCCTATCACCTTTTCTCTCAAAAAATGATACCTAATGGATATGTGCTTTGTCCTTGAATGCATCACTAGATTCTTTGATATATTGATGGCACTTGTATTGTCACAAAAGATTGTAATTGGATCTTCATACACAACTCTAATATCCTTCAAAGTCTGCTTCATCCATAACACTTGAGTGCAATTACATGTTGCTGCAATGTATTCTACTTCAACAATAGACAGAGATATTGAATCCTTTTTCTTTCTCAACCAAGATACTAATATTTTTCCCAAGAAGAATGCACCTCCACTTGTGTTTTTTTTGTCATCCATATCTCCGGCCCAATCTGCATCAGTATATGCACTGAGAACAAAGTCACTATCCCTAGGGTACAACAAACCATAATATATTGTACCTTTTAAATATCTCAAAATTCTCTTGACTTCCATCACATGTGATTCCTTGGGTTCTACCTGAAATCTTGCCACAAGACACATTGCATGCATTATGTCAGGTCTGGTTTGAGTCATTTAAAGTAATCCTCCAATCATATATATATATACTTTTTCTAGTCTTCCATGGGTGAGTTATCATCTTTGCTCAGCTTACAACCAATTATCATAGGTGTGCATACTAGTTTAGAGTCTTCCATCCCAAATTTCTTTAACAACTCTTTCACATACTTGGACTAAGAAATGAATATACCCTTATCTGATTGACTTATTTGCAGACCTAAAAAGAAGTTCATCTCCCCAAACATAGACATTTCAAATTCATTTTGCATTTCTCCAGCAAAAACTCAACACATACCTTCATTGCCTCCAAAAATAATATCATCAACAAAAACTGCAACAATCAGAGTTTGTTCATCATTGATCTTGAAGTAGAGGTTACCGAACTCTATTTGCATTAGGTACCTGTCGAACCATGCATACCATGCCTTGGGAGCTTGCTTCAATCCATACAGTTCTTTCTTCAATCTGCATACTATGTCCCCTTGCTCTGATGACTAAAATCCTTCTAGTTGTTCAATATAGACTTCCTCTTCCAACTCTCCATTTAAGAAGGTAGACTTCACATCCATTTGATAAACCTTGAAATCTTTGTATGCTGCAAAAGCTAGAAACATCCTTATTGCTTCAATCCTCGCTACTAGAGCAAGTGTTTCTTCAAAGTCTATTCCTTCAACCTGAGCGTATCCTTTGCATACCAATCTTGCTTTGTTTCTTACCACTTCACCATTCTCATTCAGTTTGTTTCTGAAGACCCACTTTGTACCAATTACATTCTTGCTGGGAACAAGATCCCAAGTCTGATTCTTTTCTATCTGCATCAATTCTTCTTCCATGGCCTTTATCCAATTCTCATCTTTGCATGCCTCATCCACAGTTTTAGGTTCAATCTTAGAGATCAGACATAAATTTACTTGTTCTTATGCAACTTTTCTTTTGGTTAAGATCCCTTTGCTCTTATCTCCTATGATTTGATTTTTAGAATGACTAATTCTTACAAATCTTAGAGTTTTGGTAGCACTTACCGAAGCTTGTTCTTCTTCATCTATGTTGTCTTCATGTTGCACTACTTCTAAAACATCTAGATCATCTGACTCATATCCACTTGGTTTTGAAGACCTTTCTTTACACTCATCAATTTTAACATTTGCACTTGCAATGATTTTATTCAGTCTCTTATTATAGCACTGGTAGGCCTTACTCTTGGTGGAGTAACCAAGGAAGATTCCTTCATCACATCTAGCATCAAACTTGCCTAAATCTTCTCCTCTTTTGATATAACATCTACTACCAAAGACTTTGAAGTATTTCACAGTAGGAACTCTACCATGACACAATTCATAGGGAGTTTTTGAATTGTTACCTTTTACTTGAACTCTGTTTAGGATATATACTGCGGTGTGAATTACCTCTCTCCAATATGCTTCCAGAAGATGAGATTCCTTCATCATGGTTCTAGCAGCTTCTTGAACTATTTTGTTTTTCCTTTCAACCACTCCATTTTGTTGTGGAGTTCTAGGCGCAGATAGCTATCTCTTTATTCCATGCTCTTCACAAAAGAAATTGAATTCATTTGATGTGAACTCTCCTCCTCTATCAGATCTTAAACATTTGATTTTCAAATCCATCTCATTTTCAACCATTGCCTTAAATACCTTGAATTTATCTAAAGCTTTAGCTTTCTCTTTTAAGAAGGTGACCCAAGTTATTCTAGAATAATCATCAATGAGCAGCATGAAATACCTGTCTCCTTGCAAACTTCTTACTCTGGTAGGTCCACACAAGTCTGTATGCACTAGCTCAAGTAGTCCTCCAACTGATTGATCCTTGCTTTTAAAACTTGTTCTTGTCTATTTCCCAAATTGACACTCCTTGCAAACTAGATTAGAAGGCTTCACAAGCTTAGGCAAATATCTAACAATCTATGTAGTACTTATCTTCATAATATTATCAAAATTTATGTGACACAACCTTTTATGCCATAACCAACTTTCATCAATCTGAGTCAACAAGCAATAGTTCTCAGTTTCTTCCAAGTGATAGATATTAGCTCTGGTCTTCTTACCAGTTGCAATGATTGTTCTAGATTTCCCTGATCTTGCATCTATTGTCCTTGAAGCTTAAGTCATGGCCCTTGTCACACATCTGACCCACACTCAGAAGATTGTTCTTTAATCCTTTCACATACCAGACATCTTTAGTATTATGCTTGCCATCAAAAGAAATAGATCCTTTTCCACAAATCCTACCAGTTGTGTCATCTCCAAACCTAACCAATCCACCATCATATCTTTCCAAACTTATAAACTTACTTTTTTCACCAGTCATGTGGTGAGAGCAACCACTATCAATAACCCATTCATATTTGTCCTTGATGACCTAAGAAGCCAAAGCACTTTCCACTGGTTTTTCCTCCTTCATATAGCTAGAAGAATTAGTAGACACAAGATCTTCCTTAATAGAAATGAACAAGCATTCATTTACAGAGGAGTTAACATTATCTGGTTCACCATTATCTAATGCTCCTTCATCATCATCAAAATATTCAACATAATAACACTTCTTTTGGGTCCTAGGCCTGTTCTCATATCTTCTTCTATTTCTTTCAATTCTTTCAGGACATCTGGAAGCAAAATGACCTACTTTACCACAGGAAAAACATTTGAAAGGTAATTTACCTTTATACTTACTGGATCCTCTTTGCAGCCTATCCACAAAGTTGGCTTCAACTTCATCTACCTCATCATCAGATTATACCTTATACTTTTCTGATCTGGAAGTATTTCCAGGAGTACTGGCTTTGAAGGCAATCTCAACTTTTGGTAGAGCATCATCTAACTCCCTCATCTCAAAAGTAGTAAGCTTACCAAGCAACTGATCCCTATTAATTGTTTTTACTTGCATGAATTCCTTTTCATCGAGAGTTCCACCTATGGCTTTTATCCCTGTAACAAGCTCATCAACTCTTTGCATAAACGTTGATATGTTTTCATCATTGTTTATTTTCAAGCTTTCATATTTCACTTTTAGACTTTATAACTTGGCTTCCTTCCCAGAGTCATCTCCTTCATACATATTTTTCAACTTTTCCCATACCTTATTTGTAGTTTCAAGATCTACCACTTTCATCAGTATTGAGTCAGTTAATGAGCTTAGCAGAGCATCCCTTGCCTTGATATCTATCTCATATTCTTTGATTTCATCTTCAGTTGTCGGACCATTTTGAGGTATGGTGTATTCTATATTTGTAGCTTTCCAAACTTTGATACCAAGAGAAAAAAGATGGCTTTTCATCTGAGCCTTCCAGAGAACATAATTAGTTCCATCAAAATGTGGCGCTTCCTTCTTGTAAGACATTTTGGATCTTCCTCAAGCTATTAAACTTTCTTCAGAGGAACTTGGCTCTGATACCAATTGTTGATATGTGTTGGACAATTGAGAGGGGGGGTGAATCGGTTGTCACAAAAACTTAAACACTTTCTGCAATTAAACATTCATCACTTATCCACAATTATTATGATTTAACAATGAGTGCATGAAGTCATAAACTTAACAACATCAAACACAAGAGACACCAGATTTATGTGGAAAACCCCAAGGTGGGGAAAAACTACGGAGAGGATTAACTCTCAATATATATTGCAATCTTGAAATAGTTATGTTTAGGCTTGGTCACCCCACGGGCCTAAACATACTGGCTTACTGCCATGAAGAACAACTAGGTCTAGCAAGCTCACTGCCTCAACCATAAACCTAGCAAGATTACAATAAGGGTTGTTAAACCCTACTGGTGGCTTACTGCCAAATTCACTGCCACTATGAACACCTTTCTTTATAGTGAATAAACAATTTCTCAGCTCTGCTCTTCCTCTACCTTGCTCTTCCTCTGCTCTGCTCTTCCTCTTCTTTTCTCTTCCTCTTCTCTACCTTTGGACCTTTCTTAATGTATTCTCATTTTTGCTCAAGAAAAACTTTTCCATGACTCATCTACAAGTATTTATACAATACATCAACCTTGGAATCATCATCAAGGTTGGCATCAACCATTGGAACAATCTCCAAGTTCAGTATTACAAACATTTACAAAATAGGTCCTGACCTATTGCAACATCATGCAAAGGGAATGAAAAGAAAATCATGTCATGCCTTAGCTGGGAATCAAGCATGATCTTCCATGCCACAACACACTTCCACAATCTCCTAGAGATCTCTGCAATCACTGGGATCAACCAAGTTGGCCAAGACTAGTTACACGCTACGTTATCTAGGAGCAATCTTCACACACTATCTCAATTTCTTAACGCAGACCAAAGTTAAAATAGGAAAATGATTAGGAGATATCCACAAGCATGCTATAATCATCAAGAGCAACTGCATAAACCTTAACCACTTTATTCATAGGAATCTTCTCACCGGAGTACATGAACTTTACTGTCTTCAACTGTCATAAAAGAAAGATAGGTTACGGACCACCAAACCACAAACCATTGCAATTGTTGGCACTTATCGTCATCCTAGACTTCCCTCTAGAACTACATAGCAAAATACTTTATTGCGGAGAAATGCAGAGCCAAATACTATTTTCCTGTCTCAACTGAACTTATAGAAAAAGTAGACTTCACTCTGGTGAGCAAAACTCACTCAGATCTTTATGCGGATGGCTCAGACCTAAAATGTAGCATCCTCAGACATACCTCTAACTTACTTCCAACCTACAGACCATGATCTTCAAGAAGGAACAAATGCAGAGAAGTTTACCAGACTGTTCTTTAGCATACAACTCACTGTCTGTACTGCACTTCTCTGTAGCTTACTTGTTTCTTTCGAAGAGGCTAATTTTCTCAATATCTTCAACATACAAGTCTTCTGAACAAGTAATGGAATAGGATATAGTTGATAGCAATGACAACAAGAATATGTTGACATCAATGACAACACCAATTAGGCACATACTTGCAACAATGAGATCTTTAAGTAGTATGTATAAATTATTTTGTAGTAACTAATTGCAATAATGTATTAAGATTCAATGATTATTAGGAAGGTGAGTCGGTGCACTCAGAAAACTGTTGTAATTGTGGTATGACCACAAATGTAGTGGGTGCAGTTTAAGGCTAAACTGAATCGCCATTACATATATGAGACTTCCTTTTATGCAAATGACGGAGATATTCATATTTAGTACTTTTTGATAAAGTTATAAATCTTATTTAGGCAAGTCATGCTTCCTTTAGGAAAAGTGTTGACTATGGATTGATTGAAAATGCCACAGTCAAGTCGTGGATGAGTATATTCATCAGTGGAATGAACTTCCTCTATATTTGTTTGCTAAGATATTATATGCATTTACTTTTGCTTTCTTTCAAATCTGAAAAGTCTATAATAATGTTATACACATCAGATGCAATGTGCTTGGGTAACTTTATTTGTGTTAGTTGATGAGGAGGATCGTGGAGCATTTGAAGATGAAATCAATTTTGTCCAAGTTGTAGACCCACCATAGGAAAAGAATAGTATAAAAATTAATAATACTTGTGTGTTGCCGACCCAACATCATGCAACTATGCCACCAACATTTATGTAACTATCAAATTTAGTAGATGTTTAGAGTGATTTTCATAGAGTAAATTTTCCTTGTGTAGATTACTGTGTTGAGCTGACTCCAATGGGAGTTTTCAAGGAGTATCTTTTAATACTTTGGTTAATTTTCTTTTATGATTCATACAAGTAATGGTTGCAAGATCTTTTTAATTATCGTCCATTATCTCATTGTTAGTTCTTTTAGAATTTGATAGTCACTTTCCTTATATAGTGAGCATCAACAAATAAAATTTATGGTTTCTAAGTCAGGCAACTTGTCAGACATTATAAATGTTTTAGTCTTAATAAATATGGTATACGTTATGTAGGATACATTTAGAAAAGCATATAATTATGTGAATTCATAATTTCAGTTGCATAGTATTTGTTCCCAACTGAATTCTAAAATTAGTTTGATTTTACTTTAAAAACTTAGTAGGAAGTAGTGTTCTTTCCTCTAATTTCACTAGATTTTATTTGAGTGATCAAGATATCTCTATATCGATGCAAAATATATATACTTTCAAAGGTGAATATAGCATTGATGAGATCAAATCTATGGGATGGTATTGGGGTTTGTGTAGTAAGACAAACCAGAGTTGTTTTGTTTAGGTGAAGATCATTGTTAAACATTTAATTTATTTTTCCTTATAGTTAAATTATTACATTGTTTAATGCACCTTATGTCTGATCTTATTCCTTGATCTTTTAGGATTAAATCTCTTTCTTGATGGAGTTTATAACTGTTTTATTGGTTCTAAGGGAAGATAATACAATAGAGTTACAAACATTTGGCTGGTAGATCAACTCTTGTAACAAACCTCTTGTTTGAAAATCCATTATTTGAGTGAGTAATTTTTCTATTTAACTTATTTACAGATTTGTTTTATATATTAGTTGATATTTTAGAGAGGGCATTACATAGGTATCAGAGCACCAGGTTGCAACACTTGGGAGCTTTGGGGAAAAAAAGTAGTAGTAATATAAACTTGTTTTTCCTTGTGTAGAACATGTCATCAAACCATTTTGGGGAACCAATCGATCATGGACCTCAAATTTTATAGGCCTTACAAAATTTGGTGAATGTAATCCAAGAGAGGTTACCTATGCTTCACAATCAAGACCAGCATCACTCTGAAAGACAACATTCTTTATCCCAGGAACGTAGTAGAGAAGATCATACAAAGGAAGGAGAATCAGGACATTATTCACCACCTCCTCGAAACACTTGAGTAGGAAGGGAGGTCTATGTGGATATTGACAAGTTAATCCAAGATTTTCTCTGGTTATAGCCACAACATTTTTCTGGATCTATGAACGGATCAGAGGCAGAATCTTGGCTAATCAGTCTTGAGATAAGTTTTGCATTAAAAACCTATGGTAGTACTCTTAAGGCTAGATTGGCTATTCACCTTCTCAAGGATAGTATAGACACTTGGTGGCGACAGGAGGAGAGAAAAAGATATTTGACTTCAGAGAGTATAACTTGGGAAGTTTTCTTGGAAATGTTTAAGAAAAAATACATTTCAGATCATTTTCAGCAATGAAAAATTAATGAGTTCCATGATCTCTAGCAAAGAGGACTGACTATAGCACAATATGAGAATAAGTTTTTTGAGTTGTCTCAGTATGTCAACTATATCCAGGATGACAAGCTGATGGTAAACCATTTTATAAGAGGACTTAACCATAATATTGCAGGTCCAGTTCAGTTATTTGAGCCTACTTCTATGAAGTAGGCAGTTGAAAAGGCACTTATTGCAAAAGAAATTTAGTTGAAACATCATGATCACCATTGAAATTTATCTCAAAATTAGAACTACAATCAATTCCACTCTGGTAATGGAAATAGAACAAATTCTTATCCTGCTAGTTCAACACGGTCATAACCTAGCTTGGAAGCTAAGTCAGCTCAAGGAGGCTCGATCAGATCTTGGAAAGCTCCATCTCATAAAGAGGATCAGAGAAATTAGACACAGTTTGTTGGATCATCTCATCCGCAATAGAGTTCTTGAGGCAGTCAGGCTAACACTGGTAAATCAGCTTTTCAGTTTTCGGCTCCTTTGAACCGTTCTTGTTTTAATTGTGGTAGTAGAGGACATTGTGCTCAGGAATGTAATCAAAGCAATATAGCTTTGGGAGTTCATCAGTTAGTAGTTTCAAAACCTACTATGGGAGATGTGGGCAGATCTCATCGGGCTTTTGCAGCAACTGAAAATTAGCAAGCAGAGCATCAGACAGTGATAGAGGTTCCTAAAAAAATTGGTGGCACTAGATGGACAATTAACACTGCAAGCAGTTCACATTTTGGATCAACAAACATTGGCCCCGTGAGGATGGTAGCTGGATCAGGTCAAGGTCCAATGGGGCCCCTATGATGAATCTTCTGCTACTTGGGAGGATACCATTAGGATGAAATCTTTATTTCTGTGTTTTTTTTATATAGCTTCCATGAGGAAGCCTAGTTCCTAGAGGGGAGAATGTAGTGTCTTAGTTGATATTGTTGATTTTGGGATATCTATTTGACATTATAGTATGGTGTGCATTGATTGATGATTGAACTATGAACATTATTATTAATATTGTTATTATTTTGGGATTGTGGAAAAATATTATTATAAGAATAAAGGTTGTTTTGGTTATAAAATATTTTAAAAGTATTAATGTTTAGTTAATAAGAGTAATGGGTGGAGTGGTTCAAATATTTATTCCTTTATTATTATTTTCTTTAATGGGGGTTATGTGGAAAATGAATAGTTTCCTTTTATCATAAAGAAATATCAATAGTTTTTGGAGGAGGTTCTATTTAAAAAGAAAAGAAAGTGATATTTTGGAAGGGGGCATTCTAGGAAAAGAAAAGAAAGTGCAGTAAATGTTTGTAACAGATTTTGGAAGGGGTTTTGGGAGATAAAAGAAAGAGGGCTGAAAGTTGCATGGGACGGATCAAAGCTTGAACATCTGAGGTATGGAATTTGTTGATAATACTATTTTCTTGCTAGATTATTGTTGAATTCAATGTTTGAAAATGTTAAATCATTATGAATTGTTCTGTGTGAACCATTCTATGTGCTATGTGTGAGCCATTCTATTTGCCCTATGTGAGCCATTCTATGTGCTCTATGTGAGCCATTCTATTTGCTCTGTGTGAGCCATTCTTCTTTCTCTGTGTGAGACATTCTATATGCTATGTGTGAGCTCTTAAAGTGATAGGATATCTCTGTAATATTAAGTTTTGTCTTCAGAAGTTTAGCTCAGGGGTGGTTTCAACTCTGTCAAACCTAAAGATGGGTGGAGAGCAATTTGATGATTAAATTTTGTTGTTTTGAGGTTTGAAGAAAGATTATATTTATTAAGAGAATTTTCTAGATAGTTTTTCCTTTAATCTTGTGGATGCAGATCAAAAGAATATTTTTTAAGCAAGCAGTATTGGAGACTGAACTGGTATTCATGTTGTAAGGTTCAGTGTTGAGAAACGACATGAGTATTTCCAGTAAGAGGACCTGAATAAATTTTTATTCTGAGCGAAGCTTAAAATAAGTAATCACTTCTTCAATTTTGTTCTTTTACTAAAAGTTGAAATGAGGGATTTAAATTATTTCATCTCGTTGTATTTGTTTTATTTGGAATTTAAAAGAGTTTATGTTTAGTTCTGATAATAACAATACCGTAGCAATCATATTTGTTCTGTTGAGACTAAGATTGTAGTATTGTCTGTATAAACATCTAATCTTAGCTCTGTGGTGATAATGAGGAGGTCTTTAAGTAGTCTGTATAAATTATTCTATAGTAACTAATTGCAATAATGTATTAAGATTCAATGATTATTAGGAAGGTGAGTCAGCGCACTCAGAAAACTATTGTAATCATGGTATTACCACTAATGTAGTGGTGGGCGTGGTTTAAGGTTGAACTGAATCGCCATTACATATATGAGACTTCCTTTCATGTGAATGATGGAGATATTCATATTTAGTACTTTTTGATAAAGTTATAATCTTGTTTAGGGAAGTCATGCTTCCTTTAGGAAAGGTTCTAACTATGGCTTGATTGAAAATGCCACAATCAGGTCGAAGATGAGTGTATTCATCAGTGGAAAAAACTTCCTCTATATTTGTTTGCCAAGATATTATATGCATTTACTTTTTCTTTCTTTCAAATCTTAAAAGTCCATAATAATGTTATACACAGCGGATGCAGTGTGCTTGGCTAACTTTATCTGTGTTGGTTGATGAGGATCATGGAGCATTTAAAGATGAAATCAAGTTTGTCCTTTGCAGACCCACCACAGGAAAAGAATATTATAAAAATTAATAATACTTGTGTGCTACCAACCCAACATCGTGCAACTATACCACCGACATTTATGTAACTATCAAATTTAGTAGACGTTTAGAGTGATTTTCATAGAGTAAATTTTCCTTGTGTAGATTATTGTGTTGAGCCGACTCCAGTGGGAGTTTAAGAAGTATCTTTTAATACTTTGGTTAATTTTCTTTTATGATTTATACAAGTAACGGTTGCAAGATCTTTTTAATTATTGTCCATTATCGCATTGTTAGTTCCTTTAGAATTTGATAATCACTTTCCTTATATAGTGAGCATCAACGAATAAAATTTATGGTTTCTAAGTCAGGCAACTTGCCAGACATTATAACTATTTTAGTCTTCATAAATATGGTATACGTTATGTAGGATACATTTATAAAAGCATATAATTCTATGAATTCCTAATTTTAGTTGCATAGTATTTGTCCGCAGCCAAATTCTAAAATTAGTTTGATTTTACTTTAAAAACTTAGTAGGAAGTAGTGTTCTTTCCTCTAATTTCATTGGATTTTATTTGAGTAATCAAGATGTCTCTATATCGATGCAGAATATATATACTTTCAAAGGTGAATATAGCATTGATGAGATCAAATATGTGAGATGGTATTGGGGTCTGTGTAGTAAGACAAACCAGAGTTATTTTGTTTAGGTGAAGATCACTGTTAAACATTTAATTTATTTTTCCTTATAGTCAAATTATTGCATTATTTAATGCACCTTACGTCTGATCTTATTCCTTGATCTTTTAGGATTAAATCTCTTTCTCGACAGATTTTATAATTGTTTTACTGGTTCCAAGGGAAGATAATAGAATAGAGTTACAAATATTTGGCTGGCAGATCAACTCTTGTAACAAATCTCTTGTTTGAAAATCCATTATTTGAGTGAGTAATTTATCTATTTAACTTATTTATAGATTTGTTTCATATATTAGTTGATATTTTTAGAGAGGGTATTACACTTAAGGGTTACTTGATATGGTTTTCTGAGCACTATTCTAGATGGACAATGTGACTAACTAGAACTATGATTAAGGAGATTCCATCTACATGAATTTGTTAATCATTTGTTTCGATATAGATATCACCATTTTGGATGACACCCATAATTTATTTATTACATGATGAATATAATTATGAGACATCGTGCATAAAATGAATCTACTATGTTTGTCAAAAAGAGATTTCAAGACATGTCGATCACAATCAATGAGTTATGAGAGAGTATGAAAAACATCCCCCATTCACATCTAGTTGACCATTGGATGCCTTTTGGTACTACACTAAGGGGTACAATGTCTTATTGGGTAAAATGTCAAGATAAATTAACTGACCTCTTGCATCAAATTGGAATGTCAACAATTTTCTTTACTTTGAGTGTAGCAGATATGTATTAGCCTAATTTGCATGCACTAATGCCAAGAAAAAAAACAACTAGTCCACAAGAAGGAAAAAATGGTGACGACAAATTGACTACCCTCATATTGTAGCATATTACATGCACCTATGATATATACTACTTCAAAAGAAAATACTACAAAAGGGAATGAAAGTAAAATATTATTGGTCTAAATATGAATGGCTGCATAGAGGTTCACCATGTCTACATGGATTCATATGGCTAGAGGGAGCACTAAACATGGAAAACCTTGATTGGAGAAAAGATCATGAAAGACAATGCTTAGAAATACTTTGATTCTATTGTTCATGCATGGAATCCATGAGGAGATCCACGTCAATGAAACATACAGGTATGATATTAATTCTTAGTTCTATATTTATTTGAAAATTACATTATACTTAAAATTTATTTATTTGACTAATAAACTATGTTATATTATCAATGATAGGTCCTACAAAATTCTACACAACATCCATGTCTTAGAAATACACAACAAATTTCACTCAAATGGACTTGCAACATGACTATGAAGAGTTACTCATTTGT
The DNA here is from genome assembly GCA_027924645.1 of Cunninghamia lanceolata. Classification (NCBI taxonomy): domain Eukaryota; kingdom Viridiplantae; phylum Streptophyta; class Pinopsida; order Cupressales; family Cupressaceae; genus Cunninghamia; species Cunninghamia lanceolata. The sequence goes on from BSBN01001791.1 coordinate 6,189,970, forward strand.
GTTGAACATCATATAATGTGTAAAGAGGGTATTTGCCTACATAAAAAATGGAAAGGATGTTTTGTAGGTGAGGTGTTCATACATTCAAATATTTTGTATCAAGAAAAAATTAAAATGTCTATATAAACTAACAAGTTACTTTTTGTTTGTAGGTACAATACACCATGGTCGATGCATCTAGATGGATCAAAATTATTTGAAGGCCCAAATGCAAGAGATAAAATATATGAACCTACTAGAAATGACAATTAAATAAACACACAAAATTGTTACATACTTCAATTATGGAGAGAAAATATAGATTGACAATCGGTTCTTTCAAGACAAGTTGTAATTAATTATATTGCAAAGTATATAGAAAAAATTGAAAAGAATTCAAAAATATATCATCAAAATTTAGTGCAACTTGCAAACATTGAAAAACATAATGAATTAGAATCAAGGGCATACATGAGACTTCTAATAGAAACTCTCATTTAAAGAGACATTGGAGCACAAGAAACATGTCATATGTTATTGGTGTAGAATAGAGACATTGGAGCACAAGAAATGTGTCATATGTTATTGGTGCAAAGGAAAAAAAACCCTCTGCTACAACAACACTAACAAACACAAAACTCCACAACAATGAAGACTCTCTCTACCCTCAATTCAAACTTACACACTACAAAATTGAAATACAAGCATAAAGAACTCTAGATTTATTAATGTTTGAATCCAACTATTAGCACCTATAAAATTAGCTCCCAAAAATGCTTTGTTTTGCCCCAAAAAATCCATTAAAATCCCCACTTTTGCCCTTGCAGTCAAAATCCCTTGTTTAAATCTGATCTGAGATTGTTTATAGGGATCTTTGCTCTCAAAAAATTCTAAGTGTAGGTCCCCCTATGTATATTTGTTTTCTTCCTTAGAAAAAATTTGGTTCCTTTTTGCCATTATCGATAATTTAGCAAAATCGCAAACTTTTGAACTTGGTTCGCAAGTTAGTTTTTTCCCCGATTCACCGATAAAGCGACTAGGCGGGTAAAGGAAATTTGTTTAAGAAAAGGGAAGAAAAAGACAAAGGAAAAAGGGAAGACAAAGTGATTTGTCAGCAAAAGGATGAGTTCATGAACTGACAGGTTTGTCGATGGGAAAAATTACCAACAAAGAAGGAAGAAAGGCAAAAGAAAAAAGTTTGAAGATGTTTGTCGGCCAAGTCCTTTGGCAGTGAAATTGGAGGTTCATGAACCTCCAAGTTCATCGACAAAAGGTTCTTCTAACGGAAGATTTTCTAATAGACGAAAAGGTAACTAAGGCAGTGGCAAAGAAATTTTCCTAAGGCACAAAGTAAAGACGTATGGATGTTGTTCTCTATCAAAAAGGATGATAGTTCGTGAACCATGTGGTTTGCCGACAATGTAGTTCGCTGACAAGGCAAAAGGCCGATAAAGCAGAAGGGAAGATAAAAGGAAAAAGGTAGAGAAAAGCCAAGTTTACAAATGTGCAAATTTTTTGATAAGCAAAATAGAAAAGAAAGAAAATTACTAAGGAAAAGATAAAGAAAAGATTTAATCAGCAAACCGATGGAAACTTGAACTCTCCAAACAATTCAAAATTTTCAAAGTTCATTGACAATGTGATTTTCTAAAAAAGGAGCGGTCAAGGCTTGGTTTGAAAAAAGAAAGATTTGCTAATAAGGTGAAAACGTGGAAAGAAGAGAAGAGGCAAGCCTTGGTCAAGTGGATGGGTAGTTCTCAAACTGATGGGTTCACCGACTTGGTTCGCCGTGGAACATTTTCATTGATAAAGCTAAAATAAAGGAGAGTGACAACTGGCGAAGAAAGTGAACAAGGCATAGATGTTCGATAAAGGGTAAATTTGTTGATAGGGTGACCAAAGGGAGCGGTAAGAAAGGTTTAAAAATGGGAAATGTTGATGATAGAGGAGAAGAAAGGGAGAATGAGATGGCAAAGTGGATGGTTCACAAAATGAATATATTTTTGATAAAGCAAGAAAATGAAGAGAGCCAAGGCAAAATGGCTTGCAAAAGTTAAAACTCACTGACCAAAGAGAAAGAAAGAAGTAGTTCGCAAAGGCAAGAAATTGCTGACAAAGGACAAAACAGGCCAAGTTCACAAAAATGAAAATTTGTTGATAAGGCAAAAAGGAAGCTAATAAAGAAGACAAGGTAGAAACAAGTCCAAAGTTCACAAAAATGATAGTTTGCCATCAAAGTGAGTAGAAGAAGAGAATGAAGGAGGTTTGTGATAAAGAAAAAAAGGCCGATAAAGATAGGAAGATGTGTCTAGTGTAGAAAGGTATAGTCAGAGTCAAATGGCCCAAAAAGGAAATTGGATAGAATATTTAAAGTGTTGTAAAGGCTTTAAAATGGTGATTTTCTAAAAGTGTGCCATGATTGCAAGATTTGTGCAGGTTGATTTGTACCCAAAAAATTATGATTCTATGGAACAGTGCCATGTAGATAGTTGATACAGTAAAATTCTTCAAGGAATAGGTACACTTGGATGACAAATTAGACATATCAAAGGTTACAAGTGTCAGAGAAAGGCTTTGAACCTTCCCTCTTTATTTTTCTAGGTACAGTATGATTGCAAGCAATCTTCTTTTGACATGTTCAGTGTTGTTAGAGAATAGGCAAGTTTCCAAATGTAATGTGGCATGGGTGTACTCATTGATTGAGTGCAACGCTTGGAATGATGGAGTGAGCTTGGATTGTTATATATGCATAGGTCTTTGATGCATTAAAGGTTGGTTGGTTAGTTGGGCAATTTTCTTAGCATGTTTTGAGATCCAAAAGTCAGATAAGAAAAGGTTATTTTACAGTGTTTGTTTAGCGTGAAACAATTATGAAATGCATGTAATAAATTTTGCAAATCTTTGTATCAAACCATTATTTTTCTCCACTGATGTAGATGTTCTTTCTAGTGAACTTAATCACAGTTATAATTTGCTCTTGGCACATTTAGTGGTATGAATGTAATCTCTAATTTGAATGAATGTGATAGTTCCCAATCCATTTTCAAGATTTTGTAAATGGTTATTTTAGTATTGCATAAGGAAGATTATGGTATGGTGTTAGATTATTAAGTATTCTTAGTGATTTGGTATTGATTTTCATGCATTTGATTTATAAAATAGGCAGCTATACATTTTTTGTAGTTGTTTTTCCTCTGTTGAACATTAGACTCTGCAACCCAATGGATAGGCACCAGTCTGAGTAGCCTTAGATCATCCAATCTTCAAAACAAAACAATAAATCTATCCTTTAGACATAGTAGTAGTTTTTATGCATCCTCATTGTGTAGGATTGCCTTTATCATATATATAGGGGTCTTGCAACAACCAATTGTTCTTAGTTTAGTGACAAATTTAAGGCTAATAAAGTGATTTGGGTTTGGTTGTTTATCTATTTTTAGTTGTTCATCTAGTTTGAAATCAATACATGCTTAGGTATACCCCTTGGAATATCCCTCCAGATCTTAAGCTGAGCTCAAAGAACAAAGGAGTCTACCCACTCATGTTAGTTGGCAAAAATTGCCCTTAACTTGTTGATAAACCTCTTTCTATCACCTTGATGACAATCCCTGGCCTAGGTGATTAGAAATGTTCTAGAGTTTTGTGTTGCAATCATTTTGGGAACCAACATTTGGCATCGTTGCCAGGGAGGACTTGAAAAGATGGAGAAATTTGAAGACCCTTGTAATAGTTATTTGCGGTTTTGAATGTGTTTGGGTAAGTTGGCAGCCCATCAACTTACGCCAACATTTTCATGTCGTTGCCAAGGATGAATTTGAGGGTTCAAAGGAATTGAAGACTCTGCTGGTGAGCTAAACCCATAATTAGTTTGTGGCTTTGAAGATCAATCACATTTCAAGGGTTTCCTCTTTAAAAGAGGTGGTGACTCTATTGTCAAAGATAGAGAACTAAAGCTTGTTCATTGCCATTCTAGTTGTGCTATTGGTGATTCCAACACAAGTTTATGAGCAGCAGTTGGAAAATTAAGGTACACATGGTTTCTTTTTATGGCCAATTCAGACTTCCTCCAAAATATAAAAGTATTTATTCTATTACGTCTTGTGCCACCCTACATGGTAGAAAATTTTAATCATGGCTTCTTGGCATGCTAGTGCCCTTAGGGTAGATCCTTCTTATGCATTGTCCTATGCCTCATTCCCTAGTCATGAATATTATGAGGATGAAGATGCTTATGATTATTATGATGATGTTTCATCCTATTACTCAGATTGCCCTACATCTTGTATTCCCCTATCACAATGTCAAACAACCCTAAATAATCAAAATGATTCAGCTAGACTGCAGTATGAGGCTGATAAAACCAAACAGCTATTAGAGTATTTATTGCACCAAGAAAAGGAATTAGAAAATCAAATCATGCTACATCAGTCCAAGGCACAATCTAGTCCCCTTCCTATCATTGTCAATAGCTCACTCTTTTGACCCCCTTCCATTGCTAATGAGACCACATACAAATAGTTGGACCTCTCATGGGTCAATTATGAGAAGTAATCCATGCCCAATAAGATCTATTATCAGATGCCAATTTTTTTATGGGTGTGATGTCTATGATGGGAAGGCACATGTTCTTGCATTTTTAGATTTCATGGGCAGGTTCCAATTTGAGGATAAGGATATGTGGATGAGATTCTTTGTCAGATCTCTGTGTGGATTGGCAAGGAAGTGGCTTGTTGGTTTCCCTAACCATCACTTTGCTTCTTAGGATCATTTAGTGGTTGCATTTGAAAAGTTTGTAAGTAGTTTGGATCATGTTCTTCATGTCCAAGAACTTGAAAATGAAAGGAAGCTAAGTGTGCAGAAATCGCTTCCTACACTAATCTAATGAGGAGAGATGTATGCAAATTATTTACAACCTTTATGATTATAGTGATGTTAACACAACAACAATAGAGATATTGTAGCAATACACATACACATAGAATGTAGACAAAAGATAGAGAGACAAGATATAATGTGGGGAAAACCCTTTCGAGAGAAAAACCCCACACTTCAAAACCTACAAAATGTATTATCAAAACAAAAGATGTTTACAACACACTTGCAATGTAAATCTTCTTAGGAGTCTTCAACACTCGTATCTGGAGATATTCTGGAAGCATAACAGTACCTATCAATTACACTATGCATCTCCCATCCAAGCACCTATTTATATAGAAGTTTTAAGGCAAAAATGGAACCTTCTTGAGATGGGCGTCCATCTTAGCCTCATGGCCCAAAACCCACACCTAAAGACACTTGTCCAACACTGCAGCATGGTTCTAATACTTGTCATATCACCCCATCCCAATGTGGGTGCCTAGTCCCAAGATAGGCTATGACAGATGCTCTTATGCATCTTACAGCTGTCATAGAATCCGTCATAACTGACAACACTTACAGTTGTAAGAGAATATGTCATACACTAACTAAAAATAGCATATTCCTCCTAAAACATGTCATAACCTCCCTTGGGTACCCAAAGATGCCTTCCTCAAAGATAGTCTTCGACACATGTCCTCACCTCTCATAGGATCTTCTATTTATGACTCTTACGCGTCATAAAATCTGTCATAGGAATCTATCATGAATGTTACGCATCATAATTCCTTACACACTGCTTAAGATGCTGACACATGGCAGAAAACCTCTACCACAATATTGGATTCCTATATCCACATGGGGTGGGTTGACCATCCTAGTCACCTTACAAGTGGAGTGACAACTCATCATGCCACATCACACTAAATGACAAAACAGGATGTGCAACTTAATTACATCATAGGCTAATAAAATAAATACATTACAAATAATAAATACAAGAAATTACCAAGGCTGAGACACCTTAATTCCCAACATTCTCTCACTTGTCGAACACCTTGTAAGAGCCAATAGAAATAACAGGATTTAACTACTATAGGCTAATAGGCTGATAGACTCCGAACACCATCTGAACTTCTCTATGCCCACTAGTTTCATCAATGCATCCGCAACATTCTTCAAAGTGTCTACCTTCTCCAATGTCACCTTCCCATCCTCTACCATGTCTCGCACAAAATGAAATTGTACATCAATATGCTTTGTTCTGGTATGGAAAGTTGGATTCCTTGCTAGGCAAATCACAATCTGACTATCACAACAGATAATAATTTGTCCTACATCAACACCAATATTTGAACACAATCTCTTAAGCCAAATGCCTTCCTTACAAGCATGAGTAGCTTCCATATACTTAGCTTCTATCATGGAAAAAGCAACCACAGGTTGCCGCTTACTCATCCAACTAATTGCACCACCGAACATAGTAAACACATAAGCACTGGTGGATCTCCTACTGCCAATGTCACCTGCCCAATTAGAATCCACAAATCCACGAATACTAAAAGAATGTGGAGGTCCTGTAGGATGACCATGATAACATAGGGAATACTCAGAAGTACCCCACAAATATTTGAACACTCTCTTTGCTACATCCCAATGTACCCATCCAGGATTAGCCATAAACCGACTAAGAACTCCCACTGCTTGGGCAATGTCTAGTCTAGTATAGACCATAGCATACATCAAACTGCCAACAACACTAGCATAAGGTACTCTGCTCATGTCCTCCACCTTAGAAGGAGATTTTGGAAAATCATTAACAGATAACTTTTTCCCCAAAGAAATAGGAACACACAATGGTCTACAATCTGCTATGCTAAATCTATCCAACACAGTCTTCACATGGTTACTCTAAATTAACCAAAGTTTTTTATTTTCTTTGTCTCTTGTGATTTCCATTCCCAAAATGTACCTAGATGCCCCTATTTTTTTTCATTTCAAATTGTGCTGACAACTGAGACTTCAAATCAGAAATCATAATTTTACCATTCCTAGTTAACAACATATCATCAACATACAATGCAATGACGAGAATGTGATCATTGTCAAATTTATAATACACACAATGATCAGATTTTGATCTCAAAAATCCAATTGACAACACAAAGCCATCAAATTTCATATACCACATCCTAGGAGATTACTTCAAACCATACAAAGACTTCTTTAGCTTGCAAACCAAATTTTCTTTACCTTTTTCTATGTAATGCTCTAGCTGTGACATGTAAATCTCTTCCTCCAAATTACCATGAAGGAATTATGTCTTCACATTCATCTGCTTCACCTCTAAGTCATAAGCTACTGCAAGAGATAACATGAACCAAATAGATGTTATCTTTGCAATGGGAGAGAAAATTTCACCATAATCAATTCCCTCCACTTGTGAGTACCCCTTTGCAACCAGTCTAGCCTTGTACTTCTCAACACTGCCATCTACACCAAATTTCTTCTTGAACACCCATTTACAAACAACGGGTTTTCGTCATTCAGGCAAAGGCACCAAGTCCCAAGTTTTATTCTTCTCCAAAGAAGCCATCTCATCTTCCATGGCCTCCTTCCAAGAACCTACATCTTTCATTCCCATAGCCTCTGTCACAATTCTAGGCTCATCAGTGTTAGTAAGCAAGGTAAAAGCACAACTAGATTCAAGCAGTGAATAACCAAACCTATTAGGTTGCTTCTTTGTTCGTGTAGAGCTCCTCAAAGGCTGAGGTTGAGGTTTTGCTTCTTCTTCTAAGCTTTTAGAGCTGCTAGATCTCTCCTCATCACCAGGTCTCACAGGGTCTATCAGTTCAGTCTTCTCAGGGGTAGTGGGAAACTGAACCACATCCTCTTTCTTTTCTTTCTCTTTTGGATGTAGAACAATGGAAGAAGGTGTTATCTCTCTGAAAATAACACTTCTTCTATACAAAAAATTTTCAGCCATAGGATCCCAAAGCTTGTATCCTTTCACGCCGACACCATAGCCAATGAAGATGCACTTAATAACCTTGTTCTCCAATTTTGACCTCTTCTCCCTAGGCACGTGAGCATATGCCTCACAACAAAAAACATGAAGATGTCTTATTGAAGGCTTCTTATCAGACCACACCTCCATGGGTGTCTTACTAACAAGAGATGATGTAGGGGACTTGTTTACTAGGTAGCAGGTAGTGGCAACAGCTTTAGCCCACAAATTTTGTTCAAGGCCAGCTCCACTAAGCATACTCCTATCCTTATCCATCAATGTCCTATTTATCCTCTCTGCAACTCCATTTTGTTGCGAGGTTTATGGAGTTGTCTTATGTCTTTCAATCCCATGTTCTTTATAGAACTTATCAAACTCTATGGAACAAAACTCACCACCGTTGTTAGTTCTCAAACACTTAATCTTTTTACTAGTCTAATTCTCAACAAAATCTTTAAACTCTTTGAACCAACTAAAGACTTCAGACTTGCTTCTGAGAAAATAAATCCATGTCCTTCTACTGTAATCATCTATGAAAGATACAAAATATACAAATTTAGAGATCAAAGGAACATGAACTAGACCAAACACATCAGAATGAATAAGATCCAATACACCAGAAGACTTATGAGAACTAGAGTAAAACTGAACACAATTTTCCTTTCCATATATACAATGTTCACAAAAATTGAAATCAAGATTACAATCATCTAACCCCTCAACCAGGTTTTTATTTTTCAGGCTTCTAAGACCCTTCTCACCAATGTGGCCAAGTGTCTTATGCCATAACATTGTCTTTTTAGTAGGATTCTTGACTTCCAAAGCATGAGCACTCTTAGGTACCCAAAATGCACTACCATCAGAATTTGATACAATGAATCTTTTCACTGCTAGTTCCAATGGTGGGGATGAAGTGACTGCAGCTCTTTTCTTCGAGTCAGAATAACTATTACATTGTGAAATGCATGCCTCCAACTAAAATAGAGTACCTCTCTGAGTACCCTTTGCAAGCACCATAGCTCCTCTAGTCAGCTTGCATCCTTCTTTCAAAAAGACAACCTGCACACTTGCATCATTCAGTTTACTTATAGAAAGCAGGTTCCGTGCCAAGCCTGGGATGTGCATGACCCCAGAGATCTCCTTCACTCATCCATCAGGGAATTAGATTGTGACTCTTCCATGACCAACTATCTTCAAATGAGAATCGTCACCAAGGTACACTCTTCCACCATCGAACTCTTCATACTTTGTAAACCAATCTCGATACGAGGTCATGTGGAAAGATGCACCAAAATCAATGAGCCACACATCATTAGATGCATGGGTGGCCAAGTCTGTCATGAAAACATCACCATCATCTTGTGACTTGTCAGAATCTGAATCTATGACATTCTTTTTGTTTTTCTTTTTCTCCTCTTTGCATTCCTTTCAAAAATGTCCAGATTTACCACAGTTCCAATAGAGAGCCTTAGACTTTTCAGGAGATTTGGATCTCCCACAAAATTTGGATCTACCCTTCTCAGCTTTCTTGTCCTTCTTTTTCCCTTTTCCTTGGGTCTTCCACGAACTGCAAGAGCCTCTTTAGCCGACTCAGATGACTTTCTCTGCATCTCTAAAGATAACAGCAAAGACACCACTTCATGCATTTTGAAAGTGGATGTGGTACTCCCGATGGACATAACAAAATGATCCCACAAATCCGGTAAAGAACAAAGAAAGGTCATACATCAATCCTCCTCCTCCATTTTCACACCAACATATGTCAATTGTGTAACTAGCATGTTAAAAGTATTCATATGATCTGCAACGGATTCTCCATCTTCCATCCTCAGAGAATACATCTTCCTCAGGAATAACTTGTTCACTAGGGATTTTGCCTAATAAACATCTCCCAACTTCTTCCATAGGTCTTTCACGATCTTCTCCTCATGGACATTTAACAAGATAGAGTTAACCAAAAAGAGTCTCACAAGACCCTTATCTTTCCTATCTTTGAGATGCCAATCATCTTGATACTTTTTCAATGGTTTTACACTAGAAATTGCTTCCCATAGGACTCGATCAACAAGCATGACTTCCATCTTAAGTTTTGATAACTCAAAATTAGTGTCGTTAAACTTCTTCACCTCTACTCTTCTGGATGTGCCTACCATCTCCTTCCTGCAACAAGATTTTAGAATACTCTACACATACTCCCACTCAATCTAAAATCAACTCAAAACACCCCTACCCAACAACTAGGACCAAAGGTGATCAAGCTCTTATACAAACTAAAAGGAAGCTAGGTGTGTGGAAATTGCTTCCTACACTAATCTAATGAGGAGAGATGTATGCAAATTCTTTACATCCTTTACAATTACAGTGATGTTAACACAACAACAGAGATATTGCAGCAATACACATACACACAGAATGTAGATAGAAGAGAGACAAGATATAACGTGGGGAAAACCCTTTTGAGAGAAAACCCTACACTCCAAAACCTACACAATGTATTATCAAAACAAAGAATATCTAGAGATATTTCAGTAGCATAACAATACCTATCAATTACACTATACATCTCCAATCCAAGAACTTGTTTATATAGAAGTTTCAAGGTAAAAATGGAACCTTCTTGAGATGGGTGTCCATCCCCGCTTCATGGCCAAAAACCCACACCTACAGACACTTGTCCATCACTGCAACATGGTTCTAACACTTATGATATTACCCCATCCCAATGTGGGTGCCTAGTCCAAAGATAGGCTATGACAGATGCTCTTACCCATCTTACAGTTGTCATAGAATCCGTCATAACTGACAACACTTACAGCTATAAGAGAATCTGTCATACACTAACTAAAAATAGCATATTTCTCTTACATGTCATAACCTCCCTTGGGTGCCCAAAGATGCCTTCCTCAAAGATGCTCTTCAACACATGTCCTCACCTATCATAGGATCTTCTATTTATGACTCTTACGCATCATAGAATCTATCATAGGAATCTATCTTGACCCTTAAGCGTCATAATTCCTTACACACTGCTCAAGATGCCAACACATGGCAGAAAGCCTCTACCACAATATGGGACACCTATATCCACATGGAATGGGTTGACCATCCTAGTCACCTTACAAGTGGAGTGATAACTCATCGTGCCACATCACACTAAATGACAAAACAAGATGTGCAACTTAATTACATCATAGGTTAATAAAATAAATACATTACAAATAATAAATACAAGGAATTACCAAGGTTTGGACACCTTAATTCCCAACAGAAAATATCAGAAGATATGAGGGTGAATCCAACACAGATTTTAGCCACCGGTTTATTGTTGCACTATCTAAAATTCCAGATGCATTCAAGCCTTCTATTCTATCTTGCATTGATTTGTTTTTTGAATCTTATGAAGTTGGGTTGAGTTCAGTCCTGGAAGATTTGAGGCTAGCTAATTTGAAATAGGATTACCTTGCTCTTGATGCCTTGGTTAAAATGATAAATGAATATGCTATTCGATTGTTGTCCCCTAAGGTAAGAATTGTAAATGGTGAGTATGAGGAAGGCAACAATACTACAGATTAGGTTGAATGTATTGTTAGGAAAATGAACTCATGCGAGGTAGCATCATACTATAGTTGTGTTGAAAGTGAGGATAGTGTAAATACCTATCTTCAGTTGGATGCATCGTCCCTTGCAGATGATGATGTTGTAGATTTGTCTTGTGATCCCCAACTAAAATTATTGATGACAGTAGCAGGTTTACACCCAATGATAACCGATCTAAGATAGGTAAAGGTGTAGACATTTGGTTTCATTTTGAGGACCTTGTTAGGGGTTGTGATGTTGGTGAATGTGATATTGTGCAAGGGCAATCTGACAATAAGGACATGAGGGCAGAGGTGTTTGACGCAACATATCTTGACAATGCAAAGGATGAGAGAAGCATATGCACTCTTTTGCATTTGGATGGGTCAACTCATGGGAGTGATGGCAATAATGAAATTTTATATGGTGAGCTCTTAGGTTTTGTCCCTTTTGATAATGATGAGTTTGATAGTGCTATGGATGCTTGTGTGGAATTCATGGTGTCTTGTGCTTCAAGTGATATTTCTCACACCTACTCTTCCTTTACTGATGATTTGTGTAATAATTGGTTTCAGTTGGATAACTCTATAACTACTAAAATTGATAAAAGCAACCTCCATGATGACCATTTTGTTGTTGATCTAGTTATGCAAGTGACAAATAGAGTTCCTTGTGATGGTGTGGAGGAGGACAGGCTTGTACCTGTGTGCGTTGGAAGCTGTAATGCATTGAGTTTCCCATTTAAGATTGCAACAGAGAGGTTGTGGGATGGGTGCAGTCTATCATTTGAAATGCCTCATTATGATTCTTATGTTGATGATGATGAAGATATGGATCAGGTTTGTGATCCAAGTGTGGAACATGACATCAGTATGTGTGAAAACGATGTATGTTGGTAGCCTATTATTCAAGAGTTTGACATTTGTGAGTATGAATGTTTCCTTTGTAATGAAGGTCAAGTGTCCATTGTTGTGGATGATGATGTTTTGCCCAAATTTAAGTCTTTTTTTGGGTCTAGTATACATATAATAATGACATTAAGCAGCGGCATGAGTGCCAAGTTGAAGATCAACATGTTCCTACCGAACTTGAGGATATGACAAAGCTAGAGTCTTTCCAGTTTACTCTACAAGATGAAGTCTCTTCTCTTGTGGATCAACAGTCCATTCAGGCACAATTTCATTTTCCATGTGAATTGGAGGTGTTTCCTTTTTTCCTCAATTTGCATGAAGAGGTTGGCAGGTATGATGACTTGGTAGTTGATAATGGAGGTTTGCCTTCATTTCTTTCTTTTCTTGCTAACTTGGTTTTTAGTTTTGCACCCCTTGCTACTGGGAAAAAACATGATAGGGATATGAATAGGTCAAGTACCTATATCTTATGGTTTCCTTATAGTAATGATTTTAGGGATGAAGTTGACCTTGGCTCCATAAGCATGTGTTGTAGATTGGCAAATGCTAGGGATAGTTTTTAGTTGTTGCAGCTAGGTGATGAATGCAAGTTTGTTTGAAGAAGATCAACTCCCTCATACAACTTGTCTTTGACAAAGGCAAGTAGTTGCAACAATTTTGTGTGGGTTTGGCCTATAGTGCTCTAAAATTTTTCTTACAATCATTTTTCCTTTATGACTGTATGTTCTCTTGTATATATGCCCTTGTTGTAAACATGTTTCTGGTGTTTCCCCTATTCATTTTTTGCTTTTGGTTTACTCAAAGATAGTTGGTCCTTGTACCATTTCTTGGCACACATCTTCAACCAGATCTAGTGTTGGAACCTATAAACTTAGCTTCCAAAATGCCTTTTTTTGCCCTAAAAAATCCATTAAAATCCCTACTTTTGCCCTTGCAATCAAAATCTTTGTTTAAATCTAATTTGAGATTGTTTATAGGGGTATTTTCTCTCAAAAAATTATAAGTATAGGTCTCCCACAAGTATATTTGTTCTCTTAGAAAAATATGGTTCCTTTTTTCCTTTATTGGCAAGTCGGTGAAATCATGAACTTTCAAACTTGGTTCGCGAGTTCATTTTTTCCCTGATTCGTCGATAAAGCAACTGGTAGATAGAGGAAATTTCTTTAAGACAAAGGAAGAAAAAGACAAAGGAAAAAGGGAAGACAAAGTGCTTTGTCAGCAAAAGGATGAGTTCGCAAACCAATGGGTTTGCCGATGGAAAGGTTCACTAACGGGCGAAATTACCAACAAAGGAGGAAAGGCGAAAGAAAAATGTTTGAAAATGTTTGTTGACCAAGTCCTTTGTTGGTGAAATTGGAGGTTCGTAAACATCCAGACTCGCCGACAAAAGGTAACTAAGGCAATAACAAAGAAAATTTCCTAAGGCACAAAGTAAAGACATATGGATGTTGTTCTCTATCAGCAAGGATGATGGCTCATGAACCATGTGTTTCGCTAACAATGTAGTTTGTCGATAGGGTGAAAGGATGATAAAGCAAAAGGGAAGATAAAAGGAAAAGGGTAGAGAAAAGCCAAGTTTACAAATGTGCAGATTTTGCAATAAGGCAAATAGAAAAGAAAGAAAGTTACTAAGGAAAATATAAAGAAAAGAATTTATCAGCAAACTGGCGAAAACTTGAACTCTCCAAATAGTTCAAATTTATCAAAGTTCATCGACAAGGCAATTTGCCAACAAAGGAGCAGTCAGGGCTTGGTTTGAAAAAAGAAAGATTCGCCAATAAGGTGAAAACATGGAAAGAAGAGAAGAGACGACCCTTGGTCGGGTGGATGGGTAGTTCACGAACTGCTGGGTTCGCCAACTTGGTTCAGCACAAAGCATTTTCACTGATAAAGCTAAAATAAAGGAGATAAACAACTGATGAAGAAAGTGAAAAAGGCATAGAGGTTCGACAAAGGATAAATTCACCAATAGGGTGACCAAAGGGAGAGGGAAGAAAGGTTTGAAAATGGGAAAATTTGTCGATAGGGGAGAGAAGAAAGGGAGAATGAGATGGCAAAGTGGATGGTTTGCAAAATGAATATTTTGCCAATAAAGTAGGAAAATGAAGAGAGTCAAGGCAAAATGGTTCGCAAAAGTTAAAATTTTCTGACCAAAGAGAAAGAAAGTAGTTTGCAAAGGAAAGAAATTACCGATAAAGGACAAAATAGGCCAAGTTCACAAAAATGAAAATTTGCTGATAAGGCAAAAAGGAAGCTAATAAAGAAGACAAGGCAGAGACAAGTCCAAAGTTCACAAAATTGATAGTTTTTCAACAAAGTGAGTAGAAGAAAAGAATGAAGGAGGTTTGTGATAAAGAAAAAAAAGGCTGATAAAGATGGGAAGATGTGTCCAGTGCAGAAAGGTACAGTCAAAGTCAAATGACCCAAAAAGGAAATTGGACAGCATATTTAAAGTGTTGTAAAGGCTTTAAAATGGTAATTTCCTAAAAGTGTTCCATGATTGAAGGATTTGTGCAGGCTGATTTGTACCAAAAAATTTATGATTCTACAGAACAGTGCCATTCAAGTAGTTGATACAGTAAAATTCTTCAATGAACAGGTACACTTGGAGGACAAATTAGATATGTCAAAGGTTGCAAGTGTCAAGGAAAGGGTTCGAACCTTCCCTCTTTATTGTTCCAGGTACAGTATGAGTGCAAGCAATCTTCTTCTAACATGTTTAGTGTTGTCAAGGAATGGACAAGTTTCTATATGTGCATACTTCTTGACATTGTAGTTGGGCTGAATTTAATGTGGCATGGGCGTACTCATCGACTGAGTGCAATGCTTAGAATGATGGAGTGAACTTGAATTATTATATATACATAGGTCTTTGATGCATTAAAGGTTGGTTGGTTAGTTGGGCAATTTTCTTAGCAAGTTTTGAGCTCCAGAAGGCAGATAAGAAAAGGTTATTTTAAGTCTTTGTTTAGCATGAAACAATTACAAAATGTATGTAATATTTTTGCAAATATTTGTATCAAGCAACTATTTTTCTCCTCTGTTGTAGATGTTCATTCTAGTGAACTTAATCATAATTATAAATTTCTCTTGCCATATTTAGTGGTATGAATATAAGCTCTGATTTGAATGAATGTGACAGTTCCCAATCCATTTTCAAGATTTTGTAAATGGTCATTTCATTATTGCATAAAGAAGAATATGGTATGTTGTTGGATTATTAATTATTCTTAGTGATTTGGTATTGATTTTGATGCATTTAATTTATCAAATAGGCAACTATACATTTCTTTGTAGTTGTTTTTCCTCTTTTGAACATTATACTCTATAGCCCAATGGATAGGCACCAGTCTAAGTATCCTTAGATCACCCAAACTTTGAAAAAAAATAATACATCTATCCTTTAGACGTAATAGTAGTTTTTATGCATCCTCATTTAGTAGAATTGCCTTTATCAACTATATAGGGGTGTTGTAACAACCAGTTGTTCTTAGTTTAGTGACCAATTTGGGGCTAAGAAAGGGATTTGAGTTTAGTTGTTTATCTATTTTTAGTTGTTCATATGGTTTGAAATCAATACCTGCTTAGTTATACCCCTTGGAATATCCATCTAGAGTTTAAGCTAAGCTCAAAGAGCAGAGGAGTCTACCCACTACTGTAAGTTGGCCAAAATCACCCTTAACTTGTTGATAAACCTCTTTCTATCACCTTGATGACAATCCCTAGCCTAGGTGATTAGAAATGTTCTAGAGTTTTGTGTTGCAATCATTTTGGGAACCAACACCAACAATACAGAAATTCATGGCAATTATATTTACAATCTTAGCCTCTCTCCAATATGCACTCACTAGTAGCTTCTTCCTTCATCTATGTCGTCCTCTGTCATGTCAAATTTTCTCTTTCTACAACCAAAACCTAAATTTCAATTCATATCTATGCACTTATCCCTTATGTCGAACTCCTCTACAACACATTATTTTCCACTCAATAATGAATCTCCCTCTTAGATCTTTGTTTCTCTCTGGCAGCAATGGAGCGATCCTTTTTTTGCCAAACTGGTGCTCTTTTATCTTTTGCCACATAAGGTTTTTCCACCCCCAAAACCTAAATTAAGATTTTAAATAAACTAAAAATATATTTATTTCATTAAAATATGCACATGTTTTCCCTAAAAATTAAAAAAGACAATAATTAAAAATACTTAAAAGCTAACCCAAGTTAATTTATTTTTTAAGTTGAGTTATATAAAATAAATGTTTCTTTTTTTAATCCCTTAAAGTTGAGCTATAGAAATAGATGTTTCTAAAATTTTACTTTTTTATTTTGAATTAGATTTTTGAAATTGAGTTATAGAAATAGATATTTCTAAAATTTTATTTTTATTTTGAATTAAATTTTTTGAAGTTGACTTATATAAATAAATATTTCTAATTTTTTTTAAAATTTGAATTGATTTTTTAAACCTTTTTAAAACAAAATATAAATCTACCCCCTAATTTTTGTATTATATATAACAAAAAAATTGCCACATAAATAAATTAAAATAAATTAATTTTTTTTTATATTTTTATACATGCTACTAATGTATAAAAAAAGTTAAAAGTTACAATTACTCCTTTAATTTTTTATATTAATATATATACGCACATACATTAATATATATTATTTATTGATTTATTTTATTTTATAATAAACATAAATTAAAATTAAAAAATGACAGTTCCTATTTATTAATTTTTTATACTAATATAGATACATATATAATTTATTCATTTATTTTATTTTATAATAAACATACATAAAAATTTAAAAGTCCACACACATATATATACATATACATATACATATATATATTCTCTCTTAATTACTTTTCTTTAATTTTTTATATTAATATATAGACACATACATTAATATATTTATTTATTTATTTGATTTATTTTATAATAATCATAAATAAAATTTAAAAAGTTGCAATTATTATTATTTTTATTTTTTTTATATTAATATATACACATACACTAATACATTAATATATTATTTATTTTATTTTAAACTTACTTTAGTTTTTGTTTTCTTAATTTTTACTTTTTACTTTTTGTTTCTAATGTACTTATTATAAATCAATTAATTAAAAATTAAACTGAAGTAAAGTTTAAGAAAATAAAATAAAGTTTATTCTTCAACTTCAATTTGCTATAAAAATTTAAATATTTTAATTATAGTTTATTATATTTATTAACTCACATTTAACCCAACTTTTTTCTTAAATTTGCAAGGTTGTTAAAATCAATTATTTTTTAGAAAGTAAAGGAAAGCATCTTTTGACAAAATAAAGAATCTTTTATTTTCTAAAATTAATTAAATATTTAATCATTAGGAGAGCTCAATGAAGGGGATATAATCTTATGCAGTCGTGCCCTCTCTATAACTTCCTTTTGGTGATCTCTAGCAACCAATGCAATCATTTATTCAGCCAAACTCCTCACAGAGCCCATCTATTTATGAGCTCCTCTCCTAGACGATGTCGATATCACTTCTACAATAACCTTCTATTTTAATTATGGACAGCGTGTTTCTTTCCTCACTAGCCACGCACTTCCTTTCTCCTCTTAGTCGCTTAACTCCTTCACACTCCAATGTTCATTCTCCTTAGGATATGGCATCCTTCCTTTCACTAGTCTCAGCTATTAAAAACCAAACTATGTTTGCAATACTCCTCGGGAGGCGAAGAGACACACTCTCTAATTTATTTAAGTTTTAAACAATTTTGAAACATACAATCTAAACGACGTGGTCTTGGTCAAGTCGCTCAAGTGAGACAAACAAGTATTACATGAAACAACATATGGTTTCATTACTATGTAGAAAAGATTTGTGATAAAATTACCACTCCTCCAAGCGGTCTGCTCTTTAGAGACCCAAACAACTGTTTGGATATCACCTATTTTGGAATTTAGCTAGAGTGGACTCGACATTCATAGACTTCACAAAAAAAAGGATTCCAAATTCCTTTTCCACGTCCTCAGATGATAGCATAAATGAGAGTATAGACTGGAATTTATGGAAAACAACCCTTATGGCATCAAACTTCACATTCTTCAAAATTTCATCCACAATCATAGAGACCTATGTAAAGTAAGAGGGTTCTTTTGTGTTTTAGTTATGGACAAGCTAATATGTTTCCTTGAGTCATGTTGCAGTAGCATCTTGCTTATCTTGACAGATATCGAATTGATAGCACCACAAAACCTTTGTTAGATGTCATAGTAACAAAGACATTCTTCTTCACATCGAATCCCCATTACAAATCTACTCAAGCCAAGTGAAATGGTAACAATGTGCAAATCAGGATCGAGTGTCAAAGCTGAAAACTAACAATTGCCATAACTTTTATTCAAGAGCTCTAATTCTTCTAAAAACTTGCAAGAATGAAGATATTAGAAATCTCCAACTCTCTGCCAAGCCATTTGTTCTCAAGTGCCATAGAACTCCATGTTTTGTGATTTCTCCAAACTGCCTGCATAAGTTGTAAAACTTAAAAATCTCATAAACCAAAAGGAATTTGACTACAAAATATTCATGAGTAATTCTAAAATGCTTGCAAGATTCTTCCTGTCAGACCTGGTTTGTCACCAAACCTCATAGATTATCCTAAATAATTTATTTCATGAAGGCAATCTATTGTGTGTTGAAACCTAAACTATGAAAAACTAAAAATATGCAATTATGCTCAATCCACCTGTAATGCATGACTAAGAGATGCAATGAAAGCCACATGCAAACTAAAACTAAAGGAAAACATTGAAAAATCATTTTGGGTGATGTTTATTGCACGTGCACCTAGGTGCTCCTGCATCAAACATGTCCACTAAAATGTTTGTGAGCATATGCTCACAAAGTGGAGTTGGGTAGTCAAACTACCCTTTCAGGTTCCAACCAACCTACAACAAACTCCATCATTGAGTCATGTGCACAACTTATGTCTTCTTCCTCTTTTTCCAACATCTCACTGGCACACGCATCATCCTCCTCCCACCACTCTTCTCTCCTCTCTAGATTCACATCCACCATATGTCGTCCTCCTCTACTAAATGCTCTCTACTCTCCTCTCCTCTTTCATGGGATCCAACCCACCACAAACTAACCACCTCCACCAAAATCTTCCTATCCACTCATCTACACACAAGTTGATATGAACAACTTTATGGAAATTAAATATTTCCATATCCTCCCCTATCTCCCTCTCATCATACTCTTCAATTTTTCCTTTCAATAATGAAGATAAACAAAAATTATGACTGAATTCACAAATTTTAGAAAATACCTCATCCTTCTTCGCTTATCCAACTTCTTTTTCATCATCCTTCACTATTGCAACATATTTCTCTCCTTCATTAGCTTCGATCTTTTCAAACCATTCATCCTCTATTTCTGAAATTTGTGCCAACCAATCAAGTCTTCTCCTTCATCATTCATTACAACCTTTCCGCATTACATCACTGCAACTTCAATTTCCACAACTGCATCTTCAACCTCTTCATTCTCGTTGCCCACCTCTTCATTTTCAACCACTGCTACACACAAATCTTCATTGTCCTTATTTACATCATGATTGACTAATTCACCACACTTCCATGCTTCCAATCTACTCAATCTATTATCTAATCTCTCACATGTACCTATCATCATCTCAAGAGTCTTTCACTCTTGATACTGCCTCCAACCTTCCCATATCACAGGCTTCCTTCGTATGACTATACCCATCTTGTTCACTACTACAATCTCACCTCAATCTACCTCACACTCTTCACAATCTACAATTTCTCGTAACTTTCTAGCTCTTGATCGGTCAGGGCTTCTCTACCTACAACAATCCTCACACGAGCTCTCAACAACCGCTTCACTCTCCCGCAGGTCCTAGCATAGGCTGCCTCATGTTCGGTGCTCTGCCTATGCACTCAAGAACTTTGGCTCTGATACCATTTGGTGCATAGGAAAAAATAACCCCTCTACTACAGCAACACTAATAAACACAAAACTCCATAGTAGTGAAGACTCTCTCTACCCTCAATTCAAACTTACACACTACACAATTGAAATACAAGCATAAAGAACTCTAGATTTATTAAAGTTTGAATCCAACAAGACATAAATTCATGGTAATTATATTTACAATCATAGCCTCTCTCTAATCTGCACTCTCTAGCATCTTCTTCCTTCATCCACGCCATCTTCTGTCCTCTCAGACTTCCTCTTTCTACAACCAACACCTAAACTTCAATTCTTGTCTATGCACTTATCCCTTTAGTCGAACTCCTTTGTAACACATATATTGTTTTCCACTCAACAATGAATCTCCCTCTCAAATCTTTATTTCTCTCTCTGGAAAAAATAGAGTGATCCTTCTTTTACCAAATTGGTGCTCTTTTATCTTCTACTAGTCGTGCCCTCTCTGTAACTTCCTTTTGGTGATCTCTGGCAACTAATGCAATCATTTATTCAACCAAACTTCTCACAGAGCCCATCTATTTCTGAACTCCTCTCCTAGATAATTGAGGCATCAATTCTACAATAACTTTCTATTTTGATTATGGACAATGTGCTTCTTTCCTCACTAGCCACACACTTCCTTTCTCCTCTTAGCCGCTTAACTCCTTAGCCAGAGATGTCCTTCCTTTCACTGGTCTTAGCTATTAAAAATCAAACTCTGTTTATAATACTCCTCAAGAGGCAAAGAGATACATTCTTTAATTTTTTTAAGTTTTAAACAATTTTGAAACATACAATCTAAACTCTACGTTTTTGGTCAAATCGCTCAAGTGAGACAAACACGTATTACATGAAACAACATATGGTCTCATTACTACGTAGAAAAGACTTGTGATAAAATTACCACTCCTCCAAGTGGTTTGCTCTTTAGAGACCCAAACAACTGTTTGGATATCACCTATTTTGGGATTCGGCTAGAGTGGACTCGGCATTTGTAGACTTCACAAAAAAAAAGATTCCAAATTCCTTTTCCACATCCTCAGATGGTAGCATAAATGAGACTATATAATGGAATTTATGGAAAACAACCCTTATGGCATCAAACTCCACATTATTCAGAATGTCATCCATAATCATAGACACATGTAAAGTAAGAGGGTTCTTTTGCATTTTGGTTATGGACAAGCTAATATGTTTCCTTGAGTCATGTTGCAATAGTGCCTTGCTTATATTGGCAGATATCAAATCCATACCACCACAAAACCTTTTTTAGATATCACAGTAACAAAGACGTTCTTCTTCACATCAAAACCCCATTACAAATCTACTCAAGCCAAGTGAAATGGTGACAATGTGTGAATTGGGATTGAGTGTCAAAGCTGAAAACTAACAATTGCCATAACTTTTCTTCAAGAGCTCTAATTGTTCTAAAAACTTGCAAGAATGAAGATATTGGCAATCCCTAACTCTCTGCCAAGTTGTTTGTTCTCAAGTGCAACAAAACTATAGATTTCACAATTTCTCCAAACTGCTAGGACAAGTTGCAAAACTTAAAAATCTCAGAAACTAGAAGGACTGTGACTACGAAATCTTCACGAGTAATTCCAAAATGCTTGCAAGATTATTCTTGTCAAAGAGTTTATTGCCAAACCTCATAGATTTCCCTAAATAATTGTTTTCATGAAGGCAGTATGTCGTGCATTGAAACCCAAACTGTAGAAAACTAAAAATACGTAATTCTGCCCAATCTACCTGCACTACATGACTGAGAGATGCCATCAAAGCCACACGCAAACTAAAACAATGAAAACACTAAAAATTTTTGGGTGATGTTGATTGCACGTATGGCTGGGTTCTCCTACATTAGTTATTGGAATTACCATTGGTAGAAATTAGTAGAGTATTTTTCACATTAAACATTTAAAGAGAGGTGTTCAACACAGTAACAAAAAATAAAGAATGTGATGATTAAAGTCACCTAAAACATTTCATTGAAGGATATTTGGATAGACCATATGCAATGGAAAGTGTTTAACTTATAGATGTAGCTACATCTTGGACATATAATCCCAAGCGGAGAAGAGATAAGAAAAGAGAGGCAAGGACTATGGCAATAATTGTGAGAGTATTTCCAAGATTTAACACCATACCTATAGGTCAATCAGAAAAATAGTTGACTTTTTTGGTCAAATTTATTATTTTACAAGTCATTTCATAATATACAAAGAGATATCAAACTTGATGATATAATACAATTACATCAAATTGGGAGTGACTCAATTATAATCCATGGAATTTGGAATAGAGAATTATTTCATATGATAGTGAAAATCATAATGATTCTGAAGATGAGGATGTTCTACCTATTGATGAAAATACAACTGAACATGAGTCAGAGATCATCTCAAAACTACATCGTGGGCAAATCATGGATGTAATAGAAACAGATATGTTGGGTAGAAGAGGTCTTGATAGACAAACTCTATGGAGTGCATTGAATATCAAGGAGAAGATTCCACAAATAAAGTGCAATAAATTTCATCAACACCATGAAAGAGAATGGGTTACTAATACCTAATGATATAATATCAAATATACTATATGAAACCTTAGGTGCTAAGAAAAAAAAAGCACTTGATATTATCATGTCACATTATTATCAAGGTCAAAATGTCATGCCATTATGCATGATAATTTAAGGAATAGCTAAAACAAGTAAATCATATCTAATTCATACAATTCATCAAACTCTTCAAGATGCATCAGCACCACAACATTGTCTCCTATTATTACTTACACCAACTGGAGTTGCATCTCTCAATATTGGTGCACCGATAATCCAATCAACACCAATAATTCCACTTACAAATTTTGTTGAATTAGAAGGAAAAAGACTTACAAGTTTCAAAGAAGAAATCCAATATATAAAATATATATTGATTGATGGGAAATATGTCTGAATAGAAAAATGACACTATGATGGAAAAAGAAGGATGGTAGAGGAGGGCTTGTAGGATTGGTATTCTAAAGCACTAAGTATGGTGATGAAAGATTTGAAGGAAAACACTTGGAAATGGCTCGACACTGTGGGAGAGACATGCAAAGAGGTAATTGGGGGAAGAACATGGAAAATTAGCACAAAATGGTGAGGGAAATAGAGGGTAAAGACTTGGAAGGGTGGTGGGGTAAGGTAGGAAGAGATACATGCAAGTACTTCAAAAAAATGCTTTCATTTTCATCAAATACCATAAAAATAAAATGCTCGCCTAGATTGAAACTAAGAAAATCAGCTACCTTGCTCTAGTAAATCAATTGTAGCAATGTCCAAAATTAAGATAAAAATTATCAGAGACTTGGAGCTAACTTAGCTAGATTTGTCTAGGAATTTTTGAAATATTATAGTAATATCATTCATGAGAAAAAATAGCAAAACCTTACGACTAATGCAAAATTTTACTTTTTATATATTAAAATGAGGCAAAGGTGATTATTTTTCATAGAATTGCTTCAAATTTTTAGAGATGGCATAGAGATTAATTATCTTGCAACCAAAACTTTGGCAGGAATATAAAAAGACATGGCTAACCTATTAGGTGGTGAACTGTGTGCAATCTCCATGAATGAAAATTAAGCTCAATTTCCTAGGGAACCTCAAGCTCAAAGAGGGCCAATTAGGGGTAGGCGTACATATAATTATTTACTCATGTAGACATATTTTAGAAAGGGGAAAGGTGGGGTTACATATAGTACAAGGCTAAACTCGACAATTTAAGGTTTAACAAGGGAGTAAAGGGGTCAAAAACAAAGGGAAAATTAAATGAAGGGTTAGGACATGCGAAGGGGACAAGAATTAAATGGAAAGAAACACTAGGAATGCTAAACAAAGCTTGGGAAACAACATTAGAAAAGGTACAAACATGGCTAGGGATAAAAAAGGCTAGACAAAAAGGGCCATAACATCACATAAAACACACACATGGACTAGGAGTTAAAATGGACACAAAAGTGTAATAAGGGTATGCAAATTTTACTATTACATTTTGCCTCCACTTTAGTAGGCTTATGAATATATACAAGAGGAATTCTGCTAAAGGAAGAATATAGTAACATAAATCATTAAATTGTAAATGATACAAGGACAATAATAGGAGAGATATAGATCTTGATTTGTGATCTTCATTCTTACACTAGTTCTTGTACCTATCCTTGCAAAGCATCGAAGGAGAGTAGCTATTATACACTAACAAAGAAAACTAGTCTACACACATAGAAATAGTTGGGACAGACAACATGACAAGCACGTTTAAATAGCATGTGAAAATTAAACAAACAAGATTCAAATCATAGAGAATATTTGGACAAGTTCATGTATTGCTTGAACTTTAACCCTTGTTTATAGAAAAATGGACTTATGGAGATCTACTCCCTAAGAAGAATCTAAGAAAAGCATGGTAATGACCCACATTAGAAAGTAGCTAAAGGATACCTTGGCAACTGATTGATTGGAAGCTTATATAATAATGATAGAAATGAGGCTAAAAGGAATGGCTAAGCCAGGACAATAAGAAAGTGCTAGATGATTAGTTTGGTTTGGTTTGGCACTTTGGTAGGATCCACCCCATGCCTAAAGATGGAATCTAGCCTAATAGGATCTTGGAAATGGTAGGAATTTTTGGTGAAATCCACCCTACATTTTGGAAATGGCTTAGCATTCTAACAAGAGCCACCTTATGGCTAAAGATAGTAGATGACCTAATTGGAATTGGATTTTGTCATCAATTGGTTGATTGGATAGGATAGGCCTAGACAAATTGCATGATCTAGAACTTGTTTGCAGTCAAAGGAAATGCTCAAGTGGATGCTAATCATCATCATGATCCACAAGAAATGATCAAATAAATTGAGCAATAGAAAGTAACATAGGATACATTCCCCCTTTAAGTTGACTAGAAAAAGAACTCAATGAATTGAGCCAATCAACATTAGGTACAAGATGATTATGATTAGGTTGCCAAAGGTAAAGATGATAGATAATAGCACAGGTCAAGGTCATGCTCTCAATGGGATCACAAAGGAAGCTAATGTCACATGCCTCTCAAGTGATGATGTGATGAAGCAATGGGTAAGGGGAACATCATGGGTTATGCCCCTAAGAGTGCTCGAAGGATAGTGATGATGATGATGGAAAATGTGAGGTACCACTAAGAAAATTTATTGGTAATGGATCAACTAGGCAATGATGAGGCACGTAAGAAGAGATAATTAAAATTTTCTAGAGGGTTTTTAGATAGGTCAATGATGAGGTACACAAGAGGAGGACTACATGATCATGGCCCCAATGGTGGTCCAAGCAATGAACCACTAGGAAATCAAAAGATGATCAATGATGGCCTTAGAAGAGGTAATTATGGTCAACATGGATCTAGCATAGGCAGGTGAGTGCAAGATCATGATGGTCCAAACAATGGCAATAGAGGAAAAACTCGCATAAAATGGATATCCATTTTGAAAAAACTTACCAAGCCAAAATTATGAGCCTAAAAAAGTGTTTCACAATTTTGGCTAACACTTTCATGCATTTTTTTCCTCTGTTTCCACTATTTGTTCCATCATGATCTCACACTCACCCACCTATGCTAGAGCCACATTGACCATAATTACCTCTTCTAGTGCCATCATTGATCTATCTTTTGATTTCCCAGTGGTTCATTGCTTGGACCACCATTAGAGCCATGATCATGTATTCCTCCTCTTGTGTACCTCATCATTGACCTATCTACAAACCCTTTAGAAAATTTTAATTATATCTTCTTATGTGCTTCATCATTGGATATGTTTTCCTTCCGTTTTGGTTTAAAATAGTTTCCCCCAAAAAATTAGGCTTGGGAATCCAAACCTGCCTTTTACACGTGAATGAAAAATTGAGATAATTTTATAGATTTTCCTCAACTTCACCCTTGTTGACAAACTTTGTTTATCCAAATTTGATAAAATCAAAAAGGTATATTCAAGACACTGTCAAGATTCTAAAAATATACTATATGTCTGATTATAATTTTAATAGGTAATTATTTAAAATTTTCTACCTACACTACATCTGAATTCTTGAGAGACACCTGATTGAAAACATCTATAACTTTCAAACCATTTCACCTTTTTCAAATCCAAAAGTTGTGTCACACTCTACAGTTCACTAGCTATAGGCCTAAAAAAATTTAAAATTTTTTGACCAAGTTAGGCTGGCCAGAAAATTACCTTTTAATATTTTTAAAAAGTTGTCAAAAATTCATAACTAATTATTTACTTTAAAAAATCATAAAAATATGTGTCACATCCGAGCATGTGTCCTCTACTTGTATCTAAAGATTCAAAAAAAAATCTCATACTTAAGTTGGCCAGAATGACACCTACTTTTTAATTTTTTCCCAAAAATTTTAGTAGTGCCTCATTGAAATATCTAATTTTCACCAAAAAATTTATTTAAAAAAATAGTAGCCCATAAACTACATTCAATTTCCAACAAATTTTATTTCTACATATTTTTCAAATTATGTAGATAACCCATTCGAATTTTCACATGAAGTTGCTTAAGTCTATTTTTAGCATTTTCATTGTCAGTTAGAGGTATTGTTTGGCCCATCATGATCCTACACTCGCCCACCTAAATAAGAAAAAAGGATAATTACGTGAAAACAACATGAATGTAGGCTTAGCTGATAGGAAAGATAGTCTAATGTAGATGTCATGGGATCATGGGAAATGCTCACAAAATATTATCAAAGATATGTAGAAGCACAAGCACATAGGCTACAAAAGGTTAGGGAAAGCACATAGACAAGAAAACAACAACAAAAAATGAGTGAACTACATCTCACTACCTTGGTTGGATTCAATCCTAATAATAGCATGTATAATCATGCTTAATCATGGATCATCATTCTCTAACTCGTGATAGTGGGATGCAATTTAAACACTTGACAAGGCAAACAACAAGGATGATGGATGGATGGAAATAATAATCACAATGGAAAAAGGAAAAATGGCATAAATGATCAACAATGAGAAAATGTTAGAAATGGTAAGGTATTCTTTCAAGGATTTTGGATCAATGTATTTTAAGATAATTTCCAATGTTTATGCGCCAATCTGATAGAGGAGTTTTCTTGGTTCAATTTTCATTATATGCTAGTCTTTTTGGATGGAATGGAATGTGATGGGTTGTGGTACATTTGGATGGTGACAAAGGATCAAGTTTGAGAGGTAAAATGAATGATGGTTTGTCATGAACTATTTCAAGTTGATAATCATATCTTGCTTTAGATTTTGAGGGATTATGGGAAATAGTCAGTCATATGAGTATCAAGAGGTTGATATGTGGAGGGGAATATGCTTTTGTGTATGTGTACTTCTTAGGTCATGGGTACCAATAGTGGAAAAGAATGCATCCTAGCTCAGGGCTCATTGTAGAATAATTCATAGTGGACAAATCAATGGGGATCAAGAATAGGTGGGGAAAAGGGAATAACTAGGAGTCCTCAAGCTTGGTAAAGATTTTTCTTTTAATTTTTTGTAAGACCTTCAAGTTGCTTTGATTTAGCTTCGAAGTTCATCTCTTAGGGTTGCATGCTTTTGCTTTTTATTTGATTTATTTTTTTACTTTGTTTTTATTTTCTTTTTATTTCTTATTTTTTTCTTTTTTGGAGGCCACCCCCATGAATTAACCCCATGCAATCAATAAGATGCAATGGTACATCACCAAGGATTAGATCAGATAGTTATGGACATTGCTTTTGATTTTTTGCATACTTCTCATTTTTTGCTCTATGCAAGAGAGGGAGGAATAGGGAAAAGGGTTGTCCACTTATGAGGTTCTAGGATTTGCAATTGAGTTTTGGATGTTAAGATAAATAAAAGTGAAAAGTGCTCATGGTATGCATTGTACTCACATATGGGTAAGATGGAAAAAAGTGGATGGTTAAATGGAATGGAAGTGTGAAGGGATAAAACATCCAAAGTTTATATGATTATATTGTGAAAACATCATGGAAAATGCTAGGTATGAGTGGGGAAATGGTCTCAATGATGTATGTGGTAATGGTATAAATTATGGAATGTAAGGGCAAGGAAACATATTTATGTAATAATGGATTTGGAAAATGCTTGGTCATTCCTAGTGCATAAATATAGGATATCACTATTAAAATCAATTGCACGTGGTCCTAGGATCTTGTATACACTTGAGAGAAGGAAATCAAAAAAATTATACAAGGCAGATGGGTGAAAATAGTTTGGCTCAACATGACTAAGGATTCGTGGCCTTGGTACTTTGTATCATCAACAAACTATTTTTTACTACACAAAAGACATCTAGAAAACACAAGTGGAAAGATGGTAACACATGTATACAAATGGGTGGGAAATATCACAACAAACATCAAACACTAACTCTACTTAGTGCATGTAAATTTAATAAGAGATACACATAAAATAAAAATTAAAATGGTTTATGTATAAGGTAAGGGTATGATTTGGTCATCTAAGGTAGAGGCTCTGTTGTATTTGAATCATCATCAACAAAAGCTACTAGGTGTTCAAATTTGGTATAAAGCTCTATGTCAGGGAACTCTTCATGGTCATTGGGAACTTGTGGAGGGACAAGTGCCGTAAATGTGTCATATATAGTGATTTTGTCCAACAATTACATGTTTTTAGGTCTTTTAATAGGGTTCACATTGAGAAGACCCATGTTAGTAAGTTATCGGATGTGGTTGATTAATGTCTGACATTGGTTTGTGCAATGTCCTAGTTTACAATGGTAGGCACAAGATAGAATAAGTGTTGCATGAGGTTTTAGATTTCATCTCAGTCTTGTTCATGGAAAATGAATCAATCCTCTTCCTACAAGAAATGGAAATAATTATTCAAGAGGATTGTGGAATAATGTAAAGTCATTTTGTTTTATCCTTGTGTAGGAGGGAAAGGTTTGTCTATATTCATCAAGGATGTAATCAACCTTAATGTCCCTTATAGCTAGCTAATTCAAATAGAGAATGAAATTTTCTAAAAAGTAACTTGTCTTTGATGTGTGAAAAAATATTTACAACGTAAATTGATTGCACCACATCATTAGGAGGCCAAAATTTCATGTTGGTGAGCAATGAGAAGAACCTTGTGGTAAATTCATGAATAGTTTATATGGGATCTTGTTTACAATGTGAGTTGTACTAAGGAAGTCTTGGGGTTGATGTTGAATTCATAATGATTGGTAAATATATGCAAAAGTTCTACAAATGAATAGAAAGAGATAGGTAGTAATTGAAGAACCATTCTAGGGCATCTTTAGTTGATGTAGTAGGAAATTTATTAGCAAGGATGGCATCATCATTTGTGATATTTGTGTCTAGGGCATAAAAGTGTCACAATATGCAATTGGATCTTTGTGGCCATTGTACTTGTCAAATTTAAGTGAGACCATTTCAAGAGGGGATGGATATGAAATGATATCCATGGATAGTAGTGACTCGATCCATCCTATTGATTAGGAAGGAGGAGGAGGAGTAAGATCTTCTAATTACACTTTCAACTCCTTGAGTTTGGTGTAGATGTAAATCCAACTAGAAAGTTGCGATGGATATATATCAAATGGTGTTGGAACGGGTAACAAAGATTATGGAAATGCTAGGGTCAAATGTATGATGTGATGGAGCTAGATGTGATGAAGGAGGGGAGATATGTCATCAAATGATATATTGAGGTGTAGGAGGGAAGGATGGTGGTTCATAAGATAATGTGAAGGATGATTGTAAGTGGAATAGGTATGGTGGTAAATGTAAAATGTCATGGGGCGAATCATGTATCAATGTGGATTATGGAGAGAGAATGGGGTGATATGGGCTTTTTGGATGGAAGAATGGGGTAAGTCTATGGGTGGTGGTATAGGTGAAGTGATGGGTAAAATGTCTTCTATGAGATTGTCAAGAAGTATGATTGGTAAGGGTGGGTATACGATATTATCATTGGTTTGATGATTGTCAAAGGTGGATCATTGAAAGGATTATCAATAGGGGGAATAGAATCTATGAATGTATGTGTGGGAATGGGGGCTACAATATTAGGAATAAGTGGTGGAGGTGGAGTAGTGTAAAAATGAGTATGGAAAGACATAAGCATGTTTAGGATAGGCAATAAGGAAGCTCATGAAAGTGGGGGGATGGGAAAGTTATGTGGCTCTAAATTCAATGAACAATGGGAGGAATCTAGGTCAAATAATCTAATAAGATCATCCAAAACATGGGGATGGATTGATATGAACTAGGAGAAAAAATTGGGCTCAAGGAAGGAAGCATTAAGGGAAGCCAAAGAGATGGGATAATTCATGGCTAAGGCTATATGGTAGGCTCAAAATATGATGATTAAGGATGTGATGATAAAAATGGATAAGAAGGTCAATAACAATGGTATGAAAATGGATGTGAATGAAAAAAAAGAATATAACCACTAGCAATAGGCAAGTGAAGACACAATGAAAATGCCTCCCTAAGAATATTTCAAACTAGTTGGATCCGTCAAGTTCACCAAATAAAATAGAGAAAAAGAGAATATTTTTTTAAAATTAACAAGTGTGTGGTTGTATGTGTAATATGTGTAAACTAAGATGTAAATTAAGTCTATGTCAAGGTAAACTAAATGCAAATTAAAGTAACCTAAGTTTGTCTCCAACCATCCAAACCTTAATTGACAACCACTGATGAGTTGGGACTGATAATGTGATAAAATGTTGGTTAAAACTATGCTAATTGGATGCATGCAAGACTTAGAAACTTGAAATGACTAAAAATGTTGAAAAATAGAAAACAAAGGTATCAAACACACATGTATTGAGATGTGGTCTTTAGGAAACTTGCTATAAATTAAATTCTACATCTACCTGTGAATTTTGGAGTGAATTGCCCAAAGGACATGGCCACTATTAGGAAAAATGGCCTGCAAGACTTGTACATATGAAAAAGACACGTAGACCTACATGGCAGTCTGATGATGAGCTATATTATTAATCATGTACATGGAAGAATGAACTATAAATACCTCTTAGTATATTCTCTCTTGGTGACATGTTTTCAAAAAAAAATTCTCTTTATTTGTGCCTCCCTAACCTTCATGCTAACCTTCTAAGGTCCCAAATGCTTTCTTGTTGTCCACATAGCCCATGTTCAACAAACCACTCATGTTGCTTTCCAACCCTGACGACATGACCAATCCACCTTCCAAGAGGGGTAATTCATTTTCCCTAGGGGCTTCTTCATCATTCTTTCTTTTGTTACTATTCAATTGACCTTCCAAAGCCCTCCATACCCTCAATTTGTATTAGTGATAATTTTAAGAAATCCCCGTGAAAAAAGATATAAAATCCTAACAAATATTTCATTATTTTGGAAAAAATATTAATTGCTATTGGTGAATCTTTCCTATTTTTTGAAAAAAATATTAATTTTATTGGTAAATCATTTTAAATCACTAGAAATTTGTAGAAAAACCTGGCGAATATTGACAAAAAATAAGAAAATGCATTGATTACCATGGTGAATCCTTCCTTTTTAAAAAAAATTAAATTCCTATGGAAAAGTAAGTGCCTAAGGGTTGCAGCGATTGACTAGTTTAAGGTGTAGTGCATGTGTCTATAATTCCTTAATATTTTAAATCAAGAATTGAATATTTTAAATCATTCCTAAATTATTTTTCACCACCCTTGATTTTATTTATAATCTAACGGTTTGGGTTCTATTCTATGGGCTAAAATGTACCTATGAAGCTCCAATTCCCATGGGGCCCAAAATTGCATTTAGGTCATTAATCTCAATGGAGATCAATGGGCTAAATGCAATTTTAGGCCCCATGAGCATTGGAGCTACGTGGGTACATTTTGGCATGTGAAATTTAACCCTAGCCATTAGATTATAAATTGAGATCAACGACCCAAATACAAATTTGGGCTCAATGGGCATTGGAGCTCTGTGGGTACATTTTAACCCATGAAATACAACCCTAGTCATTACTATATAACAAAATCAATGGTGGTGATTAAAAAATGGTGATATGGCCCTAAAGTAACCAATAATTATATAATTTTATTGGTAAATTAATTTTATTTTCTACTATAACTTATAAAATTTAGATGAATCTAATCTAATCAGGTATCAAATATTATGGCAAATCTTTGAGTTTAAAAGTTTATGAAAATAAATATTCTGGTGATTTAGCTAGGACTAAAATAAAATTTTATAAAAATGTGGCGATTCACATCACATTACAGCTTGTACTATTAGCCAAATTTTGAATCCCCGATTTCAAATATTAGCCAAAAGGTGAATATTAGCCACTAAAAAAATCACTAATTTGTATGTCCAAACCTTTCTGTCTAGGTCACGCCTATTGACTTCATGGTCTCCCTGGGTGACCCTATAGCTGAAGTGTAGTCTCTAAGGGTGACCTTCCCTACTAAAAGGGATGAACAACTTTCCTTATGTGTTTTTCCTTGTTTCAAACCTCTAAAACCATTTTAGCCTTCCCAGACCACTTTCTCACTTTCAAACCACCTATTCAAATCACTATGCCTAGGTCACCCCTATTGTCTTCAAGGTCTCCTTGGGTATCCCCACAAATTATCCTATGCCTCTAGGGTTGACCTACCCTGTTAAAAGAAG
Organism: Cunninghamia lanceolata; assembly: GCA_027924645.1. NCBI lineage: Eukaryota > Viridiplantae > Streptophyta > Pinopsida > Cupressales > Cupressaceae > Cunninghamia > Cunninghamia lanceolata. The sequence continues at coordinate 6,222,990 of BSBN01001791.1, forward strand.
CAACCTTGTCATCTTTTTCATGCATGATTTCTTATAGTTTTAGCCCAGTTTGGCTCCATTTTTATCTCTTGATGGTAAGATACTTCATGCATAGTTGACTTTCCACTCCCTGTAACTATTTCTAGAATCTCAATTACTCTATTCTTGACTTTCAATCAATCTATTATTATCTATCAATCAGTATTTTGTTATCTCCATTTATTCTTTTATGATTTCCTCTCCAACCATTGTTCACTTCCAATCAGATCCAGATCACTCATCAATCAATTATGTTAACTCCCCAATTACCTCCACCTTTGGTGTGGGTTTCAGCCTATAAATACCCCATCCTATATGCATTTGGGTAGGCAAATTCTTTATTGCATTCTTGCTTTTTGCTTTCCAAATAGTTATCTCCATAGCATTTTTATGTTCGTTGCAGGACCTCATGTACCTTTTACTTTAATTCATAGCTTCATAGCTCAATCTATTCACACTTCCATAGCATCCATATGCTCAAATCGATTTCCTTTTGTCTAATTTTGATAGCTTCCAAGATCATAGCCACTTGCTTTTATCTTTATTTTGACCTTGTTGCCAAGAGGAGGACCCCACTACTATGGAGGAAGGAATGGTTGCCCAAAGGACTTCTCAAGACTCCTCTAGGCACTGCTACCCAATTCATGCAGGTTCTTCAAATTTTTGGTAGTAATTAGATCAAAATTTGCTCTTGGGAAAGTAACACATTGCTTGCTTTTCTCTTCATTGGAAATTTAATTTTCTTTCTTAGAGTAATTTTTGCATTTCAATTTCTTAAACTAATTTTACTTTATTAGATTAATTTCAATTCATTATATTTAGATTAGTTGTAACTTTCAATTTCATTAGACTAAAAATAAAAAATTGACCCAAAAAACACAAAAACATAGTTTAGTTTCATAAAAGTGACTAGGATGTCATCCATACCAAAGATATGGTTCATGTGTCACTTTGGAGTTTGAATCACTCGCATTCCATCTAAGTCAAATCCTAAACAATACAAGACTCCAACGTCTAATCCTAACAACCATCAAGAAGGTAATGTCTAGAGCGAAACCTTGTCCAGAAAGTAGATAGAGACTTGATATTTTGTAAGAGTTTGGTAACAATCTATCTTAGGTCCTTAGAAATGCCCACCTATCACTAACCAACAAAAGATGTGTAATCAATAGAAAACCTATGAGTTACCAATGGATGTGATGGAAACAATAAAATCAAGGTGGAAGGTTAAAATAATTTTGCCTATGAGATTGAATGATGGGGTCCTAAAATTTGAATGGATGGATATAGACACCATGAGGAGGAAACCCAAGAGTTTTCAACTTCTAATCTGCAAATTAACCATGAAAACCTTTACGCAAACTTAAATCCCTAATTTTGATTTTAAATAAAATAAAATTATAAAATTGAAGCAATATCACCTAATTCATGTTGATGTTTAATAGAAAAGAATGACTATCGCACTAGTCAATTAGCTAGGTCAATCCTTTCAATCAAACATTGGAACATAAACCAAGCTTGGCTATAGTCCTAAAGGAGAGCCAAGCTATAGGAGATTATGTACCTTTGAATCAAGCTGACTTAGATCTAGGGTTTTATAATGAAAATATGCCAAAACAGAGAAATTGTACCTTACAAATTTGAAGATCTAGAAAACTAGAGTTGGAATGAGAAGAGTAGAGCTATCAGGGACCACTACTAGAATTTAGGACAAATTTGGGAGGACAAAGTTAACCAAGCACTAGTGTCCTAGGGTTTCTACTTGGATTTCAAGGGTTTTTGAGAGTCAGGAATCACATTCGTCAATCATCTCCCAGATCTTGCACACTTGTTCCTAATCTTTTGGAATCTACACAAACACAAAGAGGAGAAGGTTTGGGCCATTTTAGGGGCTTGCCTTAGTCAAACCCCTTGAATGGTGTTTCCACCTCCACAATAGCCAAGATGATGATGAGAGAGCATGTGTCCTTGGAGATAGAGGCAAAATCAATAATAAAAGCATTGTTGTAATAAAGAACCTTTACCACAACATGAACCCTAGTGGGATGACTCAAGATTTCCACAAGGATGGAGATGAAGGAAGGAGATTCCTTTGAAATCTGTAATGAATGTTAGAAACCTACAACATCTTTACAATATAGCTTTCATCACTTGCATAATACTTTTGATCATATCAATTCCTTAATATCTTTCATCTATTTTTCCATCTAGTTCAAATGGGAGGAATAAATTTCTTTATATATGCATATCTACTCATTTTTGGGAAAAACTTTTGAGAAAAGCTAATAAATTGCAATACCTAGGGTAATAAAGTTGACATCCAAGGCCACTCAAACTTTCTTTTTGCAAAAGTCCAGGACACTAGCGCTTGGGTGCTAGTGTCGAGGTGTTTGCGGTCCTTTCAAAGCCTACACCTAGATAATGACACCTAGAACCAGTTTGTGCTTCAGAATCTGGTCTTCTCTAAACATGAGTTTGTCTATCAATCCATAAGAGTGCTAAAATTTGTAAATAGTTGGTGTCAACAATTTATGACATAACATTTAACCCCCACTTTAGAGTGGGTATGATCTTACATTCATACACACACTAAAGTATGGAGAAAATAAAGATTTCCTTGCTAGAATATCGAATCCATTAGAATGATGCCAAGTTGAGAACTATGAAAGCCCACAAGATTAGGATTCTAAAGGTCTACAAAGCATGGCAAGAAGAGATTACATGTACACATCAGATATCCAACATAATTCACACATACATGGAGTATTCACAAAGCATACAATAATGAATACACATGAAACATGAAGCATACACATCATACACAGAGTAGACATAGAGCATACATGAAGTAGATATAGAGCATACATAAAGTAGACACGTGAAGACACGCAAGTATATGCATGAAGAAAAAACAAAGAATACAAGAGCATGTAAGTTAAGTAATACATCATATATATGAGTAAGGAAAGAGAAAAAACAATTACAAAGAGAACATGACACTAAAACTAGCTTTCTTTGTCGCTAAGGGTCATGTGAAGATGTTCTTCATGGATCACAAGCTAGCAAGGACTGTTGAATTACTAGGTGATCATAAATGTAAAGTCGCATGAAGTACACGGGCTAGAAAGTTTCGTTATGCTAGGTGACTCATGGACAAGCAACCATAGGAAACATCATAGGATAGTAAGGACCATCAAATTACTAGGTGAGTTCCATGTCAAGTGAAGAAATCATAGGCTAGTGAGGACTGTCGAATCACTAGGTGAGCTCCATGTCAACCATATTAGAGATTACAGGCCAAGAAAAGCATGATGTTTGTTGGATAAACCTGGTAAGATGTTACAAAGATGATCAATAAGTATTCCAATGGTAAGACCAGCCATGTGGTGCATGAACAATGCAAGACGCATAGCCTGATGTATGGCCCCACCTTAAAGTGATTTCTAGCTCCTACCAAGGAGCAATTGATTTAAGGTAGAATGAATAATCAATTTAAGACAAGCACAAGAGCTTTATGGAAGCTACATGCTTAAAAGACATGCATTCTCAAAAGTTTCATCACAACAAGGGGTTGCCCCTAGTGCAAGAAAAGTGCAAAGTGCCACATAAATCAGTATATAACATAAGATGGATCTACTCAACTGGTGTCAATATATAAATGGTTATATTTATGAAAGGGACAATCATTATTAGAATTGTCATCATCTGCCAGTCAATAGAACTACAAATATGGAGGAAGAAATATCACTTTAGAATAAAGAGATCAGAAAGGAGGATGCTAAATCATCCAATGAACATAAAGTTTAACAAATTAGAATTTATGACATATGGAGGAATGAAGATACACAAAGAGGAATGTCATGACAGGTTTGGTCCCTGCACCAACGAGAATGTCAAGGGTCAACCAAAGAGATTCCTAAAAAATAGAATACACATCAAGCAACACAATACATGGGTAACAACATGTGTAATAATAATACAAAAGAGATAGAGGCCACATTTGCACGTTGACCTAAAACAAATCATCCTCCTCCCAATCTTACTCATCATAAAGGGATGGAGGACAAGATGCAAGAGGGATTATAGCAAGTGTGGTGTGAGTTACTAGAGCCATAACTTTTTCACCATTATCTTCTGAATCACTTTTGGAATAAGGAACAATAGGTGAATTAACATGGGTCACTGTTGGTTGTGTGTCAATATCATTCTCGTGAGTAGATGAAGCATTAATAGATATATCCTTCAAATCTATCGGTAGCTAACACTTGTAAGGAGGAAGGTTATCTTCCCCTGCAACAAGTTGGCAAGCCAAAGCACGACGACACTTCTTACTTTCTTTTACATTTTGATTTCTTTTTTTTTATTGTAATATTTGTGAAAGGAACTGTGATGTCTTCCAACGTTGGTTCCTTTTCTTCCTTTTCTCAAGGAGCATGAGGAGGAATAGAAGGAACTTGCAAAGGTTGGGAGACCATTGAGGAAGAGTTTCTCAAAGTGGGTTGATCTTCTCTCTCAACCTACGGAACAAATGGAGGTACTAAAGCATCTTCAAGTGATTGAGATTCTACGGGAAAGAGATTTCATGCAATCAATTATTTTTCACTAGACCCTGAAGAGGTAGGTAGAACAAAAATAATCCTCAAATTGCAAGGAGCTTTAGTTTGTGCTAGGCATTTGTCTCATGGTCCTAGATAGGATGGTAGATGTGGAACTATAGCATAAGCGTGAAATTCTCAGGAATGAAAAGGGTCCTTTGATTCGAGCTTTGGTTTGTTCCACTCCTGCGAGGCAGGGGGATCTATTGTCACAGCCACAGAAGATCAAGAGTTTTCAAGTGTGTTAAGGGATAATTTAGTGATTTTGTTTGCTTTAAAATTTTGATAAGATAGAAAGAATAGGTCATTACGAGGTTGAATAGAACCCTCTAGCTAAGGCCAGAAATAATCAAGTGAAAATTGTCCATGACGAGCCAAGGGTTGAAACCCACTATGATGTACAATGTGTACTTGTCCTTGGAATGGGAACTTTAAGCATTTATGAATTATTGAGGGGACCACTTTCATAGAAGTAAGTCATGGGCAACCTAACTTCACATGAAATAAGTCCGATGTAGGAATGTTAACAAGACAAGTCCAATGTTCTTGGCCCAACCTTGACAGGAAGATTCAAGGCACCAAGAGTTGAGAAAATAGACCCATCATGTGTTCTAATTGAGATTTTGGATGTCATATTTATCTCAGTGTAATTCATGCATAAAGAGGAACTCTTTAGTAACTATATTAACTATGCATACAAGATCAATGAGTACTCCCCTTATGGGTTTTTCATTAATCCTGGTAGTGATGTAGAGAGGTCCCTCAGGTGCTTGAATGGAAGCGTCATGAGGTGTGAAAGAGATAGCAGGATCAAGTTCCACTCACTCTCGACAAGGTAAATCATCTACTATACCAACCATGCTATCAAGTCTCTATGTTGATAATTGGATGGTGTAGAATTAGGTGTTGCTTCAATGTGTGTTTCTATAATTTTTACTTGATGATGGGGTACAATGGATTTCTGTAGATTTACGAATTCTAATTTGGAGCAACCAACTTATTCCCTTTATCATTTTCACCTACTATATGGATAACATTAGATTCAATGAGATCTTGAACTTCATGTTTAAGACACATACATCATTCTATGTTATGTCTAGGGCTACAATGGAATTGGAAAAAGGCATTTGCATCAAAAAAACGTGATTGCATCTTAGTGGCATCAATCTATCAAATTGGTGGAAGTTTGATGAGGTTATTGTTTAAAGTTGATACATTACTAAATGAAGAGATTCTGAAAGTTTTGAAAAATGTTGCATTTTTAGTTTTAGCTTATAAGGGGTCGAAGCAAGAGGTGTTGCGGCCACAACTCATGTATGAATGTTGTTTGAAGATGAATTATTTTTTATGAAATTTTTGTTTTTCTTTTTGAATGAATGATAATGTGGGGCAGCGGCTTTGAATTTACTAGATTCAACAAGGTGGTGTACTCATATTGACTAGCTGATAATTGATAATCATGGAGAGTTGTGCAAAGATGTATAAATTAGCTATAATGCATCAACAAAATCTTATCATGGATTTAAGTTTGTAAGTTTCCAATGAAAACTCATTGTACATCGGCATTTGAAAAAGAATAAAGTATTTGTGAGAAGAGTGCTTGATAATGCCCAATGAAATCAATCAATTTCTCCTTCACTCCTTGCTTGCAATGAACCAAGTCAACCAAGGACGATTGAGGTCCAATGTTTTCTTTGAAGTGTTGTAGGAATTGATTGATAAGCTATTGGAAATAGTTTATTGAATTCATGGATAGAGAGAAAAACCAATCCAAGGTCGTGTCTTTAAGTGACCGAGGAAGTATTTTAGCTAAGCTAGCATCATCAAATAATAAATCACTACACAAAGTTGTAAAGGCCAACACATGACTATTAGGATCCCCCTTGCCATTATACTTCTCAAAACAATGGGTTTCAAATTTCTCAAGAATCAGTGGTTTTAGAATGAAAAAGGACAGTAGACTATGGGTGTAGTAGGATGGAATGGAAGGCTAAGATAGACCTTGATTTGAATGCTAGTCATTTGTTGTTGTAAAGAGCTGACATTCTGTAAAAGCTGATTAATGATGGGATCAGGTTGCAAAATAGCTTGAGATTGTGTAGGATTAGAATAGTCAAGGCTAGGAATAGGTGATGACAATGTGTGATTAGACTTTTGGAGGTTGACTGTAAATAAGAAATGACATATTTGAAATAACCTCATGGTATGTGAGGGGGACAATGCTATAGTTGTGTTTAGGATTCCCACTTGAAACTTGATGCAAGAGCATCCTAGGCTATAGAGCAATCTTGCATCAACCAAAAATATTTGCATTTTCTTTTGATTTCTTTGATTTTCTAGTTCATTCCAGTTCAGTCACTCAAAAGTAGTTTTAGTAGTTTGGTCCACATTCTGCAACATTATTATTTTAGAACTTGCAAAGCATGACTTACCATCTAGACATCATCATGCACATCATATCCAAAATTTAGATCATTTGGATCAGTTTTTAGAAACATATTGCTACCAAAAGACTACATTTTTTCATATAACAAAGCATACAGAGCAGCCAGCTGAAGGAGAAGGATTCCGGAGCACTTCCGTGACTTGTGGAGCTAAATGAAACATCATTCAAGATATTTTTGGACCTAGTTGGCCTTCCTTGAGATCCGCATCAAGTTTCCATCATTTGCGGAGGAGTACCAGTTGCTTAAGGCTAACCCATTTGTTCTACATGTTCACCTTTATTAGAGATTGTAACTTATTTCTTGGCCGATGTAGAGGACTTAATGAGCTTGGAGATGATATATATAGATCTCTAGGATGTATTAGGAATTCAGTTAGCATAATTCATAAGAGAGATAATTTGGTTTTTTTCAGATTGGTGCTTCATTGCCAAATCTTGCATTATCTGTTGTAACTGAACCCAGACCTGTGAGCCCTTATTTTGTAGCCTGCATGTTGCCAGCATATAAGTATTTTGAATCTATGATATACTGAGCATCTTAATATTTCTTTGCATTTCATAATTGAGTTACTTCCATTGTGTTTACTCTTGTTGCATGACCTGGACAATTCATTTTGTGAACCCTCTGACCGTGACTGCACCAAAACTCCAAGACTTGTGTTAGCACTACTATCGAGATGTGCAATGGTGGTGAGAATAGAAGTATATGTTGATGTAGAAGATGTCGGTGTCCCTATTTGTTTTTGAGTTGATGACATAATGTTATTATCCACTATGTGAGCTAAGTTGTGTAAGATCTCTATGCCTTCTTGCCAATTCAAGTAGAAAATTTATTATACCATCGACAAGAGGCACATCTTCCTCAACTAAATGTTTTGTGCCCACAAATCTCTAAAAACAATCCAACTTAGTGTCTATTTTTTGAATTTGTGCTTCAGGTACATGAGCCACGAGGCTATCTATGTCTATAGAGTCATGAGAATTTTGTACTTCAGATATCATGGGTAAAGTAGACATGTGATCCAAAGGTGATGAATTCCCATGTGTGAATAATTTAACAACATTGGATTCTGATGTGGGAACATCAGAGCTATTTAAAGCACTAGAACCCATGATCCTATAACTTCTCCTTACAAGGATGTTAGATTTAGGACATCGGGTCACAAAACACATAAAATACTTCACAAGCTTTATGACACACAAAGTGCACTTGTAGAAGGAGATGATGATAATACGGAATATGTAGATGATGTGATAGGACTTTTTCTTTAGTTTTCTTAGTGAATCAATGTTTCCAAATGATTAATCATATGTCACAAATATACGCATTGAATATCCAATCAATTCAACAAATAATCAAAGCAATGAAGATGTATAAGTGCTTGCTATCTAATTAAACCATTAACGAATCAGATCTGGAACATCAAATAGATCATATTTGAATGAAGGTTGTAAAATTTTGAAACTTTTCAGGTTCACCAAAATGTTTAATAGAAAAGAAAGACCATATCACTAGTCAATTAGCTAGGTCAATCCTTTCAATCAAACATTGGAACACAAACCAAGCTTGGCTACAGTCTTTAAGGAGAGCCAAGCTACAGGAGGTTATGTCCCTTTGTTGTATTTTTAAAGGATTGAATCAAGTTGACTTAGTCTAAGGTTTTATAATAAAAATATGTTAAAATAGAGAAATTGTACCTTACAAATCTAAAGACCTAGAAAACTAGAGTTGGAGTGAGTATAGTAGAACTGTCAAGGGCTACTGTCAAAATTTAGGGAAAATCTAGGAGGACAAAGTTGATCGAGAATTACTGTCCTAGGGTTTCTGCTTGGATTTCATGGGTTTCCAAGAGTTGGGGTTCACATTCATCAATCAGCTCCTGGATCTTGCACACTTGTTCTTGATCTTCTAGAATCTACACAAACACAAAGAGAAGGTTTGGTCCATTTTAAGGGCTTGGCTTAGTCAAACCTCATGAATGGTGCTTCCACCTCCACAACATCCAAGATGATGATAAGAGAGTGTGCGTCCTTGGAGGACAGAGGCAAAATCAATAATAAAATCAATGATGTAATAAAGTACCTTTACCATCCCCTTTTTTAGCAAGACTTGTTTATAGGTTGAGTTAGGACATTGAAGGCTTGGAAACTAGAAAGTTGGCTCAACACTTGATTTTACTTGTATTTTTGGCTAGCAATATTATTTAATATTTTTATAAAAGCCAAAAATAATGTTATTTCCAGTCAAGGAAAAATTGATGGATGGAAAAGGTTACCTCTCGAAATGAAGTGGAGCAATGGTCACTTGCAAAGATACAGAGGGTTTGAGAATCAATTCTGGGTTTTACGGGGAGATCCCGGAGGGCTAAGGAGAGGTGATTTACCTAGCAAAGAGGGCAAAGCTAGATTTGGTAGAGCTATTATGAATCATAGGGAGGTGATTTTAACTGGAGCAAATGTAATTAAACTTGGTAATATGTGAGCTGGGACCATGCAAAAGATGGATCAAAATAATAGAGTGAGTTTACAAGGAAAATGTAGGTAGAGTGGGAATTGGAATAGGGGACAGAGGTATGAAGGTAAAGGAGGTTTTGGGTAGAAAAAGAAATAGGGGCCCATGAAGAGTATGGGTAGTAAGATGTTTGTTATGCTAGAGGAATATATAGTAGGCGGCATAGATCAATACAAGGAGCGAGCCCTTTTTGTGAAATGGTGTGGTGAAGGATGCTCGAGCATAGAAATAATGGATTGGTGGCTTCAATCTTATGTCGAGCGGGTAAGCATTCGTCCTCTAGCTAATTCTTTCTTTCTTCTAGAATGTATTTCTAGGGAGTTGAAAATGGAAATTTTATATGGGGATCCGATTTTCTTCAATGGGTCAAGCTTTCATCAGATACATTGGTCATCAGCGTTTGATCCCATTAAAAACAAATTCTCCAAAACACTTATTTGGGCAAGTTTGAGGGACCTTCCCATAGAATTCTGGGATATAAAAGCCCTAATCAAAATTGGGGATGAACTAAGAGTCTTTGTAGGGGTCGAGGAGGATTTTCTTAAAGGGAAAAATGGGTCAACAACAAACATTTGTGTGGAAATGGATATAGATGTGGGATTATATAGAGAATTAGAGATTGTTACGAAGTTTGGTAAATGGCCTCAAAAAATTGTTCAAGTGGATGGTTGAAGGAATGGAAGATGCTTTTTGAGAAGGAGTTTTGAAGTAGGATCATTTGGGGTGTCACCTAAAGGTAAATCCCTCCTAACACCATTAAAAAAACTAGAAAAACTAGGGAGAACCCTCTAGAAAACTTTCACCAAGAGGTAAATAAGGATAACGAGTTGGAGATAGATCAGCAAGGTAACAAGATGGGCCTAAATCAGGAGGTCTTAGAGATGAGAGAAACATGGGTCAATGCAAAAACTTAGGAGTTGGAAGTAAATGTAGAGGAATAGAGCAGTAGTCCTCCTTTGGCTTGTAAGAGTGCAGCAGTAGATTCCAGTCTAACTAGACAAAGAAGGAATTCACTTACAAAGGGGAGAGAAGTCTCTCACATTAAACAAAAAGAAAACATGAAGGAAGGGGCTGAATGGCTAGAAATCTTGCCCTCTCCTCAAAGGGTAGAATAGTCTCCCTTAGCACCATTGGAGAACTCTGCTTCTATGTTTTTGAGCACAAAGGAGACATCTCTCCTGGAAGAACAGGTGTTGGAGGAAGTTTGCGAGCTTATGGATAATTTAATCACAAATGAGGAGGTATCAAAGTTCTTGGAAGATCTACATTTTGAATAGGAGAACACAAGGTTGGAGCTCTGGAATACTTTGGATGAGGAGACATATTTGATTGAAAATGAAAATGATCTATTGTTTGGGTCCAATGAAATACTAGCAGAAGATGGTTAGCTGGAGGTCACGAAAAAGTTAGGGATTGCTACAACTACTCCTAAATTACAGAGTCCAAATTGTGGGCAGAGGAAAATTCCTGGTAGGAAGTCAAGCAAAGCAATGAGGGTTAAAGATGGAGAGGCAAAGGGCCAAACAAAAATCTCTTGGATGTTAAGATCAAGTAAGGGGACTCCCCTTCCCTAGGAGACATGAGGTTCATAACATGGAATGTTAGGGGCCTAAATTCCCCTAACAAACAACGTTTGGTCAAGTGAAGAATTAAGCTAAGTCAAGGAATAGTTTTTATTCTTCAAGAAACAAAATTGACCAACATGGATTTTGAGAATTTCAAGAAAAAGTTGAGACATTGGAGTGGACTCTCAGTTCAAGCTCAAGGAGCCTCAAGAGGTCTAGTTGTTTTCTGGGAAGCAAAATCAATATATGTCACTAAAGTAGATGAAATTCTAAACTTGATAGCTTGTAAAGTGAAGAGTTTCAACTCACACTTAGAATTTATACTCCTCAACATATATGGCCCTAATGGATGCATCCAGAAAAGAGAAACATGGCAAGAGTTGGATAGTTTCCTATCTAGAAATCAAGATAGTCAAGGAATGCTTGGTGGGGACTTCAATGTCATTCTTAGTGTAGATGATAAAAGGGGAGGTAAAGGATATGTTTCTCAATCTCAGAAAGATTTTGTGGATTGGGTGGGTAGGAATAATCTCATGGAGATACTTCCCACGAATGGGAAATATACTTGGACCAACAAAAGACTAGGATTCAGCCACATTGCAGAATAGCTAGATAGATTCTTCTTTGTAGGGGATCTCTCATCTTTCCCTTTTTAGTTAGTCAACACAATTGTGCCTTGTTCAGGCTCTAATCACTTCCTCGTTCAATTGGAAATTTTGGGTGAAAAAAAGCCAAATAGGAGTCCTTTTAAATTTGAAAAAAAAATTGGACTTAATCAAAGAATGGTGGAACAGGGAATTCATTAAGGGCTCAAAGATGTTCATCTTTGTGTCAAAATTGAAAATACTAAAACATAAATTAAAAGAGTGGAATATGGATCATTTAAGGATATTTTTGAAAGCAAAAGAGCTCTAGAGGACAAGCTTCAGGAATTGGAGAACAAGGTCATTTCTGCAGGAATGGATCAAGAAAGTTTTCAAGAAGAAAAACAACTTATGTCAGATCTAGAAGACATTTTGGCAAAATAAGAAAAATTCTAGAGACAAAAATCTAGAGAGGTCCAGATTAAAGAGGGTGACAATAATACTAAATTTTTCCATAACAACACCAAACAAAGGAGAATTGTGAATCGAATCTCCTCCCTCAAAAAAATTGATGGCACACTGGAAGAATCAGCCTCAGGTATAGTTGATATGGTAGTCTCCTTTTTTAAGAATCTACTTTCAGCAGAAGAGGATTCCCAACTCCTCCCTCAGAGGATGTTGCTCCAGAATATCCTGAGCTTAATCAAAGAGGATCAAAATAGGTTTTTGAATCAAAATTTCTTGAAGGATGAAATTAAATTTGCTTTCTTTCAACTTCACCCAGATAAGGCCCTTGGCCCAGATGGATGGCCAACTAGATTTTTTCAAAAAATTTAGATGATTTTAGGGAAAGAGATGACAGAGGCCATCAATGCAACGTGGAGGTCAAGGCATCTTCTTCGAGAATTAAACAATACCTTTATAGCTTTGGTGCCAAAAAACAAGAAGCTTCTTCTTTAGATGAATTTAGACCTATTTCTTTGTGCAATACTTTATATAAAGTAATGACTAAAGCAATGGCAAATAACCTTAAAACCATGTTGTCAGACATCATATTGGAAGAATAGATGGGTTTTGTTCTAGGGAGATCAACACTAGATGGCGTAATAATAGGTCAAGAAGTGATTCACTCCATTCAGTCAACTAAAAAATCAGGGATGATTGTCAAATTAGACATTAAGAAGGCATATGACAAAGTGGATTGGAGATTTCTTTTGAAGACTATGGAAGCTTTTGGTTTTAGTAAAAAATGGTTGAACTGGGCATATCAATGCATCTCCACACCTAGATTCTTGGTCCTAATAAATGGATCTCCTGAGGGTTTCTTTGAATCATTGAGAGGGATTAGACAAGGGGATCCATTGTCCCCCTTTTTTTATAATTATGGCAGAGGCTCTAGGGAGAGCAATTATGCAACAAATCAATATTAGAAATCTATTACTACTGGAAGTCACAAGCTCACTCCCGCTAGTTTCTCATTAGCAATTTGTTGATGACACTATGTTGTTTGGAGCAACTAAGCGTAAAGAAGCTCAATGCCTTCAAAATCTCCTTAATCTTTATACTCTGGAAACAAGTCAAGAGGTCAGCAAAGAAAAATCTTAGATTTTCTTCTTCAACATAGACTTGCAGATGGAAAAAGACATAATGCAGATTTTAGGTTTCAAAAAGGGGCATCTTCCTTGTACTTATCTAGGTCTTCCTTTAACAAAAGGTCTAAGAGCCTCAATGTTTTAGGAGAATTTGATTCAAAAGATGGGGGATAAAATAACTTCTTGAAAAGAAAAATGGCTCTCTTGGGTGGGAAGGTGGACAATGATCAAAGTGATTATCTCAGATAATTTATATCATGTCTTGTTTGGCCTTGCCGAAGGGAGTAGAGAGTAAATTGGATCAACTCATGAGAAATTTCTTCTGGCAAGGTACGGAGGAGAAGGATAAGCTAGCTCTTGTGGCTTGGGATAAGCTATGTAGATCCAAAAAAGAAGGTGGAGTGGGTTTGCAAAACCAAGCAATCCAGAACAAAGCTTTAAGGGCCAAACTAATTTGGAGGATGTATAAGGAACCCCATAGTAAATGAGCTCAAATCTTGAGTGGTAAATATCTAGGAAATGTTTCCCCGAAAGAGATTTTGACTTCCTCTAACACTCCTAAAGGGTCAAGGATATGGAACTTCATGATCAATTGTAAGTCAGTCATCACAGACTTGCTTTCTTGGGATGTCCATGATGGGAATAAAGCAAACTTCTAGTTTGACTCTTGGGAAGGATATCCAAAATTGGATGACATTAAAGACACTCCACAAATCAAGGAATGCCTCTCAAGGACTTGGAGGAACAAGCTAAAAGATTATATTATTCAAGGCTCAAGAGAAGAAGGATTCCAATGGAAATGGAGGGACTTTTCAAAATTTAACTTCAACCCCCAGGAGGAGGAGAGCCTTAACCAAGAACTGAGGAAAAGGACATTGACTCTTAGACATGGAATAGACTCCATTGTTTGGTGCGGTTCTAAGACTGGCATTTTTTCTATTAAGGTGGGGTATGAGATTTTAGTTTTGCCACAAAGGGGAATGAGAAACATTATTCCTCTTCAATATTGCTGGAACAAATTTGGGATCCCCAAAGCAAGTTTATTCACATGGGTGGCTTTGAAGAAAAGAATTTTAACAATTGAAAGATTTAGAAAGATGGTTTTTAAGGTCCTTCATGATGCCCTTTATACAGAGATCAAGAGGAATCAGTGGATCATCTTCTCCTTGGTTGTCAATTTTCTTTTGAGTGCTAGCGGTGGTTATGCACGAAGTTAAGATGGAAAAGTGCTCTTCCTAATGATATTTTGTCTTTGTTTCAATATTGGCCCAATATTAAAAGACACTCCACTTATCAGTGTTTATGGTTGGTGAGCCCTTCAATTTTAATTTGAGAAATATGGAAGGAAAGGAATAAAAGATTATTCCAAGAAAGAAATGAGCATCACCTCCCTCCAAAACAAGATTGAAGCAAGCATAGTGGAAATAATCAACAGTAAGTTGAATTTTATGAAGCTAAAGGGGGTAGCCTTTTTAGATTGGGATGCCATCATGAGACTTCATTGGGGGGATTGAGAATTCCCCCTTGTTCTAGTTTAGAGGGTCAAAGTAGTATAGATTTGAGGTAGCGGGTTGTGTGGAAAGCTCTGCAAGCAGGTTGGGTGAAATTGAACTTTGATGGCTCAACAAGACGTAATTCGGGTCCCTCAGGAGCAAGTTTTATCATTAGGGATTGGCAAGCTAGAACTTTGGATTCTTATGCTACTCCCCTCCTAGTAGGCACCAATAATGAAGCTAAGTTCAAAGCCCTGTTACATGGGTTGTCTCTGTGTATAAATATCAGAGCTAGGAAAGTGGAAGTAGAAGGTGATTCAACAATTGTCATAAATGCCTTAAGATCAAGGAAAACCTCAAACTAGAAGCTTAATTCCTTTTTAGAACAAGCTCAGAGATTGTTAGAAGCTTTTGAAGCCTTTACAACAAATCACATTTACCGCAAAGGTAATGGGGAAGCAGATTTTTGAGCAAATAGAGGGGTCGATGGGGTTGAGGATACCTTTTTAGTGGAAGATTTGTTGCAAATAAAAACTTTTTAGTTGATCAGATTTCCAAAAATAAAAAATATATCTCAAAAGAATTCCAGCCAGAAAGCATTAGTAGCCCATGTCCTTTGGCACATTTGGACAGACCTCACATAGTCGGGTAGTCGAGCTCACTCGTGCGCCATTAATGCAGGTGGGTTGGACACGCAGGGCATGGCTCTATTTAATAGAGCTCACCAAGGTTTTATGCATATCAATTTCAAAGTTGGTCTGCAAAGAATATGGAGACTCCCATTTGCGTTTGAAATGCTATAAGGCAAATGGCCTTCCTAGGCTTCATCACAGATTCAAGATTGAAGAAGATTACCAAGCCTCATAGAATAGTTTGACTTCATTCCTTGGAGTTGGAAGCGATCAAAATGGTGTTGGGTAAGGACTTTCTTATGGATAGAAATAGATATCATGTAAATTCTGACATTGCATCTTGGTTTTTGGCTTCTCTTCTGGACCTTGGCGGCAACAAGGTTGAGATTCTACTCTTGTTGTGAGAAATCTTCAAGGTGGACTTCCGGGGAATAGATTTGGAAGTGTGATGGGGGTAGAAATTGGAGTGGGTATCCCACGAGCCTCAGACCTAGCTATGATGATCCTACTAGACGCTAGTGTTCATAGGCTCCCTTTTCTCCTCAATTTGACAGACAGGGCCCTAGGGTGCCATCACCATTGAGCAACTATCGGAAGGAACTTTCTACGACTTTCCCAAGCTCTGGACATGACGTCAAATGGAGAATGGATGTTGAGGCTTGTAGATCCGGTCATCAATGGTGACTTCTATGGTTTTCCATAGCTATGTTTTGCTTCTTCACGATTTTTTGCAGTAAATATCAATGAACCAGCTTGAAGGTTTTGAAGTTAGTTGACGATATCCAGGGGTTTTGTAAAAATGAGACACAAGGGGCACAGTTTCCCTATCTGAATATTTCTGGGTAAAAATGAATTACAAGGGGCAGAGCTTCCCCCATCTATTATGTTTTTGTAAAAAATGAGATACAAGGGGAATCGCTCCCCCATTTGTAAGATTTTTTGAAATATTATTAATAGAATACCTGCTCAGTGGTTTATTGACCAAAAAAAAATAAAGTACCTTTACCATAACACAAACCCTAGTGGGATGACTCAAGATCCCCATAAGGATGGAGATGAAGGAAGGAGCTTCCTTTGAAATCTATAATGAATGTTAGAAACCTGCAACAGAGAGCATCACATAATCTACATAATCTTCACAATAGAGCTTTCATCACTTGTATAACACTTTTGATCATATCAATTCCTTAGTAGCTTTCATCTATTTTTCAATCTAGCTCAAATAGGAGGAATAAACTTCTTTATATATCCATATAAACTCATTTTTGAGAAAACCTTTGAGCAAAGCCTCCAAAGTATAATACCTAGGGTAACAAGGCTGACACCCAAGGCCACTCAAACTTTCTTTTTGCAAAAGTCTGGGACACTAGTGCTTGGGTGCTAGTGTCTAGGAGTTTGAGGTCCTTTCAGGGCCTACACCTAGAACCACTTTGTGCTTCAAAATCTGGTCTTCTCTCAATAGGAGTTTATCTAACAGTCTAGAAGGGTGTTAAACTTAGTGTAAATTACCAGTGGAAACAATTTACATAACAATTGATTTTATACATGGATGGCTCTCAGAGGCTCTGATAGGCCTCTATTTTTAATTTGTACTAAAAACTGAATGATTTAATGGACATGACACAAAGCCTCAGCCAGAAACGTGCAGACGGGCATCAAATTTCATCCATACATTCTTGTATGTATGCCAAAATATACATTTGTCCTTGTATATCAAAATATACAAGCACCCTTGTATGTACATTCACTGATGTACATGCATTTCCTTTTTCTATCGCCATGATACATAACCACCGGCTTTACCCTTAATCCTTCCACCGATGACTGTGGTCACAATGATACATGCAAACTTCAACCTCCAATCGCTGGTTCCCCTTACCTCTGTGGCCGGTAGCCTTATGTATCTCAACCTAATGTATAAGCGCAATGTCTATTTCCAATATACAAGCACTCGATGCAAATAAAACATACAATCTTTCCTTTGACCGGCGTTGACTCCTTTGTATCAAACTTTGTATCTGCGGAATGTATATTTGGACATACAATCAAATATACAACCACAAAATATACATCTGTGAAATATAGCTAGGAATATTCCCTTCGACGGTGGTTGACCATTGACTTCGATTGTATCAGCTCAATGTACATTCAGTATATGCAAACTATAAAAGTGCATTTGATGTATACACAGAAATATGCAACTGCAGTATACTCACAGAATTTATACCAAAAGATGTATACTCAGAACTTGTATGACCCGATGCCCCTTAACGATATACACAAACTTTGTATATCTTGAATGTATTACTTCAATGTACATTTAGAATGTACAAACCCGATATGCAGACAAAAGATGCATCTCCCATCTATCTTTGGTGAATGTATCTTTGACTCACCGTTGACCCGCTTGCATGTATCAAATGTACCTCTGACTGCTTGTATGTTCCAACATACAACAGCAATATGCGAATGACAAATACACACAGAATGATCCTCGGATACAAAAGCGATATACACAGGAAATGTATATCTGAACTACTTTACCCTTATGCCTTCAAAACATACATTCTTATCATGTTTTGAAACCCGAACCGGTTAGCGATATACGCACAGATACAAATGCGATATACACACAGACTAAATGTCGCATACAAAAACTATATATCTGTCAAATGTACATTTTGACAAAACCCTCAAAACTTCACAAATTTCACACAAAAAATACTGTGATCGGGTCAAACCATTTCCTGAGCAACTTTAACTTAGAATTTAACCTTCAAACCCTAGCACATGAGGATGCTAGGACAAATCATAGCATGCTATAAATCGATCCCACAAACATGAAATGCATAAACAGAAAAATGAAAATGTAAACTAAACTATTGTACATGTCCATTCCACCGATTCAGAGAATCAACCGGTGGAATGGATGGATGAATCCATTTCCCCTGCAAACAAGAGAATCAATACACAGATAGCTCACAAACTAGACGAATGAAACCAACAGGATCCTCCTTATTCAATATTAGAAATGCATATAACTGTTTGATTTCACAATCCCACTGTATCACAATACCCTGCCGAATCTCAAAACACAATGTTTCCCTTATAACTGTCTCTATCCTGATCTAGGGCATAAATAGCTACTCTTTACAAGTAGTATAGACTCGATTCCCAGCGGCTGGGAGAAGACAGCTAAGACAGCTAGCATAACAAACTTCCAACTAACTTGCACATCAACCTAGATCAACCTAAAACATACGCATTGGTCCAATGGACCTTATTACATCACAAAGTCAAAACATACTATAATTAGACTTATGCTTTATTTTGAAGGGGTGCTCCTGCACCATACTCCCCAGAAGAAGAAATCTTAAGTCCACTTGAGATGAGAGGATGTAGGTCTGAACCATGTTTGTTGATCTGGTCTTCAGTCATCCACATTGCTTCTGAATCAGGTTTTCCCTGCCAAGCCACCAAATATTCCATATATTCTTTGTTCCTTGTTTTCTTAATCACTCTTATGTCCAAAATCTTCTGCAACTGTGGTGGATCATGTTTAGGAATGTCATCAGTGACTGTATCATGGAATGTGTCCTATTCTTCATCTGGATTATGCTTGTATGAAGTTAAATCACATACATTGAAGATAGGTGATAAACCAAGATCTGAAGGAAGTTGGATCTCATAAGCATTTTGTCCACACTTTTTCAAAATCTGACATGGTCCAATCTTCCTCTGCATGAGTTTGGTATATTTGCCTTTAGGAAGTCTTTCTTTTTTCAAATGAACCCATACCAAATCTCCAACATCAAACTGTACATCTTTCTTCTTTGTATCAACATACTCCTTATACTTCAAAGTAGTTTGCTGGAGTTGGTTCTTGACCTGATCATGTACCTCTTTTATGGCTTCTGCAAAAGCTTCTCCATCTACACTAACAGAATCTCTTGTAGGCAAGTTTCTTAACTCTAAAATACCTCTTGGGTGCATACCATACACTATCTGAAAAGGTGATTTCCCTATGCCACTGGGAGACAAACCTATTGGGTGGCCTTGTCTACTTCTAGAGGCCAATAGTGTAGCCTTATTGTTAGCAATTAGGATCTTACGATACTAATCATTATAAACAAAATATAAAATATATAAAATGAGAATTATACAAGCATAGATTTAACACATTACACAAAATATACATGGGGAAAACCCTTTCGGGTAAAAAAACCCCATAAAGCATCATTTTATTAAAACGCTTGCAAAAATAATCTATTAAAAATAGACGAAACATGTCTACATACTTCCACATGGCCAATAATACCTCCTATGCATAGTGATAATTCACTATAAATCTCTAAATTCCCTTCCCTCTCAAATGAGAGAGAACCTCCTTAAATATATAAGGGGTGACAAAATACCTAAAGGGGTATTAGTCACACCTATTCAAAGCAGCCATTTGTAAATAATTAATAATTTAATAGTATTAGATAATTAATTAATTAAATGGTATATACTTTATAAAGCATATAATAAACATAAGGTTTTATAACCTTATATTAAAACAATATAAATGTTATAAGGATATGACCCCTAATAACATTATGCTCTAACACTCTCCCTTAATGTTAATGGGGCATCACATGTTAATTTCTATAAAAGAAAAAATGAAGTACTCTAGTAACGTAAGTCTTCTTTGACAGTGATAAATAGGGACGTGAATATATGCCAAAATGAAAAGCATGTATTCTGAACTACATGAAAGTCATCTTGTCACAATTTATAATCCCAATGTTTTAAAAATGATGCTTAATCAAGGTCTTATAATGTTTTTATTAGATCCCGAAACTCCTCAAACCAACCTTTCTCAGGTTTATTACATAGTTCCCATAGGTCTTATATAATACAATGCTCTTACAAGTGGAAGATTTATAAAGGAAAGAATTTTCAATATGCCCATAGGGCTTACATATACTACCTAAAGGTCTTATGTTATGCATGTTAGGTCTTACATCCAAGGATTTAGCCATATATAATTTCTAAAAGGTCTTATTCTATGCCTTTTAGGTCTTACATCCTGAGGTGTTATAATGCAGGTCTTATTTTATGCCTTATGTCTTACATCTAGAGGTGCCATTGTCATGCACACTCCCCTCAATGGCAACTCCTTATGGTCAAGTATTGATTTGACTTTGGATAATTTAGTATTACACATAGGTTTGATGATATACTACATATATGATTTCTTTTAATGGGAGCCTAGCCTAGCTCTTCTTGATCTTAGTATCTTTGTCATTTGATAATTAGTATAATAGAACTAGAGAATAATATTAGGATGGAAAGATTTTCTTTTGAATGTAGTGCCCATGAACTTCAAATGTGCTTTATTTATGGAAATAAGAGTCTTCGGTAAGAGTAAATAGCTTGGGTTATCATATAATAAAGTGGGATTTGTAATAGCACCCAGATGAAAAACTCTTCTAGTATTCTCTTAAGCCACATTGATTCTTTTGTACTTTACTTTATAGTCACCTTTTGATTAAAGGGTTATAGAAGATAGATATTTAAATATTATTCCATCCATGTGATAGCAATTGCACCATATTTTGAAGGCATAGTTTGAGGTATTTGTCCAAATCTATTTGCACTCCCATAATAGCATCCTCCCATACTTATTGGCCACATGGTCCATAAACATGTCATTAAGCATCACGATAGAGAGAATTAACTCTTAAAAAATGAGAGATGAAAAGGAGAAAAACTTTTAATTTTTTATTAGTCTTACTTTTTATTAAACTTATTTTTTTATTAGAAAATAGTCTTACTTTCTATTAATTTTATTTTTTAGACCTATTTTTTATTAAAAAAATAGTCTTACTTTTTATTAATCCTCTCTTAACATCATTTCAGTAAAGGATATTACTATCTTTTTATAAATGTTACGACTCCCTATTAAAAAAGAACTACTTCCTTTATATATAGACTTAAAGAATGTGAGACTTTAGAAAGGATGCAATTTATATTATGGAAGCATGTGACTTTCTTTTAAGGTTATGACTCCTTAAGGATTCAGGGTGCTACCACAATAATGGGTTACACTTTCTAGGACATCCTATTTTTTGCTGAAATCACATATTTTTAGAAAATATAATTATTTAAGCCTTGAAAGGTTCCATTTAAAGGATTTTATTTGAAGAGGGTTTGATCAAAGCCCCTTAGATTCAAACTCCCTTGGATAGAACCCCGCTAGTTTTAAACCATACCTATAATGGAATCTCCTCTGCACCTATCAAAATGCTGATAAAAAATTCCTTTTGATTTACCTTTTGGGGCATCAAATGAATTCATTTAAAATTTATGTTTTGTAAGCATGTAGTCCTTATTATAAGCTTCCCAAAAAGTATAATTTTAAATACATTTAATTTGATTATTATATTTATTTTTTATTTCTTGTGAATGTAGGTTTTTCAATGAACATCAAGGTCTTTGTTTCACACATACAAAAAATAGGAAAATAGAGAAAAAAATATTTTAAAAAATACACGTCCTCTATGTATTGATGTCCTTATTCCAACAAAAAAAATTGAATTATGATACATACAAAAAAAGTTATGTTGGATAGAATACGCCTATGTCTAAATTATAATTGGTTTGACTTCAAAACTTAATTAAAAAAATATTCAACAAAACATTATGAAACCAAATATATCATCTAGATATCGGTGTTACCAATCTAAATTCAAAAGAATCAAAATTTTATCTTTTGTAGAAAAAAAGTTATGTGCGAAAGAATACACATCACTTTAAAAAAATGTTGTTTACTATTAAAAACTAGTTATCGAAGGAGATGCAAAATTTTTTACAATTTAACTCCAAAATTTTTTTTAAAAATTATTTAGAATCTACAGACAAAATCTCACAAATCACTAGTTCGCATCATCTTCAAATTCCTAATTGTTTAGCGGCTATAGGTGTTAGAAAGTGAAGATTTAGTTCAAAATGTTGATTTCAATGTCAAGTTTGGATAAAAAGTGTAACCCATTATTGTGGGATGACCCTTCAATTTTAAAGGATGTGACTTTCCATTATAAAGGTTACACCTCTATTTAAAAGGAAAACAACTCTTTTAAAGAGATAATGACTCTTTAAAAAAAGATACAACTTTCTATTTTAAAAAATGACTTTATTTAAAGGAAGTGAAAATATACAACTTTTTCTTTTAAAATATGACTTTACTTAAAAGGAAGCAAATTTCAAGGAGGAAGCAACCTTCATTAGAAAAGATTGTGATTCAATTAGAAAGGGAGTGACTACCTATTATATAACATGTAGGGATCACAACCCTTCACTCCTAAAGGATGTGACTAACTAATTTCCTCATTTCATTTAAGGGTTTGCAAGTTTTAAAACTTTAAAAATTAACATTTGAGATTTTGCAGGTTTTAAAAATTAAAAATTAAAAAACATTAAACATTTGGATTAAGGGCTTGTACTTGACCTCTCTAAAAGTCACAACCCTAGGTTTTTTAAGAATGTGATCTATTAAATAGAGCACAATTTGATCGTATATGATGATTGAATCATATAAAATAAATAATATATGTATGTGATTAATGAGTTGATTAATAGGATTCATGGCTATTTATTGGTAATTTTAAAATCATTTGATGTATAATGCACACACACAAACAGATATATATGTGTGTGTGTTATACTCCAACTAAATTTGATGATATAAATCCTTATTTCTTAAAAGAGAATCAAGAATCTATAGGACTAATAAAAATATAATATATCAAAAGACGTAGTCAAAGATAAGTGGCAAAATGAATGACAATCTCAACTCGTAACTTAACACCACACAAAGAAGAACCCATTATGGAGAATTTCATGAATATGTTAAACAAAAATTAGTATGAAAATTCTCTCAGATATCACCTATAAAATAATAGAAAAGACACACTAGATGTCTTGCACAAATGGCCTTGCACATGTATTGATTGGGCATAAAGAGGATTCCTATCAAGTTTTACACACCTTCTAGTATAACCTGTAAAAATGATTAGTATAGCCTAACCTACTCTGATACAATGTTAGAAATTAGAATCCTAGGATACTAATCATTATAAACAAAATATAAAATAAATAAAATGAAAATTATACAAGCATAGATTTAACACATTACACAAAATATACATGGGGAAAACCCTTTCAGGTAAAAAAACCCCATAAAGCATCATTTTATTAAAACATTCACAAATAATAGTTTATTAAAAAATGGAGTAAACCTAGGGACACTCCTCTACATACTTCCATATGACCAATAATACCTCCTAGGCATAGTGATATAATTCACTATAAATCTCCAAATTCCATTCCCTCTCAAATGAGAGAGGACCTCCTTAAAGATAGGAGAAGGGGTGACAAAATACTTGAAGGTGTATTAGTCACACCTATTCAAATCAACCATTTGTAAATAATTAATAATATAATAATTATTAGATAATTAATTATTAAATGGCATATGCTTTATAAAGCATATAATTAATATTAGATTTTATAACCTTATATTAAAACAATACATAAATATTACAAGGGTATGACCTCTAATTACATTATGTTCTAACACTTATCTACTTAGGTTGGCCTTGTCTTTGTCAACCAAGAACCTACAACTTTTTAAGAATTTGAAACAAAAACTTTCGCCCTAGTTTCCTTCTATAACTTATTCTAGATTTGTAAATTCTTCAAAAACTAACCTAGAACTACAAATTTGCGAAAGAAGACCTATTGTGTGGTTACACAACACGCCCCATTTTTCCCTAGCAAAATAGGGAGCCAACTTTTTTCTTGCTTTGCTTGGCTTGTTTTGATTTCCTTTGTTTTGGGTGGTATGGTAAAAACATTGTCAAATGTATGTCTAGATCCTATCCTAGGCATATCCGGATCTTGAATTATGAATCAAGTTTTCCAAGTATGATTTATCCCTTATGAAACCTGCCAAATGAAAGAGAATGAAATTCTAAGCAGGTTTACCTTTTGTAGCATCCATAAATTCTTTAAATCAAGGAATTTATTCACGGTCAAAGTCTTGGTCAATGGTCATGTGGATATTCACATTTACACTTAAATGTCCTCACATTTGTTAATGTCCAGACAAATTGTCCCAATCAAAAATTTGAGAAAATTTCTAAGTAAAGGTCATATCCCGATATTCGCAAATGTGTTCCCGTCAAATTGTATCCTATTGTGTAGCAAAGTCATCATATTCATGGATATTCATGGGTCTGGAGATTCAATCTTAATATCTAGGCATTCAATTAATGTCCATACACTATTTAATATCCATACTCTTTTAATGTCTTGACCTTTAATATGAACATCTGGATGACATCATCCAACTTTGTCTCAAGGAAATAACAAATAATGATGACATCATCTAGACATTCAGGGACAGTATATTTCACAAATGTTGTCTAGACATTAACTTAATGTCCAGACCTTCTGAATATCCGAATATGTCACTTTCCTCATGACCAAGAATTACTTTAAGAGGGATGACATCATTAGGGCATTTAGACTTAGAGATATTTCGTGAAGTCTAATATCCAGATATTTCTTAGTATCCATATCACTGTCACTTACGAACAAAATTTACAACCTCCCATGGACCAATCAGATGATGCCACATAGCATGTAGTTGACTTTCTAAAGTGGACATTTTAATGCCTTGATATTCAAAATCAAAAGGGAAATGCCTTAGGATTTGAACGTCCTGATATCCATCCTTGGGTCAACATTTGACCAAATGATTAATGACTTAATATGGATATGCATATGGACATTCCAAAAAGTGAGCACATTACTTAAATGTTTTATATGTGCATAAATTATATCCGGACTTCATTTAATGTCGTGAAAGAGAGTCGTTGGCCTTTTGAACTTTCAAATTAAAATCCACCACTTGTAATGATCTCCCAAATCATAGGTGGATATCCACCAACAGATGTAATTTAGCATTTATTAGGCCCTAATTCATTATTTTAATGCATAAAACCTAGATTTTAATCATTTTAAACTTACCTAAGCATTCAGAAGAGAATTTGTAGAGCTCTGGTGATTTTCACAATGACCATTACAACAATCCTAACCCTGAACAGAATGGTACAGATGACAAATGGAAGATGGCAAACAGTGATTACACAGTGAAAAGAGCATATCCAGACATTTAAATTAGGTTTTTAGCTCTAGAAATAGGTATGTAAAAAATAAAACCCTACTTTTGTCATTTGTTATAGCACCGTAATGCAAGGTAAATATGTAATTAGGGTGATTTTGTCTACATCTACACATGTTTATGCCGTGAAATAGTAAAATCAAAATACCTAGGTAATAATAGTCAAAATGATAAAATGTTAAGATATGCATGTCTGATAATTGCAGGACAAGATGTAGGACAGGAAGAATAGGAACAAGGTAGAGTTCAAGAACTCCATGTTCCCATCTCCTGGGGCCTCAGGTTTTCAGTTTGGACAGATAGGAGATACCCATTCTGGTAACATAGACATGGATGAATGGACTACCAAATCAGTGGAAGGAAGTGGGCATCCTATTCTGCAAAATATCTACAATTCTGGGATGTGGAATGCAGTAGGGTTTCCTTTTGCAATAGAGGCCATAGAGTTGGTAGTAGCATGTGCACAAAATTACAACTCTAAAAATAAGAAAGTAGAGAAGGATAGTAGGGTATATGTGGATTTCTCTATCTGAGGTATCACAGAGGCATTCCATTTGCCTGCATGCCCTAACCTATTCAAAATTAACATAGAGAATTTGGAAAACCAATATAAGAGCAACTCCAATGACTACAGAAAGATTATGTTCACATGCTAGAGGGTTATAGATAGTAAGGTCAAAGTAGTGGCCAAGATGCCCCAGGATCTCTACAAGTATGACTTCACCACTGAGATACAATAGATGATGGTGATGTTGAGCAGAATGACTGGGAAATCAGATGCAGAAAATTTTGATCCATGGATGTATGGGCTCATAGGGTTGGTAGAGACCACTGACACAAAGATACAATGGGCATCATTGATCGGTGATAGCCTAGATGAGGGTATGAAATGATTTAGAGGTAAATCATGCTTATTTTACATGTCATATTATGTGGTGTACGCATGTGAAGCACAGTCGACATTCTCTGGTCTAAAAATAGTGGGTAGAGTGGGAAGGAACCCAGAAAATAAGACAATATGGGATCATTATCCCCAGTTAGAAAGGAAATCCTCCACTCAGAACTATAGAAGAGTTAATGATTATTTTATCATGCACTTAGTTAGAATAATGGAGGATTATAGAGCAAAGAGATTGAGCAATGATGCTCAGGAGTTGATTGCAAGAAATGGAACTTCCTTTATTCAGTTCCCAACTTTTACATACCTCTGGATGGAGGGGTTTAGTGGGCAACCTTTCATGTTGCCAAGGTACCCTACTGATAAGATAATACTACTAGAGCTCACTAGGAAAATAATACCCTCCTATGAGGCATTTGTCAACAAAAATTGTAATGCCCCATCATGCAACCCTAGAGTGCTAGAAAAACAAGTGCAAAAATTTATAGAATAATTTTTTTTTGGAACGCAAGATAGTACAATAACAGTAACCAAATATATCATAATGCACAATGTAAAAGGAATTGCTCTTCTAACAACCCTAGGGCAACATAACTACATCAGTAAAAATAGAGTAGAACCAAAAGAGTGATAACCATTAAATTGTTGAATTATATAAAATAACTTTTACAATAGAAAGATGATTTATTTACAAAGTCTCAGTACAAGATTACAAGACTGATCATGTCGATACAAAAGAATACATATGAAAGAATACAACACTTCTAAAAATGGAAAGCAAACTGGCACTGGAACAGCTCCGCACAAGACTCGATCTGAATCTCCAAACAAATACTAATGGATAGCTCTGCCTCCCAACCATGTGGAACCATGAGGTCCACCCCACCAAGCTAGGAGATAACACTGAGGCTCCACTAGGTCGAAGTTACAACAGTGAGTCAATAGCAAGATACAGACTCCACACAAGCATACCAGATAACAAGACTGCACAGAGACGACAATAACCCAGCAGACAGATCCAACATCCAAACAAGATCAACAAGAAGCCAAGATCATACTCCAGAGGTAACATCAAACAAAGAGGAAGAAACTGAGTTGCGTAAGGAGAGTGTCATTGCATGGTCCTGGCATGGGTTACCCAAGCTATCTATCACCAGAAGCCGGCCCCCATCTATGGTTACCCTGGCAGCCCCTCTCTAGGCACTGGCCCCATAGGGTGACACATGCGGAACCGACAAGTCCTCTCATGCAGACGAGGAGGTCAGCCTTGCCAACGAGGCCTTCTCATCCCATCCTTAGCCTACGAGAGCACTCAAGGCATGGGTGAGGTATCTTACTTATCTGATTAAATGTTTTACTACCCCACCCTCCCAATGAGTAATTAATTTTCTGTTTGCTTATAACTTCCATGGGGTTACCCAGGTGACCTCTCATTAGGTACCGGCCCCACCATAGAAGCCACTCCCTTAGCAATCTCAACAACAACCAATCCACCACAAGCAGAGATAAGATACATACGGCTTCTAACCAATACTCAAGCCATTCACCTGGCCTCGACAATACATAACCCGTTGCAGTGACATGCCATTAATTGAATCAACTCAACACAACACACCTCTGGAGATAGGTACAATACCAATGAAAAAGTCAATCATTATTTGACGGGGACAATGTTTCCACATTAAGACACCAATTCACAGAATATCCCTCCATATTCAGACTCATACTTGCCCAAACATAGATGAAACTCAACCCCAGATAGACACTACGACCTACTGAGACATATAGACATGGCAAGGGGAATAGACAAGAAGAGTGATTCAATGTACTTCTAATCATAACAAGAATTTACTAAGAGATTAACTTCATTCAAAATTAGATACCAGTTTCCGGTAATAACCAATTTCTCTACAACTTCAAGAAGAAATAAGTTTCCTAGCCATTTCCTAATCATAACCATAAAATAACGAAAAACATGATTCTCTAACTATCTGTTAATTTCACATCCTAATAAAAATCGATCTCAATAACAAAATTATAAACACTAGCTTACATAGATTTTCCTGTCTATCTCTACGAGATATAATTTAATTTTTCAACAACAACCAATTAATACAATTTCTTCTATACAACAATGAACACAATAATTTGCTTATAATAGTACCATCCTCATTACACAATAATAATTTATACATAATTACAACCCAACAAAACAAAATCTCCACATAACGTCATAACGTTGCAAGTCCGACGAGACCCTCAAAGTTACTAATATTTTCCTACCCTCTTGTACATTTTACAAAACCTAATAATTCAGTTCTAAAGGACTTCATTTCCTTAATACAAAATTTCTAATACAAATTAATTACTTAAGCAACATCTATATAAGAGCCTATAGCCTCTTATCAACCTAACATACTATCTAAAATTACAGATTCTTACATATCGCAATACAAATGATTACTATGATCATAATTTATCATCTAGCCTTTATCCAAACATAAACACAACTGTGAAAGTTTATTATCAACAATCATTATCCATAACTACTACCACACCATTACGAGACCACCGATACCAATGCAAGTCTAATCCCATCGATATGAATCCAAAGGTACTAATCTTCTATAGACAAGAAACACAACTAAAACCTACGATAAAACGAACTCCCACCAAAGAAAAACCTTTTCACATTCTACCTATGACTACTTCCGCTGCCAGGGGAAAACTAAGGTTAACATCCCTCACAAGAAATTCTAAAGAACCATATCAAAGCGACCAGGAGATACATCCCTAAATAGCGAGAAGCCCATCGGCCAAATCTGAGTCGACTGACAAGACACAATGACTATAGAATTAATAGACCTGCACCTTGACTCACACAACCACTAATCAATGACCACCTATGCCCTAAAAAATATACCGACATACAAGAGGACAGAAGAGACCATTGACGACTGCCGACCCATGCAGATCTACCACGACTATTGAGAGGAGAAACGACACAGCCAATATCGATACCACTTTTTCCACACACATGGCATGGTGCTCACTATTTTAACTGGCAGACACACGGAGGAGAATGGAGCACACTACTCTCCACTAAACCTCCCAAGATCTCCATACGAAGCTAACAGAGGAAGAGGGAGTCAACAGCATACATTATGCAAAGAAAGTTGACTACACAATGCCGAACCTGAGACTAAATGACTAGCAAGGAGATGGGCCACCACTGACAAAAGACAAGCCAAGTCTATGACTTCTAAGGATAGTTTCTAAACATAAATAAGGGCCAAATCGAACCTAGTAGAGAAGACAACAATGAAAACAATTGGAGTTCTGCCGACTGTCAGAGAAAAGAATAGAAATTTTCTGAAGAACCTTTATCTTTCTAAGTTCAAACAATGAGAAGGCCTACAAATTAATGCAGGACTACCTATTTATCTGATCTCTAATGCTTCTAGCTTTGTTATGCTCAAATACCAAAGATGATTTAATGATTATCCTTCGGCCAAAAGAATTGTTATTGCAGAAATGGAGGAATTTGCAGGGTAAACTTCGCACAGACTAATTTTCCAAGCCTTGCTTGTAAGGTAACTATTCAGTGGGGTGATGCTGGTGAAAGACTGATTCAGACCATGTAGTACTGGAGACATAGGATCTTCAACAGGGTTACAAGGCATGCAAGGTGACAAGGAATGTGTGTATAAGGACCTTCTTAAAACCAAATGGGAGAGCCTCTATATTATCCTCATATGAAAACATCTTATTCACTGCCATAGAATAGGGTAGTAACAATTTGCTAGCAGAGAGAGAGACAGATAGATGTGCAGAACGGCAGGGCAAGAGGTTTATAACAGTTTTAAAATTGAGCCATCTATATCATAGGTTGGGGATCACAAATAGGTTACAAATGATGAGCTGATGATATCAAAAGGATAAAGATCGTGGCTAAATAGAAAAGTACAACTTGGGGGGGAATCTATAGGACATGCAACACACACATTGAACAAGCTGCAAAAGGATTTCCCCTTTTTTAAAAAAAAAAATCTGAGATACAGAGATTTCAAATTTACAGAAAGAGAAAAATCACATAACCAGATTCCAGTCCCTCTTCGAAATTTCTTCAATCCTGCAACACCAAATCTCTGTTCTTTTCCCAATTTCCTTTGTTTCCTTCTTTTTCCACCTCCCAGCAGATTTCTTTCCTTCCTCCCCTAAAAGATTCAACTTATAAAATAAATGCGGACATGCATCTGTTATCCGACAACCCACTCCTCCGACAAATTCAAAAATTTACTATTACAAGAGATACCAATCTTCCCATTTCCAACATGGCAACTCAAGGCATTGATTTCACAATCCATTATTCTGGACAAAATATTTACTCATTACTTGAACTCCAATAATGACATGAGTATTTTGGAAAAGCAAATAATTTAACTCCAAACAATTATAATTTTTAACCCAGATGTCAACAAGGTTTTTAAGCTAAAACAATTATTATCTAACCAACATAAAAGAAGCATTATTAATAATTAATGAATCATTAAAGTATTTTCCAACCACACAAAACATGATTAAACATTATAAAACACAACTCAACTATACACCATGGTTCAAGACAACCATTAATAACAAGGCAATGACCAAGTGACCCAACACGACTCGAGACCACAATGGAAGACAAGGACTGACCTAGTGGATTAGACCTCGTGTTAACTCCCATCACTAATATCCATTGGTGAAAGAACCCGCTCGAACCTGCTATATCAGGTGGAGTTGAGGTTCGGTACCTACAGCCTGCATCCAAACATTGATTAAATATGATCAAGTACATATATGTCAACACAAGGAGAATCAGAGAATCGCGGCACAACAGGGTACTCGAAACGAGTAATGCTACTCCATCCCTGCTCTTGAATAAGATTATAACCATAGCATTTGAAAATAGATATCTACGAATCTAATAAAACATGTAAATAATAATCCATTACTAAACATGTTTAACCCATCATAACTGAAGTAACCATAATGTCATCATCACTCATAACACATGTCTGAAAATATCCATCGAACATAGTCCATCAGGGTCAAAGAGAAACATAAACCATAACATACTAATCCAAATGTATCAAAACTGTAAATATGCAATAAAAGGCTATCAACTATTTTAGAACTGTCAGAGAGAAAATGAACCCGACAACTATCACAAGCCAAAAAGTGAGGGGCATTACATCCTCCCCCCTAGAACCAGGCTTACTCCTGGAAGCCTGCAAATAAGTAAGGGTATAACTCCCTCATCCTGGTAGCATCCTCCCAAGTAGCAGAGGTCTCATCATTAGGGATCAATTGGACCCTAACCTACTCCACGTCTCTGCCCCTGAGAGCAAGTCTCATGTGCTGAAGAATGCCTATGGGCTCCAAAGCCAGCTGCCCGTCCTCTACCTGTAAAGCAGTCCAATCAAGGACATGAGCAATATCTGGATAGTAAGGTCTAAGTATAGAAACATGAAACACATCATGGATGCGTGAAAGGCTAGGCAAAAAAGCAAGACAATAAGCAACTGGGTCGATCCTTTCCAACACCTCAAAAGGTCCAACAAAGTGCGGTGCTAGCTTAGAGCCCTTTCCATAACGGATTGGACTCTTTCGCAGTCGCACACGCAAGAACACCCGATCCCCAACAGAAAACTGACGATCGATTCTAAGAGCATCTGCATACTTCTTCTACCTGTCCTGAGCTGCCACTAAATGCTCTCTAATCCTCTCAACCTACTGCTCCATATCTCTAAGCATATCAGGACTCAAAAGAACTCTATCATCCAGACGATCCCAACTCAAAGGGGTCCTACAAGGATGACCATACAAGGCCTGAAATGGAGACATGCCAATAGAACCATGATATCCATTATTATAGGTAAACTCCACTAGGTAAAGGTAGTCCTCCCAACGGCTCTGTCGATCCATCACATACATCCTCAACATATCCTCGAGAACCTGATTAACCCTCTCGGTCTGACCATCAGTCTCAGGATGATAAGCTAAACTAAAGTTTAGCTATGTCCCCAAGGCATGCTATAAGGAAGTCCAAAGAGTAGAAGTGAACACTGGATCCCTGTCGGAGATGATCCTACTAGGAATCCCATGAAGTCTGACGATGTCCTCCATGAACACTTTGGCCACCGTAGAAGCATTGTAAGAAGTACGGACAGGAGAGAAGTGAGCTACCTTCGTCAACCTATCCACAGTGACCATGATAGCATCGTGTCAGTGAGAGGACATTGGCAAACCTACAATGAAGTCTATCAAAATGATATCCCACTTCCACTCTGGAATCAAATGATGTTGCAAAAGACCTACAGGGTGTTGATGCTCCGCCTTCACCCTCTGACACTCAAGACATCTCGACACAAAATCAGCAATATCCCACTTCATACCACTCCAAAAGTACAGCTGACGCAGATCTGCATGCATCTTCTTGACACCCGGATGAGCAGAATATGGTGCCCGATGTGCCTTAGACAAAACTAGGGTGCGAAGACCCTCAGAAATAGGAACATAGATACAACCCAAATGTCGTAAAAGACCATCTGACTCAAAAGATTAACCAGAGAACCTACCCTCTAAAGGTCTACCAGACTCAATCTCAGATCTCACCTCCTGGCACCAACTGTCGGTAGGAAGAGCAGCGAGAATCTAACCTCTCAAATCAACTGTAAGAGAAACTGCTGAGATCTCATGCCTCTGATGACTAAGAGCATCTGCTACCACATTCTCCTTGCCCTGAATATATCTGACCTTGAAGTCATACTCGCACAAGAACTCCATCTAATGCCTTTGCCTCGCATTCACGTTTGGTTGCATGAAGATATACTGCAAACTATGATGATCATTGTGCAGCTCAAACCGATGTCCTAAGAGAAAGTGCCTCCATCTCACCAAGGCATGCACAACTGCTACTAACTCCAGGTCATGAGTGGGATAGTTCAATTCGTGATCCTTGAGTTTGCGAGACTCATAGGAAATCATGCGACCATCCTGCATCAGGACTGCTCCCAAACCCTCCAAAGAAGCATCGGTACAAACAAGAAAGTCCCTATCAGGATCAGGAACTGCTAATATCGGTGCACTGGTCAACTACTCCTTAAGAGTCTAAAAAGTTGCCTGACACTACTCTAACCAAACAAACTTCTTCCCTTTCCTCTAAAGAGAAGTAATAGGATGGGCAATCCTCGAAAACCCCATAACAAAACGGTGATAATAACCTGCCAACCCCATAAAACTATAAACCTTAGAATCATTAGTGGGTGCAGGCCAATCCATAATAGCTTGGATCTTCGAGGGATCCACCACAATACCCTCTCCAGAGATGACATGACCCAAATACTTAACCTCTGTCTGAAAGAACTCACATTTCGATAAATTAGCATAAAGATGATTTTCTCTCAGACACTACAACACCTGACACAACTGCTCCTCATGCTCCTCCATAGTCCTCGAATAGATCAGTATATCATCAAGAAACACAAGGACAAATCAGTCAAGATAAGTGCAGAATATCCCATTCATCAAGCTCATGAAAACTGAAGGTGCATTCGTCAACCCGAATGGTACCACTATGAACTCATAATGTCCATAACGGGTGCAAAATACTATTTTGTGAATATCTACCTCAAATATCCACAACTGGTGATATCCTGACTTATGGTCAATTTTAGAGAATACCTTAGCTCCTTTTATCTGATCAAACAAATCATCAATCTGAGGCAAGGGATACCTATTTCTCACTGTTACCTTATTGAGTTGTCGATAATCAATACATAGCCATAGAGATCCATCCTTCTTTTTCACAAAGATCACAGGTGCTCCCCAAGGAGAAACACTAGGTCGTATGAACCCTTTGGCTAACAGCTCCTCCAACTGCAGTCGAAGCTCCTTGAGCTCCTGAGTGGTCATCCTGTATGGAGCTCGTGAGATAGGCTCTGCACTAGGAACCAAATCAATCTTGAAGTCGATGTCATGCTTAGGTGGCATCCTCAGAATATCAGAAGGAAAAACATCCGCATACTCTCTCAGGAGTGGGTGATTGTCAAGAGATGCCTCTCAACTCTCCTCCATCTCTAAATCACTAACAGTCACTGCAAAAAGTTGACATCCCTGACGAATGCATCTCTTGAGTTGCATAGCGGAGATCATACGTAGGGAGATAGGTCTCTGAACTCCTACAACCTTGACCTCAGCACCAGAATCATCCACACATCTAACAGACTTATGCCGACAATCTATCACTGCCTGATGGACCTCCAACCAATCCATCCCTAAAACTATGTCATATGAACCCAGGGGTAAAATGTGAAGGTCCACAGAAGTAGATAGAGAGCCAATCATCAAAACACATCGTGAAACAAGAGACTCAACTACAATCTTAGCCCCGGAAGCTAACTCAACCTACCACCTATCATCCTGCTTTGTTGCCACTAAGCCACAATGCTCCACAAGAGAAGTAGATATAAACGAATCAGATGCACCGGAATCAAAAAGAACAGAAAAACCAATACCTCACATGCGACTAGAAGTCTCCACCACGGTGCCCTGATGCTCTGCCTATCATTCATCCACCACTGCAAAGACTTGGTGTGACCTGCCTGCATCACCAATCGTTGGCTCAGATGCCGCTAGTTGATGTCCAAATCCTAATGCACCCTTTTGCGGGCACTGTCTAGCAATATGGCCCTGCTGGCCACAAGAGAAGCACCCAGTGCCTCTACCAAAACCATCGTCACCCTAGATAGCACTAGACTGTTGGATGTTGCCTCTGCTCACTGCAGACTGCGTACTCTGAGCTAGCTAATCAAAATGGTTGTGCTTATTGTGCTACCAAGACTGGTCTTTCTTATTTTGAAATCTAATACCTTGCTGATGCTAAGAATTCTTCGGCTTGGACTACGAATACTACTGTTACTGACCACCCTTTGAGGGTACATAAGAACCTGATGCCTGAGTGTGACCACCTTGAGAACCATATCCTGAAGAAGGTGCACTGCCAATGTGCACACCTGTATGCCCACTGAGGGCCATAGCCAGATTCTCCTCCACTAACCAGGCTTTCTCCATGGCAACCTCCATCGTCTTAAGTTCGAATACATGAACCCCTCCACTAATTCGGGCATTCAAGCCCCTAATAAAATGCTGCACCAACATAGACTCATCATCCCCGATACCTGCATACTATTTGAGCTCATAAAATCTGCGCTCATACTGCTCAACTATCATGGCCAACTGCCTTAGCTCATGGAACTCATCTGCTCGACACTGCCTCCAATGGTCAGAAAGAAAACGGGCTCTGAATCTCCCTAAAAATAACTCCCAAGACATAGTGCTAATGTCCAAATGAAGCTTCTGCTCCTCTAATCGCCACCAAGTCGAAGCAAACCCTCAGAGATGCAAAATAGCACATCTGGCTTTGGTGTTGCTGCCATACAGATGCATAGAGAAACACCTACCTAAGTCCAATAACCAAGTCTCTGCCTCAAGACCTCTACCAGCTCCATCGAAGATGGGAGGGCATGCTCTCAGTAGATCCCTTAAATGGTTGGCTAGTGTGGCCTCCTACTCAGTTGTCAACTCTCTACGTCTAGGAGACCTCTCTCTCTCTCTAGGACCCGACTGGTCTACCTCCTGACCTCCTCTAGGCTGTTCGCCCTCCTGTCTAGGGCCTAAACGGGCAAGGGCCTCCTCAAGAATCTATCTCAACTGGGCTCCATCAGACTGACCCTAACCCTCCATGTTCTGACCCCCACCTTCATGGGCACTCACATGAGGAGAACTAGGAGGAGGTGTACCGCCACCACCTCTCCCATGACCCCTACCTCTACCCTGACCTCGGCCCCTACCTCTAGGCATCTACCTACAACACAAAAGGCAATTTATTACATTTAGAAAAGGGTCACAACAGGGATAAAATCATTCTACAGAGTTTAAGCACTAGGTTACGTAATGGGCTCAAATATAACCAGGGTACACAGTGTTTAAACTTGGCTCTGATACCAAATGTAATGCCCTGTCACGCAACCCTAGAGTGCTAGAAAAATAAGTGCAAAAATTTATAGAATAATTTTTTTTTCGAACGCAAGATAGTACAATAACAGTAACCAAATATATCATAATGCACAATGTAAAAGGAATTGCCCTTCTAACAACCCTAGGGCAACATAACTGCATCAGTAAAAATAGAGTAGAACCAAAAGAGTGATAATTATTAAACTGCTGAATTATATAAAATAACTTTTACAACAGAAAGATGATTTATTTACAAAGTCTCAGTACAAGATTACAAGACCGATCATGTCGGTACAAAAGAATACATATGAAAGAATACAACACTTCTGAAAATGGAAAGCAAACTGGCACTGGAACAACTCCGCACAAGACTCAATCTAAATCTCCAAACAAATACCAATGGATAGCTCTGCCTCCCAACCATGTGGAACCCTGAGGTCCACCCCACCGAGCTAGGAGATAACATCGAGGCTCCACTAGGTCGAAGTTACAAAGTGAGTCAACAGCAAGATACAGACTCCACACAGGCATACAAGATAACAAGACTGCACAGAGACGA
The DNA here is from genome assembly GCA_027924645.1 of Cunninghamia lanceolata. Lineage (NCBI taxonomy): Eukaryota > Viridiplantae > Streptophyta > Pinopsida > Cupressales > Cupressaceae > Cunninghamia > Cunninghamia lanceolata. The sequence goes on from BSBN01001791.1 coordinate 6,260,177, forward strand.
CAATAACCCAGCAGACAGATCCAACATCCAAACAAGATCAACAAGAAGCCAAGATCATACTCCAGAGGTAACATCAAACAAAGAGGAAGAAACTGAGTTGCGTAAGGAGAGTGTCATTGCATGGTCCTGGCATGGGTTACCCAGGCTATCTATCACCAGAAGCCGGCCCCCATCTATGGTTACCCTGGCAGCCCCTCTCTAGGCACTGGCCCCATAGGGTGACACATGCGGAACCGACAGGTCCTCTCATGCAGATGAGGAGGTCAGCCTTGCCAACCAGGCCTTCTCATCCCATCCTTAGCCTGCGAGAGCACTCAAGGCATGGGTGAGGTATCTTACTTATCTGATTAAATGTTTTACTACCCCACCCTCCTAATGAGTAATTAAGTTTCTGTTTGCTCATAACTTCCATGGGGTTACCCAGGTGACCTCTCATTAGGTACCGGCCCCACCATAGAAGCCACTCCCTTAGCAATCTCAACAACAACCAATCCACCACAAGCAGAGATAAGATACATACGGCTTCTAACCAATACTCAAGCCATTCACCTACCTTCGACAATACATAACCTGTTGCAGTGACATGCCATTAATTGAATCAACTCAACACAACACACCTCTGGAGATAGGTACAATACCAATGAAAAAATCAATCATTATTTGACGGGGACAATGTTTCCACATTAAGACACCAATATTTTTTGAAGAACCTTTATCTTTCTAAGTTCAAACAATGAGAAGGCCTACGAATTAATGCAGGACTACCTATTTATCTGATCTCTAATGCTTCTAGCTTTGTTATGCTCAAATACCAAAGATGATTTAATGATTATCCTTCGGCCAAAAGAATTGTTATTACAGAAATGGAGGAATTTGCAGCGTAAACTTCGCACAGACTAATTTTCCAAGCCTTTCTTGTAAGGTAACTATTCAGTGGGGTGATGTTGGTGAAAGACTGATTCAGACCATGCAGTACTGGAGACACAGGATCTTCAACAGGGTTACAAGGCATGCAAGGTGACAAGGAATGTGTGTATAAGGACCTTCTTAAAACCAAATGGGAGAGCCTCTATATTATCCTCATATGAAAACATCTTATTCACTGCCACAGAATAGGGTAGTAACAATTTGCTAGCAGAGAGAGAGACAGATAGATGTGCAGAACGGCAAGGCAAGAGGTTTATAACAGTTTTAAAATTGAGCCATCTATATCACAGGTTGGGGATCACAAACAGGATATAAATGATGAGTTGATGATATCAAAAGGATAAAGATCGTGGCTAACATAAAAGTACAACTTGGGGGGGGGATCTACAAGACATGCAACACACACATTGAACAAGCTACAAAAGGATTTCCCCCTTTTTTTTTAAAAAAAATCTGAGATACAAATATTGTAAATTCACAGAAAGAGACAAATCACATACCCAGATTCCAGTCCCTCTTCAAACTTTCTTCAATCCTGCAACACCAAATCTCTGTTCTTTTCCCAATTTCTTCTATTTCCTTCTTTTTCCACCTCCCAGCAGATTTCTTTCCTTCCTCCCCTAAAAGATTCAACTCATAAAATAAATGCAGACATGCATCCGTTATCTGACAACCCACTCCTCCGACAAATTCAAAAATTTACTATTACAGGAGATACCAATCTTCCCATTTCCAACTTGACAACTCAAGGCATTGATTTCACAATCCATTATTCTGGACAAAATATTTACTCATTACTCGAACTCCAATAATGACATGAGTATTTTGGAAAATCAAATAATTTAACTCCAGACAATTATAATTTTTAACCTAGATGTCAACAAGGTTTTTAAGCTAAAACAATTATTATCTAACCAACATAAAAGAAGCATTATTAATAATTAATGAATCATTAAAGTATTTTCCAACCACACAATACATGATTAAACATTATAAAACACAACTCAACTATACACCACGGTTCAAGACAACCATTAATAACAAGGCAACGACCAAGTGACACAACACGACTCGAGACCACAATGGAAGACAAGGACCAACCTAGTGGATTAGACCTCGTATTAACTCCCATCACTAATATCCATTGGTGAAAGAACCCGTTCGAACCTACTATATCAGGTGGAGTCGAGGTTCGGTACCTGGAGCCTGCATCCAAACACTGATTAAATACAATCAAGTACATATATGTCAACACAAGGAGAGTCAGAGAATCGCAACGCAACAGGGTACTCGAAATGAGTAATGCTACTTCGTCCCTGCTCTTGAATAAGATTATAATCATAGCATTTGAAAACAAATATCTACGAATCTAATAAAACATGTAAATAATAATCCATTACTAAACATGTCGAACCCATCATAACTGAAGTAACCATAATGTCATCATCACTCATAACACATGTCTGAAAATATCCATCGAACATAGTCCATCAGGGTCAAAGAGAAACATAAACCATAACATACTAATCCAAATGTCTCGGAACTATAAATATGCAATAAAAGGCTATCAACTATTTCAGAACTGTCAGAGAGAAAAATGAACCTGACAACTATCACAAGCCAAAAAGTGAGGGGCATTACAGAAATAATAAGGGTAATGTCATGTTTCCCCTACTCCTAGGATGTTATGTATGCCTATCCATTGAAGTAGAAAAACACTCAAAAGCATAACTTCATATGCTTCATTTATAGCAATTCTCCTTAGATATTATGATCCTTATCATATGATGGAGAAATGGGTGAATAAAAAGATAAGGCATGAAATACATCTTGAAGATTACTAAGTAGATTTTCCAGATGATATAGAAGTTAGGAAAAGAAGCTATCAGAGATTAACTCTGAACCAGAACTAGACTCTGGACCATTTTGATGTTCCTTCCTAGCTGCAATCTGATGATGGGAAATTGATAAGTGTGGAATATGAAGATAAACAGATATATAAGGAAACATTCTCCCCTCCATAGGAGTCAGCCTGAGGTCACATCCATTGATCTCTTCATAGCCAAAGTTATGGAGATTACAAGGAAATGGGTAGATCAAAAGTTGGCTACCACAAAAGCAAAGGGAGTGGCTTTGACTATTGACAAGAAAAAGAAGAGATTGGAGTTGGGAGATGCTAAATTTGATGACTTTCTAATTCATAAAAGACAAATTATGGAGGCCAAGCTGGTCAAACCAGACTCCTCAAAAGTAGTTGAAGAATTCACCACCAGTGGCATTACAATAGCCACAAGACCTTCATCTCAAAGAGAAACACCTGTCCTTGCAATCACCATAACTATAAGGTAGGTGGAAGAGCCTAAAAAGGCATATGAGGACATTGAGGAAGATGAAGGGGAGCCATTGAAAGGGAAGGTGAAGATATATTGAAAGGGACAAATATCCCTAGATAGAAGAGAGGACAAGCGCCTATAATGAGGGGATCTACTAGTCGACAGTCAGATGTCATGCTCAAGGAGCAAAAGAATGAGGAGCTCACTAAAATGGAGAAAATGTTTGCCAAGCAGCAACCTATAGCAGAAAGAGTTACAGAAATAATGGTTCTAAAGGATGTGGAGACTATATCTGAAGAGTTTTAGCATAATGTCCCCATCCCCACCATAGTTAAATTTAAGGAAGAATCAACCAAGGAAGCAAGGGAAGGAGAAAAGAATCAACCCTTGGCATTAGATAAAACTATTGATTTAATAGATGATGACGTGACAAGGGATGTGACATCTAATCCCATTGAGAACTTGCTGAGGCACATAGCCCTAACACCCAAAGGTACACCACAAGCACCAAAGAATATCAGAGATGAGGATGAGTTCGATGATCTATTGATGGTGGTTTTAGCACACAACAACATAGGTATGATTGCTGGTATCACACCTCTCTTGAAAAAGGTATCATATCCAAGATAGGACTGTCCCATGGATAATACAGCTAGGTCTTAGCTTGCTTGGAATGACTCAGCGGTATGTCTAGTTGTGCCAACAAAGGGTCTTACATACAATGCAGGGTTTATGGAATATGATGGCAGTATGTATGTAGAAACCCTGTGATACTTTCAGCAGATTTGTAATGTAGATGTTGCTTATAACCTAACCTAACAAACTTGATATAAATAAAATGAAAAAGGAAAAGGAGAGAGAGAAGGGATAAGAGATCCTAAGTGACAGTCACAACGGGGTAAAATGTTGCAAATAGACAAATACTTTCAATAAACCATTCCCTGTTTCACCAGGATAGGAAACCCACAATGTTGCAAGAAATGATGCAATCTTCAAAGGATCCTTATGATTTTCAAATTGCATTCACTCATTAAACACCTGGACAATGGCGCAGCTTAACTAGTGGAATGCAACCAAACTATATTCAATGACAGGGCCCAGGCTAACTATACACAGCAACTTACCATCAACAAGCACTAGAAGTATGGACCAAAGCATTCATTAGATATCTTAACATTTACCCATCATTGCAAAAGCACAACTAATTAAATTCAAATTGATATGAACCATGAAAACCAAAATGAGAGAACAGATAAACACAAATTCTCAGCAACCTGCAAAACTTGCTTTATTTGACTAAATTTTGGCAGAGTCTCAGCAATTCATTATCAAATCTTACTTACAAATGAGAGAAAAGGATGGCCCTTTTATAGACAAGGCACCATACCGAGTTTTGAATGGACGGTGGAGATTAACTAAACACCAATGGTCCAGATTACATGGCATTTAATGAAGTACAGTAGTTTGTTATATTTTCGGATTTGCATTTGTCCATTAGCAAAAAGACAAAATACAGCTTGCAAATACATTGAATCTGAACAAAATGGATACCCATTTGGTTGTACATGATGAAAAGTTAATTTTCAAGGCCTAATAAAGCCAAAATAAAGTCACATGACACTCAAAAACTTGAGTTGATGTGGATTCACAAGATTCCAAGTGCTGACTGGATCAAAAGGAGTATTTTGGTTAAAGTGTATGCAACTAGATGCTTGTTGGACTTATTCTTGATGACTGGACTGTTGGGACAGTTGTATGCATGTCTTGGTGATCTAGTCTAGGTCATTTGAGTGGTATTTTTGGGAAAATATAAAAAATATAATTTTTGGTATTTTCTACGTCGTAGTAAATTGTATTTTCGGAGGCCTTTGGAGCGGAATTGGGGCTTGAAACTTTTTCAGTTGCTTGGCATTAGGCCTTAGTAACCAAGTAGCTCAAACTAGATAATTAGTTTATCTTTCCAACAAGTCCAAGAAGTTTAAATTCTGATAAAATAGCTAGGAGTTATGACCCTGGACTGGATCACTTGGACATTGGACTGGATCTGCAGGAACAACAATGAAGTACACTTGATATTTTATGTCTTTAGCTCCTATAGCTCATCTCCATCATCTTGGACATCATACTGACTTCCTTTTGCATGTGCAGTAGCAATTTGGTTGATAGAATGTCGATTCTGCACTTCTGGGTCAGCATTGCACCTCTTGTGTTTTCACCTTCCAAGATGGCTCCAATTGGCTCCTTTATCCTCTTAGACCTGCAATCAATGAGACAAAGCATCAATTTCATCTTAACAAGTTATTTTCCATCATTTTAAATTAGAATATGTCCATTTGTAGCCACGGATTAGTCTAGGACAACTCATTGTCAATGTTGCTTCCTTATAGACAACTTCATATATCTGTTGATTTTTGCATGATTTTTTGAGTTTTTTGTCATTTTCAAGTACTCATTTGGCCTATATATTGATCTAGGAAGTTTTTGTGGTCATTAGAATCCATTTGCAGACTTTTATTTCATGTTTTTCTAGCCTTTTCTGCAAAAAGCAAGATTTTTGGGGGTCACAAACTTTTCATGTGTAGTGGTATTAATTGTCGTAAAACGTGCCCAAAATCTACACAAAATTGGTAAAATGTTCATCATGATGTGACAAATGGATATGCAATTCAAACCCATCAAGAAAATCCAATTTGCTCCTTGAAAAACTTAATTTTTAGGCCAAAATACCAAAAAGCACTGATTTTGGGGGTCACTGACTTAGTAGGGATTTCACCTCCAACTGACCTGGCGGGGATTTCACCTCCAACTGACCTAGTGGGGATTTTGGTTCGGACTGACTAATTGAATAGGTCAGTCGGTGCACTTTTTAGCGTAGGTCCGTGACGAGTGATTTTAGCACAAAATGGGTTTAGCGTAGATTTTGACTTGCACCAACTTAGCGCGGGTTTTGGCTTCTACTGCACAAAGTTGGTTGGCAATGATTTCAGCACATGCTGGTAGGGTGCTTTTCTAGTGCAAATCTCCTTAGCGGGGAATTTAAGTGCAAGTAGATCAGCGAAGGTTTTGGACCCGATAGGATATGTGCAGTGAGCGCATTTTTTAGCGCTAATTCGTGAGGAAGGATTTTAGTGCTAAGGTCAGTAGGGGTTGTTTTTGGCGCAAAGTGTAGTTGGGGTCATTTTTAGTGCCATATTTTGAACTTCTCAGGGTGAAAGTATATTTAAAAATATATACTTTAAATATTTTTAAATATACTTTCAAGATGTTTGAGATAGGTTCCAAATCCATAGGATTTCATATGCAGATTTTAGAATTTTGTGGTTCCACCAGATTTCAAACTTAGCCATTTTTTAGGATTTTCAGGGTTTTAGACTTAACCAAATTTGGGCTTCAAAAACATGTATCAAGGTGAAAGCATATGGACCCCTTAGTGAAATCTAGTGGAATTTGACATGATTTTGCAACTCTAAGACCTAGAAACTAGGAATTTCAACTTGACACATCCTGTAGTAGCAATTTCAAAGGCAATATCCAGTGACATGAGATTTTGGAGCAAAATGCAGTAACACCTAATTTCAGTGCAGAAAGCAACAAATGGCTATTTTTTTAGCACAAGACCACCCAAGACACCTTGAAATGACATGAAATCACTCAAAACATGCAAAATACTAAAATTTGAAGCAAATCCTGCATTCTAAGCACAAATTCACCTTCTCATTATCATAAGTAACAAAGGTCGAGACTCCAAGCCAAAGCAAAAGAGGGGTTCTCCATTTGTCAAAATGGGGCGTGTGTACAAGGCACAACAGGATCCAGAGATAGTCATGCAAACTATTGGTCTAGATGTGTTAGTGGGCATGGTTACAATCCCAAAATTTATTGACTTATCGTATGATGGGGTTGAGAATGAGGATAAGGATGAAACCATGGATAATGTGCAAAATGAAGATAACACAACTGTAGACATGGACATCTAAACAAAGCCTCCAAAGTAGAATGTACAAGTAAGTGAAGAGGTACATGCTAAGGCAAGGGAAAAAGAACAAAAAATGCCTACATCTGGACAAGGAGATCTAGAAGCAATATCTAGACCAGAGGGACCAAAAGATAAAAGAGAAGCCACATCTAGACATGAAGGTCTGAAGGATAAAGGTGGTGAAGAAGTGATAGGAACAAAAACAAAAATAGATCATGCCATATATTTAAATGTTCTAGATAGTAGTCACCAAGGGGAAGAAAATGTGAATATAGATGATCCCAAGATCCAAGAAGAACATAATACATAGGATGTGGATATGGGATTGCATAGAGATACCCCTAGAGATAATAGAAAGAAAGATGACGATGTTCGAAGTAATGTGCCCAATGACCAGGAACCAACAAAAGAAATATCACAAGATTAGGACATGACATCCAAGGGTGCTGCATAGGATCAAGATCAACAGCAAGTACATGAGGAGATTTCCATTGACAAAGAACAACAACAAAATGTGAATGAAGAGGATCCAAAGGAGAAAGATGCAAAAGTGGAAGATGCTCACATTGAACAAATTGGTCAACAAGGTCCAATATCTAGTACACCACATTAGTTAGCACACAAGGTAAGTTAGCCTCTGATCCAAGATTCTTTAGATTTTGATATTCAATCATTATTTTCGCTTGAGGCTATAAAGACCAAGTGTAGAGAGAGGGCAACCTTAGTAATAAGGCGTGATCCAACCACTGGTAAGAGGATAGCTCAATTAGTTGTGCCTATTATTGATGAGAATAAAGGGGAGATCAGTGCAAATGAATTCCAAGTAACTACAATAGACTTGGGGCACACCACTATAGATCAAGACATTCAAAAGCTAAGAGAGAGTACAGATGCAGTGGCTACTATGATAGCAAAATCCAAGGCTAAGAATAAGAAGTATAAAGGGAAAATTTCCCAACTGTAGGCTTTTATAAAGGGATTGGTCACCCCTACTAATGTCCAAATCACACCAACTACACCTTTGGCTCTGGTTTTACAATAGGAAATAACTAGGCTAGATACACAAAAGCATCAGGCCAATGTGATGAATAAATGGTTTGCTAGATTCTTGGAGGAGGGAAAGCAAGTAGTGAAGACATCATTATCCAATTGGGATATGATAAGCCAGATGAAAGGTAAGGCAAATGCCTTAAAGAAAGAAGTGGACCAATGGCTAGTACAAAGTAGTTGGTTCTTTACTTTGCTCAAGGACATGAGGAAAAATGATGATCAAGTCCTAATAACAAACAAGATACTGGCACAACAATCAATTCCTAACATGGACCTCTGGATAGATAATCTAAAATTTGAGGTTAGCATTTTGAAAAGATGCAACACAAAAGCAGTGGATATTAGCATAAAGGTGCATGAGATTTTGGTGGAGGAATTGGCTACTTTGGAGATTTTAGAAGGTGAAGTTGAAGGTAAAATTGAGCATTTAGGATGAAGAGTTTACAGTAAAGGCATTTAAGGATAACTTCATCTTAGCGACAGAAGATCCAGTCCAATATTTTTTAGAAGATATTATTGATAAGGCTATGCATATGAAATACAAGATAGATGCATACAATGAAGAGTTGGATAGTAGGACACACAGATGGTTAACCTTGAAAGAACAATTAAAAGCCCAAGAGCATGCCAAAGAAAAGGCTAGAGTACAAAGCAGAGATGAAATAAACAAAGCAATGGGGGCATATGCATATTTCAAGGGTATAGACACTGGGTTCAGAGTGGCTAAAGGCTCTATAGATGAAGAATCTAAAAAATATGTTGAGTAGATAAAATGAAGACTAAGTCAAAGATAAGGAGAATATTCCAGATTTGCCAACTATCCTCCACTAAAGATTGCCAGATGGAAATCACGTGCCACTTTTTTCTAACCATTGATTATGCTTGATTTGATCCTGACCATTAGATCTTTTGTAACCGAATCCTATCCTTGTCCTATAAAAGGAGATGGATTCTCATTTGTAAATTATTAGGAGCTTAATTGAGATTGAATTGTTGAATTTGTGAGCACTAAGTATACAATTCTTGTAAATTTGTGTTTTTCCCATGGTTCTTTCTTAAGACCATCTGTAAATGTGCATACTTTTGAATATTGAATGAGAATGGAGATCTAGATTACTACTTCATCGTAAATCTTGTTTAATCTTTGTAGATGATTTCTAGATATGTCACTGTGAAGTGTTGCGCTCCTTAGAGGTGCATTTCAACTAGTGCATGTTGTTATCTGATTCCTTTGAAGATTAGCATCTGCCATGCATAATTTTGGAATGTCCTGGTGAAACATGGTTTGATTTCCTCTCCTTTTCTTGAAAGTGTCGAATGTGCATGTGGATCAGTGGTTGAAACTCAATCATTTCAGTGAATTTTACAATTTCAATTTGTTTTCTTTTGAATTTCATAAATAATCATCATAAACTACAAATAATGAAAAATAAGAAGCAAATACATAGCAAATATGCATAACTGACATAGATAATTGCATATCTTAGTGTATTTGAATAGAACACTACAATCTTAGTGAACATCATGCAAATAATGAAAAATAACAGTGAAATACTCATGTATTTGCATAATCTTTGAGTGAATTTAAAGTAAATAAGTAAGGATTAGTTTGAATTTGATAGAATTTCAGAAGAACTAATCAAAGTTAGAAAGATAATCATAAATAATTTTAGCTGGATGGAAGTTCAGAAGAATTAATCAAACTTATGATAAATATACATGAAGACATGCATATCTTAGCTAAGGATTATCATATTTGATGCAATTTGTTAAGATACGTGCAGAGCAGGTATTTAAAGTAAATAAGTAAGGATTAGTTCAAATTTGATAGAATTTCAGAAGAACTAATCAAAGTTAGAAAGATAATCATAAATAATTTTAGCTGGATGGAAGTTCAGAAGAATTAATCAAATTTATGATAAATATACATGAAGACATGCATATCTTAGCTAAGGATTATCATATTTGATGCAATTTGTTGAGATACGTGTAGAGCAGGTATAACAGGATAATAGCTGGATGAGATTTCTTCAAATCTAGACATAAGGTGCCTATTGGAAAACAATATTAGTACATCAACCTCTGAGTGACGACAGATCGTTAAGAACTAACGCACGGAGACTTGGGATTATGAATTCTCTAAATTCATCATATCTTTCAAGATAAATAGAGGTTTGATAAGAAACTTTTTATTTCTTGTTGTTGTGACTAATAATCACATCAACAAGACCCTGCAAAAATAAGGGTTAAAGGGGGAATATGTGTCAACCAACCCCCTTATGGGTTTTCAAACATGGATCCACTTGATAAATCTAATGAAAACCAAGCTAAAATATTGAACTATGAAATGAAACTAAGTTTAAATCACTACATAGCTATTAAACCTACAAGTTAAATCTCAAGGGTGCATGGCAACACTACAAAGCAAGTGGGGGTGGGAGAAAGATTTTGGAAACACAAGTAGTTTTGGCTAAAAATGGGTTTTGGGATCTCAAAGGTGATTGGTATGGAAGGTGGAAGACTTAATCTAAAACACATTTAATGGAGGTATGGTAGGGTTAGGGCTAAGACCTTCAAAGGGTGGAAAAAGGAAGCTTGCACTAACGAAAGGTGGATGGGAAACATGTCTAAATGATAACATGATACTATGATGGAAAAAGAAAGATGATAGAGGAGGGTTTGTAAGATAGATATTCTAAAGCACTAAGGGTGGTGATAAAGGATTTGATAGAAAACACTTAGAAATGACTCAACACTATGGGAAAGGCATGGAAAGAGGCAATGGGGAAAGGAGGAGATGGGAAAATGGTACAAGATGGTAATGGAAATAGAGAGTGAAGGCTTGGAAGGGTGGTGGGGTGAGGTAGGAAGAGATCCCTACAAGTAATTTAGAAAATAATTTCATTTTCATAAAATAATATAAAAGTAAAATGCTCACCTAGCTTGAAACCAAGGAAATCAGGTACCTAACTCTAGTAAATCAATTGCATCAATGTCCAAGAGCAAGATAAAAATTACCAAAGAACTAGAGTTCGAAGATAGCTCTATCTAGAAATTTTTGAAATACCGTAGCAATGTTGTGCATGAGTAGGAATAGAAAAACCTTTATGACTGATGCAAAATTTCACTTTTTCTAGGTTAAAATGAGGCAAAGGTGGTTGCTTTTTATAGACTTGCTTTGAGCTTTCGAGGAAGGGAACTTGATAAGGGGAAATTAATGATCTTGCATTCAAATCTTTTTTCAAGAGGATAAAAAGAAATGGCCAACCTATTGGGTGATGAACTGTGGGCGGTGTTTGTGAATGAAAATGAAGCTCAATTTCTTAGGGGACCCTCAGATGAAAGGGGGATATCTAGCGGTAGGACACATTGATTATTTGCTCATTTAGACATATTTTAGGAAGGGGATTATTGGTTTGACACACAAAACAAGGCTAGGATCAACAACTCAAAGCTTAATAAGGGGGTAAAGGGGTCAAAAACAAAGGGAAAATTAAATGAAGACTTAGGACATAGGAAGGAAAAAACATTAAATGAAAAGAAACACTTAGGAAGGCTTAACAAGGCTTAGGAAACAACATTGGAAAGGGGACAAACATGGCTAGGTATGACAAAGGATAGGCAAAAAAAGTTGAAACATCACACAAAACACACACATGGACTAAGGATTAAAATGGACAACAAGTGTAATAAGAATTTACAAATGTTTTTTTTACACTATGTAATGATTTAGTAAATAATTAGAAATTGTGTAGAAATCATAATATTATAGTCAACAAATTCCAACAATTAGTATAAAATATGTGCAAATTCCCACTACAAGCATCATGAAAAATTCCTAAATTTAACCAATTCCTAAAAGTGATGGCAATTTGATGGACCTATATTTAATGGTTGTATGGTAGTAATATTCATTTTTTTTTTCTGTGTGACTTAAATGTGTGCAAGAAAATTATCTCGATGAAAAACAAATTTTTACCTTGGCAATGTGTGGAGATGAATTCATTGTGGAATTTTATTTACCATCCATCACTAATAGACACACACTTCTCTAAAAATAGATATACACAATCTAAATCATATAAATATAGACATATACAATGATGGCAACCCAATTAGCTACAGACAAACAATAATACTAAGTTACAACAACAAACAAACAAATAGCTATATTAAGTTACAGTATATTATTCAATCGATTAGATCAACCTAGGCAATAGGAACATTGGCATTCTTTCATTCCTCACAAGTGACAGGAACAAAACTCATACACACAACAATAAAATGTTTTTTTTTTTTTTTTTTTTTTTTTTTATGAAAAAGGTGGGAGACCACCCATACCAAGGATTATATTAAATAAAAAATGATTACAAGATAATGGGGAGGCAAAGGCCTCAACCCCAAGGATCATACAATTCAGGCCAACAAGACCTATCTGCTGGCAGTCACATCCTTAAAAAGGTCTGTCAATGGACACTTACAGACGAGATCAGTAGAGGGCAGATTGCTTTCTCTTCCTCAACAGACTAAAACTTGAAAACTTTTCCCAGCATGTCTGAGTCAGCACTGCCTTGTGTTGGGTATTCCCATTTGTGGATTGGGATAAACATTTGCTTTATCAGAAGAGTCTCCATCTTGAAAGATTTGTAATTCTAGTAGAGGCAAAGAAAAGAAAATCCAACCAAAGGCAATGACAAAAAAGGCTCCAATGGAGGTACTTGAAGCCCACAACACGAGTGGAGGTGGTTGAGAGCTCCTGCGTCACAATGAAGAAAAGATCAAGCTATCAAAAGAGATCAGAGAGTCCAGCAAGATTGGCCTCTGAATAGATTGAGAATCAAAAGACACCTCCTAGTCTTTCTGATCTAAAGCATAATTGGCCAACCTATTAGCCACTTTATTTCTGTCTCTATAATAGTGTGCAATCTCATATGAATCAAAGAACTGCAAACAAAACCATGCTTACTCAAGGATGTAACGGATGGACCAATTATCAGATTTCTTTGACTGGAAGGTTGAAATAATGACAAGAGAGTCCCCTTTAATAGAAATCAATTTAAACCCTCTTTCCTTTGCAAAGAGAAGAGAGTGCAGGAGTGCAAGAGCCTCTGCCGCATTATTTGTTCCATTGGGAAGTTTCATTGCCTTGGCTGCAAGGAGTTCACCTTTACTATTTCTAATAATGCAGCCCAAGCCTGAAGGACCTGGATTACCTCTGTAGGCTCTGTCGAAGTTTACTTTGACTAAAGGGTCACAGGGAGGAAGCCATTTGATGGAAGACCTATCCACTTTGGAAATGGAGGAAAAGGCTCTGCTGGAAGGTTGAATCCTCACAATCCTTTTCCAATTGGGGAGGATGGATTCATCCCAATTGTTCCACTTGGAGTCTCTACACTGTGTCCTCTAAAACTTTGCATTAACCGTTTCTAAAATAAGGGATTCAATATCCAACCATAGGAACTCCCAACTCTTTGAAGAGTCTCTAAAAACTCTTGAATTTCTCTTTCCAAATTAACCACAGCAAGATCGAAGGACTAACAATCCATAAGATGTGGAAAAAAGCCTTTTTGAAATGAGTAGGCCAGCTTTTCAGCCATTGAGAAAGAGAAGAGGGAAGAGGATAGTTTAACTTAGACATTAGACGTCCCCAGCATGCCTAAGAAAATTTGCAATGCATAAAAATGTGATCAACTGATTCCTTTTCCTCATGACAAAAAACACAGTCAAAATTTGCACCCAGCGACAATCTTTCTATTCTATCTCCTGTGAGGATCTTATTATTGAAAGCCAACCAAGTAAATGTTCCAGCCTTGGGAAGAACAGGATCTGCCCAACAAAGAAAAGAGGGCCACTCCACCTTCGACCTGGAGGAAAGAAACTTATATCCGAACTTGGCTTTATATTTCCTAGACCCATCACCCAGCCAAACCAATTCGTCCTCCTTGGCAGAGAAAAAAAGACTGCTATCAATAAGGATCTTAGTCAAAGCACTTTTCTGCTCTTGGGGTAAATTACAGTTATCAAAACTTTTCCAGATGATTTTTGCCGGAAGAGATGTAGTATCCACTGTAAAATAATCAGAAACTTTCAATCCCCAGAAATTTTTAAGAATGGCTTCTACTTCTTTAAAATTCCCCAAAGAGGAAATTTTCTTCCAACCATTCCATGATTCATCCCAGAAAGATGCTTTTTGCCATTAAAGATTGTCCACGATAACTTTGGAAGGATAACTTGCCTACATTTCACTATGAAATTCCAAATGGAAGAACCTTTGGGAGGATTTAAGACTGTAAAAATTATTTCTGGCTTTCTAGAGTCCAAATATTTTTTTCTGCATGATCATGGCCCATTTAGCCTGAGGGTTTTTGTACATTTTCCATGCTAGTTTTGCTCCAAGTGCCAAGTTTTGTAGATCCATATTAATGACTCCTACCCCGCCTTGAGATTTAGGGGTGCAAACTTTATCCCAAGCAATTAAATGGATCTTCTTCTTGTCTGAAATTCCTTGCCAAAGGAAGTTCCTACAGAGTTTTCCTGCTTGTGCTAAGATGCCTTTTGGGATTCGAAGAGATGAGAGCATATAGATCAGAACCACTAATAAGACTATTTTAACCAAAGTGAGTCTACCTGCAAGGGGCAGCCAATTTCCCTTCCAAGAACAGATTTTTTGAGATAAGCTTTCCAAGACACCATTCCACAGGATATTCTTTTGTCTACCATTAAAAAGAGGGACGCCCAGATATTTACCCGGGAGTGAATCCAGTTTAAAATTGAAAAGAGATGCTAGCTCAATTTGCTTGGCCTATGAAGTATTAAAAAGATACAACTTAGATTTGTTGGTGTTGACCAATTGACCAGAGGCATCACAATATACTGAGAGGACTTACTTAATTGCGGCTACTTCTTTTTTGTTGGCTTTGCCAAAAAGGATAGTATCATCTGCAAAAAGAGCATCGGTTAAAGATTCTGAATAAGCCTTCAATTTGATCCCCTTCCAAAGCCTCTGACGTGAAGCATCCTTGATCACCCACGTGAGAGCTTCCGCCATCAGGATGAATAGGTAAGGGGAAATGGGGTCACCTTGGCGAAGACCTCTTGAAGTCTGAAATGAAGGAGACTCACTGCCATTAATTAAGACTAAAGTTGTAACACCTAAAATGCAAGAGAAGATCCACTTGATCCATTTTGAGGAGAAGCCCAACGAACAAAGGGCGTGGCGTAGAAAATTCCATTCTACTCTGTCATACACTTTGCTCATATCCAACTTTAAAACCATCCTGGGACTGTTATCATACTTAAATGAGTGCAGAATTTCATGAATTAAGATGGCCCCTTCACCTATTTCTTTTCCCAGAACAAACCCCCCTTGCTCTTCAGATATTAAAAGGGGAAGAAAAGAAGCTAATCTTAAAGCTATAGCTTTCGAGATAACTTTATAAATAAAGTTACAGAGAGAAATAGGTCAAAAAGCTTCAAAAATCATTGGAACATTTACCTAAGGGATTAAAACCAAGCTGGTTCTATTGAATTCTTTCAGCACATTTGAAAATTTCCTAGATTCCTCGACAACTAATAACACATCTCTGCCTACAAACTCCCAGTAATTTTGGAAAAAAGAACCAGTCTAGCCATCCGGGCCTGGGGCTTTACTTCCGTCCAAGGAAAAAATTGTGGCTCTAACTTCCTCAAGGGAGAATTCCCTAAGCAACTCCCTGTTGTGATCATCTGTGACTCTTTTGGGCAGATTGAAAGAGGTAAGAGATTGTGGATTTGGCGATTTGTTACTTGTGAGAAGATTTTTGAAGAAAGAGTTTGCCTTCTCTTTAATGGAATTTGTATCATGAATGAAGGAACCATCCTGCCTCTGGATACATTAGATAGCTGTCTTGTGTCTGCGGGCTTTAGTAGAAAGGTGGAAAAAGGCAGTGTTGTGATCACCCTCTTTGAGCCAAGTTTCTCAAGATTTTTTCCGCCAAAAGATCTCTTCCCGTTGAAGAATCTCTTCCAGCTGTAATTTGAGAGACTTTTCTTTGAGGAAGGAGACATTATCCATGCCCAAACACATAACTTCATATTCCAACATTGCTATCTCTTTGATAATTCTATCCTTCTCAAACAATATATTCTTAAACTGAGACTTGTTCCAACTAGAAATCTTTGATTTGACAAAATCCAATTTTGTTGCCAGCTGGAACATTCTGGAACCCTTGACAAAGGGGGTTGAAGCCCACCAGGATTTGACATTTTGCAAAAAATCTTTATCTCTAAACCACATCTCTTGAAACTTAAAGGAACATTTGACAAACAAATGCTCAGTACCCACCACAAGGCTAATAGGAAAATGATCAAAACCAAGAAAAGGGAGAATTCGAGAGGAGACAAAAATATTACCCATTAGACACTGTGAGGAGCACAGGAAAAGAGCCAACCTTTCAGTGATCTTTGAATGGTCATAACGTTTGTTAGTCCAAGTGAAGCGACCGTTCATGGTTCTGCAATCTGAGAGGCCATTAGAGTTGACAAACTCCTTGAAGTCTACCATAGCCTGGGTAAAGTTAAAATTGCCTCCTAGTTTCTCTGATCCATCTAATATGATGTTGAAATCACCTCCCAGAATGACCAACTCATGCTTTAGCATGGACAAGATGCTATAAATATGTCTCCATAAACGTAACTTTTGAGAGGTACCCGTAGAACCATAAACATTCATGATCCAAAGGTCTTTCCCATGAAGGACACTCGAGAATTTCCCTAATAACCAGTTTTCCCTGTTCCCCACAACCTCAAAAACATGTAGATGTTTCTTCCATAGGATAGCAATCCTGCCAGAGGCACCCATAGTAGGATGAAATTCTACATTCTAGTTTTTCCATTTACTAAAGAAGTGCACCCCAAAGTCTGAAGAAAGCTTAGTTTCCTGAAGTAGAAGGAGGTCTGCTCTAGCCCCCTCAAGTTGAGACTTGATGAGGCGTGACTTGTTAGGGGCGTTTAAGCCCCTAACAATCCATGAAAGGACCTTCATTGCCCCCGAGGGGAGCTGACTGCTCCCCTCTTCTTTCTTGAGATTGTCCCACCATTCTCTATGGCTACCTCCTGGTCATTCTGCTCTTTGGCCTTCTTCTGCCTGGAACTTCTCCTAGAAGGCGTGTTTTTCAGATTTCTCTGGGTCAGTTGGGTTTGAGAAATGCCCATATCAGATCCGCCAACCTGTGCTTCATGCTCTTGTAAGACTTCATCAGCCAAGTCTTCAAATAAGGTGGAGGTCACCTTTGCTAAGACCTTCTCATACAGATCCTGAAGCTTTACATATGAATTCATAGAGGATTCCTGTGTCTCAGTTACCTCGAGGTCAGCCTGCAACTCATCAACAGCCTCCTGGTAGGTCTCCTCAACCCTCACAGGAGAAGATGGCAACTCCAAGGGTTCACCATTGTTCATATCTTCTATCATTGGAGGGATCTTGGCGCATGCGCCCTCCTCTTGTTGATCAGAGCTGAGAGAAGCTTGCTCATTTCCGGAGATGAAATTAAGGGCCCTCTTTAAGACTTGCAAAGAAAAGTCATCTTCTTGCATCTAGAGCACAGCTGGGCAAGTTTCTCGATTCCTTAAATCCTTGGTTAGGACCGGCTGGGAGGGCAGCCTCTCGAAAATGATCACTCCAGGGATGGGGTCTTGAAGGACTGTATTACTTGTCTGACGGAGAAACTCATTAAGCCTTTCCATGTCTTCCTGAAGGAGCCCATCTTGTAAAAGAATCTCCTGAATCCAGAAACCTTGGGAAGTCCATAACTTAACTCTTTTAGGAAGGAGATCTTTTGCTTCTGAAAGGATGTGAATTTTGGGGGTAGTGTCACTGAGACTAGTCAGTGGAATATCCACCTCTTGGCAAAAACCCAAAGAGTTCCCAATGCTCTTGAGAATCTCCATGTCTCTGTACTCAAGCGGGAGGTAGGGGAGTTCTATCCAGAATGGGACCATAGGTATTCCCTCTTTCCCCAAATGGAAGTTTGGTTTCCATTCTTGACAGAAAACAGCCATTTGACCAAACCTCCAAAGCTTCTTGCAAAGAATTTTGTCTTGCTCACCCTTATCTGAAAAAAAAAAATAGAAGAAGCCATTCCCTAAATCGTAAACATCTTTAATCTCTGGCCAGGCATTTTGGTACCACTCTTTTAGGTCATCAAAGCAGAAGTGAGGAGAAAGGACCTTGCCAATGAGGGCTTTTTCATGCAGGGATGATGTCTTCTCAAAAACACCTCCTTCAAGCTTCTCCAAAAAGACTTCCTTGTACTCTTTGCGTCTTATGACTTCTTTGACTTTAGGAATCCAGTCTTTCTTTTTCTTATGATCAGATGCTGCCCTTTTTCGCCTACTTTTTGAAGAATACTGCTTACTCCAGGCTTTGTCTCTTGGATCAAAACTAGGTTTGTTGAAAAAACCCTTGCTCCTCCTGTGTGCTTGAGAGTCCCTCCTTCAATGGCTATTTTGTGGCCCTTTTTGGAAATCCAGAAAAGCTTCATACTAAGGCTTTAGCGGTTTCAAAACATTTGACCTGGCAAACCCTCTTAGACCTCTCTTCCGCCATTTGTCTCCTACTTCTTTCCTTGTGTCATAGACATGGACATGTGGTGAATCATCGAATCTGATCTTCCTTTTGGGAATGTGCGAAGGACGTCTTCCAAAGTCATGAGTTAGAGGCGCCTTCCCTGGTGGGTTTATAGTGGAGCATGATAAAAGAGCCGTTATGTACATTGTCTTTGCTTCCAAGCATTTAATCCAAAAACAGGGAAACTTTTTCACAACAATAAAATGTTGATGAGAACAACTCTACATTTAATTGATATGCATTCGATTACAAATATTTTGTTAACAAGAAACTTTTGTTCACTCAGCCATATCGGCCATACATACAGAGATTCCACAATGATAGATTAGTCTTTACGGAGTATGATTTTTCTTGGGCTTCAAACACCCGACCTGAATCCCACACATAATCTGACTCCTTAATTTATATTGGCCAAGCTATGACTTCCCATGACACCTTTCTCTCATGTTGATGGTGACTACCTCTCCCCCTAATCTAGCGTTGATCTCTGCCAACGTCCTTCCTTTTGGTTGTTCTGACAATTTTCCAACATTCTGGTAGTTTTCTAACTTCTTTCTGTTTTGTGGACAAGAACCAATTTAAAAGTAATTTAACTTCCCCTTGAGAGGCCGATTACATGAAACTAAGGAAGTTAACAAGTTAATCAAGAGATCCTTCAACAAACAAAACTTAAACATCAACTAAACCAAAACGAATTAGATGGGGGAACAATGCCCCTGCATCATACAATAAGATATCCATACAATCTAAATCATAAAAATATTGAAATATGAAAGTTAATGTGATGTACACTCAATAGTTAGTGGCGGGGTGGCTAGTATGCGGTTTGAAGAAGTGGTCTCATTTCCAACACTATTCCTTTTCTTCTTTAGCCACTAGGAGAGGGGAATGTTCATCTTTGTCATGTTCAACATAATTAAAGTTAGAATTAGTACATTATCATGAACATCAGAAAATCAAATACTTTTTAGAATATTAATAACAATAAGTAATCTTACCTTGCCATGCTATGCATGTGATAATTGTGCCTCCATGCTTTAACGAGTGGCCTTTCTCCTCTTCTCCATGTTCTACTCATTGTAGAAGCAAGAATTACAATACAAGTTGCACAAAGTACCTCCTAGCTCAAGATAGAAATAGAAGTCACCCCCCTCCTTTGCCATATATTTTTTGTTGGAGGGGGAGCCTTTGAACCATGATTTGGTTCTTAAAGTAGTACTCTACAAACCATCAATGTATCTCTCTATCCATGTTTGGCTTGTGCCTTCACTTTGACCTCTCAGCATTAGGTGGGCCAAACTTCTTCCATGAGACGGGAGGCTTGCCATGCTTAGTCATCTAGTGTTTATTTAATGTACACAAATCCCAAAAGGGTTGACCCCCTTTCCCATTGAGTCACACAAGGGTCAAACAAATAGTAATGTAGCAACTTCTTGTCTACACAGATGACAACAATCATATACTCACCAATAAACTTTATGCAAATTTTGAATTTGTATTCATTCTCATCGAGTTTGTGCAAAATAAAGTATAAAATGTTAGCGGATATTGAAAGGAAATCCTACTTATTTCATTCACATAGTGGGCTCCCTCAGCATGCTACAAACCCTCCACCACACCCTTGTGGATAGCATCAAAGCATCCAACCTGCATAATATAATAATAAATGTTAGTAATGGAAAAAAATAAATTGTTAAAAAAATTATGTAGATTATAACGTAAATGCATTCTCAGATGTGTCATGCAATGTCTATAAAGAATCTTCAATAGGCTAAACATTAGCAACTAGAGTAGTAACATCCTTAGAGAAAATTGTTGCATTAGCATCCTACAAAAAGCTTTCATAAAAAATGTTAAGCACTACTATGTTTTGCATGGACATTTAATTGAACATATTAGAAACAAAGTCAAGAGCCTACTTATGTTATTCACCTGGTGGGCCCCTTAGCATGTTGTAGGCAATCCTCCACACCCTTGTGGATAGCATCAAAATGTCCAACCTACATATTATAGAATAATAAATGTTATTAATAGAAAAATAAATTGTTAAAAACAATTGTCATGTATATTATAAAGTAAATACATTATCGAGTGAGGTGTCTCGCAATGTTTGAAAAGACCCCAAATCAACAATCTGAGAATTGGCAACTAGAGTAGTAGTGTCCTTAGAGTGAACTACTACATCAACATCCTATGAAAAGAGAATTCACAAAAAAATGTTACTACAATGTTTTTCATAGACATTCAATTGAACAAATTAGAAAGAAAGTCAAGATTTTGCCAATAAAATATACGTTAAGTGAAATGTTCAAATGCCAAGATGACAAGTCTAGGAAATGCATGAAATTTTTTGTAGTAGCAAGTATTTCACTTCCACTCCACAAGGCACCCTCCCTTGTGCTTATCTACACAAAATAATAGAGTATGCATTTCTATGATATCATATTGCAAAGAAATATTAAATTTGACCATACATATTTGTAAGTATTACATTTTTCAAAGTAGAAAGTACACCACTTGTCATCAAATTTTATAATTTCATTTCATACATCGATGCATAGAAATGTGCATCATGCCTATACGTAAATTACTAGATGCTATCATGCTCATGACCATGCCCTCCACATTATTTCTATCTGATGGTTGAGTATTGTTTAGTTCTATGTCTTATGTGAAAGTAAAAAGTATTTTGAATTAATTTTCCATGTTTCTCATAAAATATCTTTATAAGAGAAAAACAACTTGGTCCAAATACATACAAAATGAGCTATTGTCCAATATCTCTTTAAACCAAGAGGTATCACTACCCACATCATCCATCATTCATTTGTTATGATTGTTTTTGGATTTCAACATCCTAAAGAGCCTAATGATCAAAAATAAATTTCATAATTGAAAAGACCATGATTAGCCAAAATGCTATAAAAATATGATCCCTTACACATTGATCACCAAATTGTCTTGCATATAAGATAAGCTCAAACCACTATAGATTTTCTGTAACATTACAATGCTCAAACTTCCCATCCAAATAAGTCACCAAGAGAATGATGGTCATATGAGATACCATGATGATAGTTTTGTTCAACATCCATTATTTGTTGCTTATTTCTATATCTTAAGATGCATCATTGAATCCAATCAACAACTACAAGCTTTGCAAAGAAGAATTATCTTTCACTAATTCTTTCTATATCTATATGTTAAGGAGGATGACTTTTCCCTATAGTTGAAAATAATGTTGAGCACTTGATGTGGTTCAATTGAAACCTCCACAACATGAGACCGTTAGAACACACTGATATATTGAGAGGGGGGGTGAATCAATATATGCCATTTTTAAATCAAATCTACTGCATTAATTAGATCATGAAAGGGAAATTATGCAAACAAAAACACAACCACACATCCACAAGAGACCATAGCACCAGATTTACGTGGAAACCTAAGAAGGCGAAAACCACGGTGAGCAAACTGCTTGGATCTACTATCCAAATCCAGCCTCACAAAAATAAAACAATAAATTACAATATTTTGTAGGCTCCAACCCACAAGAATTTCAACCTAAGAAGGATTGCAATCCTTTTAGAAATTTGTAGGCTCCAACCTACCAAAGACTTCAATCTCCAAAACAAACTAAGCAACAACCCAGTACAAAAGCAACAACTTCCTGATACACAACTTTATGAGCACCAACCCAAAGGAAGAAGCAACTCCCTAAAGTGCTACAACACTTACAGAATGAGGCTCCAACCTCTACAATATGAATGATACAGTTTACCTCATATTGTGTGAATTCAGTATTTCAATTCAGCCCTTCACACTCTTCAACTACACATATTTGATCACGCCTGTTTGCTTGATGTTCGTATGTATTTCACAGACACATACACTTGCATATATCTTCAAATATTTCACTTCTCACTTACATTCACAAACATAGTCAAATAATTTGATTCAATGCTCACATTCACAAATACACTCAAAAGCACAAACTGATCTTTCTTATATATCCTTCTATAGAAAATAAATCTCCATGTCAGCTAGTCTGCATTCTCCAAGGTCGGCAACTAAATTTTAAATTCCAATGTGTTCATTTCAAAGGATTGGGCACAAATTTGATTTCCAATGTCTACACATTTGAAGCAAGGCCTAATTTACACTTACCTAGGTCGACCCAAAAATAGGTCTGGACCCAAAAACTAAAAAACACATGCTACAGTAATGGCACCAAAAGGTAACTCTTTGTTCTGTCACCAACTGGACCACCTATATATTTAAATCTTTAATTTAAATTATTTTGTTTATATATCGCTACCTCACAAACTTAACTTCCATCACCTTTATCAGAAATATTCATATTCTACGAACTTGGGCTATTCTATCCTTTATCAGCAAAAGTTGCCTTTTATGAACCTTCTCTTAAATGCCTCTATCAGCAAAAACTAGCTTTCACACACCTTTACTTAAATGCCTTTATCAGCAAATATTTCTTTCTGTGAACTTGGATCACTCCTCCATTCACTATCAGCGAATTCTCATTTCCATGAACCAACTTTATCGACAAACTTAACTTTACACTTCCAAGCCTTACTCTTCAACGCTTTTTCCTTTATCGACAAACTTAACTTTACACTTCCAAGCCTTAGTCTTCAATGTTTTTTCCTTTATCGACAAAGTCATCAAACCATAAACTAACTTTGTCTTCAAGTTTTTTTTATCGGTAAAAATGTCAACCACAAACTTGACCTTTGAGCTCTTTGTCACCTAGTCGGCAAATCGGCGAAATGGTAAACTCACGAACTAGTTTGCAAACCAAAGGTTTTTTAGATAAAGGTTTTTTCGATAACTTTGAACTTCAAGCTTTTCTTCTTCACGCCTCTGTCGGTGAATTGGCAAATCGGCAAACTTTGAAACTCATGAACTAATATTTTCCAAGACCTTAACTTTTTCTTCCTTCCAAGTCTTCATCAAAAAACTTCTCTTTTTCCTTTGTAAGCGAATTGGCAAATTTTGAAACCGGCGAACCAATTCACAAACCCAACATTTTGCCAACCAAAGGTAGAAATCATTCATGCCTTAGATTTTTCTTTGCACCTTTTTTCATCGGCCAACAGGATATCGGTAAAATTGGTTGTTGACAAACTTGTATGTTCATGAATCAAACATTTTGCTAAATAAAAGGTAAAACACATGCCTTAGTGTGATGCCCCGTCATGCAACCCTAGAGAGATAGGATAACTAGCAATAAAATTACATAATTTTTCTTTTTAAAACAACTAATAACAACATCAAATAACACTAATAACAACTTCAACTAACATCTCTAGGGACATAATTGCATCAATTAAACATAGATTCTTAACAACACAAGTATATATATGTACAATTTGATACAACATAAGAAGAATACATTTTTCATTTACAAGATAAGAACAAGTACATATGAGATCAAATACAGGATTACATGATTACAAATCTTCTTGACTGATTACAATAGTTTACAATATACATCAAGGCTATGCAAATCTGAAAGTATAATACAACTCTGAGAATGCAAGTACAGATCTGGAACTGGAAAACACATCTGCTACACTGAACACGAACCAAGATGCCAAGAAAACCAATGGAATAAGCTCTTCCACCAGACCATGTGGAACCCTGAGGTCCACCCCCCGAGCTAGGAGATAACGATGAGGTTCCACTAAATCAAAGGTCCAAAGTACACTTAGGTGGAAACAAAATCAACTTTAAAACACAGATCAAAAAAAACTAAACACTACTCCAGAGGCAACAACAAAAGGTAACATAAAGGAAGTAACTAAGCTACAATAGGGAGAGTGTCATCGCATGGTCCTAGCATGGGTTATCCAAGCTATCTCTCTCTAGAAACTGACCCCCATCTATGGTTATCCTGGCAGCCTCTCTCTAGGCATCGGCCCCATAGGGTGACACATGCAGAACCAACACTTCCTCTCATGAAGACAAGGAGTTTGATCTTGCCAACCAGGCCTTCTCATCCCATCCTTAGCCTATGAGAGCACTATAGGTATGGGTTAGGCATATACGTATCTTGTTATGTGATTAACTACCCAACCCACCTAGATTAATTATTATGTTATCACTTAATTACAACTTCCATGGGTTTACCCAGGCAGCCACTTTGGGCACCGGCCCCACCATGAAAGCCACTCTCCTACATGCAACTAGAATCCCTAGCCAACAAATAGAAACCACCAAAATGACATGCATGGTAATGATACTGCAAGACATCTATCATCTTGCATACTGAATCACTACAAAATTAATTTCAAATTCAAGGTCCAAAACAACAAATTTTCCAGAAACCACACCAAGACCTCATACCAAAAGAAAGCATCAACAATTAAATCCATGTCACAAGGTTACATTGGACTCCAAGCAACCTAGCCTCTGGAGCTATGTAATTTTTAACACAAATACCACTAATCAGATAATCATTCCACGATACTAGAATCAAGGGTTTAAATGTCCTCACACTTAACAACTAAAACATCCCACAAGGAACATCACCTTACACAAAAGCTTACAAAACATAATCTGCAAGACTCAGAACCCAATTTATGTGCAATGGCCCAATTTCTTCAATAATATACATTGGTTTAAAATTGCCAATGAATTCAACAAGAAAGAAAAAAATATAATATTCAAGGATAAAACTCAATTATTAAACCATCTTTCGAACTATTTAAAAACATTAAATCATGGATCTCAAGAAAAGAAATAATGATTTTATTATGATAACACTGTTACAATTTAAAATTTCTAATATTAAACCCACTAATCTTTAAACTTAAATAACGAAGTTCATCTATCTTGTCTTAATAGCTAACTATTCTATAGATTCTCCAACTATGAAAATCAAATTATTAATATTCTAATACACCACTATCATACTTGAAGTCTAAGATTACACATTAACACTAACCTGATATTTTCTCTAACATAGATAAAATGATGACATTACTAGATCTATCCAATGCTGAGAAAACCTATGCATAAATTAATAATTGTATGCATTATAAAAGTTGAATTTCTACATAGACTTAATATCTACTAATGGTTAAGAGAAACAACAATATCTAGAGAAGGCATCAATCTTATTAGTAACTTCCTAAAGAATCCAGACTTCCCAAAAAAAATGTTAACAAGAAAAGAAGTTTATAAGCCATCTTCTAATCTATATTTTCTTTCCTAACGAATCTGAGTTAAAAGACAAGATTGCACTGATTGCATTTACAGAGAGAAGAATTTCATTATGGTATAAAGAGATTTCACTCCAGATTTAGGATAGACATCTGGCAATCTACAGGGTATACGAAACAATTGGTCGGCCTGGCTCAAAAGCATCAAAAGGGAACTCAATGACATTAGTACAAATAAATGAGATTGGTCAACTAGGAGAAAACGGCCATGAAAAAGATGAATTGTAGGTTTAACAAAAAAACATGGATCAACTCTATTGAAGCGTGGGTTGGAGGATTAAATGTGGAAGCAGGTTGGCCTAATTAGGCATGACTGCACAGTCCACCACTCCAAAATCATTCAACAAAAAGTATTGAAAACTGATCAGGGCATCTCAATGCAAGGCAGAGGACAAAAAAAAAATTAATGAAGTGACGTAACCAAAAATTAGAGTTTAAATGAAATTTTAATATGAAATGAGCAGATAACGATTTCAGGGAGGCTTAGACTAGCGTCCCTCACAGCATTCCAACTTTCATATTTTGAATAGAGTTCTACTAACAAAACATCCCAGGTGGGCCGTTCGATTGAGAAGCATAAGGATGAAATCAAATCACAACCTAGAATTATTGGTCCCAAAACTAGCGACAAGAGTTGCAGAGAAAACTACCGATTCTAGAAAGAAGTTTGATAGAAGAAAAAGGAACACAGGTTAGATGAATTGTTGATAGAGCTTCTAGATTAGGAATGGTTTCAAATTGAAGCATTAGCAAGCATACAACCAATGATTGGCTCCTCTAAAGCAATAAATGAGATTGGGAAACGATAACAGGAAAAGAATGGAAAAGACCATCGATGGATACAAAGCAGAGTGAAGACAAAATGGAGGCTAATGAAGTATCACATGAAGACTAAGAAAGGAATAGGCAATAGGAAGATAAGAGCAATCACCAAAACGATCTATTGGCAAATTAGAAGAAATACACAGGCCATTAAAGTTTTCAGACAGTCCCAAGCAACAAAAAAGAAAGGATGATTCATTTTCATAGAAATAAACATCATTCATTCAAACAAATAAAAAACATACCTAAAATTTGATCCCTATGCTACAGAATCCTTCAACTTCCAAAATCCTTCAGCTTCAAAAATTCTTCCGCTTCCCCCAAATTTTTCCCCAATTTCTGCCTCCGCTCCTCTTAGAAATCCCCCTCCCTCAAATAAATCCCATGACATAAAAATAGCCAGAGTCAATCAATTTCCCACTTCCATAACCGTCATAGAGAATCCACTATCTCCCCAAAATTTGAATGCCATTAAATTTTCTTCCTCAGAAAGATTTTCAAGTCAAAAATTTAATACGACAACTCACTTGACAATAATTTATTAACTAATAATATTTTTCAAACTAATAATATTTTTCAAACTAACCATATACTATTTCAACAGTTAAAATAATATTAATGACTTATGACTAATATCATTATTACAATTATTAAAGTTATTAACTTAATCTTTATTAAAATCACTTAAATAATATTCCCAATTTTCACATTATTAAACAATGACTAACTAAATACTATTATATCTAACTTGATGTTAATATTATTATTATTATTATAATAAATGTATTTCCAACAAATACACATATACTTTAACCAAAAGTTCAAGCAATAACAATTACATACCAAGGACGACCATAAACCCGGGGTAAGAAACCTAGAGTGACATCAAGACCTATGATCACAAACTGAAGACAAAGACTGACCTAGGGAACCCCATGTTATCTCCCATCCACATTATCCATTGGTGTAAGGGCATGCTCAAACCTGCTAAGTCAGGTGGAGTCGATGCCCAGTACCTGCAACCTGCATCAAAACAAGATGTTGCAAACGAGCATATATATAACAAACACACAGAGTCAGGGAGTCGCAGCGTAGTAGGGTGCTCATAATGAGTAGTACTACACTGTCCCTTCTCTGAAAGCATGACAATAAACATAAACATCTATATCTATCAATCAGGTATACATAAAGAATGATAGCACTACTCTACATAAACAATTAACCATCAACTGATCATGACAAAACACATCATTTACTATAATATCCACAATGTCACTATAATAGTCATAACCAATGTCAACAACCACATCAATAATCCATAATCCATAATGAGCACAATAAGCATAACAAATAAGTCTATCATCCACATGTCTCAAAACTGTCTAAGTGTAACTAAAATACTATCAACTGTCAAAAGCCAAAATGAGGGGCACTACACTTAGAATTTTTTTCTTCCATTCTGCCTTAGAAACTTTTTCTTCTTTTCACTTCTTCTCTACCTTACACATCAATGACAACACTTCAAAAAATTCCTTTGACATCAATGATAATACTTCCAACAATCTCCTCCTTTGTCATTGATGGCAACAAAACTTAAAACAAAAACATAACTCTCTTCTTTTATATTGTTCCCCCTTACTCTATCTCTCCCTGAATTGTTATACAAACTTCTAAACTCTCTCCCCCTTTGACATCAATGGCAAGGGGATGCAATCTCTTTCCTTACTGCAACTAGAAACAATCCTAAAGCTTCTCCTCACCATGTTGAACTATGCCTTCTATCTACCAACTCCCCTTAAGAGGTAGCCACTATCCAAATAGGGATGAATGATATGCCTTGTTCTACTCCCCTTGGACAGATGCACTATCATACATCTTTACTAATTTGGTGAGAGTGATATCACTCCTGGCTTCTACCTCAATTCCTCGAATGTCTCTTTAGGAAGGGGTTTTGTGAAAATATCTGCAATCTGATCTTTTGTAGCCACATACTCCAATTTCACCTCCTGATCTGCAACATTTTAGATCTTAATAAATGATACCTAATGGATATATGCTTCGTTCTAGAATGCATCACTAGATTCTTTGAAATATTGATGGCACTTGTATTATCACATAGAATAAAAATGGGCTCATCATATTTTACTTTAATATCTTTCAACGTCTTCTTCATCCACAAAACTTGTGTACAACAAGATGCTGTTGTAGGAGTCAAGGACAACACTGAGAGGGGGGGTGAATTAGTGTTGTGTGAATTTTCAAATCTTTTTACAACTTCTTGCAAACTTTCTCTTACAGAACAAATAGAGAGGAATACATTAATGATTTGTGCACAAGATTAATAATGAAGGATGTGAACAAAACTTAATAAGCAAAGAGCTAATATACACACATACAGATGAAAAACAACATTAAACATGACACATGATTTTCACGAGTGGAAAACCCTTCTTGGGTAAAAAACCACTCAAAACTGCCTCACTAGCTTAAGTGAAAACCTCACTGGTTACAATGTTTGGAAGCACCAACTTCTAGGAGCACCAACCCCTAATTCTTTTTGAAGCACCAACTTCAAGGAGCACCAACCCCTAATACAGAACAAATTAAAAAAACTCAAAGGGTTTCTCTGTTTCAATACAAAACACTTCTTCTCTCACATGTGTCTATCAAATGGCCATTCTTTTCATCAACCCAAATCATATACAAAACTCAGATATTCAAAATCAACCCTGTATCCTGATCCACTCAACAACACTCCATATTTATTATATTTTATCAATTTCTATTTATATATTTGCATCAATGCACCTGAAAAACCATTGTATACAAATTTGATGTCCTTTCACCTTCAAAACATATTTTCATTATCCTCTTATCAAAACCTTTCATCTTCTCTAAAAGAAAATAATATCTGATTGCATCAGATAGATCTCCATTCTATATTCTTTATAGACTGCAAAAACAATTCATCATAATATATTTAGAATCTGCCCCTGTAATAAAATATCTGTCCTCATTTTCATCTTCCATCAAAAAAAACCTTCATGCATGATCCTTCATATTCCTGCAAAAGAATCTCCAATATTGCCCCTGTCAAAAATAAAATCATTTTGCCCGTGCAAATTCAATCTGCAAAAATAACTTCACTAATTTGTCAATCAAACTTCTCTACAATAAAATCATCTGATATTTCTTTTTCAAGATCTCATAAAACATTTCTTCAAAAACCATTTTGTTCTCCAAACAAATTTCATAATATATCTTCTCAAAAATATAATCACTCTGCATTATATTTTTTATATTCTCTGTCAAAGCAATCCTTTCAAAAACAATCTCCAATTCTCCATAAATATTTCCCCTACAAAAAAATCTTCTCAAAAAATCATCTCTTGGAGTTGTTAAATTAGAAAAAACAATTTCTAATTTAAAAAAACTTATCACCACCACAAGAAAAAAAACACTTGATAAAAACTCACCATTTTTAAAAATCAAAAAACGTGGTATGGGCCAACCACATAGTGTTAAGCAAAGTTTCTAAAAAAAAACTAAAGCCATAAAAGGCTTAGGGATTGGCATCCTTAGAAACTTTAAAAACATTTTCTAAGCTCCCCTTTTATAATGCATCGGGCCCTTCATAAAGCATTTTCAATGCTTTTTAAACTCTTAAAGCATAAATAGAAATCGGGCACCAAACAATGTTCTTTTAATAAAAACATTCGATGCTCTTCTTACCACCGGTTTGACTAGAAATTTGGGGCCGGTTTTCTTAATGTGTTAAGAGCCCTTAAACAGGTAACTTTAAGTGAAGGTGACTTGCTATTGTAAGTCATAAGATAAAGTGCAAATTTTAGAAGATTTAGATGAAAGCTTTATTTTCTATGACATTAAGAATGAATGTGAACTATTGAACCAAGCCATGATCCTGATATGCATGAGAGAACTTCTCCAAACAATGTCACCAAGACAACCTAAGATTCTGATGATGAACTCTGTAGATCAAGACAATATGCACTTCGATATGACACCTTCATTGTTCCACATAATGATGTGTTAATCCACCTTGAGACAAACTTGAAGTTATCCAAATTGAAGTTTGAACCAAACTCATAAACTTATCATGATTATGATCACCTGTGAAAAAATCTTGAATGAAGCTCCCAACAACCTTTGATAAGGAGTATCAATAATTGATGAGATCAAAGGAGACATGTAGACATGAAAGAACATGATGATCAATCATACCAACACGATTACTGCCATATGCATTGAGATCACACTACCTCTTGTTATTGATTATTACTGATACATTCTTGGAGATTTGAACATTACCATCTGAGATCACAAATATGATGCATAATGTAACCTATGAACACCTGGTTGCTCTTATCTAGAAGACATCCTGAAAGATAACCATATGATCATGTATCTTCAAACTAACTCCACAAGTCTGACATCCTTAATCAACTGAGATCTTCTTTGAGGTCTTCTTGAACAATAAACAACTATCTTCTCCTAATGTCCCGCAACAACTATTGGCAACTTTACAACATCAACAGAGCACACTTTTGGCATCAATGACAACCTATCACCATTAGCTGCAACTATGTATTCTACTTTTGTTGATAAAAAAACTAAATCTTGCTTCTTGCTTAGCCATGAAACTAGTCTATTGCCTAGAAAGAAAGTTCCACCACTAATGATCCTCTTGTCATCAGTGTTGCTAGCCCAATCTGCATCTTTATATGTTGTCAAAGAGAAATCATTTCCCTTCTCATACCACAATTCATAGTCCAAGGTGCTCTTCAAATATTTGAAAATCCTTTTAACAACCTTCACATGTGTTTCTTTTGGATTATCTTGAAACCTAGCTACCATAC
Organism: Cunninghamia lanceolata; assembly: GCA_027924645.1. NCBI lineage: Eukaryota > Viridiplantae > Streptophyta > Pinopsida > Cupressales > Cupressaceae > Cunninghamia > Cunninghamia lanceolata. The sequence continues at coordinate 6,292,012 of BSBN01001791.1, forward strand.
AAACGGCTTGCATAATATTAGCCCTTAATACAATCAAGTATAAAAAACTTCCAATCATGGATCTATAAAGAGTCTGATCGGCTTGAGGTGACTCATCGTCCTTGCTAAGGTGACAACCTATTACCATAGGTGTACTCACTAGTTTGCAGTCATCCGTACCAAACTTTTTCAACATCTCCTTGACATACTTAGTTTGTGAAATAAAGATACCCTTATCTAATTTAACAATTTGAAGTCCAAGAAAGAATGAAAGTTCACCTATCATAGATATTTCAAACTCTTTCTATATTTTTTTGCAAACTTTTTGCATGTACTATCATTGCCACCAAAGATAATATCATCAACATATACTACTACTATTAACATGTACTCACCTTCTACCTTGATGTAGATATTATTGTCTGCAATACCTTTCTTGAAACCTTGTTGATGTAAATACTTGTCTAGCCTTGCATACCATGCCCTCAAGGCTTGCTTGAGACCATATAAAGCCTTTCTAAGTCTGCATACCAAATTTTGATCTTTTGATAACTGAAATCCTTTAGGCTACTCTATGCAAACTTCTTCCTCAAGATCACCATTCAAGAAAGCAAATTTGACATCCATTTGATACACCTTGAAGTCTTTGTGAACTGCAAATGCAAGTAACATCTTGATTGCTTCCATTCTTTCCATAGGAGAAAATGTCTCCTCAAAATCGATGCTTTCCACTTGTGAATAGCCCTTGCAAACTGATCTTGCTTTGTTTCTAACCACTTCTCCATCTTCATTCAACTTATTTCTGAATACCCACTTGGTTCCAATCACATTTTTGTCCTTTGGCTTTGGAACAAGTTCCCAAGTTTTATTCTTCTCAATCTAATTTAGCTTTCATGCCTGGCTTCAGTCCAACTCTCATCCTTACTAGCTTTAGAAAAAATCTTAGTGAGAAGTTCATTTGTTCTCTGAGTTTTCTCCTAGTCATAACTCCTTCATTCTTGTCTCCAATTATCTAATTTTAGGAATGATTCTTATGAATAAACTTTGCAGGTGACTTGGTAGTCTTTATGTGTTTTTCTTCTTCTGCAACTTGATCATCTTCTTCTGTGCAGGTTGAATCATCTGAACGACGGTCTTCTTGATTATGTGAAGATGGATGTAATACTTCATCAACCCTAACATTTGCACTCTCGACTATCTTCTTTAGTCTCTTGTTGTAGCATCTATAAGCCTTACTTCTTGTTGAGTAACCAAGAAAAATTTCTTCATCTGATCTTGAGTCAAACTTACCCAAATTATCTTCATCTCTTCTAATATAGTATTTTCTTCTAAAAATTCTGAAATACTTGATTGATGCAGGTCTGTCTTTTCACAATGCATATGGTGTCTTAGTGTTGTTCACTCTTAGTTGTCCTCTATTAAGAATATAAACGGTAGTATGGACTGCTTCTTTCCAATATATATTAGGCAATTTGGCTTGATTCAACATTGTTCTTTCCATCTCCAACTACTGCATTTTGCTGAGGAGTCCTTGCAACTAAATATTGCTTATTTATTCCATGTTCTTCACAAAATTCTTCAAATTCATTTGATGTAAACTCACCACCTCTGTCTGATCTTAGGCACTTGATTCTAGCATTCATTTCATTCTCAACCATAGACTTGAAGATCTTAAATCTATTAAAATCTTTTGAGCTATCTTTCAAAAATGTATCCCAAGTCATTCCAGAGTAATCATCAATGAGAAACATGAATTACCTTTCATCTTGGAGACTTCTTGTTTTGGTAGAACAACATAGGTCTGTATGAATCAACTCCAACAGTTCGATAGAATAATATTCATTGGTCTTGAACCTGGTCCTTGTTTGCTTCCCAATTTGGCATTCCTTACAAAAGGAGCTAGTAGGCTTGGCAATCTTTGGTGTGTCTCTAACTGAAAGTTTACAGCAGATCTTCACAAGGTTGTCAAAATTGATGTGTCCCATCCTCTTATGCGACAACCCACTCTCATTTGTTTGTCCTAGAAGGCAACTCCTTCCTTTGACTTCACTAAGATTATATAGATTATTTGCAATCCCGCTTGCTTCTATGACAAGTTTGTCAATGCTTGCTCCTTTGATTTCATATCCTTGTGCATTGAAAATGAGATTATATCCTTTGCTACACATCTAACTTACACTAAGAATATTGTGCTTGGGACCTTCTACACATAGAAGATCTTATGTCCTATTCTTTCCATCAATACTTATTGTGCCTTTGCCATATATTTTTGTAGAGGTGTTGTCTCCAAACTTGATTGATCCACCATTCCATTTGTCAAGGCTAATAAACTTACTTTTATCTCTTGTCATGTGACTAGAACATCCTCTGTCTATAACCCAAGGATTTACCTGTCCTTGTGCATGAAATGCAGCTTGGACAATCATTGAGTTTTCATCTTCAAGATTGTTCTTCTTGATTTTCCATTCCTTCTTCTAATTTGTCTTCAGGTTTTTAGAAATGTCTATCTTTTTGTCTTGGTTATCAAGATTAGTCATCTAATATTTTGACTTTGTAAAGCTACTTCTGCAAAACCTTGCTATGTGCCCAAAATTGTTACAAATATGACATATTATATTGAAATCAAACAAAGGGGCAAAAGAATTTCTACTTATATAATTGCTTCTCATTCTTGATCTGCATTCAATGGCTTTGTGACCATATTGATTGCAATTGAAACAATAACTAGAGAAAGCATGATTGAACCTGTTCATGAATGTTTGTCTTGGAGGAGTTGATCTTCTGAATTTTCTTCTTTGAGACATGATAGGGATGAAATCAACTTCTTCAATTTCTTTCTTCATTGGGATTTCTTCATTTTTCATTGTCTTCTCCGAATCAGTCTTCTGTAGAAGTCAAAGATTGTGTGGCTTCTTCATCATACCCAAACCTGATTTTATGAATAGAGGTCTCTGAATTTTTATTATATCATCCAGAATTTTAGAGCTCTTTCCAAACTTGATATTCTTACTCAATTGTTCATGAGCTTTTTCAACTTCGTTTATTAATGAAACATTTCTTCTTCTAGTTTTAAACACTCATATGATTTGGCTTTGAAGTGAGTGTTCACAATGTCTACAATTCTTTTTCCATCTTCAATTTGAATTTTTAAGCTAACAATCATTTCCTCTAATTCTTTGAGCTTTGTCTTATGTTCTTTATTTTCTTTTCTTGTTGAATCCAAATCTTCAAGTGCAAAGATCAGTTCACCTTCAAAATCAACTTCACATTCTTCATCAATGATTGTCATGTTTTCTTCATCATTAGCAATTCTAAGTTGTCCAGAACTTTCATAGCTATGAATAGGGCTTCTTCTCTTTGATCTTCTAATGGGCAATTGTCTGCTTCATCTGGTAAACTGTAGTCATCCTTAGAGTAAAGGCTCTTCTTGTTCCTGTTGAAGTTAGATCTTTTGAAACCCTTGTCGCTACCTTCACTCTTCTTAAGAGGACATTTCGATGCATAATGCTCAATTTCACCATAGTTGAAACACTTGAAAGGCAACTTACCTTTGTACTTACCTGAACCCTTCTTTAACTTTCTTACAAAGTTTGCCTATTCTTTCTTAGATCCATTGCTTGGATTAGATGCTTCTTCTTTCTTTGTTGCTTTGAATGTAGCTTTCTTATTAGATGTGGCTTTTCTTGCATTTCTCATTTCATAGGCAATGAGGGAACCAAATAGTTCATCCATTGTGAGTATATTCAAATCTCTAGCTGCTTCCATACTAGAAAATTTAGAATCATACCTTTGGGGGAGTGATCTTAATACTTTCTTAACAACCACGGAATCCTTTACCTCTTCACCAAGACCTTATATTGCATTTACAAATTCATCTATTCAAAGTAGATAGTTTGCTATGTTCTCTTCTTCTTTCATCTACAAATTTTCATATTTACCCTTGAAGGTCTGCAGTTTTGCTTTTTTTACCTTATCATCTCCTTCATAGAGATTTTTGAGTTTATCCCATATGTCCTTGGCCATCTTGCATTGCATTACTTTGACAAACTCTGTGTTAGTTAGACCACTCAAGATAACATTATTTGCTTTAGCATTGTTCTCACAAGTCTTCTTATCGATAGGATCTGTGAAAGGATTTGCAAGAGCAGTGTACACCTTGATCACAGCTCTCCAAACATCACACCCTAAAGAGGTAAGAAGGCTTCCATCCTTACACTCTAGAAGGCATAGTTAGATCCATCAAATAGAGCGGCTATGTTAGAAGAGGATCCTTCCTATCCAGCCATGTGTTCTTATCCAAGATCTACCTTCAGCTATTAGGTTGCACCAAGGAACTTAGATTTGATACCAATTGTTAAAACACACTAATGTACTGAGAGGGGGGTGAATTAGTATATGTCACTTTTAAATCAAATCTACTACATTAATCAGATCATGAAAGGAATTCTACAAAAAAAAAAAACACAAACACACATCCACAAGAGACCATAACACCAGATTTACATGGAAAACCAAGAAGGGAAAAACAACAGTGAGCAAGCTACTTAGATCTACTATCCAAATTGAGCCTCACAAAAATAAAATAGTGAATTACAATATTTTGTAGGCTCCAACCCACAGGAATTTCAACCTAAGAAGGATTGCAATCCTTTTACAAATATGTAGGCTCCAACCTACCAAAGACTTCAATCTCCAAAACAAATTGAGCAACAACCTAGTACAAAAGCAACAACTTCCTGATACATAGCTTTATAGGCGCCAACCCAAAGGAAGCAACAACTCCCTAAAGTGCTACAACACTTAGAAAATGAGGCTCCAACCTTTGTAATATGAATGATACAATTTACCTCACACTGTATGAATTTAGTATCTTCAATTCAACCCTTCGCACTCTTCAACTACACATATTTGATCACGCATGTTTGCTTGATGTTCGCATGTATTTCAAAAACATAGACACTCGCATATATCTTCAAATATTTCACTTCTCACTTACATTCATAGACACAGTCAGATAATTCAATTCAATGCTCACATTCACTGATACACTCAAAAGCACAAATTGGTCTTTCATATGTATCCTTCTGTAGAAAATAAATCTCCATGTCGGCTAGTCTACATTCTCCAAGGTCGGCAACTAAATTTTAAATTCCAATGTGTTCATTTCAAAGGATCGGGCCCAAATTTGATTTCCAATGTCTACATGTTTGAACTAGGGCCCAATTTACACTTACTTTAGGTCGACCCAAAAATAAGTCTGGACCTAAAAACTGAAAAACAAACGCTACAATAATGGTGCCAACAAATAACTCTTTGTTCTCTGTCACCAAGTCGGGCAACTATATATTTAAATCTTTAATTTAAATATATTCTATCTTTATATCGCTGCCTTGCAAACTTAACTTCCTCTACCTTTATCAGTAATATTCATATTCTGTGAACTTTGGCCATTCTATTCTTTATCGACAAAAGTTGCCTTTTATGAACCTTCTCTTAAACGCCTCTATCAGCAAAAACTAGCTTTCACACACCTTTACTTAAATGCCTTTATCAAAAAATATTACTTTTTGTGAACTTGGATCACTCCTCCATTTACTACTGGCAAATTCTCATTTCCACGAACCAACTTTATCGGCAAACTTAACTTTACACTTCCAAGCCTTAGTCTTCAACACCTTTTCCTTTATCGGCAAAGTCATCAAACCATGAACTAACTAACTTTGTCTTCAAGTTCTATTTTATCTGTAAAAATATCAAACCACAAACTTGACATTTGAGCTCTTTGTCACCTAGTCGATGAATCTGCGAAATGGTGAACTCACGAACTAGTTCGCAAACCAAAGGTTTTTTCGATAAAGGTTTTTCTAATAACTTAACTTTGAACTTCAAGCTTTTCTTCTTCATGCATCTGTCGTCGAATCAGCAAATTGGTGAACTTCAAAACTTATGAACTAAACTTTGTCAAGACTTTAACTTTTTTTTCCTTCCAAGTCTTCATAAAAAACTTCCCTTTTCCTTTGTCGATGAATCAACGAACCAATTCTCAAATCGAACATTTTGCCAACCGAAGGTAGAAATCATTCGTGCCTTAGACTTTTCTGTCACCTTTTTCATCGACCAACAAGATATCGGTAAAACTGGGTGTCGACGAACTTGCAAGTCCACGAATCAAACATTTTGCTGACTAAAGGCAAAACTCATGCCTTAGAATCTTTTTCTTCCATTCTTCCTTAGAATCTTTTTCTTCCATTCACTTCTTCTCTGCCTTAGACACATCAATGACAACACTTCAACAAATTCCTTTGACATCAATGACAATACTTCCAACAAAGACTATTTTGGATAAGGTGTTAAATAAAGCCATTTGATATGATCATCCAATTTGATATGCCAACTCTTTTCTTCACAATGAGCACGATTCACTAGAATTCCATAGCACTTTGTCTAGACCTATCCCTTTTGATATAATGCAAGGTCATTGTTGGAGGATTCATGACATTATTCACAACCCAATGTTATAACTACACTCTAAGTATGTGTAGTATATTTGTATCCTTCAGTGAATAGGTAGGTAGCGGATGTCCTTATGAAACATGAAATTTGATCCAAATCAGTCTTTTTAAGGGTTATGGTTAAGAAGAAAAATTTAATGGATAATATTTTATTGAAAATAGGGTGCATTGCCCAGCAAGCTATCCTAGTTGCCTCCATGCAAACTAAATGATAGAGCACCTCTTCCTTTAATTGTCATTTGTCAATTATCTAGCACAGAGTGAAATCTATGTTCCTTGCATCCTACAAAAAGTATACAATCCCTTCAATCCAATGCAAGATGGCCCCAAATTTCTAGAAGTGGTCAAAATTCAAGTCTAACACGATAATTTTACAATCCCTTTAATCTAATGTACCTTACATTAGTTACTACAACATATGGAAGGAACAAAATTTAATTATCTAACGTCAAATCGCATTTCCAACATACAAATGACTACTTTAATTCATGCCAAAGAAAAAAATTTCCCCTCTAATACGCAATATATGGCTATTCATAAGCCATGGAGGAAGCCTTTTATATACCCCACTTTCATAATCACCTCCACATCAAGTTGGTCCAACCCTATTAATCCTTATGTCAAATGTAATTTCCATGGAGCCAATAGGCAACCTATGTATCACATGTATAGGAGGATTTATTAAGGATTGCATGGGATCATGGTAAGCATTTAACTATAATAAACTGGCATAAGAACAAACAATCGTGCAAAAAACTTAGAGCCCTTATTCGAGGGATTCTTATAATCAAAGAACTAGGTAACAACCATTTAGACATTGAGAGTGATTCCCAACTAACAAGTGGATGTGTGAACAAATCTTACAATTACAAACATGTACATAACTAGAACATGAATTCCTAACTCTGAACTTGCCATTTCTATTTCCGGAATATTATCGCTTCTATCTCTAATACCCTTTTCTAATTTATCTCAAAAATTCATTATAAGCACAAAAATTGAGGACAACAACATAGGACATAGTATTGCATTGAGAATTCAAGCCTCAGTACAAATATATTATCTAGAGACAAACTACATGAGTATTTCATTAGATATGCAAATCTATCACCACAAAAAAAGGTATGAATAACAATTGAAAAAGAAATAAATATAATCAACTCACCTAAAACAAACAAAAGTAGTTTGCAACCAAGCCAAAAAGGTTTAATACCTTTTTGTGCCCTCCCTAGCTGTAAGCTGAGGTACTCAATTCTTCCTCTATGCCAGTGTTATTTTTCATGGCCCACGTAGCATTTCTCTTTAAGGGACCAGTTTAATGATTGTGTCAAATTGAGTCTCCCACTTAAGATTGTCATCTCCAAAGGCATACGAACTATCTCTTAGAATTTATGCAATAACCAAAATATGAAGGGCTTCATAGATTCAGTGCATGCAACAAAAGATGAAGTCATTCTTGGAATCATAGACCCCTAAGCCCAAGGTAAATTTCTAATTACAAAACATATTATCAATATTCATATGGAAATGAACGATGAAATATCATTTACAGACACTAGATCTCTACAACTAAACTAATGGAAACCTTGAAGGGAAGAAACACAAATATAATTTTGTTTGTAGAGGAAAAAAACATTATTCAGCTAAAGTTTATAAAAGACTAGTAGATGATGTTTTTATGTTGTATATAAAGATTGTTGATAGATCTTAGGTTGGAAAAAAAAATGTAAGATTGTGCATACTTAGTATAGTTTATTGTGGCATAAGGGACATAATGTCATGGGAAATACATTTTCACTATGGTCATAACAAATGTATTTAATAATGCATAACTCAAAGAGATTTTGAAATGTTGCTCCCACTCAACCATTTCCCTACCTCAAACCTGACCTCTGCTCTCAGATGCAGACTTCCCTCTACTATATGCAACTCTCTATGAAGATATTGTTCGCCATATGCAACTCTCTATGAAGATATTGTTCCTACTGGCGAAGTGGTTGGCTCCTACGATGCCCTTGGCAATGCTCCTAGGGTGTCTTCCTAGGTTATTACTCGTCCGCATGCCTCCCCGATATGTCATGGTGTCCTTGCGTCCTTAGTGACTGCTTCAACGCATGGTGCAAAATCTTTTATGGCCATGATTGGCTTAGGTGGTTCCCCTCACCCTCTAGGTGGCAAAGCCCAACCATTGTCGTGCTCCAAATCCTCCCATCATGATATCCAATCAAGATGCTATTGACAATGAAATCACTACGCCCAATGTGCATTAATCTATAAATTTAACAGATTTTGGCCCTCTCTTCCTAACCTACACAAGTGGGTTTTGGAGTCCTCAAGGCCTCTCACTGAGGGTAAGATCAAGCTTTTTTCCTTGTGCAAGGGTTTTCTTTATTGTAATTTTTTCTTCTCATGCAAACAGAGAGCTAGTGTGCGACAATAGGCTTTAGTTGTGGGGAAAGCATTCCATCTCACTCAAGTCGTGGTTTCCTTCCTTCAACCCCTTACTAAATCTCTCCATATTGTGTCTATTTGGGTCATATTAACCAATCTCCCTCTCCATTTCTGGAAAGACTCCTATCTCGAAGCTATTGGTAATACTATTGGATAGTTTTTTAAGGTTGATTCAGTTACCTTGGACATGGGCCACACTACTTGTGCATGTTTACTAGTGGACATTGGCATATCCAAAGCTCTCTCCGAAGAGTTGATTCTAATGGTGGAGGATACGTCATAGACCCAACAACTCGATTATGAGTTCTCCCCTTCCAATGCAAGCGTTGTTTCGCTATTGGGCACCTCTCTTCTAATTGCCCCCAATCTACTCGCAAGATTTCTAGTTTGACTATGTGGTGGCAGAATGCCCTCCCCAAGCGCTTGATGGTGGATGAGCTAGATGGTTCTAACTCCTAGGATGCATACTCTTCTCCTTTTTCTTCCCTGATGAAGGAATTGGTTGTGGCCCTGTCGACATCCCCTAAGATGGCTCCCCTTGGTGTAGTTCTAGCGAGTTTTATGCCTCTGGTGTCACCTTCACTCACTATTGTTCCCTCACCTTTGATGGTGGCTCACATGGGTGGTTCTACTTTGCCCCCTTCTATGTCTCCCTGGCACCAGGGTTCACCAATTAGGATATCTCTATGCGTTGAACCTAAAGGGGTCTTCTTTGACAGTCCCCCCTCATTGCTCTCCTCAATCTAAGGACCCAAAGAATTGTGTTTCTTAGACTATTGTCCAAAGGCAGAAGAGGGATCTTCCCAAGGTTGTTCCTCATGAACCATGCAGATGACTTGGAGAGGTCCAATCATCATATAGGCTCTCTTTTGGGGTTATGTCATTTCCAGCAACATGGTTGTAGTTGTACTATCTATGTTTGCTTAGGTCATTCCATTCCTCTTGGAACATGGTTTGCTTGCCTTTGGCCTTTATGTTGTAAAAGGGTCTGAACCCTTTCAAAATCTCATTTTTATCAATGTCAAAAACAAATGTAATTTCATGTTTTTAAAAGAAATGATATTTTAGATTGTTAGATTTTAGATTTAGCAATGATAGATAGGGGTTGTCATAGTAACAAGTTGTCAATTGGGAACTGTGTTCTCTTTAAATTAAAGAGGAATTTCAAACATGGGCATACAACACACTCTAATGAAAAATTTTACACGAGCACTAGGGGGTCACTTACATCATAGTCATAACAAATTTACTAAAAATCATCTCAAAGGCCTAAAAGATATGGTGGAAGTATCAAATGATAATCAAGAACCATGTCTACACAATGAAGAAATCTATGGGATTGTGTTATCTAATGGAGCTTGGAGCTATCACACAAATTCAAATGTCAAATGGTTATGTTCAAATTTCTTGAAATGATGCATTACTCCCTCCATATAATTTGTATTTGCCACATCACATTACCTAATCCAGTTTGGTTACAATTTGGTAAAGTGATGTAGGAGCAGCTGGGGATGTGGACTATCTTGTATCAACCAAAAAAAAATGATTACGAAGTCAACCTTGTATTTGGTAAAGTGATGCAGGAGCACCTGGAGATGTTGGCTATCCTGTATCAACCAAAAAAAAAGATTGGACGAAGTCAACCTTGTATTGGTTTGTTACAATTTCATTATACCTTCGCATTTTCAAATATCAAAAGGAAACATCATTAGCTTAGTACATTGTTGCAACAGGTTGCACAAATATCCATTCTTCGGTGAAGAGTTCACACACTATGGGAAAGTTGAAAATGCTGGCCACAGAATATGAGACTGTCTCAAAATCTTCTAAAAATGTATCCAAGTGTGTTGAAAGTGGATGCTTTGTCTTGCAGCAATTGATGCAAGACATGTGGTTGATGGAGCATTTCCACTTTTTATATAGCTTGTGGAATACCTTGTCTCATTTCCAGGTGTAGACATGCATGCCCTAAATAATGAAGATGTGACTGCACTTGAGATAGCATGTGCAACAGCTCGACACGAGCCCAATTGTGCCATCATCGCACAGAAACTGGAAGGTGCAGAAGCTATTTAGTCAAATCTCACATCAAAATCTAATACAAGTTCTAATCCAAGTGATGATTCAAAGTAAGGGGAGACACAGATATCGTTAATACACACATGGTAGTGGCATCACTGATTGTCACCATCACACTTGCAGCCATCCATAAAGGAAAAGGGGATGCTTCAGGGAGTTGAGACGTCTTTGTTGAGGTTCACAAAAGACAAATTTAATAACAAAGTGTAGGGAAGATGTCTTATTTACATTTGATGTGCCTTGCCAGCGTGGAAGATAGGTAAAATTTCCAACACAATCAAAGATCCTGCATAATCTTTTTCAATGCCAAATTGAAGGTTGTATGGGTCATGGGTCCCATTACTCTGTGTAAAATTAAATGTTATCTTTGAATTAAAAAGGAGGCATCATTTAAGGTTTAAAGAGATATTTCCTTTTCATTTAAAAGAGGAATACAATACATAAAACAAAAATAAATGTCTTCAGAGGGCACGCGCTGGGAAGTGAAATACATTAGAATTCGAATGGTTTCATTTGTCGTCTATTTTAAAAATAAAAATGAAACGAGAAGAGGAAGGGAAGGGGGCCGCAGCAGATGAGGGGAGAGATCATAAAATCTATGGGAGTTGCCTTACATTCCATTCTTATGGAATAGAAAGCAGATACATAGAAGTCTGAATTTGCAGAGGTCGCTACCACAGGTGAAAAAGAACGCCAATATGAAGAATGAAGTGACAGGTTTGAGAGTCTGAATGAGTTAATGCAAGCTACCAGAGGAATATAACGAAGTAGTGAGTGTCAGTAGAATGTCACTGAGATAGGTATAGTTGAGAGTAAATCCATTGAAGGCTAATTGTATTAATTTGTTGAGGTCATTTGAATGCAGTTGATTTAAATAAAATAAGTCATGATAATAGTTGCAATCTTTGAATGGTGCATGAGTTTGTGAATTTGTGATAGCATTTAGTTTATTTTATTTTTGAGTTTTGTGTGTGTGGTATTGGCAAAGAGGGATTGTTTTGCCTCTGCGTCATATAGTATCAGAGCCGAGGATCTTGAGTGTGGAGAGGATCCACCAAGACATGCAGGTAGAGTAGAGGAAGGTGGTAGAGAAGAAGCTCGTGTGAGGGTTGTTGCAGGTAGGAGAAGTCCTGAGTAGCGAGAGAGCTTGAAGCCACGAAAAGATTGAAAGTGTGATGTGTGCCAGATTGCAGTGAACAAGATGAGAGTGCTCTTGTGGAAGCCCGTGATATGGGAGGGCTTGAAACAGTATGAGAAGAGGAAGATTTTTAGGATGGTAGCAGAATATATATAAGGATGAATCAATTAGAAGCTATGCAGCATGGAGATATTATGAGTAATGAGGTTGTCGCGAAGGAGGAGGATGAGAAAGAGGAGGTATATGTAACAGTAGTCGCTGAAGATGACAAAGAGGATGCAAGTGTAGCAGCAGTTGAAGATGAAGAGATGGGCAATGAGAATGGGGAGGTTGAAGATGCAGTTGTGGAGGATGTGATTGCAGCAATAGAATGTGAAGAGGTTACAGCAAAGAATGAGGAAGAAGATGATTTGATGTTGCAGATTTTGGTAGTGGAAAAAGAGTAGTTTAAGTAGTTTGCCAGTAAGGATGAGAAGATGGATGTTGCAGCAGCAAAAGAAAAGGTAAATTTTAATCCTTTTGAATTCAGTGATGAAAAAGTTGATATGAAATTGCATATTGTTGAGATGAATAAGGATTTAGTGCAAGTAGATGGAAAGAGAGATCATATAGTTGTTGATTGGTATGTGAATGTTGCATATTTGTATATAGAGGTTGTAGAGAGTGGTGTAGGGGTTTGGTGAAGGTGGTCGGTCTGCAATGGGTTGGATCCCATGAGGGAGAAGAGGAGAGTAGACAGTATTTGGCAGAGGAGGACAGTACATGGTGGATGCAGATTCACAAGAGGAGAGAAGAGTGGTGAAGGGAATTGTGGGAGGAGGATGATGCTTGTGCTGACGAGGTGCTGGAAAAAGAGAAATAAGAATAGTTTTAGTGGACATTCTTCAGCAATGGAGTTCGCTACAGGTTGTTTGCAACCTGGAAGGGTAGTTTGACTACTCAACTCCACATTTATGAGCCTATGTTCACAAACTTTCTACTCAGCATGTCTGATGCAAGAGCATTCGAGGATGTAGGTTATCCTATATCAACCAAAAAAAATGATTGGACAGAGTCAACCTTGTATTGGTTAGTTACAATTTCATTAACCTTCACGTTTTCAAATACCAGAAGAAAACATCCTCAGCTCAATACAATGTTCAACAATACATTGTTGCAACAAGTTGCACAAATATCCATTCCTCAGTGAAGAGCTCATACACTATGGGAAAGTTGAAAATGTTGGCCACAGAATATGAGACTGCCTCAAAAGCTTCTAAAAATGTATCCAAGTGTGCTGAAAGTGGATGCTTTGTCTTGCGGCAATAGACACCATACATGTGGTTGATGGAGCATTTCCACATTTTATATAGCTCATGGAATACCTTGTCTCATTTCCAGGTGTAGACGTGAATGCCCTAAACAATGAAGACGTGACTACACTTGACATAGCATGTGCAGCAGCTCCACACGAACCCAATTGTGCCATCATAGCACAAAAATTGGAAGGTGCGGGAGCTATTCGATTGAGTCTCACATCAAAATCTAATACAAGTTCTAATCCAAGTAATGATTCAAAGTAAGGGGGAGATACAAATATCGGTAATACACACATGGCAATGGCATTACCGATTGTCAGTGTCACATTTGCAGCCATCCACAAAGGAAAAGGGAATGCTTCAGGAAGTTAAAGATGCCTTTGTTGAGGTTCACAAAAGACAGATTTAATAACAAAGCGTAGGGAAGATGTCTTATTTATATTTGACATGCTTTGCCAATGTGGAAGAAAGGAGAAATTTCCAACACAATCAAAGATCCTGCATAATCTTTTTCAACACCAAACTAAAGGTTGTATGGGCCACAGGTCCCATTACTCTGTGTAAAATTAAATGTTATCTTCAAATTAAAAAGGAGGCCTCATTTAAGGTCTAAAGAGATATTTCTTTTTCATTTAAAAGAGGAATACAATATATAAAACAAAAAGAAATGTCTTCAGAGAGTGTGGGCTAGGAAGTGAAATACATTGGAATTCAAATGGTTTCATTTGCAATTTGTTTTAAAAAGAAAGACGAAATGAGAAGAGGAAGGGAAGGGGGCCGCAGCAAATGAGCGGAGAGATCATAAAATCTATGGGAGTTGCCTTACATTCCATTCTTATGGAATAGAAAGCAGATACATAGAAGTCTAAATGTGCAGAGGTCGTTGCACAGGTGAAAAAGAGCACCAATATGAAGAATGAAGTGGTAGGTTTGAGAGTTTGAATGAGTTAATGCAAGCTGCTAGAGGAATATAATGAAGTGGTGAGCATCAATAGAATGTCATTGAGAGAAGTAGAGTTGAGAGTAGAGCCATTGAAGGCGAATTGGATGAATTTGTTGAGGTCATTTGAATACAGTTGATTTAAATAAAATAAGTCATGATAATAGTTGCAATCTTTGAATGGTGCATGAGTTTGTGAATTTGTGACAACATTGAGTCTATTTTATTTTGAGTTTTGTGTGTGTGGTATTGGCAAAGAGGGATTGTTTTGCCTCTGCATCATAAAGTTGTGTAAAAATGGTCATCAACTTATTGACAAAAATCGACTAAAGTGGAATACGTGTTTATTACACAAGGAGAATTGAAAACATAGAAAGTGTGGGCTATTATAGAGGATTGAAAAGTAGGTCAAAGAAATCAACTTTTACTAAAACAAGGTGAAATAAATAGCATGCATTATTTTAATATTATATTTATTATGTTGTGAAATCATGCACAACAAGCCCTCTAGATCCAAAGGAAACTTCATAAATTGCCTAGATTGTTTAAATGTCAACTCCAATTTGTTGAATTTATTATTCAACAACCACAAGCTTCACATGGAGCATGTCTAGGAAGTTAAATTAGAGATTGTGGCATTTTGACTTTTTATTTTTTTCTCAAACTTGAGCTTTTTGTGGTGGCTAAAACATCTATAACATTATGCTCATATAAATCAAGGGTCTTATGGACTTTATCAAAATCATTTCATATGGTTTAAGAAATGGATTCTAACATTAAATACAAGGATATCAAAGAGCAATAATCAAAGTATACAAGGTAGGGGAGTTTCCAACCCTAACAAAAACATGGGTCAAAAATTGTTTGAAATATACCTCTTACTAGTCGATACAAAAGGCTTTATAATGTTCGCTAATGGCAATATAATCAGTGTTAGCAGCCTCGGCATGTAACAATACGATGGTCGAGAGACAAAAGGGTAACGATTGGCTAGAGAAAATTGAATGATCAAAATGGAAAATGTAAAACACGAAACACTTTTTAGTCTAGTAATTTTACATTAGTGTTTTATGATTCGCTTTTACTTTATGTTTTATGATTCACAGTTAAAGAATTTGTAATAGTTGCATGCTCTATTCAAAGTGAAACTAATTGTGAATTTCGACAGAGCCATAAAGAAGCTTGAAATTTTTCATATACAAATAACACGGTGCTTCTTCATTTTTCATTCAAACACATAAAACTTATATAAGAGTTTAATCTCCTACGTTATAGGAACCATTCCCTAATAATATGAGTTGTTCTAACAACTCACATACCTATAATCTCTCGTACAACTAATAATATAATATTCTAACAGACCACACTAACAATTATATTCTAACAATAATAATATGTTGTTTGTCAACAACTTTATAGCTAACCTAAACACCTATGTGAACACTAATTCCCCCCCCCCCCAGTGTGAACATGGGGTGAAAGTACATCACAATACTTGATGACCACACAGTAGCTCACCAAACAATATAAGATAAGAGTAGGGACATACACATCTACTCATGTCAAGCAATAGTGGAACTAGCCTCACTACGCTTAGTGTACTTTCATCCAAGGATAGGGACTAACACATCTACCCATGGATACAAGGATAGGGACTAACACATCTATCCAAGGTCTTATATCAGGTTTGGATAGGGACAAACACATCTATCCAACATCAGTCATAGGGACACACACATCTGCTCACAACAACTATGATTGGGGACAAACAAATCCAATCATAATCACCAACTTCTGTGACTAGGGACACACTTCCAATCACTTACATCATCTTGTGAATGGGGGCCAACACAACCATTCACATACAACCAAGAAATGTGATTGGGGACATACACATCCAACCACAACATAAAAGCTTGAACACCAAGCCCTCATTGTCACGTATGCAGCCACCACTATAGATCATTGCCACTATGATCACAAATTATATGAGACGGTTGCCACTGCCACCTGGAAACCGATCTTGGCTTTAGTTGTTTTGGCACAAGTTTGTCACTAAAACAATTTTGCAACCCTATCGCTAGTGACTGACGAGAGGTCGCTGAGTATCCTCCAACCTCTTGTGCCTCCATCCTCCAGTGAAATTGCTACTTAGCAAATTTGTCTTTTGAGGCTCATTTCATCAGTTGTGAGGAAAGAATATATCCTCCCCCCCTTATGTGAACTTCTTACAAGGAGTGTTGGGTACCATCGATCATACACTCCAATTGAGCATTTTTCAGCATTTTTAAATTTTGATGACATAACAATTAATAACTATTAAAAATAGACCCTATGACATAACTTGACTTTGACACAAAATATCTCTAATTCAAAACATAACCACTATATGTATTGGCATACATATACGAATCTAATAATTGAACTTGCAACTAATATAACAATTGGCCATCACAAACCTCGACCAAAGAGGGTCGTTGAACAGTGTCTGTTGAGACACTGCACAAGGGAGAGAAACCCTTGGCCATATCAATATATACTACCATGACCTCAGACTGACCAGCAAGGAAATCTAAAGTTAATCAAAGATGCTAACCGCTGTCAAGATATTTGATAGAACTGCATGCACAAAGGATAATGTGACAGCTCTATATTCATGCATCCACGCCAATACCAATGAAGTTCCACCAATGGCATCAACTAAACATATCTCATGACTCAAAAAGTCACGACAGAGAATAGCAAAGACTTCTTGTAGGGTCGCTGAGATGAGCACGAGCTAGGTGTACAAATCCAGCAGCAAATCGGCCTATGGATCTTGTGATCAAAACGTCTTTTACTCCAAATCACCTCCTCAAACAACCAGATCCTTCCAACTGCATGTGAAGTTAATGCTTTTGTCTTCTTTAGTGTGCAACACTCTTCACAGCTACAACAATCTTCAGTGGGTTGTCCTCGATTTCTTATGCAACAAATTTTGACAACCTTGATTCCTCCGAATGTCGTGACAATATTTATCTGCCCACTTCGAATCTTCAACAACGGCTTCCTTGTGCAGCAAAATCAGCTTAGAATGGGTTGACCTTGCAATGTCTATTGGCAACGTTATATATTTCTCTTTCTACGAACCGTAGTTTCTTTCCCCGATGACAATAACAACAAATCTAAGACAAATCTGAACTTTTGCAACAATGAATATAATCAATGATGCGGCTTCATTCTTTCACAAAACTAGTGATCTTTCTTTGCAAAACCTTCTTCTTGTGTTGCTTACTTGGACAAAGAAGTCTTGTGTAGTTTGAATGGCAGTCATTGATTGGGCTGTTCTTAAATATCATCCACTTCAAGAGTCAAAGGTCAATTTTGGCCAATAATAATAGGACAAATAATTACCAATTTTTATTGTGAATGAGGTGTAAAATTGCTATTGGATATTTGACCATTGAAGTCGATGATATTTAAGTAGAGTGCATTGGGACTCCCTCAAACAACACTTCTAAAATAGTTGTGATTCTTTTTTAAGACCATCAATCTGCCTTATGTCTAGACTGGTGGCATGAGAAACCTTTTTTAGATCGGCAAACTCCTGTGTAACAACTTCCTTTGATGGTGGATCGCTTCACTATTAATGGACTATCGATGCTTATTGGAGCAGCATTTGGAATCTTTTCTCCCACGGTTGAACACAATGAACAGATCAGCAAAAAAGACTCGCTCATTTCTGTAACAATCAGACTTTAGCTACTACTGCAAATACTATGTTCTCTTACAAGAACACTATACCAACTACTAATCTTCAACCTACAGATGCAACATTTATAGCAGATCAAAATGCTCTGATACCATATTGTGAATTTGGATAGAGCCATAAAGAAGCCTAAAAATTTTCATATACAAATAATACGGTGCTTCTTCATTTTTCATTCAAATACATAACACTTATATAGGAGTTTAATCTCCTACATTATAGAAACCACTCCCTAATAATATGAGTTGTTCTAACAAGTCACATACCTATAATCTCTCGTACAACTAATAATATAATATTCTAACAAACCACACTAACAATTATATTCTAACAATAATATGTTTGTCAACAACTTTATAGCTAACCTAAACACCTATGTGAAATTCCCAACAAAACTAACTACACCACACTCTAAGTTTGATAATCGCACATGGTCGATGAAAAGAATGAAAAGGTTTGACAAATAAAATAATGTTTAACACAAGGCCCACACAACACCTTGATAGGTCAAAAGTTTAAGTGTGTTGAATAAGATGGGCCCCTAGCCCTCTCTGTCTGATCTTCACAATTGGGTCATGAAGTCATGGAAGTCATTTGTTGTTGGTAAGATTGAGCTTTTTCCCAGTGCACAAGGATTCTTCCTCATGACTTGCTTCTTCTGAGCAACGAGATTTAGTGCTTGAGGGTAGGGTTTAGATGTGGGGGGAACATTCCCTTTCCATTAAACCATGGACTCTTTCTTTCAATACCCTTACCAAGCCACTTAATATCAAGTCGATGTGGGTGCGTCTCCCAAACCTCCCCCTCCTATTTTGGGAGGATTCTTCTTATGAGGGCATTGACAACACTATCAGTCGTTTTCTAAAGGTAGATTCTACTACCTCCTCCATGGGGCACTCCACGATTGCTCGAATTTTGGTAGATATTGACATCTCCAAACCCCTTTTTGGAGATGTTTTGATGGTAGGGGACCAGCCTTGGAAACAACTGTTAGACTATGATGGTATCCCCTTTAGATGCTGGTGTTGTTTCGCTATTGGTCATGTGGCTTCCGGTTATCCTCTATCGCGTCGCAAAAGTGCTACAACTTGGGTTAAAAGATGCTCTTATGGATCACTTGACTATCAATGCTTCCCAGCAGTTGGTTCGTCCAATGGGGATGATTCCTCTAAGGAGGATGAGTTCCCTCTTGAGACCATTCTTGAGGGGGTGGTGGTGGTTGTTGAGATCCCCATGACTTTTATTGGATTCTTTTGATCATCTTTCGGCGCCCACATCAGCTCCCTCTGCTCCAGGTTGGATCATTACTGCATCAGTGACTGTTCTTCCTTTCATTTTGCCTAGTTCAAATTGGCAATTCTGTCCCTGAGGGCTTCAAGTCAAGCTACTTCTTCCTCTACTCCTATCACTCTTTCAGTTGTGTCTGCTTCTGGGTCAGCCTCTTTGTTTGCACCTTACTTGGTTACTACTGCTCGAGAGGATCCCCCCTCTCACCTCGCTCTAAGGACTTTGACTCAGAGGTTTCTTAGACTGTGGTTCAACGAAGAAAGAAAGGGCTCCCCAAATCTGTTGTGGAGCTGCGCCCCAGGGCTAAAGGTGTTAGGTTTGCTTGTTCGAGATTTGTTGTTGTTTAGACCCCCTGTCTCGTTTATCTGTTGTCAATGTGTGTTCGGTGCATTGTTTGGGTTGTTGGTTTCTTTCAGCTTGGTTGCTGTTGTTCTATTGTGCTCTGCTTTTCTGCCCTTGGGGCCTGGTTGTAAAGGGTTCAGCCCATGTAAGTTGCTTACCTTAATCAAAAACAAATAGAATGTTTACATTATAAAGACAATTCCTTATGTTGATCTCATATCCTCAATCACATGCTAATTCATCAACATACCCCCTTTATTAACATATATTTCAATCAATACTCCAATCTATTTCAATCACGCAATGCAACTAGAGCCTACTCATCAATACAATACCCAAGTACTTGTATTTTTCGGCACAATGCATAGAAAGAACCACCTAGGTGAGTTAATCAAACCATGGATCCCAAAACCATGGTCAAACTCCTCCATGCAAACCCATACACTCCATCCAAAACATGCAAATGGGCTCTCCAATTTCAAAACCCTATTTGAAGATTCAATGCCTCTAAAAATGTGTAGACAAACTTTGCAATCCATGTGCCCCACCAATGCATTCAATCCCACCTTACAAGATTTCTTACACCATCTACATTTAGTCGATCAAGGCTGAATTCTTTCAATGCACTTTGCCAACCCCACTATAAGTGCTCTTATAATATAACTCGTGCATCATAGATGCTCTTACACCTCTGAAATGTCATAGATCCTCTTCCATGTAGCAAGATTGTTGTTACAAGAAGAATAACAAGATACCTCTCAAAGTGGTGTTGCATTTCACGAAGGGCCAATTAACAATAATATTAAACTATTATCATGCAGGATGTACAATACACCTACTTATCATGACCCCTTTGACCCGCTGCCCCCACCTTTTCTTTCCCTAAATACTCTCCCAAAGCAACTTTAAATCCTTAACGAGGATCAATTAATCTTTCAAGAAGAAATCAACCGACCAACCATATATACCATTTATGATTGTCTTCACATGCATTGATTGTCATAGGCCACTAGCTCGTGCAACATTTCCGATCTTCTGATTTTCATTTTCTTTTGCTCATTTTTTTATAACTATTTTGATTTTATTTTTAAAAGCACAGTAAGAATACTTTTGAATACTAAGAGGATTTAGTACGACCCACCATGCATCAAGGAATTGGTTTTGATGCATTGAATTGGGCCTTAGACTAACAGTGTGCTCAAAATTCTCTGTTTGATAACAAAGAACATATCTAGGCTGACCCTATGGTCGGCCATAAGGACTACCTATCAATCGGCATGGATCAAGGAATTAGTTTTGATGCATTGAATTGGGCCTTAGACTAAGTGTGCTCAAAATTCTATTTTTGATAACAAAGAACATATCTAGGCTGACCCTATGGTTGGTCATTAAGACTACCTATCAATCGGCTTCATCGAAGCTGTGTGAGAAGAAGTGGATTGGTATTTTAAGTGAGTTCTCTTACAACCCCGAGAATGTTGTTGTCTCCAATTTGGTGTTGGGCCCTTGTTCGGCAGTTGGAGATCATGTGCAAGCTGCAAACCTTCCACCAACACCCAAAGCTTCCACCTCATCGTTGAGAGATTGTTCACAAGCTGTAGGTTGACATCACAGATGTCATAATCCAGTGTTTCCGGTACAAGGGGGCATGGGGTCATGGTTTTGAGGATGACACAAATTTCCCCAAATTTTGGGGACAACAAGGGGATGGCTACTAAAATTAACTTAAACAAATTAAGTGCAGCTGATATTTTGTTAAGTAAATAGAATGTGCTAAATTTGTAATCACAATCCTCTTCCATTTAATTTTCTAAGAGTTTTTAGCATTACATTCCTTTCAAAAAAAAGAACCCATCACTCCGAGTCCCCAAGACATTTGGGGCATTTGTGCCATGCAGTCACATCCCGTTGGAATGCTGTCATAATCATCTTTCCTTTATTGTCCTTAATGACGCATCCCATTCCAGCTTGTCCAAGTTTCCCTTGTAAAACTCCATCAAAGTTTAGCTTTCAATACAGTGCTCAAGGAAGTCACCATCAGCGATGATAAAGTCACATGTGTCCTATTCTGTCTACCCTCTTTGGATACACTAGTTCCATATCAGCAATTGAAAAGTCAACCTGTATTACACCTATTTGTACTTTTTGACAGATAAAAGGATGAGTTTCTATTTTTTTACAGACAAGGAGATCACTTTAAATTGCACATTGCCTGTGCTCGGATGTATTGGAGATGAAATAACTTAAAGCTGTCTATATCTCAATTCTGATTAGGCAAAAAAAAAAATCTATGCAAATCAAGAAATAAATCTGAGACGATTGTCCTTCAAAAAAATGACGGATGTGGGGTGATAAATGAAGTCAATAAAAAAGCAGTTCATTTTTAAATGGAAGGACTCCAGTAAAATTAAATAAGAAAATGACACTAGGTAAATCAAGAAAATGACATTGATAGATAACCATATTCTACTCAAACAAAAATCAAACAAGAAATAACACTTTTAAAATTAACATTATTCTACTTTTGTTGACTAGCCGAAAAAATTGTATTAGTATATTGACAGAAGGAAAAATTCTACTTTTTGACAAGTCGGAAAAAATTACATTAATATATTGACAGAACAGAAATACAAACGTGTTTAAAAACAACTTTGCTCGCTCAGCTGTCAGTCTTCCTGCTCTGCGCAGAGATGGATGTGCGGATCCACTGGAAAAAATAAGTGGCCCTTATCCTAAAGGAGAAGAAATAACTGATAAACCTAGTTTCAGGCATCAAATTATAGTGGTCAACAAGAGTATTACCTTTCCCATTCAAAATGGAATCAATCAGAAGCATGGACAAACATAGAAACTATGCAAAATGCAGATTTCTGCGGCCCAGATTTCGTCTTGTTTCTTGATATCAATCCAAGGTTTCTCCATATCTATCAAATTTTGCATACGATCACCAGTTCATAAACACATTACATAGAAGGAGCAGAATTTGCATTGCTTTCTTGAATATTTTAATCATTCCTATGCACTTGTATACATTAAAGAATTTTGGTTTTCATCTACACAGTTAAAGGCATGTGGATCTAAAATCTCTTTACAAAACTGCCCAAATGCCATTATGTGATTCAGTGAAATGCCGCATATCAACTGTGTAGCAGATCAAATTTCCATACTTTGATGCACTAAAATAGAATAAGATAATCATTTGCAATTGCTTGTTCAAATGACATGCATTGCAAATGATATCACATCACTTGTTCTGTACAAAATAGAGTCTATAACTTGCACTCTACATACCCATATCAGCTTTTGATCTTCAATTTAAATTTTATATGCATCCCCCATGTGATAGAAGCTTAACATGATGTTTGTATCCACAGTGAGCCCAATTATCAATACAACATTTACAATTGAAGCAGGAATAATACACCAGCTGTTATTCAGTTGCATGCGTAAGTCAGCAATTGAAACCCAAATTGATTTGTTTCATGCATGTCTGTTACTTAGCCCTCGACCTTTTTGCAGTACCACCCTGTGATGGAGGCGGCCCTCGCCTAAGCCTCTTAAAATGACGTTTTGCCACAGGAAGCTCTACAACTGGCTCAGCTTCACTGTCTGTAGAAATTTCACTCTCACCTGTATAATTTGTCAATTTAACTTGTTACTCATAACCACCTTCCTTGTGATATAAATAGAAATTAATAGAGCTGACTTAAATCATCATCGAAAATTTGTGCCATGTAATTTTTACATTTTTTCACAATTATCCATACAATGTATAAAATGAACATCATGCCTTGCCTTGAGTCCAGTGTAATTTCTCTAGAAAACTCAAGCGAGTGAAATTGGAACTTACGCAGTAGAGAAACAAGAGAATACTCTCAGACAGAAGCCACCAAATAGCGGTTAAGCAAATAATCAAAACACATCATTTTATTTTAAGAAATTTAGACTTACAAACTAAAAAAAGCAAAGAAAAGACTCTCGGAAGCCACCAATTAGCAGTTAATCAGATAATAGAAACAAATCATTCTGTTTTACAGCTCCCAAACACGACCTATTTTTGAGGCTTCCCAAACCTGACCTGTCAAACAACACATTATTCTCTCCCACTAGCCTCTTCTCAGAAAAGGTCATCTTGTGAAAATTTAAACTGTGTAAGAGTTTTTGTGTCAGTTACCCTTCTTACCTTGCTCTTTTTAAGCTATCATATTAGTCCATGAATAAAACAGCCCCCTCTTAAAACCACTTCACTACAGGTAATATTATCTCTTCACTCTCACTACCGAAAACTATTATCTCACTCTATATGGGCATGTCACTCTTGCCTAAATAATACACTCAATTTTAATGTGTTGGCATTATCTTCTTATTATGTACTTAGAAAATTATTGAAGTCGTCTCAAATTTTCAATATATCATATTCAACTATAAGTTGCACCATGTAGTTTATCCATCTTCGCTACAATTTACAGATGTACACACTTGCTTTTGCTTATACACAAGTAAACTATCAGTCAAGTCTCATTTCTTAGAACTAAAAAAAACATGGTTCTAGAACTAAATCTTTTCGTCAAGCTACTAAATTAACCTCAGGAACAGTAACAGGAAATAAAATGAAAAATGTAATACGTAATGAGATAGTTGGAGCAAATAATACTATTTGCGACCTCGGCATATTTATGCAGTGACAGTTACTGACAGGCAAAAAAGCTTTGTTAAACCTATAGTGCCTCACCTCACAAAAGTTCAGCATACAAATATAGGTATTTCTGAATTCTATCAACCTGTTAAGTGCAGTCTTGAGAAGTCCTTTCAGAAGCTTTCTCATCTCCAATCAATATTGAAGTTTCAATTTTCATCCTAAAATCTAAAGGGTCTGCACAGCAAACCATGTTAGAATGCAGTCAAGAAGATTATTAGGAGAAAGAAAACAGTTTTTGTTTTCTTAGGGGAACCTAAGCTACGGGGCATAGTTCTAGAACTTTGATCTTGCCAGCCAGTAGGGTTAGATCTAACCTTTAATGCAACATAATGGGAAATCAAACAGGAAGATCTACAGATTCAATTGATGATATTCTAGAGCGAATGAATGAGAGATCAAAACGGATTTGGAAAGAGGACGAGACACAGATGAATTTACGATGGGACGAACTTGAGCTGCTAAAGAAGAACAGCAATTTCATCCTCGAATGATAAACGATATGGGCAGATATCCTGAGGAATATGAGGCTCTAAGTCAGCCGGTATATAATGATTTGTCTTTCAGTGAATTCTATGGATTTTAAGGACGAAGAAGGGGCCAAGAAGAGGAAGAAGAAAGGAGTTGATGAAGAAAGAGGAAAGGCCAGAATCAAAACCACAAGAAGAGGCCAAGGAAGAAATCAGAAAGAAAGAAGAACATTTAAAATCAGAGCCACAAGACATTACTATGGAACGGACCATTGAGCGGGAACAGAAGGAATCCAGCATGCATGTTGAAGGTAAAGATCCTTTGTTAGAAGAAGATGTTTTATTGACTTCTAATGATTGTATGTGTCAGCAAAATATTGATGAAGTCAAGAAAAAAAAGGCATCACTTGTTGGATGCGAAGAGCCTTGGATGAAGGATGATGTGCAAAATCACAAACTATCCATCAATCTTCCAAAAAGAGTGTCATTACCAAATGTGATTGATTTTCAAAGTAGCTGTCTGGATGAGCAAGCAATTGAGGAGAATATTTTGGTTGATCCTAACTCAGGAATATCGGGTCACAAAGAAAGAAGTGTTGAGGATAACTCAACAACTTCTATTTCAGCAAAAGAAGGTGAGCACTTTGATTACAGCCCAAGGTATGAAAAGGATGGTCATATTTCAGATTTGTTGTTCATACTATTCCCTTACAAGATTTTTGTCATCATGGAAAGCATTTTAAAAGGGGAGATAGGGTGAAGGATACAACTTGAAGCATAGGGCATATAGAATTCTTTGATTCAAATTCAAAGCTGTTCATGTATATGGGATCTGGGTGAAGTTTTTAGACCCATGACAGGTAACATTTTCAATAAATTTATTATCATTACTACTGATAAAATGATCGCTACTAATTGCTTGGTGAAACCATTCATCAACCCAAATGCAAATCAACCCAGTTCCATTTCTAAAACAAAACATACTTAAGTATACCAAGATTTTTGGATAATTCAGGAACATAGTCTAAAAGGAATCAACTTGGAACTCAAAAACTATAGCAAGTTGGTTAATATAGATTACAGGAGGAATGGACTTGTAAGAAAGGGCAATATAGAAGTTTCTAGTATAGCAAGTACCCCATCTTGGACTGATTTCTGAAAACTAAAAACTTTGTTGCATGTCAGACTTACAAATAATACTCTTCTAATTCATTGTATCTGGCATGTACTTTTGAAGGAAAAGATGCCCATATAGTGGTGCAAGCTCGAGTAGCGGGGATGATTTCGCTAAATATTTGCAAAGTAACAAAACACAGTGTTTGTTTTTTTTTCTATGTTGCTGGCTCAGTCCATTTCCCTGCCGATTCTAGGTACAATACATCTCGAAATCAGGTACTACCCAGACACCCAACGAAATCAAGCAGGGTTTGTAATTTAATATCCCAAAACGTTTCTTCTCTCTGCTAGCCTATTCCAACACTAACGTGGCATTTCAAGGCAGATTCCGACATGATTCCAACACTGACGTCAATTTTCATGAATTTTTTTTAACTTTTTCAATTGAAAAAACCCTAGCTGACATATTTCTTCCCTAAAAAGGGTCAAACTAGCTTATTTTTCACTGTGTATTTGTCTAATGCAGTGAAAACAAAGATACTGAAAACCCTAAGCCACCAAAAAAACATGAGGCTCAGTTACACAATCCTCCCTCAACTACACAATCCTCACGGTCACTAGGTAGGATTTATAATACTATTTTTAAATTTTAAAACTACTTCAAAAGTGTTTAACTATAATGTTCTCAAATTTTAATCTATCCTACAGCTCTCTACATCCTGATGATGGATCATGGAGTGTGATCCGAAACGTTGATAATTACAAACTTATACACAGTTAAATCCAGAAACACAACTGAACAATTTTTATTTTGTTTTTAAGTTTTTAATTTCAAAACTATTTTAAACTATATTAATAGTATTTATAAAATTAAATTTAAAAACTTGTATAACTATACACGTTTTTAAATTTAATTTTACAAATACTATTTTAATATGCTATTAAAATTTAAAAACTTATAATTATATAGTGTATACAATATATAGTATAAAGTTTAAAACCCTGTAACTGTATAGTACTATACGGTATACAGTATTATTAATATACTTAATCTTTTAACTTATATACTGCAAACTTAAATTATAATTAAAAATATTTAATATTAAACTATTTTTTGATAATAAATAATAAATTTTAATTTTAATTTTTAAATTTAAAAATTGACATTTGTTGTTCAATATTTTTTGTGAACTTGTTGTAGACAATACATTGGTACAATGGCAGCCAATACTAGCTCCATTGGCCAACCCACCTTCGAAACCAGCCCAAGTTCACCTTTGTGGAGGCATGTACAAATGACAAAACAGATTCGAGGTGGTGGGACATTTGTTTGGATATGCACTGTCTATAATTAGAAGTATACTAGCTCGTACAGCTAAGTGCAAGCCCATTTCTATGTCATTCCCAACATGGGAATCAAAGCATATCCAAGAAAGGATGGTAGAGCTGTGTCACCTCATCAAATTGCACAATATATCAAAGAGCAAGAGGAAGCAGATGCAAGAGTTGCTCATAGGACAAAGCATCCTTTGGGGAGAGTAAGGGGATCACGGATGCCCCCTGCTTCTCCATCTCATAGTGTTTTCCCTTATTTTGTAGTAGAGAGCCACTCGTTTTTGGGCAAGAATGAAGAAGAGCCCACTATTATGAGGAGAACAAGGGGGCCATTAGAGAGGACATTTCAAAATGGCACTAGAGAGATTGCAGGTCAAACCATTGCAAGATGCCTCTATGCAAACAATTTGTCCTTCAATGTTGTTCGATTACCATATTGACAAGATATGTTGACAAAAGTAAATGAGACTCCACAAGGGTACATGGGCCCAAGTTGTGAGAAGGTGTGTCTCATCTTACTAGCAAAGGAGATAAAAAATATAGACACTTCATTAGATCCCATCAGGAATTCACGGAAACAAACAGGGGTGTCCATTGTTTCCAATGGATGAGGATGCGAGAAATCAATCGTTGATCTAAGTGATTGCAATGTCCCCTAAAAGGGCAACGTTTTTGAAAGTCATGGATTGTGCGGGACAGGTGAAGGATGCACAATATTGTTGGCATCCTTATACAGTGCATTTAGGAAGTGAGTCCTCAAAATGTTGTCCAAGTCTTAACAGACAATGCAAAAAATTGTAGCACGGCTAGTATGTTGGTTGAGACATAGTTTTCGCATATATTTTGGACACCATGTGTTGTCCGCTCACTTAACCTCATGCTACAAAAGTTGGGCAACAAAATAAATTGGATCAAACAAGTCTATGCTGAGATTGAAGAGATCCAAAAATTCATCACAAACCACCACATCATAGAGCATTTCTAAATCATTCTCACAATTGGAGCTGCTAAAGGTAATTGAAACACTAATTTTTACATCTTATGTTTCACTTTAATAATTAATAATTTATTTTTTAAAATTTATGTATGCTTTCTTCTTTGTTTTTAATTTTTAATTTTTGAATAGGTTGTTGAGACCCGATTTGCATCCAACACAATAGTCTTGAGATGACTTGTGAAGGTGTAGAAGCCACTTCTAACATGCTAATCAACCAAAGTTGGTCCCTATGGAGGCAATCCAATAGATCACACTTAGTAAGACCATGTAGAATATCTCCTTAGTTTCACCGAGTCCATCATGAGTATAATCCGTTTTACAAACATGGATTAGCCATGTTTGGGAGAGGTATATGATGGCATCGACTCAATGATTGAGAAAATGAAGTCCATCATAAAAGAATAAGAGCAGTGGAACAAAATGACCACCCCACTACATCTTATTGCCTTTGCATTGACTCCCAAATTTTACAGTCATGAGATTTGTTGGTAATCATTTATGTTTAGGGTTTTAGGTTTGAACATTTGCAGATTTTCCCATCTAAACCCTGAATTTTCTGAGCGGTGGGGTCTTGCATTGTTTTGCATATTCTAATGAGGATCTTCTGTGGTGAATCCCTGGTTATAAAGTCCCAACCCCCATGTAATGTTTTACCACCTTTTCCTGTCGCACATGAGAAAAATGTTAAATTTTTGTATATGCAAGTGCAAATGTATGTTGGGTTGCTTGCGAAATCTCAATCGGTTTCCAAAAATGCAAAAAATTTTGAGTTATATGCATTTTTTATGCATATCAGGTCACATATACAAAAGGGGAATCTATCACAAATTCCCCAAGAATATTCTGCAGTTGTATGCATTTCCTAATGCATATCGGGTTCAAAAGGATGCATGTACATTGGGGAAATCTTCCGCAAGATTCCAAGAATATGCCGTTGTTGTATATCGAGTTCGCTTGTATGTGTTTTGTTGTACATCCTAATATACATCCACTGCATGCATTTGAAAGATACAAGGAAAAATATACAAAGGTGGAATATTCCTTAAAGATTCTCTGTTTGTATGTGAGATGGTTTGTATGTTTGACATACAAAGGTGCCTGTATACTTTTGCTACAGTGCAGAAGGGAGATGTATGTGGTGGGGCCCGCGGACAAACAAAGGGTGAATGTATATTCCAAATATACAATCAAATATATATTAAATATGATACAAGCCGGGTTCCAATAGATGTTCCAATCTAGCAGATAAAGTATTTGGCGTCCATGACTTGTATAAAAGTGCTTGTATGTGTGTCGATGTCCAAACAAAAGAAGATACAAGGCCCGGATTTGAAAGTTTTTCAAACCCGATAGATAAATGGCTGGGGTCCGCCTTGTATATTAAGTTGTTGAATGTATATGCATTTTGCATATACAAGATTTTGAAAGGCGAGCAGTGGCGATTGTATATGCATTTGAACATACATATGCAAAGGCGAAAAAGGCAAAAATCGAAGGGAGAAAAGTCAATGATAGGAGTGTGGGTGCCTACGTGGCATGTAATCATTGGCTCTTGGCTTTTTACGGTTTTTAGCGCCGTGGATCTCAACGATGGAATCGTGATCAACGGCCATGTTTTGAACCCGCAACGTAGGTGTTTTCCTGTGTATTTGCAGTTGTTTTTGAGCGGGAAAACAGCAGATACATCCACTATTACATTTCAAAAGGGCCTGCAGGTAGATGAAGCATTGATGGCGGATTTGCAGAGGATGGACGACGGAAAGGATAGGTCAACCACCCGATTGAAAATAAAAGTCCTTGAGCGGCAGTGCAGATCCCGATTCCACCTGCTCATTCCTCTTTGTCTCTCTGCAGCATTGAATATTTCTAAGCACCATTCCTCGCGCATTGAATCTAGCGGATTCTTGATTTGCCATGTAATAAATTTTGCTGAGTACACAGTCTTGGTATAAACTCCAAACTGTGTTACTCATTATGTTGTTGTTGAAAACTAGACAAATTTTGGTGTTGTGACACAATACAACTTCATTCGTGGCCCTGTTCTTGATGTCTTGTAAGTTTATGAGTCTCATGTTGTATGTTTCATGCATGAGTTCACTAGTTTCATGTTGTTTTATATGAGAAATGCTCTTAACATGTGTTTAATCATTTGTCTCCAAACTGTGGGCATATTTTCTTTTGAATCGAGATAACTAAGGGTTGTTAAGGTTCAGGAATATAGCTTTTTTATATTGAATATTTAATCTCTTACTTTTGTTCAAGGAATAAATTAAATGTTTCAGGTTAATCATTGATAAAATGTGTTGCAGCAAGGATACCATTAAGTATGAATGATTAAGCACCTAATTTTTGGGAAGTATCTGCAAGGCAGATACTAGAACTCCCCTTGATATCCAATCTTTGGTATATGTTCATGTTGGCCATTCACATGTGTATGTCTATTGACTCCGAGCCCTGGATAGGCACCGATCCAGTCTTGTATTGAGGTTGCAACCCAAAGTCTCAATTTTGCATCCAAACATAAAATCAAACTCAAACTTCATATACAACCATTAGGACTTTAGAAGTAGTTTTAGGATCCAAAATCCTCTATCTACAACTGAATATAGGCCCAAAGCTAGCCCCTTTGTACTTATCTCACAGTTTTGGTCTGCATAAGAGAGGATTTATCTGCTTTGTATCAACATCCCAGTCAATCCACAAGCATATCTCATGGATGTTGAATAGGGAATACCACCCTTAGTTCTGCAGAGCCTAAAGAAGAAGAGGAGATATTTATAGAGTCTATTTCCTATATTGTTGACCTCTGGCCCGGGGACCCTGTTGATCAATGATGGCTACCTTGTAGGGATAACTGGGAATAAGCATCCAGCCTGGGAAATTACCAACAGATTTTGGCAACTCTGCTAGGGACGTGAAGTGAAAGAACCCTAATTTTTAAAAGCAAATATTTTCTAATTATAGGTGGCGACTCCGAGTAATCTCCCAACCGGTCAAAGTAAAATTTATATGCAGGGGAGAAGATCCCAGCGTAACCCTTTGCTTGAAGAATTACCCATAAGAATGATGTATAGGAAAAAAGGGGTTGTTCAGGCCAGTCAAGAAGGTTCTCCCAGTCCAGAAATCATGATAATAATCAAAACAATCCAGGATCTTCAGAGAGGACAAAGCCTTATTTTTCAAACACAGAAGCTGAAATCCAAAATGTATATGAGAAATAGCAGGGTGGTGCTCTGAGGATGAGGTCAGACGTGTTTCAAGAACGCCCTTTCTTAGATCCCAGTGACAGATTTGAAAAGGTTGAATCTCTAAGGGATGATGATGATGATGATCAGAATGTAATGAAACCATCCTCTTTTATGCCTAGAGATGAGGAATTAGCCGAAGAAATCAAAAGCTTAAGAGCAGAGTTAGAATATCTACCGGCAATGAAAATTAGAGATGACATGAGACAGAAAGTGCAGGCCCTTAGAACTGCTCAGAATGATTCAGTTCCTACCCTTGAAAATGCAAATATGCTGAGAAACCAACACAGAAATGAAGTCCAGGATCAGCATAATGATCAAAGACATAATGCGAATAATGCTAGAACACCATTGAATAATGTGAGAAATCAGAATGCAAACAGAAATGTAAATGCAAATCAGTTTGGTAGACAACCTATGCAGCTGGATAGGTTCAGACAGCTTGTTTTTTATGGCATTCCTGGTTATCCCAATCTTATTGACAAACATGTGAGGTTGCAAGTGCCTAAAGTTTTAGAAAATAATATTGTATCAGGGGAAGACCACTTAAAAGCTTTTCAAAATATCATGGACAACTTTGAGGTTGAGCATGAGGACGTTTTCATGAAATTATTTATGCAATCCTTAGTTGATGAGGCTAGAGAATGGTACAAGGGTCTGCCTGATAAGAGTATTTCATCATGGGAGGATTTCAGGAGAATTTTCAAGGAACAATATGGTGACAAAACTAATGCCAATTTCTTCATAAATGAATTCACTAGCATTACCAAAGGATCAAATGAACAGGTTGTTTACTTCAATGCTAGATTCATGAAGGTACTGAACAAATTGCCACATCACCTGAGGCCCAATGAACCTATGTGCATAGTGTTGTACATAAATGCTTTTGATGCCAAAACTGCTTATGGACTAAGAGATAAGGGTCCTCACAACCTCAGAGATGCTTTCAAAATAGCAACAAATATTGAGAATAACAGAAAAGCATCTGGTAAGACAAACAGGAGAGATGATGTAAAAATTCTACAAAATCCAAATACTAAATCTCAGAGTGTTCAGGGCAATGCATCTATTTCCGAGGATAAATTAGATAAATTGACAACTATTGTCAAGGACCTGAGTTATATAATGGCAAAAAATGAAAGGGGGTTGGTCCTGACAGACAGATTTACCAGAGGCAAGAAAAAAGGCCATCATTGCATGATATGCCATATAATACTAATTGGCATAATGGTAAACCCATTCTTCCAAACAGCAACATAAATCAAAGGACTCAAAATTTTAAGGAAACACCTAACCCTTTGAAGAAAGCTGTTAATATTGTCAATGACACCCCGTGGTGCATAATATGTCAGATGCCTCACTCACAGTCACAATGTATGATTGCTCAGTCTTTATATAATAATGATGTTGCCTGTGATGAATGTAATGAACTGCATTACATGGAAGATGACAATGTCAATATGCTATCTACAAGCAGGGGGTATCCTTTTCATGATGCTAATGCAAGCATAAATAATGAGGTTCAGGTCTGCCAACAGTTTCCCTGTGATGAAGATGACGAAGATAATTATGCTTATGCTCATGATTCACACAATTTTCTGAATAACTTGAGGAGACCATCTAATGAAGAGATTAGAGCCCTCACAGCTGCAGCAATGGCTCAAGTCAAAAGCAATTACAATCTCAAGGGTAAAGCTCAGGTAGGTAACTCGCACCAACCAGAGAATACTTTTGCAGGCCAGCCAGTGCATAGTCATAAGGGGACTGAACCACAAAAGAAGCAACGGAGCAATAATAGGCAAAACTTTAAGCAAAAAACAAGTCATGATCCTCAAGGACCAAAAAACAAAACTCCCCAGGATGAGGATTAAAGCAAAAAATTTCAGATTAAGGATGACAGTCAAAGAGCCACGAAAATTAAAGCTGGATCACACCAAGATAAAAATAAAACTGTGGATCAGGCTACAACTGTTATACAAAATTATGCCCCATTTGACATAACTCAGGTCTTGTCCCAGGTAAAGGTCTCCGTTCCATTGATGGAGCTGATGAAAGTTGAAGAGTTCAGAAATAAAACATTGTCCCTGATTTCAGGAATACCCTATGAGGCTAATCAGAATATTGAGACTCAGGGTAAGAAACAAGCCATGTGTATTGATGAGGAACAGATTCCTGAGGTGTATCTTGGGGTGACCATGACAAAACGCCCTTCACAGGTTGAACCATTCTATGTCTCCCTTGTCATAAATGGAAAAGTGATTAAGAATTGTATGTTGGATTCAGAAGCATCAACAAATATCATGCCTTTGGCTATCATGCAACAAGTTGGATTAAAAATAGACAAGGCGTGTGGAAAATGCTATGCTATGGATGCTAGAGAGGTACCAGTCATTGGAATTATGAAAGATGTAGATTTCAGACTAGCAGCATATCCTGAAAAGGCCTACAAAATGAACATAACAATTGTTGATATCAAGCCACAGTATGGCATGTTGTTGTCAAGAAGATGGGCAACATTAATTGGTGGAAGTATGCAATTAAACCTATCATATGCTATGATCCCAATGAATGGTAAGGATGTCAAACTGATCAGAGAAGAAAGATCATCAGAAACAGTTGAGGATCAAGAATCAGAGGAGCATATATGTTTTGTGGGCACCGACTGTAATAATTTCAGAGTTGTCTCAAATGATAAAGAAAGTGAAGAGAGAGATGTGTGCATTCAAGAGCTTGACCAACAAGGTCTCTGGACCATGTACTTTGATGGAGCTTGTTCCAAGGATGGCTCTGGTGCTGGAATTGTATTTCTGTCTCCAACTGGTAAGCTTCTAAATTTCTCTTTCTTGTTGAAGTTTGCTTGTACAAACAATATTGCAGAATATGAGGCTCTGCTACTAGGATTAAATGTAGTTTTGAAGCATGGAATCAAGATGCTCAAAATATTTGGAAATTCAGAGTTAATTGTTTCCCCAGTCAGGGATAAATATGCATCAAAGAATAAGAGGTTAAAACAGTATAAGCATGTTGTTTGGGATACAATTGAATTGTTTGATGCTTTTTCAATAAGCTGGATAGAGAGATCTAAAAATGTCAGGGCAGATTTTCTAGCTAATGTAGCTATAAGCCCAGATGACATCACTCTGTTAGATGTCACAAATGTTGAAGTCAAACTTAGGCCTGCAGTGCCAGATAATGTATGCAGCTGACAGGTGTTTGATGATGATAAAGATTTACTGAGATTTCTACATTGCATTGATGAATATGAGAACCAAGAAGTGGATTTTCAAAACTTTGTAGAGGTTGTAGATGGAAAAGAAACTCTCTTAGGGAAGGAAGTAATTCAACTCAAGACAAATAAAATTCCTAGAGGGCTAGTTGCTTTAGAGAGAGCTTTTGACAATAGGTACCAATTTGTTACAAAGGCATCTCCAACAAATAAGAATGATTTAGAGGAGGTAAACTTGGGGACATCTCATGCCCCCAAGAAGGTATACATTGGCAAACAGCTCAAACCACAAATCAGAACTATGCTGATTGCACTATTAAAAAAATGTAAGCATGTCTTTGCCCAGTCATATGAGGACCTGAAAGCTTATAGAGAAGATTTATTTCAGCATGAGATCCCTTTAAACCCTAGAGCTAAACCGTTTAGACAAAAACAGAGACCTATCAACCCAACCTTAGCTCCAAAAATGCAGGAAGAACTCAAAAAGCTCAGGGAGGCTGGGATAATTATGCCCATCAGACACTCAACTTGGGTGTCCAATCTTGTCGCGATAAGAAAGAAAAATGGTGACATTAGACTTTGTGTTGACTTTAGGAATCTGAATGTATCTTCTTTGAAGGACAATTATCCGTTGAAAAACATGGAGGCCATGTTGCAGAAGGTGACTGGCTGCAAACTTTTATCCATGATGGATGGATTTTCAGGGTACAATCAAGTGAAGGTAAAAAAATCTGAGCAATACAAGACTGCCTTCACAACTCCATGGGGAACCTATGTATATGTGAATGCCATTTGGACTGACAAATGCAGGTGCTACATTTCAGAGGACCATGGATGTTGCCTTCGCGGGATTAATTGATTCAGTCTTGGCTATATATCAAGATGACTTGACTGCCTATTCAAGAAAAAAGGAGCAACATTGCATACACTTAGAGCAGATTTTTATTAGAGCATTGAAATATGGCATCTCACTCAACCCAAAGAAATGTGCATTTTGGGTAGTGGAAGGAAAATTGCTTGGACACATTGTTTCCAAGGATGGAGTCAGGATTGATCCTGAAAAGGTGGCTGCAATTGACAGAATTCAGATCCCTAGAACAGTGAAAGGTGTTCAGTCCTTCTTTGGACAAATTAAATTCGTTAGGAGATTTGTTCCTAACTTTGCAGAGACCACCAAAGATATCTCTAAAATGTTGAAGAAAGGTGCAACTGTCAAATGGGTGGAGGAAGCGACTAAATCATTTCAGAATATAAAAGAGGCTATAAAGATGGCTCCTGTGTTAAAATCTCCTAATTTTTCTAAGCTATTTCAATTATTCTCATTTGCTTCTTGCCATACTATTGCTACATGCTTATTGCAGAAGAATGATGAAGGGTTTGAACAGCCTATAGCTTTCTTTAGTAGGTCATTGCAGGCTGCTGAATTGAAATATGACATCATGAAGAAGCAGGCATATGCACTGGTTAGAGCAGTCAAGAGCTTCAGGCCATATTTGGTGGGCTCTCACATAGTTGCATATGTGCCTCATGCAGCAGTCAAAGATATATTTACTCAAAAAGAGGTAAATGGAAGAAGATGCAGATGGATAAACAAACTGCAAGACTTCAACATTGAAATACAGATCACTAAACTGGTAAGAGGACAAGGTTTGGCAAAACTGATGACACAGTCAAATCTAGAGACATGCCAAGTGAATATAGTGCATAATGAAGTTATAAACATGTCAGATTCTGAGTGGTACAAGGATATTGTATACTATTTGCAAAATTTGAACTATCCTACCCACCTTAGTGATAATCAGATGAGGACCTTGAAGCTACAGGCTATTAAATACATCATTGTTCAAGGAGAGCTATATTGGAAAAACCCTAATGGTGTACTACTCAGATGTGTGAATGAGGATCAAGCTAGAGATATTCTAAGCGACATGCATAATGGAGAATGTGGTGGGCACTATGTTGCCCATACTACAGCCCACAAAATTCTCAGAGCGGGCTACTGGTGGCCAACTCTTTTCTCAGACGCACACAAAATGGTAAGAAAATGTGAGTCTTGCCAAAGGTCCTCAAGAAAGCTAAGATATCAAGGTGCATTACCCCTTAGGACTATTACTGTAGAAGCTCCATTTTAGCAATGGGGGATTGATTTTATAGGGGAAATCTCAGAAAAATCAAGTGGAGGTCACAGTTGGATTCTGGTTGCCACTGATTACTTCACTAAATGGATTGAGGCCATTCCAACTAAAAAAGCTACAAGCAAAGTGGTGATGGATTTTATTCTGGAAAATATTATTATCAGATTTGGAGTACCAGCCAAATTGGTTGCAGATAATGCTATGTGCTTCAGGTCTAGTGAGTTTATTGATTTTTGCAGCAATTACGGAATTGATTTGTCTCATACATCACCATATCATCCACCAGGGAATGGTCAGGCCGAGTCAAGCAACAAAAGTCTCATGAAAATCATCAAAAGGATGATAGATAAAAACAAGAGGTCTTGGGATTCAAAGCTAAAGCTGGCATTATGGGCTGACAGGGTGACAGTAAAAAGAGCAATTGGAAGGTCATATTTTG
Organism: Cunninghamia lanceolata; assembly: GCA_027924645.1. Classification (NCBI taxonomy): domain Eukaryota; kingdom Viridiplantae; phylum Streptophyta; class Pinopsida; order Cupressales; family Cupressaceae; genus Cunninghamia; species Cunninghamia lanceolata. The sequence goes on from BSBN01001791.1 coordinate 6,329,445, forward strand.
AATTAGTATATGGTGCAGCAGCTAGATTGCCTGTGAACAACCTCCTGCCAGTTTATAAATTGCATATTCTAATGAGGATCTTCTGTGGTGAATCCCTGGTTATTAAGTCCCAGCCCCCATGTAATGTTTTACCGCCTTTTCCTGTCGCACATGAGAAAAATGTTAAATTTTTGTATATGCAAGTGCAAATGTATGTTGGGTTGCTTGCAAAATCTCAATCGGTTTCCAAAAATGCAAAAAATTGAGTTATATGCATTTTTTATGCATATCGGGTCGGATATACAAAAGGGGAATCTATCACAGATTCCCCGGAAATATTCTGCAGTTGTATGCATTTCCTAATGCATATCGGGTTCAAAAGAATGCATGTACATTGGGGGAATCTTCCACAAGATTCCAAGAATATGCCACTTTTGTATATCGAGTTCGCTTGTATGTGTTTTGTTGTACATCCTAATATACATCGGCTGCATGCATTTGAAAGATACAAGGAAAAATATACAAAGGTGGAATATTCCTTAAAGATTCTCTGTTTGTATGTGAGATGGTTTGTATGTTTGACATACAAAGGTGCTTGTATACTTTTGCTACAGTGCAGCAGGGAGATGTATGTGGTGGGGCCCGCGAACAAACAAAGGGTGAATGTATATTCCAAATATACAATCAAATATACAAAGCAAATATACATTAAATATGATACAAGCCGGGTTCCAATAGATGTTCCAATCTAGCAGATAAAGTATTTGGCGTTCGTGACTTGTATAAAAGTGCTTGTATGTGTGCCGATGTCCAAACAAAAGAAGATACAAGGCCCGGATTTGAAAGTTTTTCAAACCTGATGGATAAATGGCTATGGTCCGTCTTGTATATTAAGCTGTTGAATGTATATGCATTTTGCATATACAAGGATTTTGAAAGGCGAGCAGCGGCGATTGTATATGCATTTGAACATGCATATGCAAAGGCGAAAAAGGCAAAATCGAAGGGAGAAAAGTCAGCGATAGGAGTGTGGGGTGCCTACGTGGCATGTAATCATTGGCTCTTGGATTTTTGCGGTTTTTAGCGCCGTGGATCTCAGCGATGGAATCATGATCAACGGCCATGTTTTGAACCCGCCACGTAGGTGTTTTCCTATGTGTATTTGCAGTCATTTTTGAACGCGAAAACAGCAAATACATCCACTGTTACATTTCAAAAGGGCCTGCGGGTAGATGAAGCATTGATGGCGGATTTGCAAAGGATGGACGACGGAAAGGACAGGTCAACCACCCGATTGAAAATGAAAGTCCTTGAGCGGCAGTGCAGATCCCGATTCCACCTGCTCATTCCTCTGTCTCTCCGCAGCATTGAATATTTCTGAGCGCCATTCCTCATGCATTGAATCTAGCGGATTCTTGATTTGCCATGTAATAAATTTTGCTGAGTACACAGTCTTGGTATAAACTCCAAACTGTGTTACTCATTATGTTGTTGTTGAAAACTGGACAAATTTTGGTGCTGTGACACAATACAACTTTATTGGTGGCCCTGTTCTTGATGTCTTGTAAGTTTATGAGTCTCATGTTGTATGTTTCATGCATGAGTTCACTGGTTTCATGTTGTTTTATATGAGAAATGCTCTGAGCATGTGTTTAATCATTTGTCTCCAAGTTGTGGGCATATTTTCTTTTGAATCGAAATAACTAAGGGTTGTTAAGGTTCAGGAATATAGCCTTTTTATATTGAATATTTAATCTCTTACTTTTGTTCAAGGAATAAATTAAATGTTTCAGGTTAATCATTGAGAAAATGTGTTGCAGCAAGGATACCATTAAGTATGAATGATTAAGCACCTAATTTTTGGGAAGAATCTACAAGGCAGATACTAGAACTCCCCTTGATATCCAGTCTTTGGTATATGTTCATGCTAGCCATTCACATGTGTATGTCTATTGACTCCGAGCCCTGGATAGGTACCGATCCGGTCTTATATTGAGGTTGCAACCCAAAGTCTCAATTTTGCATCCAAACATAAAATCAAACTCAAACTTCATATACAACCATTAGGAATTTAGAAGTAGTTTTAAGATCCAAAATCCTCTGTCTACAACTAAATATAGGCCCAAAGCTAGCCCCTTTGTACTTATCTCACAGTTTTGGTCTGCATAAGAGAAGATTTATCTGCTTTGTGTCAACATCCCAATCAATCCACAAGCATATCTCATGGATGTTGAGTAGGCAATACCCCCCTTGGTTCTGCAAAGCCTAAAGAAGAAGGGGAGATATTTATAGAGTCTATCTCCTATACTGTTGACCCCTGGCCCGGGGATCCTGTTGATCAATGATGGCTACCTTGTAGGGATAACTGGGAATAAGCATCCAGCCTAGGAAATTACAAACAAGATTCTTGCTATGACGTCAAGGGTGCCACCATACAAAGAAGCAGAAGTCAACAAAAGGTATAGGATAGCCACTTACTAAACTCTTCCCTGATCCTGGAATGGAGGATTTAGTTACAAATGAGTTTGAAGAGTTTGTAGCCTCCAATGGTCAAAGTGTTTCCGCTCTCCTTGACAAGTATAGGAAGGATGTTCACACTCAATGGTACCTCAATGGCCATACATCACCACAATTCTAGACTCTTGCAATCAAAACTTTATCGCAAGTAACTTAATTTTATTAAACTCTCTAAATTTGAATTGTTTTTCATTTTTTAAATAATAAAATTATTAGTTTTGAATTTTAAGTTTTACAATTATAACCATAACTCTCTCTCTTTGCCTCAATAGATTGCTAGTACCTCTTCATCTAAGTAGAATTGGAGTACATACTCGTCCATCCACTCAGTGAAAAGCAACCGAATGGCAGCAAGTGGGCAGAGGAGCTAGTTTATGTGCATTCCAACTTGCGCCTTCTTGCTCGCAAACAAGAGTACAAGGGGCCATGAAGTTGTAGGATGTAGATCTAGAGCAAATTGACTTGGATTTTTCAGCAGCCAGACAATCTTCACTTCTTGTGGAGTCAAATACCCAACATACTTTTAGTGGCATGCCAATGGGGTTACATGTGGTTCTTCTATTCTCCCTACATCATCTAATGGCAATGATGATGCTAATATTGGTATTCATGATGACCCATATGATGTTGATTACTAATTGTATTATTTTAATATTGAACCAATGAACAATGAATATCTATCATGACATTCAAGTTTTGACAGACTGATATCAAATGGAAATTAGTAAATGTATTTCAAATTTGTAATATTTATGGTAGTTTTGTTTACCATATGCATGATATCTGGTATTCTGAATTTAACTCTTGTTTTTAAGCTGCAAATGTGTATATATTTATGATTTTTATATTTTTTTGTATGGACGTACCCAAATGTACCCAGCCCCAAAAAAAATCTACCGTACTTGCATACTGTACCCATACCCAATTCTGATTTGGCAACTTAGTTTCTTTTCCTTGTTACTCATCAAACAAAATGCAAGTGAAAATGACCACCGGTTTAGGGTTTAGGGTTCAATTTTGGTGGTCAAAAGTCAAACAAAACACATCGAAATTGTCACCCACCACTATAATCACTCAAGAATCGCCTTAACATACCTAGAATTGCTTGGGCACACTCATGAACAATTCCAAATAAATCCATGCACAAAGAATTGTATCCAAGATGAATCCAAAAGCAAATCAACCCAATTCCAATTCTAAAGACAAATTGTACCTGAGTACGCCTAGGTTTTTGGTCAATTCAGTAATGTAGTCCAAAAATAATTGAATTGGAACTCAAAACCTATAGCAATTTGGTTAATACAATTTCCAAGAGGAATGGCCTTGTAAGAAAGGACACTATAGAAGTTTCTAGCAATGCAAATACCCCATCTTGTACTGATTTCTGAAAACTAAAAACTGTGGTATGTCAATTTTATAAATAACACTCTTTTGATTAACCACATCTGACAAGTATTTTTAAAGGCAAAGATGCTCATATGGCGATGCAAGCTCGAGTAGCAGGGATGATTTCCCAGAAGATTTGTGCAAGAAAATCGGAGGCTCTCTTGTCCCTCTTCAATCCATTTCAAGCAATCAAGTATGGGGAGGTCAAGGTCGCGACATTCCCTCCAAGGTTGAAGAGCAAGATGGCGGGAGTAGAAAGAAATATATGGCAGGTTGTGCGAAGGTAACTACAGATGCTTTATAGGTTGAAGCAGAATGAAAAGAGTTCAGGTGACAATTCAGTGGAGGACTGTGAGGGAAAATGTCTGCTATTTGCTGGTTGTGTCAACTCTGCTAACCCTTTCGTGAATGGTAAGATTATGCCACTGTAAGCTGGCCTCTCTCCATTGTTTTGTTTCACCTCCTCAGAAAGAGAACATTTACCCTAAGGATGGATTGGACCTAAGTCTAGACACTGAATCTCAGGCTCCTAAGTCTCCTTTTCTAAAGAAATCAATTACCCTCTCATTCTCGCTAATTCTCCTCCAAATAAATGAATATTGTGGTTATTTCAGCTTCTTTAGGGCAACCTCAGGCTGAGGCTGAAGGTAACAGTAGTGATCGGTTATTTTTGAGATAAGCTGCCGAATCGGAAATTGGTATGAGTACGGGTACATGGGAGCAGTATGCCCGTACAGCTAAAAAAATTACGCGGGAGGGAGCCACTGGGTATGTTCTGGATATGTCCATACAAAAAACATATAAAAATCATTAATATATACATGCAGCCTAAAAAAAGAATTAAGTCCAGAATACCACATATCATGCATTAAAAAGAATTAAGAATTAAGTTCACAATACCACATATCCTGCATAAAAAAGAATTAAGTTCAGAATACCACATATCATCCATATGCTAAACAAAACTACCATAAATATTACAAATTTGAAATGCAATATATACTAATTCGATATTAATTTGTCAAACTTGAATGTCATAATAAATATTCATTGTTCATAAATATTATGAGTAAATAAACATTTATTTATTTAATAAATGGAAAATTAAAAAAACAAAAGTAAAATTTTTTTAAAAAAAAGAATTTAAAGGCTGACAAAGAGTAAACAAATTAAATTATAACCCTATGTTCGATTTCGTAAGGTCGACCTCATATTCTCTTGGTCCCCTCATTCTCTTCATGTTAAAGATAAAATGTTTGCGTCTATTCATGTTCTCTACATGGTTTTACGTTTATTCTCTTCGTGGTAAACCAGTCAGAAGTTTGTTCTCTTTGCATTTATTCTGTTTAAACATTTACATCTGATGCTGCTAAGGTAAATGTAAAACTCTTGAGCACATGAGCATTTTTGTCTTGAGATATTTGAGCATTTTCTTTGCTGCTCCTGCAGGCCTGCAGCACATCAAACACAAGACGTGAAAGAAATGAAGATCATTTGGGGTTTTTTTATTTTAGTGGTTAAGAAGTCAAAAATTTGCATCGAATAAGTCACACAACTTTGGAATCATAACAGAAACTGATTCAAAACATGCCTGACCTAAAATCTCCCAGGTTCAGTCCTTGTCGATTCCAAATATTTCAGATGCCAAAAGTCAGAACCCTGCCCAATTCCACTGTTGATTTAATTCAGAATCCAATTTCGGGATGAATTGTACCTGGAATTTCCCTATTTTCCAGCCGATTCGGCAGCTTAGTTTTTGAGAGATACTCCATTTCATTTGGCCTAGGCAATCCCAAAGCTGGCTGCGTCTAATGCAACTCTTGAAGGGATCTCTAGCATATTTGTTAATTTCACTTTAATCTGTAAATTTTGTGGAAAGTATACTGGTATGGAAGAATTGAATCTTTGAATGTCAATCATATGGCCAAATTGCATTCCGAAAATCTTTCCTTTGGCCCTATTTCAGTCGAACAGGCATTTTGTGCTTGATAAGTGTCCATGGTTCCATGGCTGTATGGGATTGTTTGTAAGACCCTGCACACAGGCTCTTTGATCCTCAAGTGGAGAAAATTTCAGAAACTCTCATCTAGGTCCATTTATATAGATTGCCTGTGAAAATGGTGCACTCATAGCAAGCTTAATTGATGAATTCATAAAAGAAGATACTTCAATTGAAAGAGAACAAAGAACCTTCTCACGCCTGTGTGAAAACTAACACATTGAAGCAGAATTCATTATTTTCAGGGTCAATCCTCTTTGGGACCCCTAGATTCAAAATGTGGCCAGAGGGGCTGCCAAACTGGACACAAATCAGGACCTGCCCATTCTCTACCTCTGCTAAGCAAAATCTGAGTTTGAATCAGATGTGGAAGCGAAAGGTTGCAAACCTAGTCAAGATTTCATTTGGAGAAATCATTTAAAATTCTTTGATCAATAGACTTCTAGTCCAATCGGTGTTATGGACTCTAGTCCAATCAGTGTTATGGACAACACTAGTTCAAAAGAGGTTTTGCAAAATCTTTTGATGCACCTGTCATTCAGGTGGACCTGGAAGGTCCTTCTAATGTGGATATAGATGGGACTTCAAAAAGGTTCCTCAGGAGGAATCTGTTTGCCCAGTTCCTCCAATGGAAGAACCTTTGTTGCAGGCTTCAAGGCCACAAGTAGTAAATCAACCCCAAGTTAGTATTTCTCCTTCTGTGATCAATGCCTTAGACACAGCTAAGAAGAAGAAGGGAAGGAAATCTAAAGTTGAGAGACTTCAGAAAGAGGGATTGGCGGCTATCGGAGAAGGGTGTCAGTTAACCAAAGAGGCACTGTTATCACATAAGGGTCGAAGAGCTTTGCCTCTTCTTCTTGACTTCTTCCTGAATGGATTCGGCATTTAGGGCCTTTCTTCAACTGTTGATAGGACTCAGCCTTTGGTGCTTCTGTTTCATTTGTTGTTGATAGGGTTAAGCCTTCAAGGCTGCTGTTTCATTCGTTGTTGATAAGGGTCAGCCTTTAGTGCTTGACAAGATTGAAGTTTGGGGTGGTCTTTCCAGGTTCTTATCTTTTTTGTACTTTGTTGCTTTTGTTATTCATCAGGTGAGGGCCCATAGAACCTCGATTTATGGATCCCAACAAAACTATACCTGGCATATACATGATTTTTGTAGATTGAACTAATAAAGAATACTGCATGCCAGAATTCTAAATCAATGTCAAAAAGCAATCACAGAATAAAATCAAAACTAATATAAAACCTTGGGCATCAATAAACACTCACAAGCAGATCTTATCCTGCAAAACTCTCAAATAAAATAAGCATTGGAATTCGTACAAAAAATAGTTAAAGCAGATGGTGTTTTGTGGTTGAGACAAAATAAAGTATTTAACATTTTACAACATATATCCAAGACACAAAAGCAAGAAATTGAATACCCTCTTCTATGTTGGAATTCACTCTTCATATGTTTGGGTGCTCATAAACTTACCCTTGTTGCTAATAGTAGTTACTATAGAATCATCTAGTGGTGTTACATTCATTTCCTCCACAGGTTGTGACTGCCAAGAATTTGCAAAGCCACCAGAAGAACGTTTGGCACTCACAGTGATTACACCAAGTTCAACTTTCTGTTCAGGAATATCACATACACCTCTGAAAGGAGGCATAAAGCAAAACCTGAAATTCAAACAAATATTTAGTAATTAAGAAGAAAAATGAAATAAATCAAACAAGAAAAAGGATTATCATAACCATGATTAAGTACAAAACTATACCATTCAGGAGGTAAATTTTCTGCATTGACATTTGGATCCAGTATTCGCCATTTTCGACATTTATTACATTGAACCCATTCATGATCTGGTTTGTACCCTTTGCTATTGTCTCTCTGCTAGTGAGTACTAAAGGGGTGTTAGCATACACAAAATTTAAAGCAATATTTATGGTACAAATGACCAAAGCAAATAAAATAAGAAGCCACTTTATAGTATCCTTGTGATCAATACTTGCTTGACTTCAATAAATCTTATTTGAGATTTCAATGTATTACACACAACACTGTACCACGATACCATATGGTTTCACTGTATTGTTCACCAACCAAAATTCATTGTTAAGGATATGATCCATGAATTGACTTTGATGAAAAGCACATATACAAAAGGTTAGGCCATTATCACATTCATGCAAATCATAGTACCTCCCATGTCTTAAAACATACTGTGAATTAGATTCAAGTCCATACATCTCATTTTGAACACAAAATAAAAAGCACATATACAAAAGGTTAGGCCATTATCACATCCATGCAAATCATAGTACCTCCCATGTTTTAAAACATACTGTGAATTAGATTCAAGTCCATACATCTCATTTTGAACACAAAATAATAAGTGCTAAAAGTCAATGAAGTTATATTTAAAAAATTCTAGGGGTTGTCAATAAGTGCAATAGGATGGCTTGCTATCCATACGTTCCCATATAGGTTTATGCAACACATTCCTAATCCCCTCCACATGCCTGATGGGGAACAAGAGTATGAATGGATACACCTATAGAAGTGTAATGCATTGTTAGCATGACGATGCACACTACTTCAATCTTGAAGGCAAATAGTCTCATGAAGAAAACTACCATCCCTCAAGGAAAGCTGCAAACAACAGTCATCAGAGAATCCTGTCAAAAATAGGTGTCATTAAACATCCTGGACCATAAATGCAAATGTTGTAAGGACAAAATTCAATTTATGGATCATAAGAAGTAGTACTTGAAACAAGAACTAAAGATGCAGATCAAGAATCTCAAACAGAGAACGCCTAAATTTATTGACATTAATAACTTTGAGGCCCTGTTTGACTCAAAAATAATTATAAATGAAGGTGAAGTTACAGACGAACCTCTTCCAAATGAGTCTAATTCCAGGCTAAAGTTTGGAGGATCTGGGTGAGTTAACATTCCTCTCAAAAGATTCAGGTCACTGAAGGAACCCAGCTTTTAAAAGATAAACCAAGTTCAAATCTTAAACAAACTCCTTTAACAAACAAGCAGCATGCTAGACGTCCTAGAAGATCAGGTATGAAAGCAAAATATCAATACTCTTCCAATGACATGGCCACGAAATGGTAGATAACAGTAGTCAACCTTTAAAACAGGATAAGCTTCATAAAGTAGTTTATTGAATAGCTTCTAGTAGTAATCTTCTTGGCACGGAGATCGATCATTCTCATGATGTAGGTTGTAATAGATTAGTCGCTCCCCATTGTATTTCTTGGAAAACAAAAATCAATATCCTTCAGAAGACATGGCCAGGAAATGGTAGAGGAAGGCAGACAGAATTTAAAACAGACTAAGCTTAAAAAGTAGTTCATTGAATAGCTTCTCATTTCCTGGAGTCAATGAAGTATTGATTTTCTTGGCTCCTAGTTGTATCTCATAGATAATAAAAAAAGAGTTATTTGTTAACTCATTAGAATAAGAATAAAGCCATTTACTGCAAATGGTTTAAAGTTCATTCTAACCAACATACTTGATCAATGTGAAAACACTGGGCTACACATAATATGTGGGAGATGATGTCATGGAGTACATTGTGACTGCCATCTTCAAGAGATAGTCAGATTTGTTTGTATAATTTAGTTGATGAGGATTTCAAACTTTCCCCCTGCTTGTTTTTCTCATCTATATGATCTGCAAATAATAGTAGTAACAAAAGCAAGTGTGGACGTATCTTTAATAGGATGTACGAAGCTAGAGGAGGGAGGAACATCCAAGATGTGACTGTTTTCTAGGGTTTAGTGACATTTTGTTATTTTTCACCATTTCATAAACTATAGTTATCAACTGGAAAAGTATAAAACAGTCTCCTGGAGCTAAGTGTGTAGTTATGCCCAATACATTTCACATCCATCAAGCATGCTACATTTGTCTAAATAAACAGAATATTAATCAAACTAGAAACAATTGTCTCAATACAAATCATTTGTACGATGGGAAGTACCAAAACAAATAACAGATTTTTATAAACCAAAATCAACCATCTATTATAGCATATAAGAGCGATTACCAATTCTAGGGTATCAAAATTTTCATCCCAATATTCATCAGCCTTGCATCCTAACCATTGCTCCAGTATATGAAAAGCTTCACAGTCCTGAAACCCTTGCTTGGTATTGAGAACCATAACTTCATCCCCATCTTTCTGCATCATCCAATGGCCATAAACATGTTTCTAAGTTGGTGTTATACCATCCATTATTGAGATATATAAGCTCAGCTACAATAAATCTAAACTTTAAAAAATATCGAAAATATCCTCTTTTCTGATCTAAGCAGGAATATAACTTGAACTATATATTAAAAGAGGCTTAATTTACTCAATGTTATTTGTCAGTAGAACCTCCATTACAAATTTAAAATCCAACTAGAAACACATAATTTATAAAAAAAAATAACAATAATGATATCATAATTTTACTATTAGAAACACACCATGATATCAGTGACATCCATAACACCAATAACTCCGCGACCCATATCTGCACTTTGAACCATTCCTCCTACTCTTTTGTATGCCTATATAAAGACAAACAGATCAGGGAGATGCTCAAAAACAAAAAAAAATCTTAGCACAAGATGACATAAATAGCTCTGAATACAATCTTCAAACTCTTCAAAAGTTAAAACATAATAACTACAAAAATATAACATTAAATCACTGTTCATCAAATAACCAGATATTGAATTTAAATATTACCTCAATAAGTCGACCATGCCAATATAGAAACATCCCACAATTTCCTCGCTCCTTTTCCTCTTGACTTCGTCCTAAAGTTAGCTCAACATTTTTGCCCTTGAGTACATCCGTTACAACCTTCGTCTTATTGAGCGACTTAGCTAGTGGACGCATTCTAACCTGTGAAATTTCATAATATCCACATAAATAACCACGCATTATGTCAATTGGGATTATTGTAGCATATTTTCAAACTGAAATGGCTCTTCTTTCTAAAGCAAAAGTAAGAGCTGAGGAACATACCATTGTCCCTTGTACATATATTGTCATTCGAGGATTAAGAAATATAACTTCCAAGTAGGAATGGAGAGAATAGTCAAGAGGTACCTATAGCATTTTTTTGACAAAAACACAATAAATGTATAAGTACAAAGAGTAAAGTGGCATGTTTAAAAAACATGATAAGACTAGCAATCTATTTCAACCATAAAAACACCATATCAAAGAAAGAAAATTTGGAGTTGTATGCCAACATTAAAATAGCATTCATGCATATCAAAAATGTACACAAAAGCAAATTGATATCTTTTGTCTAAAAAAAACAACTTCAATTTGTCAATTTAAAATTGCAAAACAACATACAGATTTTGTCTAATAATTGCTTATCTGGAACACAAGAAACACTAGCAGTACTCGAATACATGTGAAAAGTAAGGAGTGCTTTAAAGCCAATTCCTCTGGTGGACAATGTGCCTTTTTGTCCGTTTAAAATGTGCATTGAATTGGCATCTCATCTCAATTCTAATTTGGAAGAAGGATCTCATTGATGGAATGTAATTGATAGTTTTTCAAGGACAGTACCATTAAAGCAAAGAAATATGATTAGGTTTGTGCACTCTTTTTAAAGTGTTTATTATTGTTGGTTCCTCTTGATGAGCACACGGTTATACTTGGGGGGGGGTGAATCAGTATAATACAAACTTTTAATTTTCCAAACTTAATCAATCACAGCAACTACACATGCAAGATCTACCAATTAAGAACAAAAAGAGAACACACGATTTACATGGAAACCCTTGCGGGAAAAAACCATGGCAAAATATTGCTTATATATATATATATATATATATATTGATCTTCTTCTGTAGGCACCAACCTACATCTCTTACAATTCTTCTTCTGTGAGCACCAACCCACTGGAGACACCAATCCCCACAACTAAGCACCAACCCAACAAGAGATACCAATCTCTTATTTGATAGGCACCAACCTACAAATTCTTCAATGGATGATATTGTTCTCCTTTACTCACAATCTGATCACTGCTTCTGATTCTGTATGATGTAAGTCCTTCCTTTCCAAATCAGGTTCACACACATACTTTCCTTCCTTCACAACTCTGCTATAAATCACACACTTCTCTTTCATAAATCTGATCCAATCTTTGTCAATATCTTCCTTCAATTTTATCACTAAGCATATCAATATTTTTCTTCACAAATCTACTCATATCCTTTTCATGCATTCACACATACATTCTTCTAGAATGAATCAGAATTACACTTCATATTTCTGCCCCTTCTCTTCCTCTATATCTGCTCTTATTTCAAATGATATTCATTTTTCTTGCTTCAAAAACTGCTCTACATATCTTCCTTATATACCACTATGTGTCCCTTCAAAAGAGGACAACTTTTGTTGAAACATCATACTCTATCATACATAGAGAGGCAACTCTTGTTAATATTCGCTTCCATAAACATAAGCACATCCTTAAGCGCTTCTTTAATCATTAATGCATCCCTTTATTATGTGGTCGGCCATCTTTTTAATTACCTCTTGACTTAATTTATGTCCTTGGCTATTTTTGAGTGCTTCATCTAAGGGTTCAGCCTCTTCATACACAGTTGCTACCTTCTGTAATTATGATCTAATTTTAGTTTTGAGATTAAGTTTCTCACTCTACATACCATGTAAGGGTAGGTTCCCTCAAGGAAGATAGAATAAAATATGGCATCTTGAAACTCATTACGCATTTGTATATTGGAGTCTAACCGTGAAATCTTACCCTTGCTTGATGTATCATATACAGATGGATAGTTGCAGAATGAGAAAGAACTCCTTTTCATTCAAACTTTGAAGTCTGCTACAATGTTCAAGTCCTTGCTTTTTACTGCATCGTTGTAGAAGAATATATGGTCAACAACTTGAGACTTCTTATTAATTGGAGTTTCGAGCCGGATCTTCTCCATTCTCTGATAACAATCCATCCTACTGCTATCTCCCCAAATAATGCAGCACTTATAACCTGTCTTTTCAATATCCATTCTGTGCATATCAGTCGGATGCATACTTCTATATTTGTCACGATTTGCATATCAGTCCCTACTATCAGCTCCACGGTCCCTTTCACCCTCCACAGACATAGTCAAAGCTAATACAGATAATACATCTGCAAGGTACTTCTTTATATCTGATTCTGTCATTGTATCATAGTATGTCTTTAAAGTGCCATAATGGGGTCATAGAAATTTACTCATGTCATAGAGCTAGTTACAGTTCGAATTTCTTACCTCATACTCTCGAGGGTCGTTTTCTGCAGTCCAACATTTTCTTCACTATCTATATTTTGTACTTCTTCAGTAGACACTGCCTCACTCACATCTTTACTTTTCTGATTTGTTAAGCAGTTATCCAATATCTATGTTCTCTGAACAATGTCTCTGATTTTCTCATCCTTATCAGACAACTTAGCAAAGTTGTTAACTTTATACTGGCATACATCTTAAACTTTCTCTCCTGAGTCATGCAATTTCTCAGATTCTTCGACTTCCTTGTTTCCTCATCCATATCATCTATATCTTGTCCTGCATCTTCACAATATACATCCTGAATGAGAATCATCGTGATATTAATTTCCCTTTGACATCAATGACAATGTTTCCATGCATTTTTGACATCAATGACAATATTTCCAACACCTCTCCCAAAGGACATTGGCAATGTAACCTCTTTTTGGAGTTTGGTATTCCAAATAAACAAATACATATATTTCCATTGGCATTAATGATGATCAAACCATAGTAGAAATAACCAGGATTTACACACAGTTAATTGCGAGTAAATGCCACCCCTGGTTGCAGGCCCTCCCGAGTTGGCATGACACGGTCAGGTTATTGCAGGCCCAGTCAACCCCAGGTTGACCCAACATAAAACATGCCCCCTTTAAACTTTTGCATTTACATTTTATTCAAAAAAAATCAGGTTTTTGGCAGTTTTTAATTAAAAAATCTGTAGGTTTAGGTTTAGGGTTTACAATTTACGTTTAGGGTTCCACGCACTCTATTTGGCATGAAATAACAATTTTTTGTGAGTTTGAGTAATTTAGTGTTTTCCAATTTGCAGTGTTTTTCCTGTTTAAACTCATGTAATTGAATTCCATTTACACTTTCAGCTTGATGTGTCATTTCCTTTCCTGTGTAAATACAATGCTACTACGGATGAAATTGTCTCCCCTTACCTTTCCCAAAAGCAATATTTTGTGTCGAAGCAATGCTCTCAATAAGGGAATAGGACTTTTATCACTGCCAGGACTTGTTATCCAACCAGGATCTCTCCCAGTACAGGCTGCAGTATAAATGAAAACAGTACTTGTGAAAAAAATCAAGTCTCAATTTGAATATAGATTGGAGTAGTGATTTGAAAATTTAATATACCAAATGTGTAAAGGGAACCACACTGCTTACCCCAGGAGAGGACTATGCTACCTTTAAATTTAGACTTGTTAGTCATTTTTATTTAATTTTAATGCAATGAACTATGATGCTACAGTATCATAGTAGAGATGAATCATCTTTGAAACTTGGTTGCCTTATAGTTGTGCATGGGACACAACAGGAGACCTTTCATACTGTCAGTTAATTAAAGGCAATTTGCATGTTTAGAGGCAATTTGCATGTAGAAATCCCCAAAGGTGGCCAGGCCCAAACATTAGAGTGACGAGGTATTTTCCGATTATAATATTTTGTTATACTTAAGCATACTGTTTAGAAAATTATTGGGTCTTGCTGAAATGCGACAAGATTAAAATGGACTTTAACTCTAGATTGAAATAAGCAGCTCCACCATTCATTGTGAAAATTCAAAGAGAATCAAAAGAAGCCCTTAAAACAGTCCAATGATTTGCGTACAGAATTTCACACAATTACTTATGTTCTCTCCTTTACCTTAACCCCCTTCACTTTGTACGGTGTAGAACTGAATATCATCCCCACATCCACTTGAAGATTCATAATTGCAGTTGAAAAGACAAAGCAAAAGTTTATCTCATCTTGTTGAAATGAAGCAAAGGACAAAATTGTAAGAATTCAAATTCAAAGACCAGACATTGTTCAAACAGCTATTTCAGTATTTTATATGAGTGTGAGCTGCAATTGCCATACTTTGTCATTTTCTTGTTGATAGACACATGGAGATTCTTCACAGAACATGTTTATGTAGAGAATAGTTGGCATAATGGGACTTAGAAAAGGCACACTGCTCCTCTTTGAACCTGATTTTCCATGTCTCCTCTCAAGATGTGGGAAAAACATCTCAAGACTTATTTTTTAAACAACTTGTGATGGATGTGCTACCTTTCCGTGACTCTGTAAAGATGATTAAGAGACAACTCTAAAGATTCTATAGTTAAAAATTCGAAGAAGGCTAATCCTTGAACCAAAGCCAAGTGCAAATTCAACTTATATGAACCTTCTCAAATAAAATTATTATTCTTGGGACATGGTGAATATAAAAAATATTTTCTTAGCATAAGTAAAGATATTGCTGCACTAGTTCTAGCACATATCTTCTTGGGCATAAACAATCTCTGTCAAAGGAATAAGTGCATGATGCTCAGATAGAATCAAAAGAATGGTTAAAACTCCAGGCTTATTTCTACCATTTGTGGCTCTCATTTACTTCTTTTCCCTTACTTTTCTTTGCCTTGATCTAGATACATCGTTCTCTTTACAGCTTCCTCCCGTTGATGGCAGAATAGCATGTCATTTTCTACACTCAAACAGTTTTCACATTTGATACCAATCTGGTTTGTTTAATTTTTCAATCATTTCCTTTAGCGAAAAAAACCAGAATTATCCCTTTAATCAATTATTGGCCTTCTTACAATTACACTTACGAAAAAAGCCCCAATTATCCCTTTAATCAATTTTTGGTATTCTTAGAATTACACTTACGAAAAAAGCCCCAATTATCCCTTTAATCAATTTTTGGCATTCTTACAATTACACATTTCTTGGCATACATACATACATATATACATTATGTGAATGCATATACAATGGTGAAATATTGTTAAGTTGTATCAAGCGCACTTTCTAAAACTAACACTTAAAATCACTGAACTATCATCCAGATCAAGATTAGTAAAAGCAATATTCAGAAAACATGGATCCACCTTGTGTTCATGGTAATTGTTCGCAATCCAAAGTGCAAGAAGTAAATTTGAGTCAAACCAGCATTGAACCTTCAAAAACAGATCCTCTTTAATTGTTTAACTCTCAAGCCATGACAGCACAAAGGAATGACAAAGTGATGCCTGTAAAATGTGCACAATGTCCAAGCAAATCAAAATATGATATGATGAAATATAAATTGCATGAGAAATTCCATAGGCAGCAAAGATTATGGTTTTAGGGAATAGGCTACTATTATGCTTAGATAGTTGAAATCAGCGTACTCTAGGGATGTGTCCCTGTGTTTTACAGGTGTCCCATAAAACAGGGGACTTTGAAGGGGTGACAAGATGCAACCACTTCGTCCATCTTGAACTCGGTGGCAATGCTCCCAATGGCCATAACTAGGTGGTCCCATGAATCTGGCAAAGAACACAGCAAAGGCATACAATGATCCTCCTCCTCCATCTTCACTTCCACAGAGCGCAATTGAGTACCTACCATATTAAAGGCATTTAGATGTTCAGCCACAGACCCATCATCCTCCATCCTGAGGGTATACAGCTACTTTGTCAGGAAAATCTTATTCACCAGGGATTTACCCTAATAAATTTCTCCAAGCTTTTTCCAAAGATTCATTGCAGTAGTATCTTCATGCACAATCAGTAAAACTGAATCGACCGAACTGAGTCTAATGAGACCCTTTGTTTTTCTATCCATCTTGTCCCAATCTTCCCAGTCTTCTTGTGATGTAGTTGTAGGTTTGGATCTAGATGGTACAGCCCATAGATCCCAATCTATGAGCACATCCTCCATCTTGAGCTTCCACAACTCAAAGTTTGTATTTGAGAACTTCTCCATCTCTATCCTTGATGTGCTTGCCATCTCTTCCTACAATGAAATCAAAACCCTCTCTACACAAGCTCCCACTAAAACAAAGATTAGCACAAAAACCCTCTACCCAACACCTAGAATCTAAGGTGATCAGGCTCTAATACCAAATGAAAGGAAGCCAAGTATGCAAAAACGCTTCCTACACTAAACTTTTAAGGAGAGTGTTGTGCAAATTTCAATCTTTTAACAATTACAAAAAGTAGAAACACATAAACATAAAATAAACAATATACCATAACATAGGCATACGTGGGGAAAACCCTTTCAGTTACAATACACTTGCAGGAGGAATTCTAACAACATAACAATACCTACAAAACTCACTATGAAACCTCCATCTCAAACACCCAATAAATAGGAGATACAATACATAAAATTTGAAACCAACAAATGGTAATTAAAAAACCATGAGATAAAACCACCCAAAATAGTGGTGCCCAAATCCATAGTTAGAAATCCAACACCCAAATTCCAAGATGAGTCCACAAGGTAAAAATAACATATTCTTTCCACCTATCATAACCTCATTATAATCCACTCACCAAATTGGGCATTCCATTTTGGTTCCATTATCCCCCACCAAAGATGCCTTATGATGTGTCATAACATGCACATAAGTTGGTCAACAAGTGCAACTCCCCCTTGCAACTCTATAGCCCAGAAATTGAGTATTTTTGTTTTATAACCTAAAATTGCACTTTTTGTAATCTTAACATTAGGTGCAAGTTTGAGACACCTTTCCTAACATGTATCTTCCTCGTGTGCCATAAATTAGAGTTTTTTGTTTTGTTTTGACTTGTAAGTATTTTTCACTTTAATTTGGTAGGGTTTTTGTCTATAGAAGGTACATAAGAGGAATTTTGTGGGGGCAAATATGAAGAATGTGGTGTATTGCAAAGACTTATTGCCTTTAAAGAAAGGCAATGCCCCACTTGGTTGTTTTGGAAGCCAATGTTGCCCAAGGCTCTTAACATGTTGAAATCTAAAGGAAGTAATTCTCAAACATCTTCGTTTTGCATCTAAATCACCATTACTCTGTTGTAGGAGCAATCCATGTTGTTCTACATACATGAGTTGAACCCTTCCACCCCAAACATGAGTCTCAAACTATTTCTCAACTCCTACATCACTTTCACATATATAGATAAGGTTAGGAAATAAGTATCTTACAGTTGTAATAAAGAAAAAAATCAAATAGGGTTGACTCAATAGTGCTCTATCCTTTGGTGCATTAGAGACTTATTTATATTTATCTTTATATTAATACATTTATGTTTATATATTTTATGTTAATAGACATGATATTTCCAAATCCATAAAAATTATTTAAGAAAGCTTTTGGAAATTAACTGTGTAGTAGTTTTTGCATCAACATTTCACATCACACTCTGTGATCCATCATTAGGATGAGGAAGAATTGATATCACAAAGAGTGATTTGAAACGTTGATGCAAAAACCACTACAATCATTTCCAAAACCTACCTTCAACTATATTTTATGTTTCTTATTTATATTTGTATTTATATATGTTTCTTATTTTACTAATATGTTTATATAAGCATATTTATATATTAAATTTATTTTTAATGTCTTTATATTTATATTTATATAATTATATTTGTTTATATTAATATATTTATATTGACATTCTTTTTATACATACATATATATTGTAAAGTTAAACCCAACCTTACCAAACCCGAGAGAAAAATTTGCCAAATTGGCAACATAGGTCTTTTGAAATCACCAAAAGAGAAGGAGAACCTCCATTGATCATTCATCTTTCCAATTTCAAGTTTCTACTTCAAAATTCAAACTAAATTTTCATGAAACTACCTTTTTTATTTTCATATATACTAAATATTAAAAAATGTTAAATGTGATTGTAATTTCTTTGTAACCTCTACTTTTGCACCTTGTGTGACCTAAAATAAGAAAAACCCTTGTGTTTATGCAGCTAGCGATTGTTTTTGTTTTTAGTTGTAATGAGGCATTCAAATAATATCTTAGGAGTCTTAGATAACTAAAATAAGATTTGTAACTTTTGTGCCACCCAAGACCTTAAGTATGTCAAACATTAAAAAAATCCTTGTGTTTGTATATCTATCTATTTTTTTAGCTTTTAATAGCAATGAGATAATCAAATGTTCTCTTAGGAGTCTTCAATAACTTATAGAAAATTGCAACTTCTATGTATCCTTTGCTTCTACACCTCATCCAATTTGTTGTAAGAAAAACAAAAGGAAGATGCTTTTATCTTAAGTCATTATTTTATAGTGCCCATATGAGTTCCTTTGGCTCAAGTGACAACAAGAAGTTTAATGTGTTAGGAAAAACATAAATTGGCAATGTAACTAGGGGAGAGAAAGGGAAGCCAAATGGAGCACTCAAAGTGTTAATTCACTTAGGAGAGTCCTAAACTTCAATTGCCCTTCCAAAAAGATAGAAAAGTTTGCCAACAATGCATTCAATAAGAAGACCCCTTAATGCAATTTGCAAGAAGATTAGATGCCAACAAAGTAGTTAATTAAAGGGGGAGTTACCTATGGAAATGCAATTTTTGCAACCATTAATTCTACATCAACATTACAAGAGTGAATACACACCTGCATATTGGTAAAGAGGTTGGGGTATGTAGTCAACTCTCACTTCAACATAGGACTACTAATACACGACAAGCAAGTTCATATTTTTGTGTTGAGTATGGTAGAGCCCAAGGGGAAATGTAAAACCAAAAGTCAAATCCAAAACTATATAGGCAAAAGATTAGGCAAATGATGCCATTGGTAAATTCTTCTTTGCCAATGGCATCATTTGCCTAATTGCTCACTCTCCATAATTTAAGGAGGGCATGTCCAAGGTTGCATGAGCAGGGCCTTCATATGTGACACCAAGAGAGACAAGATTGAGGACTACAATATTGGATAAGAAACTATTCCAAGATAATGTGTAATAACAAAGGAATGAAGGCCACATGGGTCTCACATGGGTGCAACATTATCGTGGACATGTCCATTATAGAGTACGGCCCTCCCACCGTAGATTGATGAGCTTGGGGCCTCAAGAACCACACACACAACAAAAGACAATCTAAAGTGTGTTTTTCTTGAAGATAGTTGAGTTGTGTTAATGAATTGATATCTTGATCCAATGCCTTTTCCTTTCCTCGTGAAGTGGAAATCCATGGTATAATGCCCAACTAGGTATGATAGGATTGAGCAATTGAATGTCGTGAAAATAAGCAAGAGTGATGCAACCAATCTACTATGGATAGCGGTCATGAAGGAATGAAAAAAGAATTGTAATAATGGAGGAAATGAAGACCACATGGGTCTCACGTGGGCGAAACATTATCATGGATGGGTGGACAAACATTAAACGTGTAATGTCCCCTTCTAGTAAGCTGAAATTTTTCACAACCTTGCACAATTTCAACTTAGTAAAAGAGAACATTAGTAATCTATTTATCATTTCTTTCAACATGGAATCATTAAGACCATAACATATTAGATCATATTCACATTATATTTTATATAATTCATTTTATCATCATGTATTATAATATTTCCAATTCATAAATACATTCACATATATGTTATTCTTTTTTATCATTGGTTCATGATATGACTTGTGAGGGACTTGTGGTAGACTCTTGCGTTAACCAGCTCTAGATCACCAAGTATGATTTCATTAAGGAAATAGTTCCACCATCTCTTACGGAGGCCCAAAGGTTTCACTCACACACGGTGTCCCTCACCATTTGGCTCATGGGATTTCACTCACACGGAGTACCACATCCAGACGAGAGTCACCATCCGTAGAGCAAAATTAACTTTTACAAGTTCTTCTAGGCCCAAGGATTTCACCCACACGTAGGGTTCCTCATCACTTGGCTCGAGGGACTTACGTCCAGTCGAGAGATACCTAGGCTAAAACAAACTATTCCAACTACGTCATACCTTAGAGGTGATAGAGGGGTTGAAGGGAGAGTCCTAGTCAACTCCAAGCATATCACCAACTTATCTTTTCATTGATTTCATAAATATCATAATTGTTCTTACTATTATTTAACACAAGATGCCTTATATTAGACATCATGGCCTTATATCAAAATTTATCATATATCATT
Source organism: Cunninghamia lanceolata (assembly GCA_027924645.1). Lineage (NCBI taxonomy): Eukaryota > Viridiplantae > Streptophyta > Pinopsida > Cupressales > Cupressaceae > Cunninghamia > Cunninghamia lanceolata. Next base: position 6,350,523 of record BSBN01001791.1, read on the forward strand.
AACATTTATTCATTATATTAGTTTATTCCTATGCACATTCATAGTTTTGTCTAAGTTTAGTGCATTTATTTATAGTTAGCATCATAATTGTATCTATTAATTTGACAGCCCATTTATATTCATAATCAGAAATGACAACACTATTATATCCTATCATCTTAATCCTATACCTATACCATATTCTCATTACCTTTTTATTATGCTATACATATGGTTTCATTCTAACATTTTATTCTATCATTTATATACATAACATTATATATATCATTTTATCTTAGAATAGATGACATACCTCTTTGTGCTTTTTGTCTTGTTGAATCTGCTGACTAGATTCTATTCTCTTTCGCCTATTCTTTAATATTTATACATTATAGTATTTGTTATAATATTAATAATATCTCTATATTATATTATTATATATGTTATTAATATTATTGTATATATATTTATTTTTACTTGAATAATTCCTCCCTATATACATTTATGATATCTTTCCTACTTATGGCTCAGAAATATATATATAAATATAATGCGGATCTCGGATATTCCTTTTTATTTATTGCCGATGTTTCTTTCTTTTTATTTCACAACCTTTATTTATTTCCCTTTCAAGGGACATGTTTGAAGAGACATGTCTCTTATTATGCCCGGAGGTAAAAGACATACCTACCCTTTTATACTTTTTATTACTTTATATTATTCCCTTTTATGAGCTGTGGTAAAACTAGTTCCAACCACATGTAACTCCGTTATCATAAGAGGATAGGTTAAAAGATGTTTATTTATATTATTTATATTTATATCATATCATTTATATTATAATAAATGATATTTTATATTATTTATATTATATCATTATAAATGATATATGATTTATATTATAATATAAGATAATTATAAGAATATTTGTATTTATATTATTAGATATATTTATAATATAATATTATTATTTATAAATATAATAATAATACATCTTGTTAATTGTTTTAATAAATATTATTTAAATATATTCAATTTATAATATCATTCATATCTTTGATTTGAATTGAATAATACATAATTGATTCAATTATAAATTACTAATATAGGGACATGACAAAACACTATCCACTCATCAATATCATGGTCACATGTAAGGAGGGCCCTTCCAAAGGGCAATTGATTTTTCAAAGAACCACAACAATGCAAAGTTCTAGTTTCTTGACAATATGATGCAACTTGTGAAAATTATGGCACATGGACAAGTCAATAGTGAAGTTGGTTGAAGTTGCCTACAAGCATATCTATTGGGCCCTTGCTGTGCATACCATGAACAATGCGCTCAAGGACATTGGCAAAATTGAGTGGTTCAAACAGAGTGTAATCAATATGAGAGATGTGCAAATGTTAATCTGCAATTACCACACAACACATGCACTATCTTGGACTTTAAAAAAGTAAGTTTTCAAACCCATTGAAACCACATTCCATCCTACTTCACTCTATTGGAGAGGATGATTGGTTTGCAAGAGCCCTGGCAATTAATGATCATGATGCAAGAGTTGCAAAGTAGCGGTTAAGGCTGAAGGATGTGGTGAAAAGTGACACTTTTTGGTCAAATGACATAAATAAACTACATCATATTCTCAATTTTCATGGTGAACAAAATGTGGAGACTAACACTCCCTATCTTGGGCAGATATATGACTGCTTCGATACCATGCTCAACCAAATGAAATCCATTATTCAACAAAGAGGCCCCACCTTGTAGTTCTACAATGACCACATTTAACCCATCATTCAACGAAGGTGCGAGATGCTCAACACCCCTTTGTGCATTGACGCATATGCATTGAACCCTTAGTGGTATGTGTAGAGGCCTAGTAGATTTTTCCCTATACATAACATGGAGGTGAAGGGCTTCATGAAGCTGATTAAAAAGATATATGATTCAAAAGAAGCTGCATTGATTGAACATGAGTCAAACAGATTTACCGTACTCTAGGGCTACATAAATTTGGACAAATAGGGAGACCTTGGCACAGGAGAACACGATGAGTTGGTAGTAGGTGTATGAGCCCCCATCATTGATATGCACACTAGCCATTTAGCTCTTATCACAAGTTAACAATCCCAACAACACAATGGGACATAGAGCCTAGGTAGCCAATGCAGATTGATAACAATTAACTTGCACATATAGGGCTGATCAAGGTCCAATTATGGGAGCTAAACAAGTCTAGCAGTTGCAATGATTAGGAGTATGCCACAACATTTGCATCAAACAATGAGCTAGATTAGCCATTGTACTTCTACAGTAAACTTAAAGAATAGTATAGATACTTGGATCAATTGATTCTCAAATTATCAAACTTTGTATAAATTCAATTTCTTTTAGTCGTTTACATGAATGATAAATTGCAACTACTACTTTTTTTTAATTAAATTTTTTAATGTTAAATTTTTACTATATCATTAAGTTTTGAAGTCGTTCTACTGCTACAAAATTAAAATTTCAAATGGAATCCCCTATATTGGAAAAACAGGTCAACCTATCACCCACTAGGATCAAGGAACATTGTGTTGACATCAAGCATGAACACATTAGCAAATCTACACTCATTAGCAAATCTACTTCAAAGCCATGAAGGTCCTACTAAAGGAAGAAAATTATTGCAAGAGAAAATTAAGAGAGGTTGTTCAAATCAACAAACACCCACATAATCTCAATTGAGATGAGGAATGGAGTTTCTGCTACTCATGGCAACCAATCACAAAAACACTAAAACATAAATTAGAACATTAATGTGATTTATAGTTTAATAAATTATCAATTTAACCTTTTGTTATCTTAATTTCATTGCAACTTTGCAGCTGAGACCTCTAATTTTTTTACCTTTGGTGGGTCTTCCCCTCTCCAAAAGAAATTACCACTTGTTTCCTCAAACAACTTTTACTCTTATTTCAATTTTTATTCAGCTTATACATCCTTCCCACAATCTCTTATCTTCAACCTCACTTTCTTTTTAAATTTTTGATTCCGCATATCCCCAACTCACCTCCCCTTGGCATCACATGCACTATTTATCAAGCTATTCTTGCAATCCTCAATTTGTTCTATTTCTAATTTTCTAATGACGGTCACAATGTGTGTTTTGAACCATTGAAGTAAAAATTGAATGCACAAGTTTTCACTTAAAATTGCAATAGTTTTAAATGATCAAGACTCTAATATTCTTATATAGTGCCTTAAAAAATTAAAATTGCTAAGCATTGAAAGTAAAACTTCTTTGTGTAATGTTATATAGTTAGCGACATCATATTCTGATGTATACAAGGTTACACAGTAGCCAATTTGTGGTACACACAGCTCTAAATTCAATAGGATGGGCCCAAGGTAATTTGTATATAAGACATTTGGTTATCTGTCAGCCTAATGTATAAAGGGTATGTATAATTGTGAATCATGGATCATAGAGCATGGGTAATTTTTATTTGGGAAGCAAGTTTCGACCTCATCACAGGACATATCTTGGGGTGATTCCTAAAAAATATTTTAAGGCATAACCTACATTAAGGGTATTTCTATTTCTGTTTTTAAATATCTTGAAGATTCAGACACCATCTGTGAGTCAGAAATTTCTTGGGAATGGATTTATGTCAACCTTTTGCAAGATGCACATTTTTTTCTTAACATCCTAGCACATTATATTTGCACCTCATTACTTTAGATATGAAGTTGATGATCCAAGCACAACCCAATTGGATACACAGTCCCCAACAAAAAATTTATGCACTCTTCATGAGATATTTAAACTACCCTTCCACAGTTTGCAAACTTCATAACACTACCAACATTACAAAGTGCACATCATCATGTCAAGTTCCACGTGCACAGCAAGACAAATTGAGACACCTAAAAAGCAAAGATCTCAGTAATCAGACAAATAAAACAATCAACACATAAACAGTTCTTGGAATTAAATCGCCTTGTAGCTAATTTGAGAATCTGTAACTCTCATCCTTTCAATTCCTATTGAGACATGATGGAACATGTTTGTCATTTAACAGACTACATTATTTTGTAGCACACTCTCAATGCCAATCTGTCTCTGGATTTGTCCCAAAGTAATACACAACTTTGGTTTCTAAGTCCAGCATCTACACACATATTTAGTATCTTCATGATGAATAGAAGAGCTATGTTCACTATACTTTGTTCTCTATGAATGTTTAATGGTGCTTCTGCATTGGTCTTTCACATTTTCATTGCATGTTCAATATAACTCACAGGTTAACTAGTATATTTATATTTTAAAAAAATATATATCTAAAGTACACCAAGGGATATCATTTTCCAATAGTTTCTTTGATTTTCTCACTTTTTTCCTTCAATTGTTTGTAATTTCTTTTTTGGTTTTTAATTTTTAATTTGTCCAATTTCTTTTTTCGTTCCATGTTTTCGTGATTTTCTCCAGCTTTTTCTCCTTCCAAAGTTTCCAATTTCTTTTTTGGTTTTTATTTTTTTTTTTTTCAATTTCTTTTTTGGTTACATAGTTTTTGTGATTTTCTCAGCTTTTTCTCCTTCCAACAGTTTTTAATTTCTTTTTTGGTTTTTTTTTTATTTTTTCCAATTTATTTTTTGGTTTTTATTTTATATTTTCTTTTGCTACATATTTACATGGAAAATGAGTGCTCTCATCTCCACCTCACTGTGATTGTAGAACACCTCTTGGCGTAATTAGATAGATCTGTCTATTAGTAAGGATGCTAGTCACCCTCCATGCAAAATCCTAGTCTCAACATTGATCATTATCTTTATGCAATTTACATAGCCTAAAACATCATTCAATCTGCTACAATTCATAAAACTAATTCTTTGGTGAACCTGCTAGAAATCTTTGAATCACCCAAGCCATAGATGCAAGACCTCCTTTAAATTGGTACCTGCAACAAGCTATTTCAAAAGTACGAAGGACTGAGAAAGCAAGAAAACAAAAACCTTCTTATGCAAGGAAATTAATCCTTAATCAAAAGGACAAATCAAAGCCTTTGCCAACGTATCCCCTCCTGGTACACTGCTTTGAATATAATTAAAGCTAGCTTGGTAGTTTTATAACCCTCTTAGCTAAAGATAAGAACACTAGATTGTGTCCCTTGTGGTTATAGGCTGTTAACCAAACACCAATCTGGGATTCTTTAGCAATGTTCCCACTGGCATAACATAATGCTCTAGTTGTAAGTTTTTGGTATATATAGTTACCAAGATACATTTACTAGCAAGATCTCTTTCTTTGATGAGAGAGAGGGGAGGCTACAGAAAGAAACATCCTCTTGCAGCAAGAAACAAGCTGTTCTCCATCCGCAATTTACTCCCTTTAAGTTCAAGAAAAAAAATTAAGACGGGCACGGAAGTTATCATGCTCTAACATTCAGATATATTGGCATCAAATAAGTTTGTTTTTGGCCTTAATCTTGTAAACTGGATTAGACTTCAGTAAAGCGAACTCAAATCATTATGATAAAATATGCATCATGAAGAATAGACCCTGTCCTTTAATTGAATGACCAGTTTACATAAAGGTGCCATCCACCTCTGAACAATGGTTTTGAATTTATAGCCTATTGAAATTTTTGAGAAGCTATATACCTTCTTGATTTTAGAATGTTTTGGAAGTACCCAGGAGGATTTTGCTAAAATTATGTTCTAAGAATAAATTAAATGTCAATGAGAAATACATGGCAACCTCAAAGAATCCAAAAAGTGCACTTGTCTACTAACATGTATAACTTTTAATTACTATTTACCTGTCAAGGGAAAATTTGAACAAAATGTTAAGAGATTTCAGAATTAACGCTTTGAGTGTAGGGTGAATTGGAAGACAACTTTTCCAACTCATACAAAATTCCAATTAGTTGAACTTGCCGATAAAAAATTTAAAACTATTGACTCTTGAGCACCAAAAACCCTCAATCCTCATAAATCAGGAAAACCAAAAACGGAAGAGAGATAATAAAAAGGAATAAACAAAAGAAATATATTGCTTCGTTGAAACATTTTTCATAAAAGAAAACTAAAATGATGAAGAAAACAAGATAAAAAGCTCATTTACGCACCTCTAGACTAATTTGACCCTGTCGGGCCCTCACCCGCCTTGACCTTATCCATATATCTCGTTTCTTTTTAGAATTTCTCTCATCACCACATTTTTCATCCCATTCTAAACTGTAGTCTGAACCCCATCGGGCAAGATTGTAGATATAAATTTGTGTCCCAGTGCCATTCTCTGCAAAGCTTGCAAACTTGCTTCCAATGGTATATTCATTGAATGGCGAGTACTCCTTAATGGATTTCAAGTGTGCCTCTGCTTCAGCTTTGCTATGTACTTCAAGGTCAAAATCCATCCATCCTCCCTCCTTTCGATAGGTTATAATTGGAATATCTAGTTCCTGTTAACACTCAGGTTTAAACGTAAGAATTAAAAAAAGCAGAGCAAAAGCATCAAATGACGGAATGCAAAGGCATGGTGTATATTTTATCATTATGAAAACATGGCTCGTAGAGAAATCTCACTTGTTTATTTTCGTTGTATGAACGTGACAAAAATGCTATTGATCGAGTCTCATTGCATTGAGTAAGAACAACTACATCCTTTCCAAGTTGCATGGATCCTGTCTGCACATGTTATGGTAGAAAGATGTCAACAAATATCATACAGCATATGAAAATGCACACTCAAACATTTTACGAACACCATACATCCAGGATGCACATTCATGATTCCCTAAATAGGAGGATCTACAAATGTCTTGAAGAAAATAATAAAATATAAAGCAAGTAATTTATCGAAGAAATCCCAGTTAATTATGTTGAGACTTTTCTGGTGATAACCATAGCCAATCCATGTAATATTAACCAGTATCATGTTCATCTATCTATTACTTCTGAACAAATCAAATTTTGGAATGTCGCGATCATCTTTAACATGATTATGTTAGAAAGAACCACCTATACAAAATCATTCATATTCAAAAATTGCAATGCACAAGGAAAATTTTCTAAAATAAAACAAAATGCCATATAACAATATTACCACAAAAACAAAGTAGAGAGATCTGGCAGCCCCACAAAGCAATTAGCAAAACTCATCTATATTTTACAAGTTGAAAACCATGAAACAATGTTTCCCCAAACCAAGGTCAAAGGGTGCAGTTGCAGGATTGGGTAATTTGGGTGTAGGTGTACAAACACACTCAAAAAGAAAAGTAGATAAAAAGAGATGTGTTAATACATAGAGAATACTAACACCTTAGATTGTATTGAAATGTAATCATCTAACAGACTGGCATTATATGCATATAACAGCATGTGTATATGATCTATTATTTTAATCATATGATTAATTTGTACAAATGTTCAATGCTTTCAAACTTATATGACAATCTTAAGATGCATTACAGATATTACATTGCCTAACAAAAGATGCATAGATTAGTAATGCATTAAATATTATGATAATTTATATAGTAGTGCATTTTTATATGTATTACTATTAATCAATAAACTTTAAATGAACAACCCTCAACAGTTTTCATCATAGCAAGTGCCTTGGAGATCTCATATTGTGAAGCAGTTGCATCCTCAGGAAGTATCTAGCCAAGTGGAAAATTGGAATGCTAGTGTTGACACCCATGCTGATGGTGGTATTGGCTGTTATTGGAATATGGATGGACCTCCTCTGCTTCAACAAACCCCAGGGAAGTGTCAATGCACAATGAACCGTCCTTTTGGATAAACCATGTTCTACGTTCTGATCTTTTAAGTTTTCTTTAGTTCTAAAAGAAACTATATGTAGATCAAGATCCATAAGATAGAAACTTACTGCTGTGTAATCCTTATGCAAATCTATGTTATCCCACTTCTTTGATGTATCTTCCTTCACAAGCTTGAGGCTTCTTGGAGGAATTTTGAAACTATTATGCTTTTATTTCAATTCAAATATTTTGTTCCCAAAGAAACGTACTATAAATGATTGCATTAATTTTAATATATATAGTTATAATTTATTTTTAGGAAGACATAAATTTAATATTAATTTTTATCTTATGCTTGTATTTGTGTCATAAGTGTGTGTTTCCAGGATGGAAATCATATCCAAACTGAATGACTAATATAAGGTGTTTTCATTTTATAAATGCACCCAACCCCACAATGCTGTTCCAGAATATCTCCATAGATGACTCAAGTAAAAAAGCAAAACATCATATCCTAGAAGAATTAAGTGCAGGTGCAACGAAGTAATCATTTAACATCTCTTAAAACTTACTGGAATAACTAAAACATTAAACTATTGGTCTCAATTGGAATCAGCTACTCGTTTGAACCACATTTGTAAACTATTGTCAAATATTTTTTTTAAAATGATGTTTTGATTGCCTGCACAGTTGCCAGACACGAAAGTGATGAATTTTTGGAGAGAATCTTAATAAAGAACCTGGAGATTGATGCCATTGGCAATGAATTCAATTTTTATTGGTGCTTTTGTGTGTCGATTTATCTGCATTTCAGTCTGTACTCTTGACAATACCTCAGTCCTCAAGCATCGTTGCTTTGAGTCTTGATATTTTTGTCATTATAAGAAAATAATTTATTTCTGTTTTTGTTGACATCTAATTTGTGTGCTTTCAAATGTTAAGCTTTTGTACATTTTAAATTGTTATAAGAATTGCATATTCTTCCTACAATAATACTTTCCTTCTAAATTTTACATATGTACTTCATTTTTTCCTAACACTTCCCAATACTCATCTCCAAAAAAATCTGAAAAACAGCGTACTGATACACATCCATGTCTCTTGGTAACATCATGCAATTAATATCCAAAGATTGAATCTGGTCTTATTGCAAAAAAAGGAGAAAGGTGATGAAAAGTGCATTCTTAAAAATTTCACAAAAACAGAGGACATTAATCTCAACATGGTTCCCAAGGAAGGGATCCAAAGAGATTTCCATAATGGAATAAAAATTCTATTGAAATATTAGACTTGCAATTCTCCAAAAGGTATGATATACTGAACTGATTCACTTTAGAATGTGCTCACAACTAAAACAAGAAACCAACTAGTAAAAGTGGAGAAGAAGCAAGAACGTTCAAAAGAGTGGGATTTCTTTTCCACCTCCACAATTTATTAAAGATACAAATTTCGATTTCATCTCAAGATTTTGCATGTGCATTTGGCTTTCAAAATATGTCACATGACTGGCAATCAAACTTTGTGTTTCCTCCAATTCAATTCTAGCTGATTTTAGTGCAAGCTATTCAACACTTGTTCTATATGATCTAGGCAAGAGAAAAACAAATCAAGGCAGCAAAAGGAAAAAGAAATCTGGTCTGACAACCTACAATATGAAAGGATTGCTTGTCCATTTTAAATTCAGTTTGGAAGCATATTTCAAACATAGATTTCAACACTACCATTGTTATCTGTTTATTTTCTAAGTTACCAGTTTGGGTTCAGATTCACAGGTTCAGTTCACAAATTCGGTGAAAAAAAAACAAAAGAAAATTGGGAGTTGGTTTCATTTGGGTTCGTCTGTACAAAAAGAAAATTTAAATCATACATTCAATAGCTTCACCTTTATTCGTCTATATTTGAATGGTAAACCATAAAGGCCTTTTCTTTAATAAATAAGCAATCCATATTGTCAATTTAATAATAGTCGTAAAAAATAAATCCTTCACAATTATTTAATAATAGAGTCCTTAAACGATTTATAATTTAGAACTTAACAATTTCTTAAATGATAGGCTTTTAGCATCGATTGAAAGAAAGACTAAATGATAGAATTTTTCTTCTTAAATTCCACTGAAACAAAGATTTAAACCCGCCTAGCATCACTGCTCAAGATAGATGTACCACCACATTCCAACCATGACCCAGCACCTCATTTTGTTTTACACTGGAGCTCTGCCCTTATTGAGCGATTGACTAGGTCAAAAAAAAAACAGGACGAGGACAGCCACTTCTACAAATACCCACATAACATGGATGATGATACTGGAAATAGGAAAGCGATGCCACAAAAGAAATGGCCCTAAAACAGTTTAAAAATCTTCGTATAAAACCAGAGATCCAAGCTGAAAAGGCAACCGTTTAACATGTCCCAAGATACTCACATGTTGAACCCTCTGTCTGTTGGTTGTTGGCAGAGCAATTCAGGTAGACTCAGAGTCACTCTCCCACAATGCAGGGAAGAAACAAGTCCAATGAAATGGACCTCTTTGCTACAACAACTACAGAAAAGTAACATATGACAGCCCGACCTTAAGCAACCAACGCCAACCTTCTATAACTAGTCATGGGCACACGGTTCATAAAAAATAAAATAAAAATTTGTTTAAAAAATACAGGTTAATTTGGGTTCTAAGAGATTCTCCGACAAACCCATAGTTGAAACTTGAAAGTATGCCCCTTCTCCAAACCCCTCACCACATCAACCTAGATCCCAAACCAGGTTCGAACCAAACCCAAATCTTGGGCCTGCACCTAGCAAACCAGTAAATAGTTTATTTTATGTAAAAATTTCAACTATAAGTGAAATACAATGATTTGCTTGATTGTTAGTAATCCACCTATAGATTTATAGCAATAACCAATATGAAGCTGCAAATGGTAATTAATTTTAGTGTTCAAGATCTTTGAGCAATTGTTATGATTTTTAATTATATGAGTATATATTTCCTTGTTGAAGGGTGTCGGCTAATATGCTCTTAAATAATATATCATTATAGTCTTTCAGATATGATTGATCTCAATGCAGATCTTGGTAATGGACACCCAACAAGTGGAAAATCATGTGTGCCTCATTCTTCATGTGAATCTTCCCACCATGATATATAAGCAAACGGATGTACACCACCATACCTAACATGAATGGAAAAAAAATAAGGCATGATGTTGCCCAAAACCAACTAGTGAATCCATACATAGTTATAGCATCCACTTGTGAAGAGAAGCATCCACTTGTGAAAAGAAGAACACCCAAACGCAAAATTCTCAACGTCATAAGGCATAGGATATCATCCTTAGATGATTTTTCATGTGAGATTCTCTTCTAGATAGAGATTGGTGTTAACCTAAGTCCATGATTGTAATACACTCCCCGTGTGTCAAGGGGTTGAGATCAAGTTGTCAAAGCATTGGGTTCTCATTGTAGAGACCTAAAGTTCAAATCCCCAAAGTGACATCTAAGGTGGAATTCCAAGTGGTGACTCTTAGTCTTCCACCATTTGGCTTCTAGTAGTAATTTCCAAGTTGTTACTCTTAAGGAGCTAAATATTTATATCAGCTGGCTCAGATGCTTGTTCGAGCTATACTTGTAGAGTATTAGAAAATATATATAATAAATACACACCCAATGTGGAGCCCACCGTACACATCCACCAAATTATTTCTATGGATCCTTCCATACATGACATATATAGACATGCATATATATACCCTCATACCTTACGTATCATCAAGGATGGAAGATTGCAAAATGTTTCACATATGAAGGTGCAAATGGCCAATGACCAAAGTCAATAATGGCACACAAAACAAAAACAATTGACACATAGATCACCATTACAACAACTACTTCATTACGAGAAAACAAAACAGATAAGCAGCCTAACATTCATATTTGAAGTTTCAACACCCACAGCTTTCACTAATTACACTGAAAATAACAGAGTTTTCCAAGTTTCCAAGACGGGGGAACAAGGAAACACTGTCTCAGGATGGCCAAAATTTGCACAAATTTTGTGAGTGACAGGGGGAAGGCCCTTAGCTTTGTAGGGGCTCTAGCATTGTTTTCTTTGAAAGTTACCTTTTTTATTTTTATGCACCAAATGGAACAAGGTGTCCAGTCATTAAAAAAGGGTGTGTCCTGTCCAAGTCCCCAAGCCCCCAGGAGATCTAGGAAGGGGAAGCACCCCCTAGAACACTAGTAAACTGTGAATATTATGAGAAATAGTGACATGCAAACCCATAAGGCCAGGTCAGCCTTGGAAGTAGTATCATGGTTAAGAATTAAGATATCTCTTGTTATCCCTAATGATAGGCATCTGATGTTATTATATTAAAACAGTTGATGTCATGTATTTAGAAATAATCACTAAACAGTCCACTCAGGATGTCAAACAGCAGCAAATGATTGATTACCTTGAATCCAACACCAAATCTTCCAATATGATCCCTGTTGTCTTCAGTGGGGCGTGCATGCCCAAAACTGACCATCCTTACAATATCCAAATGTGACATGCCCTGCCCATTATCAATGACAGAAAGGACAGGTATCTTTTGTTCAGCACTTTTATTAAATTCCATCTGAATTGATATATCCAACCTGTTAAAAATAGTCAACTCAGCATCTGAATTTATAATCTCATAAAAAAAACACAATAGGAACCTTATTTGACGATCAATTCAGTTTGAAGTTTAAAACTTATTCCAAGCTTACTTTGAAGCATTAGCATCCCTGGCATTATCAATCAGCTCCGCGAGAGCACCAAAAGGCCATCCATTATGACTGTGACGAAGTGTATTCAAGTATTCAGGATTCACTTCATACCTGGCCTTGACTCGATCTGTACCTGATTTTTCCTGTTTGGCTTCCCTTGATGAATAGAGGGTTTCATGTTGCATTTGGGCTGAAGAGTTATGCATATAATCTTTAAAATTTACAGGTGCTCTAGGCAAGGAATATATTGTTTGATACAAAGCTTGCTCCTTTGCAGGGTGAAGATTATGCAGACTATCTTCTCGATAGTCCCTTGAAACTGTACAAGTTGCATCACCATTCATCAATCTTGGACTTAGCAATTGAGAATTCTGTGGCCTTAAGCAAGCATCTTCTGTGATGACCCTTGGCCTTCTGAAATCTTCAGATTTTACAATCAAATGTGATTGCCAGCTGTGTGATGATGGAGTTTGAGGTTTAGGTGGTATGCTTTCCCCTTGAGCCAACATGGTCTCACCAGGCAAGGAATATATTGTTTGATACAAAGCTTGCTCCTTCACATGGTGATGACTATGCAAACTATCTTCTTGATAGTCCCTTGAAACTGTACAAGTTGCATCACCACTCACCAATCTTGGACTTGGTGATTGAGAATTTTGTCGCCTTAAGCAAGCATCTTCTGTGATGACCCTTGGCCTTATAAAATCTTCAGATTTTACAATCAGCTGCAGTCCCTTGCTGTGTAATGCAGGAGTATGAGATTTAGGTACACCATCCCCTTGAACCAACATGGTCTCTCTAATCCGATTATCTGAACAGCAGAGTGCAATCATCAAGAATATTTTTGTAAGTAATACACACGCAAATAGATTTTGGTTTCTTCATTAAAAGGTACACAAACAATTTAAGTAAAAAACATGTAGCACGCAATATTAAAATGGCAAGCAGCATAATTACCAGCAGATACAAAAAACTCTACAGCTTCTCCATCCTTGGGTAACTCCTTAAAACGATAAGCAACAGCAACACGATCCCAATTAGCTGGGCCTTGTCCAGCAGGAGGTGTTATCAGGAACTCACAATTTTCATGTTGGCAAACTGCAACCTGTATTAGATGCCACAAACAAGATTTTTTGATCATCTTTTCAATATCGAAGGACCAATTTTATTGCATCAGTTAAATGCGGGAACATAGGTCTCATATTATGCAAGTGTGCACACATCCTTACATATAGTTTTACATAAGCATCTTCAAAAAATTTAGGAAACAGCAAAACTTTCCATATGAAAATTGCTCCTAACAAAACAAAGTAAACCCCATCCTCCAGCGGCAGCAAGCAAAATTAAATAACAATACTTCTTTTGCAGGCTATTCAATATAATAGGGGTCATGATTATTTTATATGATGAAAATGAAACATTCACATGCTTTATAAACAGCAAAGTACAAAAGCAAATTAGATCTTCACCTTGTCCTTACTAACGAGATAAGTTAGAAATCTTTGCCACTCATCATGTTGAAACTGGTTCTGCCCAGCTGAATGAAAGTAAACTCGAGGCAATTTTTTGAGTGGATAGTAAGCCGCAGGAGTAATATCCTTGATGTGCAACGATTCAGGGCTGTAAAGGTATTCAAATATATAGTAACTTCACATGACTAAATCCTTAAAGAACATTAAAATTAAGAAAAGGCAAAATTCAATGCCATCTGAATAAATTGTTCAGATATGTAATTTTGCTCAGATGTTGAGCGAGTACATACAAGCTGAGTAAGCATCTTACAATATAGAACACACTTTATAGCTGTTGTGACAAGTTATCTCTTGCAATCTGAGAACTGATATTAAAAAAGGGAAAAGATATTTCTGCCATTTGGCGTAAAGCGAAGTTTTATCATCAAAGATAGAACTAAAATGGCATTTCCAATGCACCAAATATATCAAACAACTCAAATCATCCAGACATCAGCGATACTTTAAAAACACATTCTGCCAATCTGATCTTACATTTTCTGTCAATATAATCTTACATTTTCACAGGAGAATTAGAACATGAAACTTGGCTGATTTGCTTGCCATCTTTCAAAAGCATAATAAGGATGGATGATTCATCTGGTCTCACATAAAAATGCAAAAGTCAAGTGTCAGACATATCCAATATAAACAAATTAGATTATCACACAATTTTAATTAGATAAAAAGAGCTCAAATGTTAAAATTTAGCATTCGACTTCAGTTTTCCTATTATTCTTAAAAATAGTAATGAACATACCCTCTTCTAGGAACTTAATCAATGTCAAGACTCGATACACATTACATAATAATAAACATAATAAGAAACTTACTAAATATCAAGATTTTATACAATTGATGTAACTTACTCTGAATATTATTTTGTTTGAGAATAGGAAGTTACAATTAAATAGAAAATAGATTTAGAATGACAAATCTATATGTTCTTTTCATGAAATACAAATATGTACAAATGAGTAATGTACCTACCTTCTTCAGGGGGCTTGTTCAAGTCCATCGCCACGTTCATCAACTACAAGAAAGAAGACAAAAAGTTAAGAATGAATCAAGACAAAATATTCCCATGCCAAATGCAAATTAACAAAAAGGCATCACAAACAATTTGCAGTCTCATAATTTCCTAGTTCTTGGAGTGCCCATTGAAAATTAGAAAGCTTTGTTGAAAGAGAGAACAAATTGGAACACATGCTCACAAGCAAAAGCTTACAATATAAAATAAAAGTAAATAGTTAAGTAGTAGCTAGAAATGATCCTTCCAACTAAAAAGCACATCATTTACAATTGCAATGAAGATAAAGTAAATTAACGTAACTGATTCTATTAATAGTGTTGCTAAGATTACTTCTATGCAACAGAGGTTTTTCTTGCTGAAAAAGGACAGGAATCTAAAGAAAGATTTGTCTCTGTGTAGGCATTTGTTGAGACCATGTGAAATAAATTGTGTGCTTTTGTTCTCTTTGAAGTGGACACTACTAATCTCTCATCCTCAAAAAAGAAAAAATGTTGCCACCTCTAGTTCATAACATCCTATACAGCATCTTAGCGCCATCACTGGGAAATCAAATGATCATCAAACAAAAAACTCTGATCTAGGGAATTATATATCCTTAATTCCTTTGTTAAGAGCAGTTAAGAAAAAGGCTAAACTTGTATCTGCCAGGAGTTTGCCATCTTTAGGTAGGCTGAACTCCTAATTTTTACATTTTATTTGCATAGAAAAATAAAGCAGTATGAAGAAATAAGAGGTACTAACATATTCAAAGATCAAGCTTAAAATCTTGAGGTCATTTACAATTGAAGAATCTTATTCAAGCTGTTATAGAGTTTATATGTAAATCTCAATGCTTGACCATGAATGACTGATGTGTACATATATATGTAAAAAACCTAACGTTTTAAGGTTCAAAGTCAAACCTTCCAGTCCATTTTAAATTTTGTGAGATTTATAAGAACATTGGATGCCATGTAGCAATGGTTTAAGCTTGTTCAACAAGCAGCTAATTTCTCATAAAAATACTTGGATTTCACTTGTCCTCCAAAAAGCTGCCCATAGGACTAAAGCTTGTAGTCCTATGATCCCAATGGATGCATGTCCTTTATGTAGCTTTTAGGAGTTAAACCATATTCTATAAATATTAAAGATGTACTCCACGACATTCTATGATGGTGTAAGGATAAAAATCATAAAAAGACATAGCAAAAAAGAGAATAAAAAAACACATTAAAGAAAAGGGAATTCACACTGGTACAATACCTGAAATTAGGTAGATATCGATAGTATCAAACTCATTGAATGTTCCTCAAGAGTATATTCTACAAGACATAAATCCAAGATGAGTTCAATAAGGCAAGTAGTCTCAATAACTGAACTTACGCATAACATATGCCTAAGTACCAAAGTACCAGACTCGCCGGTTGCTCGTGATTCCCGATCCCCAGAAACTAGAAAACCAGAAAAACAAAAAAGATTAAAAAACAAACATTTAAAATCCTAAAAAGCAACTGCAAACACATTAAAATGAAATTAACATCATTTGCAAACATACACATAGAAAAACAAACCATAGAGAGAAAAAACGAGCCATTGGAACAAAAAGCAGAGAGCAAATTGGGCAGAAAATGTTCATTAACTTGAGGGCATGCAGGTTTGTAGCAGTCCATGGTGCATTTACAGGATCCCACAGTGCGTTTTGAGCAGCCCAGTATCCATTTCAAGCATCAAATTTGAAGAGCTGTCTTATTTTTAATCTTTTCTTTTTTTTTTCATTTGGTATGTCTCTACATTTGTTTTTTTCTTTTTCCATTTTTTATTCAACGAACAAGAAACAAAAAAGGGAGAAAAGAAAAGAACTTATTCACTTCATTTTTTCTTTTTTTTCTTGTTCCATAATCCCTGGTTTTCTTTTATGATTTCTTCCTCTCTTTTGTTTGCTATTTAATGTTTCTTTTATTTGCTTTTGCAACCTACTTGCAATTTACAAATAGTTATAATGTCGGGCCAATTACTAAAAAGCCATGTTGGAAACATGCCAACCAAGGGGCTAATAAATGGGGGTTGGTTTGCAATTATTGCAAATTACAAATAAATGGATAAGGAATTCATTGTCTCAAATTTCAATTTGCACATAGTTGGTCCAGATGCTTCTTTGTGCACACAAGTACCGCTTAATGTTATTTATGAGATCCAAACTCAGTTAGAGTCCTTTGAGGAAAAAAGGACCTAAAAAAGAGGCAAAGAGAAGAGATGGCAGGCATAGGTCAAGGACAATAAGACTCTTCTACTCCTACCCTTCCTCCATTTCTTTTGACTTCAAGCACTAGTGGTACTGTTGGGCTTAGAGTTTGCAAATCGAGATTGGATTCACATATTGTATCACACACTACTAACTCTCAACCATCACTAGAAAGCACAGATTAGAGTAGACGAGCATCAAACAACAGGGAGTACAATTAGAGACTTTTGGTTCTATCGTTTAATTTTATTTCAACAACCAAGTAATTAGCTCTTATTTTTGTTTTAAAATCTGTTTTCAGATTTATTTTTCTCTCAACTTTGAATTTACAATTTAGATTCTAAATTTTAGAATATTTTTTTCTTTCTCCAGGATCTCCTTATTTGCAAAATCTAGATGTTATTTTGTTGTTGGGATGGGCTCAAAGCCTCTAACAATGAGTTAGAAGGCCCAATTTTATGTGAAACAATCCCAGATGTAAATGCCATTATTGATGACTAGTGTGAAATATGCGGAAAGAAGAGTTGCACCATCATGTTTGATGGTTGGCCAAATAGAAGAAACATGACATTGTTGAATTTCCTTGTTTCTTTCTCAGGTGGTATGGTTTTCTTCAAATCCATTGATGCTTCAGGGAAAGTGAAAATGGAAATTTCATTTGTGAGATTTTAGAGCAAATCATGGCCAAAGATGGATCAACCAAAAAATGTGTAGATCAATACAAATAATGCAACAAATTATGTTGCTATAGGTAGACATCTCATAGAGAAACACATGTCTATATTCTAGACTTCTTGTTCCACTCATTGCCTTGACCTTAGGTAGACATCTCATATAGAAACACATCTATATTATAGACTTCTTGCCACTCATTGTCTTGACCTTATACAAGGATTGGCTAACTTTTATGGATCAAACTATTTATGGACCATGGTATTGCAAATACATACACAACCATGTTTGGGTCTTCGACTTAATGGGCAAATACAAAGAGAATGAGTTGTCTCATCCTACTATAATTCAATTTGCAACAAATATTATCATGTTGCAATATTTGCTTCAGAGCAATCTTTGCTTTAGTCAAAGGCTGAAGCAAAGCTCTGAAGCGCGTGTATGTTAGTGAGGAGTGGTCGCAATCTTCATATTCTAAGACTGCTGGAGGAGTTGACATTGTTGGCTAGATCTTCAATGAGCTCAATTTTTGGATTTTTGCAAATATCATATATGTAAGTTCTTATTTCTATTCTCTTTTTCTTATTTTACTAGTTTATCATTTTTTATTTATAGTATTTTAATTTGTTTATAATTTTTTATTCTCTTCAATTCAACTACTTATTTATGTTAATTTCAACAATTCACAAAGCTTCTAGTTATCCTCTTTCATGTTGTTGATAGGGAGAAGCCCACAAATGGCCATATGCATACGAAGGCATGGACAGGGCCAAGGAGGCTATTAGAGCCATCTATGGTGATGTTGAGGACAAATATCATCCCATATATGAAATCATCGATTGGAAGAGGCATAATGAGCTTCATAAGCATTTAGATGCGATTAGTTATTTCTCGAATCCGATGTTCCAATTCTACTCAAATTTCAAGGCTGATGAGGAGGTTTTTAGTGGACTCTACATGATCATAGCACATATGGAAAAAGATTCTCAAGTTAGAGAGAGGATCGTCTCCAAGATTAACATCTTCATACTTGTGCAAGGTTGTAGACACCTAGATTTCACCACCTTAATTATGTCGTAATCATTCTATTCCAATCATCCTATTTTCATCCTGTCAACTAATCATCTCGTCAATTTGTCAATTTCATCATGCTAATTCACCATGTTAATTAATTAATTACATTACCTTGCTTAATTAGTCACATCCCCCCCTAATATCACCCCACATTTAATTAATTGATTAATCATTATTAATTAATTTATTAACTTCCTAATTAATCCATGTGCACATAATCATTTAAAATAAATAAATAAATCAAATTATCCTCACCCACATTTCACTCCATGTCAATTTCTCCAATCCCACATTTCACTCATCAATCTAATTAATTAACTAATCAGTTATTTTAGTTAACTCTAAATCAATTAGTTAATTGATTAATCACTTTAGTTAACTAATCAATCAAAAGAGTTAATTAGTTAGTCAAGTTAGTTGACTTAATAATCAAGCTAGTTATCTAATTAACCATTTTAGTTAGTTGATCAATCAAAGGAGTTAACGATCGTTGACTAAACTAGTCAATCAAACCAGTTCACTCCAAATCAATTTTCTAGTCCCCGAGATTGATTAAATTAATCTTGACCATTGATTTTTCATCTTCTAAATCTATGAATCCATCTCTTTGAGCACCTTTGAGGCCTAGCACCTAAATTGATCGTAATCCCCGTCCATCTTTGAATCTTCAAATCACGTCATCAATACGCTACAGAAAAGCTTGCATACCTTTGGTTGAGCATCCACAATTCATCTTCAAGCATGAGCAAATCCATTACAAGCTCAAATCGGAGGTTTGCATATTTGTTTGAGTAGAAATTGCACTATTGTTTGTTTAAATTTCTTTCATTGCTCTATAATAAAAATGTGAATACAAAGGTAACAATTTTGCACAAGATATATGCAAGACACCCTAAATGACATTGCAACCACATAAAAATTAATTAAGATCATACCACATTTCTTACGTCAACATTGAACAATGCGATTGAGTTCCTTTTCATTTTGTTTTGTCATTTCACATGCATGGTGGTAGAAGTTTATTGCTAAGGTATCAAACTTTCAGAGGATTGTCATATGTCTCGAGCCAACCAAGAAAAACTTCACAATGCAAATGCAATTGGACTATGTTTAAGCACACACTCCAAGAGGCACAATAGATTGTCAATGCAAAGATTGAATGACTTTGCCTATGTTCATTACATCCTTCACCTTCATCACAAGAAAATCATGTGTTATAATTTATCCACCATTACTTAAAGGAAGTTGATCCACAATCAAATTGGATCATCGAAGTTGAGAACCCCATTTTTACTTAGGATGACCATGCATGGTTTGATCAGGTTGATCTTGAGGCCAAGGTAATAGACATGGTAGAGGAAAGAGCACAAGCAAATCCCTTGGATGTTGTTTACACATGTAGATATCATGGGTGCAACATAAGCACAGGACCCACCGTAGAGCTATTGATGCTAAGCTAAGTGATGCGGTCCCATCTCAACAACAATTTCCACTACTTATTTTTGTTTTTGCTGCCATAGATATCATCATAGTCCATGACTTTTGTACACCTAAAACACTTAATAATATTTATATATTTTTAAATGTTGTTTCCGTCAACTCAAATCCATTTTTGTACTCACTTACTCAACATATACTTGCATATGTGATCAAATTAGCTTGTAATTGATTATGTATTATGTCTTTAAAGTTGATTTAATAAAGTTTGCATTGAAAAAGTTTTAAATCCTTGAAAAGTTCCTATATTTCATGATTTTTTCAAGTTTGTCAAGCCTGTGTCGAGTCCAAGTCCAAATCAAACATCAGCTTGCCAAGTCTATGACAAGTTCAAGTCTACTAACTATGACAAGCACAAATGAAGAAATTACAAACTAAAAGATTCCACAAAGCATTGAAAACACAAGTAGAAACATGCGTAGAAACACATGCAAGTGCAAGTGCAAGCATATAGAGTCATGGGAAAGAACTCCCAGATAGGGAGAAAAAAATCTTGTGTACAAATAAGATGTATATAATCAGTTTGCATGTCGGCTACTCAAGCACTACCTAAACATTCTCCCCAACACCACTAAAATGTCTACATTATCAAACAATGAAAGAAGCATTACCTGACAATCCCCACTAATGATAAATGCATAAAGGCCTCCTAGATATCAATAATTTGGTCCCTTGTTCTATAATATTCAAGATAAATATAAAGATGATGGATTTTATCATGTTGGGCCCAAGCATGAAAAAACAATCTTATCCAACTTGATAACCCTCCAATTGCTACATTGAAGAATAGTGGATTGTCCCGAACCCAACTTTTCAAACATCTCACAAATCCAAACTACTTTTCTACACCACTGACAATTCTATAGTTAACTTCAAGAGTAGAAAGAGTGATGGTTGTTTTTTACACTAATAAGCAATCATCCCACAACCAAAATAATAGAAAAATCAAAAAGTGGACTTCATATCATTGATGTTGTCCACCCTATATAAATCATTATCCACAATCAATGAATTGCCCTCCTCTACCCTATTCAATGCCAAAAAAGGTACCTTTACATACCTGGAACTTAGTTGTCTTCTAATGAGGTTTCTTAGGGTCTAGGATGAATCCAAATATATGAATTTTTTGATAGAAAATATTTACAAAACCTCTTCTAAATCAGCCACGTGGAAGACATTCTTCACATTAGTAATATTAGAGCATGCAAGACTCTACAAAGATGATAGCCAACCAATTAACAATATAGAAATGTATAACTTTCTCATCATCATGAAAGACATTTAATTTAATGCATATCTTAAAACATATTGAAACAAATTTACAATGATCTATATTGAAACTTTGCACTAGCTCTGAAGCTTACTTTGATTGGGAGGGGAAAATCATATTTCTCAACTACCAAACCTACCTTCCAAAAAGTAATGCATTGCACTAAACTTTGTCATCACAAAATTCCTCTTCAAACTCTATTTTGGCAACATGAATGCTTCCAATGATGATAAATTCACTGGTATATGAGGCCACAATCAAAATATGACTATCAATACCTTGAAATTTGACAACACAAATATTGTCAATAACGATTGTTAGTAACATTTAAAACCACTATCAAAATATGATCAACACTATGTTGGCTATAAAGATTTGCATAAAAATTACAACCAAAATAAACCCAAGTTTCCAAAAAATAATCAATTTTCTCATTTCAAGCTCTAAATCTTACTTGGGACCATATATGGTGCTCCTATCAAAGATTGGCAAAGACAAGGAGGTTGTAGCATTATATATTGCATCATTTAAATCAACATGAAGCAAAATAATCTTAAATAGTCTTCATAGAGTCAACCACGTCACTAACAACAAGACCATCATCTTGACCATTTTGGCAAACCCATGATAGAGGGCAAGCATCATATGCAATAGAAGGGCTAGCAAATGCAAATGCAAATGCAACAATTGTAGTTGGCATGATTTCTACTTCTCAATGTCTATTTTCACAATAGAAGCCTATATTTATAGGCTAACAATCTTATATAGAGACATTTCAAATTCCAAACACCCACCTACCAACTTCCAATTGTCCGCCTTTTTAATATATTAACATCGCAATGGTGAAATTAGCATACCCATGCCAACTCCCATTTACTTTCAGGTCCATTTGGATGGAACAACTTAATACAATTACATAATGGCATGTGTGTTCTTGTGTTTAAGTTTGGCTGTCTCTCCTTGATCCCTATCTAGTCCAATTTTAAACCCATTTGCACTTATCACATATATTCCACTTTATCCCATCCCTAGTTACACACATTATTATACATTTGGCCTTATCCTTGCCCTATCTACACCCATTTCTATACATTCACCTACTTATCACCCAAATCACCATATGCATGATATTGATACCGAGATTAACAATTTCCATGTCCTAAGTGAATCTAGTAGCACTCCAAATCAATCCTAAGCTGCTCAGGATTGACCCCCAAATTCAAACATTCAAAATTTAAAGTTGGCCCACTCCCACCCTTTCTACTAGCTATTATGGGCCAACTTGGCACACATTTGTACAACTAGTTATGTTTTGGTATTGAAAGACATCCGTTTGTGCAATTAAATACATCAAGAAATACACTTCAAGCATATCATTACAGCCCTATAATTTCTAGGACCATTTGGATTTGGAGCTTAAAAGGAACCCATTACATTTAGAATCCGCGCATAAGTCATTGCACACTTGTGTATGTTGTCTTCGATCTCCCCCCCAAAGCAATAAAGTCATTCCGCTCAAGTGTTGGCCTAGGATAACTTGGCCCTAGCAATCTACCAACCTACTCAAAGGTGTTCTTAAACACCACAATCCTTACTCATCAAAAGACAAAAATACAACAAACTAGACTCCAAAAGTTTGCAAATTGTCAAATCAAATTCACAAATCAAAGATCAAATTTTTGTACTATCCCTCTTTCTTACCTTGTTCTTTGTTGAATGAACTAGATTTTTTTATCGATCTCCAAATAATTGGGTCTACACACTTGCTTCATCAAGATTTTGAGGTTTTGCCATTAATACTACCCTACAAAGTGTCCAAATAATCCTCCAATGTACTTCATTAGCATATCTCCTTCCATCACATCTTTCTCCCTAGTTGAACCACTTCCTTTCGAAATTTGTTGGTATACTCTTAGACACTTTGTCCCTTATGCAATCACAAATGATGCCATTGAATAGCTCTATCCTCATATATAATAAAATTGCTTATTCAACTCTAAGAAATCCTCCTGTTTTGAAATGGATGGAGCTTTCCTCAATTGCGAGGAAGTTACATGTGCTTCATACCATGTTAATGCATGTCCATATAGGCTTGAAACAAACAAAAGGAATCTACTAAGAGGAGTTTAGTTTATGCAAGTTAAAATATACCTCCATTTCAAAGACCCATTGATCCAAACTTTTTGCAATCACTTCTACGTCAAATGGTTGAATCTCTATCTTAGCCTCCACTTTAAATGAAATTGAGTTGTTGTCCAAGGTCTCACCATGCTCTTATGTAACTTGGGCTCCTCTTCTTCAACTTTTGGGGTCTCTTGAACACCTAGTTGTTGAGTTATGGCCATCAACACACTCTAACATATCCTTTTTCCCATATTACGAGAAATAGCAGCAACATCTGCCTTTGTTTTCCTAAATCTCTCCTCAACCTCATCCATATCTCTTCCACCCTCATGTGCCATCCTTCTTTGTGTTTGATTCCACCAACATGTTCCAATTTCAGCCTCAAATTCTCTCAAATCTCCCTTACCACTAGACCCATTGCAATCCCACTAGAATGTGATCTAAAACCACCTACAAGTTTCCAAACCTGCTCTAATACCAATATATTCCATAAACTACTCTAGATTTTGCAAAATAATTCACCAAGTTTGAATTTCTAGATGGTAGCTACTCAAACAACCTTCACACAAGTGTAACATGAAAAATATTGTATGAAATCCAAAGCAATAGGAATCACAAAATGAGACAAGACACTTGGCAATCATTGACACCAACTTTAGTCTAGAGAAACCCACAATAGGTAAGAACTCCAATTGGATGAAGCAAATACTAATAAACATGAATGGATGACTTAAAACAAAAATTTACAACTCTTCAAATGCAACAAGAGTAATTCCATCAGTGTTACGGGGGGACCCATCTTCCCCGTTTTTCCCTCGCTCCCCTTGGCCAAAATGCCTCAGGGATGGGTACAAGAAGTCCCCTTGCAGTCCCCATTTTTCCTGCAAAAAACAGGGCGTCCCAAGGACACCCCGTGGACTTGGGCGACGTCCCCTAGGAACACCCTTCGTTTTGGGGACGACATGGCGTCCCAAGGACCTCAAGGCTTTCGTTGACGGAAAAAACATTCAACCGAAAATATCATAAATTTAAAACATGATTTTATTAAAAACTTAAAAGTTAAAACTTATAAAATGAAAACCCTCAATGTTTAATGTTTTTCATTTTTAAAGTTGCGTTTTTTCTACATTTCATTCACACTGCTCTCTATTCACGTTGTTCCACGAAAGCACCATTCCACAGAGCCATCTCCAACAGGCGGCGATCTTCAACAGGCGATTTTCAATAGGCAATCTTCAATAGCGCCATTCCATAGAAGACCTGTGTGACTGCTAAAAACTTTTTAAATCAAAACCTATTTCATAGTATAATATGCGATCAAAGTTTTGAATGATAAAGTTTTTAGTTTTAAGTTGTCATACTATTATACTATGAAATAGACTATTATACTATTATAACAAAGTATAGCTGGAATAGAGGATAGAGGATTATAAATTATAAATTTAAAATATAATTTTATTTCATAGTATCAACTAATACCAATTATGACAGAATAGAGGATAGATACTAAAAACCAATGAAATAGAGGATTATACTAAAATCTATTCTGTATAATGATACCTCAACATGTATCTCGTTTTAGTTTTTAACTTTTTAACCTATATATATTTTTATTAAAATACATTATAATAGTCGTCCCCTCGTCGTCCCTAAATTTTTGGAAAATTTTTACCGTCCCCGAAAACCCGTCCCCCCTTCCCGAAAACTCGAATAAACACTGAATTCCATCCATCCACAAGCTACTCTACCTCAAGCTCTATTCCAACAATGGTTGAACCTACAATAACTCTTTTCCTAAAGGTGAACAAGAGTTCACTGCCAACCAACAAAACAAATTGCCAAAACTTCTCATGTAATTGAAATCAAGAACTCTAATCTTTGAAAGTCAAAACGAATTGACAATTCTTTCCAATTTTCTTGCCATGTTCAAATTGTCTGCATTTGTTGATTTCAACAGTGGTCTTCAAGGCAAACTGATTGTTAAAAGGGACAAACCTACCACTTTGAGACAAACACTCCATTTTTTTCAAAGTTGTGTGCAAAATCTTCATCCCCAAGATCCGAGCCACCTTAAGTCTTTAACAACCCCATACTAGTCTCCTCAACATGCCCAAATAACAAAAATGACTCTCCATCACAGACATAGACTTCAATTCATTTCCTTTACTAAATTGGATTAAAATCAACCTTCCAATCATAATTAAGATCAAGTTCTTGAATTTGACGAAATTGTTTCGAATTTCAACAAAATAAATCAAAACCACTCTGTAGTTGCCAAGATGAGCTTAAGTAAAAAGGAATCTAACAAAGTAGATGCATGCAAACAATAAGCATTGACACTAAATCCTATATATGGTATAATACAAATGTTGAACAAGAGAAGTTGGAACACTTGGGAATGAAATATACTTAAAACTAAAATGCTTTTTTGATGCTAGCAGGATTGTCATAGATCCCACGCTCCAAAAATTGAAGATTCACATGGCAAACCAATGCATTGACGAGAAAGTTAAGTAGTTGAGAGGGAGGTTGAATCTAAGGCATCAAGCTTAATTACAAGAGTTGAAAGCAAAGAAAGCAAAGAAATTGGTGATTTCTCTACTTTAAGAGCAAAGCATATGAGAGGAAAAAAAGCAAGAGAATAAGATGCCAACACTAAAGCTATGAAGAGCCCATCTTGGAGTCAAAAGGAACCCTGGTCAATAATAAGACCTACCTATAGCTAAGAAAAAAGAGTGAACAATAATATTGAGTTCACCATTGGTTTAGTAAATTTCAAATTGCCTCAAGAAAGAAGAGTGGAGTGCGCTTGGAGGGAGAGAAACATACTCAAAGTGTTGTCAATGGCTTTGTACCATGGATGTAACAATTGGAGGTAGCAAGGTCATGGAGTGGTTATCACAAGAGTTGTTTACAAGTCAAACCTATTGTCGAAGTGTTCTAGTCTCCAAACTGATATCCTCACCACAAATCATGTAGCTACCAATCTCAAGAGTAAAAAACATCTCATAATTAGGATGGCTAGGATCTTATAGATATGGTAGTGCAAGAGAATCATCAATTTCCTTGAGGACTCTGGGAAAGACAAGAAGTTTGTTTACATATATAGAGCCAAGGTGCCACTTGGAACTATTGCAAAGATGTCATTTGATGGTGTTTGTTATTTAATCACTAGTTGAAACATGTGCACACTTGCTGCTTGAGTTGGAATTCAAATGCATTATATAATTATTGTTGATCGTGGAGCTCAATAATAAACAACTAAAGCAAGTAAAGTGTCTAGGCAAAACTTAAGAGACTATTTAGACTATCCACAATTATGTGATTGGTTTATTCTCTTTAAGAAAAGAGAAGCAAAAGTAAAATAAAGCTTGGATAGAACTTTATTATAAAAGTTTGAGTGAAATAAAAAGATATGTCCATGGCATTTTTGAGACAAGATGAGTAGAGGATGGTAGCCAAGGAGGACATTATATATAATATATATTATATATTATATATAAATATATTATTATTATAATATAATATAATAAGGTGCAAAGAAGCAGACAAAAGGTGTGCAGGCACGACGCAAGGAGGGAGAGATTGGAAGGCGCGACGAAGGGAGAATTCACAAGGATGATCCAAGACATGGAGCTTTTAGGGCAAGATCGGAGTGTGATGGCCCTTCCAATTTGCAACTTTGTTTCAATGATTTGCCCCCTAGGGTGTCAATGGAACAGGCCAATAAAAATTTCAAACTTTGCAAAAATGTGACAAACCCTTTCCATTCTTGCAGGGCTTTTTGCAAAGACCGGATTTTGAGGGCAAACCCTTCAACTGGTTTAGGGTTTGTTGCTCAAGGGGTGGTTCTATCTATGGGGAATGGAGAAAATATTTCCATTGCCCCTGACCCCCCTCCTCCACCGAAGATCTCAGATTCTTTCCCACCCATATTTATGGGTGGCACTATGGTGGTGGATCCCGCTCATGAGCTAGTGGATTTTCACATTTCGGATGAGTGCATTTCAGAGGTTTTCTCTAACATGGGGTCTCAAGCATTAGTTTTTAGAGTTGTGGGGAAGAGGTTATTTGTGGATGAGTTCTTAACCTGGAGTAAAATTATTTGGAGCAACATTACAATTCCTTCGATGGAGTTGTTGGACCATGGTTTCTTGTTACATTTCTAAATTTTAAAGATTCCAAGTTTGTTCTGAACGATGGGCCTTGGTTTTATGGCAAATCTGGGTTTTTTGTGACCCCTTGGTTTCCTTTTTTTATCCTGCAAATGTCTGAATCACTTCCATTCTGATCTGGCTACAGCTTATCTTTGGTTATGCGCAATGAAGGGCTAATTGAATCCTTGATCAACCATGTCAGAACTTTTATTAAGGTTGAGGAGGCTTCCTCCTTGGCTCCGATACGGTTCACTAGAGTGTGCCCTAATGGATATCTCCAAGCCTCTACCGCACATGATTCGTATTAATTCTTCTATGGGTTCGTGGTTGCAATATCTAAATCACAAAGGGCTTCCAGAGCGATGCTTTAGATGTAAGCAATTTGGGCCCAAGATCAATGGTTGTCATGCGAAATCTATAAATGGTCTTTGAGCTCTAAGTCTCAAGAGATGGGTTCACAAGGAGGGAACTCCAGATGCAAATTTTATCAGGATGATGTTTTAGGAAATCTAAAGCAGAAAAGACGCGATTGATGATAGCACACAATGGACAATGGAAGCACTCCTTACCAAGAGCAAGAGGAAACAAAAGAAAGGTTGATCCCGTGGTTGGTTAAGATGGTTTGTTGTAGATGTTTCTTCCTCTCTCTGTAAAGAGACAAATGTAACAATCACCCCCAAAAGTACAATGCTAACAATGGAGAAATAATCTCTAAACAAAAGATTCTTGTTATTTTCCTCACAAAAGATTACACAAAACTAGCATAATAACCAAGTCCTACAACAATAGTTACAAGAGATTATACAACAGAGACTAGGATACACAAATTTGGCAAAAATATTTGAAATCAAGGGGAAATTTCCATTTATAGCAAATGGAAACAACTCGAACCACCTAATTTTACACAAATTTGGCAAAACATTTGAAATTAGGGGGAAAATTCCATTTATAGCAAATGGAAACAACTTGAACCACCTAATTTTATATATCTACACCGTCCAAGCACATGCTCCAATTAAAACACAAGTTTACAACAAGAGAACTAAATCTCAAGGTGAACCTACATCCACAATAGCAATGAAGGAAATCTAGAGATCTCACTTTTAAACTAGCACAAGAGTGTGCTCCTTCGAAAATCTCGAAGTAAAATCCATTAATGGTGCCAACTTAGACTCCTTTGACTTTGCATTTAACCCAAGATCTAAAATCATGGTTAAATACATCAACTAATCCTATTTGAAATCCAATTAATAATCAATTGTCGGTAAAATCCTCAAAGAAAATCAACAACTCTAGCCATATACGCACGGACAATATAAGTATTTTCCACTCCTATGATTCACTAGCATGGTCAACATCTTTAATACGTGGCACACTCTCAACACGCCACTAATGAATGAATCGATAGTGTTTGACCCCTTTTGAAACCACTATAGGTCCCACAAATATGCCTTAAAAATCCATGGTTAAGGAATTGCACCTAAAAATATTAACTAAATATAAAAAATATATTTCATCCATTCCCAACCCCAAGCAAAAGTTCACTTTTGATACAAATCAAATGTGATACAAATTCACATACAAAACTTCACAACAAATCAGATTTAAATACTTCAAATTCATATTTCTCCCTTTTGAATACATAGAGCCAACAATCAATAGCCAAATCATCCTTAAAAGCATCTAGGAGTACAATAATTGGGTCAACCAGAAGAGAAGTTTGCCACACCAATTCAGCCACATCACCCAAGGCTACTTTATACACAAACACCACCCTACAAGCCAACTTTCTACAATGAACCCTTCACAATTAGAAAACTATCAAAGCAAACTAGATGCAAAATAACTCATTCTTGGTGTGAAGCCAAGTCCAAATGCAAAATCACATCAAACTGGGCTAAAATATATTTTGGCAAATACATAAGAATGTTAATGTAGGTTTTTTTATTCCTTATTATAAGGTTTTTCCTACACATCTTTTTTATGCTTGCTTAGGTAGTTTAATAATGTGAGCTATTTAATAGGCCTTTTATGTTAGTGTGTGCATGTGTGTGTGGTGTCAATCCATTCATGGAAGTTACTCCACCTCCCTCTATTTTTGGAGACGCTGGAGTTACATTTCCTATTGGTCAATACTGACACCTTACCCCACTCACCCTGCCTATAAATACTCACTCCTTTGCATGTATTTTTCATGGGTTATTCAATGCACTTCTCCAATATTTTGCATCAATATTCTCTTGGCTTTTTTAAGAACTCTCTTGTAAATGAATGCTTGTAGCTGATCCTGGCTCTAACATGGTATCAAAGCTCCAGGCTTACAAGTTTCTTCTCAAATCTATGAGGGTTTTAGCCTTGAGAGTCTAAAAGGTGCGTCCTGGAGAAAAACTATCCCCGCCATTGCGCTCAGGTGTCAAAACCCCTATTTCATTCAAGGCACTCTATATTTTGCTGAAAAAAAAGTTTTGGGCATTTTTTGGGGTTTGGTTTTTGTGTAGGAAAAATCCGTACAACCGCCTCAATTTCAGTGTCAAATTTTTTGCACGACCACCTTGATTTTCATGTCAAAAAATTTTGAGCTTATTTTGATTTTGAGTTGCCTCGATTTGCATGCCAAAAAATTTTAAATTTGCCTCAATTTCCGTGTCGCCTTAATCTTTGAATCTGCCTCAATTTCCATGTCGCACTCATGTGCAAGCCTAAAAAAGCAATTTTCTTCCAGAGGCCATAACTTGAGCATACGGACTCAAAAATTGGCAAATGAAAAAGCATTGGAAAGCTAGTTCTGAGCACTATCTAGTAATGTTGGTTTTTTTCCCAAATTTTCTATTTGACACATGTTTTTGCTATTTGAAGTCAAGGCATCTTTTTTGGCTTCCGAGCTCCGTTCGTGCGCCTAGAATCTCTGTTTTTTGAAAACAAAAAGGCATTGGAAAGGTGTCAAAGAGTTCCACACAACCACCTATGTATTTTTTCACATTCAGCCCCAGGTATCTTTTAATCAGTTTGTTGATTTTATGGCTTATGTTGGATATCATAAACATGTTGCCTCATGGAAAGGTTCTGTTTGCTTTGATAAGCGTCATTTATCAACAATAATCTATTTTTGGTCTCTCTTGCACTTTCTATAGCATAATGGAGATATCAAATTGCTTGTACTTGTGCTTATGCTTCCTTGGTTTTGCCCTAGAGGCAACCTTCATAGTTTGTTCAGTATTTTTGAGATCATTGGTACCTTATGTTACCAACCTCTTTGATCTTGATTTTCAGTGGGGTTTTCCAATACAACACAGTTCTTCTTCAACAGTCGTGCACTATTGCTACATCAGAGTTCAATGTTGCATCATCATTGGCTTCCAGTGATTCTATGCAGCAGGTCATCTTCTATCCTCTGTTGCTTCATCAGAGTTCAGTGATGCTTCGTCATGAGCTTCCACTAATTGAGAGTCACTTCTTCATGAGCTTCCAATAATTCAAGGTTGCTTCTTCGAATGCTTCCAGTAATTCTTGCAGCAAAAACAATCATTGTATATGGGTATCTAACATGGCTTCATTTGTCGAGACCCATCTTTACATCCTCCTAAGTTGCGCTTAAGGGGGGGTGTTAGTGTAGGTTTTTTTATTCCTTATTATAAGGTTTTTCCTACACATCTTTTTTAAGCTTGCTTAGGTAGTTTAATAATGTGAGCTATTTAATAGGCTTTTTATGTTAGTGGGTACATGTGTGTGTGGTGTCAATCCATTCATGGAAGTTACTCCACCTCCACCTCCCCCTGTTTTTGGAGATGCTAGAGTTACATTTCCTATTGGTCAATATTGACACCTCACCCCACTCACCTTGCCTATAAATACTCACTCCTTTGCATGTATTTTTCATGGGTTATTCAATGCATTTCTCCAATATTTTGCATCAATATTCTCTTGGCTTTTTTCATAATTCTCCCGTAGATGAATGCTTGCAGCTAATCCTAGCTCTAACACATTGGGCTTCAACAAATCCAAAACTAGACCCACATTCCTTATTAATTAGGGTACAAGCCATCTTTGGGCACGTAACCCCACTTCAAAGCAACATGATACGATGATAAAATTCCATCAAAGTCATGAACACATCCGAATAAAAAATCCTCAAGTGAATTCGATTCAAAAGCATTTCACCTATAAAAGGACAACATTCAACATGAAGTTAGTAAAACCCAAACCCAACTATACCCAAATCGGATTTAAAAGGAAATCTAATCTAAAATGGATTCCAAACCCCATTTGACACTTTGAAACATATTCCTCATTCAAAAACTATCACAATATAAGGTGATGCCACGTTGCAAGATCACACATCCCTAGGTAAATTTTGCATCTTCCAAAAATGTAGATGCAAAAAGTTCAACAAACGTATGTAAATAACATTTTGAATCTACATGGGGCCAAAGGCAAAACACATTAAAATGAAAACAATGACCTCTGAAATCCATAGAGGTGCGCAGAGTTCTAATGACTTGAAAGCATCCTCCCAAAAAATTATACTAAAAATGTGCAAATTGGATCAAACAAAGGTGAAAATAATAGAATCTAAGCATGAAGTAAAACTAGACTAGATGTTAGATGTCAAATAAACTAGAGCTCATATTATAACAAGTACTCCCAATGCAAATCATGATGAAACTAGATTTAAGATCCAAATCAGGTACAATAATTTAACGAAACAAACCACTATCCCAAAGCTCAAAAATTGGAATTATACCAACCTGGATACAAACACACATCAATCCTAGTTAAAATGTAAATTGGGTCCGCCCAACCACTTGAACCCCTATAAGAATTTTCTTAGCAGATCTTAACTTTCTCCCATGTAACAACAATTTCAAAAAATAAATTGCGCTAAAACTTTCTCCAAATTAAGATCTGCCCAAGTAGATGTTACCTGGAACCGCTGTCTACAAGGATTCTTGGAAGGCAAAATGACAAAAGAGTGGACGAGAGCTGGAGGAATGAAGCTGTGAATTAAGATCTGGTAACTAGCAAGTAGTTGTTACATAAATAAAACCACAACCAGGTCTTAGCTCAAGAGAACCCAGTAAATAAAATCAACTGCACGGTTGTTTATGCCTCTATCGTTAATAATATAGGCAAAAGAGGACAGGTCAGCAGACCAGGTCTGCATAAGACCAGATCGTACAATAAGATATGAGATGTTGCTACAGAAAACTCTTGGACAGATGCAGCAAACCAGATCTTTAGTAACATTTGCCGCTGGT
The DNA here is from genome assembly GCA_027924645.1 of Cunninghamia lanceolata. Lineage (NCBI taxonomy): Eukaryota > Viridiplantae > Streptophyta > Pinopsida > Cupressales > Cupressaceae > Cunninghamia > Cunninghamia lanceolata. Next base: position 6,383,821 of record BSBN01001791.1, read on the forward strand.
GGGTTGTGTATAGATGCTCTGGCACTGCCATTATACACAACCCTCAATCAGTAGTATCCCAACCCTAAGCTAAGCTAAATATTGGAATATATTTAAACACCACAAGCCAAAAAAAAAAAAAAAAATCAAAACGCACGCCTGCATATCTAGCAACGAAACCCTTCACATTGAGCTCAACTATGCATGCAAATCCCTCAAATTCTTTTCCAAAAAACAATGCAGGTAATTTCACTAATACCTAAGCTAAGCTAAAGATTAGGGCAAATTTAAGCGCTACATGCGAAAAAATAAAGATGGACTCCTGCATTTCCAAAAAACCCTCCACATTGAAGCTCAACTGACAAGTGATTAAAAAAAATGCAGGCAATTCAACTATAACTCCTTACAAAACAAGCAAAAAGAAAGGGGGTTAAAGATAAAAATCTTACAAAACAAACAAGCAAGGAAAAAGAAATATGCATAACCAGAGGACAAAAACCTCCAGCAACGCAAAGCCATGTCGTACCTTGAAAAAAAAACAGAGTTTCTGCAGCTACGGAACGCCTTCTCCTACCTCAAGACTTTAGCTGCTACAAACCCTTCAACGCTTAAAAAACCAAAAAAACACAACCTAAAACCTTATGCATTTCCCAAAACCCTAAAACACTCGAACTCTACTGCGTGCATGCAGACTCCAGAGCGAAGCTTTTTAACGGCGCGGGCGGGATTATAAGAAGCAGCAAAAAATCATGTGCAAGGTGATAGCGACACAATTCGGGTTTTGTGGGCTTATTTATAGATGGAAAATCATGGAAAGTTCTTGAGGTTGGCAGTTTTCTTTTATTATTAGTTTATTCTTTTGGGAGTTGGTTTCGTTGCGCGCCACTTACCCTGTTTCTGGGCTGTCCTTAGAAATATTCTTTTTTATTGATTTTCTAAACTTCATCACTCATTTCCTTATTAGGTGGAGTTGCAATATGAGCAAAAAGTTAACCCAAAAAAAAAAAAAAAAATATAGCCCACATTAATTTTAAAAGATTTGAGGTGGAGTTGTAATGGCATGAGCAAAAAGTTAACAAAAACAAAACAAAAATATAGCCCACATTAATTTTAAAAGATTTGAGGTGGAGTTGCAATGTCATGAGCAAAAAGTTTTAAAAAAAAAAAAAAATTTATAGCCCACATTAATTTTAAAAGATAAATTATAAAATAATAAAAATAAAAAATAGTCCACATATAAATTTTTAAATAGTTCTAAAATAAAATAAAATAAGTGTTAAAGTAAATAATAATAATCTCATATATATTTTAAAAATTAAAACTATAAAATAATTCTTTAAGTTCTAACCTAAAATAACATAAAATAAAATTAGCATACCTATCTTTAAAAAATCTATGTAATTGGAAGCGCCTATTCCCACAATAACTCTTGACATCTTTTACATAGATTTTTTTAAAAATAGGTATGCTTTCTTTATTATTAATTTTTCTTTTGGTGATTCGTTTCATGGTGCCCCACCAACACTATTTCTAGGCTATCGTTTTTCTTAATTTAGAGCTATTCTTTTTTTTATTGATTTTCTAAACTTAATCACTCCTTTCATTATTAGTAAGAGATTCACTAGCAATCGTACCTGTGAAGGGTAAAATGTGGGATTAATCAAATCAATAATAAAACCCAATACATCAATGAAATATGAAGGAAAAGGATTAATAATAGCAAATAGATACTTACAACCTTTACCTTTCGACTTCTATTGCTCGCCTATTCTTTCGTGATTTTGATGTGATAAAGATTGGCCCTCAGAAAGTTTGCTTCCTTACTTCAATTCTTCAAAATGACAAGGAGAAATGGCTGTGATACTTGTTGTATTGAAGATGAGCTTCAACACAATGACAATGGAGGATATGGAATGGTGTGATGAGGAGATTTGAGAGGAATTTGGGCATGGATTTGATGTCAGAAGATGTCCCCTAGAGGAAATTGAGCATGATAAGGATGTAAGAAAGAACTCCCTCTAATGGCTTAGAGAAGAGTCTCATTTATAGATTTTCTGAAAAGATGATGGAGGGTGAAGATCAAGAGTTGAGATCAAGGGCTCTCCTTATTTGTGAATTTTAAATTCACAGTGGAGGAATTAAAGATTCATTTTTGGGGAGTGGGTTATGACAAATTAAATTTTTAATTCAACTAGTGGAGGACAAAAATGAATTAAAGATTCATTTTTTAGGGAGTGGAGGACAAATTGTATTTTTAATTCAACCAGTGGAGGACAAAAATGAATTAAAGATTCATTTTTTAGGGAGTGGAGGACAAATTGAATTTTTAATTCAACTAGTGGAGGACAAAAATAGGGGAGTGGAGGACAAATTAAATTTTTAATTCAATTCATGGGGGAGTGGAGGACAAAAATGAATTTAAATTCATTTTTGGGTAGTGGATATGACAAATTAAATTTTTAATTCAATTAGTGGAGAACAAAAATGAATTAAAGATTCATTTTTGGGAAGTGGAGGACAAAAATAAATTAAAGATTCATTTTTGGGATAGTGGAGGAATATTAGCTAATTAAATATTAAAAATATTTAATTACATGTGCAACATGGTGAGGTGGAAAAGTTGAGGTGGAAAGATGAGGTGGATTTATGAAATTAGGACTTAAGACATTAGAAGAATTTAAGGAATTAAATAAAATAATTTTATTTAATTATGGGATAATGAACTAATCAAATAAACTTATAATATTTATTTAATTGACAGAAGAAAATAAGAATTAAGATAAATATTAAAATATCTACTTAATTGACATGAGCCAATTTTAGGTGTATACAGTACCTTAGTGTGCAATGGGTATGCGGACAATGATTGTATTTGTTGAGTTGAATTTTTTAGCATACTGTGGGGTAATATATGAGGTCAATTGTGAACCCGTTAAGCAAATGACATTTTGTGTGCAACTTATGGCTCAATAGATAGGTGGCAGCTTTGGATTGGTTTTTTTTTTTTGCAAACACAAAGACCGCATTTGAATGTAATAATAAATTATTGATATTTTAGATGCTTGTAGTCACAGAAGTGAGCTTATTACAGATAAGGCTATTTAGGAGAATTTTTTTTATATTAAGCAGTGAAATTTTTCGTTTCCCTGTAAAAAAACTTTTTAAAAATGTTGTTTGAAACATTAAATACATATTTCATAAAGAAACTTAAAATCTTCTAACGCAAAGGAAAAGCCACCATTTACAAGAATAAATTGATTGAAGAAAAAATTGGCGGCACATTTGCTTTCACAAAGATTGTGGGTGCATTCTGAGACCTTATTTGAGTCATGGGAAGTGCATCTAAGCAAAGGGTAGAAATACAAACAACAAATAATTTAGATATCTTCAAACGTTGAATATAAAAGGTCGTAATAATAAACAAAAGTGACAATATAGCTTGTTGCATTACTTGCATCTCTCTCTCTCTCTTCAACTACTTTCCACCTCATCCTTGTCTTTCTTTACCTACTCCTTCCCTAGAGTGAGTCATTCATTCAATCAAACTCACCATTGGAAAATGAGACCCAACTCATCAAATTGATGTCCTTATCCAGTTTATGGATGATATTCTATTGAAAATAAATGATTAGCCTCGACTTCTCAACCACTTCTCTATGTTATTAAATTAGTCATTAATGTTTGACTTAGTCAATTTTGTGTGGTTGTTTCGGCAAGCCCTTTCAGAAGATGGGGCATTGGGTATTCAACTTGAATCTATCATTTGGAGCACCATAGTTGCTTCTAACATCATAGACACCATTTCAAGAGTGCTAACTAATTACAAAATCAGTAACACATTTATTAATTGTAAAGTACTCAAACCATCATGAAAGTAAAATGAAGTAAATAATCCATTTAAATACAACATCACAAGTAAAAGATAAATCTCATAAATATGAATCCATAAAAGTCAATAAATCTTACAAAATCACATGCTTAATCCAAGTGATAGCACTATAAAATAATATACAAAGTCCATTGGCCTTCATGCCATAATACATCCAATTACAAGTTACAATAAATATGTACAACAAGTATAATAAATCAAAACACTCTCCAGTTGTCACAAGGTAGCCGAGAGACGAGAACATAGCTCAAGCGCTTTTCCACCCAACCATGAAGCAATTACACTTCCCCCAATCCCTTCATGACACGAAGGAAACCCAGCCCTGCACAAAATGTCTAGCTACCTGGAAACATCTTATAGGAGGGAACACTTGATGCAACCTAATGTCTAATGTGCCATTCTAAATAATGAAATGCAAATTGTCTCACAACAAGATGTGGCAGAGATATATATCAATAAAGTTTGCTAGACAAAATATTCATCTTTTTCAATGACTACTCGTTTAGATCTAAACATTTAAAAATAGTTACCGGTTCAATTCCCAAAAAGAGGGAAATTCATCTCTAATAATCCACATTCGGCATCCTATCCCAAAAGTAACCCAAAACATTCCTAGATAAAAATATATTTTCTTTCTCCAATAAATAAGAAAAATAATAAAAAGAAAATAACGATTCATATTCACCTATAGACCATCTCTAATTCCCTTTCCAAAGCATCACTCAGAAAACACACTTTCAAGCAATAATAAAGAAGAACATCATTCATTCAAACAAATATAATTATATTTTCTATAATCTGTTTTTATTCTCTAATCTCATTTTATTGTTTAATAGTTTGTAGAAAACTAATGTTAACTACTTCTTATCCATTGTCGTTTAGATTCAAACATATAGTTTAAAATAAAGACATAATATGAGTTTAGAATAGTTTTCGCATCAAATAAAGATAGGTAATAATCAGAAATCAAACTGTCTCTATTCTGAGGATTAATATAATTGTTTTAAAGAGTGTTTAAATGAAGCTAAAGAAGCAAATAATTCAAGCTACAGGATCTTATATCAAGCTACAGAAAGCAACATATGTCTACTACATGATCTAGTGAAAAGGCGACAGTGATAAAACAAAGCTACAAGAAATATTGATCAGGCTACAGGAACAAATATTTTCTTCTACAGGAACTCACAACAATCCAATACAGAAATTTAAAGACTACGATAGAATTAATAACTAGTTGTGACAGGAATTAAGCTACAGGAATAGCAATCAAGCTACTGGTAATGTTGTTTGTTTGCAAGCTAAAAATTTGGGAGGTCATCAGTCAGCAAGAAGAATAGGTTGATAAAATATACTAGCATCATGGTTTTAAAGGTCAATCGTCAATCAAAACATAGAGGGATAATACAACAGGCAAAAGCTATTAATTTTAGCGACCTAGGAATAAATTTATAAGTTCAGAAATCTAATTTTTCAGGCAGCCATATAGCGGGTCGTTAGCTACAGCCAGGCTGCTCCAAAACAGACCGCCAAGACAAAAACAAGCCAACGCAAGGTAAGGAGGTCGATCCCAAAAGCATAAAATAGAGGAAAAGAATGCAGATCGAGCTAAATGCAGGTAGGTTGAATTAGATTTAAGAGGCTAACGCCTTCAAAACAATGTTGATTCCAATCGATATGTAGAAAAAGAATGCAGACCATAAAAGAATAGACTATTCGCAGGCCAAAATAACTAAAGCATATTATTCCACCATTAATTTATTGCTATCATAACAAGTAAAATACTCATTTCTTCGCTTGCCAAAGGGGGGTTAAATCTTTGTTGCAGTCGTTGATCTTGCTTCTCTCCTGTCGCTGGTCCTCTCTGCTTCTTGTCGCTGCTTTAGAAAATAAAAATGTCCCCTCTCTACTACTACCAAACGTGGTCCCCTTTTCTCTGTCGTGACCTCTCTTTTATAAAAAAATTTCCTCTTAGTTTTGGCGTTCAATATTTAGGTTTTGGTTTCTTTTGATAATTGCAGTTTTTGTTTAAGTTTGCATGAGATTTGGCTTGTTCAAAAGCCTTCAAATTAAAATAGAATAAACTTATTTATTCATGTCACTGCATGATAGAAATATTATTCTTTTAATTCCTTTATTTAGATTTCTAAATATAATAGGTAATATTAATATAATTTATTTATTTTCAAAATAACATAATCACTTTAAATCAAAACAAGAAGTATTTATAATAATAATAAAATTATATATATATAGTAATTTAAATATAATTGTTCTAAGTTTAATTTAGATATTGTCTTCCAAACAATAATATTTATATAAATAGGAAAATATTATTATTTATTATTAAATAATATAAAATACACCATTGAAATATAAATCGAAAGAACATTAATATTTATGACTAAATCATGCATTCGAAATAGACTTATTGTAGCAATTAAAACACAATATTTTTCTAAGCGTCTAACCATCAATCACATTTTATTATCCATACAATAATGCATAATAAGCCATTCAAAAATGCAATATGAGATCATGTGAGTGTGTGAGTGCATTAGGTTATCCATCCCAAATAGTTCTTGCCAAGTGCCTAGAACATCTCTACCTCAGCCATGTTCTCGTCTGCAATGAGTACCTGCATTCATTCGCACTCAACTTGACGTCAATAGGCTAGTTCTCAAAAACATAGCCGAAGCAAAACATTATAATCACATTGATAATATTTAATATTTAAATCAACTTTCCAATTTACGTGAATATAACTTCATTATAATTACCTTCACACACATGGAATTTACTCAAGTAAAAACAATCATTGTAAATGTTCACTAATCTAGAATAATAATATAATCCAAAAAAATGAGACATGACATTAATAAATTATGTTGGTAAAATAAGTTGAGTTTTTGTAATGGGTGATTATAACTGAGAGTACTTTGTTTTGTCTTAGGAAATAACAAAAGGACTTGGAAGTGTCACTTTAAAGGCAGTGAAAATGGTGGGAGAGTCTTATTGGATATTCTTGGGATTGTATGTGGTAGTATATGTTCTAGAGAAATGTATAAAAGTGAGTTTCATGTTTAAAGTGTAACAAGTTATTTGAAACGTTTGTTCATTTGATTAAATATGTGAAAAAATATAAAGAAACAATTCCCTATGAGACTAAAAAACTATCTCATATTGTGCATGTAATAGTAGAAGGCATAATATTATGATGTGACTACATCGCTCTAAAAAAGTTATGGAACCTATAATTTTTTTACTTTTTTATTGTTGGAACTTGTAATTTTTCTAATATTTCAATTGCTTTTTGGGCTATATAGTCATAACATAAGATTGTGTGTTCTATTATTATGCACACAACATGTGATAGTTTTCCAATCTTGTGGGAAATTTTTTCTCCCAAATTATTTATATTTTTTGTCAAATGAATTTTTTTTTTATAACTCGTTGCACTTTGATACATTGAAACTCATTTTTACTATCACTTCAAGACATATATTACTATAGACAATCCTAAGAATATCCAAGGAGACTCTACCATAGTCTAACATTTCATTCCTTTATTACATTTTATAGAGTCAATTGTAACACAAATTAATAAATAAACATGATTTGAACAATATCTTTAGTTTTGATTAATCTAGTTATTTTTGATATATTATTTTCTTTAATCAATAAATAATATTTCTCTTTCTTGTATACTTTGCAAGCAGTAGAGAAACCTAAATAAATAAAATGTAGCTTTAATTCCATACTTGGTCTCGTAGATTTTTGAGTATTTAACTCTATACTTAGCCTTCAAAAAACACCCATGTATAACTTTTCGCTTCTTGACTAGGAATACTTATGTATTTTCTTACACCTATTAATATGTGTTGAAAACTGTGTGCAACCAAAAAAATTTCTTGTCTTCAAATTAAAACTATTTTGTTATTAGCCTATAGGAATTTCCCTAATTAAAATTGTAAATTTAAAAAAAAAAGCACAGTTAATCATGTAAGTAAAAATTAAAGGTGATTTTGTCAAAGGGGTTGTGCTTAAATGGTAAGGCCATAAGGTTCTCAAGATGGAGATCCATGTTTAAATTCCCATAGTGACATCTATAGTTGGAATTCCAAGTGGTGGCTCTTGGACTTCGATTGTGGCTTCTAAGTTGACTTGAGTTGATTAAGTAGCTTCTAAGTTGAATATGTTGAAGGGGAGGAGGTCCCCCTTGTAATCTTTGCGGGTGTGGGACCATCCTAAATAATCCCTACTCGTCAATTTTAAAAAAATAAAGGTGATTTCTAATGTTTTTGCAAAGTTTTGTAATTAATAGCAACATGTGGAACATGCATGTTTAAGGTGCACATGTCTAGGCAACTCCTATGTCATAGCCAAGCTTATTGCAAGGCCAACGAAATAACAAGAAACACTTTCAATTGGCAAAAAATTGGTAGTATTAATACTATTAGTAACATCAGAGCTGTTACATCCCCAACTTTTGATTTAGCCTAATCTTACTTTTTATGTGGTAAACAAAATAATTAATCTTAGATTAATGATTGATGTTTGTGGAAAATATAGATATCGATTTATGTTTATATTAAGCATGAGATTAGTTATTGTTAAGATTATTTTATTATAATGATTTATGAATTAATGATGATACAGCTGATCATGGTTATATGATTGTGAGTGTAACCAGGGAAAAGAATCCTTCCTTGAAGATGGAAGGAGAGTATCATCAGAGGAGATGGAAATAGATGTTGGGAAAAATATTAGAATGCCATATGAGTATCGAGGTTAAACTTTCGTGAACCCATGCAAAGATAGGGTGAGTTAAAGTCATTTCCTTGTTTAATTCATTTTTGAATTCGACCAACATCGAATTGACGATTTTTGGTCTCCCAAAGTCATCTTCGTTGTTTCGACTAGATAATGTTCTCAGAACATTTATGCAGTCGATAGTAAATGTGGTTGAATGTCAAAGTCTTCCTTATTCACGTATCTTTTTCTTTATTTGATTCTGTGATTATTGTATAATTATTTTGATTATGGTTAAAGTATGGCGAAGAGGGGGAGAGGGCTCGACCCCATATTCACATATTGGTGATACCACCTTAATCATGAGGATATATATTAAGTGATAGTTTAAGTTATTGTGATATTTCCAATACATCATTTAGATGTAATTGATGTTGTGTTAAGCATAATTGCTTATCGATCCACTTATAGTGGTCGAGTATTATATTTATACCAAGTTTGATTGCTCTTGTAATCCACCACCTCACGACCCATGAAATATGGAGTGAGTGGGGATTGTTGTGAGCTAAGCCAAAGTTAATCTTTTGCATTACTCCTGAATGGGAGTTAAGGCCCTTATGGAGCCGAGAAAGCTTGCGAGTTGGCGCAGCCATGCCAACTAACTCACCACCTTTAGTGCGAGGGGGGCAGTGATGGGCGAAGTGGGGATGCGTGTGGAGTCTTTTGTGGGAAGGGTTTTGTTCGGAAAGAGAGAGGTCATCCCACATTAATGGGTTACACTTTTTGGTCAAACTTGACATTGAAATCAACATTTTGAACTAAATATTCACTTTATGACACCTATAGTCGCTAAACTATTAGGAATTTGAAGATGATGCGAACTAATAATTTGTGAGATTTTGTTTGTAGATTCTAAATATTTAAAAAAAAAAAAATTGGAGTTAAATTGTAAAAATTTTGCATCTCCTTTGATAACTAGTTTTTAATAGTAAACAACATTTTTTTAAAGTGATGTGTATTCCGTAGCACATAATTTTTTTTTTGACAAAGGATAAAATTCTGATTCTTTTGAATTTAGATTAGGAACACTGAAATATAGGGCATGCATTTGGTTTTATAATGTTTTGTTGAATATTTTTTTAATTAGTTTTTGAAGTCAAACAAATTATAATTTAGAGATAGGCGTATTCCGTAAAACATAACCTTTTTTTGTATGTATAGAAATTCAAATTTTTCTTTTTTGTTGAAACAAGGACATCAATACCTAGGGCATAGATATTTTTTAGAATTTTTTTTTCACTAATTTACTAATTTTCCATGTTTGTAGAATAGAGAACTTGAAGTTCGGTGAAAAACCTACATTCACAAGAAATAAAAAATAAATATAATAATCAAATTAACTATATTTAAATTATACTTTTTGGGAAGCTTATAATAAGGACTACATACTTACAAAACATAAATTGTAAATGAATTCATTTGATCCCCCAAAAGGTAAATCAAAAGTGGTTTTTTATCAGCATTTTGATAGGTGTAGAGGAAACTCCATCATAGGTATGGTTTAAAACTAGCGGGGCTCTATCCAAGGGGGTTTGAATCTAAGGGGGTTTGATCAAACCCTCTTCAATTAAAATAATTTAAATGGAATCTTTTAAGGATTAAATTATTATATTTTCTAAAAATATATGATTTCAACAAAAATTAGGATGTCCCAGAAAGTGTAACCCGTTATTGTGGCAACACCCAGAGTTTACTTTTGGATTATTATTGTTGAGAGTAGTTAATGGTTGTCTCTCACTATGGAAGCATAGACAAAAGGTTGAATGCTTGGAGCTCACGCAAGGAGTCAATCCCTCATCAACAGTTTATCATTTAACAGTCCGTACTGGGCTATGAACAAACAAACACAAGTATGACTGTGTACTCGGTCATGGGTTATTTTGCATGATAATGCCACTGTTTATGGGCCATTCGATGGTTAATCAATGGCAATAATGATAGCTCATATGAGTTTTACATTTTGATAAGGCCTACAGGTCGTGAGCATGTACAATGCTGAGTTTTATAAATGATAACCTCTACATGTTTATGGTCATAATGGACAAGAGCACGAATAGTGTTGCATTATTATAAATGATAACATTTGCATGTGTTTAAAAGCTTTCATGATTGACTACATAGTAGTTCCATGCTATCTTATGTGTTGGCTTTGAAGTCAATTATGTTATGGCTTATTGAGCCGAAGTATTGATATTGTTGTGTTTCATTATATATATCTTTCGTAAATAATGATAAAGATTGATATGTTGGCTGAGAGCCAAGCTAAGTAATGATAAAGATTGATATGTTGGTCGAGAGCCATGATGACTGCACTGTTAACTATGCATATAGGCCGTGAGCCAATGTTTCTTTTAAAAGAGGACAAAACAATAGTAAGGCTGACGACCAATACATAGTGCAATGAAAAGAAACTGTTGTGAGTCGATGTTATCGACAATACCACACCATGGTGGCCATACAGGCACGTGGGATGTGAAGTAATGCATTTGTTTGTTTATATATATGACAATGATTCCATGCCTTCGGGTGTAGTCTTGACTTAAGAAAATAGTATTAAGACTTTTAATACCCATAAAGGGATAACCTATAGTTAATGATAACTATGTAGAAATCTGCATTAAGAGCATATTTACCTTGTGTGTCAAGGGAGTAAACTCTTTATGGAAAACATTATATGTTTTATTTCTTTGTCAATGGTGATGCTTTGTAGATGAAGTGTAGGGTGGTAAGAACCCTTTTGAAACCCTTGATTAAACGATCATTTCATCTTGACTACTTGAAGCCTATAATGGTTTAAGTAAGTCGATGTGACATGGTGAAAACCTGGAAACAAGGAAACCATAGAAACCTAGACCAGGGTTGGTCATATAAACTGAAACAATGAACTTGCAAAAGAAAGCACGGGGAAAGGGTGATGTGGAGTCACAGATTCCCTGTTGCTTAACACCGTATGATGACTAATGATGCACTCTATGAATCGATTCAAAGTCCAAGATAGATGGACTATGGGAGAAGAGACCCATCTTTTCCAAAACCTAGAAAGGTGATATTATGAACATTGTAGGATGAGACATCTTCAAAGTCAAGTCAAGGTGTGTGAACATATCAACTACGTTCATTGCAAAATGTTTATGTATGTAAATATTTGGCCAAAGTAATGCATCTGTCTCTACATGCATTAGTCGGTTCACTATGCTCCAGATGGCATAATGCTTCCAGTAGTGTCATACATAGGTAGAGTGGATCTATAGTTGTACGACTATGAAGTATTATGAAGGACATAACACTAGATACTCAGATGGAAAACTAATTGGTTCCTTGTATCTATTCCCTTCGTGAAGGGTAGGGTTGCTTCTAGGAAGGAAGTTGTGTGGGGGACCGCCGGTCTATGGTTGGAGGAAAAGCACTCAAGTGATGCTCTCCTTTCCAAGCAGAAGACTAGCCGAGGCTTATGAAGACAGATGTCAAAGTTCCAGATACTGTGCATTCTTTATATGACTTGAAAGTCTATAATATGTGTAATTTATCATTATTGCTATAAGCATAACTTAACAATTGTATAGTGAATGGTATTCACTAATATGTTATCTTTGGATTTGTTGTAAATTTCAATTTTTTGGAATATCCAGAAAATGATATGCATGTTGAATTGGATTATGAAATTGATTTATTTCTTCCTTAACAATGGTTAAGTTAATTATGATTTATTCTTAATGTTAATTAAGATGGTTAATCTTTGGGTAATGTGAGATGGCATGTTACAAGATCTTCTTTTCTGAGAAATCTAGAGCCTTAGAGATGGGGAAGCTGGTTAGATCTTAGCAACTATGGTCATGGCTCAAGCCTACAGTGAAAGTTTGACGCATAAATTTTCTCAAGTTACCATTGCCCGTCATAGACTTGGTTTTAGCGAAGTTTAGTTTTTGTCTACTAGTATTATTTGTGATCACCAACAATTACAAAGTGAAACTCACTAGTCACTAGTGTTATGATTATATGTAGAAGTAGAAGCATACCTGCTTTGTAAATAAAGATATTATTTTGTAGAGAGACCTTGCTTTAGTTGACATGAATTTTGCCATCATAACCATGGTTGCACTTGAATGTGAGTGCCAAAATCCAAAATGCTTTTATACAAGAAAATGGGATTTGCCTTCTTATTCCTCTTTGAGCACAATGTTTCCATAAAGTATGGTTTGAAGAACCACAACTAGTCTGTTAAGGTTGCTTTCTCTATTTCTAGTTTTTTGTCTTGGTAGGAAGCTTTCCTAGAGTTAAACAACACATTTTGATTTCATTTTTATAACATTTATTTATTTACTTCTATTGTTTGATAAAATTCAACCTCAAATTATCATAATTTTCTAGCTCTGAAATATAGATAAACAAGGAAATACATGAATCTAATTTTAATTTGTTTTCTACTAGAATGGACATATCTGTCAAATTGGTGTTGTTGATTTATTATGTATCATCACATTCTCTGGTTATGCATGCATTTGGTGCCACATGTGAGATGTTAAAATGTGTACTATTTATGTTTTTTCTACATGGAGTATTCAATACAAGGAAGGTATTCACAATGTCTATGTTCTTCCTTTATTAGAGGTTTACTAATTTGAGGAATTAGTATTAAGCTCAACCTGTCAGACAAAGCATATATGTTGTGTGTATTCCTCTTTTGTTTTTGAGGGTTGCCAATTATGAATTTAGTATTCATCCCATAGACAAGGCACTTTAATTGCTTGACATAATGCCTCAAAGAGATGTCATCCCATGGAATACAAGGATTGCATGATATGCACTATCTTCAAGAAAATAGGGAAAAAAAAATCTACAATATATCGAATGGTGGATGGTTATAGTGGCTCAAGGCGGCCATTAGGATATGTGTAGGGACTTCTATCCATCACCATGTGCAACCCAACACTCCATGCCTTGTGCACCTCCAACAATATTGCCTCACCTCTTTCTTCTTGGCCACTTTTTTCCTTTTTCCTTTGTAGATGTAGCTACCCAAGGCAATCTAGATAAAACTATTGGCAATGTCATGGCAATCTCAAGAAAATTGTGAGATTTTTCCTCATTTTGGATGTGGAATCTTGCCTGGAAATGGTGTCTTCTCCTTTTCTTCTACCTCACATCCCATTTTGGATCCCATGCATTGTAATAGATTGTGAAGCAAATGAAACAACATCCACATTGTCCATAACTATCAATCTAACATTTTTCATCTATTTAGAAATTCTCTGGTTGAAGTTAAATTTAAATTAAAGTGACAAGCTTATTACTTAGATCTACAATTGTTGAATGAAAGCCCCACATTTGAATGTATATTGATAGTTTAATCTCTAGTGATTACAATACATTAGTGAGAGAGCTCAAGGATGCTAATCAATATGCTCAAGAATCTCGAGCCTAGTATGTAGAGAGTTTCAGATACCTACTAGGGAAACCTTTGGTATGTTCATTGACGAGGCTACAAAATTCATCATATAAACTCGAAAAACCCTAAATCCAACAACGACTAAGATTAATTTAATCATCTTACATGTCTCTTGAACAATCTAAGTTGTTGATATGGGTAGTCAAGCCACTCCCTCTCATAGAGGGAATGCCTTTGATGTAATTAACGTTGAATACATGTTCATATAATGGCAAAATTTGTATATCCATACTACTAGCAATTTGACCCATAGGTTCAATGGGCACTCTAATAATTTTTTGATTAGAGCAAAATTTTGTTTAGGTTAGATAATTTTTGGAGTGTTTTTTCGTTTATATGGGAATGGTATGATATATATACAATTTTTTAATTAGATTGTTTGTAGGCCGGGAATTAGAGAAATAACTTTTATCGCAAAATAGTAGAAGAATAATTAGAACTAAATTCCATGTAAAAACAAATACGATGTCTACTGAGAAGCAGTAGTAGCATAATATTTTATATTTATGTTAGACAAGAATTTATCAATCCATTCATTAATTATACAAGTTTTTTATTTGTTACATTTTTTGTCTAATTTATTCATTTAAAAGTTACTCAATATACTAAATTATGTTATCATTACAATTCACTTAAACCATTTCTAGTAAGCTAGTTTTTGGCAACCATTCATGTTATTGGGTTTCTTATATTTAAATTTACTTCAAATTTGAGTTTGAAAAACCAAAAAAACTTCATTGTAAGTTCACACCTAAAGGTGGACATTAAATTCAAAATCATATCAAATACAAATTTAGTAGTTTGGTTTTTAGGGATTTTTTGTAGTCATTTTTGAGATGGTCCTCCTCTTGCTTATGTAGGATTACATACATATTTTTTATACAATAATATCTTTGGAATGAATATGTAGGGAATACTTGTATATTTGACAAAATTCTTACTCTTGACATTACTGTGGGCCAAGTTTACACATTTGTGGATGAGATGTTATGTCCTTGTATTTGAAGACATTCATTTGAGCATTAATCACTCATCCGATCATCATTTGAAATCCTAAGAATTCAAGGAGCATTCATTATAGAAACACCTCAATTGGAGAACTACAAAGAACAAAATATTACATCAAAATCAACATTTAGATTACTTGCATGTTTGCCTATTTCTTACCAATCATTTCATAACTGTAAAGCTAATCATTCAAGGGGTTGACCTAGGAGAACTTGACCCTAGCAATCTGAGAATCTAGTGAATCGAAGAGCAGAAAGAAGTGTTTAGAAAATCATATTTGCAAGTCATAAATCAAATCTACATAGAATTTATCCTCAAGCACATAATTGACCTGTGCAAATTTCCAAGTTCGCATGGAATTTGAGGACAAACATTACAAGATCCTAAAGTATGGTGAACTGATAGTGTTTCTGATGTGATTGACGCTCTAGTGATTGTTAGACCATGTGCTTTATGGATTGTTAGTGTCCAAGCCATTTTTAGTGGGTTTCACTGTCAAGCACTATGAGTGAAAAGAATGCGTGGAATTAGTTGTGGCTTTTGTGTGACCCATTTATGAACAATAGAGAGGTGGATGAGGTGGCTTGCTCTTATTTTTTTAGAACATTGTAACTTGACAAGAATAAAGAGAGGTAGATCAAGTGGCATGCTCTTGTTTTTAGACAATAGCAACTACTTCATCTTGGAATAAAATTCATGAACCCAAGACATGAAGGTTGACAAAAATAATACACAAGGTCACATTAAAATAATCTCAAATGGTTACCAACACAAATTTGATATTCATTCAAGGGGCATTCGTGTGATATAGTCTTCCTAAAATTTTAATTGTATTTTACAAACAATATTATCTCTTAACAAATGTTGAAGTATTATGCCTTTAACCTAAGTGGTCAAGTGAGACCATGTCTTGCGTGAAACTAGTAAGGATGTTTCTTAGAGGAATAGGGGTAGTCCTAACAACAAGAGGTTTGACAACCTAACTCCTTATTGCATCATAAGAAAAACCTATTATAGAATCATTGCACATGTTATATTGGACAATTGGAGATGGATCTTGAGAGTTTCATGGTCACAATAGTTATGTAAAATATGTTGAAAGTAACAATTGGTGGTGAACATGTGACAATCCATTACATGTTCAAAAAAATTACAAATGAAAAAAATTAAAAGATAAAATATTCCAAAACACACTTGTGTACTAAGTGTGTTCCCTTGCTTTATAACTACTACTAGACTTATTTTTTAAAATCTCATAAAATAAATAAACTACTCATAAAAATAAAAAATAAAAATGCTTATGAAAATCTTTAGTAATGTAGTAATGTTATGCTTCATATACATACTATTTAGGTCACTCACATCATGATAAAGAATATTAAGACACCAATTGATTGTAAAATACCCTTTTTGCACCATCGTTGAAGCCAACTTTTAAAGGCTACTCCTACTAGATTTGAGGTAGAGAGAGTGGAGACCAAACGACAAACATACATATTTGGCATTGATTTCTACTTTCTATTTAATGAAACATTTATCGGATCTAATTTAAATCTACCAATTTAAAATATAACTAACTACTGAAAGGAAGCAAGGTATGCGGAAAATGCTTCCTACACTGATCTACTGAGGAAAGATTTATGCAAATTTTAACTTTAACAGTTATAGATTAAGATGCAGATTAACAGAAAGATAATAACAACATTAAAATGCAAAACTTACAACACAAGATATACGTGTGGAAAACCCTTCCAAGTAAAAAATCCCACACTCCAAAGTCGCCCAATATATTATTCAGAAATCAAGAAGATTACAATATACTTGCAGAGCAAGCTTTTATAGGAGTATAACCAACTAGAGATCCAGGAGGTAACTCAACATCTATAAGACTCTTACACACAACCTCCATCCCAAGCTCCTGATATATAGGAGAGACAATACAGTAAACCGTCAATGATAATTACAAAACCATGAGCCAAAACCACCCAAAAGTGGCGCCCAAATTATCTCCAATCAAAGATGGCTTGTGATGTGCCAAAACACACGTGTAACTCTCCCCTTTATAGCTCTTTTAAGTATCCAACATGTTTTTACATTTCCCAAAACAGGAGGTCCAACTTTTGAAGGCCATAACTTTTGATTCGAGTGTCCGATTGACAAATCATTTAATGTGTCGAAAAAGTCGTGAAGAGATCTATCACGCTATAACCCACTTCATCAGTTATGACAAATTTTGGGACTTTTAGGGACCTCTAAGTGCCTCAAAACTAAGTTTGAAACCTTTTTCGATAGTTTCAAAAAATAGAAACTTTAATATCTTGCAATCCAGATATGATCTTGAGTCGAAACTCACTTGAGATGTTTACTTAGCAGTTTCGCACCTTTTGGGAAAAAAATTAGGTCAATCTGAGGTCAAATGTAGAGTTACTAAAAATATTAAGTTCCATCATTTTTAGCCCTTTCATAAACTTTGAAAGTTTTAGGCCATTCTCAAAGATAAAGGGTATTCAAAAAGACCAAAACTAGGAAGATTAGTAACCTTTCGAAGTTGCAAGGTTGAGACACTTTTGTTGATAACCGAGAGGGGGGGGGGGGGGGTGAATCAGTTATCCTAATTATTTCTTCTTTTGAACTTTCTTATTAATCAAAGCATCATTGAATCAAACAAACAAACATTACCATGAAATGAAAAACACATGACAGTATTTTTGACGTGGATACCCGGTTAAGGGAGAAAACCACGGGGTGATTAACCCAAAGATTATTCTCTGTTAGAAGAATAAGGAATTACAAAAATGGCACTTGCCAATTAGGGCTCACTGCCTAAGCACACTGCTCACAAAGAGGCACACTGCCTACAAGGAGACACACTGTCTACAAAAGAATGTTTATACAATACTTGAACTGATTGGAAGCATCTACATATGCTGGAGTTCAGTTCCGGTTAGGCTCAGTATACTGATCTGCTGCACTTCATCTTCCCTCTACTCTTTATTCTGCTTTCCTTTCACATACCGGATCTTTCTTATTACTTCTGCTCTGCTCTGCACTTATTCACATATAACATGACACAACACACTTTCTCACAACAAAATCCATCCTCTATTTATATCCGCACTAGTGATTTCATTATCTTTCTAGTCGGCACCCAGAATAGTCTATCTTCTCACAAACTCTGTTCTGTCGGCTGAATCCTTGCATATCAAGTAATGCGGATCAGGCATATACTTGTAGATGTCATTAATCATGTCAGCCAAACATGATTCATGCCTTCCTAACCTTTACCATCAACAGTAGCACATCCAGAAAATAGTCTGATACTCTGTCAGTCAGTTCTTCCTCTGTTCTCACTGTCTTTCAGGAATCCGGTACTCAACTATTCATATCTTCTTCCTTGTCCATTATCGGAGGCTAAATTCTTGGAATATACTACTCAAGGTAGTCCTCTTGACTTCCCCAAATCTGCACTGCACCAAGACACTTCCTCTGAGAGATCCGGACCAATCTGTCAGACCTTGCCACATGCTCTGTTCTTGTTCACCGGACCACAACAATCTTTATTCAGACTTCCGGTAGAGACACATCATGACTTGTGGATATGTGGGATGACCTTTGTTGCCATCAATGACAACAACCATGAATCCATATAGTGTCTCTTGCCAACAATCTCCCCCTTTGGCATTGATGGCAACACTTAGTGAAAAATGACTAAGTGTTTACACTATGCTCCCCCTTGGCTGATGCTCTAACTTTATATACAATTTCTGGAACTCCCCCTTAGTTGGATTCCTCATTTTTCACTGCTCCTCACTCCCCCTTTGACATCAATGGCAAAGGGGTAGGGTCTGCACACCAAAATTTTCAAAAATTTACTATACATAGCCGCATATTTACATACTCACATAAACTGAAGAATGTCTGCAAAGGATGTCTTCAATTGGACCAGTTCTGTAGCCCAACTTTGCTTCATTCTGTCCAAAATTGAAATGTGACCACTTAACAAAAATGCAAAGGCTTCTGCCCTTTTGAGATCTGTCAGATCATTTGTTTAGGCGGTAGTCTGAGCATCACTGATGGCCTCATGCATAGTTTCTAACTTAGGGATTATAATCCTTCTAAGTTCTCCCATCCAGTTAGTTATACTCTTCCTTTCCTTCTCAAAGTTCTTTATTGCATTTGTGATTGCAATAGTTTGACATTCTTGATTTACTATGGAGGAAGAGAGAGGATCAAAACTTTGAGACAAACTTTGTAGTTTGTCATGTTCCGCTTTTATTTTCTTATCAATTTCTACTGTTGCCTTTGACCAGGAGATACAAAATTTGTAAATGTCACCGCCATCCTTAAGAGCATTTTCTAAGCTCTTTATTCCAATACTCATATTTCTCCTATCATTAGAGATTAATCCTAGTACTTCTGAAAATCTTTTATCCAAAAATTCCTTCCGGACCTTTTCTTCAGCTGATTTTTTTAGAGAATCAAAATGTGTATCAACACTGCTAACTAAGGTTTTGAGATTACCGGAAGAGGAGGCTGTCGGATCTATCTGGACTGATGGCATAATCTTTTCAAGCACTCCGAAAGCAGCCTCTATCAACTCACAGTATTCCATATGAGACTTTAGGAGTTTTTCATTTGCCTTAGCATTTGCAAATGAAGCTATCTTCATTGTCTGTACCAGAGAGAGGGAGTCAAAGTTGAATGGACCTTTTAGAAGCTCCAGTTCATCAATCTCTATTGTTTCTTGGCTCAAAAACTTTTGAACAGTTTGTGCAGTGTCTCTTGCTGGAGACAGATGTTTCTTCTCTTCTGCAGTTTTGTCCTTTGGAGTCTTTTCTCCTTCCACATTCTTTCCACTTTCAGTTGTGGTTTTCTCTGTTGGAATCTTCTCTTTCTCTGCATCCTTAGTGATGTCAACCTCTTTTTCTTTTACTGCTGCTTCTTTCTCCTATAATTTCTCTTCTTCTTGGGATCCGGAGACTGTAGGAGAAGCCGGAGGAGAGATGTTAGTTTGTTCAAGGGGCACTTCTTCCGGAGCAGATGATTCCAAGTCCACAGCTATTTCTGCACCTAAGTCCTCTACAATAGGAAGATTAAACCTTTTGAAGGCCTTCCAGAGGATCTCTTCTGTCTCTATGGCCACCTTGTCAGTCTCACCAAGCATGAGTTGATTCATTCTTGCTTTACTCCTGAACTCATCTTTGCAGTCTTTGAATATTATGTTCATTGTCTTGGGATTAATTTGAGGATATAGCTGAATAGCTATCTGCTCCCAGATCTCAAGATCTTCTGCCTGAGCATTATTCTTTCTTATTTCTAATTCCTTTTCTAGGCTTTTAGGAATTAGAGATATGATCTCAATGAAAGCCTTATTGTATATGTTCATATACTTGACTGTGGCTTCCTGCAGAATCTTTTGGTCAGCCTCATTGTAGTCATCATAGAATTCAGTCATTGGTTGAAGGTTTCCATCCACCGTGACTGACTTGATTACACTCTCTAGAGACAGGGTGGGCTTTTCAACAAATACCTCTGCCATTTCTTACTTGTCTTGGCCTATGGAGGGTTTACCGGATCCTTTCTTCTTCTGCTTCTTTATTTCTTTTACTCCCTCATCTGACTCAGTTTCCTCTTCATCCTTTTGGCTTTCATAAGCCCTTGAGGCTTTTGTCTTAGATCTTTTACCGGATGCTTGGACTTTTGGTTTTGAGCTTTTGGTTCTGACAGGTGTAGATCCTTTTGATGATCTGGTCCGGGTTGAGGTTTCCACCGGAGCACTTTTCTTGCTTTTCTTTTTTGCCTCTTTCTTTTCTTCCTCAGCCTTTCTTCTCTTTTCCCAGTTGGCATCAAGTGCCTCCTTTGGGATGCCTAGGCCTTGAGCAATATGCTCTACTTCTTTTCTCACTTTCCTCTTTATCTCAGGTTCCCTGAGTTCCACATGGATCTTCACACTCAGCTCCTCAAAGGTTCCAAACCTTTCTACCTTTGGATCTTTAGGTTGACTAAGCATGTGTTGAACATGCAGTTCTACAATCTATTCATCAACCTCATACCCCATGGGCATGATCGAGACAGTCCTTGGCTCCACTGCCTCCATTAGGCACTGATCAGTATCCACCATAAAGCAAACTGAGTCTTTGTATTTTTCAACAAGAGACTGGGGAATTCTTTCTCTTGCTTGCATCGTGCTCTGGAAGTTTTTGAAGTATCCCCATAGGGCTGTATTTCTTGCTTTGGCATCCCCAAGCCCATGTAAATAATCTCTTATCTGGACTGCAACAGGTTTGTCATTCTGCCATGCCCATCCACTTGATCCGGGCAGCTCATTCATGAAGTAGAAAAATAGACATAATATAAGAGTACCATACTTAAAAGAATTCTTTTTGTCCTTCTTGATTTTCTGTATATTTTCCATTAATTAGCTTAAGAGAAGTTCACAGAGATCATAATCTGCATTCTTCCTTAGCATTTCATAGGCAGTATATACTGTAGTTCTGGATACAGAATTCTCCCTGCTGGAGTGATAGATCTTGTATCCTATTATCATGGATGCATACTTGATATCCGGATCAGAAATATCTTCAATGGTCATTGCCCTCTTGTCAAGTTTTGATCTGGTTGCCTCAGTTACAATGTTATTTTTGACAGATTTGAGGATAGGTATCCCTCCGGAAGAGTATAGACCAGTTACTGCCCTAATTGCCTCTTTTGTGATCTTGCAAGGTCTATCCTGTAACGCCCGCCTTGAACACCTTAAAGAATACACACTTATGCAATTTGCAATAGGAATTTTTTTTTAAATGATTAAGTAACGATAACAAAATCAATTACGACATATTCTCTAAGGGTTCAAGGCTGCATCACTTAACGAATCGACTAACACAAATTAACATACATCAATAACTGATCCAAATCCATGCTCAAATAAATAACTTATTCACATTCATTGCAAATCATCAAATAACAGAATCTGCATGATTAAATACATAACTGAAATGCTTACATATAAGTACATCATGACATCATTACATTACCATTTAGTCTACATCAAAAGTTACATACATAAAGAATGTTCTGTTACACAAATCTGGTACAAAGTTGTGCACTATCATCATCATCATTGGAACAAGTACAACTGGAAACAAATCCTTTTCTGCATATGATCTTGTCAAGAGTAACCAATGGATAAAATAGCTCTTCCACCCGACCATGTGGAGCCCTAAGGTCCACCCCCCGAGCTAGGAGTTAACATGAGGTCCCAACACTAACAGTCAGGTAGACGAAAGACAAACAAGAACAAAGGACGACCAAACGCCAATACAACACATGGCAATAACAATACAACACAACATAACTTAACTTAACTTTCACTTTCACTTCCACTTCCAGAGGCGACACAAAACAAATGAGGAGAGACCGAACAAGGGATGCTAGGTTGTAATAGGGAGAGTGTCATCGCACGGTCCTAACATGGGTTATCCTGACAGCCTCTCACTAGGCGCCGGCCCCCATCTATGGTTATCCTGACAGCGTCTCACTAGGCACCGGCCCCATAGGGTGACACATGCGGAATCGACCTTCCTTTCATGAGGACAAGGAAGTCAATCATGCCGACCAGGCCTTCTCTACCCACCCTTAGTCTAAACAAGCACTACAGGTCATGGGAGAGGAATCCATTAATCTTATTCATGTGAAATCTACCCTTAACCCCCTAGTTAATTTTAGGTTATCACTTGATTAATCTACTTCCAACGGGTTATCCTGACTGCCACTTTGGGCGCCGGCCCCACGTTGAAAGCCACTCTCCTTCCTAACACCTAGTAACCTTGACATCATACAAGACTTATAACAAAACACGAATATATACACTGCAAGGCATAAACCCTCTTGCATCAAAATAGAATCATAACATCAATTGTTATCCAACACTATTAACATTGCAATACTTTATCCTCTTACAGATTTCAGATCTCTCCTTACGACAAAACGGTACAATAAGAGCACAAGAGGTTTGATATTTCATCCTGAGATTATTACTTTACAAGACACAACATTCAACCTTGACAGAACCTCATTATACTTCATACTTTGTTTGATACACATAAATGCTATTACATCATAATTACAAAACAGCAATACACAAGTTGCAAATACTTAACAACGACAACTTAGCCTCTGGAATACAAGTTTGAACAACCTTAATCCAACTCATTACGACACTCATTCAATTCAAATTCAAGAGATGAAATACTACAATTCATTCTCAGTTTAATGCAAACAGCTTCTGAAATAAAATCAACATTATATTACAACAATTAAATTAATACCTTGCAACCAAATCTCTAACTAACCTTTTATTGTTTCAAAAGATAAATAAATTGATTAACTAAATCATTACAATAATAGATAAAAGAACCACTTAATTTCCGTTTACCATTTGACACTTCCACAACGATATCTTACGGCTGAACGGTAATTACATGGGGAGGGTTCAATCACAAAAAGTTTGTTATCCTTCATACGGTCTATCAGACATTCTAATGAGCTCAACCAAATGGATTCTTTTATGATGATTTGAAGATGTTTCTGAAATTGATCTTATCTGTGGTGATATAATTTCTCAAGAGAACGATCGTAAATGCGCCCTATGCGAACAGCTTGGGATAACTTACTACTGAGATGTAAAATTGCTATTGACTGTTTTACCACTGATATGCATTCGGTCTGACGACTTCCGGCTATGATTACTAAACTTGCAAACTTACTGCGTTGACGGTATCCACGTAAATCTTTTGCTCATTTTCTAACGAAAGTAATGATCACAAAGGACGGTGACAATCTGGAAAAGACAAACTGGAGTTGGCTTCTAATAATTTCCAAACCAACATGATTCTTTCTACAGTTGTGCAGATTTCCAACATAACGGTAAGATTAACGTTTCAAATTTTAATGATCGGACAGAAGGTTACATGTCTTTACTTGCAACTAGGATCTCAGAAAGCTAACCAAAATCACTGTTTTTACTGAGTTGATCTCCTTACTGCTCTGGACACGATACAGAATGCTACAAACCCCGTTCCACTGAACTCAATCTGGAAAAAAACACTATGTTACAGCAATGGTTTCGATAGATCTTTGTTCACTAAATACATTGCTACAGAACAAGGGTATATAGAGCCAAATGTAATGTGCCAGTCGACTGTCTACGGGAATTTGCACACTGGTATTCTATAGTTATCAGAAGCAATTGCTCTACAGCTCATGGTTTGAGAAAGATAAGCATTAGAATTCTTTACACGTCCAGCTCATAACTCATAACACCTTCAGACAGTGGCTGTCTACATGCTATCCTATGTATTGTGTTCGCACTACCATAACAACCCCCCTGCGAACCTATTTGAAAGAACTCCAACTGACAGCCAAGTCTGCGGCCTCCCTGGGGCATAACGACCATCAATTGGTAGTGGGGAAAGATATGGATAAGCGCCAAGTATTTAACCCTAATAAGTTCTTCCGTAATGGTAGCGGCTTAGGGTTTATACTGACCAAGCGATGGATAACTCATCCTCTCGGCCTTAGAAAGCGACAAACCAGCAGTCTGCAGAACTTCCAATGGGAGACGGACAGTCACAACAATACTAAATGGAAGACGGACAGTAACAATGATACACATGTAAACTTAGCATAAGTCTTGAGTACGTGAGCCGCCTCTATTACAAATTAGGATGTGCACTTTCAACAGTGAGAGATGCTACACCTTTCGTGTCACGCCCACCGTGGGCTCGATAACTCCAGCTATGGAGTAAGTTAAACAATGAAACATAGCATAATACTCAGAATATGGCGGATAAAAGGGATTCAGTCTTTCATTTCAACGAGTGATAACAGGCAGCGATCTACCTATGATGATCGGTCCACAAACTGAATAATGCCAAACGCACAACAATATACACAGGATATTGTTTCAAGGCTTCGGAACTCCCATTCACAACGAATGATAGCAAGGCAACGGACATCGAGTAATGCTAGGTTAACGGTTTAAGCAGAGGAATCAGAATTTTCCATTCAAAACGAATGGTAAAAATGCAGCGGTCTATCTAGTATTATCGGCCCACACCAGAAATAAAGCCAACACAGCAAAACAATAAACCTGGAATGGCGAGACAAAAAGGTTTCAGGGATTTTCAACCAAGTCAAATAACAATAAGACAATAACAGTGCACTTCCAATTACGCCCTAGCATTGCAACTTGCAGCGATTCATGTGATCAGTCGGCTAGTAAATAAGGTCAACAGATACAAGAGGATTCACCGATTCTCAGACACAAAAACATTAACCAGGTCTATTCGAACGAAGGAACTTCATTTGCAGATGTGAGGGCAGGTTAAAAGGCACGCAGTCCAGGCAGATCAAATGGATACAAACGACATACAACGTGTTTCCAGACAAGTTTCCAGAGAAAGAAACATTAAAACATTGATCTGATCCTACAGGGACGACTAGCTGTAGCCAACAGCGATTTACGGCGATGTGTCCTTTACATCTACAAACCCTACCAAGATTACGCCGGTCTGAGAGAGAAGGTGAGCTACAGAAAACACATCATGGCATCTACGAATTGGAACCCTCATACGGACGATCTCCCTTAAATGTAACCTGGAAACACAGTTCTAATCTGTTGGAGGACGGTGGGAGAATGGTAAGACAATTCCGTTTATTACAGACCCAAGGTTTTCATCTAAACCCGTCTACAGAGAATACACATTTGCAGAAATGACAGAAAGTTCTGACAGAAACCATTGAACCAAAACCATTTCATAATCAGACAAAGACGCAAACAATCAACATGCTCAAATTTAGAGAAAATAAACAATGAAAGAAGGCAAGTATTCCAAGGAACCTGGTTTCGCAATCAACTCGACGAATCTGCTCCAATCGTTGCAGTTCCAAGCTGCTTCTTCCCTTTCACCTGTCATGCCGTCCTTGATGCACCTACCGCTCTTTTATAACTCAGCCTCTCTCCTCTCCAAGGGCTTGGCACGCGATCCCGTGCTTCTCTCCTTTAAAGAATATGTATTTTTATTTAATTTAAAGATCCCAATTATTAGATATTTTATTTTATTATTATTTTTCTTTATAGCCAACCCCAAAATATCGTTATAAATAGAATAGTACTATTTCAACAAACTATAATTTTGTACTATACTTTAATTTATCTTATTAATCAAGTTGTGAATCACAATTTACAAGCATGATTACATCTATTTATTTATTTAAATATTTATTATAAATAATGTTATATCGACAATACAAATTTCTTACAACTTTATTTAACAACAACACTTCTACTAAAATAATAATTTATTTATAACTATAATCGACAATTAACGAAATTATGCCCATTTAACAACATTTATACTCCTTCGTAGAATGATTCTAATTAAAGCACAACATTACCACACATACTTAGACACCTGCAGAACTCACCAAGATACAATATTACCTGACAGTAAGACATGGGCGAACGACAACCAATAACCACAAGGGTAACTGACGACGAAGGAACACTGACTAGGGACCTCACGTTAACTCCAACCAACTAATCCATTGGCGAAGGCACGCTCAGACCTGTAATCAGGTGGAGTCGATGCCTAGTACCTGCATCCTGTAGCAACGCACAGTTAACCATAACAAGATATACATATACATCACATGCAGTCCTATCGTGAATGGAAATCGCAGTGGGGTAGGGTACTCAAGAACGAGTAATACGACACTGTTCCATTCACGTTTATGAATAACAATCAACTATACTGAACAAGGTATCAGATTACTAATCTACGACATAAAATGATCAACTAACTTCCAATCCCATATAATGAATAACATCAAAGCATCTAAAAAATCAGTTCATTTATCAAATTGTAAAGCATAAAGTGACATAATCCATCATCAACATCTGTTGTTATAACAATTAGGTTCATACTGAAATAGCAAAATAACTAGAAATCCATCATCAACGATCTAAAAATACTGTCAAAATGTCCAGTACTACTAAGCAAACATTAGTCCAAAAGATGATAAGTTGAGGGCACCACATATCCAGCCATAGGAAGTTGTCATGCATCCTGCTCAATACATACCGGACCCATTCATCTTCTTCAAAGCAAGGGAAATGAATGAATTGATCAAACTGTTTCTTCTGGATACCCTTATACTCTGGTTTAAGCTCAAAAGCATTGTCTATCAGTTGTTTGTGATAGAGATCTCTCAATTTGAATTCCCCGAATTCCTCAGTGCTTGCATGTATGTAAACCCTAACGTCTTCTGTGTGTAAAACACCATGAGGAACACTAGAGAATGCTCCTAAGGGATCTACCTCCAATGACTTGTATGGATGTTTCTTAAATTCAGGTCGGGGCCTATCTAAGATTTTTACTATATTTGGAGTAGCCATTTCTCAAAAGATTTGTAGCAAGATATTGAAAATGGAAAATACCTTATGCGTCTTCGGTTACACGGAGTGGTTGGATTGATTTCTGTATGTAATGACTTCGGCAGGAGATCTTTGGTGAGGTTGATGAATCTTCTTGCAGAGCTCCACTTTTCGCTTCTTCTTGAGTGCAGAATGAGCAAGTGATTTTATGAGAAATCTCTTATATTGCTCCGCAAACCCTAATATCTGATGGCAATAAATGCTCGACCTACATTATTCTGGTTTGCCTTATCCGGATATCTTGGAGTACCGGATCAGTCCTGATCTATGAACATCATGCGGATCTTCCAATCATGAACAAATCAAGATGACACATTACAAGAATATCCCAAACACTCTATCCAATCTGCAGAATAAGACAATGCA
This sequence comes from Cunninghamia lanceolata, assembly GCA_027924645.1. Taxonomy (NCBI): domain Eukaryota; kingdom Viridiplantae; phylum Streptophyta; class Pinopsida; order Cupressales; family Cupressaceae; genus Cunninghamia; species Cunninghamia lanceolata. The sequence continues at coordinate 6,411,814 of BSBN01001791.1, forward strand.
CTTCCAGATCTCTCCAGACCCTTTTGTAATCCTCTGTCATTCCGGAGCATCTCCCGGAACAGGTCTTACTTGATTGATCACAACTTCTTTACATCTTCATGCGGACCTCTAAAATCTTATCTAGATCATCTCAAGACATATATCTTTAAACCCTTTACTCCGCATCTTGTGCCACATCCGGCACCACTTGATTGGCTGGAGGAACAGGATTTTCTTTGAGTCTCCCCTTGAGCCAGAGCTCACTTTTTAATTTCTGGAAGAAATATCAGCACCAGAGTCTAGTGCGGATCCAACCTCTACATTCTCTAAACTTTTCTTCACCCAAATCTTGTTCATCTGATTCCTAACTTCATCCACATTCATCTTTTGTTTACCCTTGTCTTGATTCTGATTATATACCGGACCTCTTTTGTCCTGATTCTTACTTCTGCAGACTTTTGCATTATGACCGGACCTATTACAGATTTGGCAAATAACATTTCTTTGCATATTTGACTGATAACCTCTTGATCTGCATTGATTAGCCATATGACCTACTCTATTGCATGCAAAGCATCTACCATTGAATGATTTGTTTATTTGCATATTTCTGCATTCATGAGACTTGTGTCCATACCTTTTGCAGTTAAAGCACTGTCCGGAGAAGGATGAATTAGTCTGATTCATTCTCTTCCTGCACTGATTAGCTTTGTGACCAAAGTGATTGCAGCTGTGGTAGTATCCATTGAAGGATGGATATCTTTGAGCATTGGGTTGTCTTACCGAAGGTCTTCTAGGCCTATTCCTTGGATTTTCTGATCCAAAATTCTTTTGACTAGATCTGGAGCTTTCTCCTTTCTCATATCCCTAACCATACTTGTCATCTGTCCTCTTTTGACTTCCAAGAAGTACTTCAAGTTAGGCAGAACTTATCTTGAATTTTTCTTTATATTCATTTGTTGTTTGAAGATCTCTTTTGAGAGAGACAATTTGATCCTCAAGTTTTTCTTCATTATCTTTGGCATCTTCAAGATCAGATTCAAGATGTCTGATAATCCTGTCCATCTGGTGGCATTCTTCTGATTTCTCTTTAAGAGATTGTCTTAGATTGTCTTCAGCTTTTCTTTTTTCTTCAATCTCTTGAGTAAACTTTATAGTTCCTGATTCCATTTCATGTCTTAACATAATGACTTCTTTTGATAACTTTTCACATAACTTGGTTTTCTCAGTCAATTCTTCATTTGTATTGCTTTCTTCACTTTGTCTTGCCAATTGTTGGAGCAGCTCCTTTCTCTTTTTCATAGAGAGACTTAATTTGTCCTTTAGTTCTCTCATGAATTCATCAACCTATTTGAGTCTTTCCTTTAATTCATTGACTTCAGAGTTTGACTGTTCAAGATCCTCAAGGGCAGTCTTGAGTTGCTCCCTTAAACCATATGCATCCATTTAAACTCCCAGATCTTCCTCAAGCTGTTAGGCTCTATTAGGAGGAACTTAGCTCTGATACCAATTGTTGATAACTGAGGGGGGGGGGGTGAATCAGTCATCCTAATTATTTCTTCTTTTGAACTTTCTTATTAATCAAAGCATCATTGAATCAAACAAACAAATATTACCATGAAATGAAAAACACATGACAGAGTATTTTTGACATGGAAACCCGGTTAAGGGAGAAAACCACGAGGTGATTAACCCAAAGATTATTCTCTGTTAGAAGAATAAGGAATTACAAAAATGGCACTTGCCAATTAGGGCTCACTGCCTGAGCACACTGCTCACAGAGGCACACTGCCTACAAGGAGACACACTGTCTACAAAAGAATGTTTATACAATACTTGAACTGATTGGAAGCATCTACATATGCTGGAGTTTAGTTCTGGTTAGGCTCAGTATACTGATCTGCTGCACTTCATCTTCCCTCTGCTCTTTATTCTGCTTTCCTTTCACATACCGGATCTTTCTTATTACTTCTGCTTTGCTCTGCACTTATTCACATATAACATGACACAACACACTTTCTCACAACAAAATCCATCCTCTATTTATATCCGCACTAGTGATTTCATTATCTTTCTAGTCGGCACCCGGAATAGTCTATCTTCTCACAAACTCTGTTCTGTCGGCTGAATCCTTGCATATCAAGTAATGCGGATCAAGCATATACTTGTAGATGTCATTAATCATGTCAGCCAAACATGATTCATGCCTTCCTAACCTTTACCATCAACAGTAGCACATCCGAAAAATAGTCTGATACTCTGTCAGTCAGTTCTTCCTCTATTCTCACTGTCTTTCAGGAATCCGGTACTCAACTATTCATATCTTCTTCCTTGTCCATTATCAGAGGCTAAATTCTTGGAATATACTACTCAAGGTAGTCCTCTTGACTTCCCCAAATCTGCACTGCACCAAGACACTTCCTCTGAGAGATCCGGACCAATCTGTCAGACCTTGCCATATGCTCTGTTCTTGTTCACCGGACCACAACAATCTTTATTCAGACTTCCGGTAGAGACACATCATGACTTGCGGATATGTGGGATGACCTTTGTTGCCATCAATGACAACAACCATGAATCCATATAGTGTCTCTTGCCAACAACTTTTCCTAACATTCTCCCACTTGTTGAACACCTTGCAAGACCAAAGGGAGTATCAACACCATGATTTAATTGCTAGGGGCCGAGAGGCCCATAGACTCTAAACACCATATGAACATCTTTACACTCACATGTTTTGTCGAGGAATCTGTAACATTCGTCAAAGTGTCAACTTTCTCCAAGTTTACCTTCCCATCCTCTACCATGTCAAACAAAGTGGTACTAGAAATCAATATGCTTAGTCCTCATGTGGAAAGTAGGATTCTTTGCCAAACATATGGCACTCTGACTGTCACAACAAATAGTAATCTTCTCTGCATCAAACCTAACATCAGAACACAATCTCTTAAGCCAAATGGCTTCTTTACAAGCATGAGTTGTTGTCATCTACTTGGCTTAAGTAGTGGATAAAGAGACCACAGGTTATTGCTTACTCATCCAACTAATAGCACCACCAAACATAGTGAACACATAAGCATCGGTGGATCTCTTGTTGTCAATGTCACCTGCCCAATCTGAATCCATAAATCCACAAATACAAAGTGAATGCTAAGGTCCTATAGGATAACCATGATAACATAAGGAATACTCAGAAGTACCTCATAAATATATGAACACTCTCTTCACTACATCCCAATGTACCCATCTAGGATTAGCCATAAATCGACTAAGGACTCTCATTGCTTGGGCAATGTCTAGTCTAGTACAAACCATCACATACATCAAACAGCCAACTGCATAGCATAAGGAACTCTGCTTATATCCTCTATCTTAGAAGGAGACTTTGAACAATCTACAATAGATAACTTTGTCTCCATTGTAACATGAGCAATCAAAGGTCTGCAATCCACCATGTTGAATCTCTCCAACATAGTGTTAACATACTTACTCTGGCCTAACCAAAGTTTTATGTTTGCTCTGTCTCTTTTGATCTCCATCCCCAGAATGTACTAAGATGCCCCTAGATTTTTCATCTCAAACTATGCTAACAAGTGAGACTTCAAATCAGAAATCAAACTTTTACCATTCCCAATGAGTAATGTATCATCGACATACAATGCAATAATGAGAATGTGATCATTGTCAAACTTGTAATAAACACAATGATCTAATTTCAATCTCAAAAATCTAATACTCAACACAAAGGCATCAAACTTCTGGTACCACATCCTAGGAGACTGTTTCAAACCATACAAAGACTTTTTCAACTTACAAACCATATTTTATTTACCTTTCAACATGTAGTACTCTAGTTGTGACATATAGATTTCCTCCTCCAAGTCACCACGAAGGAATTTGTTGTCTTCACATCCATCTGTTCCATTTCTAGATCATACGCTGCTACAAGAGATAACAAGAACCAAATAGATGTCAGCTTGACAACGGGAGAGAAAATCTCACCATAGTCAATTCCCTCCACCTAAGAATACCCCTTCACAACCAATCTAGCATTATATTTCTCAACATTGCCATCTACACCAAATTTCTTTTTGAACACCCATTTGCATCCAACGGGGTTTCATCCTTGGATATCCTTCCATCCAAGTGGGAATGACCTTAAGTGGTAACAAGCTAAAGCCAAGCTCTGCCTAGCCACTATAAATAAATTGTGTTTGAGGCGAAAGCTTCATGCAACGAGTGCTGATTAGTTATACCGACAACCCTAAAACCCTCCAAGGTGCAACCCTTGAAGACTGGGAGACTCCATAACAAAGAGTAGCATTGCCGCATGTATAACCACTAGAACAGTTGCCCTTACTACTTATCCATTGTTTTAGAAGCCAAAATCCCCTATAAACCGGTGCTGGAAAGAGTGATTATCATCTTCCTAAGACGACTCACATACTTACAATTTAATAGTAGAGATAACAAAGAAATCCTAAGGTTTGCGAGCCTTGGGAACCCAAAACTTGGTGTACCAAAGAAGTTTGTACACTTGTAAGGGGGAGCCTGTGTCCCAAGTTCCTAAGTTATCTGCTTTGAATAGCATAGTTGGTGTAAAAACCAAGTGAGAATTCGGTTTATATTGCCCCTACCATCTTAGGATTTGTACTTGTTTTTTGTCAAAAAAGTTAAAATCTAAAAAAATTCATAAATCCTAAAAATATTCTTTATGTTTGTTGTATCTTTCTTGCCATAGTTGAAAAATTAAATAAAAAAGACCAACTTTCAGACAAAGAAAACCAAAAACATCAAAAAAGTGCCAAAATCAGTCAAAAACTACCTAAAAAAAAACACAGAGCTGCGCATTTGTTCACCCCTACTGCGCTTTTGTCCAATCCTACTGCACATCTGTCTATTGTTGCGTATTCATTTAATCCTATAGCTCTTTTGCCAATTCTGGTTGCGCATGCATATTTTACCAGAATGACACATTTATACTTTGTTCCTGCGCATATATTTTACATCGATCTTGCACTTTTGTTATCTGTTACTGTGCATTTGTCTTTTGTTATTGCGCTTCTATTCTTGTGCATCCATCACAGTGTGCTATTCCATACATTTACTGAGAAAAATAATTATCTTTTAAAGCACCCATTTTAGCCTTGTTTCAGTTTCCCAAATCAGATTTACCATGCAGCCGCTTCTCCCGTCCTTTTTTCATGTCATACCCTCTTTTCTATTGGACATTTCACCAAAACACTTCACCAAACTTCCCAAAATCAAACCAAGTATCAAAACCAGGTTAGTGCAAAGTAATTCTAGATCATATCAGCCTCAAACAAACCTAGCAAGTCTCCACTATCAAGGATCTATCATCCTTCTCTCTGAACTTCACTAGAAGCTTGTGCAAAACTAGTCTATATTAGGTAATTGGATTCCAATCATCCTTACTTTTGGGTACCCTTTTGTATCAACCATCTTGTTTAACACCATTGGTCTAAGAAAACCCTTGTTCAAACCTCATCACCACAAGTATCCCCTTCATCACAACCTCCTAGCACACCTTGTCAAAGCTTCCAATCTCACACCACCCCATCCCAAATCGCATTGCATGATCCTAACTAGATCCCAAAAACAAAAACAACTTCAAATGGCGAACACATCCAACAAAATTGTCCCATCCCCTCATGACAATGATGAGGAGATTTCTCATGAGGACATTCTACAAGCCCAACAAGACCGAAATTTCCAATGCATGATGAGCAAAGTGCTCAATCAAGACCCTAACAAATTCTTTCTTCACCTAGCAAACCAAGGAGTTAAGATCCCCAAAGACTTTGATGTCAACGCGTTAAAGGAAACCGAAGAAGAAAGAATACAGAAGGATAACACATGAGAGGAAAGAACCATAGACGAAGGCAAGACGACCATTGACTCTACAAACCCTTTAGGCTTATTCACTCAACAAATCCAAGCCTTGCAACAACAGTTCGCAGACATTCAAATAGGAGCATCAACAAAACATTATTCTCTAGAGGATATTTTACCATATCCTTTTGACAAGACCTTGATCATGATACCTTTCCCCTCAAAGTTTGAGGTACCAAAATTTGACAAATATGGTGGAAAGGGTGATCCAAGAGACCACGTCAGAGAATTTAGTGCAGCATGTCTTGAAGTCACCCACAATGACACCTATCTCATGCAACTATTCGCAAGGAGCTTGGGAGGACAAGCTATGGAGTGGTTCTCTTGACTACCTCCCGGCATTCAAACCTTCAACAAACTAGTGGACAAGTTTGTCACGCACTTCTCCTACAACATTGAACACGACATCTCACTGTTAGATCTTTGTAACACTAAACAAAAGGGTGGAGAATCTTTCGCCTCTTTCTTACAAAGATGGAGACAATTGGCAAGTAAATGTTTGCATCAAATGCCAAAAAAACAAGTGCTTGAAATGTTTGTCCACAACCTACATGTTGACCTAAGCTACCAAATTCAAATCCAATGCCCTACTTCTTTTAGTAAGGTCATTGAGATGGGTTTACTCATTGAAAAGGCTTTGATAGCAAAAGGTCAAATCAAACTTTACAAGGACACTCCTAGTGCAAATGTCAACAAAGATAAACCGTGATTTTGGACTAAGAACAAGAACATCGTCAATGATGGAGTGGTTGATGCTAAAGTAGCAGCTCCCAAACAACCAATTTTCAACCTCTTAGGAGCCTTAAACAATGCAACATCAAGCAAACCTGCATCAAACGAACCGAGACAACGGTACAATTACCTCCTAGCTGAAAATTTACACCACTGGGGGAGTCGTATGAGTCTGCCTTGAGAAAGTTGATGGCAAACAATGAGATCACCCTTCCCGCCACAAGCGACTATGAACCGACAGTCAAATCTTCTTGGTGGAAGGATGTCGATTTCTGTGAGTACCATAGGGGAAAAGGACATAAAACCAATGACTGTATTCATCTGAAAAATGTCATAAAAGACTCGTTAAACCTAAATCATGTCAGTACAGAACAAGGATCTACTTCTTAACCATGACAGACAGAACAACAACCAGCAAAATCACAATAATGGGAACAATGATGCAAATTACACAAACGTGCCATTTGAATACACCGTTAACCGCATATCAGAGCATATCCTGCAAATCAATGTTCCCATGTCTGACACACAATCAGATTCCAGTACTATCTTTGATTGCCCTATCACCACCACCAGTGAAAAAATCACCTTGCACACACTCCCTCCAAGGCCTGGTTCAAGATGCGGAGGATCAACAACTAATGGAGGATCCTCACACACCTCACTAAAGGCAAGGTCCATCGATCTTGTGAAGATCGAGGACAGATTTCTTCTCTTCTAAAGATGCAAATAAATTTTCCTTGGGGGAAGAGTGCTTTGAATTGCTATTGGAATAAATAATGATAGAGGGTTGATCGGTGCTAACAACAGGAACACAAGCACTGGTGACGAATGGTGGAGAAGAGGTCCCCACAACTAGAATAGATGATGTAGAAGGACTTGGAGGAGGCGAAGGAGGCATGTGCTTTGGCTTGCAGCAGGGTGGAGTGGGACAGTGTTCATGCTTTCATTTTGGCAATGGGCGTCGAACATCTATAACAATGGTGGTGAGACATAGGATATCAGGGATCACTTGATGTAGGGTACCCTGGAATGTAACAAACTTTGATAAAGTGGCACCGAAGATGACGCCAATGTTGGGAAGATTCAAGGGTTCATCAAAGGGTGACATGTCAGGGATGGATGGAAGGATGGGGCTCTCCATAGAGGGAGCAAGGACTACTTGAACTTGATTAGGGTTGCATTCATCGCACTCAATTGGTGGAGATGGGTGTGGGTAACGAAAAGGAATCACGCGAAGGAGAAAGAGTAGGAGACCAAGAAGGTGGACCCAAATCTGGGGTTGACCACATGGGAGAAGGATGTGTGGGAAGGGGTTCATCTCCTTCTGCATGCTCATGAGTTGTAGTGCGTTAGTGACAATTGCGATCTCTCACAAGTTGATTACACCAAGTGTAAGCCAAAGTGTTGATAGGAGGAACTATGGAGTCTCCTAACACGGCCTCCTTTTCTTCCATCACTCTAGGAGTAAGAGGAACTAAAGGAGCCACCAAAGGTTGGGGTACTGTCATGGGAGGGTCTCTCAATGTGGGCTACCTTTCTTGAGCCATCAAAGGGGTTGGAGGAACATAGGCCACCACTGAAGATTGGGAGACTAAAGGGGAGGGGTCTCACAACATGGGTTGCTTTCCTCGAGTCCCTGAAGAGGTAGGAGGAATAGGAGAAACCACTGAATGTTGTGGAGGTTTGGGTTGTACCAGTCGTGTACCTCTAGGTCTTGGGTAAGATGTTGGAGGTGGGACTTCCATGTATATTCCAAACACTTAGGGATAAGGAAGGTCACTTGATTCGAGCTGTCTTCCCTTCTCTACCTATGGGATAGGAGGAGGGATAGAGGTCGCCACTAGACATCAATGAACTGTAGGGGTCGCAGCTAGTCGGGTCAAGGAGGAGGAACCGATAGATAATTGAACTATGCGATTTGCTTTGAACTTCTGATATGAAAGAAATAGGAAATCATTACATGGTCACAATGGCTCAGTCGAGGTCAACCAAAAGTAATCCAAGGAGAAATTACCTCGTAACGCAAGAGGTTTGAACCCACTATGATATATAGTGTGAACCTGACTGTCGTGAGGGAATTTCAAGCACTTGTGGATCATAGAGGGGACCACTCTCATGGAAGAGAACCACGAATGGCCCAACTTCACACAAAATTGTTCAGAGGTAGGGATGATGGAAAAAGGAACATTCAGGGTTTTTGGTCCAACGCAAACAGAAAGAGTAAGCAAACCCATGGTTTGGTGAGAAGACCCATCATGTAAATGTATCTAGACTTCTGATTTCTCATACTTATCCTAATAGAGTTCATGCACATATAAAAATTCCTTCGTGATTACGTTCACCGTACACATAGGGTCAATTAATACACCCTTGTTGGAATTTTCATTGACTAAGGCGGTGATGTGAAGAGGTCTTTCATAGACATGTATGGGTGCATCAATGGGCGTAAAGGCTTTTTACCAAACCACACCTCCATAAGTGTCTTATCAATGAGCGCTAATGTAGGAGACATGTTGACCAGGTAACAAGCAGTAGCAACAACTTCAACCCAAAACTTTTGTTCAAGGCTAGCTCCACTTAGCATACTCCTTGCCCTCTCTACCAACATTCTATTCATCCTCTCTGCAAATCCATTCTTCTGAGGGGTATATGGATTTGTGTTGTACCTCTCAATCCCCTGTTCTTTATAGAACTTGTTGAAATCTACTGAACAAAACTTACCACCGTTATTAGTCCTCAAACACTTAATCTTTCTATCCTTCTCATTATCAACAAGAGCTTTGAACTATTTGAATCTACTAAAGACTTTATATTTGCTTCTAAGGAAATACACCCATGTCCTTCTACTGTAATCATCAATGAATGAAACAAAGTAAACAAATTTTGAAATCAAAGGAACATTAACAGGACCAACCACATCGGAATGAATCAAGTCCAACACCTCAGAAAATTTGTGAGAACTAGAATAAAATTAAACACGGGTTTGTTTTCCATAAATGCAATGTTCACATAAATCAAACTAAAGATTACAGTCATTCATACCCTCAACAAGATTTTTATTTTTTAGGGTCCTCAAACCCTTTTCACTAATGTGACCAAGCCTTTGGTTCCATAACATTGTCTTCTCAGCTGGAAGTTTCATCTCCATAGAATGAACACCCTTAGATACCTGTTGTCACTTGGATTTGCACCTTGTGTTGGAGAGGTTTAACGGTCTTCCAGGTGTGGGACCCTGCAAGGAGGCCAAATCTCTAGAGAGAGGCTGATTCCTTTGCTAAATAAGGGATTCAACTATTCCTAAGACTAAACCTAATCTATCCACTGTTGAAGAAAAGAGGAAGAGGGATAAAACTAATACACTAGATTTGAATGTAAAAGCTCTCACAGAACTGTAAATGCACAAAATAACTAGATACAACTGATAAACTTACATAGATCTAGCTGGTTCTAATAGAGGTAAGAAGCATAATAGAATTGTAAGGAACAAAGCATTCACATATAGATCGATCCTAATTTACATAGTGATAAAAACAACATGAAGAGGTGAAACACAATATGTATTTCATTAAGAAGGCACGGTTACAGCAGAGGGCTCTATTTTTAGTACAAAAAATGTCTCTACATCCAACTCTCATTACATCCTACAAATATGCATATATAGCAATTCAATACATTGACCTCAGTCATTTCACAATTAATTCACCCCATGGGCATGTGAGAAAATATCCATGCAAAAGGAATGTCTTCCTGTAGAAATTCAATGCAAAAAAATATCTTGGATCATGTAGTAGCTTAGCAGATATTTGTGTCTTTGATGAAAGTAGCTAATTCATCAACCTGCAACAATAAATGAAAAAATATCTATAGATGGGATAGTTGAGCATATCATATCTGCATTAATGGCAGATGAGTAAAATCACAAATATTTTCCCTCCAAAATCCTCTTGTATAGAGCTTTTACAACACTTTAAATATCTACATTTAGATATTTAAAGTTTACAATACATTACAAACTCTATTTTTTCTGATTTCTTACTTTTCTAGAAAATCTGGCCTGAATTTTGCCTTGTTGGCCAAATCTACTTACTATTAACTATCCAATTTTGCTCTCTGCATTCTCTCATCTTTATCGGCAACTTTGTCTTTTTTTGAACTATGGCCTATTGTTTTATTTTTGCTCACTTTTGCCTTATCGGCAAAAAGTCATTCTTTTGAACTTTGGTTTGCTTGTCTTTTCTTCTTCTTTGTCGGCAAAAACCCATTTTACCAAACTTTGCTTTGCTTGCTCTTTTTGCCTTTATCGGCAAAACTATCCTTTTCTGAACCCTGGCTTGGCTACACCTTTTTGCGTTATCGGCAAAATGCATCATCAGTGAACTTTTGTTCTTTGGTCACTTTTTGCCTTTGTCGGCAAAATCATCATATCTCAAACCAAGCCCTGCAACCAACTTTTACCTTTATCAGCAAAAGTTTGCTTTCACAAACTTTGCCTCTTGGCCTTGCTTTTCTTTCTTATCGGCAAAAGTCTAATTTGCCGAACCAACAATACCTTAGCCAAATTTGCCTTCTTCTTTGTCGACAAATTGCCATGTTGGTGAACTTTATGAATTCTGAACTTTCGAAAAGTTCGGTCTTTGCCCGATTTGCCGATAGAAGGGGCCTTACACTTATTTACTTAGTCAATTTTTTTGTTTCCAATTTTGCCTTATCAACAAAATGTTACCTTTTCGAACCAGCTCTCCTTGTCGGCAAAACTCACCTTTGTCGACAAATTTTCCTTAGCCGCTTCTTCACTCTTCTTCTGCCTTATCAACAAAATTCCCATCGACAAAACCTTGAAATCTCAAACCTTTAAAGCCTTAGTTGATTTTGCTTTTATCAGCTCTTTTACCATTTCACAAACCTTTCCCTTTATCGAGAAATCACCAGTCGGAGAACCAAAGAATTTTTTAAACTTTTGGAAAGTTCACAACTAGGAAAAATCACCGATAAAGGCATCCTTTCCTTTGCTTTTGCCTTAGCTGCATTTTGTGTTAGTTCATGAATCTGCAACTTTGTTGACAAAGGCCAAAAGAGGGGCAAAAATTAAGGCAAAAGCTTCAAATTTTCTAGGTTTTTCTGGGTTTTTTCGTAAGGATTCTCTAGATGAATTTTCAGGGATTTTTACAAGGCAAAACATTAGAATTTGAAGGTTCCAAGGCTTGTAGAGTTAGATTTCAAGGGATTTCAACAAGATTTTTGAGTTGGGCTATTTGACTCTAGGAAGAGGAAAATAGGTCAACAGTACCCAGAAAGCACGACCATCAGAAGTAGATGCAACAGTCCTCTTTGCTGCTAGTTCCAATGGTGAGGATGAAGACTCTGAAACTCTCTTCTTCGAAACAGAGGCACTATTGCATTGAACCGCACATGCATCAAGCTGAAACATAGTGCCAATCCGAACACCCTTATCCAACACCATAGATCATCTAGTCATCTTGCATCCTCCATTTGAGAAAACAACTTGCACACCCACACCATTCAACTTACTTATAGAAAGAAGGTTCCATGCCAAACTAGGGATATGGAGAACACCATTGATTCCCTTCACTCATTCATCAGGGAATCGAATCAAGACTCTTCCACGACCAATAATCTTCAGGTGAGAATCATCACCCAAGTACACCTTTCCACCATCGTATTCTTCATACTTCGGAAACCAACCCTGATGCGAGGTCATGTGAAAAGATGCACCAGAGTCAATAAGCCACACATCCTCAGATGCATGTGTTTCAAGGGAAGATTGACAAATGCTTCTTCTTCATCTTGAGAGGACTTGTCAGAATTCTAATCATAGTTCTTCTTTTTCTTTTTCTCCTCCTTGCACTCCTTGCAGAAGTGACTAGGTTTACCGCAGTTCCAACACAGAGACTTGGACTTTCTGAGAGACTTAGATCTCCCATGGGATTTGGATCTTCCTCTTTCTTCCTTTTTCTTATCCTTTTTCTTTCACTTCTCTTTAGATCTACCATGAACTGCAAGCGCCTCCTTAGCCGATTCGGAAGACTTTCTCTACATCTCTTCAGACAACAATGAAGAAACCACTTCATCCATATTGAAGGTGGTAGTGGTACTCCCAATGGCCATAACAAGGCGGTCCCATGAATCTGGTAAGGAACACAGTAATGTCATACATCGATCCCCCTCCACCTTCACATTAACAGAGGTCAACTGGGCAACAAGCATATTGAATGTATTCAGGTGATCATCGACAGATACTCCATCTTCCATCCTTAGAGAATACAATTTCTTTTGCAAGAATAACTTGTTCACCATGGATTTAGCCTGATAAACGTCTCCAAGTTTCTTCCAAAGATCTTTTGCTTCATGAATATTCAGGAGTATTGAATCAACCAAACAAAGTCTTATCAAACTCTTAGCCTTTTGATCTTTGAGATCCCAGTCTGCTTGAGAGATTGTCGTTGTTTTGTACCAGATATGGTATCCCATAAATCCTAATCTACAAGCATGTCCTCCATTTTGAGTTTCCACAACTTGAAATTATTGCCATTAAACTTCTCTATCTCAAACCTCCCAGATGTGCTCGCCATCTCTTTCCTGCAACAAAGATTTCAAAATCCTTTGCACAAGCTCCCACTCAAATGAAGATCAACTCAAAAAACCCTCTACCCAACATATAGAACCTAAGGTGATCAGGCTCTGATACAAATTGAAAGGAAGCAAGGTATGCAAAAAATGCTTCCTATACTGATCTGTTGAGGAAAGATTTATGCAAATTTTAACTTTTACAGTTACAGATTAAGATGCACATTAATAGAATGATAATAACTACATTCAAATGCAAAACTCACAACACAAGATATATGTGGGGAAAACCCTTTCAGGTAAAAAACTCCACACTCCAAAGCCACCCAATATAGTATTCAGGAATCGAGAAGATTACAATATACTTGCAAAGCAAGCTTTTACAGGATTATAACCAACTAGAGATCCAGGAGGTAACTCAACATCTATAAGACTCTTACACACAACCTCCATCTCAAGCTCCTGATATATAAGAGATACAATACAGTAAACAATCAACGGTAATTACAAAACCATGAGCCAAAACCACCAAAAAGTGGAGCCAAAATTATCTCCAATAAAATATGCCTTGTGATGTGCCAAAACACGTGTAACTCTCCCCTTTACAACTCTTTTAAGTGTCCAACACATTTTTACATTTACAAAAAAAGAAGGTCCAACTTTTGGAGGCCATAACTTTTCATTCGGGTGTCCGATTGATAAACCATTTAATGCGTCAGAAAGCTCGTGAAGAGATCTATCACAATATAACCCACTTCATTAGATGACAAATTTTAGGATGTTTAGGGACCTCTAAGTGCCTCAAAACTGAGTTTGAAACCTTTTTTGGCAGTTTCAAAAAATAGAAACTTTAATATCTCGCAATCTAGATATGATCTTGAGTCGAAACTCACCCAAGATGTTTACTTAGCAGTTCCACACCTTTTGGGAAAAATTTCATGTCAATGAGAGGTCAAATGTAGAGTTACTAAAAATAGTAAGTCTTACCATTTTTAGCCCTTTTGGAAACTTTGAAAGTTCTAGGCCATTCTCCAAGATAAAGGGTATTCAAAAAGACCAAAACTGGGAAGAATAATAACCTTTCGAAGTTGCAAGGTTGAGACACTTTTCCTAACAACTACCGCACTAACAAAGGCTATACCAAATTTTAATTCTGACAAGGAAAACTACATTGCAAAGAGCATCGTGACCACAGACAAATTTATAATATAATTTTTAGTTTGACTTATAGATAGGAGAAGCTCCAAGTAGCAATATTATTATATAATTCAATTTACTTTATCCTACAATCTAAACTTTGTAAGGATTATAGAATGCATGGAACACTTTATTTACAGAAATCATAGTAGCCTATTTGTGTTTTCTCTACCCAATTAAAAAATTGGATGTTTTTACACAGAGCATCTAGATAATGATATTTTAAAGCCCAATCTTGCTTTGTTTCTCAAGCTAGTTTGTTTTTGTGTCCAACAATTTAATTAGGTTGTAGAAAGGTTTAAAGAATAAGTACCCTATCTTTCAACGAACTCAATTTTCTTTCTCAAGTGTTAAGTACCTAAGTAATTTAAAAAACATGTATAATGTATCCTAATAGCTTCTTAGTATCACAAATGAGATACCACAAATCTCATTGTTTCAACAACTTGCTTTGGCTTAGATGTTATTTTTGCATATGCATCAATCTTGTACACTTCCTGTAGACAACCACTAGTATGTCATATCACATAGAATGACAATTGCTTGGAACATATAGAATTGTATAGATTGTGATTTGCTTTGTGTAAACAATATAGTATTTTCAAAATGACATTATCTCAATTACTTCTTGAAATAGAGTTCGTCATTTGAAGAACAACAAAAATGGGTCAAGCAGATGTTGGGATATGAATTTGAGATCATTTACAAGAAAGAAACGAGGAATATTGTGGTTGATGCTCTATCTAGGAGGGATGAACCCATAGAGTTCCTATTTAATGCTATTTCCATATTGTAGACAGATTAGGTGGATGAGGCATGAGACAAATGGGCGAAGGACATGGATACTCAAAATCTCATTCAAAAACTCCAACAAGATTCTAATGGGTTAGACAATTTTGAATGGAAAGGAGATGCTATATGGTACAAGGACATGTTGTGCCTATGTAAGAACTCAACCCTTAAGCTGAAGGTTTTGGCAGAGCTCTATGCTTCTCTTGTAGGTGGGGATTCAAGTTTCTCATAGACTTATTAAATATAATCAAGTAGGATTATTTTAGGATGGGCTCAAGGGGGATGTCCAAAAATTTGTGGTAGAATGCATGGTATGCTAGTAGAATAAATGAGAGATAATTAATGTTAGAAAAGGTGTCTCAACCTTGCATCCTAATATTAAGAACAAAAGATGCAATTTTAGGCTATAGAACAAAAAACTTAATTTATGGGCTATAAAGGTCATTTTTGGATGCGTTGTAATTGGTTCCCTTGTTATGGGGACATAGATCTCTTAAAACTATATAATTTAAAAAAAAAGGGCTCAATCAACTTCTTGGATCAAAACTTATGTCCTTCAAAGGTTGGACCTCCCACATAAAAAATGTAAGAGCATCTATGGTACATAAGAGAGTTGTAAGAGGAAGTTACACTTGTTGACCAACTTGTGACACATGTTATAACATGTCATAAGGCATATTTGAATGGAGACAATGGAGCCAAAATAGAGCACCCATGTTGGTGAGTGGATTATGACGAGCTTATGGCAGGTGGAAGGAATATGTTATTTTTAGCCTATAGACTCATCTTGGAAATTGGACGTTAGATTTTTAACTAGAGATTTAGTTACCACATTTTTGGTGGTTTTAGCTCATGGTTTCCTAATTATTATTTGATGGTTTCATGTATTGCTTCTTCTATTTATTAGGTGCTTGAGATGGAGGTTTGCATATGAGTTTTGTAAGCACTTTTAAGCTACCAGAATTGCTTTATATCTCTTGCTAGTGATATTCCTGTAAGGGCATATCCATGTGATTGCATTGTAACCTTTGTTACTGATAATACAATTGGTTCATGCTTTGGAGTGTGGGGTTTTTCTCTTGAAAGGGCTCCCCCCATGTAAACCTATGTTATGGTATAATTTTGATTGAGTATTTCCCTTATAACTGCAAAGATTTAATTTACTTGCACATACCCCTCCTCAAAGATTAGATTAGGAAGTATTTTTGCACTTTTTCTTCCTTTCATTTGGTATTAGAGCTTGATCACCTTTGATTCTAGGTGTTAGGGATAGGATAAATTTTATACTAATCTTGGATTGAGTGGGAGCTTACATAAAAGGAGATCGTGTTGCAATAAAAATGATAAGCACAACAAGGATAGAAATGGAGAAGTTCATAGGCACAAACTATGAGCTTTGGAAGCTCAAGATGGAAGATATGCTCGTGGATAGAGATCTATGGGATATTGTGTGGACACCTAAAATTATCCATCACCTAGACATCACCTTGTATCACTTTTGACACCTAATCCCACTTATGACATCTAATCTCCTTGTCGACATCATCTTGCGACACTTTGTGAGATCTTTCATCCTGGGACTATCCTTTTCCCAAATTAATTAAATAAATTATAGTTATTTAATTAATTTAATCCATTTAATCCTCTATCCCAAATTAATTAAATAAATCATATTTATTTAATTAATTTATCCATTTATCCTCTTAGCTAAATTAATTAAATAAATCCTATTTATTTAATTCATTTTATCCTCACACATGACCCCTCTCCAATAATTAGTTAATTCTATTATTTAATTAATTATCTCCTATTTTGTCCTCATCCACTTGAACAAAAGTCAAACTACCTTTTAATCTTATCCATCCATTTCAAAACAACACCTTTTAATCTTGGCCATTCACATAAAAGAAGCCTTAGAAATTGTTATCTGATCCCTAATGTTGTCTCTACAAATCTCCATTGTTGATTCAACCTCTTAATCCTAACCCTTCATCCTTCATATCAAGCCTCTATAAATCAAACCCTCATCCTAAGCTATTCAGATAACAACATTCAAGTATTATTATGCTACAAAATTCTGAGCAATCAACATCATATCATATCATTGAGATATCTAGGTTGCATTTGGGTGCACGCTACCTCCACTCTATCATGTTAGAAGGAGAGGTAAAAGGTAAATATTAGGATTTTATGTTTTTATCTTCATGTTTCTAACCTTTTCATCTTTTCTATCCTTCATTTGGCATGCCCAGTGGGGCACCCGTCCCTAGATCTAAGCTTCTTTACAGGTTTATGTAACCTTTTGTTGTAGGTTTAAGCTCATATTGGGGGAGATCTGGGGGTAACCTATTGCAGGAGGCCTCCTACACCAAATTTGACCTCACCATTGTGTTCAGGGTGACTTGTAGATGAATTTTGACATAAAACAAGTCATATTTTGAAGATTTTTTTTTTTGAAAATTTTTGAATTTTTTTTAGCTTACGGATCTATACGGATCCATACTGTACGAACCCTATTGTATGACTTTCTGGTTGTTTGCAGACTCTCGTAAATCTATCGTAGGTTGCCTGCCTTGTTGTTCACCAGCCTTATTGGTTATTAACCGTAGGTTGTGGCTTTTTATCCATAGGGTTTGTATGGTTTTATACGTTGATTTAAATCTTTTCGACAGGGTTTACATATTCGTTGATGCTTTATCCATTGGTTTGATAATTCTTATCCATAGGTGGTTGGAGAGGATTTTATTATCCACACGTCCTAGACTTCCCACCCTCCATCGCAGTTGAAAATTTGTTGGACGACTATTTAAAATTTCCTACCCTTCACTTTACCCTCGTGGACATTAGCAGAGATGAGTGCTAGGTAGAGCTCACAAAATGTGCAAATATAGTTTCCTTTTTTTATCCTAAAAACCATTGCATCCCTTGATTGCACCTTTAAGATTGATAAAAACCTTATTAAATTTGGTTAAAAGTATATGTAATCTTGCAGCAACTATTGGGATTAAATGGTTTCATGTTATTAGTTTTTCTGACAAAAATTGCAGAAATACAATTTTGAGTGCAAGAATCTTTCCAATACAGAAAACGAGGTCTTTAGGGAGCTCCACAAATGCTTCTGGCAACTCTAGAGATCAACAAAAGCTCTAGAGATGCTCCTAGGAAGCTCCAGAGTTCAATAGCAGAAGTAATAATAGAAGCTCTAGATATGCTACCAACACTCAAGAATTCTGTAAAAGATGTTGAAGATTTTGGAGAAGATTGCAACTTAATGTACCAGCTCACATTCCACCTAGATTCTTGGGAGATAAGTTGACCACCCTTCCTAATGTTGTTGACTTAGTTGGAGAGAAGAAGCTACAGTTGACTATTTTTGCATGAGCGTAAAAGTTGCCAGAACTTATTATTTTTGTATACACCTAAAATTGGCTCATGTCGAACTAAATAAATATTTTTAATATTTATTTTAAATTCTTATTCTTCTATCAATTAAATAAATATTCTAATTTATTTGATTGGTTCTTTATTCCAAAATTAAATAAAAATTATTTTATTTAATTAAATCCCCTAATTCTTCTGATGTCTCATCTAATTAAATAATTTTAAATTATTTAATTAATCTCAAATTCATATATCCTAAGTCCAAATTCCATAAATCCACATCACCTTTCCACCTCACCTTGTTGCACATGTAATTAAATATTTTAATATTTAATTAGCTAATATTGTTGGGAATTAAGGTGTCTCAACCTTGGTAATTTCTTGCATTTATTATTTGTAATATATTTATTTATTTAGCCTATGTTGTAATTTTGTTGGACATCCTATTTTGTCATTTAGTGTGAAGTGGCACAGTGAGTTGTCATTCCACTTGTAATATGACTAGGATGGTCAACTCACTCCATGTGGAGATAGGTTTCCCCTTTGTGTGGTAGAGGTTTTCTGCCGTGTGTCGGCATCTTGACTAGTGTGTAAGTGAATCTTGACCGAAATAGTTATGACAGATTCCTATGACAGAATCTATGACGCGTAAGAGTCGAAAATGAAATGTTCTATGACAGGTGAAGACATGTGTCACAAGGCATCTTGGAAGAAGGCATCTTTAGGCACCCCAAGGAGGGTTATGACATGTAAGAGAATATGCTATTTTTAGCCTGTGTATGACAGATTCTCCTACAGCTATAAAATATGACAATTATGACAGATTCTATGACAATCGTAAGAGTATCTGTCATAGCCCAACTTGGGAATAGGTGACCTCTTTGGGATGAGGTGATATGACAAGTGTCATGAACACCCTGCAGTGTTGGACAAGTGTCCCTAGGCGTGGATTTTGGGCCATGAGGCCATGTTGGATGCCCATCTCAAGATAGGCTCATTTTTGTCTTGTAACTTCTTTATAAACAGGTGTTTTGAGAGGAGATGTAGTATGTGATTGGCAGGTATTGTTATGCTGCTAGATTGTCTCCAGATACGAGTGTCGAAGACTCTTGAGAGTTTGCATTGCAAGTGTATTGTAAACCATTACAGTTTTGATAATACATTGTGCAGATTTTGGAGTGGGGTTTTTACCCGATAAGGGTTTTCCCCACATTATATCTTGTATCTCTCTTCTTCTATCTTACATTCTTATGTTGTGTATTGTTGCAATATCTCCATTGTTGTGTTAAACATTCTATAATTGTAAAGGTTAAAAAGAATTTGCAGTCATCTCTCCTCATTAGATTAGTGTAGGAAGTGATTTTTGCACACCTAGCTTCCTTTCAGTTGGTATTAGAGCTTGATCACCTTTGGTCCTTGTTGTTGGGTAGGGGTTTTTTGAGCTAATCTTAGGTTTAGTGGGAGCTTTGTGCAGAGTATTTTGTAATCTTGTTGCAGGAAGGAGATGGTAGGCACATCCGGAAGATTAGAGGTGGAGAAATTCAATGGCACAAATTTTGAGTTATGGAAACTTAAGATGGAAGACATGCTTGTTGATCGAGACCTATGGGAAATCATATCCGGTGTAAAACCAACTGCAATGGCACAAGCTGATTGGGATCTCAAAAATCGGAAGGCTAAGGGTCTCATAAGACTTAGACTAGCTGATTCTATCCTGTTAAATGTCCATGAGGAGAAGACCATGAAAGACCTTTGGAAGAAGCTTGGAGATGTTTATCAGGCCAAAACCCTGGTGAACAAGCTTTTTCTGAGAAAGAAGTTGTATTCTCGAATAATGGAGGATGGAGGATCTATTGCAAATCACCTGAATGTTTTCAACATGTTAGTTGCACAGCTGACATCCGTTGGTGTGAAGATGGAGGGGGATCATTGTATGACCTTGCTTTGTTCTTTGCCGGACTCATGGGATCATCTTGTTATGGCTATTGGGAGCACCACATCCACTTTCAAAATGGATGAAGTGGTATCTTCGCTGTTATCTAAGGAGATGCGGAGAAAGTCTTTTGAAGCAGCCAAAGAGGCTCTTGCGATTTGTGGAAGACCCAAGGAGAAAGGGAAAAAGAAAGACAAGAAAGCTGAGAAGGGTAGATCTAAATCCCGTGAGAGATCCAAATCTCATGGAAAGTCCAAGGCTCTCTATTGGAACTATGGAAAAACTGGGCATTTCTGAAAGGAATGCAAAGAGGAAAAGAAAAAGAAGAAGAAGAAGAATGCCCCAAATTCAGATTCTGACAAGTCACAAGATAATGGTGATGCCTTCATTGCAGCCCTAATCACCCGTGCATCTGATGATATCTGGTTGATAGATTCTAGTGCATCATTCCACATGACCTCGCATCAAAGTTGGTTCACAAAGTATGAAGAGTTCGATGGTGGACGAGTGTACCTGGGTGACGATTCTCATCTGAAGATTGTTGGTCGTGCAAGAGTCTCAATCTGATTCCCTGATGGACGAGTGAAGGGGATCACTAAGGTTATGCACATCCCAGGCTTGGCACAGAACCTACTTTTTGTAAGTATGTTGAATGATGCAGGTGTGCAGGTTGTCTTTTTGAAGGATGGATGCAAGATGACTAGAGGATCTATGGTGCTTGCAAAGGGTACTCAGAGAGGTACTCTATTTCAGATGGAGGCATGCACTTCACAGTGCAATAGTTCTTTTGACTCGAAGAAAAGATTTGCAGTCACTTCATCCCCACCATTTGAACAAGCAGTGAAGAAATCTATTGTAACAAATTCTGATGGTAGTGCATCTTGTGTACCCAAGGGTGCTCATGCTTTGGAAGTTAAGCTTCTTGCTAAAAAGACAATGTTATGGCATATGAGATTTGGTCACATTGGTGAGAAGGGTCGTAGAACCCTGAAAAATAAAAATCTCATTCAGGGGTTAAATGATTGTAATCTCGAGTTTGACTTTTGCGAACATTGTATCTATGGAAAGCAAAACTGTGTTTAGTTTTACTCTAGTTCTCACAAGTCTTCTGGTGTATTGGACTTTATTCATTATGATGTGTTCGGTCCTGTTAGTGTTCCTTTGATTTCTAAATCTATATATTTTGTATCTTTTATAGATGATTACAGCAGAAGGACATAGATTTATTTTCTCAGAAGAAAGACTGAAGTCTTTAGTCGATTCAAAGAGTTTAAAGCTTTTGTTGAGAATTAGACTAGTAAAAGATTAAGTGTTTGAGAACTGATAATAGTGGTGAGTTTTTTTCGGTAGAGTTCAATAAGTTCTATAAAGAGCAAGAGATTGAAAGACATAAGACAACTCCATACACCCCGTAGCAAAATGGAGTTGCAGAGAGGATGAACAGGACATTAATGGAGAGGGCTAGGAGTGTGCTTAGTGGAGCAAGCCTCGAACAAAAGTTTTGGGCTGAAGCTGTAGCCACTGCTTGCTACCTGATAAACAGGTCTCCTACATCAGCTCTTGTTGGTAAGACACCTATAGAGGTGTGGTCTGGTAAGAAGCCTTCAATTAGACATCTTCATGTTTTTGGTTGTGAGGCATATGCACATGTGCCTAGGAAGAAATGGTCTAAATTGGAGAACAAGGCTGTTAAGTGTATTTTCATTGGCTATGGTGTCGGTGTGAAAGGATACAAGCTTTGGGATCCTGTGGCTGAAAAAGTGTTGTATAATAGAAGTGTTATTTTCAGAGAGCTAACACCTTCTCCCATTATTCTATAGCCAGAAGAAATAGGAAAGAAAGAGGATGTGGTTCAGTTTCTTTCTATCCCTGAGAAGATTGAATTGATAGACCTTGTGAGACCTGATGATGAGGAGAGCTCTAGCAGCTCTAAAAGTTTAGAAGAAGAAGCAGAACCTCAACCTGAGCCATTGAGGAGGTCTACACAAACGAGGAAGCAACCTGATAGGTTTGGTTATTCATTGCTTGATTCTAGTTATGCTTTTGCCTTGCTTACTAACACTGATGAGCCTAGAACTATGACAAAGGCTATGGGCATGAAAGATGCAAGTTCCTAGAAGAAATTTAGTGCAGATGGCAGTGCTGAAAAGTACAAGGCCAGACTGGTTACGAAGGGGTATTAACAAGTGGAGGGAATTGATTATGGTGAAATTTTCTCTCCCGTTGTAAAGCTAACATCTATTCGGTTCTTGTTATCTCTTGTAGCAGCTTATGACTTAGAGGTGGAGCAGATGGATGTGAAGACAACATTCCTTCATGGCGATTTGGAGGAAGAGATTTACATGTCACAACTAGAGTATTACATAGAGAAAGGTAAAGAAAATTTGGTTTGCAAGTTTAAAAAGTCTTTTTATGATTTGAAGCAGTCTCCTAGGATGTGGTACTTGAAGTTTGATGCCTTTGTGTTGTTGGTTGGATTTTTGAGATTGAAATCAAATCATTGTGTGTATTATAAATTTGACAATGATCGCATTCTCATTATTGCATTATATGTTGATGATATGCTATTAATTGGGAATGGTAAGAATATGATTTCTGATTTGAAGTCTCAGTTGTCAGCACAATTTGAGATAAAAAATTTAGGGGCAACTAGGTACATTATGGAAATAGAAATTAGAAGAGACAGAGCTAACAGAAAATTTTGGTTAAGCCAGAGTAAGTATGTGAAGACTGTGTTGGATAGGTTCAGCATGGCAGATTGTAGACTATTGTGTGTTGCTATTTCTTTAGGGATAAAGTTGTCTGTTAATGATTGTCCAAAATCTCCTAGTGAGGTGGAGGACATGAGCAGAGTACCTTATGCTAGTGTTGTTGGCAGTTTGATGTATGCTATGGTCTGCACAAGACTAGACATTACCTAAGCAGTGGGAGTCCTTAGTTGATTTATGGCTAATCCTCGATGAGTACATTGGGATGAAGTTAAGTGAGTGTTCAGATATTTGAGGGGTACTTCTAAGTATTTCACATGTTATCATGGTAATGCTATAGGACCTCCATATTCTATTTGTATTCGTGGATTCTGATTGGGCGGGTGACATTGACAGTAGGAGATCCACCAGTGCTTATGTGTTCACTGTGTTCGGTGGTGCAATTAGTTGGATGAGTAAGCGACAACCTATGGTTGCTTTGTCCACGACAGAAGTTGAGTATATGGCAGCAACTCATGCTTGTAAGGAAGCCATTTGGCTTAAGATATTATCTTCAGATATTAGTGTTGATGCAAGACAAATTATGATTTGTTGTGACAGTCAAAGTGCGATTTACCTAGAAAAGAATCTAACTTTCCATGCCAAAACAAAGCATATTGATGTACAGTTTCACTTCGTGCGAGACATGGTAGAGGATGGGAAGGTAAATTTGGAGAAGGTAGATACTTTGAAGAATGTTGCGGATGCATTGACGGAATCAGTAGGCATAGAGAAGTTCAGATGGTGTTCGGAGTCTATGGGCCTCTCGGCCTATAGCAGTTAAATCTTGTTATTTCTATTGGCTCTTACAAGGTATTCGACAAGTGGGAGAATGTTGGGAATTAAGGTGTCTCAACCTTGGTAATTCCTTGCATTTATTATTTGTAATGTATTTATTTATTTAGCCTATGTTGTAATTTTGTTGCACATCCTATTTTGTCATTTAGTGTGAAGTGGCATGGTGAGTTGTCACTCCACTTGTACGATGACTAGGATGGTCAACTCACTACATGTGGAGATAGGTGTCCCTTTTGTGTGGTAGAGGTTTTCTGCCATGTGTCGGCATCTTGACTAGTGTGTAAGTGAATCTTGACCGAAATGGTTATGACAGATTCCTATGACATAATCTATGACGCGTAAGAGTAAAAAATGGAATGTTTTAGTACAGGTGAAGACATGTGTCACAAGGCATCTTGGAAGAAGGCATCTTTGGGATCCCCAAGGAGGGTTATGACATGTTGTAAGAGAATATGCTATTTTTAGCCTGTGTATGACGGATTCTCCTATAGCTGTAAGATATGACAGTTATGATAGATTCAATGACAGTCGTAAGAGTATCTGTCATAGCCCAACTTGGGAATAGGTGAGCTCTTTGGGATGGGGTGATATGACAAGTGCCATGAACACCCTACAGTGTTGCACAAGTCTCCCTAGGCGTGGATTTTAGTTCACGAGGCCATGTTGGATGCTCATCTCAAGATAGGCTCATTTTTGCTTTGTAACTTCTTTATAAACGTGTGCTTTGAGACGAGATGTAGTATGTGATTGACATGTACTATTATACTGTTGGATTGTCTCCAGATACGAGTGTTGAAGACTCCTGAGAGCTTGCATTGCAAGTGTATTTTAAACCATTATAGTTTTGATAATACATTGTGCAGGTTTTGGAGTGTGGGGTTTTTCACTCGATAAGGGTTTTCCCCACGTTATATCTTGTCTCTCTCTTCTTTTGTCTTACATTCTTGTGTTGTGTATTGTTGCAATATCTCCATTATTGTGTTAAACATTCTGTAATTGTAAAGGTTAAAAAGAATTTGTTCTCATTTCACCTCATTAGATTAGTGTAGGAAGCGATTTCCACACACCTAGCTTCCTTTCAAATATTCCCTCATCCACATGTCATATTTCTCCTCAAGTCAGGTTAGTTAACTCATCAATCAAATCTATTAACTAATTAGTCATTTGAGTTCACTAGTCAAACTATTCTATTGACTCTCCAATCAACCCAGTTAACTGATCAATCATCTCAATTAACTCCTCAATCTATTATGTTATCTCCCATAATTCATGAAAGGAGCTTGGACACTTGTCCTCTCCTAATTCGCGCACATTCACTCAAGCTTTCTCAACCATACACCTCACAGGTAATTCCTCCAGTCATGGATCTATTGACACTTGGATTTGGTCTACCCTCAACCTATATAAGCAAGGTCTCCACACCCATTTGCATCCATCTAAGCTTTAGCAATCTTACTCTGCAGGAATCATACTAGTGTGCCTTTGGCAAAGTTATCTCCATTTGCATTTCCACAACCTCATTATCATAATCATCATCCAATCATGTCTCCAATCCATATCCATTAGTATTGCATTTGTAGTGTCATCTCCATGTCATAAAACACCTACCCAAGAGCATATCAAAGAGCCTTCAAACACGTCCATTGCTTCAACCCCATCATATAGTCCACAACCCCTTGAGCCTATTGAAAAATCTCCACCAATGAATCCAAGTCAAGATCCATCATCCCCTCATGTTGATAACCCTCAAGAACATGTCAAGCCTATGCAAGATCCTATCACTTCTATTCAAGTAACCCAAGAGGTATGTCAAGAACCTGATCCTAATCATGTAAAAACATCAAGTCCTAGTCCTAATCAAGATCAAATTACTTTCATTCCACCCATCCATAATGTTTATCTTTTCCATGATTAAGATATTACCTATGAAGAAGATATCCATGAACAACTTGATCCTATACCCATACATGAGGAAAAAACCCTAATCTAACCCATCCATAACCTATATCTTTTCTATGATCAAGATATTATCATTGATGAATGTTAGTGTGAATAGGGTTACTTTACTATCTAGCTCTTTCTTAGCTTGTTCTTCACCTTAGCTCTTTTCACACTAGGTTAAGCTTACTTAGGGACTTTTTCACTTTATCCCACATTGGTTGTGTATTGAGTCTCTTAGGTGGAATATCCTATATATACCCACCTCTTGCTCTCATATGAGCATCTCATTCTATTGTATTGCTTTGCATTCTCTTGAGTTGAATACAATTTATTTGGCTCATATTTGATTTCTATTTTTCTTTCTCTCAATCACTTGCATTCTTGGGTAGAAATCTAACATGGTATCAGAGCGGTTGTGAGTTGTGGGTTAGCATTTTTTTTAGAAATCTGAGAGTGTAGAGTTGTTTTTCGAAGCACATAAGTATGCTCTTCTCTTGCATCTTCTGATGATCTGGAGAAATAGAAAAGTGTGGAGAAAACTCTAGTTTCTGGGGGGTTCATATTTTGACCTACCAGTTGCAAGTTTTTTCATAGCTTTCTCAAGACTCTTTGAGCTAAAATCTAACAATCAGCTTGCATTTTATTTATTCTGATCAATCTCATAGGTTGCAACATGCTTTTTTTTGTCTTAGGTAGCTGATTCAGTCTTTGCATGCCATTTTTTGCTTGATGGGGTCATTTTTTGGTGCTAAAAATATTTTTTCATTAGAGTCACACCTTCTATAGATCACAAAGAAAAACGCCTTCTGGGTTTTGTTCGCAGCATCGAAAAACCATATGGGTATCTGTTAGTTTTTGCATACAGCTTATATATTTTGTAAAAATGACATCAGAAAGCTACAACAGACCCCCTCTCCATTGGCGTTTTAGAAATTGTAGTTCAACTTCCAAAGGCTGTAACTCGGGCTCCCGACCTCTGATTTGTGAGCTTCTTTTTTTTATTTTGGCTAATTTTTTGTGCTCTACATGTTGGTATAGTCATTTTTTGATTTTAGTGTATGAATTTTTCAGTAATCTCAGATTCTCACACCTGACTCTGCGTAGTTCCCATTTTTTAGACTTTCAAAAGTGCATAACTTTTGCATACAGCCTCGGATCGAGGCGATTCTTTTTTTGAAAGTGCATATTTTTTCATGTACTTCGTAGTGGTACTTCTAATTTCATTTGGGTTTGTTCCAAAATTGTAATTTCAGTATATATTCATTTTGTGAGGATTTGTAAAAGCATTGAAGTCAAGTCCACTCAGCGTTCTCTTGCTAGTGGCCATTATAACCGCACTACTTATAAAGTGCCAAATTATTTTTCTTGGGGGGGGGCTTCTTCATTGAGTAATTTAGGGGGGGTCTCTTGGTGTGATTGTGCTTGTGCAACTCCTTCTGCTCTTGCTCTCTTTTCTTTTCACAATGGGTAATGTTAAGTTTCCAGTGCTAACTCCATACAACTACAATACATGGAAACAAAATGCATGGAACTTCTTAATACAACAAGGGTACACACCCTATGTTGACCAAAAGATAACTGAACCCTCAGATGCTAAGGAAAAAATACTCTGGATGCTTGAACAAACAAAAGCTCTAGGTTGTCTTAGGAGTTTAGTTTCTTTGGATATAATGTTTCAACTTGATGGAAAATATAATTCACATGATGCATGGGAACAACTAAAAACTCTCTATGGGACAATGGATGAAGTTAGGGGATATCAAATTGATAATCAACTAATGGCCCTAGATCCTAAGTCTTTTGACAACATCCAGGACTTTGTAACAAAAGCAAATGATTTGAGAGCACAATGTAAAGCATGTGGCATAGATAAAAAGGACATTCAACTTGTCTTGAGTACTCTTAACAAACTTGGACCAGAATATGTTGCTTTTGTTTCTAGTTTTCATACTCATAGATTGACTATGGGCTCTACATATAAAATGCCTTCTTTTTCTTCATTCTCTGAATTGTTAATGCAAGAACAAGGCAAACTTCTTTCCATGGGGCTCTTAAAGTCATCTCAGTCTCAAGCTTTATTGGCTAGTCAGTCGAAGGAACAGAAAGAGTCAGGGAAACCTGACAAGAAACAAAAGAAGTCCAAAAAGAAGTCACAAAAAGATCAGGCACAGTCTTCGTTTGCCTCAATAGTAGACTCCTCTTCCTCTTCTTCAAAGGCGAACAATTAGAAGAAGGAAAGACCAACTTGTTGCTACTGTAAGAAAGTTGGTCATGAGGAACATTTTTGTCACAAGAAGCAGATCGATGAGCTGAAGCATTTTCTGATAAAGAACAACATAAATCTGCCTTCTTCACAACAATCCTCTATTCCTTCAAAATCAGCAAAAGGGAAAGCAATTGCACTAGTTGCTACTGCATATTCTTCTCAGCAGTGGATTCTTGACTCGGGTGCCTCACATCACATGGGTTCTATTAGAGAACAATTTTCCTTGTTGGAGCCTTGTTCAGTGCCCCACATTCTCATTGGGGATGACTCTCCTGTTGAAGTCATCAGGAAAGGTTTTGTTGATGCTGGCACTGGTACATTTGAGGATGTCCTTTGTGTACCTAATCTGTCAACTAACCTTCTCTCAGTCTATTAGATTGCCCAAAATGGTAGAAAAGTTGAGTTCACTTCTGATTCCGTCACCATCAGGAGTCTTGAAGATAATGCACTTCTTGTAGTTGGTAAGGCTGATCACGAGTCTCGACTGTATGCTTTCTCTCATTTTGTACCTGATTCACATTCGACTGCCTTGCTTACTCATTCAGATTCTGTGAGCAAGTTATGGCATGAGCGGTTTGGCCATCTCAACTTCCGCTATCTCCAACAACTCAGTAAGCAGGATATGGTGATAGGTCTTCCTAAGATCAGTTTCTTAGATGGAGTTTGTTCAGGTTGTGCCTTAGGAAAACATCCCGAGGACAAGTTTGACAAAGGGAAGGCTTGGAGGGCTTCAGAAGTCCTTGAGCTGGTTCACAGTGATGTGGCGGGTCCATTTCCATCATTGTCTTTCAGCAAGGCTCGCTACTTACTCACATTCATTGATGACTATTCCAGATACACCTAGGTCTACTTTCTTCGTCAAAAGGGAGAAGCATTTGATAGATTTCAGGAGTTCAAGGCTCGCGCTAAAAAATAGTCTAGGAAAGTTGTCAAGATTCTTCACACTGATAATGGTAGAGAATCTGTGAACCACCGCTTTGAACAATTTTGCACTCTTGAAGGGATAGATCTTCAGCATACTGTCGCTTATACACCTCGGCAGAATGGTGTGGCTGAGAGGAAAAATAGGTCCTTGAAAGAGATGGTTGGTTGCATGATCCACACATGCTCCCTTGCACCTGACTATTGGGCAGAAGCTATCAACTGTGTTGCTCACATCCAGAATAGAGTTCTGCATAAGGCATTGAAGGGAATGACTCCTTTTGAAGCCTGGTGTGGTAGGAAACCTGTTGTGCAGCACTTTAGAGTTTTTGGCTCTCCTGCATGGGCTCACATTCCTTCAGAGAAGCATAAGGCCTTGGAACCACGGAGTCGGCCTTGTATCTTTGTTGGTTATCCCGATGGTGTCAAAGGATATCGACTCTTGAATCCTGAGACACATGAGCTCTTCATTGAGCGAAGTGTGTAGTTCGAGGAAAGCTCTCCTAGCTCATCCTCTCTTCTTCCTTCCTCCACCACGGATTCCGATAGTGACTCCGATGATTTTCCTCCAGCTGCCTCTACTCGCAGAGTTGATCATGAGGTTTCCTCCTCCTCTTCACAGAGTTCAGAGTCTGAGGATGGGGATTCTCCTCCTCCATCTCCTCACATGCCTCGCTGGGCTTGTCAGACACTTGAGTCAGTAGGTACTCTTGTTGGGGATCCTTCAGATGCTCGGAGGACTCGGTCACAACATCAGGACATTCCACATTCCTACATTGCCACAGCTTCAGATCCACAATCATTTCATGAAGCATCAGGTATTGTTGAGTGGGATTCAGCAATGGAGGAAGAGTACAACTCTTTGATTCAGAACAAAACTTGGGATCTTGTTCCACTTCCTAAGGAAATAAAACTGGTTCAGTGTAAGTGGATCTACCGGACCAAATTTGCAGTGGATGGATCAGTTGACAAGTTCAAAGCATGGCTTGTGGCTAAAGGTTTCTCTCAGGTTCCTAGTATTGACTATACTAAGACCTTTGCCCCCGTCACCAAGATGAACTCCATTCGCTTGATACTTGCTCTTGCTATAGCTCACGGTTGGGCTATACATCAGATGGATGTGAAGAGTGTATTTCTTCACAGGGATCTTCATGAGGAGATTTACATGGAGCAGCCGCAGGGGTTTGTTCAGGATTCTTCACTGGTTTGCAGACTGAGGAAGTCTCTCTATGGCCTCAAACAAGCCCCACGGGCTTGGTATGCCAAGATGAACTCCTTTCTTCTCTTAGTTGGGTTCTCTCGATGCCACTCAGATCCAAATGTCTACATCTTGAGACAGGAGGATGCTCTTCTTTTTCTAGCTTTCTATGTTGATGACTTGATTGTCACTGGGAGCACTTCATCCATCATTGCGAGTGTCAAGACTTCTTTGTATGACAAGTTTTCCATGACTGACTTGGGTCTCTTGCACTATTTTCTCAGGATTGAGATCACTCAGACCTCTTCTGGGATCTCTCTTGCACAACCCAAGTATGCTCTTGATCTTTTGGCTCGTTTTCACATGGCTGATTGTAAGCCTGCTCTGACTCCCTTTTTGTCTGGAGTCAAGCTTGAGGCAAAGTGTTCCACACCACTTGTTGATGCCACTTTGTATCGTCAACTTGTTGGTAGCCTCACCTATTTGACTCATACTCGCCCTGACATTTCATTTGCAGTTGGCATTGTTTCACGCTTCATGATGGAGCCACATGAGCTTCATTGGAAGGCTGCCAAATGCATCTTACACTACATACAGGGCACTCACAAGTACGAGATTCACTATGCAGTAGGTACAGGTTCAGACTGGTTGGATACACTGATTCTGATTGGGCTGGTGATCTTGATGATCGAAAGTCCACATCTAGCTACAACTTTCACCTTGGTTCTGGTCCCATTTGTTGGTAGAGCAAGAAGCAACATGCTATTGCTCTTTCTTCGACTGAGGCTGAGTATTGAGCGGTTGTCAATGCCGCCACTGAGGCTATCTAGCTTCAGAATATCCTCACTGAACTTGGCATCACTTTTTAGAAGCCCTCAGTCATTTACTGTGACAACCAGAGCACAATCTAGATCTTGAAGAACCCAGTTCATCATCAGAGAACCAAACACATCGAGATCCACATGCATTTTCTCAGGGAGCTGATTCAGGAGCAGGTCATTGATTTGCAGTATTGTCCTACAGCAGACCAGGTTGCAGATATATTCACCAAACCCTTCACTAAGAGCAAGTATGTTCATCTTCGGTCTCTCTTGGGGGTGTGGGACATCTCTTCTAGGGGGTCTATTAGCCCTTCCTGCTTTATCCTCTCATGGGGGAGTTTTTTCCCACTGGGTTTTCTCCTTCCTTTTTTTGTGATGAGATTCTTTGTACATGGCTACCTCATTAGGCCTTGTTGCCGGAACCCATCTTTGCATTTTGTCAACATTTCCCCCTAAGTTGCACTTAAGGGGGGGTGTTAGTGTGAATAGGGTTACTTTACTATCTAGCTCTTTCTTAGCTTGTTCTCCACCTTAGCTCTTTTCACACTAGGTTAAGCTTACTTAGGGACTTTTTCACTTTATCCCACATTGGTTGTGTATTGAGTCTCTTGGGTGGAATATCCTATATATACCCACCTCTTTCTCTCATATGAGCATCTAATTCTATTGTATTGCTTTGCATTCTCTTGAGTTGAATACCGTTTATTTGGCTCATATCTGATTTCTATTTTGCTTTCTCTCAATCACTTGCATTCTTGGGTAGAAATCTAACAATGAAGAACCTATACATGAGCAAATTGATCCCATCCATATCACACTTAATCCTATCTATGACCAAGATCCTATCTATGATCAAGATCCCTTCTATGATCAAGGTCCTATCTATGATCAAGCGAACCATGATGATCCTCTTAGCCAACTTTATGCATTCCATGGTCATGAGCTTATTACCCCATCTATCCATAACCCCATAACCATCCATGAGTAATAAAACTCCATTACTCCTATCCATCCTCCACCTAGTCCTATCCATGATCTGACAACACAAACTTTCCTTGATGAGACACTTGCCTCCCAAGTGCACATAGATGATCAAACCAATAACTTGGATCTCAGTGAGCATAACGATAATCAAGATCCTAATGATCCTCCACCATCCATTATTGACCATGTTGCAAATCCGTTATCCTATCCCCTTGGTCTCACTACCTTCATCCATGAATGTTCTTCCTTAGGAGAGAAACAACCATTATATACCACTTCACCTTCCCCATCAAATATTGAGATCACATCTAGTGTCCAAATCACCCATAACCCCATTGTCCACCACATACTCCAAAATATGAACTATCAAGGTAAAGGTTTAGGCCTTCATGAACAATGTATTTTAAGGCCTATCCCTGTCAAATTCCCTCCACCCTCTTATGGCCTTGGTTATAATCCCCAAGAAAATTAATCTCATGATGTTGGTACTTCCTCCATGCCTTCTAAATCCACCACTTCCCATCGCAAACCCTATCATATTCCCAAAACATATGTCACCACTCCACCTCCATCATCCTATAAATGTCAACAGCATGTGACCATACACCTTCCACCATCCACTTTACTTCCACTCCTTCCAACTCCTACTATCCCTCCATCCACTTTGCTTCCACTTCTCCCAATGCCAAATTCATCCATCTACACATTCGCTCACATTTCGAATCATGACTGACAAATGCACATATTGTCTAAACACGAAGCTTCCACTCATTCCACCAAACCTATGGGATTCAAAAATAAACATTGGGATGCATCCTTTCATAAAGTCAAAAATTCTAAGGGTCCTAATACCTTAGGAAATTAATCCGAAGAATCAAATAAAAATCCATCTCAAAAGTTGCATACACCCACACACCTCAAAGCAAAACTAAAAAAGGTGTGGGTCCCCAAGTAAGAAGTACTTACCTCAGAAGCTACACAAAAGATGCATATATCCAAGCCCATACCTTCACAAGTAAAGGCTAAAAGCAAAATGGTTTGGGTACCTAAGCAAAAGGCCATCAAGTTAAATGAGGCATCCACCATCCAAAAATCTCATTTCCATCCAAAAGTCTCAAATCCTTCCATCCCACATGACAAGCAAAAATTAGACAAATACTAAGTCTATGTGGGTCCCTAAATGCCTAAATCACTCATCCACTAAGCAAAAATCTCCATTGCTTCCTACACCACCTTCCCATCATAAGCTTCAATTTTTATCACAATATGTGCAACCGTTGGTCCTGGTTCCCTTCCATCCCACGACACTTCCAGATACCTCCATGTCCCCTTCCTTCCACTATTACCCTACATATCTTCCCTATGCTATTCCTATGGTCCATGCTTTTGCATAAGCCTTCCCTCCATCCTTGCATAAATCTGACATAATCCACTATCGTTCCTTTCATAAGCCATTATCCACCTACTCCATATCCCTTTCATGCAATCCCCTACCAATATCTATGAGCATAATGACATTTGATATGGTCCATTTGACGACATTCATCCCTAGTAGGACTACCACCTTTCATGGAACCAGACGCTTGAGTCCTTCTTATCCATATCCACCTATTCCATCCAAATAAAAAAAATGAAAAAATAAAAAAATAAAAAATGAAAAAAGTAAAGAGAAATCCCTTTGTCCAATGGTAAAAACTTGGAAAATAGGCACCTTGGATAAGTACTATGATGAAAACCTGGCAAATAGACGTCATGTGTAAATTGATTGTCTATGTACCTTACACTTGGGGGCATGTTGTCTCATTTATCCATCCTATCAGTTATTCTACCTACCCTTCCTCACATATCTTTCGTATCCTTTATGTCCATATACTTATCCCTTTGATCCACTTCATCCTCCATTC
This sequence comes from Cunninghamia lanceolata, assembly GCA_027924645.1. NCBI lineage: Eukaryota > Viridiplantae > Streptophyta > Pinopsida > Cupressales > Cupressaceae > Cunninghamia > Cunninghamia lanceolata. The sequence continues at coordinate 6,445,909 of BSBN01001791.1, forward strand.
ATTCTATTGATCTTGATAGAGATAGGGGCAAAATGTTGAAACAAGCTTTGGGCAACTCTTGATGTATCTAAGACTTCCAAATGTATCTTACCATCATATCATTGCAAGATTTGTCATGCTGTATCCTGAGTCCAATTTCTTGAGTACGACATGTTATTCCTACGCGACATAGTCCTTAGAGATCATATCCTAAATTCTCTCATCCATCTCTCCTTCATCCATTATCCACTATCACCCATCCATTTACCTATCCATGATGTTCCCTTGTCATCGATATCTAGCATTTAGGTTATCCAAGTTACCATCCAAAACTCCCAAAAGCATCAAATCATCTATAACTCCATCCATTGCTACCATTGTTAAACTATGTCTCCTCTAAGCTATCACGTAGGAAAGTCCATCATCAATGGGCCCTCGAGGCTTCCCAACCATTCCATTTCTCAACACCTCCCCCCGTGTTCAAATCGCCTAGGTCTTAGGTCCACAAAGTCCACCCCATACTACGTAGCCTTTGCATCATAACGTAGGCAAGGCCATCATCGATGAGCCCTCGAGGCACTAGGTCAGTCCCTTAGGGCCCGTCCCATCAAGTCTACCGTAAGCGTCTCACATCCATAATAAACTAGAAACCTCTACTTGATTGGGGGCATTATCCTTGACCTAGTTGGAGAATTGGATTCTTGAATGTCACGCCCCTCAGAGGATAGCAATAAGGATCACGATACTATCTCCAGACAGTAGATAACATTACAAACACACTTTTTCAACAAAACGCTTGATGCAAGAACTAGACCTATAAACAAGACACAATGGACCTCAACCACCATGATGATTGTATCTATTTTTGTTGCAAGAAAACATAACTATAGCAAGAAAAATTGTGCTTTTTAAAAAGGTTAAAGTCATAGAGTCTTGATTTTTGTTATTATGTCTCTTTATGCTACTCAAGGATGTCAAAACTAGAGGAGCTATGATGGGGGCATAATTAGCTTATTTGTTTATTGTTTGTGGATCAATCTTTAGTAATGTGACGACTTTGTCTAATGACATGATCATCAATAGATCATTGAGGACGTTCTAGGTCTAAGCATGAAACAGGGTAATCCTTGTCTGTTGATGCATGCAAGGCATACTCAGGTCATCTAGACTTAATTTTGACTAGATGCTTGTATTAACTTGCTATCTCAAAATCCATGTAAGAGATACTCAGGTCATCTTGATTTAATTATACCTAGATGCTTGTATTTTCTTACAACATTTTAAAAGCTCAATGATGAAACAAAGTACTTCAAATGCTTGCATATATGAAGATGACAATCCACACATCCATACATATCAAATTGCATTTCATTCCATAATAAAACCTTTCCAAGTGTCTTAAGATCCAAGTCCTTTCTGACAGTTTATCCAATTGTATCTTCCAGTTATCCATGTGATCCATTCATCCTTGTCCAATCAATCCAAGCAATGATCTAAATGCAAGTCCATCCTTAATCCATACCAATCGAGTAAAGTCAATCTTGTCAAATCATCCAATCGCAATCAGTGGTCTTGATCCTAATCTTGTCGTAAACCAAGTCAATCAATCATAATTATCAGTGGGATATATCTTTCCCACGTCTTTGTGTTGATCTAGGGATATATCATTCCCCACAATGAAAAACACTATCATTGATCATTATCGATTAATCATTGGTTTACAGCTGGACAGGGGCAATACCTTATTTGTTCTTGTATCATTTGTACATGCTTGCTTGCTTGTGTGTGTTATCATTTTATCTTGCATCACGTGTCATTCAGCTCTTTTATTCCATCCCTTATCTTACGTCAACCAATTTCTTCACCCTAACCTGTCATTCATACCTATCTCATCGTGAGATTGTCCTTCATCTTGTTAGTTTCTTCCTGTCCAATCTTTCGAGGGGGCATCCTATTGTCATAAACCTGTACCAGGGGCAAGCTGGGGCATGTATCAATCACATAAAATTTTAAATTCTTTGAAACAACGTGATAAACACATTGCATCAAAGAGGGGCAAAATGTATACACCTAAAATTGGCTCATGTCGAACTAAATAAATATTTTTAATATTTTTTTTAAATTCTTATTCTTCTATCAATTAAATAAATATTCTAATTTATTTGATTGGTTCATTATCCCAAAATTAAAAAAAAAAAATTTATTTAATTAAATCCCCTAATTCTTCTAATGTCTCATCTAATTAAATAATTCTAAATTATTTAATTAATCTCAAATTCATCTATCCTAAGTCCAAATTCCATAAATCCACATCACCTTTCCACCTCACCTTGTTGCACATGTAATTAAATATTTTAATATTTAATTAGATAATATTCCCTCACCCACATGTCATATTTCTCCTCCAATCAGATTAGTTAACTCATCAATCAAATCTATTAACTAATTAGTCATTTGAGTTCACTGGTCAATCTATTCTGTTGACTCTCCAATCAACCCAGTTAATTGATCAATCATCTCAATTAACTCAATATATTTTGTTATCTCCCATTATTCATGAAAGGAGCTTGGACACTTGGCCTCTCTTGATTTGCGCACATTCCCTCAAGCTTTCTCAACCATACACCTCACAGGTAATTCCTCCAATCATGGATCTATTAACACTTGGATTTGGTCTTCCCTTAACCTATATAAACGAGGTCTCCACACCCATTTGCATCCATCTATGCTTTAGTAATCTTAATCTGCAGGAATCATACCAATGTGCCTTTGGCAAAGTTATCTCCATTTGCATTTACACAACCTCATTATCATAATCATCATCCAGTCATGTCTCCATCAATCCATATCCATTAGTATTGTATTTGTAGTGTCATCTCTATTGCGTAATCCACCCATAGCCATTCTACTTTTGTCATCTTCAATAGCAAGGAAGTGCACACTTCTGAGAGCTCCATTACCATCAAGATCAAGAGGAGATAGGCGAACAATGGAAGCATAGAGGTAAAATGGTCTTCGAAGGTATAATCTTTGTTTCCTTGTATTTACATCAATTTCCATTGAGTTATTGGATGATTAGTTGTTTAATACTATTGTTCGCATTTTCCACTAACAGTTTTCAACTGTTTACTTTATATCAATGGTCTTCATGGCCTATTTAAACTCAAGTTAAACTCTTGTTGAAACTAATACCTTCAGTATCACTCTAATCATTTCTTTCAGTTTGCATGACTCTTTTTTTTAGTATTAGATTGCATGTTTATGTTAGAGTAATAGGTTCTTTACTTAATTAATTTAATTATATTGATTAATTAATTAAGTCATCTTTACTTTATTTCACTTAAGCTCAACTTAGGAATCTCACATTAGGGTTTTCTAACTTACAAATATAAAAGCAAGTTCTCTCATGTAAATCATTAATCCATTTCATTAATTGCATCTTTTTTTGTGCAAATTGCTCTCTTTACTTTTTTGTCTTGTGGAAGGTTAATCTTAGGTTTTGCAGGTGTTCACTGGGTCCTGTGAGGTTGGTTTCACAACTTCAACAGTTTAGAACGTAGAATAAGGATCTCATATCTGATCCAAAACTGTTAGTAAAAAAATAATCCGAATATATTTTGTTAGAACTATGACTCATATATGGATGGAAGATAGAATAGATCTTAGATTTTGATTTTTGAAAAAGTAGTAGGTACTCTATTTTGAAAAAGCACATACTTTGTTTTTGGAAGTACCAGAAATAAAGCAGGAAGTTTAATAATTGTAGCCTAAAGTATTGATTTGGTCTTTCCTCCAGAGGTGTGGAGCAAGGGCCCACTCCCACCAAAGGAGCAAGGATTGGTATTTAGCAATTAAGTTTCTTATTGTGATTGGTTTTTAAGTTGCTTAGTTAGATTCACTATTTTCATAAATAGATCTACTATTCTATTTTAAATTACTATTTTTATATTTTTGATAAAATAGATTTGTTTCAGTAATTGTAATTTTTTCAATTCCTAGATTAATATTCTTTCAAGTACTTGAATGCATGATTAGATAAGCAGGTTTAATTGTTTAGGAGTAGTTTAGGAACTGCTAGTGAACAATTTTTATCACAAATAGCCATGGACACTGCCCTAGATTTGACAAACATAGAAAATCATTCTATTTAAATGTAAGGTAGGTAATGACCCTTGTCATTTTTGGCATCGTTGTTAGGGACAAGTGTTGGTAGAAACCCTAGTTAGTAATTCTTAGAATAGAATTAGGTCAATTTTGTATGGTTAGACCTAGAGATTCACTAGGCAAGTTTATAAAACAACAAAAACCCCAACCTCGATCTATAGGTGAAAGTAGTGGGGTAGATCTAGATAACCTTGACGAAGGAAATCCCTCATCTAACACCTTAGAAGTACCATCAAGCCCAGTTGCTCCTCCATTCCCTAAGCATCACATAAGCTCATGATACATCTAATGGTTGTAGGATAAGAATAAGGAAATTCAAATTGACATCTTAGAAGCGTTTAATTCTCAAGAAAACCCACTTGATCTAGTTATAATGGGAGATAATCATGATGACAATGAAAATCTGGAAAGGGCTCCTGGGAAGACTTTCTCTTATCCTATAGTCTTAGATCTTGAATGCAATTCCCCTATGAAGAATATTTCCCCATCTATACTTCCCAGCTTTAGGGGAATTCCTTTTGAGGATCCAAACTAATTTTTGTTTGAGTTCAAAGTTCTATGCCAAACATATGATTATGGCTCTGATAATCAAAAGTTAAAGTTGTTTCCCTCCATACTCAAGGATTCAACCATGAGATGGTTTATGGGATTAACCCCTAATTCCATCTATTCCTGGGATTAGATGGAAATTGGATTCCTTGACAAATATCAAGACTATTGTCGAATCAGTGATAGTGTCACACCCCAAATTTTGACTATGTTTTACTTTTTACTTGCACGTAATTAGTAGTTAATTATGCATGAATTAAAGATTTGATGTTATATGAAAATGTCAGAATAAATCAATGATATCATGAGTTTATGTTTATATGAATAGAATTTAGACATGTGATTATATGATGTCATGATTATTTATTCATAAGGTTTATGAATTGACTAACGATGCACTAATCCTAGTTTGGTGATTGCAAGTGTAACCAAGAAATAGGTTTTCCACTCTCTGAGGAAGAGAGGGAGAGAATCATCAGATAGAAGAGAATAGACGTATGGATGGAATGGATTGGTTGCCATCTAAGTCTTGTCTGAACCTTTGTCGAGTTTGGTAAGTTTTGTTTGACCAATTGGTCTGATTTTGGTTTTGACTCAATAATTCGTCGATTGTCATTTAGATCCATTAAGTTGAAGTTATTGTCAAAAACCAAGTCAGGTTTGAGCATGACCGCCAACAAGGAAATAGTTGATAGTCGTTAAACTATTTTATTATTGGAAAATTCCAAATGGGGATTCTATTATGTTATTTTGTGTTTTTTTTACGTTTACACGAGTTAGAGAGGGGAAGAATACCTCAACCCCATTCTCATATCCTGTCAAGAGTTAGAAACAACGTAAGTATACGTTGTATGCACCAATAAATTATGTTGTTATATATATATATATTAAGAATTATTAGTTTAACTTATTATTTTGATTGTCAATGAGCTTCTCATGGGTACATGGTTAAGTTGAAAGTTAAATGCAAACCACTTTATCATGTAATTATGGATGCTCAACCCCCCTTACTCCACATTGATTTTTGAGAGTATGAAGGAGATAACAATCAATTTAGGGAGTGGTCATAATAACTAGTTACTCCATTATTATTTTTGCATGCCACTTAGATGGAAATCAGGCTTCAATGCAAGAGGAATTCATAGTATTGTGGAGAGAGTGAAGCCTTTTAAAAGGCTATATCATCGAGGGAAATGATATGCGTGGAGGATAGACTGTTTGGTGTGATTCCAAGTAGAGAGAAAGGAAGGACTACGTCTAATTACAGAGCCTGGTGCAGTGCAAGAAACTGCGGGGCAAGGATTTTGGAAAGACACAAAGAGCACTACTAGATCATTGATAATATAGAGTTTAGTTCGCAGTACATTGAAGGAGAGACAACGTAGATGTAGGATATCTCATTTAAAAAAAACTATTTCATTCTTATACTATGATAAATGTATCCTATATAAACTTGCATAGAAGTATTTACGTAGAGCAAAGTATTTAGAGATATGCAAACAATGAGGTTAGGATCTTAGCGACTATGTAAACATAGATAGATATGATTTAGAGTAATACCATCTTGTCATGAATCAAAACCGCACTCAAAGTGCAGGAGTCTTTTGAGTCCAAAATCATGATAGAGTAAATATCTTTGAATTCAGAAGTTTAAACCATAGAGATTAAACATTATAATGTTATAGTTGCATTTAGAAAATTGTAGATGATAACTTTCTCATGTCATTTTTTGTATCATTGAGCTCATAAATTAGATAGGTAGTAAACTTTGGCATTTGATAGACACCGAACTACAAAAGGTTTGAATAACATTGTTTATTTAGAGGATTCAGTCTATTGAAAGTTGTCTCTTACATGTTTATACATTCGAGCAAACATAGGATGCAGTTGCTGTCTTAAAACAATAAAAAAAAACTTTGTAGAAATCTATCTTACTGATTGTAGAAACTGAACCTTTTGAGAACTCTGTTTTAGACATAGGAATTAGAAGCAGTAAGTTTAGTTAGAGATAGATTTATATCTCACAATGATTTATATGTATAGTTTTATTGTTTACAATCATAAGATGTTGTGATAGATATTCACTTATTTTAGAGTTTATAGATATGATATTAATATCATTAGAAACACCTAAGGATAGTGATATATTATCACATATGCATTCTACAACCATGACAAGTATTATCATTTTATTCAAAGGATGTTTTACTTGGGTTCACAACCTATTCTATAATGAAAGTCGGTGGACTTAAGGAGACCACGAGATCAAAATATTGTATTATTATTATCATAGACTCAAACTTATTTTAGGTTGAAAGATTGAACTTAGTCAAGAGTACTTATGGTAATGATATTATTCATTAAGATCTTATATGAACGAGGATATACCTCATGTTCTATGTTTTTACATGTTATGAGAAATGTGAATTCGAACAATGCCCAAGTGGTCTAGAGAAGACTAGAGGTCTTTGCTTCTATGTTATATTATTATAAACTTTTACTTTTGGGAAAACAAGAGTATTTGATCTACCAATGAGTTTGGGATAGAGAAGTTACGATCCTAAAATCAACCCAGAAGGGTTTAAAAAACTTAAAAACTCTTAAAGTCGGTTATGACATTGTTTTAGTCTAATGGATATTATGGTCGACAGTGAATGGTCGAGAAACCATAGATCAAGACAGTATAATTTGGGAAGAGTCTAAGAAGCAATTTGATAAATTTAAATGATTTCTTGATAGAGTCAAAATTTGATATATTACACAAGAAGGTTTAATCTTTGGGTCATTGAGTAGAATGATAGGAAGTCATAGACCTTGGTATTTGCAAGTATGCAACGAGGTACTCTCTAAAAGGTTAAAATCACCTAAACCTATATATTGCATATATTCTAGATTAAGGATTAAATTCTAAGTTAGATTGACTAGGATTTGAATTTAGTCAAGACAATTTATGTCTAGATTTACTAGTCAAGCAAGTCAAATTGTAGGATGAGATAGTTTCCAAGTCAAGTTAGAGGTGTGTGAACACATGACTAAATTTATTGCAAACTTCTATTTATATAGAAACTTTGGCCAAAGTGATGCATTTATCTTTGTATGCATTAGTTAGCTCATCATGTCTAGATTGTGTGACCTTTCAGGATGATCATACTTAGCTACTAGACTATCTAGAGTCGTGGTGGTGATCACCTAGGTTTAGGGCTTTGAAATTAAGTTGCAGGTCAAATGTACATTGGCGGGCTTGCAAAAATCTTCATCGGCCTTCAAAAATGGTGAAAAATGAGTTGTATGCATTTTAAATGCATATCAGGTTGCATATACAAGGGGGAATCTTTCACAGATTCCTGAGAATATTCGCTGCTTGCATATTGGGTTGCATGTATATTTGGTTTGTATGTTCAGACATACAACAGTTAGATACAAGGAAAAAATACATTGCAGGTATATTCTAAAATGATTCCCGCTTGTATATTGGGTCTTGTACATTGTATTTGTATATTCGGCATGTAAAGAGAAATGTACATTGAAAAACATACAAGGGGCTTTGTATGTTCGGCAACATACAAAGAAACGGAGGTGCAATTGGTGGGGCCGCGGATATGCAAAGCAGAATATACATCGGCTATATACATTCAAAAATGTGCAAAGGAATGATGTACAATGACTGATATACAAGTGGTGGGGCCCGCGGACAGGACATACAAAGGCGAATGTATGTGAAGTATACATTTGTGCATCCTCATCGTAGCCACACCTGTATTCTGCTCGATCCTTATCTTCCACCTTGACGCCCATTCGTTCAGCCAACCTCTCCAAGGTCTTTCTTTATGCACATGACCAATCATCAGATCATGGATGTGATCCAATAGTACACCATGATTCACCATAGCCTCTTTGGAAAACTCGGCCATATCCTCGTGCGCCAGAATAGAAGAGACCACAATAGAGGACATCATTGTGAGAGTAAGTGACTGTGCAGCACCAAACACATTCCACCTTCCCCTCGCCATCCCTGGATCCAACAGAAAATCCAACATCACCTCCCTGAGCTTGCCACCTTCTTCCCCATCTACCACCTTTGCCATTGATATAATTCTGCCTACCCACTTTCTTAGAAGTGGGTGCTTAATCTTTGTGTTGATGATTGGTGCGACGTTCTCCAAAGCCTCTTCTCCTATAATTTTGGCCTTCCTCTTGTGAGGAATGTTCAACCTCCTTTTCACCCCACCCACTATTCTACTACTCACCCTCTTTTGTATTTGACTGCGCCAGGGAGAAGGGGATACAGCCTTCTCCTTGGCCACGCCTTCTCCGCTCATCACTCTGCACCCAACCGCTTCACCATACATTCTTCCTAAAACACCAGGCGACTCCAGAAAATTGGAAACATCTGCTTTGATTAACAAAAACCAAAGGATCTTGAAGTTCACAACCTCACACATGCCACTTCATAACATAATGTGTTAGTCAATCCCTTGTCACCTCTCACGCTTGGATCCTTGGATATCTATAAACTTTGACTGCTAAGAGTACTTGCCTATTATCAGGCGCATAAAATAATTATGTGAATCCAAAGGGATTTGACATCCGACCCCTCATTCTGACCTTTATGAAACATTATGAAGCCACTCTGTCCTCTGTCAGCTCCCACACATGAAATCTTGTGCATAAAAAATTAGCAGTTTATTGAACTTGCCCATTATCAGGCAAAAAAATGTATATTTACATTAAATCTATTATATATTTTATATTTATCTATATTTATTATTGAATTATATTTACATCATATATAAAATTAAAAATATAACTATGTTTATTATTATATAACATATTTGATATAATATAAATTACTATTGTTATTTCTAATGTCATATTATAACATATAATGCTATATTTATATTGAATATATTCTATGTTTGATGTTTATTTATATTTATTATTTATTATTTATTTATTTTTATAATATATATATATATATATATATATATATTAGTTCCCTTTATTAAATTAACCTATAAGAAATCTAGCAACTTGAGAGAGAGAGAGAGAGAGAGAGAGAGAGAGAGAGAGAGAGCATTTGAAAAAGCCAACAAGGTACATGTCTTGCTTACCTACATATTTAATTAGGTATTTTATAATTATTTTAAATTTGTCAAAGAGTTGAATTTGTAAAAAATGTATATTTACATTAAATCTATTATATATTTATATTTATCTATATTTATTATTGAATTATATTTACTTTATATATAAAATTTTAAATACAACTACATTTATTCAACATATTTGGTATTCTAGTATGATGTTTATTTTCAGACCATTTTGGTGTTACAATCATGTTTTATCTCTCTAGATCATGGAAGTAAGTGTTTGTATGACAATGGTAAGAGCACAAAAAACTCACATGGAGGGATTGAATGCACAGGAGACCGCATTTAAAAACCACATGAAAGGAGTGAAAGAAAATCAATAATGGTTGGGCAAACATCAAGAGCACATTTCAAGGCCTTGATGAAATGATTAATTCAATTGGATGGCAGGCCTCTTTTCTACCAACAAAAGTTTTTCTGAAGTGAGATTGAGCATAATGAGCCCCCATGAACTAGAATGCATGTCATTTTTGAGGTCTTGAGATTATTCTCATATCATCTGCAAATTTAAACAAATCAAAAGTTTTTCCCTTCAAATTAAATATTTTTAGACAATTACGAATTCTCAATCTAAAATTATACCATGTCTAAATTTACTTTTAATCTATTTGAGCTCCAAATTATGCAAACGTGTCAAATTATAACAACAATGATGATCACTAAGTTTGATCAATCTTTGTATCACGAGTTATCCCATGAGAGGATGCATGATGTTAGGCTAGATGACAAATAAACATGAAGTAGGTGGCGACCATGCTTATATTTGTAAGGATTGTGATAAACAAACATACATGCTTCAAATAATATGCATAGGTGACGACTAATGGAATGCATGTGAACCCAGGTGTAGTGCATGCACAAGAATCTAGAAAGGAGATGTATGCAAATAGAGACTAGACATGAAGCATGAAAGCCACACATTTAAAGTAGACACTAAGCAAAACACAAGGATCTTGAAAACCATTAAGATTATGCAAATTAATTTATGAAACTTAGGATAATGAAAAGGACATGGGCCATATGAATATAAGACAATAATCATTCACTTATAGACATAGCAATTAAACTTCCAAAACTCTTTGGCGTACCCATTGCATACCAAGGTGCGATTGCTAGTAGATAATGACATCATTGGAAAAAGGAGAATAGTTTACCTTCTTAAAGTATCAAAACCTAAACTCCCATTCCCTTCCAAAACTCTTCAGCGTACCCATTGCACACCAAGGTGCGATTGCTAGTAGATAATGACATCATCAGAAAAGGAGAATAGTTTACCTTCTTAAAGTATCAAAACCTAAACTCCCATTCCCTTGTTATCACTTCTTCCAAATTTTGGTTGATTCCTTACTTCAACATAAACCCAAACTTTCATGATAAGTAAGAGCCTAAGCTAACATATCATAACCAAATAATTTACAATCATCTAAAAAAAGAACACTTATAATGTGCTTACCCAAGTGAATTGTTAGGTCACTTTAATTCACCATAGAAAACACAAGAATTCAAGAAGCATGAAAAAAATAGATTTACAATATAAATTTCAAATCTATATCTTGGCCATCCATTTCTTCATAAAAAAGTGTCACATCTATATCCTGGCAAAGGAGGAAGTTGCCTTCCACATCTAATTCCGTAATGTGGTGGTCTTTGCAAAGACGAAGGCCTGCAAGCAGGGCTGCAAATTCAACTTCGTTGTTTGTGCCGTTTGGCAACTTCTTTGAGAGGCCCCAAATCAATTGCCCTTGGTGGTCGCGGATGATGACTCCCGCTCCAGAGGTGCTCGGATTACCCTTTGCGGCCCCGTCGAAATTCAGTTTCAACCTGCCCGAGGGCGGGGCTAACCATTTAGTGAGAGCGCGTTTTCTTTTCCTTTCCTCCGTTTTGTTTGTATCATGGTACTGGTTTGGAATTGTAAGGTCTAGCCATCTCTTCCTTGCTTCCCCGTCCCATGTAGAAAACGGTGTCAGGGAGATTTATCTATATTTATTATTGAATTATATTTACTTCATATATAAAATTAAAAATATAACTATGTTTATTATTATATAACATATTTTATATAATATAAATTACTATTTTTATTTCTAATGTCATATTATAACATATAATGCTATATTTATATTGAATATATTCTATGTTTGATGTTTATATATATATATATATAGTTCCCTTTATTAAATTAACCTATAAGAAATCTAGCAACTTGAGAGAGAGAGACCATTTGAAAAAGCCAACAAGGTACATGTCTTGCTTATCTACATATTTAATTGGGTATTTTATAATTATTTTGAATTTGTAAAAAATGTATATTTACATTAAATTTATTATATATTTATATTTATCTATATTTATTATTGAATTATATTTACTTTATATATAAAATTTTAAATACAACTACATTTATTCAACATATTTGGTATTCTAGTATGATGTTTATTTTCAAACCATTTTGGTGTTACAATCATGTTTTATCTCTCTAGATCATGGAAGTAAGTGTTTGTATGACAATGGTAAGAGCACAAAAAACCCACTTGGAGGGATTGAATACACAGGGGACCGCATTTAAAAACCACATGAAAGGAGTGAAAGAAAATCAACAATGGTTGGGCAAACATCAAGAGCACATTTCAAGGCCTTGATGAAATGATTAATTCAATTGGATGGCAGGCCTCTTTTTTACCAACAAAAGTTTTTTCTAAAGTGAGATTGAGCATAATGGGCCCCCATGAACTAGAATGCATGTCATTTTTGAGGTCCTGAGATTATTCTCATATCATCTGCAAATTTAAACAAATCAAAAGTTTTCCCTTCAAATTAAATTTTTTTAGACAATTACAAATTCTCAATCTAAAATTATACCATGTCTAAATTTACTTTTAATCTATTTGAGCTCCAAATTATGCAAACGTGTCAAATTATAAAAGCAATGACGATCACTAAGTTTGATCAATGTTTGTATCATGAGCTATCCCATGAGAGGATGCATGATGTTAGGCTAGATGACAAATAAACATGAAGTAGGTGGCGACCATGCTTATATTTGTAAGGATTGTGATAAACAAACATACATGCTTCAAATAATATGCATAGGTGACGACCAATAGAATGCATGTGAACCCAGGTGTAGTGCATGCACAAGAATGTAGAAAGGAGATGCATGCAAATAGAGACTAGACACCAAGCATGAAAGCCACACATTTGAAATAGATACTAAGCAAAACACAAGGATCTTGAAAACCATTAAGATTATGCAAATTAATTTACGAAACTCAAGATAAAGAAAAGGACATGGGCCATACAGACAATAATCATTCACTTATAGACATGGCAATTAAACTTCCAAAACTCTTCGGCGTATCCATTGCACACCAAGGTGCGATTGCTAGTAGATAATGACATCATTGGAAAGGGAGAATAGTTTACCTTCTTAAAATATCAAAACCTAAACTCTCATTCCCTTGTTATCACTTCTTCCAAATTTTGGTTGATTCCTTACTTCAGCATAAACCCATACTTTCATGATAAGTAAGAGCCTAAAACTAACATATCGTAACCAAATAATTTGCAATCATCTAAAAAAAGAACACTTATAATGTGCTTACCCAAGTGAATTATTAGGTCACTTTAATTCGCCATAGAAAACACAAGAATTCAAGAAGCATGAAAAAAATAGATTTACAATATAAATTTCAAATCTATACCCTGGCCATCCATTTCTTCATAAAAAAGTGTCACATCCATAATTTTGTTGTATCTTTGGGCTCCTCCAAATTAACTAGACATAAAACATACTTGCCAAAACCATTACTATCTATATTATTGATGGTTCCATTGAAATACTAAATCCATTAAAAAAAAACAATATTATAAACTGCTTTAAATTTTCCCTCACATAATTTATAATTAAAAGAAATATTTTATTTAACTTTTACAAATTAAAATTTTGAAAATATTAAAAAAAACTTTAACCAATTAGATAACAATTCTTCGAAAAAATTAAAAACAGCATTTAATTTCTGAACCTTAAAACAACTTACAAAGCAAACAGATATGCTCAGGCGAAAACAGATCCCTGGCACATATTTTCTTTGCTGTAGCTAAATTTCTTCAGTACTGAAGTTACGGAAAATAATGAGTGTTCACCAATTTACGGATTCTTGTCGAGTAGGGCAAGTGGCGACAAGCTTCAGAAATTTTCTGTTTGCCTTTAATGTTTGTATCAGCTACTTTTTGGGTGTGCCAGAGAATATAATATTATGTCGGTATAATTGTCTGATTTAACCTCGAACCACCAAATTTCAAACATAACTTTATCAATTCTTTTTGCCTCTTTCTGTGCGGCTCCCAAACAGCCGAATCTCCATCATTCTTTTTCATATTTTCTCTCTCGAAATTTTCTTCAGATTGCTACGATCTCAACTGATCTTTTAGGGTTTGCTCCGCCACTTCTAAAAAATAAATCAACTCAAACAGGGTCTTAAAAAGTTTGGGAAAAAATATAAAAAGGTTTCAAGTAAGGATTGCTCAGGTTATATATACAAAGTCAAAAAAGTGGTCTTGATTTTTAGGTTTCTTTTTTTTTAAAATCTCAAGCATTAAGCTTATATTTTTGCTGAACACTATTAACTTCCAATTTAATTGATTTTTTTTCAAAATGAAACAGGAAAAAAAAAATTTGGATTTTTTGTATTCATTTATAATATGAGTAAAATTCTGAGTTTAAGCAGTCATTTTAGAAAGTTTTAGGAGTGACATAAGAATTAATTAAGGATGTCCATTATTCTATTTTATTTAGCTTGTCTATTGACAAATTTGAAGAATGGCTAATCTACAAGGACAAGATGGCCTTCTTTTGGGAGAGTATGTTGTGAGGCTTTTTTCTATGTAGATGATCCACAAACCATAAAATTGCCAAGCCCCCAGTTGCTCCATGATCAAATTGAATTCATGCAAAGTATTATCTTTGAGTGAGAAGCTAGTTCGGGATGATAATATTCCTCAAGCCTCCAATGAGACCTTGTTACACTTTATCTATTTGATCTGGTATTTGAATCTTTAAAAGCCCCCTTAAATATAGCATGGGTGACCCCAAAAATACAATCACTATGTGTAACCATATTCAAATACCAAAAATAACAAATATCAATTTCAACTAATAATACACCCATTCCTTAATTTCTCTTTACAATCATACACATATCTTTAAAAAAAACTTTTATTGCACCTTATCACTCCAAAAATAACATTTCTAAAAACAAAAAAAAACTAAATTATTTTAACACAAAATCTTACCCATAAACTTTAAATATACCATGCCCTTGTTAAAATTCCTAAAAACTCAATATGCATGGTGGAAACGGAGTAGAGAATCCCTAGAATGTTTTTAATTTTTTATGGATCTTCTTGCTGTCTAGAGCATCATGACTTGACATGAACAAATCTGCAGCACTCAATTCTCCACGAGCAACATAAACAAATCTGCTTCTCTATGCCAGAGTTAACTGATCGTGTCTTTTACTTATTAATAGAAAACAAGTTTACAAATGCACAAATTTATGTAGATGCAGTGGTAGAGTTATATTGGAAGTTTCCAATCTCTAAACTAACTACCCACCCTATAATTGTTCATATATTTATATCTAACAAACTGTTAACATCACATATATGCAAGCTGTCTATATGTACAACAGCTCACTATTACATTTATTAATGTTGAAGCATATATTCCAACACCCCCTCTTAATGCTACACTAACAACATTAAAACAAAAAATAAATTGTTTAGACACTGCTCTTTGAAAACAGTTCTTGAACAAATAGGACTTCTTGAAGCCACTCCCTATTCCAGGTATAGTCTCCCAGCTATAATCCAAGTTCTCAACATCATTGAACACCATTTGTACATGAAATGTCTCATCACCCTTGTAAACGTATGATGTTGAACTTCCATATTTTGGATCTCCCTTGATAACCCCAATAAGGTATGGTTTCTCCGATCCACAAGCAATGGCAGCCTTCTCTTTCTCATGGAAGGGACTCCTTTTCACAAGCAATGAGCATGCTTCTGTTTCTTCATTTTCATGCCCAGAAAATCTCCAGCTCCTTGAAGGCACAAGCCTTCTTCCAGCTCCTTAACTCCATCTTTGCTATAGAGTCTCGTACTATTGCTTCCGCTCTGCTCAACCTCTTCTCAAAACCCATGTTGAGAAATCTCATAACCAAGGAGGCTTTTTCCTCTTTTACTTCTTTTCTACACTACTCTCTCTAGAGGAATTAACTCTCAAGATGCTCTCATATTCTTGGACACTCCAATGGTGGAGTCACACCCAAATTAGCTTTGATACCATAATAGAAAACAAAGATTGCACCTTACAAACACACAAATTCACAAATCTCACTACTTCTTTATTGATAGAAATGTATATTTATGGTAGAGTCATATTGGAAGTTTCCAATCTTTACACTAACTACCCATCCTATAATTGCTCATACACTTACATCTACCAAACTGTTAACAACAGATATATGCAAGCTATCTACATGCACAACAGCTCATTGTTACATTTATTAATGTTGGAGCATATATTCCAACACTTATCCTCTTGACAGGGAAGATCACGTCTTCTTTTGTGGCTAGTAAAGACGACTTCTGCGTCTTTTCCTTGTGTTGTGTTGCTTTCTTCTCCAATTTATGTCTACACCTTCTATACTCATCGCCTCTGCGCCCTTGCTACTTTCTAATTCTTTCTCTAAGTTTTCTTCTCAATCTTTCTCCCTGTGCTTTGATATCATATTGGAAAATGGTAACAGTATACAGAGTCTTAAAATTCATTAAATCATGATTTTAAAGAAAACTTCCAAATATAAATAATACCAATGCTTATTTACCTTTGGGGTTTTATAATGATTTGTACAAATGTTTATAAAGCATTACACTCCCCTAAATTTTTAAAACTATCCCAAAATTATCTATAAGAAATTAACTTCCAACTAAATTAAATATTAAAATTAAAATTAAATCACTAAAATGACTTTATTACATCGTGTAAACCTTAATTTTCCAACATTCATCTAATAAATTAATGTATACCTGCATGTTCTTAAAAAAAAAACATTTTGTGTTTAAAAAAAACATCGTAGTGTGATTGTGGGCAGTTATGTATGATTTCATTTAATATAGGTACTTATGACTTATGAAATACTATGTGATTTTGTGCCACTTAATAATTGCCATTTTTTGTTGACCGATTGCAGCAATTTTATAGAGGCAATTCATGATGGCAAAGAAAAAACCTAGGAGGTGCACATGAATAGTAAAAGGCATGTAAGTGATGAGAATTCTGCAATTGTCACTTTGTCAATCTTTTCAATGGATTGGAAATACTAAATAGTACTTTGATGATGCGACAGATAGCAATCACTCTCAACTTCTGAATTGAACCCAGAAGAGGAAATGATCCAAGGTATTGAAGAGTCAACTGGTTGAAGCAATAAATGTTAGTACTCAACCATGAAGAAAGGTCACAAGGGTGTAGCAAAACTTATAAAGAGAGAATCATATAAGGAAGAGCCTTGCAATTTATAACATCAAAAAAGCTAACAACGAACCTCTGATCTTCTGTTGTAGGAGTTGCCCATGCCATCCAATAATTGCTACATATTTTAAGTAGGTGAAATACTCTTTGTACCAATATGATGATAGGTACTAAAGCACCTCTATATGCAGCAGTGATATAAGACCATTACACCTACATATTTACTGTGCCTTCTCTTCTTGCATAAGCTATGAATGTTTTTCTTCTTTATCTTTTTCACTTGATTTATGATTTTCTTATTCATGCTCTTCCTCTAGCTCTCCCGAGTTTTGGGCATCACCCTACTTATAAAGCTATTTATTGTAAACATCTTTCGCTCTAGCTTTACTGATGACTCCATAGCATTAATGGATTTCAATGCTTTATTATGTGCACCAACTATGTGTGGGAAATGAGGTGTCTTAACCTTGCATATTTCTTGTAAATAGTTATTTTCATTTAATATTTTCCTACGGCTATTATGCGTTGTTGGTGCATTGAAAATTGGTTTATTAGGTGTCAAAAGATGCCCACATGGTAGTATATGATGGGAGGCATATTTTTCGGCATATTATAACAGATTCTATGACATATGTAAGGGTCAAAAATAGGGCTTTTCATTTTGGACGTGAGAGCTTATTTTGAGACTGGAATCTTGGCTGAGAAGCCTCACACATGGTTTTGTAAAACTACAGGTGGTCTCTTGTATAGCCAAAAGTCTATAAATTGGAGGCTTGAGGAATTGTTTGCATAGTGTGAGTTTGCAGGTATTGTTATGCTGTCGGAATGCTACCGGAATTCTTCCAGAGTTGTTTACTAGTGATACTCCTGTAATAAACTTGCTTTGCAAGTGTATGTAATCTTGTTATTAGATTTGGAATACATTGAGCAGGCTTTTGGAGTGTGGGGTTTTCCACCCGAAAGGGTTTTCCCCACATATATCTAGTGTTTTGTGTTTTATTGTTTATTTCATGTTTTGAATGTGTTGCTGGAATTTCTGTAGCTGTAGATCAGTTTGTAAAAAGTTTGCATATTGTCTCTCCTCAAGATTAGCGTAGGAAGTTGTTTCTGCTACTTTAACTTCCTTACAAGTGGTATTAGAGCTTGATCACCTTTGGTTTCAGTTGTGGGTTGTTGGGTTTTTTGTGCTAATCAAGGTTTGAGTGGGAGCTTGCACAGAGGATACTTTGTGTTCTTGTTGCAGGCTTTTCAAATGGTGAGCACATCTGGGAGAATGGAGGTTGAAAATTTTTTTGGCACAAACTTTGAAATGTGGAAGCTGTTCAGATGGAAGATCTGTTGATTGATCGGGATCTATGGGTGCGGTGGATGAAAATGTCCAAAGGCCTACAGATCCAGCTTTGGCTGCAAAATATGATGTAATGGACAGAAAAACTAAAGGTCTCATAAGACTATGTCTTGCAAACTTGATTTTGATAAATGTCCATGAAGAATCCACTTCGAAGAAGCTTTGGAAGAAGTTGGGTGAGATATACCAAGCTAAATCTTTAGTAAATAAAATTTTCTTGAGGAAGAAGTTGTATTCCTTGAGAATGGAAGATGGTGGATGAATTTCTGAGCATCTGGAAACATTCAATATGTTGGTGACTCAGTTGACCTCAGTTGGGGTGAAAATGGATGAAGAAGAAAGGTGCCAAACTTTGCTGTGTTCGCTGTTAGACTCATGGGACAACCTAGTCATGGCCATTGGGAGCACTTCAGTCACTTTGAAGATGGAGGATGTTGTTGGTTCTCTACTCTCTGAAGAGATGAGGAGGAAGGCCTCCTTGAATGCCAAAAAGGCTTTGAGTGTTCGAGGAAGACCAAAAGAACGAGGCAAAGATGAGAAGCAGCGTGGCCGTTCCAAGTCTAAGAATAAGGGGAGATCAAAATCTTCTGGTAAGTCCAAGGCAATATGCTGGAACTGTGGCAAATCCGGACACTTTCAAAAGGAATGTAAAGAAGAGAAGAAAAAGAAGAAGAAGAAGCAAGATTCTAATTCTAAGTCTGAGAAAGAAGATGGAGATGCCTTTATTGCAGCCTTGGCCACTCGTGCAGGTGATAATGCATGGTTAATAGACTCAGGTGCATATTTCCACATGACTCCTAATAGAAACTGGTTTAGTAAGTATGAAAACTATAATGGTGGTAAGGTGTATTTGGGTGATAATTCTTTCTTTGATAGTGTTGGCCATGGTAGTATTCATGTGAAATTTTCTGATGGTAGAGTTAGAAGATTTGATGGTGTCTTACATATCCCAGGACTAGCAAGAAATTTATTATTTGTTAGCAAGCTAATAGATGCGGGTGTGCATGTACAGTTTTCTGAAGCAGGTGTCAAAATGGTGAGAGGTGCTATGGTGATAGCAAGAGGAAGCAAATTGGGTACATTGTACCAGTTTGATGCATGCACGGTTGAGTGCAATAACACTTCTGATAAAATTAAGCCAGAAACTACTTCGCTAAAAAAAGAGATGGTTTCCTCTTCTGCAGATGGTCGTGGCTTCTGGGTACCCAAGGGTGCTCTGTCTACCGAATCAAAGTTGCCTGCAGAGAAGACTATGTTACGGCACCAGAGACTTGGCCACATTGGAGAGAAGGGTTTGAAAGCCCTGAAAAATAAGAACCTTGTTGAAGGTTTGAATGATTGCAATCTAGAGTTTGATTTATGTGAACACTGTATTTATGGCAAATAGAACTGCATTTAGTTTTACTCGTCTTCTCATAAGTCTTCATGTATTTGGGATCTAATCCATTCGGATGTATTTAGTCTTGTTCACGTTGCTTCTATTGGTAAATCAGTTTATTATGTTACTTTCATTGATGATTTCAATAGGAGAACATGGGTATATTTTTTAAAGAGTAAATCTGAAGTTTTCAGTCATTTTAAGGAGTTTAAGGCTATGGTAGAAACTCAGACTGGAAAGAAAATTAAATGCTTGAGGACTGACAATGGCAGTGAGTACTGTTCTGCAGATTTTGATAGATTCTATACAAATTGCGGGATTAAAAGACAAAAGACAACTCGACATTCTCCTCGGTAGAATGGAGTTGTAGAAAGAATGAACAGAACGTTGATGGGGAAGGCTAAGAGCATGTTGAGTGGAGCTGGTCTAGAACAAAAGTTTTGGGCTGAAGCTGTTGCCACTACTTGTTATTTGATAAATAGATCTCCTACATCAATACTTGTTGATAAAATGCCTATGGAGGCGTAGTTGGGGAAAAAGCCTTCACTTAGACATCTGAGAGTTTTTGGTTGTGAGGCATATGCACATGTGCCTAAGGAGAAGAGAACAAAGTTGGATTCTAAGGCTGTCAAATGTATCTTCATCGGCTACGGCTATGGTGTGAAAGGATAAAAGATTTGGGATCCTGTTGCACATAAGGTAATTTATTCCAAAAATGTTTTTAGAGAGACTAAATCTTCTCCTCTTACTTTTCAGCCAGAACACAAAAAGGATGTGATTCAACTTCCTTCTATGCCTGAGAATGTTGAATCGAGACCCCAAGATAGACAAGAAGTTGAGGAGAGCTCATCAAGCTCTGAATCTTCAGAAGAGGGTGAAGAGGAGGAAGAAGTGGAAGAACCTCCACTTCAGCTTGTTCGAAGGTCTACAAGGCATAAGAAACCACCTAAAAGGTATGGGTATTCCCTTGATGATTGGAAGTGTATATTTGCTTTGAATACTAACATTGAAGAACCAAGATCTGTGCAAGACGCTTTGGGTATGAATGATGCAGAGTCTTGGAAAGTTGCATGGATGAAAAGATCACAGCCCTTGAAAGATATGATACATGGGACCTTGTACCTTTGCCTGAAGGATGCAAAACTGTTGGATGTAAATGGGTGTTCAAGAAAAAGATTGGTTCAAATGGAAATATTGAAAAGTATAAGGCACAGTTGGTTGCGAAGGGATACTCTCAGGTTGAGGGTATTGATTACGGTGAGATCTTTTCTCCTGTTGCTAAAATGACATCCATTCAATTTTTATTATCTATTGCAGCATCATATGACCTAGAGGTCGAACAAATGGATGTGAAAACTACTTTTCTTCAGGGTGATTTCGAGGAAGAAATCTATATGACACAGCCAGAGCACTATGTGGTAAAAGGTAAAAGCAAGTTGGTTTGTAAGTTAAAGAAATCTCTGTATGGCCTTAAACAATGTCCTAGGATGTGGTACCAGAAATTTGATACTTATGTGTTGAGTTTGGGATTTGTGCGGTCTAAATCTGATCACTGTGTATATTTTAAATCAGATGGTGATCATTTCCTGGTAATTGCTTTATATGTTGATGACATGTTGTTTATTGGGAAAGGCAAAGGTTTGATTGCAAAATTGAAATCTCAGCTCTCTGCGAAATTTGAAATGAAAGATCTTGGTGCAACAAAACACATACTTGGGATGGAGATCAGAAGAGATCGTGAGAACAGAAAGCTATGGCTTGCCCAGAGTAAGTATGTTTGTTCATTTTTGCAAAGGTTTAACATGCAGGATTGTAAACCACTTTTTGTTCCTGTTACATTGGGAATGAAGCTCTCTATTTCACAATGTCCTACATCCCCATCGGAGACGGAAGACATGAGCAGAGTGCCTTACTAGAGTGTAGTTGGAAGCTTAATGTATGCTATGGTCTGTACAAGACCAAACATTGCCCAAGCAGTGGGAGTTCTTTCTCGTTATATGTCTAATCCTGGAAGAGTGCATTGGGATGCAGTTAAGAGGGTCTTCAGATATTTGTAGGGTACAACAGAGTACTCTATTTGTTTTCATGGTACAGGAGATCAGCATTCCCTAAGTATTTGTGGTTTTGTGGATTCAGATTGGGCTGGTGATGTCGATAGTAGAAGGTCCACTAGTGCATATCTGTTTACTCTTAATGGTGGTGCAATCAGTTAGATGAGCAAGCGACAGGTTGTGGTCGCTTTGTCCACTACTGAGGCAGAGTACATGGCAGCTACTCATGCCTGTAAAGAAGCCATTTGGCTGAAGCATTTGTGTTCATATATTGGATTGAAACATGGTGTAGTTACAATTTATTGTGACAGTCAGAGTGCAATCTGCCTTGCGAAGAACCCAACTTTTCATGCTATGACCAAACAAATTGATGTTTAGTATCACTTCATGAGAGATATGGTCAAGGATGGCAGGGTGAAGCTGGAAAAGGTAGAGACTGTGGCAAATGTTGTGGATGCATTAACTAAGCCTGTGAGCACAACAAAATTTAGGTGGTGTTCCGAGTCTATGGGCCCATAGCAGTTGATCCATGATGATGTGATTCCCCTGGCTCTTACAAGGTATTTGACAAGTGGGAGAATGTTGGGAAATGAGGTGTCTCAACCTTGCATATTTCCCGTAAATAGTTATTTTCATTTAATATTTTCCTACAGCTGTTATGAATTGTCAGTGAATTGAAAATTGGTTTATTAGGTGTCAAAAGATGTCCACATGGTAGTATATGATGGAAAGCTTATTTTTAGGCATATTATGATAGATTCTATGACATCTGTAAGGGTCAAAAATAGGGGTTTTTATTTTGGACATGAGAGCTTATTTTGGGACTAGAATCTTGGTTGAGAAGCCTCACACATGGTTTTGTAAAACCACAAGTGGTTTCTTGTACAACTAGAAGTCTATAAATTGGAGGCTTGAGGAGTTGTTTGCATAGTGTGAGTTTGCACGTATTGTTATGCTGTCGGAATGCTACTAGAATTCTTCCAGAGTTGTTTACTGGTGATACTCCTGTAATAAACTTGCTCTACAAGTGTATGTAATCTTGTTATTAGATTTGGAATACATTGAGCAAGCTTTTGGAGTGTGGGGTTTTTCACCCGAAAGGGTTTTCCCCACGTATATCTGGTGTTTTATGTTTTATTGTTTATTTCATGTTTTGAATGTGTTGCTGGAATTTATGTAGTTGTACATTAGTTTGTAAAAAGTTTTGCATATTGTTTCTCCTCAAGATTGGCATAGGAAGTTGTTTCCGCTACTTTAACTTCCTTACACTATGCTTGAACTTAATGGATACATTTGAGTTGGACTGAAATTTAATGATTAGTAATGCAAATTATTGTTTTTCAACTTTGCTTTAAAGATTTTGTGTTTACGGGAATTAAAAAATTGAATTTGTTAGAGGTATAATTGAATTGAATTGCCTTGATAACATCATGCTTTGAATTTTTTTTACATGTAGTTTGATAAAGTGTTCCATCTCATTCATTTGGCATTGAATCTTAGTAGCTAGATTGTTGCACATAATATGTTATTTTATTATTGTTCAATTATTTTCTACTAGTTGCATTTGAGTGATCTTCTTGAATCTTGATATGTAAGCCTGTAAATGTGGGTTTGAAGGTGAAATATGGAAATAAAATTAAAAATTATATTTGCAAATAATAAAAGAACACATACATTATATTATGTTAGGGTTTTCAATATTTATTATACATTATTTAGTGGCCTTTATAAAGATTTTTACACTTTTTACACTTTTAACTTTTGTAGGAACCAACTATTGACTACCCAACACAAACCATAAAATATTAAACCAACATTATTAACTATAAAACTAACACTTTGGATCATAAACCTAACAAACCCCCCTTCAAAAGAATTTAGAGCATCTATTAATCTGACTCATTTGGCCACTCTAAAAACTTGATCTCCTATCTCTTGGTACTAATCAATGAGTGTCGACACTTATATGCATCCTCTTGATTCTTGGCCCTTTGCATTACATTCCTATGTGAGAAACACTTGCTAGTCATATACATCTAGTGCCATGTGCCACTGCCTCTGACAATCTGAAGATACATTGCCTCTTCTTGACGCCACCTGACACCATCATACTAAAATTCCTCAATGAACATGCCTCTAACCATCTATACTACATGTAGTATGAGCAAGTTTCTTCATTACCTAACTACAATGACCACTATCCTCATGATTCCTTGTACCTATAGCCCTTAGGTGCATCCTCAACTAATGATCAACTACTTGACCACATATCAATTGACTCTACTTTGCCTTTGTTTATTTGCCATAAACAACACTATTTAGAAGTATAAAACCACTGGCTAGTAGATCATGAAGACCTACTTGCCCCCGTTATTAGTCAAGAGGTGGAAACAAAATAACATAACTCTACTAAACCATTATCCTGCATCAATGCTCAACAAAAGGAACCAAAATTGAACATAGCAAAACACATTGCAATAATAAATTGGAATGCACACCACTAAATTGAAAATCAAACCATCTACTCCTACCAAAAATGTTATTCAAGCATTTTACCCATTCTCTGAGTGAACAGCTAACTTGAGAAGGTAATGGTCCTCTAACTCCCTGGTGGGTCCTCCAACCTCCATTTTGACCTTTAGATTCTATCAACTAGGTTGATCTTGAGGGACTCATGGACCACAAAATATTGTTGGTTGTCTTTGAAAGCATTGTTAGCATGTAAAGCTCCAATAACACAAGTGACAAAAAATACTGTTATAATCATGGTTTCATGCAAAGAACCCAATTTCAACCTCTGAGCAAAAATAGGACATCAATTTTCACCAAAAATTCACCCTTTACATATTATAAACACCTTATGCCTTCATAAATTTACAATACACTCATAATATTAAAAATGTATTGCTTTGATTGACCCAACCAAAAAATATGATGTAAAAAAGACTCTCAGGACTTCGAACAACTAACTAGTTGTAAAGTAAACAAAGATCAATCAACTCACCTATGTCTTTAAATATATGTCATGCACTTATTTTATCTTGTTCATTTCAATCTTATACTAGCTTGGATCATTTGCAAATAAAATGTGATAGGCACTTACAATGTTTGCTCAAATTTTGGAGCCAAAGTTGTGGGCTTGTCCATTACACCACCAAATTATTTACACTTCATATGCCTCAACCAAATATAGAATGTAACTAATTTTCCAATGTCTTTTCACAGACCAAATTATTTGCACTTTTCAATGCAAAATGCCAAAGACTATTTTGTTCCAACAAAGTTGCTCTATTTTGCATTCACCTCACACCATGATGGCACCACTCCCTAATGACACCTTGATTCACCCTTGTTGCAAGTAGTCCTAAAGTAGCTCAATGCTACTTCTTTGGCCCACACCCAACTCAAATATTTTTTGTAGTTGACTTAAACAATTAATACATTTGTTGCAAGTTATTTCTGTTCACAAACTTCTCCTCTAGTTGTTGTTGCAGATGATCTAGAGACCAACCTCTACACCCTTCCCTATTGTTGTAGGTTAAAACAACACACACAAGTATACATATTTGCCAATACACTCACATGAAGATACACCATTCAAGCACATAACCATTTATAAATATTTCCATAGTGATCAAGCAAAGGAACAAACAATACATGATGCAAGGAATCAAATTCACACAATATAAACTGCATAAAATAATACTTTTTATTATATTATAAAACACATTCTTTACAATTTCATCTACATTTGGAGTTCAAACCTCTCCACTAGTTCTAGATTTTTAAATCTCCTTTGTTCTATGCCCTTTCCTTTCCCAACATACCTCGTTTAGCCCATGGTCCACAAATATGATCCGCTCCTTCAATGAGCAACCCATTATGTTGTATACCTCCTTGCTTCTGTACTAATCCCCTTCTCTTTTCTTGCACCTTAAATGACCTTCGTTCTCTTTTAAATGACCTATTTCTCTCTAGGAGCCTTGTTGGTTGCTCTGTTATGCCAATACAACCATCACATGCAAGGACCCCTCTAGTTTTCTTTTGTTGCACACCTCTTTTCATCCTTTCTATTCCTTTCTCTCTGCTACAAAACCTCCCTTCGTGCCTTTCTTCCTTTTCTATTCTTTATTTTCTTCCTTTTAACTCTATTCCCTCCTTTCTTTCCTTGTTGCACACACACCTACACTCACAGACTACCAACGAATCATGTCCAAATCTTTAATTTCAACCCAAGTTAATTGTTCAAATGGAGAGAGCAATCTCAGTTCTATTATTCTTTTCCTTTTTTCACTACCTTCTTTTGTCTTTGGGCTCTCTTCCCTTCCTTATTTTTTCTCGAACCATCTCAAAAATCCTACTCCATAGTCACCATAGGCACAAAAAAATGGGCATAATGGTTGGGCAGAAACTACCAAGATGAATCCAAGTTTTGCCTTGTCATCAAAATTGATTGCTCTAAATAGGGATGCAGCTCCAACAAATTTGAAATCACCTACCGCTGTACATTTTTCTGACTACACATAAATACAAATGTAGGTATGTTGGATGGCTGGGGTAGAAAACAAGTGGTTAAATTGAAATTTGAATTCTTGGGTAGAGAGAGTAAATGTTGATTGAGGGATAGTGATGTGATGCCCCTGCATCACACCACAAGCAATGTCCAATATGTTTTCCAAAAATGTATTTCTCTAGCCAATTTTAGCGCCTCACATTATCAACATACTAACTTTCAACATCTAACTTAAAAATATAAAAACACATTTATCCATTGATTATTTCATATACTTATTAACAATAATAATAATCTCACACCATTTTTCCTACCATTCCCTTAGGCTATTGATTTGTAATGCCAAAAACAATAATTTCAATGCCTATGAACAAAAATCAACTTTCAGCATTAAATAAACTAATCATCAATAACATTCGATGATTTCAATGCATAGTAGAACATATTTCCACCACAGTGTCCAACATGAATAAGATAAGCATCATTCCATCAAATCTTTGCAAAAATGGTAATCAAACAATATAAAGTATTTCAAGCACCTCTATTGGAATGCATAAACATCGCTTTACAACATAGAAATTAACTATCTAATCCTCTACCCCTTTTCGCCAAGATCATTCTATGTATGAGTAGCATGAATGATGAGCTTTGATTGCATAGGCATCACACAAACCTCCATATTTGAATATCCAACCTCTGCTACACTTTGATGGTTTCTTTTTCCTTCTAACAACATTCAAGATTTTTAACCATTATTAACAAAAAGGAGGGGTAAAAATTTATTAAAACAAGAAGAAGTACAATTACAAAGCCCTATCAAGCTCCACCAAGTGATCCAATTGTTGAGATAGATCCGGGGGTAAAAAACCTCGGTCCATCAAATTTCAATCATGAATATGGTCAGAAGCCCATTTAGCCAAACAATCAGCAACACCATTCCATTCTCTAGGAATATGAGTAAAAGTAACAAACTCCAAAGAATCACAAAGGTTAAAAATCTGAGCAACAATCAAAGCCAAATGCCAGCTGACATCATCTAAATGCCCCCTATTCAACAAGTTCACCACAACCTGGGAATCAGACTCACATATGATCCTTCGCCAACCCAATTGACTTCCATTCTCTAGGATTAAATTAGAAATGATCTGATACCACTATGGGCTCTAAGATCAAACATGGAAACAAGTGTCACGTAGTGGCAAATACCTGTCTTGTAGTGTTGTAATTATAGTATGTGTTTTAGTTGTAATTATAGTTGTGTTTTAGTTTTAATTTTTTAATTCATTAGGTAAACTTCAAATTTACTTTTTGTCAAACCAACAAAATTGTTATTACTTATAGTTATAATATTAATAATATTATTATTAATATTTATTATAACACTTGATATATTATCTTAATTGATATTATAATATTATAATATAGTATAATATTAATTGATATAATATTTGACTTAATTTTCTTCATAGAATAAATATTTGTTGTATAGACAAATTGGATTCCAATAATGCTAAACAAATAATTTTTTTTAAAGCCAATATAAATATTATAACAAAATTGTAATATTTATAGTGTAATTTATAAATTTTTTAGTTTAAATATTAATGAAATAGTATAATTAATTATTTATTGATAATAAACAATGTTTATATTATAAATATGATAATAATATATTTATATTATTACATTATTCTAATATTTTTATATAGTATTATATTATATTTTTGTTTTTTATTATATTGTTATATTATATTATATTTCTATATATGCTTATTATTATATTATTATAATATTATAATATCCCATTTTCTACTACAGATTGAACATTTTCCTTAATATTTTTGTATTTAAGAAGATTGAAAAAATAGTTGGTTCCCTTGTCTCCATCTTCCAACCAATTTAGTTTAGCCCTAATTCTAGCTCCTTGAGCCTTTTTGATATGAACTTTCCTTAAATTGTGTTTTACATCTACCATTTTGACAATTAGGCTTTCATCATTTGGATTGTCTTGAATTTCTTCCTCAACTTGAAGGTATTCCTTTTGGAGTAAAAGCTCTTCTTTTTTCCTATCTAATGCATATTTCTTTCCCACAATTTGGACATTTGCAGACTCAGTCATCTTAATCCAATAATGTGAATTTCCTTTGTTTTTATACATTGATTTACAAATATTTCTAAGAACCTTGATGCCCCTAATATAGTCTTGATCTTTTAAAAGTTCATAATTAAGCTTGAAAAAGGATCCATTATGTTTCCTGATATTTCCTTTTTGGTTTTTAATTGATATCACAATCTTAATGGGATGATGATCAGAGAGAGGATTTGGGATCACTTGAAACTTATTCATTCCTTTTTTGTGTACTACCAAGAATGAATCTTTCTCCATGTAGAATATGTCAAGTCTGCTATATATTCTTTTGTTAGCTTTCTGGTAGTTTGACCAAGAGAACCAGATATCTTTAATATTTTCCTTTTCCCCTTCTAGGGGGTCTACCAATTTTAAAGATTTTTTTAATCTTATCCAAAAAAATTTCTCATTTCCTTTCAATTTCATAGGTTTTCCTATTTTTTTATCCCCTAAGTGCTCTATCATATTAAAGTCTCCACCTAATACCCAACGTACCTTAGGAAGTTCAGAAGTCATCCAATTCCAGAGTTCTGCCTTATTTCAGTATTCATTAAGGGCATAGATTGAGAAAAGCCCAATAACCACCCCCAACGTCAAAGTAATAACCACCCCCCAATGTCCAAAGTAATCTATAAACATCTATTACAAGGGGACTAACCATAGTTCTAGACAAGCGTCTCCCATTTTCTGTTAGAAACTGATTAGAAACTTCTTGTGGTTGGATGGAAAGGGAAAGTCAAAAAAACATCTGGTAAGGTGGGAATAGTGTTGTGCTAGCAAAGAGCTGGTGGTGCAGTCACGGTAGGAGGGTTCACAGAATGAACTATCTAGACCGTGTAGCAAGGGTAAACACAACGGAAACAACTCAAAGATATGAAACAAATGTAGATTCAGTCATTCATTATATTATAGAATTCAAATACAAATCGGCCGGCAACATGCAGGCTTACAATTAAGGCTTAAAGGCTTGATTTTATAATATCAGAATATACACAAGATATAGTTTTGAAGCTCCTTTGTGACAAATCCAAACTATGAACTTATGCTATCCATCATCACTAATTTCCTAAGCATCGATTACATCATTATATATCATCTCCGGAACCAAAGATTCCTCCAGGTCAGCCAAGGAAGGTTACAAACTCCAATAAAGAGGTGTAACATGTGTGCAAGGATAGGTTGGACCTAAATGAATTGAACTCCTCCACAAATGAATGGAATGATGTGTGGATCTCGAGGAAGGTCGGACACAAACCAAACAACACTTAATGATGTGTCATTAAGCTTCAAAGGTTGTGAAATACTCCGTAGGTATTCTCCTTTAGCTGATTATCTAAGACTGTTAGGATGCTCTATCTGAGAAAATAGTTGATCTTCTAATAGCGATAAATTTCGGTGCTTGATCCAAATGTTCTAAAAATTGGATATGATGTAGATGAATAAATCTAGATGCTAAGTCCAGCTCCACAAGATCTAAAATGCAATTGCAGTAGAATACAAACCAAAATACAAAAATTGCTACTGACGGAACTACCTGAACTGAACTGGAAAATAAACAAATTGAAATGTAAATGTTTTGGTCAATGCAAGATTGCTCTTGAACCAGTGATGCTCTTGCATCAGACATCTGAGGTTATTGAAAAAGTGAGTCCCTCACTTTATTGGGGATAGATGAAAACCAAGACGGTCCACCTCAGCCTAAGAAACCCATGATGAATCTTCTTTTGGTCTGCCTTTCCACTTCACAAGGTATTCTTTGTATTGTCTTCCTCTAGTGTTGCATCCAACTCTGCTGTCCAAAATGTCTTCAATTTGCTCTGGTGCTTGTTGGGGTAACTTCTTCTTCAAGTCTTCTTCAAGGTTGTCACTGAACTCCACTTTATGATACTGATATAGGTTTGCAATGTTGAAAATAGGTGAAATACCCAATGTCTCCAGTAGCTCTACTTCATAGGCATTTCCTAAATCAAATTTTCTGAGTATCCTACAAGGTCCAAACTTCTTCATCTTCAACTTGTTATATGTTCCAACTAGAAATCTTTCTTTTCTCAAGTATACCATCACTTCATCTCTAACTGCAAATTCCTTATGTCTTCTCATCTCATTTGCTTGTTCTTTATATTTACTGTTCATCTCTCCCAAATGCTTCTTCACCTAATCATACATTGTCTTTATATGTTCTGCATATTCTTCTGCTTCTACACTTCTCTTATCTACCATACTAATATCTCTCAACTCTGCAACTCCTCTAGGGTTTTCTTTGTTAACAATCTCAAAAGGTGTTCTTTCAGTACTCCTATTCACTGAATTATTGTATGCAAACTCTACCTATGCAAGAATCAAATCCTAACTTCTTGTCTTCTCTCCAACCAAATATCTCAACAAGTTTCCCAAACTCCTATTCACTACCTATGTCTGTCCATTAGTCTATGGATGAAATGTTGAACTAAACTTCAAATCTATCTTCATTTTCTTCTAAAGTGTCTTCCAAAAGTATCCAAGAAATCTGGTGTCTCTATCTGAAATTATACTCTTATGTAACCCATGCAATCTCACAATTTCCTTGAAAAATAGGTCAGCTACATGCACTGCATCAATTCTCTTCTTACAAGGTATGAAATGTGTCATCTTTGAAAATTTGTCCACCACTACAAATATTGGATCATGTCCTCTCTATGTCTTAGGCAATCCCATTACAAAATCCATACTTATGTCTTCCCAAGGTCTCTTCGGCACTGTCAAAGGTTTATACAATCCAGTATTCTAACTACTCCCTTTTGTAACTTGACAAACTCTACAACTTTATACAAATTTCTTAACATCCTTATGTATCTGAGGCCAAAAGTAGTTTTTCCTCACCAAAGCCACTGTCTTATCAATGCCAAAATGTCCTGCCAATCCACCACTGTGTTTCTCCTTGATCAAATTATCTCTCATTGAACTTCTAAGTATGCATAATTGATTTCCTCTAAACAACATATCTTCTTGAATGAAATAGTCCAACCACTTACTCCTATCTGTCACAATAGGTTCCTTACATGTTTTCCTTGAGGTTCTGCAAAATCAGTGTCTCCCTCATACATGTTCTTCAATTCTTCAAATCCCAATACTTGAACTCTCATCTCTGTCAGCAAGTTCCTTCTCCTACTCAGTGCATTTGCATCTTTGTTTCATTTTCCACTCCTATGCTTCAATACAAAAGTATAACTTTGCATGAATTCTACCCATCTCATATGTCTCTGATTCAACTTACCTTGACTATTCAAATATTGCAAAGCTTGATTATCTATATACAACACAAACTCTTTAGGCAGCAAATAATGTCTCCACTTCTTCAGGGCTTGAATTATGGCATAGAACTCAACTGGATATCTTCTCCTTGCATCATTCAACTTCTCACTTAAATATGCCACAGGTCTTCCTTCTTGATTTAACACTGCTCCACTTGCATCACAATCCACTTGAAATGCCTTATTGAAATCCGGTAATGCTAAAATAGGTTTCTCTGTCACCTTCTGCTTCAACAGTTCAAAACTTTTATCTGCTCCTGATGTCCACTTGAAATCTTTTCTATCACCTCTCATTGCCTATGTCATAGGGTTACATACTGAACTAAAATTTCTGATGAACTTCTGGTAGAAACTAGCTAATCCATGAAATAATCTAACTTCTCCAATGCTCTCCGGTGTAGGCCATTCAACAATTGCTCTTACTTTCTTAGGATCCATCTTCAATCCTTCTACAAAAATCACAAATCCCAAATATATCAATTCTTCCTTCATGAAACTACACTTCTTGATGTTGATCAGCAATTTCTCCTCTCTCAGTCTCTACAAAACTTCTCTAAGGTGTTGCAAATGCTCCTCCTTTGTCTTACTGAAAATCAAAATGTCATCCAAATACACAATAACAAACTTATCTAAGAATTTCTTCAAGACTTCATTCATCAATCTCATGAAAGTACTCGGTGCATTTGTCAATCCAAAAGGCATCACTAACCATTCATACAATCCTTCATTTGTCTTAAAAGCAGTCTTCCATTCATCTCCTTCTTTGATTCTGATCTAATGGTATCCACTCTTCAATTCTATCTTTGTGAAATATTTTTCTCCACTCAAACAATCCATGATATCATCCATCCTAGGTAAAGGAAATCTATACTTAACTATGATCTTGTTGATTGCTCTAGAGTTTGTACACATTCTCCATTCTCCATCCTTCTTAGGTGCTAACACTGCAGGTACTGCACAAGGACTCAAACTTTCTATGATCAAACCCTTCCTCAACAACTCTTGTATTTGTCTATTAAATTCTTCATTCTCTGCTGGTGTCATTCTATGTGCTTCTTTGTTAGGGAAACTAGCTCCAGGTATAAGGTCCATGTGATGATTGATACTCCTTATAGGTGGAAATCCTTTAGGTACATTATTTGATATGATGTCTTCATACTTTGCCAGCAACTTAGTTATCTCCTCTGGTTGTGATTCTTCAGTCTCCTTCAATGTTTCAGGGTTCTTAGGGATCAAAGCATAACACATATTCTCATGTCTTAGACCATCTAGAAATTTACTTCCATCTACCAAACAAATTCTAGCATTCCCACATACTTCTCTTCAACTTTCAGGGCAAACTGATATGCTTCCTCCAAAGATATCATCCTTACCAAGCTTAGTTCTTCTTGAATGTTCAATCTTAGTCCATTAATGTATCTAGCCACTTTCTCCTTGTTGGATTCACTATGTCATATCCTTATGATCATCTTATGAAATTCTTTAGTATACTCCACAGATTTCTCCTTTTGTCTCAGGTTCTGCAATCTCTTCAATAGTTCCAACTCATAGTCAGCAGGTATAAATTGATTCTTCAATTTTGTCACCATTCTATCCCACTTTGTAATCTTTTATTTTCCTCTTCTGTTCCTATCCAATTGGACTTCCTTCCACCATATAGCAGCATGTCCTTTCAACTTTGTCTTTGCAAATTTAACCTTCTCCAAATCTTCAACTTCTTCATATTCAAAGTATTCTTCCATGTCATTTATCCAGTCAATCAACTCTTTAGGATTCAAATCACCAGTGTAATTTGGTACATAAACTCTAGGCTCTTTCTAATCTTTGAAATAGCTTGTAACATCTTCACTTGATCTGATTCTTCTTCTTCATCACCTCCTAGGGTTTCGCCAATTTGTTCAACAGATTGAAATTCTTCTTCATCATTACTTTCAACATTAGGTCTCGGTGTTAATCCTCTTCACCTATTTTATTCGACAACATCCAATCAAATTCTCATTATTTTCATCATTTCCATCATCTCATCCATTCTACCAACCATTGTTCCAACAGCGGGGACTCTCCTTGGTGGCATTCTTCCTAGGATCAAGTGCAAACTGCCTCAAGTTCGACGATCGGGCTACAAGGTGACACCTGCCTCACAATCGGCGATTGGTTGTGACACAAGTAACTTGCCTCAATTCAGCAATCTGCTTACAAAAAGATCTTACATAAATCCTTCGCCAACTTTTCTCAATTCACTCCCAAAGATTTGAACTTTCGCTCTGATACCACTTGGTGTAATCATGGTAGGATGGTTTACAAAATGAACTGTCCAAACCGTGCAGCAAGAGTAAACACAATGGAAACAACTCAAAGATATGAAACAAATGTAGATTCATTCATTCAGTATATCATAGAATTCAAATACAAATTGGCTAGCAACAAGCAGGCTTACAATTAGGGCTCAAAGACCTGATTTTAAAATATCAGAATATGCACAGGATATAGCTTTGAAGCTCCTTCGCGATGAATCCAAACTATGAACTTATGCTATTCATCATCACTACTTTCCTAAGCATGTATTACATCATTATATATCATCTCCAGAACCAAAGATTCCTCTGCGTCAGCCAAGGAATGTTACAAACTCCAATAAAGAGGTGTAACGTGTGTGCACGGATAGGTCAGAAATAAATGAATTGAACTCCTCCGCAAACGAATGGAATGATGTGCAGATCTTGGGGAAGGTCAGGTACAAACCAAACAACACTTAATGATGTGTCATTAAGCTTCAAAGGTTATGAAATGCTCCGCAGGTCCTCTCCTTTAGTTGATTATCTAAGACTATCAGGATGCTCTGTCTGAGAAAATAGTTGATCTTCTGATAGCGATAACTTTACGGTGCTTGATCCAAATGCTCTAAAATTAGATATGATGTAGATAAATGAATCTAGATGCTAAGTCCAACTCTGCAAGATCTGAAATGCAACTGCGATAGAATGCAAACCAAAATATAGAAACTGCTACTGACAGAACTACCTGAACTGAACTGGAAAAGAAACAAACTGAAATGCAAACAAACTGGAATGCAAATGTTTTGGTTGATGCAAGATTGCTCTTGAACCAAGGATGCTCCTGCATCAGCTGCGTGACCTGGGACTTAAGGACTTGAGAATCCAAGGTGTTGCACTAGCTACAAAATGGATTATCAATTCCTTTGTAGGAGATGAGCCTTGGAAGGTCTTGGTTAGAAATAACATTGGAAATTATGTTCCATATAAGAAAAAATATCGGGGGAAGATTTACTTTTATGATGCTTTGCTTGGGGACTTCAATTCTAAAACTGGGGTTTCTGTAATATTTAGTAGCATCTGGCAGGCTTGGGAGCAAGCTAAGCCCTTCATTAGAGACATAGGTGCCTTCAATTTGGATATCTTGATTATTTGGGGTCAAAGGTCGATCTAGTGGAATATATTACACAAAGGAAAACCTTTAGCCTTATTGCAAGGTTGTTCTACTAGAAAATGTAGTGAAAAAGGATTAAATAACTTAATAGAATTGTTTGAAGATGGATATCCTAAAGGATGGGATCTAATAAAGAATCAATTTCATATAAATGAAATACATTTCAGAACCTTTTCCATGATAAATAAGGCTTTGATGAACAAGGTACACTCAAAGGTGTCGATTGTTGGGGAAGATAATATTGGAAATTTGAGATGGGAGGATGAAACCTTATTTTTTAATATAAAACCCAAGTTGATATACAAAATGTTTACTAAATCCTATGACATTTTCCACCACATTAGCACTACTTGGGGTGACACCCTGGGAAATAAAGCATTAACCAAAACCTTCAAGCTGTTATGGTCTAAAGTTCTAGAACCTAAGAAGGCATGTTTTAGATAGCTGTTAATCTTAAATAAGTTAAGTATTGGTACTGGGTCTATTGTCTGCCCATTATGTAACACTCCTGAGTCTGTTGCTCATATTTTTCTAGATTGTTTGTATGCTAAACTTGTATGGTCCATGTTTATGGGTAATATAGATATGTGGAGTCCCACTGTGAATATTATTAGGAAATAAATCATTTGTGGTTTTGTTGATGACCTAAATATAAAAGATAATTTTTTTTGGCTTGTTCTATCTACTGAAATTTTGTAGTTCTTATGGAAAAAAGGAATGAAGAAAGGTTTCTTGGCAAGGAGAGGGCACCCACAAAGATTCTTTTGAATATCATATCTTTCAAATTCTTTGAATAGGTTACTGTCACATTGGAGATCTCTTTAAGCAAATTCAAAGAGCTAATGGAGATTGGGGCTACTTTCTTCAAAGAAGATATAAAAGAATCTAATTTTTGTGCTAGAAACCCAAGGAAATTTGACCAGAGGTTTTTCAATGCATACATAGACTTCCAATACCTTTACAGTAAGCTCAAACAGAAAGAAAAAAGGAAAGTGAATTGTGCAAGCAATGGGAAAATTCCTGCCTGAACTATAGTATCAGTTCAAACCAACTCCAAGCTTCTCCTAGATTGGGTACTATACTTGGGATGGATTCTTGTGACCACAGTGATAACAGATTGCATATATGGGATCATGAACTGGGTTGGCATGAAGACCCAAGATGGGAGCTAAGGAAGGTTAGTTCTGAAGAGTCTAAACATGGAACTAAACTTGATGAAAGTCAAGGTTTATACTATCAATTCATGGAAATGGAAAAGGATGCAATGTCAGCTAATGAGAACAGGGATTCAGATCAAGATCAAATGGGAGCAAAATATAATGACAATGAATATATACAGGTGCCTAATGATGAGACAGATAAAAACAGTGACAACGAGAAATCTCAAGTTGCAAGGAATTACTAAGGGATGAAACAAAAATTAATAGCTCTGTGGATTTTTCAAAGTAGTTGGAATAGGAGATAAACATCATATGTTTCTCTAATGTTTACTTTAGTTTTGAAAACTACAAAACTTTTCATTTATATTAGAGAGAATTAGTCTTTTTTGGATTGATGTAAGTTGTAACTCAATTTTGTTGTGGTCCCCTTGACCACTTGATGTAAACTCTGGTTATATTTTGAATACAATATTTGTGCTTGATTCTCAATCCAAAAAAATATTATAATATCAATTAAGATAATATATGAAGAAGTGTTAATAATGGATATTAATAATATTATTAATAGTATTATTAATATTATAGCTATAAATAATAACGATTTTTTACCTTTGACAAAAAGTAATTTTGAGGTTTAGGTAATGAAGTAAAAAATTAAATTCTAAAAAACTGATGATTTTTCACTCTCAGAATTATCACCATCCGTTTAGGCATGACTTAACTCGTGGGAGATAAGATTAGTGTTCATAATTTGTTTACTTGCCACATCCTCCCCTCAAACCAAATTTCTCTCCACATTTATAGGTGTTTGTTGCACTCTCCGACAATCCGCAGAGAAGAGGTCATTTTTTTTAGCCAATCACAATAGAGATAAATCATTTTTCAATGATTTTTTGTTAAAATTTTATCATCTTGACATAGGAAAAGTTCAAATTTATATCAAATTTGCTGGAGAAGAAAAATAATCCTGTGTCTTGATTGGTTTACAGTTAATAGATTAATAACTAGATAAGCCTTAGCGAATGCAATAGTACTGTCGAAGACAGGTACTCATAAAATCAAGAATTACATTTGCAAGTAATAAAATAACATACAAACTATATATTATGTTCAGATTTTCACTATCAATTACATTATTCAATTACCTTTATAAAGACTTTCAAACTTTTAACTTCTACAATGACTTTTCTT
Source organism: Cunninghamia lanceolata (assembly GCA_027924645.1). Taxonomy (NCBI): domain Eukaryota; kingdom Viridiplantae; phylum Streptophyta; class Pinopsida; order Cupressales; family Cupressaceae; genus Cunninghamia; species Cunninghamia lanceolata. The sequence goes on from BSBN01001791.1 coordinate 6,483,791, forward strand.
GTAGGAACCAACTATTAAGTACCCAACACAAACCATAAATAATTAAACTAACATTATTAAAAAACTATAAACTAACAATTTGGATCATAAACCTAACTATGCAAGCTAAGTAAGTGGCCTTGAATCCTTCCAAAGGAAGATGGTTTAGAGGTTGATTTGATTCTCGTACACATCCACATGTTTTGGGCTTGGGCTTAACTCAGGGATGGTTGCATAAGGAAACCAATGTGTTTCTATGGCATGCATAGAACCCTTCAGTACATTGCAAAGGACCCCAAATTATTCAAGATCAAGAAATTTTGCTGGCTAAATTAACACACATAGCTGAAGTCGCACAAAATAATAACAAATCAAGGAGTGGAAGTCAACTAAATAGACGTAGCATGCTTGACCAAAAAAAAAACAATTTTGGCTATACCTTAATCTTTTTTTATTATGCTTATAAAAATAGTACATATTTAACTAAAGCTTTAAAGTCGTTGCCATCTCCTTGCACAAGTTTTACAAATAGTTTAAACTTTAACTATTTTAAGTTGTACATACATAGATAAATTTACACATTCAATTAAAGATTTATAATGTATTAGAATCTAGAGCCTATGTAAGTACTCAATTTCACTTCTAATTTTTAATAGAATATTACAATAGTAGTTTTGATCTACATATAAGGTAAATCAAGATTATTTCTACGCAAATTTTATCATTACAAGGATGGTAATAATTTCCTATTGTGTACATAAGAAAATGAACAAAGGAAACAAGTTAAAATTATATTAACCTATTTAATTCATAATCTAATGCGACCTCATGATTGAGCTAAAGGAATGCAAGCATAAAAGGAAGCTAACTAAATAACTACCATGCAAACCTTGATATTTGGATGTGCTCTTGATGTTGGATATGTTGATTGCTTCTTAAATCTGCAACATAACCTTGCATAACATGGAGACTTAAAAATGACTTGGGTTGATGGCCATTTATAGATTTTTACGATGATAGATGGAGGACTAGGATTTATTTGGAAGATCAATGGTTGAGAATTGTTGAGAGGATTAGATTGATAAGAGGTTACCAAGTGGTATGATGGGATTGGAGGACAAGAAGAGTCCTCGGATTGAGAGGAAATCAAGGGTTGAGGATAGTCTTGAATAAAGTGGATGGAGAGTATCAAAGGACAAAAAGATCTTTTGTACAAAGGATTTGTCTGTTCCTTTGCAAGATACCCATGTGATCAAGTGATCACATACAAAAGCCCATGCCTTTGTACATGTTGGAGGATGTGAGGGGTTTGAATGAATTAATGATGGGTTAGGATTATGCAATTGAAAGATTAAGTTGATTAATTGATTTTAGTTAACTTAATCCAAAGTGCACAAAATAGGGAATTAAATAAATATGAAAAGGAAATGATGATATGAAGAGAAAATGTGTCCTTGCATAACTTGAATTACAAGTCCAACTATTGAGCTTTATGTGTATGTATTCTATACTCACACACCATCTTCTCTTAAAAGATAGCTATAAATTTTAATACTCTTATGTCTTCACTCACTCATTCAGACCTCTTGACCTCTTTACCATCCATTAAAGTCAATGTCACCAACTTATATTTTCTAAAAATTATTAGTTCATTTATAATTGCATGTGTATTCTCTACATGTACACAATTTCTCAAGACTTACAAACCACCACTATTAGTATGTGGTGACTGATCATGCTGCAGGTGTTGCAGGTACACACATCAAGGTAAAATTTGGTGAATTTGTCGGCCATGGTTTGCCCCAAAATAATTAATGGGGGAGTGTAGGGGGCAATTAGTTTTTTATTAGCCGACATGTAAAAACCCACTTTTGTTAACCACCAAGGAGGCTTGATAAATAGCACCTGGAGAAGGCAAAAAGCCAAGAGGCACGAATGAGATTGTAATACATTTCATGTAGCATAGCAGTAGGATTGAGCTGCAAGATTGTTGGTTGTCATCTATTTGTTTTGTTGGATAATAATATTGGATGACTATGTGTGTGGATGTAGCCCACATTTGGTGAACCACGTTAAATCTCTGTGTTCATTTGTGTTATTCTTCATTGTATATTTCCATGTATATTGTAATATGCATATAATTGGTAATGTGTAGTGCTTCGGTCTGCCTAACATAATCCTAACAACCACAACTATCACATGTCCAATCCAAACATGATTTCTTAAAAAATAATTATCCATCTACTCTTTCACAAAAAATGCTTGAATTGAAATCTCTTTCCGGTCTAAATGGAGATTCTATCATACACTCTTGCAAGATATTGTTAGTACACAAAGTAACGTGTATATGTCAAAAAATATCATAATGCATAGAAAATTCAATATGGACCCTACAACAAGAAGTAGTGCACACGTGATTTATTTTAACATAAAATTTTTTTCCATTTCAAAATACTTCTGACTAAATTTAATTTAAGGATATCTCTATACAAATTTTAGAAAAAGTTGTGTTTGAGTCATATCCAAAAAATATTTTGGATGTGGCTCACAATTTTGACAACCAATTCTCCTTTTTACATCTCTTTGCTTAGGTGTACTCTTGTGTTATTTTTTTTTAAATTATTCAATTATGAATTTTAAGATTTCAATTCCAAAGAATGTCCATAGTTCATTGTTATTTGAGTCCTCAACTCTTTCACACCTTCCAATGAATTTCATTAGTATTTATATATTTATTTTTAGTGCTCTACTTGTTTTCTTTATTAAGAAAGATTTATTTGTTTGATTACTTACTATAGTTGATGTAATTACACATTGTAACATTACTATAATTGGTGCATGAGGTCAAACCCACTATTTGATATGTATTGATTAATTTCTTTACAATAGATTATGTCAGTATATGTTGTTATTAGACCAAGGATCTTCATGGTGGGTTTAAACTTAAGATTTAACATCATTTCAATAAATAGTTGACATGTTCCTAGTTCATTTAAGTTTCTAAAAAATATTACCCATATTTTATTAGCACTTCTTCTACACATATGTTCATAAATCTTATCACTCATTAGTTGTAGAATGTTTTCATCAATTTCAATTAAAAATAGTTTTTTACGTAAAATTCTAGGTAGTGTTCTCAATGGTAAACTTGATTCATTAGATAAATGTTGTTCATTATACAACTTTTGTTCATCTTCATAATTTGATAAATTTTGTTTGTTTTCAATAGGTTGACCAATTGGTGTAACATTTGAATTTATATTTGAAATTGAAATCATTGATTATTTCATTATTTATTGATTCAATCGGTATTTGAGGATTTACTACAACATCAAATTGAGATGGTAAAGATGATGTACCTTCAACTTTGGGGTTCAATTTCTTTATTACTTAAAGTTTCTACATTCGTTGCCTTTGTTTCTCCAAATTCTTCTTTTTCTTGGTTCCAATGGATGCTTTAGGATCTAATTAAATTGGTAAAGATGGTATATCTTCAACTTCGGAGTTTAATTTCTTATTTTCTAAAAGTTCTCTCATCTATTCTATTTTCTTTGCATTATCGACTTCATGGTCCTTCATTGTTTACATTTTTATTTGTTTCCTTGGCATGATGTTGAATTCTATATCAATCTAACATAGTTTATCAAAATAATGAAAACAAGGATTGATAATTTATCAAATTCAAACAAAAAATATGCAATTAGAATGTTTTATGTCAATGCAAGATAAAAATTAGTTAGTTTTGCCAAATAATTACTTAAATTCCTCAAAGTATAAAAATAATGATTGATAATATTAAATTCAAATTAAAAACATGTAATTAGAATCTTCTATGTCAATACAAGAGAAAAAACACGTTAGTTTAGTCAAACAATGATTGTAATTCCTCAAAATAATGAAAAGCGATTTTATGTCACAGAATATGTAAAGCACATGGAAAAATAGAGCATGTAGGTCTGAAATCATAGGTTTCTCCTTTTTGTAGACCATTACTCTATTTTTCTATGTAAATCAAAACACGTGCACGTTATTTAATGTGCTTGCATTATAATGCACTTGTGTTCTATGAGCATTTAATAATGCACACATGTTGTATCTTTCTTTGGGAAAATCCGACCTTTAGGGTTAGATTTGCTTTGGACATCCAATCCAAAGGGTTGGACCTACATGTCACATGCCCAAATACATGTTTTGTATAAAACATACAAAAACAAGCAAATGTCGAGTGTGCTCTCCATCATTTTTGTACACTTTTAGATGTAATTCTAAAAAATGTCACAATGATGTCAATCTCTATATTACATTTCTAACAATATATGTTTTTATAATATTTGAATACATTAAAGTTTCCATCTTCAATTTCTTTTGCTAGTGTCTTCATTTTTTGCTGAAAGCCTATGTATATTTTTTGGTATCATTTTTTACACAATCATCCAAACTTGAAATAAATTACATTTTTACATTCTAGACTCAATTCTATATACACTAAAAATGATTTTTGATTAGTTTTCTCAAAATTAAGGAGTAAGCATGTTCAATTTTCTATTCTTAGGATGTGTCCACTTTAAAAATTAGTAAAAAATCATATATTCATTAAAAAATTAGAAGAAAAATTAGACATAAACTATGTGATGTTAGCAAACTTTCCATTGAAGGGATTTGTAAAATACTTTAAAAAGTTAACATTTTAGGGCAGCACACCTAACACTATATTATATTTTTTTAACAAAAAATGACCATTTTCTGTGCTCCCCCCATTTGACCCTCTTAATCTCCACCATTTAAAAAAAAATAGTAGTTTAGAATCTAGATTCTAAAAATTTCTAATCTTGTTCTTGTCACATCTTCAAATTTTTAGAATAGCTATCTTGAATTTCTCATCCAAGATCAATTTTTACTAATTTTAGGAAAAAAAGTGGCCACTTTTGACCTCCTTTTAACTCCCATTTCCATGCACATACCCACATCCATGTCCTACTATAATCATCAATGAAAGATACATAATACATAGGTTTAGAAATCAAAGAAACATTAACAAGACCAAATACATCATAATAGATAAAGTCCAATACCTTAGAAGATTTATGAGAATTAGAGTAAAACTAAATACAATTATCTTTTCCATATACACAATGCTCTCAAAAATCAAACTCAAGATTACAATCATTTAACTTCTCAACAAGGTTTTTATTTTTTAAGTCCCTTAGATCCTTCTTGCCTATGTGGCCCATCCTTTGGTGCCATAACATTTTCTTCTTAGCTGAAAGCTTAGTCTCTAAACCACGAATATGCTTAAGTACCCAAAAAGCATGACTATTGGAAGTGGATGCAGCACTCCTCTTTTCTACTAGTTCTAATGGTGAAAGTGTAGATTCTACAGATCTCTTCACTGCAGGAATAGAATAATTATTGCACTGAACCATGCATGCATCTATCTGAAATAGAATGCCTATGTTAACAACATTAACAAGGACCATAGCCCCTTTTACCATCTTGAACTCTCCACTAAAGAAAACAACTTGCACACCTGAATCATTAAGTTTACTTACATAAAGTAGGTTCCATCCCAAACCAGGGATATGCAATACACTATTGATCCCATTCACTCATCCACTACGGAGTCTAATCAAGACTCTTACATTACAGATAATCTTCAAATGAGAGTTATCTTCAAGGTACACCTTCCCACTATCATATTTTTTATATTTCAATAACTAACCCCAATGTGAGGTCATGTGGAAAGAGGCACTAGAAATATATCAACCATGCACCATCTAATGCATGTGTAGCCAAGACTACAAAAAATGCATCACCATCATCCTAGGAGATCTTTTTGGACTCATCATCATAATTAGTCTTTTTATTCTTTTTCTCCTCTTTGCAATGTCTTCTAAAATAGCTAGGCTTGCCATAGTTACAACATTTTACTTTGGTCTTACTAGGAGATTTGAATCTCCCACAAGATTTGGATCTGGACTTGTATTGCTTTTTGTCCTTCTTACTTTTCTCTTTTTGTCTTCCTTGAATAGATAGGGCCTCCTTGGCAGATTCAGGAATCTTTCTTCACATCTCTTCAAAAAGTAATGACGCCAAAACCTCATCCATTTTCAACTTGGTTGTAGTGCTTCCAATAGACATAACAAGATGGTCCTATGAATCCAACAAAGAACATAGCAAAATCATACACCAATCCTCTTCCTCCATCTTCACTCGAACAAAGTGCAGTTGGGTCATGATTATATTGAAAGCATTTAGATGCTTAGCTACAGAACCACCATCCTCCACCATGAGGGTATACAACTTCTCTTCTAAGGAAAAACTTGTTTACCAAGGATTTAGCCTAATAAATCTCACCTAGATTCTTCCAAAGAATTCACTGTGGTAATCTCTTCATGCACATTCAACAGTACTAAATTGGCCAAACAAAGTCTAATGAGACCCTTATCTTTTTAGCCCAATATGTCTCGGTCTTCTTGTTTCACTGTAGTAGGTTTGGATCTAGATATTGTAGCCCATAAATCTTTATCCATGAGCATATCCTCCATCTTGAGCTTCCAAAGCTCAAAGTTTTTGCTTGTGAACTTCTCCATCTCTATCCTTGACGTGCTTGCCATTTTCCTACAACAAGATCTTTTTTGTGCAAACTCCCACTCAATCCAAGATTATGTCAGAACCCTCTTAGATAGATATTAAAATAATAATTAAATGAACTGACTTGTCCATTAGAATAACCAAATAATTTATTTCATATACAATAATATTAACCTCATAAGGTTTATACACATGCTTTCACATTAGGAACTATTTCCTTTATAACAAGACCATAGGTCGAATTTCATCTTTCACAAAGAATATACAATGTTTAGGTCGATTATCAACTTTTGACAATGAAAATACAATATTTATACATATCTCAATTCTTACTCGTGCAATCTTCATAAAAGAGAGAGCATCACTAGAGTGTTTTTCCGCCCAACCATGAAGCTTTCACTTCCTTGGTTTCCTTCAATAGAAGAAATCTTGACCCTACGCAAAGGACCTAACAAACTGAAACCGGTTGGGTTGATGGGATCTGGTGTAACATGATATATCTATCATCTCTATAGCATGTCTCAAATGCATATACTGATCTAATACCATGATATGGCAAAGAGAGAAATAAAACATCAAATAGTATCTATTACTAATTTGACTGACAAGCTTTGGCCAAAGCATCTTTTTTGGCTGTGTTCAGCAAATGGATTGCAAGTTGGAATCCATCCTTCTCTATTGGCTCATTTTCGGCACCCATCCAAAACTATACCTCAAATTGAGTTAATTGGCAATATAAATATCTAACTATATTTCTTTGCTGTAAACATGAATACATTTAAAACATCTTGTTGGATAAGCATATATCTACCTAAACTCAATTCTAAGATCTCATGAAAACAAGATGATGCCTTTAAATTTTTAATACTAAATGTTTCCATCATTAAACTAAGCATTAATCTTAACAATACTTTGATTGTATGAATTGTCTTCATACTTAACAAGGAACATTTTGTTTTAACATTTAACCTTAATAAATGAAACAGTTTGAAATCTACAAGGAACTAAAGGGTAGTAGAAACAATTGAACTACAACCCTTTGGTGTCAATAGCATTTTTACGCTTCATTTTTACTAATTATCTTACTTTTGTTGGGCAAAATTGACGAGAATATACATTTAATATTCTTTCAATTGATTTTAGTTGTTCCATATCTCAATATAATTTTCTTTTTCCAATCAATGGTTCCCCACTTATAAAAACAAATACAAACTATTGTACACCATGATGAACTGTGTAACAAATACCATCCAGACTACTCATTGAGACATCAATGCAAATATCTAAAAAGATAGACAAACTCATAGCACAACCATGGCACTTTATAGAGAATTTATATGAAAACATAAGTCTGGACATTAATTTTATTTCGGATAGACGTAGAGCAATAAATTCTAGGGGTTACAGGTACCAAAATACAATCTAATATACACAGATATTCACCATATATAATCCAAAGTAAAGATAGTCCTTAATTTGAGGTTTGATGAGTTGATTTAAATCCAAAATAAGATTAGAAAGAGCAAACAGAAACGACTGAGTAATTAGAGTAAGTGTTTCTCTTGCACCAGAGATAGAGATCATAAAATCTTTCATTTAAGAAGGAAAATCCCATAATGAATCACCCAAGAACATGAAGGAAAGTCTTTTAAAACTTTTATGAATCGAATAGAAAAGAAAGCACCATGCTGGCGCGCTTAGTCAATAATATAAAGATTTCTAAATTAAAATAGTTTCAGCGAAAGGCATGGCATGAGGAGAAGATTAGATAAATTTCAAAAGGAAAAGATTATAATGTTTTATATAAACAACAATAAATCCTTGAAGGAATTCTTCTGTGAAAGGAGCAGTAGAAAGATTTGGAAATGGTGCTCTGCTAGCACAATTTTCCAGAGTGAAAACATATGTAAAAGTGTCTTAAATCTACTCATGGAGCTTTTGGAAACATATGCTTGGAATGGTGCCAGGGATGGTGCTATTAACAATAGTTGTAAGGTATATACTGCGTAAAACATGCCATGGGAAAGAGGTGCTACACCAGCTAGCGTGGGTTAGAAGGATCGACTCATTCTCAGATGCATAATACAAAAAGAGATGCACTTATAGGCGCTAATGAAGGTAGAAACACAATAAGACAACTTAAGAAGTATTTGAAAGATTGAGGGAACACTGATAGCTCCAAAAGGATTTAGAGAAATCTCAGACAAATGAATATAGCTAAGAAATCATATTAAGCATGATGATTATTGCAGATCAATGTCACAAAGGCAGCCCAACCAAAATAAAAGCCATATGAACTGTGAGTAGGTTTAATTGGCAGATGAAGAGAGAAAATTTTGAGCATTGCATCAAGGAGAGGAATTAGTGATTTGGTCTGAATTTTGTTAGCCTTAAAAATATTTAATCCAAAAAATTATTTGAATGCAATACAAAATCCTATTAAATACTCAAACGAGATACTCTAAAAAATGAGAATTGCATATTAAGCATTCAAGCACAGAGAATTGAATTTAATAGACCACTTCAACTTAATCTACTTTTACACTTCCCAACCTTCACCCTTCACCAGAATCTAGTAAAATAAAAGCAAAACATACCCAAGTAATTTTGTTTTCTTCCTATGTAGATTTTCTTCCCTTCCCTTGTTTCCCCTTCTCTTGTCTGTGTGTTTTTCCTTCTTCCTATCATTTTCTTATATCCAAGAACCCTCTCCCTAACTTAGTAAAACTAACTAAATGCAATAACTATTCCCATATTCCCACTCACCCTATTATCCTACTTCATAATTGAAAACATATAAATGAGGAGATTCACTTTTCTATTTTAGATAATTTTGGCAATAAATTAAGAGAATATTTTCCTTCTAACATATTTAATTTCTTTTTCAGCTAATATGCAAATCTAATTTTGATTCTTACCAATATAAATTCACCACATACACACTCATATAATTAGTTAAAAAAATATTTAAAATTTCTAAGTGCTTGTGTGTGCTTGTTCCTGTCGCACTGGCAAAATAAGTCAGTTGATTAAAAATAATCATAATTAAACCTTTTAATAATCCTCATATTAAAGATAATTAATATTAATTTTTCCTTAATTGTGTTCTAATCACATTAATTAAATATTAAGGATCTAGGGTTGTGACAGATTAATACAAATAACTCATCCCTAACACCTAGAATCTAAGGTGATTAGGGTATGATACCAAATTAAAGGAAGCAAATGTGTAAACTACACTTCCTACACTAATCTATAAGAGGAGATATGTGCCAAAATTAAACTAATCAGATAGTTACAAGAAAATAAACACAAAAACAATATACTATGTGTGGAAAACCATTTTGAGAGAAAAACTCCACACTCCAAAGTAAGTCAATGTATTATTTAGTAATCAAATGCTACTTTACAAGAGTATCACCAACTAGAGATCTGGAGAAATTATGGAAACATAAAAATACCTACAAAACTTACTACCAAAACCTCCATCTCAAATACTCAATAAATAGGAGAGAAAATACATGAAACCATTGAATAGTAATTAGGGAACCATGAGCTAAAACCACCCAAAATGTGGTGCTCAAATCCCTAGTTAAAAGTCTAGCACTCAAATCCCAAGATGAGTCCATATGATAAAATAGCATATTGCAGTCACTTGTCATAAACTCATCATAATCCACTTACCAATTTGTGCCCTTCATTTTGGCTCCATTATCTCCATTCAAAGATGTCTTATGATGTATCATAACATGCATCATAAGTTATTCAACAAGTGTAACTCCCTCTTACATCTCATAGATGTTCTTACATTTCCAATGTGGGAAATCCAACTTCCAAAGGTCATAACTTTTGATATAGGAGGATAATTGTTAGAAATGAAGGTAAACAACTATTAATAGAAAATTGATTACAACTGTAATATAGATATTTAACTATGCAAAACCAAAATGGAGATGGTATGAAATCAACACAAAGAAATAAACAAATAGAAGATCAAACACATAACACGATGTTTACATGGAGAAACTCTGTTAAAAAAAATTCCACACAAGAAGAGATGCACTAGTTTGTATTAACTTCAATAGAGTTTACAATACAACACTATCAATCTTCAATCCAACAACGCCTGTAATACTCATTCACAGCCGTAATACAATGTCTTCATTAAAAGAGTGTTGCCTTCTAGGGTCAAAAACCCTAAGATAACCTCTACCATAAGATCTGTGACCTAATGATGAATGGTCTAGATTTACAATGGTAATTTATATAAAATGTGGCTTCTAGGGGCTTTGCTCCTGGACCCCGGGGGGGTGGTCCCCTCGAACCCCACAGGGGGTACCCCCTACACTCCGTAGATAACCTACATCTGTTAGGTACTAGGATCAAACATGCGGTTGAAACAAGATCGCTACTTGGTGAATACTTCATCCCTTATTATTGATTTACAAACAATATTAGGAGTAATTAATTACATAGGATTTACAAGGTTGATGGCACCTTAATCATAACACTAATTGGGTTCTTTTCTTAAAATTGTAGATCTTGAAGAGGCCCACATCTTAGGCATTAGGGAGCCAATGCAAAGTAACCTATAATATTTATTTTATCTAAAAATGACCTCTATAACCTAGAAATTGAGTTTTTCTATTTTATGACCAAAAAATTACATTTTTTGCATTCTTAACATTAGGAGCAAGGTTGAGACACCTTTCCTAACATATAGATTCTTGGGATGAGTAGCTAATGGATATACCAGGTTTGTTTTGTGAGTCCCATCTTATAAATTTGGTGAACTCCCTTGAGGACATTCACATCTTCTTTGATGACACTTCCATCACAGTTGTTGTCCCGTTATCTTTGGTTCTTGTTCTACATCCATTTCCACTAAGTTTTGGATTGTCACTTTATTTTCTTAGGCCTAAAAATCCTAATTTGATTGTGACACCACTCAGCATCAACATGGCAACACTTGAGCAATTTCCAAAGACATTCCTTTTCAAAATGGAAAGATATCATGTATACACCTTTGTGTTTGTTTATTCCTAAGGGGAGAAATGTTGTTTTGTGATCATGGGTTCTCTTCAAAATTTAGTGTTGAGTATCTACTATTAGTGTAGAAGACTACACTTTGGGGGCTACATGGTTTCTCTTTTATTTTTCCTTTCTTTGAGGGTGGAGTTTTGTCCTACCAGTTTTCTCCTTCTCATCTTGTGAGGAGCATCATTTTTTATATGGGTACCTAACATGGCCACACATTTATCGAGACCTGTCCATCAATCATCCCTACACACCTAATCTATGTGTATGAAGGGATGTTGGTGCATATTTATTTTTTGCATTTAGTTAATTACTTTATTGCATAAATGTAATTAGGATATGATAAAATTGCTTAAGTAGGTTTCTACTTGGTAGATTGCATTTGAACATATGATTTGTACTTTGATTGTTTGATGGACTTGTACTACACACATATCTCCTTTATCCCACATTGGTTATACATTCACATCTCTTGATAGTGTATCTTATATATACCCACCTCATGTACTCTCATGTATAATCTCATTTGTATATTTGCATCCTTTGATATAATAGATTTTTTCTCTCATTTTGAATATCTTTTATGTTTTCATTGAAGCTCCTTGATCTTAGGTGGCTATATCTATAACCAAATCTTATAGTATAAAATCTTGCACATGATGAAAGGATGCTTCCCTCAATATCATTGAGTACGTATCTTGTTAGTCCCATATTTGAACAACCCTAAGATAAATGATGGAAATGCTAAACATATGAATAATTTTGGGGATTTTAATAAAGAAACTATTGAGAAGGAAGAAAAAATTCCTCAAAAATCTATTGAATGTAAGTTAGATAAGCCACCTTAAACTCTTTGGGAAACACATGGGAAGCAAGAAATTAAATAGAGAGGAGATTTTTGTTAGCATTGTCTTATACCAATTTAGATGAATGTTCGAAGGCGTCTGCTATCAATAAGTTAGATCCATTTTTGTTACAAGGCAATTTTACATCAAAAATAGGGTCATACAATGATAATGGGATTGAAGATGTCAAAATTAATTATTCCAGGAAAAGTTAATGGAGGATGGTAAAAAATGGCAAATTGAAAACTAAAAAGAATGCATCCTTGAAAATAGTTTTATGATCTCATCTAAAATAGAAAAAGGGGGCAGTACATAGGCTTAGAGGAAGGTGTCCATATGATTTTGTGGACATGCAGTTTTGTAGTCTATCGTTCTGGTGAGTAGCTTTTTTTTTATGGAGGGGCCCAGCAGGGGCATGAATCTCGCAAGCACATCTCTTTAGCTAAGAGCCAAGGACTGAGGGGTATCCATTCTACCAAATTCACCTCGGGCATGATCCCGGCCTCATCTCTTATGATGTCGAGGCCTTGCACTCAGCAAGACTTGATCCCTGGTGGGCTCATTTGGAGCCATTCAACTTCACCAGCAGACCAAGGGCCCATTGACAATGAGTAGCTTTTGGTTGCTATATGTTTATGGTTCTTAGGGTTGGTTCGGTGCGCCTTCTAAGTCTTGTTTTCTTATTGTATTGTGGCTATTTTCTAGTCTTATTATGTTTGTCTAGTATTGTATGAAGTATTTTATTTTAGGATGGGAACTCTTATAAAATATCCACTATTTTATCTTCAAAATATTTTGAGTTAACGCATCTTCATATTCCTTATGATGGACTAACTACACCTCTCAACTATGTAGGTGCTAGTGTTGTATGGCTATCAAAGTTAGTCCTTGGATGACTCGGGCACATTTCATTATAAGACTAACTAATTTAATATGTGTGACTACCATCAAATATGCAAATATATTAAATAGATTTAGGTGGGGCTTCATTTATGTCGATGGCCTTCCATGCCCATTGCTTCTGTGTTAATTTTATTGGTGGTGGTTGTAGACACCTAAAATTATCCTAACACCATATTGGCATTATCCTACTTAAGCCCATTCCATACTCTCACATCTAATTAAATAATTTTATTATTTCATTTCATTTCCACCTCACATATTCCCCCTCACCATAAATTATTTAAATTAAATAAATTAATAAAGTTAACTACCTCATTATCATCTTTCCTCCATTTAAAAAGCAAATAAACTAATTGCATTTAAAAAAATCAACTAACCCATTAACTAGTTTACTACTTCACACTCCCCATGCAAATCTCTTCATTCATTACCCTCTTGTATTTTTGAATGACACAAAAAAGAATCATTTAATACTTGCAACAAATATTCCACCTTCTCCTTGATCCAAGGAAAGTCCTCTCAAGCAACCTCCATAGTAGATTGTCTACACAAATCACAATTGTTTATCCTCCCAATCAAAAATTATAAATAAAGATTCAACCATTCCAAAATCTATGATATGTTGCTAAAAATCTGAAGCATTTAGTTGAGCAACCACATCATACAAAATACATTGAACACATCCATTTCATCATGGTGTTCATGTTTATAACTTTATTTATTGGATAGTGTTGTTTGTTTGATCTCCATTTTTTTGCTCTATTTGAGGTTTGCAATAGTTTAGAATATGACACTTTTTATTACATTTGTTTTCTATTTTAAATTTTGAATTGTTGCACACATTCTAGCGACCACGATGGGACCTAAACCCACAATCTCCCACTCAACTTTTTAATTTTAAATCAATTTTAAGCGGTTGTTGTAGGAAGTTTTTAATTTTTTGCAGGCATTTACATAGTAGTAGCTTTTGAATGATTTTTTTACAAACAAGGTTTTGAATGATTGGCATAGTTGTTTCATTCATAGAAACTTTGCAAATACTATTGTTCTAATTTCTATGTTGTAGCTGTTATGCACTTAAGGATTGCCTAGCTAGATTTGTCTACTGAATCTAGATTTTATTTACAAGACAAAACTTACAAAGATAGTAGAGTAGGGTAGAAAACCATTTGATTTTTTTTACAAAAAAATGTAATCAGTATTAACAGAAGCAGGAGCTAGATAGAAGGGAAATAATGTTTTGTTTATTGAAGTCCACACGAATATACCCAAGCATGTGCCCTTTCATAGTCTGAATGTATTTTTGAATTTGAAATCATGCGATTCTTCACTCAGTCACTCATTCTAGGCATATGAGCAATTATTAAAATAAAAATTCATATATATTAATGCACTTGTACAAAGGGTTGACATGGTTTGATTACGAGTTAAAAATTGATGTGAGCACATAGGTGCATGCCTCACTATGTTGACGCATAAATTTCAAGCAGATTGTTTTTTTGGTATCCTTGTTCATAGTCGTGTATATAAGCGATCTGTCTCTGTTGTATTTTGTATTGTAAATGGTCTATACTCAAATGTTGTAAGTCGTATTTGAATTGGTTGTAATGTGTTCATAAATGGGAGTGTATCAAATCCTACTCACTTCAAGATTAGGATAGAAAGTAGACAAAGTTAGGGATTACAACAGTTCATAGAGCAAAGAAGTCATATGGGTAATTGTGGACAGAGAGATTGGGCTGGTTTTTAACCCTTGAATACTCTTCTACTCTTATTCATGACAGATTTAATATTCCACTGGCAAAGATTCAAACAGAACCTGAATCCAATTTGCAAATCCTTCCCATAATCACCCATGTAAGTGAAGACTTGGAGTTTACTTTGAATTTTTGTTTCAAGAATTTATTGTCTGAATGTGGATAGCTTCAATATCCTTGGCATTTAATGGTTTCCATTCAAGATTTGGCTGGAATTTGGGGAAATCACCATTTTTTTAAATGATGAAATTAATGGGAATAAAAATAATACATTGTTAAGTATCTTCTCTTTACATGTTGGTTTGCATGAAAAAAGTAAAATTTTCATTGATTTTTGCAAATTTTGAATTTGTTTTTTTATTTTGTTAAAAATTTCTAACTTGTAGGCATCACATGTCGAAGACTAAAATCTCCTTAAACTAATAATGTTTGGCATGTAGGTTCGATTGTGAAATCTTCAAAATAATACAAACATCACACTTCAATTTCTAACGGAATTAATCTTTGCATGCATCTTGTTTCATTTTTGTGTCATGTTTTCATGATTTAAACCACATATGCTCTCTTCTCATGCCTTTGGGTGACCTTAAAGATCAAAAGTGGTTTATTTCACTTGTGTAACCTGAAGGTTGAGTGTGTATGCTCTTCCCTCACACAATTTTGTGATCTTAGGAAAAAAAACACTCATCTCTTCCTTTTATTTTCTTATTTTTAGTAGGCCTAGCTTAGATTTCATCACCAAGTGGTGACCCAAACACGTGTTCTGACGAGGTATAGAAAAAAATAGGGAGACAATTGAAAGACCCTCTCTTTGAGGTACATTTGTTGCTAGGCTAAGCTTGCAAGAAACTTTGTAGCTTGCAAAGTGACAGCGAAGAGTGGGTTACCCTCTCACACCAAGCCATTAGTCATGGACTTGGACTTTACATTCTTTCAGGTGTAAAGAGGACTTCTTTAGTTGAACCTTATTAAGCCTAGCTTATGATTTTTTTGGCCATTCACATTTATGATGCATCTGTAGAAGTTGTGAAACCAACCTCACAAGACCTAGTGAACACCTGCAAAACCTAAGATTAATCTTCCACAAAAGAAAAAAACAAAGAGAGCAATTTGCACAAAAAATGATGCAATTAATGAAATGGATTTATAAATTACATGAGAGAACTTGCTTTTATATTTGTAGGTTAGAAAACCCTAATGTGAGATTCCTAAGTTTAGCTTAAGTGAAATAAAGTAAAGGTGACTTAATTAATTAATCAATATGATTAAATTAATTAAGTCAAGAACCTATTACTCTAACACCCCCCTTAAGATGAACTGAGGGAGAAGCTAAAAAAATAAGGACAAATGCATGAAAGTAAAGATGGGTCCCAACAACTAGGCCTGATGAGGTACCCATGTACAAAAGAGTCTCTCAAAAATTGAGAAAAGGAGAAAACCACATGGGAAAAAATTCTCCCCAAAAGAGAGAACAAACCTCCCTACAAGAGAAAGAAAGAGTGAAGGACTAAGAAGCCTCCACAAAAGATGTCCCAAAAAAATAGGAACATGAAGATGAACATGAAGAACCTCATTGAAGCATGAAGAAGTTGCAAACACTGTCGAAGACTGACTGCTATAGTGTTGAAAGAAGAACCTCCTCTAAAACAAGATGAAGATCAGAATAAAGAAGACAAGAATATGCATGAGCGCCCCTAATGACACTACTCGAATCAGATGGCAAACAAAGGAAAAACATCTCAAACTGGAAGATACAAATGGCACAGGTATCAAAAGTCTGAAGAACTGATCAAGTGAAAACAAAAGGTCACCTCCACAAAAGGAATGCAAGAGTGTCCATATAGTAAATGCTCCATCTCACCGAAATGCATGGGTAACCAGCCACTGATGTACCCTGCATCTGCCTAGTACATAGGAACTATTACAAATTTTTTGTTCACACTGAAAATTAGCTGGACCTAGGTGTAATTGTTCAGAATGAATAATAGAAAATTTCAAGGTTATGCATTCTTGAATGGTTGACACTTTGACAAAGTTGAAAAGGAGATCCAGTTGTCAGGATAACCCATCAGTCCAATCAGGACTAATAAGTTATCATGACAAAAGAATTGATCATCAAAGGATCAAACATTCAAGGAGATACAGCTGTTCTAAAAAGTTTGATTTTTTAGGAGTTATAAGTTAAATTGATTATTCAAGATTAATCAGTTTTGAATAAAAGAGAGAAATATGTTGTATTACACTGTTATTTCATGTCATGTTTTGAACATACATCCAGGTATCTGTTACTTTATCTCATGCATTGATTAAAAAGGAAATACATATACATCATATGCATTAGAGAAACTAATTGATCATGTTTTAAAGAAATGTTCAAATGTGTCCCACACAAGCCGTGGGAATAACTAAACTGAGCAATTGCAGACATGCAAGCTATGTATCTGTTTGATAAAAGAAAAGAGAAAAGAACATATGATAAATCTAAACATCCATCATTGCCTAATGATGGAGGTTGTTGTTGAAGCTGGTCTTCAAAGTCTTCAGTCTTCATACTTCAATCCAAGCAACCATCTAGTTGAAACCTGCAAAAAATTTTGGGACAGCCCCGTTAGTGTTCCAAATGTTTACAGTTATCACATGCTTTTATCAAATAGAGACATCTACTTATCATATCATGCATTCAGATAAGAATTCAAATCAGATAATGATATAGATCAAGAAGAAATCATGAAGGAGATCAATCAATGCTATCAGGTAATTTTTTATGCTAACTTGTTTGTTCACTATGCACGTATAGGACAAATTTTGTTGTTGATTTGAAGACAAATAAACATGTGTATTAAATGTGGCTCCCACCATGGTTTGAGCCCAGTAGGTTTCTTTTAATTTTTTGAAAAGAGTACCAGAAAAAGATAGGATGCATCATTCTAAGCTATATCATGCATCATCTAATCAACTTACATAAGGAGGATGTCATCATGACATCATTGCAGCTGATTGAAACAAATCAGAACTATATGACTAAATCAAGATTGACAGAAAGATAAATTCAAAAAAATCAAATTTACAGTCATCTCAAAGGTGATACAAGTTTTCAAAATATTGTGCCTAATAAAGAGAAGAGAGATACAACAAGGAAGATACAAGAACTTGTGTACAAGTTGCAGAATAGATCTTATGAAGAGTCATCTCATTATGACAAAGGAGAGATGAAACAACATTGCATACCAGGTATTTCTCATGTTGTTTTCATACTATCTAAAGATGATCAAAGTTTAAAACAGTCATATCACATTCAAAGTTACAAGTGTTTCATAAGAAGTAGTCAAATAAATGCCACATGAAATAGAAGATAGAATAGTGGAAGACAAACAGCTTAATCTCTATGCCAACTTAATTGCCATTAAATAAGACTTCACAATATGTATGAGATGGGTTTACAGTCATCCAAAAAAGAAGATATAAACTTTGTAAAAGGCTGCCACCAATGCCTCATAATTTCAAACCATTAAAGATACATGCATTCAAATGCTACATTCGAAATGGAGTAACATGTTCAAAAGAATCAAGCATCGAGGGATGAAGCATATAATACAAGCAAATACCCCAACACAATGAATGAATCTCCAACATGACAGTCAAGTCAACTTCCAAGATCAAATGAAAGACAGTTATGACTAAAGTTGCAAGATGCAGTTAGAGATACAGTACAGTATGCAAGATGCAGTCGGAAGAAGACACAGTCAACAGAAGATGCTATGCAAGTTGCAAGCTACAGAGGATGCCACACAGGAGCAGATGCAACACAGTATGGAGGGGAAACAATGGAGTCAAGAAGAAGACAGCTTTTCCTTCTATGACAGTTATGCTATCAAAATACAGTCACCATCACCATAATAGTCATGGCAGTGACCTGTGAGGTGGCTTAAATGAGTAGGAGACATTCAGGATACACCATAATGATCATTGCCCGCCTACAGAGGAACATGACAAATGATAAGATAGGCAGTCTGAAGATGCACAAGAATGATCATAGATGAATGGAGGGACAAAAGCATATATTGATAATACAAAGGTGCATAATGATAAAGATATGAACAACCAGAAGAGATCTGAAGATGCACGAGGAAGCTACAAGTAGATATTTGAGTATGCAAAAAGATGACTACAGGTATGAGGATGCACGATGGCATACTATAGAAGATGAAATAAAGAAATATGCATATGCTACAAATAAGACTTGAAGGACAACAAGAAACAAGAAAGCATGTTATCCAAGCTACATGTGCATTTCAAGAATGCCACAAACAATAAAGAAGAAGACAACTAATCTCTATGCCATGATATACATCTAGTTATAGCTGAAAGACAGTCCCATATTTAAATGATGATAATACAGCCAAACAGTTCATCAACCTTGCATTCATGCAATTTGAAGAGATAGTCTACAGAAGAGCCTTATAGAATGATACAATCTATGCTACAGATGCAAATGGAGGTAAATGTCAAAGCCATTATAGAATATCAAAAGGTTGTTGTCATGACAGAATATTAACATATGCTTCTACCCATCAGCCACAGTGGAATGATAAAGCAAGTAAGTCATCAACAAATATGTGAGAAATAGTCACAAGGAGGTAAGAAGTATTATGAGATGTAAAGCAAAAAAACCCACTCCAATACTTCAAAACCCTTAAAATTTTGCCAACAGATGGAGACAATATCATAGTCAAGGTGGTGTTGTACAGAAAGAGGCCGTTCTTTTTGAAAAAGTTATATACCCATGTCAAGAAATCAAACCCTAATGATGTTCTTGCAAAGCTCAAAGAGAGATTTCAAAGAAGATGCCATAATACATTCATAACCTACAGAGAGGAGCAAGAAACGAGAAAGAATGTATACCCATCTGCCAGATTCACAAGATTTCTTTACAGATACATCAAATCTTTCATTTCTTACAGTAAAGAGGAAGAGACCAAGTAAAACAATGGCCATGGCATTACAAGATTCTTCTGTGCAGGATGTAGATTAAAACCCTAACTCCAAAGCTTACAAACCCTCTAAGTTACATTTTTTATGCCTATTAACAAAGACAAGCATAGCCATGGTAGGAAGAATTTTCTATGCAAAGGAGAAGTTGAAACCCTTACTCAAAACTTCAAAACCCTCAGGTTTCTGCATAATAAAGGTAGATTAAGATAAAAAAGGAAAGATGCAGCCATGGCCAACAGAGACACAACATTTTTTTTGCTGTAAAATGCAATACCCACAAGTATCTACAACTTGTCATGCTATCTCAGGAGTGAGACCAAAAAAGAATAAAACTACAGAGACTAGATAGCAAGTGCTTACCTTGTTGCTGTCGAGAAAGAAAGATCTTCCATGACCTTACAGTGGCCTCAAACTTCCAAATGAGCAGGAGAAGACCGTTGAGAAAGGAAGCACACAGAGACAGAATGAAGACATTAAAGAATGCACAACAATGGAGCTGTTATAACAGTGAAAAAGGTCGTGGCCATATAGATGAAGGAAGCTAAAGACTTCAAATGCTTCATATCAAGCAGAAAAGAAAGGTTACCTTCATCCTAGCTCATGAAGAGTTCATGGCAGAGGCAGTGTATTAGAGCTATTGAAGGAGAAAACCAGAGCCACCATGGAGCTACTTCAAACCCTCGGCCAACATGTTTGTGCAGAGCTCAAAGAGAGGAGTCAAAATAAGTGTGAATGAGCAAAAATTAGGGTTGTTTCCCTATTTTGTTCAAAGGTTCTTTTCACTCAAGTGTATTTTTTGACTTAGAAAAACCAATTAATACCTTATCCAAAATTGTTGTCGAGGTTGTCGAGGTCAAGACCTTCCCTAGCAATCATAACACATAGTGGTCGATAGCAACTCTTTGGAGGTTGGTTCCTTTTTAAGTCAAGAGGCCGATATAACATGTGGGGAGGCTCCAAGCCTTATAACATTTTATGCATGGTGAAGTTTTCTTAGTGGTCAAATGGTGGAAGCATAACAAAACACATGGTTAGGTCCCTTTGCCTATGTCCAAGCATCCAAAGATGGATTTCACTATTATGCATGGTGACTAATAGCCAAGGAGGTGGATATTTTTTAGACATGATATGCATGAACATGGAGTTTACAAAGGTGGTAGATAAGGTGAGCATCTATAATGGTGCAATATTTTATGCATATGAAATACAAGGAGGTTCAAGGGTAAGCTCTTTATGCATGGTGGAGATATAACATATGGGTAATAAGGATTTTGTCTTGTAGTGATGTGGCAATTGCATGGTGGCAGCATTGATAATGATAGCATATAATGGATCTTTTTTATGCATGGGGTCAAGTTGCATAGTGGAGTTGTTTTCTTTCCTTAAACTTCAAATATTGCATATGGGGATATAAGGAGATTTGAGAAATGGATATTTATGCAATTTTTGTCTTGTGCATGGAGTGCTACAGGAGTGACTGGTTCTTTTATTTTCCTTGCAGAGGGAGATATTTGTTTTTACATGTATTGGAGTGATAAGGAATTGTGTAATTATTCCTAAGTCCTATTTTGCAAAATAGATACATGTATTGGAGTGATAAGGAGTATATTTTTCTTCTAATCATGCACGATTTTACACATTAATTAATTGTAAACAAATAATAAAGTAATATTCTATAAATTACTTTATTATTTTCCACAAATTGTAAAATCAAAAATAGACAAGTTGTAACCAATAATAGAGTAATATTTTATTACTTTATTATTTACTCAATCAATTTTGCTCATGCAAAATCATGCAAATTGATTAGTTGAGTTAACTAGGCCACCTAAGAGGTTTTGCATTACTTTTAGGAGTATTTTTAGGATCCTTAGTTAAAATTTTGGTCAAACACATGGAGAGGCCCAAATTGAAGCTATTTTTGCTCAATTTGAGGCAGTTTTAGAGCCTAATTTTGAGGATTTTTGAGGTTGCTTGGGAATGAGTATTTTTAGAGGTAGTTATCTGCAAGTCTATATTTTTGCATGCCTCTTGGAGAGAGCAAGCCTATATATTGTAAAGCAAAAGTTTGTTTTTGCTAGTTCTTGATTCTCATTCTGATTCAAACAGATTGGAGAATTCTTGTAGCTCATTATTACAGTTTTATTGAGAGATCAGCAGGTTACAAGTTATCTTTTGTCTTTTGCAAAGCTTTCCTTTGTTATTTCAAATTAGTTGAATTACCTTTCCTTTTAGTGTTGAAAGTTGAAGTGATTTTGATGAAATTTTGTTGTGTTTTATTATTAAACATTCAAAATTATTGTCTCACCTCATTGTTTACAGCATTAAATCATAAATTCATCACAGGTCTTAGGTTGTGTTAACCAGAAATAGTCTTTTTATGCTGTGAAAAACTATTTTCCTTCCTAAAAAACCTGTTTTCAAACCTTCCTTAGAATCATGTTTGTGATATTTATGCCAAGTCTGGATTGTGTAGAAGTCAGTTTTTTGAGCAAGCATTGTGAATCAGATTGCATTATTTTTATCTATATCAGCTGCATCACCATTTTACTCTTAGAGTTCATTTAGTTTTTTTCTTCCTTTTTCCCAAAAAGTAAAAAGCATACATCTCAATAGAACATTTGAAGGGAACCAACCCACAATTTGGAGGTCTAATCTCATCATAGGGCACCCACAACTTGAGATTAGTCCCATGTTACACAGAATTGCGGTGCTTTAACCATCTTTGCATACAGGTACAATTCCCAGTGATAACATTTTTTGGCACGCCCGATGGGACTTTGAACTGATTTTCAGTTCAAAAGGAATTATTTATTTTTGTTGTTTTTGGTATGAGCAGCAGAATTCTAGCCTTTTAGAGGTTTCTTATCAGTACCTGGCATTTCTAGTACTTTAGTTTTTTCAGATTAGATCTTGCAGCCTATGAAAAAGTATCAAACAAGGTCAAGTAAAAATTCTGAGAAGAAGCATAATCAGTTATCTCCACCAAAAAGGAGAATAAAAACAAAGAAAGAGGCTAATACAACAGATTTATCAATTATTACAGATCTACCAAGTAGACATCCTGACTTTGCTTCACATCAGAATCCATTGTTTGCAAGTTCATCAACAGAATTTTTAAGTTCCCCACCAGCAAGCCCAGAAGAACAGATCCCTATTTTCCAAGAGGAACCACTTCTTGAGTTTACTACTGAAGAACCTGTTTTATGGGAAGTATTTTAAGAAGTTTCAGTCCAAACACTAGCTCAAGTTTTACCCACTCCAATGTCTTTACTAGGAGGAGGAGTATTACCACCTCCTGGTGGAGGAGGTAGTGGAGGAGGTGGAAGAAATACACCACCACCTCGAAATCAGCCTTTTGTGTATTTTAATGGAGGCAACCCTTTGAATCTGAATCAGCATGATGACATGCTGATGGCTGCATTGAAAAGTTTACCAAGTTTTATGGGAGAAGATGGGACTACATCCATTGAACATATCAGAGATGTGGCATCTTTATGTGTTGTTGACCACATCACTGAGGAAAACATTGCAATCAGGTTGCTGGTAGCATCATTAAAAGCTAAAACTCTTCAATGGTTTAGAGGCTTAAGAGTAAATTCAATTAGATCTTGGGATGAATTAGGTGCTACTTTGAACAGGCAATTTCAGGACAAGTCTGATCATTTATCATTAGTTGAACAAATGACTACTATTAAGAGGGCTCTGTTAGTGCCTGAATTGACTGACAATTTTTGAGCAATTTTCATGCAGGCACTTTCCCTAAGTATCCAAAAAATGTTCTAAGTATTGGACCTCCTCAGCATTTTTTTCAGCTGCATCATCATATTTTCTTTGAAGAGGAGGTCATCATCATCATATTTGGTTCGATGGTGGTCAGCATCATCATGTTTTCTGTCGACCGGTTTCTCATCAGGATCATCATATTTTAAATATCGGGTAATGTCTGGATATCATCCTGATCCTGCTGATGAGCTATAGTGCGCCCTGATTTGCTTGCGGGGGTGATTTTTCAAGTATCCGGTGATCTTCTAATTATCACCTTGCCCAAACATGATGATGATGTTACCCTGATTTTCTGAGGGGGTTATTCTCTAAGTTGTCCGACCTGACTTGTTTTTTCTTAAGGGTCATCATCATCATCATCATCATATTTCCAGTTATCACCGTGTTGCTTGCGGGGGTCATCATATTTTCTGCCTTCATGATATTTCGCCGGGGTGATATTTCTATCATCGGGTGATCTTGGTTATGATCATCCTGATGATGTTGTCGAAGAGTTCTAAGTATGACCCGATATTCACTGGGGTCATCATATTTTGAACGTCAGGATGATCTTAGTCAATATCATCCTGATGATCTTGTATCACTTCATGTTCGTTGTTTTATCATCCTGATGATGCTGACGTCATTCTTATGTCAGGGTGATATCTATATGTATGTTTGTTCCAACGTCATGATGATGCTGATATCAAGGAGATATCCGCCTGCCGGCTTCGTGCATTATCTAGTGGGGGTGATCTTTTCAAGCATCATCATATTCATCTATCGCCCCGATCTTATAGTGGAGCTACAGTGCAACATGATATTTGTGCATAGGATGATATTACCAAATATCCGGTTGTCTTCCGAATATCATCCTGATGTCGATATGCTGATGACGTCATCAAGGTCCGGGGGGGGTCATATTTCTAACACTGATCATCTTGTGGAGATCCCCCGATATTTGCAAACATGATGATGACGTCATCCGGATATGAGGAGGTGCGCAGTAGGCAGATATGATGATGACGTCAGCATGATATGATGATGACATCATCAGGATGTTCATCGACCAGACTTTTGGTATAAGCTCAGCAGGAGGATGTTCCTACGATGGATCAGGTTGTGCGGATGAAGGCGATTATCATGCAGGCTATATTGCGATATGATGCTGACGTCAGGGTGATATTTCAAGCAACAGGATATCATGCTGCTGGAGGATGATGATGATGAAGTCTTATACTAGTGTCGTCAGGAGCAAAAGCACCGACATCATATATGCTCATGACCTAGTATATAAAGTGTTAAAGAGGTTGCTGCGGGGTGCATGTGGGATAATTGATATCCTGCATATTCAAATATCATGATGATGAATCTCGGCGGGAAATGGTTGCGATCGATTGTTAGATGTTTTTCCCAAGGCCGCAGGTTGGTGCGCCATTAATGGCGAAGGTTGCAGAGGTATGGGCGGATCTGGTACCTGATTGGAGGTGTACATCAGCGGACAGTGGCGCAGGGCTCGAGATATCTTCCTGTCTCCTCCCCTACTTGCTGCATTCATGTTTGGGCGCCAATCTGGTAGTGTTTGAGCGCCATTTTCCTGATACTGTGTATCTGGCAGAATTTTTGGTCAACCATGTAATTAATTGCTGTGGTACACTACCTGGCTGTTATAAGCAGGAAGTGATACTCATTTGTGGTTGTTGAAAGTTGAAGATTTTTGGCTCTGTAATTCAAAACAAGCTGATCTGGTTGCTCTGTACAGTTTAACTTGTGAGTTTATGTATCTCCTGTTGTACGATTTGGCATGAATCCACTGATTTCATGGTTAATCTTATATGAGTAATGCTATCTTAGCATGTGTTGTGTTAATTCTGTCTCCAGTATTGCATGTATTCTTCTTCTGAATCTGGATATTTGGGTAATGTTTAGATTCTAGAGCATAGAATTCCTATGTTGAATGTCTGATCTTTTAACTTCTGCTCAAGGGGTAGATTAAACTGTTTTCAGGTTGAACATTGGGAAGGGTATACTGCAGTAGGGATGCCATAAGTAGAGATAACTTAACACTCTTTATTGGGAGATATCTGTAAGGCAGATATCATGTATATCCCCCTGAAATCCAGTTTTAGCTGTTCATGCTGATCATTCACAGGTGTATGTCTACTGACTCCAGGCCCTGGATAGGCACCAATCTTGCTTTGTGTTTGTGTTACAACCATGTCCAGCTTTGCATCCAAAATTCAAACTAAACCATTTCATACTTCCACCTGTTAGTTGTAGGAGTAGGATTAGGAACCCCCTGCATGCTCTCATACCCAACCAGACATCATGTCCAAGAATGTTGCCAGCCTTGTGATCTATCATACAGATCTTGGTCCATACATGAGAGTATTCTGCTTGTTGTTGTCAAGTTAAATCTTTCTATCTTTGAGCTAGTCAAGGTTACATCTTGAGTTATAGGGATACCCCCCTTGGTGCGGCAGAACCAGAAGTGAAGGGGAGGCAGCTCACGCAACCTCCTGTATTTAGTTGGCTGAATCTGCCTGTGCATTAGAAGTGGCAAACCCTAATGCTGATTCAAAAGAAAAACCAACAGGCTCCACAAGAGCAAATGACAAATTTTAATTTCAAATTTCAGAAAACATGGAATAGAATTCCTGAAACAGTGAAACCATCACCAAAGCATATTTTTTTGTATTATTTAAGGGCATTAAATTCTGATATTGATGTTATGATACAATCCATGGGAGGGGTAACTTTACCAGCTACTTTTGATATTACAATAAGAGCATAAAATAGTTTAATACAAGCTAGTAAGATAGCACCTAGGCCCCCAATGCCAATTTTCCTAGATATACAGCCTTTAATACCAATTTCAGCCCCACATATTTCAACAATATTATCTTTTGGTTATTCAACAAACACACAAAATAATACAGATCCCATTAATTCTGAATTTAGAGAGCTAGAAGAAAATCAGCAAAGCATAGCAAAAATACTGCAGACTGTGAGTAATGACTTAGTGAGTCTGAAAATTCAAACTAATCAGAATAACAAACCTTACCAAGTAGCCCCTTACCAAGAAAATAGACCTGATTATCAGGGTCAAAGAAGAAATTACAATAATAGGCCAAATCAGCAATACAATCCAAATGTTGTCAGTACATCAAAAGAAATAGTGCCTATATAAAACAACATGGTTCAAGACTATGCATGGTTCTATCCCTGTAATCAGCCTCATAATCAGGCCACTTGTCCAAATGGAATAGTAAGTCAAGCTTGATGGTATAGAATAACTATGTTGTTGCTGAAAATTCAGCAAGTGATGTAAACAACCAGCTGGACATTCAGCCTCAGTATGTTAATCCTAATGTAGCTTTAATGAATTGGCAGGATAATAAATTTTGTGGTGTAAATCAGTTACCAGGTCAAAAACAATCTTTTACTAATATTGCAGCAAACACAAGATCAAAAAAGAGATGTTGACTTGCAGCAACAGTCTGGAAATACAAATCAGCAAGCTAAAACTAGAAAATAGCAAGCTGGATATGTATCACAGCCAACTGATAAAGGGAAAATATAGTTTATACAACTTAGAATGAGCAAAATCAAGCCTCTACATCAAAGGATTTGCACATTTTGTCAAGACAGCCAACTATAGAAAATAAACAGCCAGCAAAAGACCACCTAGAGGTTGTTGTCCCAAAAGTATAGCAAAAGGTTAGTGGCTCTGTTTTTAATATTTTGGATCATATGAAAAAGACAACAGTAAGCATGTCTATTTTAGATGCTTTACACATACCAAGACAAAAAGATTTTCTACAAAATGCTTTATCTTAGTTGCCTTTGTCAAATGAGGTACAAAAATCACATCAACCTCAGATTATGATTGCAAATGAAATAGAAAAAAGAATAGAATAGCCTAAACCAGTAGGCAAACCTCCACCATTTTATGTCACTTTGATTGTGGGTGATTATTTAGTACATAATTGCATGATAGATTCAGGAGCCAGCAGTTCAGTTATGCCAAAACAACTAGTTGATAAGTTAGGTTTGAAATATGAACTTGTTGTTAGAGGTGTTGTGCAAATGGATGGAACTAAAGTAAGTATAGTTGGAATGTTCAAAAATTTAGGCCTTACTCTGCATGCTTGTCCAAATTTGTTATATACCAGGACATTTATGTCATTGATTTGCCACCTACCTTTGCCATTTGTTTATCCAGTGATTTTACAGCAAGGTTAGGAGGGTATTTATCATCTAATTGGACACATTTATTCTTCAGAACTAGATATTGAACCAAGGTTACAATCAAATCTGAACCACTAGCAAAAGATCATTTGGAGCCTCACACACCCAACTCTATAAATGTAAATCTTCCCATTTTTTTTTCAAGAAGATCTAATTCCTGTCCAAGATTCAAAGACACCTTTAGAAGGAATTCCAGATTTGGTTCTAGACCAATGGGCAACAGAAAATCATGAAACAGATACATTTGAGCAAATGGATGAGATTGGTCTTGGTGTGTACATGATTCAAGAAAATAATGCAGTTATTCCAAATCTGATTAAAGAAGAAAAACAACAAACTGTAGAATCTGAAAATGATGTTTGGGAACTATTTTTTGATGGTTCTAGAAGCAAGGTAGGAGCTGGAGGAGGAGCTATTTTAATTTCTCCTATAGGTGAGAAATATTATTCATCTTTCAGATTTGCTTTCAGCTATTCTAAAAACTCAGTTGAATATGAAGCTTTAGTTCATGGATTAGAATGGGCAAGGAAGAGCAAAAATTAGGTGTTTAAAAGTGTTTGGAGACAGTGAGTTAGTGGTTAAATAAGTCAGAAACCTTGCTGCTACAAAAAAATGACTTGCAAAAATTATACAAACGTAGAGTTTGGGACATGATAGAAGAGTTTGATGCATTTAATCTCATATCTATACCTAGAACTGATAATAAGCCAGCTGACAAACTAACTGCTATAGGAGCTGAATATGATATCCCTATTGAAATAAAGAATATTCACTCTCCTTTATATGTCAAAGTTGCTATTAGACCATCAATTTCAAATAATAATATCAGTTGGCAAGTGTTTGGCAGTGATGAACAGATTGTAAATTTCTTAATGGAAGAAGCTGAATTTTTTGTAGGTAATCAGCAGAATTTTGTAAAACAATATGATGATCAAATACTTCAATTAAGATCAAATAAGTTACCCAAGGGCTTAGTGACCTTGGAATCTATCTTTAATACTGATGACCAAGTAAGAAAGGACAAGGCCAACTTGCCAATAAAGCAAGAACATTATGAACCTATTGAGATCTTTAAAGGAAAATTGCTCAAGTTGGGAAGGATATGTACAAAACAAGAACATCAAGCATTCATCTAGCTTTGTCAAGAGTTCTATGAAATTTTTGCATGGGAATATGGAGATTTAAAGGGTTTCAACCTTGAGTTAGCTCAACACACAATAGAGCTGGAACCCAAAGATAAACCTGTCAGACAGAAGCAAAGACCATTGAATCCCAAACTGGAAGTACTCATGAAAATAGAACTCAATAAACTCATTGAAGGTAATATCATTTTTCCTATCAAACATACTTCATGGGTTTCTAACTTGGTTCCTATTAGAAAGAAAAATGGAGAAATTTGATTATGTGTTGATTTCCGTGATTTAAATAGAGCATCTTTAAAGGATCATTATCCTTTACCATCTATGGAACAGATATTGCAGATTGTTTTTGGATCAGAGAGATTTTCTTTATTGGATGGTTATTCAGGTTATAACCAAATTCTTGTGAAAGAAGAAGATCAATACAAAACAGTTTTTACCACAAAATGGGGCACACTAGCATACAGAAAGATGTCATTTGGCTTATCAAATGCAGGTGCAACATTTTAGAGAGCAATGGACATGGCTTTTCAAGGCCTGATTAATAAAATTGTGCTTGTATACTTAGAAGATGTGACTATTTTTTCTAAAAAAGTTAAAGATCATTTTCATCATTTAAGACTAATCTTTGAGAGATGTAGAGAATTTGGGGTATCATTGAACCCAAAGAAGAGTATTTTTTCTATTCATGAAGGCAAACTGTTGGGACACATTGTGTCTAAGGATGGAATATCAATTGATCCTAAAAGAATTACTGCAATATTGGCATTACCTCTTCTTGCACATAAGAAAGGCTTACAGAGCTTTCTGGGAAGAATTAACTTTGTAAGAAGGTTTATTCCAAACATAGAAGCACTTTTACAACCTCTTATAGCAATGTTGAAGAAGAATATTCCCTTCAGCTAGACCAAAGAAGGAAAGCAGAGCTTTAAAGAAATAAAGGAAGCCCTTGCTGCTGCTCCAACTCTGATAAATTCAAATTTTGATAAAGACTTCATTTTATATGCATTTGGTAGTGTGGATACTATATCAGCTATGCTATGTCACCAAAATAGTGAAGGAATGGAACAATCTATGGCATTTTTTAGCCAGGTTCTACATGACTACGAGGTAAGATATTCTTTTGTGGAAAAGCATGTATTGGATGTTATCAGGAGCTTAAAGAAATTCAAACACATGCTTTCAAATAATAGAATTCAATTAATGGTTCCCCACCCAACAGTGAAAGAATTTTTTCTCAGTAAAGATTTAAATGATAAGAGAGTAAGGTGGATAACAAAGGTCATGCAATATGACATACAAATTAAGGTAACCAAGCTGGTCCGAGGTAAAGGACTATGTGAACAACTTGCAGGAAATGAAGGATTCAACAAGGAACTTGAAGGAGAGGTTGAGATAGTGCTTTAAAACAATGAAACAGTTGTTATCCCAGACCCCCCTGCAAGTTGGATGCATGATATGATTCATTATCTGCACACTAGTGATTGTCCAGAAGACCTGGATAGATCTAAAAGAAGATATTATAGATTACAGGCAATCCCTTATGCCATAATTGATGGAATTCTGTACAAGAGAGACTTTAACAATGTTTTATTAAGATGTGTACATCCAGATTAGACTCAAAAGATTCTAGAAGAATTTCATGATGGACCTTCTGGAGGTCACTTTGCAGCTAGAACAACTCTAAAAATTATGAGGGCTGGTTACTAGTGGCCTGACATGTTAAAGGATGCTCATGAATGGGTAAAGAAATGTCTTAAATGTTTAGTTTTTGCAGGTAAACAAAGGCTAGCAGCAATGCCCTTGCATCTAATTCAAGTGGAACAACCATTTGGCAAGTGGGGATTGGACTTCATTGGTCCTATCAATCCACCTTCAAGACAAGGACATAAGTGGATTTTGACTGCTATGTATTATTTCACTAAGTGGAATGAAGCAGTTGCTTTGACAGATGCTAATGAAACATCAGTCTTGAATTGTTATCAAGATCTAGTGTCCAGGTTTGGAACTCCTAGCTCAATTATTTTAGATAATGCTTTAGCGTTCATTAGATTAAGAATATCTAATTGGTCTGTCAAAAATAACATATTCTTGAATACTTCATCAAATTATTACCCTCAAGGTAATGGACAGGCTGAATCAACTAACAAAAATCTGATTAAGATTATAAAGAAAATAGTTGATGAGAATTAGAGGTCTTGGAATGATAAATTAAAGTTAGCACTATGGGATGATAGGATTACACCTAAAAGATCAATAGGTAATTCACCTTATGTGCTTACATATGGAAAAGAAGCCAAGTTACCAATAACAGTGGACTTGCCAACACTTAGCTATATAAAAGAGCTAGAGTTACTTGAAGAATAGCCAATGGAAATCAGGCTTGTACAACTGATTGAATTTGAAGAGATTAGAAAGGAGGCCTTGGAAACATTGGAGGTACACTAGGCCCAAATGAAAAGAGCTTTTGATAAAAGAGCAATACCAAGGGTTTATAAAGAAGGAGATCTAGTTTTCAAATGGAATGAGTTGAAAAGCAGACTAGGACAACATACAAAGTTTTATGCAATGTGGGATGGACCATATATAATCACAGAGTGTAAGCAAAACAATGCATTTCAGATTGCTAAGTTAGATGGTGAGGTGTTGCCAATCCCAGTTAATGGGATTCACCTCAAGATATATTACTAAGTAAGGCATCCTTATGCTGCAAATAAGTGCTTTTGCACAGTTAGTTTCAGTTTTGTTGTTTTGTTTCCAAGAAGTGCTTCTACACATGTAGCTGGCTCTATTTTAAGCAAATCAGTTTTAGTTTCAGTTTTTTCAGTTAGATGATGTTGTTGTTTTCAGTTAGTGTGAGTTGCAAAATTTCTCTAAGTTCAGGGCAAAAATAACTCTATGCCCAATGAGAAGGCAAGGCTACTGGTTCTAAACTGTTTAGCAGGCAAACACCCCTGAGAGGTCACCAGAAATGTTACAATTTTTTTGTTCACACTGAAAATTAGCTGGACCTAGGTGTAATTGTTCAGAATGAATAATAGAAAACTTCAAGGTTATGCATTCTTGAATGGTTGACACGTTGACAAAGTTGAAAAGGAGATCCAGTTGTCAGGATAACCCATCAATCCAATCAGGACTGATAAGTTATCCTGACAAAAGAATTGATCATCAAAGGATCAAACATTCAAGGAGATACAGTTGTTCTACAAAGTTTGATTTTTCAGGAGTTATAAGTTAAATTGATTATTCAAGATTAATCAGTTTTGAATAAAAGAGAGAAAGATGTTGTATTACACTATTATTTCATGTCATGTTTTGAACATACATCCAGGTATCTGTTACTTTATCTCATGCATTGATTAAAAAGGAAATACATATACATCATATGCATCAGAGAAACTAATTGATCATGTTTTAAAGAAATGTTCAAATGTATCCCACACAAGCTGTGGGAATAACTAAACTGAGCAATTGCAGACATGCAAGCTATGTATCTGTTTGATAAAAGAAAAGAGAAAAGAACATATGATAAATCTAAACATCTATCACTGCCTAATGATGGAGGTTTCTGTTGAAGCTGGTCTTTAAAGTCTTCAGTCTTCATGCTTCAATCCAAGCCACCATCTAATTGAAACCTGCAAAAATTTTTGGGACAGCCCCGTTAGTGTTCCAAATGTTTACAATTATCACATGCTTTTATCAAACAGAGACATCTACTTATCATATCATGCATTCAGATAAGAATTCAAATCAGATAATGATACAGATCAAGAAGAAATCATGAAGGAGATTAATCAATGCTATTAGGTAATTTTTTATGCTAACTTGTTTGTTCACTGTGCACGTATAGGACAAATTTTGTTGTTGATTTGAAGACAAATAAACATGTGGATTAAATGTGGCTCCCACAAGGGTTTGAGCCCAGCATGTTTCTTTTAATTTTTTGAAAAGAGTACCAGAAAAAGATAGGATGCATCATTCTAAGCTATATCATGCATCATCTAATCAACTTACATAAGGAGGATGTCATCATGACATCATTGTAGTTGATTGAAACAAATCAGAACTATATGACTAAATCAAGATTGACAGAAAGATAAATTCAAAAATATCAGATTTACAGTCATCTCAAAGGTGATACAAGTTTTCAAAATATTGTGCCTAATAAAGAGAAGAGAGACACAGTAAGGAAGATACAAGAACTTGTGTACAAGTTGTAGAATAGATCTGATGAAGAGTCATCTCATTATGACAAAGGAGAGATGAAACAACATTGCATACCAAGTATTTCTCATGTTGTTTTCATATTGTCTAAAGGTGATCAAAGTTTAAAACAGCTATATCACATTCAAAGTTACAAGTGTCTCATAAGAAGTAGTCAAATAAATGCCACATGAAACAACAGATAGAACAGTGGAAGACAAACAGCTTAATCTCTATGCCAACTTGACTGCCATTGAAAAAGACTTCACAATATGTATGAGATGGGTGTGCAGTCATCCGAAAAAGAAGATATAAACTTTGTAAAAGGCTGCCACCAATGCCTTATAATTTCAAACCATTAAAGATACATGCATTCAAATGCTACATTCGAAATGGAGTAACATGTTCAAAAGAATCAAGCATCGAGGGATGAAGCATATAATACAAGTAGATACCCCAACACAGTGAATGAATCTCCAACATGACGGTCAAGTCAACTTCCAAGATCAAATGAAAGACAGTTATGATTGAAGTTGTAAGATGCAATCAGAGATATAGTACAGTATGCAAGATGCAGTCAGAAGAAGACACAGTCAATAGAAGATGCTATGCAAGTTGCAAGCTACAGAGGATGCCACACAGGAGTAGATGCAACACAGTAAGGAGGCGAAACAATGCAGTCAAGAAGAAGACAACTTTTCCTTCTATGATAGTTATGTTATCAAAATACAATCACCATCACCATAACAATCATGGCAATGACCTATGAGGTGGCTTAAATGAGAAAGAGACATTCATGATACACCATAATGATCATTGCCCGCCTATAGAGGAACATGACAAATGATAAGATAGGCAGTCTGAAGATGCACATGAATGATCACAGATGAATGGAGGGACAAAAGCATATATTGATAATACAAAGGTGCATAATGATAAAGATATGAACAGCTAGAAGAGATCTAAAGATGCATGAGGAAGCTACAGGTAGAGATTTGAGTATGCAAAAAGATGACTACAGGTATGAGGATGCACGATGGCATACTATAGAAGATGAAATAAAGAAATATGCATATGCTACAAATAAGACTTGAAGGACAACAAGAAACAAAAAAGCATGTTATCCAAGCTACAGGTGTATTTCAAGAATGCCACAAACAATAAAGAAGAGGATAGATAATCTCTATGCCATGATATACATCCAGTTATAGCTGAAAGACAGTCCCATATTTAAATGATAATAATACAGCCAAACAGTTCATCAACCTTGCATTCATGCAATCTAAAGAGAGTCTACAGAAGAGCCTTATAGAATGATACAATCTATGCTACAGATGCAAATGGAGGTAAATGTCAAAGCCATTATAGAATATCAAAAGCCTGATGTCATGACAGAATATTAACATATGCTTCTACTCATCAGCTACAATGGAATGATAAAGCTAGTAAGTCATCAGCAAATATGTGAGAAATAGTCACAAGGAGGTGAGAAGTATTATGAGATGTAAAGCAAGAAAACCCAATTCCAATACTTCAAAACCCTTAAAATTTTGCTAACAGATGGAGACAATATCACAGCCAAGGTGGTGCTGCACAGAAAGAGGTCGTTCTTTTTGAAAAATTGTATACCCATGTCAAGAAATCAAACCCTAATGATGTTCTTGTAGAGCTCAAAGAGAAATTTCAAAGAAGATGCCATAATACATTCATAACCTACAGAGAGGAGCAAGAAACGAGAAAGAATGTATACCCATCTACCAGATTCACAAGATTTCTTTACAGATACATCAAATCTTTCATTTCTTACATTAAAGAGGAAGAGATCAAGCACAACAGTGGCCATGGCATTACAAGATTCTTTTGTGCAGGATGAAGATTAAAACCCTAACTCCAAAGCTTACAAACCCTCTAAGTAAGTTATATTTTTTTATGCCTATTAACAAAGACAAGCATAGCCATGGTAGGAAGAACTTTTTGTGCAAAGGAAAAGTTGAAACCTTAACTCAAAACTTCAAAACCCTTAGGTTTCTACATAATAAAGGCAGATTAAGATAAAAAGGGAAAGATGTAGACATGGCCAATAGAGACAACATTTTTTTTGTTGTAAAATGCAATACCCACAAGTATCTATAGCTTGTCATGCTATCTTAGGAGTGAAACCAAAAAAGAATGAAACTATAGAGACTAGATAGCAAGTGCTTACCTTGTTGCTGTCGAGAAAGAAAGATCTTCCACAACCTCACAGTGGCCTCAAACTTCCAAATGAGCAGGAGAAGACCATTGAGAAAGGAAGCACACAGAGACAGAATGAAGACATTAAAGAATGCACAACAATGAGCTGTTATAATAGTGAAAAAGGTCGTGGCCATATAGATGAAGGAAGCTAAAGACTTCAAATGCTTCATATCAAGCAGAAAAGAAAGGTTACCTTCATCCTAGCTCATGAAGAGTTCATGGCAGCAATAGTGTATTAGAGCTATTGAAGGAGAAAACCAGAGCCACCATGGAGCTACTTCAAACCCTCAGCTGACATGTTTGTGCAGAGCTCAAAGAGAGGAGTCAAAAGAAGTGTGAATGAGAAAAAATTAGGGTTGTTTCCCTATTTTGTTCGAAGGTTCTTTTCACTCAAGTGTATTTTTTGACTTAGAAAAACCAATTATTACCTTATCCAAAACTGTTGTCGGGGTCAAGACCTTCCCTAGCAATCATAACACATAGTGGCCAACATCAGCTCTTTGGAGGTTGGTTCCTTTTTAAGTCAAGAGGCCGATATAACATGTGGGGAGGCTCCAAGCCTTATAACATTTTATGCATGGTGAAGTTTCCTTGGTGGTCGAATGGTGGAGGCATAACAAAACACATGCTTAGGTCCCTTGCCTATGTCCAAGCATCCAAAGATGGATTTCAGTATTATACATGGTGACTAACAGCCAAGGAGGTGGATATTTTTTAAACATGATATGCATGAACATAGAGTTTACAAAGGTGGCAGATAAGGTGAGCATCTATAATGGTGCAATATTTTATGCATATGAAATACAAGGAGGTTCAAGGGTAAGCTCTTTATGCATGGTGGAGATATAACATATGGGTAATAAGGATTTTGTCTTGTAGTGATGTGGCAATTGCATCGTAGCATCATTGAGAATGATAGCATATAATGGATTTTTTTTATGCATGGGGTCAAGTTGCATAGTGGAGTTGTTTTCTTTCCTTAAACTTCAAATATTGCATATGGGGATATAAGGAGATTTGAGAAATGGATATTTATGCAATTTTTGTCTTGTGCATGGAGTGTTACAGGAGTGACTGGTTCTTTTATTTTCCTTGCAGAGGGAGATATTTTTTTTTACATGTATTGGAGTGATAAAGAATTGTGTAATTATTCCTAAGTCCTATTTTGCAAAATAGGCACATGTATTGGAGTGATAAGGAGTATATTTTTCTTCTAATCATGCACGATTTTACACATTAATTAATTGTAAATAAATAATAAAGTAATATTCTATAAATTACTTTATTATTTTCCACAAATTGTAAAATTGAAAATAGACAAGTTGTAACCAATAATAGAGTAATATTTTATTACTTTATTATTTATTCACAATGAATTTTGCTCGTGCAAAATCATGCAAATTGATTAGTTGAGTTAACTAGGCCACCTAAGAGGTTTTGCATGACTTTTAGGAGTATTTTTAGGATCGTTAGTCAAAATTTTGGTCAAACACATGGAGAGGCCCAAATTGAAGTTATTTTTGCTCAATTTGAGGTAGTTTTAGACCCTAATTTTGAGGATTTTTGAGGTTGCTCGGGAATGAGTATTTTTAGAGGCAGTTATCTGCAAGTCTATATTTTTGCATGTCTCTTGGAGAGAGCAAGCCTATATATTGTAAATCAAAAATCTATTTTTGCTAGTTCTTGATTCTCATTCTGATTCAGACAAATTGTAGAATTCTTGTAGCTCACTATTACAGTTTTATTGAGAGATCGGCAGGTTATAGGTTATCTTTTGTCTTTTGTAAAGCTTTCCTTTGTTATTTCAGATTAGTTGAATTACCTTTCCTTTTAGTGTTGAAAGCTGAAGTGATTTTGATGAAATTTTGTTGTGTTGTATTATTAAAACTTCAAAATTATTGTCTCACCTCATTGTTTACAACATTAAAGCATAAATTCATCATAGGTCTTAGGTTGTGTTAACCAAAAATAGTCTTTTTATGCTATGAAAAACCATTTTCCTTCATAAAAAACCTATTTTCAGACCTTCCTTAGAATCATTTTTGTGATATTTATGCCAAGTCTGAATTGTGTAGAAGTTAGATTTTTAAGCAAGCATTGTGAATCTGATTGCATTATTTTTATCTATATCAGGTGCATCACCATTTTACACTTAGAGTTCATTTAGTTTCTTTCTTCCCTTTTCCCAAAAAGTAAAAAACATACATCTCAATAGAACGTTTGAAGGGAACCAGCCCACAATCTGGAGGTCTAATCTCGTCATAGGGCACCCACAACCTAAGATTAGTCTCATGTTACACGAAATTGTAGTGCTTTAACCAGCTTTGCATACGGGTGCAATTCCCAGTGATAACAGGAACAAATACCAAATACATAACTCACTCCAACACGAAACCAAGGAAGCATTAGCACCAACAGTAGAAACCTCCCATAATACGGACAAGGGAGAGCAATGATAGGTACATTGAAACTGTGTGAAACCAAAAAGTGCATGTAGAAGAAACAAGAACATTTAAACGTGCAAACATGAAAGTACCAACAAATAAAAGGGTTTGCAAACCAAGGCACACATGCATGAGGCAAGAATCAATGTGATTCACTATTGTCATGGAAGGGACACTCACTAGACAAAGGTGTGATGACAAAACAAAAGACAAACATCAACCCCCATGGCACTTTATATAATAGTGTGAGTACAATAAGACACAAAATGATGTCCAAGATCTCAAGAATACATGTACAATGTTGAGGCACTTTATTTCAGTGCGTTTACATATGAGAAGTGCTTACAATGGAAGCTCACAATATCTAAAAAAGAACCACATGCTGAAAATACAATTCTCTGATAGAAATAGAGGAAATTGATAGCACCGTGATGAAATACACAGAAAAAAATGCACTTTAAAAAAATGGGACCCAAAAAGGAGTCTGGATGCAAAAGATATGGCTCGTCAAAGTCTCCAAAATGAGAACTGCACAACAACAGCACTGAGAAAACTAATTTATAGAAAAAACTAGAAGTCAAAAATGAAAACCACCTACACCACTATGAAGAGCACAAAATTCTACCCCTTTTCAAAAAAAATTGCACCTAAAAATACCACTATATGACCGAGATATGGCCTCTAGAAGATCAAGCGCAAAATAGAAACTGCCAATGGAGAGGGGTGGATTTGGCAAAAACAAACCTCCACCAAGTGTAGAGCCACTGCTAAATGTAGAGACCTCCAATCAAATCTAGAGTCATAGCTAAATCTGGCGAAGTGCCAAAACCTACACTGAAAATGGTGAGCTACCAAATATAGAGCCACTGCTAAAAGATTCTCCAAGGGTGGGCATTGTTGTCACATAGATTTGTACCCAGTGTTAAAGGCTTTTAGGGCTCCAACAATCTAGTGAAACATTAAGACGACCTCTAGGTGTGGGACCCTACAAGGAGGTCAAATCTCTAGGGAGAGACTGGTTCCTTTGCTGAATATGAGATTCAACGAGCCTAAGACTAAACCTAATATATCCACTAGTTATGAAAAGAGGAAGAGGGAGTAAACTAAATTTAAAAGGAGGTGATACACCAGGTTTGAATATAAGAATATTCATAGAGCTAAGATGCACAAATGAAGAAATACAACTAATAAACTTACATAGATCATGAAGATTCTAACATAGGTAGAGAATGGATTGCTAGGAATTAAACATTCACAAACAACAACCAATTCTTAAGAATACGCAGAGTTAAAACAACATGGAAAAGTAAAACATCATTTGTATTGATCAAGAGGCACAGTTATAGTAGAGGAAGTTCTGTTTGGAATACAGACGCATCCGAATATCCAACTATTTTCCAACCTTTTTTACATCTTACATTCATGCATATATCGTATCTAATTCCAAACAACCTAATTAGGTTACAATGAACTACCCCATGGGCTGTCAGAGATATTTCCTTGCTAGAAGGGACATCCATCTACAAGAATTCAATGCAGAAAGTATATGAATCCATAGGTGGCAGGAAGATATTTTGGATCTCAATGCGAGCAGCTGAATCATTTACCTGCAACCATAAATGCAAAATATCTGCATTTGAGAAACTTTTATAGCACTTCAATTTGGCTCCAGATGTGTCTTGTCAGTTGATTCTGCATATCCTCCCTAGTCGGTAGCCATCTGGATCATGAAATTCATATCATATTTTCAAAGTGAGGATATCCCCCCCCCCCAAAATGCCCGTCAAATGAAAGAGGAGGAAATTCTAAGCACTTTTACATTTTGGATCATGTAGAAATTCCTCAAGATGAGGGAGATATCTGCGATCAAAGTTGTGGTTAACCGGCATCTAGATTTCCACGTGTCATCATTTCGCAACCTCGCAGGAGGAACATGACATTAGCTTCAGCGGCCTGCGGGCTATACGATATCTGAATATGCACTTGTCAAATTTACCTTTGCAGCATAGGGAAACCGTCATCCACATGGATATCAACTTAATATCTGGATACCTCTTGAATATCCCGATGGTGTCATCGGCATGAAGAACTTTGTCGAAGAGGGGATCTAGATGATGTCATCAGGATATTAACACTAGGGGGATATACTGGAGGTGGAATGTCTGGATGGCATCATCATCATATGCATTCCTTTGGGGAGGAGGTCCAGATGACATCATCAGGACATCCACAGGGTCATGGATATTAAGGAAGGACCTAGATATTAGGAAATATATGGATGATGTCATCGTCATATTCACAAGGGTTTGTACATTCGCGTAGGACCCAGATATTAGTTAAGATCTAGATGTTCAGAAAACACCCAGATATTAACTAAGGTCCAAATATGAAGGGGATATCAGGGCCTTAGTTAAGATTTAGGATATTAAGACAATATCTGGGATGTTAATGAAGATCCAGATGACATCATCAGGGAAATCCATGCCAAAAAATGACTAAGTATAAAGATGGGAAATCCTTGCGAACGTTTGTAATTGAAGACAAGATTTTTGGGTTTTTCTGGGTTTTTTACAAGGATTCTTTAGGTGTGTTCTTAGGGACTTTTGCAAGGTAGAGCACTAGGTTTTGAAGGATTTAAGGCTTGTAGGGCCATATTCCAAGGGATATCCAGAAGATTTTCAAGGTGAACCATTTGACTCTGGACAAAGGAAAAATGGGTCAACATGCACGCATGTTGAGATAGGTATAAGAGGAATTATGCATGAAACCAACCTCACAAGACCCAGTGAACACCTCCAAAACCTAAGATTAACCTTCCACAAGAGATAAAAGCAAAAGGACCAATTTGCATAAAAAAAGGATGCAATTAATGAAATGAATTTATGAATTACATGAGAGAACTTGAT
Source organism: Cunninghamia lanceolata (assembly GCA_027924645.1). Classification (NCBI taxonomy): domain Eukaryota; kingdom Viridiplantae; phylum Streptophyta; class Pinopsida; order Cupressales; family Cupressaceae; genus Cunninghamia; species Cunninghamia lanceolata. The sequence goes on from BSBN01001791.1 coordinate 6,524,838, forward strand.
TCTATATTTGCAAGTTAGAAAACCCTAATGTGAGATTCCTAAGTTTATCTTAAGTGAAATAAAGTAAAGGTGACTTAATTTATTAATCAATATGATTAAATTAATTAAGTAAAGAACCTATTACTCTAACAACATTGATAAGTAGTTAGCCCCAGAAAGTTACTCACAAGGTGCCTTTGGAAATAGGATAGTAGGCCACATATGCTCTCCTCTCACACTTATGATGATCTTGAGGATCAAAAGTAGTTACTGCCTCATTATGGGCTCTATTATCCATGCCTAGATCTAAGTATATTCATGGGCTCACAAGTACAAACACTTCCACTTAAATAGATATGTTGTTTGTGTGTTTACTTTATCTTCTTGTTTGTCTTCCCCCTTGTGCCAATCTAATGTAAACTCCAACATCCAAACAAGTAGAATCCAAAGATTAAACAAAATAAGCATCATGTATCCATGGGTTGACAAGTTCATTGAGAAGGCTAGACCCCATCTAAAATCCAAACAAAAATTATGGTGATTACAAACTCATTATACCAATCTAAAACCCCCTTTGAATATGATGATGATAATCTTGTAGATCAAGAATATACCTTTTATGATGATAATGATGATATCTTTGAGGATATTATTTCAAGCAAGCTTGCATAAGATTTAATCGTCCAATCATAAGCAACCAAGAGCCTCCTAGCACTAGTTGACCCTCAAATTCAAATCAAATACCTCTTAGTCATCCTTATAGCGACTTTGACAAGGGAAACACCACTCTATCCCATGTCCCTAATAGCCCATCCTTATTTAAAATACCAACCTTGTGCAAGAAACTTGTAATCTCCACCTCCTAGGCAAATCCATCATCCTCAAAACCTTTGCAATTTAATCAATCCCATAAATCCAACCATCAATCATGTCAAACATACTGTAGACACCTAAAAATGACCATCACCTTACAACACCTCTAACATCACCTTTCGACACCACCTTATGTCACCTTGCGACATATTTGTCCTAGACTCTTTCAAGTCCCTTTCCATCATCCAGTTAATTAAATAAATTATATTTATTTAATTAACCTATTTACCATAGTTCCCAAATTAATTAAATAAATTGTATTTATTTAATTAATCAATTTCCTCCATCACCCAAATTAATTAAATAAATCATATTTATTTAATTAATTTAATTCATTTTCTTCTAGCCAAATTAATTAAATAAATTTAATTTATTTAATTAAGTTATCCTCACACATCCCTCTCCAATAATTAATTAAATAATTTTATTATTTGATTAATTTCCACTTGTCCTCATCCTCGTCCTCCTACCACAAATAATAAATGAGTCACATGACTAGCTAAGAGCTTGTCCAGATTCATTGAACCTAGACACTTGCATAAAAGTCAAACTAAGTTTTCATCTCCACCACTCATTTCATATTACACGTCTCAATCCTAGCCATTCACATAAATAATGCCCTAGAAGCTTCCATCCTCCACCATCCATTTCATATTTCACCTCTTAATCTTAGCCATCTATTTCCACCTCTTAATTTCAACCATCCATTGCACCTCTTAATCCTAGCCATCCATCCTATCATACAAGAATCTAGAAATCAAACATCAATCAAGCCACTTTCAAGTCTCCTTGCTATGCAAAGTTATGATGTCAAAGTGAGCAACCAATATATCAAAATCATTATCAAAATATCATTAAAGTACATCAAGCATTCATCAATGGAGCAACAAAGGTTATTGTGGTGATAACATTTTCTTATTGTTTCATTGGATTTCTTTAGTCCTTAGGCTCTATTGGAAGTGATGTTGAGTATGGACTAGGAGCTTCAATTTATACATTGTTTCCATTTTTATATTCCATATTTCTACATACTCACATAAATCTACAATCCAATCCTATCTCATACCACTCTGCAATGACAACTTTTCTCCAAGGACTACTAGCATAAAATCCTAACCAAAATAGCGAGAAAATTTATGGAGTCATCCAATATCATTAATTCAATGCCCTCCATCTTTTGCAAATACAAGGGTAGTATCGATAATGAAGTCACCAACCCAAAGCCTATCAAGAATGTCCAGTATCCTCCTAAAGTCATCACCCTTGTAGGCTAACCTACGTGGGAAAATAAAGATTGACATTTCCAAAGGTCCATCAAATCCAAAATACACATAAAAGTCATAATCTCATAAAAAACCCCTCACAAAATCCATGCACAAAAATAAAGGAGTATATCCACACATTAATTGCTAAAGAAGATGTCAAAGTAAAATGACACTCATCCATCTTGTGAAGAACGCAAATATAGATATGTCAAGAGCTTGTTCCAAAGCATGTCCAAACTTGTTCTCAACCAAATCAAGATCCAAGCATCGAAGTTAGTCCCTTTAATTATCCAATATACTCTCAAAGTCAAAATACTCAATCTAATTCCATACATCCTATCACAAACTCACAAGATCAAGAAAACCAAACTGATCTTATCCATCATCCCACAACTCCTTTCCATGAGGAGATTGTTTTCTCCATCCAACACATAGACAAGCAAAACAATCATGAGGAGCATATTGGTAATCAAGTTGTACATGATGTTGATCATATCAAGCATGAGGATAAGCAAGTCCTAGTTGATCACACTGAGCATATAATTGGTCAACGCACCACAATCAATAGCAAGCAAAAAGTACAAAAATCTTATTAGCTTGGCATAACCACCTTTGTTCAATTTGGTCTTTTCATAGAAGAGGAAATTAAAACTACTACTGATTCCTACCTATCTAAAGATGGATTCACATCTTGTTTCCAAAGTGACAAGCATCTTATTGCAAATCGCATGTGTCAAATCATGAAGTATCAAGGCAAAGGTATAGACCTTTGCAAGAAAGGAATATTAGAGCCCATGCATGTTAATGCAAATCAAGGATTTCAAGGCATCAACTATAAATATCAAGATGAACAATCTAAAGATGTTGATAATGCCCTTGCAAATTCTAAGGAAACTTCTTCCAACATCACAACAGATTCATCCTATGGCTCTATAACATAGAAAATTTCACGCTACGTTTAGTAACTATTTTGGTGTTTGCATCTTCTCTCCACATAATAGGCTAGGTTTGTGTGATTTTGGTCCATTTCCTCTACTCTTTTTAAAAATTCATTATGATGCTTTAGTTTTTACATGGTCCTAAGGTGCCTTGTATGACCAGGAGCTGGTTTTACTTGGACCCGAGTGCTCCACGTGAACATTGGCACACTACGCTAGTGTCCTGCATTTGTTTGTTGACAGATATCAATTTCTAGTTGTTTCAACATGTCTTGGGTGATCATGAGGATTCCTTGTGACGTCTCTTGGGGTCACAGAATGACTCCTTTCATGTCATTTTAGGATTTTCCCTCTTGGAGGTCTATTGGAAAGATTTTGAAACACATTTATTCACTCTCTCAATATTTTGATACATTGGAAATAATTCTTGCTCTTGGCTACACTCTGCGACTTTCTTGTGTGAAATGGACTTCTACAGCAGCTACATGTGATTTTGGTGCTCCTTGACATTATGAGATCACTTTCATTGGCTCTTGGAGGTTTTGTTCTACTTGGTGCTCTTTCAAAAAGCTCTCTTTGCTAGGGTTTGAATCTGTGCATTGTCTTTAAGCTCTTGGTGAGTTTGTTACCTCTTCTTTGTGTTGATATTGGTAATATTGTTCCTTGTTTCACTTAGAATAATTTCATTTCAAATCTGTATGGTGTAGACCACCATTTTTGTACCTTTGTTGCTTGGTGTAGACCACCTATTGTTTGTTACACTGGCTGCATGTTGAAGATTTCTTCTCTGTAGACTAGGGAAGTGAATCTGTTTAGTTTAGTTGTTTTGTTGTTGCTCTTAGTTTCTTAGATACACTTAGGGTAAGGGGCACACACTTTCTTTCCTTTCGATTTCATTCTCTACATCTATTGTTACTCGTGAAGATAGAAATACCAACACCAGGACTTGACTAAGGCAAGTCCCTAAATAACCCCAACAAGTTTTTCCTCTTTCCTTGCAAGTTTCTTGTAGTGAAAACCTTATAGCTACATGAAGGTTTTATGTGATTTCATTTTTTGTTTGTCTCTCTTCATCTTTTTTAGAATAATCAAGTTTATTTCAATTTTGGTATTACATCAAATATTATTGGGTGTGTTTGCATTGAAATATGTGTTGTGTAGGTGATTTGAGTCTATACAGGGTTGAAGATTTTTATTTTTGGCACATTTTGGACTCCAACACCCAGCGTAGATGTCCTCATGACACATTATCATCTGGGGCTGAGACCCCCTCCTTTCTATCACATGTTCATCTTTTCTATCTTATTTCATTTTTTTTAATTATCTTGTTTAGATTTTGTTTACAGTAGCTATTTTTCTATGTTTTGTTCATTTCCCCTTCATTACTAATCACATGTTCAAGTTGTATTGTTTTGATTGAACTCATAGTGTTTATGTAGTGATCTAAAGTAGATTCACTTGACATCTATCACCTCGGATAGCACATCCCAAGTGTGGTGTTTGTGATTAACTCCCTTAATCGAAGGTATTTGATTAAGGGGCATTTTTTCCACACTATAGGCTCCTATAAAGAGTTTGTTGTGACCAACCTATTGTCAAGAGTTACAACACCTCTAAATTTTAAATTTGGGGACCCTTGTTTTGAATTTTTGCAAATGGATGTTTCATGCATCCTAAGTGATGTTCAAAATCATTTTTATCTTTATTGAGCTAGGTATTTAAAAGTTTTAGTTATGGGTCCAAGAGGGGTCTTTTTCATCTTAAGTGGTCATTTTTCTATTAATGGGTTTTAATGTTTGATCAAATTTTCCTAAGTCTTAAGTTCTAAAGTTGCAAATTACAAACCTCTTTGATTTTTCAGACCTCTTTCCTTTGTGAACTTTAAATTGTTTTGATTCTCTGAAACCTCGGTGTTGTTGTAGTTGCAAATTGTTTCAAAACTCTGGAACTCTAGAGAGGTTTTGTTGTAGACTACCTCTAGCCTTTGAAACCTAGTAGCTAGGCATTTATTCCATGCATGTAGGGTTTATTAAAACTTTGAACCACTTGATCTTCCTTACCTTTTTGCATTCTCTCACAAAATTTGGCACTCTAGGTGGCCCTCTAGCTTCCATTTTCTCCTACATTTCTAGATTTTTAGTTATTTCAAGGTTGATTTGTGCTTCAAAACAAAATTTTCCTCTTTTATTTTCCTTTCTATTTACTAGTTTCATAAAATTTAGGGTTTTTAGAATAATTGTTTAGTTTGAGATTGGAAGCATGAATTCAATACTAAAATTTAGTTATTTTCTTCATTTACTACATTCAATCTTTATTTTCTTTTCATTTATGATGTATTCATCTTGGTTTTTTCCTTGACATTCAGCTCTAGTTATGCCTTGGTTTCTCGGCCCTAGTTCTTCCATCGTTCCTTAATCTTTGGGCTTTGAAGGACTTTGCAAATTATTTTAAACACTTAGGAAACAATATTTTAGGTTTAAATTTCATTTTGGCCTATTCTGGACCTTATGCAATTCATTTAGACATAGTTAAATCATCCTATAGGTCTGTTCCAAAAGAACACAGAGCTTTTCAAGTTTTCACACATTCTTATTGTTTAGTTGTCCCTACAAAGTGCACACAAAGTCCAAAATTTGGTTTTAGAAACCAAACAATCTTCGTAGTTTACATTTGCAAAATGCTGTAAACTACTCTCAGAGTTTGAACTTTGGTTGTAAACCAGATTCCCAAAAGTTTTTGTAGTTTGCAAAAAATTACACAAAACATTTCGCATTTGAACCCCAACTGGTATTCACAACCTATTTACAATTTGCATCTTTTTGTAAACTGCAACCGAAGTCTAAAATGCGGTCACTATTCAAAAACCCAAATCTTTTTGCAGTTTGCAACCAATTGTTCACTACAAGTTAGATCTAAACTTTGACTAGCAACCTCATCTCATTTACAAATTGCAACTATTTTCCAATTATGTCATGGGCTTGAAATCTGAATTGCAACTTATAGTATGGGCATGAAGTTTGAACTAGATGAAAGTAATAGAGCACTCATTTTCAAGATTTTAACTCCTAAAACTTGCAAATTTGGTCAATTTAATCATGGAAAAACATGGATTTAGGCATAATTGTGTTGGAATTAGACCGGACAACTGAGAGGGGGGGTGAATCAGTTGTCCCACAATTTAAACTTTTTCTGCTTTTAACCTTATTTATTAACTTGCTACCAAATTAATGATGTAAACAATAAAGCATAGATCAACAACATAAGAGCAAAAACATGATCAATACACTTGACACCAAGATTTTGACGTGGAAACCCAGTTAAGGGAAAAACCACGATGGGGGTTAACCCACAAAGATTTGTACCCTGTTAAAAGTACTTTAGAAAAATAGAAGACAGATGCCTTCGGGCGCACTACCCAGAGCTCACTGCTCAAAAGGGAGGCTCACTGCCTATAGAATTTATTTAGAACATAATGAATTAACTGAGAAATAACATCTATTTCATGCCTGGTTTAGTTTCATTGAATGCTTAAAGATTTCTCCTTTGCCTTGAATTCTTCTTTACCAACTTCACACTCTATGCCGCTCTCACTCCTTTTCTTCTCTGCTCTGCTTCTGATCCTTTATTCAAATTTGAACTATCTTGGACAAGGATAATGTTTGACAACTGTTCAACAAGTATTAATACACTTCATCCATCTTGGAATGATCAACAAGGTCGGCCAAACTTAACCCAGATCTTTACACTATCGGCCAATCATAGCTAAGACTTGAATCTTCCTCTATTAACATGACAGCTTCAAAAAATGATCTTTAGATCAGCCACAGCATGCTAGGAACATATGGCCAGCCAAGACTGGGAAGAACAGCAACAGCTAAGAGAAAAACTTCAATCACAAGATCCTTGGTCAGTGCGGACCTCCAACACAATAGCCACACGATCCAGAGACTACCACAAACACAAATAAGTCAACAGGAATAGCCACACCACTTCACATCTTTAGAATCACTTGCATCTTCACACTGAACCTCAAGAACACACACTGCCATGATTGTCAAACTAAAAAGATTGCTTCCAAACCTCCAAACCACGAACTACTCGAGTTGAGGGAACATACCAACATCCCAAATAAGTCTTTAGATCCACAGATCACAATATGTTCATACCAGACCAATCCAGACTAACTCCTTGCCACTCTGTCATTACAGAATAATTGCATAAACTTGTTTTACTTAGAGGGTCATAACTTCACCAAATCTTCATGCGGACCTCTCAAATCTTAGCTGGAGAAACAATAGACAACCCAGTATAGGCCCTTTAATCCGCATACTCTGATCTTCACCTTACTAGAAATACTAATCACTCCTCTACACTGTCTTCACTGTTTCTGACAGAAAGATATGTTGACATCAATGACAACACATTAGGCACATATTTGCAACAATCTCCCCCTTTGTCATTGATGGCAATATATGATGTGAAAAATTGATTCAACCATCAAGACAAGAACTTCTCCCCCTTTTTTCTGTCACACCTGCAACCACTTTCTTCACTGCTTCCCCTTTCACTAGAAACTGCTTGCTTCCAAGTTTTTCACATGACTTCTCTCCCCCTTTGACATCAATGTCAAAGGGCACATATTTGTAATCATCTCTTCCCCTTTTTATTTCAAACTGATCTCCAATGTTTGCATACTAACTACTCCTTAGAGTAGTGTTTTCTCAACATCAATCCGGACCTCAAGATGTGACTGAGAATTCCACCAAACTGATGTACCTTAGTGCATCTTAGTTCTAATTCAGAGGGGTAATAACCCCTAACTTCTCTCTGAGATATTCAAAGGTATCCTTGGGAAGAGGCTTAGTGAAGATATCTGCAATCTGATCTTTGGATGACACAAACTCCAACTTGACTTCATTCTCATTTACCTTCTCTCTCAAGAAATGAAACTTGATGGATATATGCTTTATTTTTTAATGCAACATTGGGTTCTTTGAGATACTTATTGCACTAGAATTATCACAAAAGATTGTAACTACCTCCTCAAACACAACTCGAATGTCCTTCAACATTTGCTTCATCCACAGAACCTGAATACAATTATTTGCTACTGCTATATATTTTGCTTCTGCAATAGACAGAGATATTGCCTCTTGCTTTTTGCTCATCCAAGAGACCAATCTTCTTCCCACGAAAAAGGCACCACCACTAGTACTTTTTCTGTCATCCACATCTCCTGCCCAATTAGCATCTGTATATGCATGAAGTGTAAAGTCATTGTCTTTTGGATACCACAATCCATAATCAATTGTCCCCTTGAGATATCTAAAAATTCTTTTGACTACCACAACATGGGATTCTTTTGGATCAAATTTAAATCTAGCAACAAGTCCAACAGTGTTCATGATGTTAGGTCAGGTCTGGGTCAAATAGATCAATCCTCCAATCATTGATCTATACCTTTTCTAGTTTCCCTTGGGAGAATCATCATCTTTACTTAACTTGCATCCAGTTATCATAGGTGTACCTACTGGCTTTGAATCTTCCATTCCAAACTTCTTCAGCAATTCTTTCACATACTTGGACTGAGATATAAAGATACCTTTGTTTGACTAAACAATTTACAGACCTAGGAAGAAATTCATCTCTCCAAACATTAACATTTCAAATTCACTTTTCATTTGGCCAGCAAATGCTTTGCACATACATTCATTTGCACCAAAAATGATATCATCAACAAAGACCTCAACAATCAGGATGTCCTCATGATTTATCTTGAAGTAAAGATTACTATCAGCTGTACCTTTACTAAAACCTATCTTAAGAAAATATTTGTCCAACCTTGCATACCAAGCTCTTGGATCTTGTTTGAGTCCATACAAGGCTTTTCTCAGTGTACAAACCATGTCACCCTGATCAAACAACTGAAATCCTTCTGGTTGCTCAATGTAGACTTCTTCCTCCAAATCTCCATTCAGGAATGCTGATTTGACATCCATCTGATACACTTTAAAATATTTGAAAGCAAATGCAAGAAATAATCTGACTACCTCTATTCTTGCCACCAGAACAAAAGTTTCTTCAAAATCAATTCCTTCTACTTGAGAATAGCCTTTGCATATCAACCTTGCTTTGTTTCTTACAACTTCACCATCTTCATTTAGTTTATTCCGAAAGACCCATTTGGTTCCAATTACATTTTTGTCCTCTACTCTAGGAACAAGATCCCAAGTGTGGTTCTTTTCAATTTGCATTAATTCTTCTTCCATTGCTTTTACCCAATTTTCATCAGTACAGGCTTCACCAACTAATTTAGGTTCAATCATTGAAATCAAACAAATCTCTTCTTGATCTTTAGCAACTCTTTTTGTAGTTCAAACACCTTTATTTTTATCCCCTATGATTTGATCTTCAGGATGATTCATTCTTACATACTTGGGGGTTTTGGGAATTGCTTGGGCTTCTATTTCTTGAGCTTGTTCCTCAACATCCTTACTAATTCCTTGAGTCTCTAGAGTTTCCAGATCAATCTGCATCTGAGTCAGAGTTTTTCCTTGACTTTGACTTTCATTTTGATCATCTAAATCATATCCATAGAACTTGGAATTTCCTTCGTTGCTCTCATCAACTCTAACATTAGCACTTTCAACAATTTTTTTCAACCTCTTGTTAAAGCACCGATAAGCCTTACTTTTAGTAGAGTATCCCAAAAATATTCCTTCATCACTTCTTGTATCAAATTTGCCTAAATCCTCATCTCTTTTGATATAGCATTTAGTACTAAAAACTCTAAAATATCTTACAGTAGGAGGATGACCAAACCATAGTTCATAAGGAGTCTTACAAGAATTGACTTTGATCTGCACCCAGTTAAGAGTGTAGACAACAATACTTACAGCTTCTCTCCAATAAACTTGAAGAACATTTGTTTCCATCATCATGGTCTTGGTAGCTTCTTGAATGGTTTGTTCTTTCTTTCCACAACTCCATTTTGTTAGGGAGTCCTAGGAGTAGATAACTATCTTTTTATGTCGTTCTTTTTACAGAAAGCATCAAACTCATGGGAAGTAAATTCTCCACCTCTGTCGGATCTCAGACATTTCAATTTTTCACCAACTTCATTTTCCACCATCACTTTGAACACCTTAAATTTTTCAAGAGCTTCTAATTTTTCTTTTAGGAAGGTTACCCACATCATCCTAGAGTAGTCATCTATCAGTAACATGAAATATCTATCTCCTTGCACACTCCTAATTCTAGCAGGACCACAGAGATCAGTATGTACCAGTTCCAATCGTCCATTTGAAACTTGTTCCTTATTTTGAATGAAATTTTGCTCTATTTCCTCAATTGACATTCTCTACACATGCTATTAAGCTTCACAAGATTTGGAAGATCTCTCAAAGCCTGAGTGGTACTTATTTTGACAATATTATCAAAATTCACATGACACATCCTCCTATGCCATAACCAACTTTGATCTATCTGAGCAATCAAACAACTTTTTCCAGAGCTACTCAAATGAAAAATGCTACCTCTAGTATGAGTACCAGATGCAATTTCAGTTCCAGAACTCTCCAAGATTCTGCACTTTCCATCTTTGAATCAAAGATCATAACCTTTATCAACCAACTATCCAACACTAAGAAGATTATGTTTCAATCCTTCCACATATAGAACATCATTGGTGCTATTCTTACCATCAAAAGAGATGGATCCTCTGCCACAGATTCTACCAACTAAGTTATCTCCAAATTTCACAAGACCACCTTCATAATTTTCAAAATTCACAAACTTACTCTTGTCTCCAGTCATATGATGAGAACATCCACTATCAATCACCCATTCATCTTTCTCAGTAACCTAAGCAACCAAGGCACTTTCCATATTTGCATAGCTAGCAAATTCAGTAGACACTGGATCTTCTTCTTTAATGGCAATGCGCACCCAATCATTTTTAGGGGAACCTCCATGATCAAATTCATCATCTGTGACTCCTTCTTCTCTAGTTTCTTGGACATAGTAACATTTGTTCTGATTTTGATATCTATTAGGGTTTGGTTTTGAAAACCTCTCTAGACATCTTGAGGCAAAATGACCAATATTATTACAAGCAAAACATTTGAGTGGCAATTTTCCTTCATACTTACCGAATCCTCTTGGCAATCTTTTGGTGAGAAGAGCTTCAAGATCAGTAGTTTCAAGTTCAGTGTCTTCAAGATCCTTCCTTGTCTTCACTAATTTGTTTGATCTTGCAAAAGAGCTTTCACCCAGATCATATCTTTGTTTTCCATATACACTGGCCTTAAATGTAGATACAGACTTGGGAAGGGAATCACCAAACTCACTTAATTCAAAAGCTGAAATTTTGCCAACTAAATGATCTCTTGTAACATCTGAGACAGTTTGAATCTCTTCTATAGCAGCTACCTTATGTTTGTATGAATCAAGTAAAGATCTAAGTACTTTTGATACAATATCTGATTCTTCCAAAGTTTCACCAGCACACCTGATACCACACACAAGTTCATTTATCTTTTGCATGTAGATTGTGATGTTTTCATCTTCGCTCATCGTCATAGTTTCAAATTTTATTCTCAGAATTTGCAGGTTGGCACATTTGACATATTTATCACCTTCATACAGAAATTCCAACTTTTTCCAAATTTCATAAGCCATTTTTAGACCAAAGACATTTGTCATTTCTAAATCAGTCAGGGCACTCAACAAGACTTCTTTAGCTCGAAGGTTATTTTCAGCATCTTTGACTTGATCTGGAGTTGAAGGACCTTTCTCCAGAGGTTTATACTCAACACTGGTTATCACCCAATAGGCATCGCCCATGCATTGTAAATGGCACTCCATGTGATTCTTCCAAACAGAATAATTTGTTCCATCAAATCTCAGACTATCCTTCTTTTAGGTCAACATCCTTGATCTCCTCAAGTGGTCAGGCTTTTATAAGAAGATCTGGCTCTAATACCAATTGTTGGAATTAGACTGGACAACTGAGAGGGGGGGTGAATTAGTTGTCCCACAATTTAAACTTTTTCTACTTTTAACCTTTTTTATTGACCTGCTACCAGATTAATGATGTAAATAATAAAGCATAGATCAACAACATAAGAGCAGAAACATGAGCAATACACTTGACACCAAGATTTTGACATGGAAACCCGGTTAAGGGAAAAACCACGGTGGGGGTTAACCCACAAAGATTTGTACCCTGTTAAAAGAACTTTAGAAAAATAGAAGGCACATGCCCTCGGGTGCACTGCCTAGAGCTCACTGCTCAAAAGGGAGGCTCACTGCCTACATAATTTATTTAGAATAGAATGAATTAACTGAGAAATAGCATCTATTTCATGCCTGGTTTAGTTTTAGTGAATGCTTAAAGACTATTCCTTTGCCCCAAATTCTTCTTTACCAACTTCACACTCTATGCTGCTCTGACTCCTTTTCTTCTCTGCTCAACTTATGATTCTTTATTCGAATTTGATCTATCTTGCACAAGGATAATGTTTGACAACTCTTCAACAAGTATTAATACACTTCATCCATCTTGGAATGATCAACAAGGTCGGCCAAACTTAACCCGGATCTTTACACTATCGGCCAATCATAGCTAAGACTTGAATCTTCCTCTATTAACACGATAGCTTCATAAAATGATCTTTAGATCATCCACAACACGCTAGGAACATCCGGTCGGCCAAGACTGGGAAGAACAGAAACAACTAAGAGAAAAAATTCAATCACAAGTTCCTTTGTCAATGCAGACCTTCAACACAATAGCCACACAATCCAAAGACCACCACAAGCACAAATAAGTCAACAGGAACAGCCACACCAGTTTGCATCTTCAGAATCACTTGTATCTTCACACTAAACCTCAAGAACACACACTGCCATGACTGTCAAACTAAAAAGATTACTTTCAGACCTCCAAACCACGAACCACTCAAGTTGAGGGAACACACCAACATGCCAGACAAGTCTTTAGATCCGCATATCACAATATGCTCATACCAGACCAATCCAAACCAACTCCTTGCCACTTTGTCATTATAGAACAACTGTAGAAACCTATTTTACTCAGAGGGCCATAACCTCGCCAAATCTTCATGCGGACCTCTCAAATCTCAATTGGAGCAACAATAGACAACGCAGTATAGGCCCTTTAATCCACATACTCTGATCTTCACCTTACTGGAAATACTAATCACTCCTCTACACTATCTTCATTGTTTTTGACAGAAAGATATGTTGACATCAATGACAACACATCAGGCACATATTTGCAACAAATTGAACATTTTTTAAACATATTTTAGATTAATTGATCAAAATTTTATGATATTGGTAAAATCAAGTAATTAACTTAATGAAATGTCTTCCAGGACTTTTATAACTGGATATACAAGTATAAGTGAGTTGTTTTGGCATTAAAACTTGTTAACGAATAAATTAACATTACAGACACTAATCTGGGACACATAGGCCTAGATGAATTTCATACTAGGATGGTTCAGCTTGAAGCATAGATGACAACTAAGGTTGAGAACTTAAAAAGTAGTGGATTAGTCCAATCTACAAGTTTCCCTATTACCTTGCAATCTCTAGATTTACTGGTGGCCTATGTTAAAAATTACAACTGAGGGAGGTAAGAACACTAGAGGGAAATGTTTTACTTTTCATTCAACCTTAGTATATAGAAGAACATTTGTAAATATAAAGGCAACATCCCAAAATTTTATCTGTGTTAATGATGCATTTATATTCTTCATTATCAGAATGTTAAAAGGGGATTTTGGCCGAAGGCTATCACTAGAGGAAAGAGGTGAGATAGATAAATATGGATGTTGGTTCATACAATTTCCCACATTTTCATACATTAGAGTTGGAGTGTTTGATAAGGCTGCTAACAAATTGCCCCGGCATGTGAATGACAAATTGGTGATATTAGAATTGTACCAAATTTTTTTAGAAGTGCACAAGTTCTATTCTGAGCAGAAGGTATGGGGACCTCACTACCCCATTGTAATTAATCAACACCAATGTTTAACAAGCCAAGCATTAAAAACTATATAAACTGAAATGGAACATTGAAATTTGAAGTTATATGATGCCAAGTCATGTTTCAATCCTAAGTCAATCATTGATGGATTGAAGAACATCTGCAAACATAAAGGTAGATTGGAGGAATTTTGGATTAATTGTGCTAATTAGTATGAAGTGAGAAGAAGAGACTACACCAGGCTCACTACCCTCTAGTTGAAAAACTATCTTATAACAATAGTGCCTAATGTGATCAAGGATGATGGTAATGTTTTGGACCTTGCATATAATATGAAACAAATTGCTTCAAAATACCTTCCAAGAATTGATTGTGGATAAAAAAATATTAATAATGTGAACTTGAGAACAAAGGCAATTTTGAAAAGAATAGAAAACTAGTTGAATAGGATGAGAATTAAGCATGGGTTGTCTACGATAGAATTGAAGGTATTTAGTACAATCCTAGATGAGTCACAAGAATCATCCTACTTGGCACCCAAGCCTTCTTCTCATTAGGTCCCTGCAATTCAAGTACCATTGTAGGATGCTCCACCTCCTCCTCCTTCATTAGTGAATGTACAAGCTATCTCTTCTAGAGTTGTTCAAGAATAAGAAGAGGCTATAGACATCTCTTCTTTAGAGAGGACTCCTCCACATAGAATACAATAGAGACAACTCATCCAAATGTTGAGATGGAACAAATTGAGTAGCCAAAAATAAGGATCGAATAACTACTTGAACATGAGAAGGAAATGGAGCAAGATTTGGAACAAAATTTGGGGCAAGAGGTAAATATGGAAGAGGAGGTTGAGATACAAAATGAACATGCATAGGTAAATCAACTAAAACAACCTCATGTAGGTCAATAGCATGAGCAAAACATTGAAAAGGAATTGGGTGGTGCAGGAGCACCCCTTCGAAATATAGATTAGGTCTAAATATAGTATGTTTCATGCATTATGATGTAATAAGGTCCATGTGACCAATTTCTTTGTTTTTAAGTCAATCTAGGTTTTTGTGCAGTTAGTTAGAAGTTTGTTATGCTAGTTGTCTTCTCCCAGCCATTTGGAAGTCTCCCAGCCGCTGGGAATCGAGTCTGTACTACTCTTGTTGAGTAGTTATTTATAAGCCTAGCTCGGATCCTTTAGAGGGGAATGCATCGAACAGTTAGTTGTAGAGTTTTTGGTATTGCTGAAGTTGTTTGTGAAACTAAACAAAGTAATTGCTTACATTTTCTGCAATAACAATCAAGAAGATCCTGTTGATATCATTTTACTGTGTACTTGATTTTCTTGGTCTGGCAGTGAGGATGGATTCACTTATCCATTCCACCGATTAATTCTTTGAATCGGTGGAAGGGCCATGTACAGTAGTGTAGATTTCTTTTCTATTTTTCCGTTTGTGCATTTCATGTTTTTGGGATCAAGTTATAGCATACAATGATTTACCCTAGCATCCTCATGTGCTAGGTTTTGAAGGTAGAAATCTAGGTTAAGATTGTTAAGAAAACAAATCGGATCGATCCTAGGATTTTCTATGCGAAATTTGTGAAATTTTGAGGGTTTTGCTTTGATATACATTTGATGTATATACAGTGTTTGTATGTCACATACAATCCGTGAGTATATCGCATTTGTATGTTGTGAGTATATCGCTTTGGAATAATCGTTGTTGTATGTTGAAACATACAAGCCTTCGCAGATACGAAGGAGAGGGAAACCCTTGATGCATACAAAAGGGTCAACGGCAGAGTCAAAGGTACAATCATCAAGGAGAATATCCCACAGAATGCATATCGGGTTTTGTATGTTTACAAAGTGTGTCAAGATATACAACTTTTGAGTATATGTCTTTTGTATACAGTTTGTGTGTATACTTCAGTTGTATGGTTGAGACAGTTCGTGTGTATCCCTCAATTGCATTTCGTGGTTTGCATGTGACGAATGTATATTTCAAATATACATTGGGTTGATACAAGGGAAAGTCAGCAGTCAACTATTTTCGGAGGGACTATTCCAAGGAACATTCAACAGATGTAT
Organism: Cunninghamia lanceolata; assembly: GCA_027924645.1. Lineage (NCBI taxonomy): Eukaryota > Viridiplantae > Streptophyta > Pinopsida > Cupressales > Cupressaceae > Cunninghamia > Cunninghamia lanceolata. The sequence goes on from BSBN01001791.1 coordinate 6,540,990, forward strand.
ATTTTGAATGTATGTCCAAACATACATTCTGTAGATACAAAGACTTGGTACATGCTGGTCAACACCAGTCAAAGAATAGTTTGTATGTTTGTTTTGCATCTCGCGCTTGTATATTGTAAATATACATCGCGCTCATACATTGCTTGTGGATATAACTGGTGACCGGCGATAGAGGTAGGCAGAACCGGCTTGGTTGGTAGAAGTTTGTATGTATCAGTATAATAGTGATTGTTAGAGCAACACAGTTCGGCGAGCCTAATAGACTATGTCTTGCTGATAGGCAATAGAATGAAATACACTCATCGGCGTGAAGTGGATTTCGGTGTGAAGATTTTTAGAGAAGCCGATGGTTATTGTCAGGCCGATAGGGTATGTTGGAAAGACATTTGGGTAGATTTTGTCGATGGAATGAAAATCATCAAGTCTCACCAAGTTTGAATGCTTGTGTTGGCCGCTCTGCATCATAGTGGTATCAGAGCCAAGGAAGAATCTTCTGGGAAGATAAGGAGACAGTAAAATGTCAGATGAAGAAGGAACATCAGAACTTCCAGCAAGGATGACCAACGCTGAGTTGGATGTGCTCGTGAAGAAGCAAATTGCAAAGAGCAAAGCAGTGAAGGCTTAGAACCAGGCCTTGAAAGATGAGTTGGAAAAGTTGAGGGATAAAGTAGGCTTTGGTAAAGAAGATGACAGGGATGAAGAGGAGATCGCTAGGCGGGAAGAGATGGACGTTCTTGCAGAACAAAGACCCTTAATTAATGCCCTGAAATCCATGGAGAGAAGAACCATGGATGTGAAACTGGATTTGCCAGTGTTTACAAGAAAGATGGATCCTGATTTAGTAATGGAGTGGATAGACTCCTTGAACAATTTCTTTGAAACAGAGGAAATACCAGAATTTCAAAGGGTAAAGATAGCCCAATCTAAAATGAAAGAGGCTGCATTAACTTGGTGGAATTTCATCCAAGATGATAGAGTACAAGAGGGAAAGCGTAGAGTTGCTACGTGGAAGAAAATGGTGGCTTTAGTGAAGGAGGCCTATGTTCCATTGGATTACAGCATCCAACTACATAAGAGGAAACAAAATCTGAAGCTGAAGGAACTAGATGTCAGTTCATACACAGAAGAGTTCATGAAACTGTGTGTCAAGACAAAGGTAAAGGAAAGTGAGGAAGAAAAGGTAGCAAGATACCTTAATGGATTGAGATTTAACATTCAGGAAGATTTAAATCTGCATAACCCAGATACAGTTTAGAAGTGTTTCCAATTGGCACTGAAGGTAGAAGAGAAACTAAAGAGAAGGCAAGAGTAGAATAGTAGAGGAAGAGGAAGACAACAAAGAGGTGGAAGAAGTCCTTTTAGAGGCAGAGGACATGGATTTGGATATCAAGGTGAATCCAATCAGGAAAGCAACAAAGGAGAAACCAGTCAAATACAAAAAGGGAGTTATGATCAGAAATGAAACTTTAGGGGTAGAAGACCACCATTTAGAGGAAGATCCTAGAGCAGATGATCTATCAGATGTTACAATTGCAATCCAGAAGGCCATATAGCCAACAGATGTCCAGAGAAGACAACCAGTTCAATGGGAGAAAGAAGGACAAACCTGATTCAAGAATCTGACTGTCAAGGTGAAACAAGCTCAAACACTTGCCATAGTGTGAATGCTCCTGACAATTATGGGTATCCTGAGAAAGGAGAATCTTTGATGATGAGGAGAACAATGACTACCATGAAGGTACTTGATAGATAGCCCCCACAAAGGAAGTCTCTTTTCAGAACTACTTGCAAGGCAGGAGGAAAGGTATGTAAAGTTCTGATTGACTCTGGCTCTACTGAAAATTTTGTATCTATGGAAATGGTAGAAAAACTTAAGCTCAGAAGATTGCCACATCCATCCCCATACAAGGTCTCATGGCTTACCCAAGGTCAGCAAACAGTTATAGAAGAGCAGGCCTGGGTAGAATTTCAGATTGGAGCATATAAAGATAGGGTATTGTTTGATATTACTAAGATGGATGTCTGCCATCTCTTATTTGGTAGACCATGGCAGTATGATCTGAAAGCACGCCATGATGGTGTCAGGAACACATATACAATCACCAAGGATGGTAAGGTGATAGAGTTGATACCATTGATAGAGAATGAGGTTGAACCAAAGGGGAAAGAAGTAAAGGTGATGCTGGTAGAAGGAAAACAATTCATGAAAGAAATAGTAGAAGAAGGTGCAATTGCATATGCCCTAATCCCATGTCTCACAGTGAACAAAGAACAGTAGCAAGTAGTCAAGAAAGAGAAAAAGCAGAGGTTCATAGACCCAGCTATCCAAGAGCTATTGGATAAATATAAAGGTATCATCTCTGATGGAATGCCAAGATCCCTACCACCTGTAAGGGATATCAGCCATTGCATAGATCTAATCCTAGGATCTACACTTCCAAACAAAGCAGCATATAAGCTAACTCCATAACAGAATGCAGAAGTAGCAAGACAAATTGAGGAATTGTTAGACACAGGTCTAATTGGTAAAAGTTTAAGCCCATGTGCAGTACCAGCTGTACTAGCACCTAAGAAAGAAGGCACTTGGAGGCTTTGCACAGATTCTAGGGCTATTAATAAGCTAACAATCAGGTATAAGTTTCCAATACCTAGGATAGAGGATTTACTTGACTGTTTGGGAGGTGCTAAGTATTTTACAAAAATAGATTTGAAGAGTGGTTATCATCAGATTAGAATTACGCCAGGAGATGAATGGAAAACTGCATTTAAAACAAATGAAGGGTTGTATGAGTGCAAGGTTATGCCTTTTGGATTGTCCAATGCTCCTAGTACTTTTATGAGGCTGATGAATGACGTTTTGAGAGAATTTATAGGCAAATTTGTCATAGTATACCTAGATGACATTTTGATTTTCAGTAATACAAGGGAAGAACACCTCATGCATATAGATTTGGTTCTCAAGAGGTTACATGAAGAGCAGCTGATGATAAATTTGGACAAGTGTTTGTTTATGCAGGAGGAGATTACCTATTTAGGTTTTGTCATTTCACAAGGAAAGTTGCAAATGGATAAGGAGAAGGTAAGTGCCATATTATCTTGGCCAACTCCTAGGACTATGAATGATGTCAGAAGTTTCCATGGGTTAGCAACCTTCTACAGGAAGTTTATAAGAGGGTTTAGTCATATTTGTGCACCCATGCTTGATACCATAAAAGGAGGACAGAAGTGCAGATTCAATTGGACAAAGGAAGCAGATAATTCATTTGAAACATTGAAGAAGAAGGTGGCACAGCAGCCAGTCCTTACACTTCTAGATTTTAACAAAAAATTTCAGGTAGAATGTGATGCAAGTCACATGGCAATTGGAGCAGTACTCAGCCAAGAAGGTAGGCCAATTGCATTTTTCAGTGAAAAATTAAACGATGCCAAGAAGAGGTATTCATCATATGATTTAGAGATGTATGCTCTAGTCTAGTCACTCAAGAAATGGAGGCATTATTTGATGCCAAAAGAATTCATAGTATTTACAGATAATCAGGCTCTGAGTTTTATAAATAGCCAAGAAAAGTTGAACCATAGGCATATGAAGTGGGTAGAGACTTTACAAGCTTTTACTTTCACATTAAAGCATAAGAAAGGAGTCAAAAATAAGGTAGTTGATGCCTTGAGCAGGAGAGCTTTAATAGTAAATCAGATTCAGTTAGAAAGTGTTGGCATTGATTCTTTGAAGACTATGTATGATGCTGATGAAGATTTTGGAGAAATATATCAGATATGTACTTCTTTTGGAGATAAATATCATGCTGAATTCTCTGAATTTCTAATCTAGGATGGATTGCTGTTCAAAGGTGGACAGTTGTGTATTCCAAGGTGTTCTATGAGGTTGAACATCATTAAGGAGAAACACTGTGGAGCTATGACAGGACATTTTGGTCTAGATAAGACTCTTGATCTGGTAAAGAGGCATTACTTTTGGCCAAAGCTACAGACAGATGTCAGAAAATTTATGGAGACACGTGTGATCTGTCAGAAAGAAAAAGGAAGATCAACTAATGGAGGTTTATATCAGCCATTACCCATTCCTTCTAGACCATGGGAAAGTATAAGTATGGATTTTGTGTTAGGTTTACCCAGAACCAGGAAGGGATATGATAGTGTTTTTGTGGTAGTAGACAGATTCAGTAAAATAGCACATTTCTTGCCATGCAAAACTACTTGTGATGCTTCATATGTTGTAGACCTATTTTTTAGGGAAATAGTGAGGATTCATGGATTGCCATTGAGCATAGTCTCAGATAGAGATGTGAAATTTATTGGTCATTTTTGGAGGACTCTTTGGAAGAAGCTTGGTACCAATTTATCCTTCTCATCAGCTTATCATCCTCAAACTGATGGACAGACTGAAGTGGTTAACTGTTAATTGGGAAATTTGCTAAGGTGTTTGACAAAGCAGCATGGAGAGAAGTGGGATAACATTCTATCACAGGCCAAATTTTCCTATAATGACATTGTCAATAGAAGTACAGGGAAATCACCTTTCCAGGTGGTGTATGGTACTCATCCAAGAGGTATTTTGGAGTTAAGAGATTTACCTACAGGAGAGTCTATTAGTGCACATGGAGAAGCTTTTGTAGCAGCAATCAAAGAGGTGCATGATTAAGTCAAGACTCAACTCCAACAAACTACATTGAAGTATAAAGAATATGCTGACAAGAAGAAGAGAGATGTACAGTTTGATGTTGGCGATTTGGTGTGGGTCAATCTAAAGAAGGAAAGACTCCCCAAAGGAAAATATACTAAGCTCATGCAAAGGAAGCTTGGACCATGTCAGATTCTGAAGAAGTGTGGACAAAATGCTTATGAGATCCAACTTCCTTCTGATCTTGGATTGTCACCTAATTTCAATGTATGTGATTTAACTCCATACAAGCATAATATAGATGTCGAACATGAACCATTGTAGGATGCAACAGATGCTGATATTCCTAAGCATGATCCACCACAATTGCAGAAGATTTTAGACTCAAGAATGGCAAAGAAGACTAGGAACAAAGAGTATCTGGAATACTTGGTGGCTTGGCAAGGAAAACCTGATTCAGAGGTCGTTTGGCTGACTGAAGAACAGATCACCAAACATGGTTCAGACCTACAAACTCTCATCTCAAGTGGACTTGAGATTTCTTCTCTCGGGGAGTATGGTGCAGGAGCACCCCTTCGAAATACAGATTAGGTCTAAATATAGTATGTTTCATGCATTATGATGTAATAAGGTCCATGTGACCGATTCCTTTATTTTTAAGTCAATCTAGGTTTTTGTGCAGTTAGTTAGAAGTTTGTTATGCTAGCTGTCTTCTCCCGGCCATTTGGAAGTCTCCCAGCCGCTGGGAATCGAGTCTGTACTACTCTTGTTGAGTAGTTATTTATAAGCCTAGCTCAGATCCTTTAGAGGGGAATGCATCGAACAGTTAGTTGTAGAGTTTTTGGTATTGTTGAAGTTGTTTGTGAAACTGAACAGAGTAATTGCTTACATTTTCTGCAATAACAATCAAGAAAATCCTGTTGATATCATTTTAATGTGTACTTGATTTTCTTGGTCTGGCAGTTAGGATGGATTCACTTATCCATTCCACCGGTTAATTCTCTGAATCGGTGGAAGGGCCATGTACAGTAGTGTAGATTTCTTTTCTATTTTTTTGTTTGTGCATTTTGAGTTTTTGGGATCAAGTTATAGCATACAATGATTTACCCTAGCATCCTCATGTGCTAGGTTTTGAAGGTAGAAATCTAGGTTAAGATTGTTAAAAAAACAAATCGGATTGATCCTAGGAATTTTCTATGCGAAATTTGTGAAATTTTGAGGGTTTTGCTTTGATATACATTTGATGTATATACAGTGTTTGTATGTCGCATACAATCCGTGAGAATATCGCATTTGTATGTTGTGAGTATATCGCTTTGGGATAATCACTGTTGTATGTTGAAACATACAAGCCTTCGTAGATACAAAGGAGAGGGAATCCCTTGATGCATACAAAAGGGTCAACGGCGGAGTCAAAGGCACAATCATCAAGGAGAATATCCCGCAGAATGCATATCGGGTTTTGTATGTTTACAAAGTGTGTCGGGATATACAAATTTTGAGTATATGGCTTTTGTATACAGTTTGTGTGTATACTTCAGTTATATGGTTGAGACAGTTCGTGTGTATCCCTCAATTACATTTCGTGGTTTGCATGTGACGATTGTATATTTCAAATATACATTGGGTTGATACAAGGGAAAGTCAGCGGTCAACTATTTTCGAAGGGAATATTCCAAGGAACATTCGGCAGATGTATATTTTGGGTTGTATATTTTGAATGTATGTCCAAACATACATTCTGCAGATACAAAGACTTGGTACATGCTGGTCAACACCAGTCAAAGAATAGTTTGTATGTTTGTTTTGCATCTCGCGCTTGTATATTGTAAATATACATCGCGCTCATACATTGCTTGTGGATACAACTGGTGACCAGCGATAGAGGTAGGCAGAACCAGCTTGGTCGGTAGAAGTTTGTATGTATCGGTATAACAGTGATCATCGGAGCAACACAGTTCGGCGAGCCTGATAGACTATGTCTTGCCGATAGGCAATAGAACGAAATGCACTCATCAGCGTGAAGTGGATTTCAGTGTGAAGATTTTTAGAGAAGCCGATGGTTATTGTCAGGCCGATAGGGTATGTCGGAAAGACATTTGGGCAGCTTTTGTCGATGGAATGAAAATCATCAATTCTCGCCAAGTTTGAATGCTTGTGCTGGCCGCTCTGCATCATTGGGCCATATAGATGAATGGGTTAGTCAAGAACAAGTTCATCAGGGACAAGGTCACCAGGATGAGATATTGTAGGAGGAAATTGTATAGAATAATCAATAATATAAAATTCAAGAAGAAATATTATAAAACGGATAGAGTCCCATTGATAATACCCATCAATGGTTTGACCAAATAATTTGGAGTAAAAAAAGGGTATTACAATATCCTTTGGATGACTTAGAACAATTATTATCCATAATTTCAATGCCTTGCCCCTAAGGAAAGCCCAGATTTTGATCTACAATAACGATAGATACATAAGGAGCATAGCAATCCTAGATTAAGACACCTTTGAAATATGTTGTGGGGACACAATTACAACCATTCGATGTCACTGCCACTACAATTTCATTGGGTAGGCCTTCTTGGGAGCAAAGGAAATAGATAGCTAAATCTTATGTGGAATGGATGATTTAAAAAATAGAAAAGGATAAAGTCACCAAACAAGAGGTTAGGGATAAAATTTCCCAACTAACTGCATATATTGAGAACTTGGTGGGTACTTTTGAACTAGTGGGCAAATCATTAGATCCTTCTATAGCTACATGTTCAGGTTCTGGGATGCCTCCAGCCAATGGAGTGAGAAACATTGTCACAACTGTAATGAATTGGAGTAGTGAATTGCTAGCATCAGGGCATAAAAGTATTGAAATAATGGTGGATGAATACCAAAGATTTATGAGTAAAGAAGATTCAATGAGAATAATTGATAAAATTATAGATCAAGAATTGACAGATCGTAATTATCATCTTCCCTATCTTGTACAAATAGCTTCTATGGATTCTCAAATTTTGATCAATGAATTTATTATAGATGCTAAAAGGGCATTTGTACATAAGACCATAGAAAAATCCTATAATTTTAGAAAAGACATTCTTCAAGGGTGTACGAACAGGTTTTTTACATCATCTAATCTTATTAAGTGCACAATAAAAGAGATTAATGATTTTGGAAACATGATAGGATACAATTTATATGTAGGATGTGAAGACACAATTTGAAGTTGTTTTAAAGGTAGAGTCACCCAGTGGGGGAAATTTTGACTCTTCCTCTATTACTAAGTTGATGCAGATGTGGGTCACCTATGAGGAGTTTGGAAATAAAGTCGTTGATTATACATAGGTGCATGATCTCATTATGGAAAATTTTATTCAACAAGATGTTAGATCCGTGCATTATGATGGTTCCAATGTTGAGTTGGTGAAGAACACAATTGACAAATTCCAAGCGTATTAGTAGAGGCAATCTTCATATGGGCCAAATTGATGTCTAATGTGTAATGTGTCATATTTTGTTGTAAAATATTGTAAATTTTGAAATATGAAGGGGTAGTCAAGTGACTCTTCATATTTTTTATGTGACCCTTGGAGGGAATGACTCTTCGTATTCCCAAGTTGTAGGGTTGGCTATAAAAATTTATGAAAAGCTCATTGTAAGGTTTGTTTCATTTTGGTGGAAATTCAAAAACTTTATATGAATACAAGATATAGAATTGCTCGACACTTTGTGGGTTTCCATATTCTTATTTGAGAATTCTAAATTTATTTTCTTCCTAGTAATTCTATGCATTTAATTGATCTAATATGGATGAAAACAACATGTGTTTAAACCACTGATGCCTTATTGATTATGGGGTGTTTTGTGTGGTCAAATGAACACTAATTTGTGCATCAAATTAACTCAACAACCTTTTTCATGCTACTTTTCTTTGGAGATCACACCATCTTGTGTTGGGATTCTAGATAAAGGATTCGGTAGAGACTAGTTATTAAGTTGTTTTTTCCATTTGTTGAATGATGTATGAAAGGGTGAAAGATAAGTTTAGATTCATCTTTCTTTCTCTCACCTTTTTCTCTTTTTTATTTTTTATTCATGGTGTTAGTTTAGGATTGTGATGATAAATTTTAAATTACAAAAGGCAATCAAATTTGTTTTCTATGCCAATGACCATTCATCTCCCTTTACAATTTAAAATAAATTGAAGGCTTGCATCAGCTAATAGTGTTTTATTTCACTATGTCTATCTCTTTTTCTGATGATTGATTTTTAATATTCATCGTACCCCCTTGAATGAACCAACCAAAGTGCTCTTCTACTAGGAGATTTTGGTAAACCTAATAATATATGTACAAAAGGCTATTAAGGCTAGACACCTTCCAAGTAGAGGAACCTTTGTTGTTCTACCTTGTAGGTTTCATGACATACAAGTACGTTGGTGTGTCAAAAACCACATCAACAAAAATGGAGCTAGAAGGAGGACCATCTACAAATATTAGGATTATTCACTTAATTTGCTTCTAATGTTTAAATTTCCTTCCCTATTGTTGAAACTTATCATTATTAATCAAAAATAGAAAAAAAAAACCACAAAATTAAAAAATTAAAAAATCAATCAAATAAATGTTTGTTTTGCAATATTTCAAATTGTTCTTCATGAGAATTAGGGGTAGTATTTCTAATGGAAAATTTTATGTATATGCATGGGTGTTTCCAACAAATTCCTACTAATACATGTGATTTGTTTCCAAATTTTTACCCTAATCTTGGGTAAAATGCTTATGAGCATGTCAAGATATGTAAATATTTGATAACGAAGTGTTAAATTAATAATGAAGTTATATCTTGCCAATTATTTGTTAACTCTTTTTGTGATGCAACATCTCAGTGGTTTTTCTTGTCTACCACCAAATTCTATACAATCATGGATAGAGTTATAAAATACATTCTTGAGGCAATTTGGCAAAAATAGAGACCCCAGAGAAGCCTTCATAAAATTTGCAGCAATAAGAAGATAGTTGGGTGAGCCTATTGATCACTATAATCAACGATTCTATAAATATTTGAGAAGAATTGATATCATGTATAGGTCCAACCAAATTAAATTATTGAGACATAATTTATGGGGACTTGACCCTACATTTGTTGCATTAATAAGAGATACAGCTGGAGTGATCACAATTGAAGGCGCTTTTCATAGAGCTATAACTTTGGCCCATGTAGGATATGATCACATGCAAGGTATGCAAAATTTATCCTACCATCCCTCAACAAAGTCAAATGATGTTTCAACTGAGAATTTATGGGACAACTTTCAATTCAACAAGCAAAGCTCTGCAATCAAGTATGGTTATTCAACATAATCCAATAATAAAGTAACACGACATAACATCTCTAAATAATCAACTAAATCAGTATTTACAACCACAAGTAACATCCAATTGCAACAACCTTAGTGGTCAAATCAATCAAAGAAGTTCATTATTATCTCAAGAGTAGATCTAATGGAGACTTCCATAACAACCGGTGGATAACCAACAAAATTCTTTTACTTCATTAAATTGAATAGTCTTTTTAGTTATTCCACAAGCAAAAGAAGCAATATATCCACCTAATTCTATAAATGATTTTGATAATGAATTTACTCAAACAACTAATCAAGTTGTTACTATGCACAATATGAATCAAAGGGTGGAGGATTACACTAATAGGACAAATCAACAAAGTGAAGTAACCAACATTTGTGCAACAAAAGATGAGCAACATGATGATGATGTAGAAATTATGACTAAGGAGGTTCAAACAAATGAAGATGTTGAAAGTCATTAACATATAACTAAATCATACCAACAAGCTATGTTGAGTTTTGAATTGGACATTCTGAAATTGATTAAAAACTTAAATCAAGATATGTAAGCCTTTGGATTTCCAGAAACGTTTGATCAAATAAGCTTGCATGATGAGTGTTGTTTACAAAATGAGCATGGTGAAATCACATGTACAGAGGTTATTATAAGATTGTACATGACTCTCAAGGAAATGTTTAATGCTAAAGCTAAAGACAAGGACATGAATATAACAAGACAAGTGAAAAAGTTAATGATTAATTTTCAACCATCAAAGTAGAAGATAATTATGAGTATCAATATTCCCTTAATTTGGTAGAAGATTTGATGATACTCAATTTTGAAGAATTGACAACTAATGATGCTAGTACACTTGAAGAAGGCACTAGACTATGATCCTAAGATGTGTGATGACAAATTGTATGATAATATTAGAAGAAATGATGTGAATGAAATAAATGCTTGTAAAGAAAGGAATACACAATCAACGAAGTTATCACAAAAACCAAGATATGATTACATACGAATCAAAGATACTAGCATAAGCATTTATTTAAATGGAGAATCTTGTGATCCCTCTAACAAGGGAAATAATGATGAGATTCATTTTTTTTTAGTTTTGATGCATCTCCAAAATATCATAAATTAAGTGGGCCAATTGAAAATAATTCACTTTATTTGGAAATAATTGTAGATTTGCAGGAAAAATATCAATTAAAATTATAAATTCAAGAAGGTGATCTTCTTTGTCTTAAAGCTGACATTGCAATTATTGAGTTGGATGATCTCAACAGTAGGCTTGAAAGAGAGATATGTGAAAGATATTAGAAGGGAAAGGAAATTGATCCAACACTAAGTGGATATAAGATTTTTAATACTCCTAGGTACATTGATAAAAGAAAAGGTAGATTATCTAGTGATGATGATTCTGTTGGAAATGTTGTCATTGATGTTAAGGAGATTATTGGAAATGTTGTCACTAATATCAAGGAGATTATTGGAAATGTTGTCATTGATGTTAAGTTGAAGTGTTCATGTCAAGATGAACTGATAAATTGTTTGAGGGAGTTTGTTGCAAGTGTATGCACCATTGCAGAATGTTAATGTTATCATTTGGTGCATAAGCAATAGAAGAGAAAGGATTCCTACCATAATCAATTGTTTCTGAATGATTTTTATGTTTGCAGAATTTTGGTAGTGTTTGCGATGGAGATCTAAGGTGTGTTGCTCTGAAGTGGCATTATGTCTGTCAACATTTTTTGTACCACATTTAGGTGTATGGTCTTGCGGTTTCGAAGATAGAATTAGTTGGCCATTATGTTGGTTTGGTCCAAGTTTTAGGTGATTTGAATTACCACAAAGGTATTTGGAAGTATCAATGTGAAGATAGTGTTACTATGTTACAAGAAGATCAAGTGTATGTATGTTTGAGAGCTTTCACCAATATCCTAGATGTGTGTGCCAGCATGGGAGTTTGCGAAAAGGTAATTTGGGACCAGGAGGTCATCTGGTATGAACCGCATGATAATATCTCATCCCCACATTACTGCATAAAGTTTTTAGCTGACATGTATATGCAAGGCTGACTACACATTTCATGTTACATAGAGTTTTGTGCCACTGTGTAGCTGATGTAGATGATTTGAAAGAGATGTGAATTATATATATATATATATATATATATATATATATATATATATATATATATGCATTATCTTAAGGTGTAGTAAAAGGATATGGTGTGTGTGTTTGCATTTTTGTAATTTGTATGCGAAGGGCATGAATAGAAGATGATCTAGAGTTTACATTTTTGTAAGTTGTGTGCAAAGGGCATATATAGAAGATGATCTGGAGTTCACATTTTTGTAAGTTCTGTGCGAAGTGTTAAGAAGTGTGTGATGCTGCATGTTTGAAGGTGTGCAAAAATTAATGTTTCAAAATCTGAGTTGGTGCTCAGTGGTAGGGTCGATGCTCTATTTGGAATGAACTTGATCCTATTTCAGAAAGTTAAAGTTGGTGCTTCATAGCTAGGTTGGTGTTCAGTGTGGATTGATCTGGATCTGGTTGTATACTTCTTGAAGTTGGTGCTTCATATTTTGAGTTGGTGCTCAGAGATAGAGTTGGTATTGAATTTGATAGGGGGATTGGAGTCCCTATAGGTTGGTACCTACAAATCTGTAAAAGGATTGGCGTCCTTCTCAGGTTGAAATTCCTGTGGATTGGTGCCTACAAAATATTGTAATTCATTGATTCATTTTGTGAGGCTGGATTTGGGTAGTAGACCCAAGCAACTTTTCTCACCATGGTTTTTCCCTTCCAGGTTTCCCCATAAATCTTCTGTTCTTAGGCTGTGTGGATGTGTGAATGTGCTTGCTTGCATAGTTCTTACATAATTTGAATGATGTGGTAAAGATCTTTATGTTACCATAGAGTTGAAGTAAAAATTGGAATACACCGATTCATCCCCCCTCTCAATATATCTGTGTGTTCTAACAATTGGTACTAGAGCCAAGTTCCTTGGTGTTGGCTAACAGCTGAAGGCAGATCTTGGATTAGAACACATGGCAGGTTAGGAAGGATCCTTTTCTAATAGAAAACCACTTTTTGATGGATCTAACTATACCTTTTGGAGTATAAGGATGGAAGCCTATTTAACCTCTCTAGGGTATTATGTTTGGAGATATGTGATTGATGGTTACAATATTGAAGCCACAACTCCTCCAATAGACTAGGCTGGCAAGAAAGATTGTGAGAACAATGCTAAGGCAAAGAATGTCTTCCTGTGTGGTCCAACCAACATAGAGTTTGTCAAAGCAATGCAGTGCAAGATAGCTAAAGACATATGGTAAAATATCCATAAACTCTATGAAGAAGATGATAAGGTAAAACAGGCCAAACTGTAGACCTTCAAGGGTAAATTTGAAAATCTAAAGACAAAAGAAGAAGAGAACATAGCTGACTATCTACTTCAATTAGATGTGTTGGTTTTTTCCCAGATTGGATGCTTATTCCCAGATTTCCCTACAAGGTAGCCATCAGTGATCAACAGGATCTCTGGGCCAGGGGCCAACAGTGTAGGAGATAGACTCTATATTTTATCTCCTCTTCTTCTTCAGGCTCTGCAAGACCTAGGGGGGTATTCCCTACTCAACATCCATGAGATACGCATACAAGGATTGGGATGCTGTCAGAAAGCAGATAAGTCCTCCTGTAAGTAGACCAAAACTGAAAGATAAGAGCAAAGGGGCTAGCTTTGGGCCTATTTGCAGTTGTAGACAGAGGACTGAGGATCCTAAAACTAATTCTAATGTCCTAAAGGTTGTTTTAGAGTTTGACTATGATTTTAAGTTTAGATGCAAAGCTGGACGTGGTTGTAACACAAACACAAAGCAAGATTGGTGCCTATCCAGGGCCTAGAGTCAGTAGACATACACCTGTGAATGATCAGCATGAACAGCTAAAACAGGATTTCAGGGGGATATATGTGATACCTGCCTTACAGATATCTCCCAATACAGAGTGTTAAGTTATCTCTACTTATGGCATCCCTATTACAGTATATCCTTCCCAATGTTTAATCTGAAAATAGTTTAATCTACCTTTGAGCAGAAGTTAAAAGATCAGACATTCAACACAGGAATTCTATGTTCTAGAGTCTCAACATTCCTCAAATACCCAGACTCAGAAGAAAGATACATGCAATACTGGAGACAGAATTAACAAAACACATGCTAAGATAGCATTTCTCATATAAGATTAATCATGAAATCAGTGAGTTCGTGCCAAAACATACAACAAGAGATACATAGACTCACAGGTTTAGCTGTACAGAGCAACCAGATCAGCTTGTTTTGAATTACAGAGCCAAAAATCTTCAACTTTCAACAACCTGAAAAATGGTAACACAGTCTGCTTATAACAGCCAGAAAGTGTACCACAGCAATTAATTACATGATTATAACAAAAAATCTGCCAGATACAGTCCTCAGAAGGAATGGCGCTCAGAAAATGTTAATGCAGCAGACAAAGGGGGGCCTCAAGCCACGCGCCACTATCTGGAAGTCTTCATTCTTAATCAGGCAACCTGACCATGTGTACCATTGCCCATACTCCTGCTACAGTCACCATTAAGGGCCTCAACCACCCGCGGTCGCTTGAAAACCGTTGCTGCAGTCAAAAAGAAGCTTCCCGCCAAAACACGTCCTTCGCAGGTTCAAAAATAACGCAAGGGGAAAAATCCCACATGCATGGTGTGGAGACAACTTCGATGCTTTAAAAGCATAGTCGCATACATACCAAGTGTCGAGCGTTTTTCCGCGCTCGACACATGACCCTTCGCCCACAGCCCATCGCCATGACATACATTATCGGCCTACTCCACAAATCTCCTACCGATCACAGCGGTCTCGCCGATGCCTATTTCACATTCCTTGTCTGTCGGTGAGACCAAAACCATCGGCAAGCAACAGAATACCTACGCCGATGTCAAAGGTTATGCCGATGGCCATCCAAAACATTGCCAAGTCGTTCCCTCGGTGAGACATTACCCATCGGAGCAACGAGAAACTCCCTGGCCGACCACACTGCTCACCCCGATACACACATCCTCTGTCGGTGAGACCCTCAACCGTCGGCCAAGCAAAAACATCCTCTGCCGATGAGACCATTCACACCGATGACCACTCCATGCTCCCCTGTCGGTGTGACCTACGCCGATGACACCCTCGTCGGCCAAACACTTTCCATCGGTGGACCCTCCAACGGCTAGCCCGACAGCCAAAGTCTTCTCGATGCTCACCTTCGCATCCCCCCACCGGTGAGACCTACGCCGATGACATTGCATCAGCCAAGCCTCCCACCGTCGGCACAATTCAAAATACCTAGGCCGACAATACAACTCTCGCCGATGAACCATAGCTTCATCCCTTCGTCGGCCAAACACACGCCGATGATTCTTCATCGGCCAAGCTCCTCACATCGGCAGATCGAAACAATGCTAGCCCGACAGCCAAATCTTGCCGATGAACACTTGACTTACCCCCATCGGCATGACCAACACCATCGGCGGAACCACAATATTCGCAACCGATAGGCAAAAGTCTTGGCGATATACAAAGAACACACCATGCTATTGATACGATCGCCAAGACACAAGTAAACTTATGCCGATGGGCAAAACATGATGACCCCTTCCTCAAGAAAGATGATGTGGATGCTGCAAAACACTGAAGGGGTGCCAACACTTAAGTTTTTTTGGATTTTAGGGAAGGTGCCTACATGAAAAATTGCTAAATCAACTGACAGTCAATTCAGGCACCAACAAGATGAAATTGTGAATAATCAGAGGTCTTGGTGAAGAGGTAAAGGATTCAATAATTGTTAAAAAGGTGTTGAGATCACTCCCTCAAAGATATGACTCAAAAGTCTCAACTATAGAAGAAGCTAGAGATCTGGATAAACTCAACTTGGATGAAATTTTTGACTCCCTCACTGCCTATGAGATGAGAAATGCAAGAAAAGACACATCTAAAAAGGAAGCTACCTTCAAAGATACAAAGAAAGAAGAAGCATCTAATCCAAGCAGTGGATCTGAGGAAGAAGAGGCAAACTTTGTAAGAAAGTTAAAGCAGGGTTCAAGTAAGTACAAAGGTAAGCTACCTTTCAAGTGTTTAAACTATGGTAAAATTGGTCATTATGCATCTAAATGTCCCTTTGGAGAAAGTGAAGATAGCAACAAGGGTTTCAAAAGGAATAACTGTTGTCTCTCAGATTTGCACCCTTGCTGAGTTGTAGAACTTGGCAATCTGGAGAAACATGGGATCTTTCCAGGTCTGTGGGTCACCTGTGATGGAAAGAACCTCCAAAGAAGGCCATCTTCCTGCTGATACTCCACCTAAATTACTTCTACTAAGGTCTTTGCAGAGAAAAGAGTAAGAAAGATTACATGAAAATGAAACCTACTGTCTAAGGTGATGCACCAAAAGATCATCAGGAAACACACATGAAATGACACACTTCAGAACCAGTAATAATAAGAACCCTCACACAACCTAGCAAAATTCATAACCCTTGCATCAATGTTTTGTAAGAAGGCTAAATAACAGCAGTCTTGTAATGGAGGAAGAGGTTTTCTCACTACCCACAAGCTAATTGTTATCCTTTGCACATCTCACAACCTGCAAAAATTATAAAAGAAACCCCTGCATAAAGGTACCAACATGAAAGACAGCTTCAAGGACAGAGAAACATCACCAGAATCTGTACTAACACTGAGGACACACAATATCAGAAGAAATAGGAAGGTATGAACTGCTTATTATTGCCAAAACAGTGTTACAACACTGTATATCTCTGAGAAATGTGTTACAAAACTGTTCACCTCTGCAAAAGAACTCTAAAAATTACAATATACAGGATAGTGAATAGCCAGAACCACTGAAAAATGAATAAGGAAGAAGGATATATACTTTCTAAACAGCTGCAAATAGATAGACATCCACCACCTCCATTCTCGTGCATCTCATAAATGCCCACAAAATATCTCTCTAAAATCCTCCAAAAAGGCTTCCTAAGGCATAAATGGTCAAGGGATGTCATCTGCAATCATAAAGGCACCTGAAAATGTCATAAAATGCCTTTAAATGCCCTCTGCAGTTTCCTGACATACGTCAGATCTGTGTCATAAGTCCTGCAGTATCATAAATAACTGAAAAATATCCCAATAAAAGACATAATTACTCATTTTCTGCATCTAATAAACATTTAACTAAGAGGTTTATAACTCCACCACCTTAGTAAATGTTTTTTACAATTCATAATCAAGACCTATGCAGAAAATGGCACTATGACATAACAAGGATGTCCATACTTCCTAAAAATAACACGACCATCACATCACTTCGCATCATGCCTATACACGGTTTGAAGCAATACATTTTTATCACTGGTTGGTCCGATGTTACAAAACAAACTTTCACTACCTTATATCTCCGAGCACCAAGTCTTAAATACATCACTGAAAACTACCTTATCACTCCTAGCCAACATGTATGTTTATTCACCTTATATCTTCGAGATGCATTTTCTCACATTTGCCAACTTTATATCTCCTTACATACATCACCTTGTATCCCTTAGTCGACACTCAATTAGCACATACTTTACATTTGACCTTGCTCGGCAAAAGGAAACACAAGGCATTAAGATGCCACGACCACTCCTAGGTTTGATGACTTATTACCAAGTCATGACTATGGGCATAAAAGATGGATAAAGATTATTTGCATATCAAAGTTAAAACTCAGAAAAAGGCAAGAGATAGGTCATTCGACCTAAAAGGCAGAAAGCCCTAAAAAATATCCCATTTTGTCATTTGCTTCTGCCGCTTTAGCTTTGCTGGCCGCCGTGATGAGGGTTTTGGAGGCTGAAAATGCACCATTCTTGACAATTGCAGAGCTGTCTTTGGTCGATTCTCAGGTAAGTTGTATCTTATGAGGTTTTACCTGTATTTTTGGTCGATTTTTGGGCATTTTCGGCCTCGAGCTGTATGCGAAATGATGGACTTTCTGCCGTTCTTTGAGTGGCCGCCCCTGTGTCGTTTGCTGGCTGTGTGATGCCGTGAATCTCCTTCATTTTTTCCGGCTGTTGTATGAAGTTAAACTCTGAAAAGAAAAATCGTATTTTCCTTTGTTGTTCGCTGCTTATAAGGCATGAGCTTGGTATCTCTGTATATATGCATCAATGAGTTAAAACTCCTGTGTTTTTCTTCTATTTTGCTGTTCAAAAATAGTTCAAAACCCCACTTTTTTGTTGCTGTGAATCCTATGGCAAGAAAAAAAAACTCATACTCGCTGCCAGAGGATATGATTTTGATATTTTCTGAGTATCTGCTGTTCAAAAAAAGTCCTCCTTTCTTGCTGCTGTTCACAAAAAATGGCTCAAAACCCCATTTTCTTTTTGCTGTGCATCTTATGGCATGTCTACATGAAAAATATCTGCATTCTTCTGGTTTTATTTGCTGTTAACAGGCACAATTTGACATTTTGTGATGTAAAATGAGTTGAAACTTTACATTTTTCCTATTTGCCATTCGAACTTGCTGTAAAAAACTATATTTTTCTTTAAAATCCGCCGCTAGAAAGCACTATCAGACATTTTTTGAGTATGAATCCTTGAAATAAGTTGAAAAACGTACTTTGTCTTCTTTCTATCTGCATTTTGGCTGTGAATGCACTCCAGTCTTGACAAAAAGCTTGAAAAATAGCAAGTATACCTTACTGTTCGATAACTGTATGTCTTTCAATGGCAAGAACGTCTGAAACATTGAACTTAAACATTGCATTTTTCCTGTCATTTGTTCAAATGTGAAGAGAAAAAATGCATCTTTCTTCACTAATCGCTGCCAGAAGGCACGATTTTGGTATTTGCCGTGTACATGTTTAAAAAATGAATCTCAAACACTTACTTTTCCTTTATTTCTGCTATTTTTCCTGTTCACGGATTTAGACAAAAATATGGAAAACAGACCTTTATGAGTTTTGCAACTCGACATATCTGTCTTTCCTGTGTGTTGTAGCACGAAACTTGAATAAACGTTCTCATTTCTCAGTGATATTCTTGCTGTAGTTGAACTTGGAATTCCATTATTATTGATTAACAAATTCTGTGGCATTCGAACCTTTAAGAAAATTGCATTTTCTGAGTTATTCGCTGCCGGAAGACAGTATCGGACACTTTCTGAGTATTTCATGCATCTTTTAGCTGTATTTGAACTCCAGTTTTGACAAAAAGCTTCATAAAAAAAATAGCAAGTATACCTACTGTTCGAAAACTGTATTTCTTTCTGAAACATGGAACTCAAACATTTGCATTTTCCTGCTATTTTCTGCATCTGTTGCTGTTTCATTGACAGACTGATTTTCATTACCAGTTTCCTCATCATCTTTAAGATCGTCATAAGCCATCTGACCAAAATTCATGTCCGTGTCAACTCCATTTTCTTCATCTTTGCAAATTGCTACCAAAACTACCAAAAGAGACCTTCATTTTTCCACTGTATTTGCTGTTAGTAGGCACAAACATGAACAATTTTGCATTTTTAGTTGGCTATGTGCTGTTTCTGTTTTCTGGTGCTTGCAGGCTCCTAAGAAACTTCACCAATATCCTTATCAATGACTTCAGATTATCCTAAGAGTGGTCTCATTATGGTTGCATGAGCTTCGTACCTTTGATAGTTTCACTTGTCTTGCTTTGAAGAACACTCTCCAGATCATTGCATTTTTTGTTGGCCGTGTCAACACTATCTCATACAACTTTGTAGGGCTATCTTTTCTCACTGTCTTAGACTTCTTATGTTGCATCTTTGTCCTTTTGCTGCTATATGACTGTTGTTTCATTATACTCTGCTGTTCTGAATGAGTGACAAGGTGCATTCTCTGAGTTATGTCCTAAAATGCTGTTGGCTATTCTTATCATGACATTCAGCTATTTCAATGATCTTAACTGGCATTCTTTACCTTGCTATCCTGTCTTTGACTTTTGACTGTTGGCTGTCCTCTGTGGTTTGTTGTCCTGTGTGGTTACTGTTAGCTCTTGACAGTTGTATCTATTTTTCTGAGTTGTTACTGAGTTGGGCTCGACCCTTGTGGGAGCCACATTTCTTTCACTCATAACGTAACTGAATGAGTCAAATAGAACATAATGACATCTGTCTCTGCACATGAAACAAACTGTTAGAAAATAAAATGCAGGCTTGCAGTCGATATTCTTGATTTTCTCAAAAGCTTTTGTGATGCTTAATTGGTTCAGTGTATTTGAAAACGCAAATTGTATGTTTATGTGTGCATATCATGTGATGTATGATGCCCCGCCATTGCTCTAACATCATTTTTTCAAAATTTTACGTAGATGACGGGGTAGCAAGGATATAGCGGCTAGATGGGAGGGCAAGCTGACGATCTAGGACGACACAAGACGCGGCAACAGTCTGAAGGCTCGTCATTCAGGCAATGACGAGTCACCCTACCTCACATGCTATTTGCTTTTTGGTCTTTCATAAATGTACAGTTTGTCCTTTTCATTTTGCAATTGAATCAGTTAGTCTCACGGCTTGTGTGAGACCTTATACACCTATTTTTTAATACATATTGCTGATTTTTGAAAAGAGTTGTACAATCTGTTGATTCTTTCTGAAAACATTTGAATGCAACAAAATACAATTTTATCTTGATTCGTGCATGTTTTTCACACAGCAGAAGTATATGTACCTTTTTCTCTTTGAAAACTGTAAAGCTCTCCCTGATTGAGTTAGTAGCGAAATCTAGGTAACAATAACTTCAACAAGAACAAGAAAATCCTCTACTCTAAAGAGGACCGCAGTTCATCAAAAGAAGTAAATCATTACTCATTAGAAGATGAAAGGGAAGAAGCCCTATTCATGGCTATGGAAGTCCTTGACAATTTAGATAGTGCTAACAAAAATGAAGAAGACATGACAGTCATTGATGAAGAAGAATGTGAAGTTGATCTTGAAGGTGAACTTATCTCTACTCTTGAGGACTTGAGATCAGTAAGGAAAGAGAACGAGGAACAAAAGGCCAAGCTTGAAAAGTTAGAAGAAACAATTGTTGACTTGAAGATTCAAATTAAAGAAGGAAAAAGGGTTGCAGACATCCTGAACACTAAACTCAATGCCAAATCATATGAATATTCAAGACTTGAAGAAGAAATTGTCTCTCTAAGCAAAAAAATTGGAAAAAGGACATACTCAATTGGGTAAAAGCATCAAGTTTGGTAAGAGATCTGAGATTCTTGATGACATAATAAATATTAAGAGACCTCTATTCATAAAGTCAAGATTAGGATATGATGATAAAGTCACACAAACTTCTACTCCTACAAAAAAGACTGACTCGGTAAAGACAGTGCCAAATGAAGAAATTTCAATGAAGAAGGAGATTAAGAAGATTGAAGAATTTGACTTCATCCCTGTCATCTCTCGAAGGAGAAAATTCAAAAGAACAATCTCTACAAGATAGACCTTCATAAACATGTTTAAATATGCCTTCTTTGGTTATTGTTTTGTTTGCAATCAGTATGGTCACAAAGCAATTGATTGCAAATCCAAAATGAAAAGAAGTAGCATAACATACGTACCAGGTCTTGTTTCTTGATATAACACTTGTGCTTGAGGATCTTGAGATTTCACAACCGTGAACTGAGACTTGGTTTCTGGTTCCAATTTGAAACTACCTTTCTTTAAAGGAATGGTCACAAATGACCAATCCAATTGTATTTCTCCTCCGAGATCTTTGCAGAAGCTTCTACTCAATAGCATCCCATAACTGGCTGGAATATCAGCTACCAAGATAGTCATCATTATTTTCTTTTCAGGGCAAGCCTCCAACCATACTTGAGCATCCTTCAATTATCCAACCAATGGTACTGACTTACAATCAAGTGAATAACACTTGTCATGCATTTTGGTGCATGAGAGTCCTAATGCATTCATTACCTGCAAAGGCATGACGTTGTCCGAGGGTCCTGAATCAATGATACAATTGCTCAACTTATAACCTCCTATATATAGAGAGATATAGAAAGGCTTGGGCTTCTCTTTTGTTAGAACAGAAGATTCAAGCAATGTAGGTTGCATGACAGTCTCCTTGACATACTTAATAATTCTATCCAGCTGATCTAGATGGTCCTAAAGATATTCCAGCTGAGAAATCTACACTTTTGTCTTCATCATGGAATCCATTATATCAAAATTCGCCAAAGATGAATCTTGAGCAGTTTTGACATTTTCATGTGGTGGCTTAATATTAGACGTGGACGCCACTTCCTTCCCCTTTTCTTTTGATCTTAGTTTATCCTCTTGTTCTTTCTGTACCTTGAAATGTTGAGCACATGTAAACACAGGTGTAGAAAGATTTTCATAATTTACCGAAAGAGAATATTAATGAAGATCCTCTTGTTCTTCCTTTATTAAAACGGGTTCGTTCTGGAAGTATCCCATAGTAGACTCGCCATCGAAGTTGTCCATCTGTGGTAAGACAATGTTCGCACTTGGGGAAGAGACAATGCTTGAAATGGGTGTAGCATCAGTATATCCCATAATCTGATTCATTCTTAAATTTTTAGGGCATGTGGCTCCAGTATGTGCATCAATTTCATGAAAGGAACAAAACACTGCATTTTGAGCAGCATCAACTGCTTGTCTTGGTGGTGGTGCTAGCAACCTGGGCCTGTAGTTATTAAAAGGCTAGAAATTTTTCCTTTTAGGCTGATATGGTTGTTGTGGTTGGTACTGTTGTTGTGGTTGGTATTGTTGTTGTGGTGACTGATATGGCTGTTGTGCAAGTTGCCCCTGAGTAGGTAATTGTCTCTTCATAATAGTCACTTCATTTGCTACCTTTTGTAGCAGTGGATCTGTAGAACTCTGTACAAGAGGCCTGATTGAATCCATTTTCATCTTGCTAGAGGTAATCATGTCATCCTCTAACTTAATGGCATCTTCTTGTGCATTGCATAATTCTGTTTCATTAGCCGATCTCAAAAAGAAGGCTATCTCAGAAGGAAGAGCGTTAATGAAACTACTCAACAGAATTTGCGCAGATGGATTGAGAGGATGAGAAAGGTGCGTAACAAGGTGATTAAACCTTGCTACAAACTCCCTCATCAGTTCATTGTTTTCCATCTTTGAATTTGAAATTTGGGCAAACAATCTGTGTCTGTCTTCGGCAAGCTTGAACCTTGCTAAGAATTTCTCGCTCATAGTTGCCCAATTTGTAATGATGCTTGGCTCCAGATGACTGAACCAGTCAGCAACATTTCCCACGAGAGTCTTAATGAAGAGACGCACATCAACATCTTCATGTGATACATAAAAATGGCACAAGTTGTTGTGAATACAGAGATGTGTTCATTAGGATGTTGAGTTCCATCACCGTGGAACCAGGGAAAGTGCTTCCTTGACCCCTTTGGTAACTCATGATGTGCTTGAAGAGCTAAAGGTCCAATGTTATCACCCCAAAGCAATGGGGGTGGTTGCCTCTAATTCTGATAATTGTGATTATTGTTATTTGCATCACCCATCACTCTAGGCTGGAGTATTGGTTCCTCTTGAGGTTCTTCCTGCTTGACTTCAAGAACTATGTTGGATGCCTTTCCAACTTCCGTAGGAATAAGATTTTGGAAGAAAGGATCCGTAGCCCCACCTTTTCCCCTTCTTGAATAAACCCTGTGAGCCAAGATTATCTATTGCCACGCAGTAGATGGTAATACTGGTCTTCCTGCCACAAGATATGCTTTGTGTTCTTCTTCATCAAGAATAGTAGTCACGTTTCTCCACTGATCAGGACTTTCCTTTTGCACAAATATGAAACTCCTCAGGCTGCTAATGATGTCTAATTGCTCTTCTTCCACACGTACAAGATTTGGTTGAATAACAGGTGGTGTAAGTTTTGGTTGTTGAACTGGAGTAGTAGGATGCTAGAGGTCATTCCTGTGACATAAGCCTAAGCTTTCTTAAATTTTTATGCCTCGTGCCCCACGGTGGGTGCCAGAAAACTATTGGCATTCCAATTCGCACCTCTGGAATTCGAGTTGGAAATGGACAGCTATGCACAGATAAATTGCTCTCCTATTATGAGGGGGAGTTCCCTTTTTGCTGATGTTCACTTAAAAGATAAATAAAACAAATTTGCCTATCTTTTTTTTTGTTTCTCAGTTGCGAGCACAAGGTTATAAAACTCTATTTCGCTGCAGAAGAGGTTTTTCTATTTTAAAACTTCTAATTATAGCTAGACCTAAACTAAATGACGATTTTGATTGTCTGAGTAAACACAGAGCACATAAATCAAAAGTGGACAAGGAACGATTTGTTTTAACACAAAAAATTTAAATAAATTTCTTCTAGATTCACATCACAAAATTCATTGTACTTTAATGAAATCTGAAATAAAATTTACACAAGCCACACATTTGACAACAAAACTTGATGATTAGTGAGATAGAAAATCAAAGTAAAGGCAAGCATGAGACTTCTATTCCAATATCATAAAGTTGATACAACTCTAGGACAACAATATTGTAGAAAAAGGCATGCATACAATATGCGATCGAACACTGGAAACAGATAACACAGAGTGAACAAATAGCTAAAATAACAAGTTCTGCAGGCTAGAATAGGCACAACAAAATTTGCTATTACAATTACCATTACTTACAATGGGCAAGGCTACCCTTATTTATACTAAATCAAAGGAGTAGGGAACCCTAAAATCTCCTTGATTTACCCTAACTAACTTGCCAAATCACAAGTTTTATTTCTATTCTAAGACAAAGATTACAACTAACAAATGCTTTAAAGTAAAGAAAACTCCAACTAATACAAAGTGATTTCTTTCTAAATAAAGAATGGATGAGCTTTGGATGAAAGCGAATGCATTAAAACAAAAAGCATTTGAGTTAAAGCTACTTTCTTTTGAATCACATCCTCATCAACATTCTTGCTTTATTAGTGATGTCATCCATTGATATTCTAGGAAATAATATCTTCTAAAAAGCGAGTGACTGCATCTTTTCCAGGAACATTGATACTCTCTAGAATGATATTCTGATTCTCTAACATTTCTTCACTATTTGCAACCATCTGAAGGAATTCATGAACTTCGCCCACAACTTTGTCAAACTTCACTGTCATTGTGGCAAAACAATCCATCTTGCCAGCACTGATATCACCATTAAAATTGCTGTGGACGAGAGTCTGGATCTCTGCTTGCACCTCCCTAAGATCATATAGGGTACCATCTTCTTTTTCATATGAACATGAGATCTAAGAAACAAAAGATCTGACGAAGTTGAGAATATTCACCACCTTTTCTTTCCATTCTGCTAACTCTGAGATCATACTATCATAAGTTTTTACTGTGAAAAGATACTGGGCTTTCCAAGTAGAAATAATCTTCTTGTCTTCAGCTAAAGCAACAAAATTATGTGCTATCTTCAAGTCATAGATAATGATCTCAAACACCGGTCTATTTTCAGCCAATGTCTATTGTAACCCCTGAATGCCTTGATGCAAATCATGAGCATTGTACTTTAATTGATAGAACTATGAAAGTACAACTCTACCTTTAGTCACAAATTCTTCCACCCAATCCTTCATGTGCCTCCCACAACTGACTAAATTGTTGTTGATCGGTCGGTGATTCTAGATTTGGAGGAAGCAGTAAATCAGCCTATGATGTGCCATGGAAAAGATTAGAAATGTATTTCTGCAGCTGCCTAACCTCAACCTTGAGAGCTGCTTTATCTTCTCCATCCTTCAACACCCTCTCCTTCAAATTATTTATTGTAACCTCGAAGAGATTTACATTTGTATGCCAAGTACTCCTACCAAGATTAGCCTTGACAACCCTGAAGTCATCAACCTTGATATCATCAACATTTCTATCTTATGGTGGTGTTGCAGTTTCAAGGATCATTTCTCGATCTGCATTCTTTTCAATATGAACTTGCTTCTTAAGTTTCTTATCTGGTGTATCTTGGTAGACGCTTTTAAGCTCTCTCAAGTTCAATTGATATAAAGGCTTTCTCCTCTTCCTTCCCATCATGTTTTCAAGCCAAGATGAGTCATCTTCTCTTGGAAACTTAGTTCTAACTTCATCAACTCTTGATGAACCAATATGTGTTTCAGAGTTATGAACTAGTGAATCTGGCTCTGACTCAATGTGAATGGGAGAAGAACTAGGTGAAGAAGGTGGAGAAACATGAACAGAAGGCAATGTTTCTACAAGCAGTGTTGGTTCAGTGGGAACTTCTAATGCAACTACTGATTGTTCCTACTATATATGAACTGGAGACTCAACCTTTTTCCTCTTCAACTTGGCCATCTTTGTTCCTTTTGGAAGGACGCTCATAGCTTTAACCCTTTGTTTTGGTTTGGAAGTGGAAGGTTATGATGGTTGAACAATTGGCAGCTCTGCAACTGGAATGGTTTCTTTTCACTTATTTTTCAAGAATATCATACTATTTTTGATAACTCGGCTCGTTCTTTCCTCAATCGAGGTGTTCTCTTTGGCTGACCAATTAACTGGTGGCAATAGTTGTTGCTCAACCTGATCTCTAAAATATGTGGGAAGTAAAACTTTACCATCATCTGACAAGATCTCTACATCTTCTGACAAAATATCAACCAATTGTCGAAGAGTAAACCTGCTGTAACTGCATTTTTGTACTTCAAACTCATCAACACAATTAGCCCAGAAATCTTCAATTGCATGCGTATGCACATAATTTTAACCAAGGTGTGATGCAAAAACACCACGCGGATCATATGAAGACCTCCTGTCGAAAAACTTAAGACCATACTTGGACATTTCACTACCAATCACTTTGGCATCTGCTCCAGATCTACATCTGCAAATTCCCATTCCAATTGGAAAATTGAAAGCCGCCTTGCGCCTACTACGCAGAAATGAATGAACTTCATAGGCTTGCCTTAGAAATTCCATGAATGCTACTTCATCTGTAGGATATCTCGATAGCATGGCTGGCTCTCCTGAGAAGCCATATACTCTGATGTAGGAAAAAGTGGGAAACTAGATAAACCAATCAACCCATTCTAGCATCAGCTGAAAATCATATATGCAACTCATTATCCATATCTCGCACTGCATGCATCAGGAATGCATCATTTACCCGCCTATAATGTCGCTCAGCCTAAGAAAATTCTAACTATGAGAAATGGTGATAAACATGTTGAAAACCCAGAGTTCCAATAATAATCAAACCTCTAAATTGACCCTGAAAAGCCATTAAATACACAAGGTATGACATCATGTGGAATTCATGAGCCCTTTGAAAATAAGTTATTTGCTGGTGGAGACTATCATTGATGAGCGCCGACCAATCATAGAATTATGTTCCGTCAACAATCTGGGACATGATGTAAAACATCCAAGGTTGAAATTTGTTAGCATCTACTTGACTTGTGATCCGGCTTAGCAGAGTAATCATTATTGCATGTTCTTCCTTGAACTCTCCCCGTCCAACATTCTTTGGCATGACATTCTGCTTTTCTTTCAACCACCTCTGAGCAATCTTTTTTCAGTATTTTTCTTTATCATTGTACCACACCCTTTTGCATTCTTTAATCGAAACAACCAAGTTTTCCCTTCATATTGGTATTGAAAAACACTTCTCAATGTCGTTCAGCCTCAGGCTATACAGCACCCGTCCATCTCTTGATTGGATTTCTCTTGTGATTGAATTGTAATGCTTCATACAAGCAATTACGAACTCGATACTTTACACTATGATGGGGAACGAAGCTGCTGCAAGCAATCTGGAGTGATTCAAATTCCTGATAGCGTTGTTTCCTACATCTTCCAAAGGATGCAAATTGAACACTAGAAGTACTTTATGCAAGTCTATCTCAAAAGTTCTCAGGTAATCGTGAACCAACGTCGTTTTGGACTTGATCTCTATTGGAGAGTACGACATACTGAAAGATTTGAAAAATGACTATGAACATGCCTATGTTGGAAAAAAATCTTGAGCAAAAGGCTGAAAATTACTTGCTGATTTCTTCTAAAAAGCAGAATGTGAGTGAAAAAGTTGGCACATGGGCTTTGTAGGCAATTATGTTTTGAAGCAACCTAGATTGTCAGATTTTGAAAAAGTGGAGGATTTCCCAAAAAAGTAGCAAAAAAGCAGATTCTCGAAAAAATAAAATTTCCCAATCTTCAAGAGGATGAATTTCTAGATAGACCCATCTCGATGAAAATTGAAAAAGCTTTGGTCCTAATTCTGAAAAATGATCCCCTAGAAAAAAGGACCCTGAAAAGGCATGCCTCCTTGCTTCCTCATCCCGAAACTATGAAGAACATTGAAAAAACACTTCGTTTGAGCCTTCAAATATTCGTGGAAAGAAAATAAAAATATTCCCTCTAGATGCAACCTACAAAATATAATGAAATAAAGAAGCCAAAAGCTTGTCTTCGAATAGGAAGAATCCATATTTTATAGCTACCTATGGCTTCATGTGTGAGATGATGAAAAATATCTTCTTTTGATGATGTCATCAAACACGCGAGGTTGCAAAAGTGAGCCAATTTTCCTTTGTTTTCGATTGCACTCATTTTGACTCCAGTATGGCCTGTCCCTGACTTCAACAAGACAGAAAACTGTCACCATTGACTGAAAAAGTTGACTGATCATGGCACCTTGAAGATTTATCAACCATGATTCAATCCCTAGCCACAAACTAACGATTTGACGCCATTCAACTACAAATCTGACCTCTGAAACCTATCATTGGGCGAAGATTGGGAAAGCGGCTATGAGAAAACACTGTCAAACATAAAAACATTGCAAGGTATGAAAAGTTGGGCGTCCCTAGCCTCTAGGGCCACCTGGTTTTTTGTGCCTTAGCTATTTTTTGGAAAATTTCAACTTTTTCAATTTCTCGATTCCCGTGCGCATTCTGGTGACTGCGGGCCCCTATTTGGCTGTCGATTTCTACCTGCTAGAGCAAAATTGAATATGATGATCTAGTATATAGGCAAGCCTGATGAAAATTGAATTGATTGTACCCTCTGTCTACCTCAGAAAATGCACCAAACTAATTTGCTGTGAATATGACAGAGCTGACAGAGGAGGTTTTGTTGTCTTTCGTAAAAACATGGAAAAATGGTTAAGGCAAGAAAGATGGGCGTCCCTAGCCTCCAGGGGCACCTAGAATTCTGTGCCTTAGAATATTTTTGATATTTTCAATTTTGTATTCCATTCCTCAATTTTTGTGCCAACAGGTCCTGTTTGATCATCATTTTCTGTCGTCTGGATGACTGTAGAAGCAGGATGAGAGGTGATCTAAGCTATTTGAACATACCCGAGATGAAATCCTGGCTTTTACCGGCATTCAACTGAGTTTGGCCACCTGGAAATGAGCTAACAGAGGCTTTTTTGACGTTTTCTAGAAAAAAGGCGAAAAAAAACCAAGGCGTGAAAAGGTGGGTGCCCCTAGCCTGCAGGGGCGCTTGGATTCTAATGCCTTAGCCAAATTCATGATTTTCAACCTTTGTTTACAATTTGCTCTATTTTGCGTGCTGGCAACTGCTCCCTGATGTCAATTTTGATGATTCGTCAGTCAACTGCCACTAGATGAGGGATGAAATGGATAGCCTAGGTACATTTGACGTGGATTCTAGCTTTTCAGGGCCTATTAACCAAAATGACTGCTTTTGTCCACCCCAGAACTGACCGACAAAGGTATTTCTAGCATTTTCTTGAAAAACGCGCAAAAAAATCTAACACTGCTAAAACTGGACACCCCTAGCCTCCAGGGGCGCTTGGAAATCCATGCCTTAGAAAAATTTTATGATTTCCAACTTTTCTTTTCACTCCGGATCCATCCTACTCAGTTTTCTGTTCTTCGTCAAATCAACAACTATTCGTCAGTTCTGTGTTCGCTGAATAGCCTTGAAAGACTTGAAACTAATTTCTGGCAGATGAACTTCCTCCATTGATGGCCTCGAAGCTCGTGCTTCATCTTCTAAAAAAGTAGAATTGACCCAGTAGAGAAAACTTGATCTTTTGCAGATTATGTTTGGACCGCCTTGATCGTGAAGCAAAATTAGCCAATCAGAATCAGGCATGACACCTGAATTGGAGATTCTATTTTTAGAAAATTTTACCAGTATTCGTATCTCAAGAAACCTAGAAAAAACTAATTTGACGTCTATTTTTAGAAATTTTGACTTTTTGACTTTTTTGACGAAAAATTTTCTAGACTTTCTCAAAATGCCTTAATGAAGCAAATGTTTTTTTGATTGGGTACAATACACATCAACTTTGACAGTCTTGTGAAGATCATCTCTAAACATGCAGTTAGAGCCATGCCAAATATTACCAAGCCTACAAGCACCTTTTGTAAAGAATGTCAAATTGGGAAGCAGAGAAGGACTAGGTTCAAGACCAACGAGTACTATTCTACTAATCCATTGGAACTGAGTCATATAGATTTATGTGGTCCTACCAAAACAAGGAGTCTCCAAGGTAAAAGGTACTTCATGTTGCTCATTGATGATTACTCTAGAATGACATGGGTTACATTTTTGAAATATAAATCAGAAGATTTTAATAGATTCAAGATTTTCAAGTCTATGCTTGAGACTGAAATGAATGCTAGAATCAAGTGCTTAAGATCAGATAGAGGTGGTGAGTTCACATCAAATGAATTTGAGGAATATTGTGAAGAACATCAGATAAGGAGACACTTCTCTGCAACAAGAACTCCTCAACAAAATGGAGTTGTTGAGAGGAAGAATAGAATAGTACAGGAGATGGCAAGAACTATGCTTAATGATGCAAAACTTCCTAATAGATTTTGGAAGGAGGCGGTACACACTGCAGTTTATATTATCAATAGAGGACAACTAAGGGTAAACAATACTAAGACACCATATGAGCTATGGAAAGGCAGACCTGCATCTATCAAACATTTCAGGGTGTTTGGAAGAAAATGTTATATCAGGAGAGATGAAGACAATCTAGGAAAGTTTGATTCAAAATTAGATGAAGGCATCTTCCTTGGCTATTCATCTAGAAGCAAAGCTTACAAGTGTTTCAGCAAAAGACTACATAAGGTTGTTGAGAGTGGCAATGTGAGGATTGATGAAGAGGTACATTCATCCAAATATGATCAAGAAAATTGCTACTCAGAGGGATCTGCATGCACAGAAGAAGAAGATGAAGTTGAAGAAGAAGAAACATAGAAGGAGACCACCAAGACACTATAAGCACAAAAATCATGCACAACCTCCATGAGGACCCCTATGACGATTTTAATCCTTTTCATGTACATGTAAGCGTGAAATAATGTCCTCTGAGTAGCAAACCTCTTGGTGACGTGTATTCTCTCTCTCTCTCTCTCTCTCTGTTGTCGATGCTTTTCAACACTTTTGCGACACTTGTTGATTTGTGTTTTTGAGCTTTCGACCCTATTCCTAAGCCTTGTATGTGTCTTGTAGGCAAGTTTTCACATTTCTCCTTTGTTTCTCATCTTCTCCACCCCCTAAAAGCCTTCTAGAGGTCCCCCAGAGCCATCTCCCACTTTCAGTTTTTAGTTTTAGTCAACCAATCCAAATCTGCCCCTATTATTTCTAAATCTCCTGCCGGGAGATCCTACTTTGCAAGTGAAGATTTGGATTTTTGCATGTGACATACCTATTTCCAGAGGCAGGATCATTCTCCTCCCTTTCCTCTACCATCTCCCACTATCAACTCCTACCCAGGTGCCCTCTAGCTAGGGTTGCTCATGGGTCAGCCCCGGGTGACCCTATTGGTGAAAGGGGTGACCCATGGGTGACCATGTCGCATTTCTAGTTGTAGAAAAACTCAAGTTTCTAACTTGAAAAAGCTTTGTTTTCGCCCATTTTTCTTCTAGTTTGCATGATTTTTTATGCCTAATATGGAGTTAACTATTTCATGCACCCACACATGCATAATTAGCTCCATTTGATCTAAAATTAACAACTCATTCTCTCCCATGCATTCTTCTGACTCCATCTCTTCTTCAGTGATAAGTTATCATTGCTTCATCACTCTCTAATCAATTGAGTTTACTAGGTAATCAATCTACTTCACTCCCCAATCAATCCTTGTTAACTCTTCAATCAATTGAGTTAAATTCTCAATCAATTCCACCTCTCATCCCTTCTTTTAACTATAAATACCCCCCTCCCTCAAACACAAAGGGAGGCAAATTCATTGTGCACACAACTCTTGCTAAGTTTTTGCTCTCCAATCAGCATTCTCATGCTCACACAAGATGAAGGTGCCTTTTGTTTGTTCATTGTTCATCAAGATTTCACTTAAATATCTTCAAGTGTCCTTACACTACTTCAATCAAGCCATCGTTCTCATCAACAACTCTCATTGAGCTCTCTTTGCAAATCTTTTAAAACTTCTTTCACTTCTTTGTGTTGTCTTGTCGCCAAGAGGTCTTCCCATTGATTCAAGAGGATACGAGGTTGCCATCAAGGATTTTTGAGGGTAGTGGAGGCTCACAACTCTTCTTTCTTTTAGGCTCCTATATGCTTTTTGTCAATTGGTAGTAATTAGATAATTAAAAATTGCTCTTGGGATTAGTAATCCATTGCTTTTTCCTTGATAGAATAGTTAGATCTAGCATTCTAGAGTAATTTGCATTCTTAGTTTAAATTGTTTACATGCAATTTCCTTTCCTAGATTAAATCATTTCAAATATTCAAAAACCCCCAAAAACATAGAATAATTGCATTAGGTAAAATTCATTATAGTTGCATTCATCTTTCCCTTCCTAGATTAAAAAGCTTCTTTTATTTCCAAAAATACAAAAAAAAACACAAAAACAAGTTTTGCATTTCATATAGTTGCATTCATAAAATATAGAAAAGAATAAAAACATTAGGCATTTAGATAAATTGCAAACCCTTGATATCGCCACAAGGTCAACTATTTAGTCAAACCCTTGATATTGTCACAAGGTCAACAAAAGTCAATGCACAATGAAACTTTAGGTCAATCGAAACCCTAAGTCAAACTCTAGGTCTAGTCAAGGTTAGCCAACATACGCCTATCTCTTGTCTTGACTCACGAATGTGCCCAGGATTAAAAGGTGAGTGGGTAAGGGCAATCCTCGACGAAATAGAGGAAATCTATCTAAGACCACAACAAAATCCATTTGTCTTACAACAACTAGAAGCATTTAAACAACTTCAAATACCAAAAGCAGTCATCCAATGATTTGAAAG
Organism: Cunninghamia lanceolata; assembly: GCA_027924645.1. Taxonomy (NCBI): domain Eukaryota; kingdom Viridiplantae; phylum Streptophyta; class Pinopsida; order Cupressales; family Cupressaceae; genus Cunninghamia; species Cunninghamia lanceolata. The sequence goes on from BSBN01001791.1 coordinate 6,574,271, forward strand.
AGAATCTCAACGTGAACAAGTCATCAACGAAAACAATAGCTTACTCACACAGAGGTGGAACATCAGAAACCCTAACAGAAGAAGAGTTTACAACTAGTGACCCTTCGGGTCATACGGTTATCTCTATAATAACGATCATTGAACGACACATACATATTAGCACACAACAACATAGGTGTCAAGATGTGCCAACCCCTCTCCACGAAGTCCAGCTCTCCAACAAGCCAGACCAACCTTGTGTCTCGCCTCCTCTCGACTAGCTACTTCAACAAGAGCAAGAGTGACGTGGCAGTTCGCACCATGGCAAGGAGGGAAGGGTTTGTGTGCGTGCTAAAATCTAACATGACAGCCACAGGAAATTGAGGTCACAATTTTGAGCTTACAAACACTTGCAAAGTATGTTCAAAAGAATCACTTTGAAGATCTGATTATTAGCAACAAGAATGAAGGAGTTGTTACTAGGAGAAAAATAATAGAACAAGTAAACTTATCACTGTTGTCCAAGATAGAACCAAAGAATTTCTTTGAAGCTAATATAGATGAGAGGTGGATTCATGACATGCAAGAAGAACTAAATTAGATTGATAAAAATGGGACATGGGAACTTGTTCCAAGGCCAAATGATAAGAATGTGATTGGCACCAAGTGGGTATTCATAAATAAGTTGAATGAAGATGGAGAAGTGGTTAGAAACAAAGCAAGGTTGGTCTACAAGGGCTATTCACAAGTGGAAGGCACTGATTTTGAGGAGACATTTGCCTCTATGGAAAGATTGGAAGCAATTAGGATGTTTCTTACATTTTTAGTTCACAAAGACTTCAAGGTGTATCAAATGGATGTCAAATCTACCTTCTTGAATGGTGATTTAGAAGATGTTTACATAGAGTAACCTAAAGGATTTCAACTATCAGAAGATTAGAATTTGGTATGTAAACTTAGAAAGGCTTTATATGGTCTCAAACAAGCCCCTAGGGCATGGTATGCAAGGTTGGACAAGTACTTACACCAAAAAGGCTTCAAGAAAGGTATTACAAACAATAATCTCTACATCAAGGTAGAAGGTGAGCACACACTGATAGTACTAGTATATGTTGATGATATTATCTTCGGTGGCAATGATGGTATGTGCAAGAGGTTTGCAAAAGATATGCAGAAGGAGTTTAAGATGTCTATGATAGGTAAACTTTCATTCTTTCTTGGACTTCAAATTGTTCAATCAGACAAGGGTATTTTTATTTCACAAACTAAGCATGTAAAGGAGATGTTGAAAACGTTTGGTATGGATGACTACAAACCAATAAATACACCTACGATAACAGGTTGTCATCTTAGCAAGGATGATGAGTCACTTTAAGATGATCAGACTCTTTATAGGTCCATGATATTATGCAACCAGTTTGTATGGTGGGTAGGTTTCAAAATGATCCAAAAGAGACACATGTGAAGGCTGTTAAAAGGATTTTCAAATACTTGAAGAGCACATTGGACTATGGATTGTGGTATAAAAAGGGAAAGGACTTCTCTATGATTGCATATACAGATGCAGATTGGGCTAGCAACGTTGATGATAGGATAAGCACAAGTAGTGGAGATTTCTTTCTAGGTGACATTGGTTTCATGGTTAAGCAAGAAGCAAGATTCAGTCTCTCTATCAATAACAAAAGTAGAATACATAGCTGTAATATCTTGTACTCAGGTGTTGTGGATGAAGTAGACATTGAAGGATATCAAGGTAATAAATGATGAGTCCATTCCTATTTTGTGTGATAATACAAGTGCCATCAACATATCAAAGAATCTAATGATGCATTCTAGAATCAAGCACACATCTATTAAGTATCACTTCTTAATAGAAAAGGTTGCAGATTAGGAGGTAAAGTTGGAGTATGTCACCAAAAAAGATTAGATTGCATATATTTTCACAAAGCCACTTCCTAAGGATACCTTTGAACATCTCAGGCAAAAGTTAGCAATTATTGCTTCTTCTTCTTCTCACAAGTAGAAGTGTAGCTGAAACATCTATCTAGGGGGAGCAACTCAAGGCATATTCATTATCCCTAGTTTGAAACTAGCTACTTCTTAGGGGGAACAAGTAGATAAAAGACAGTTTAGATAATCAAGTTTGATATAGACAAGGGGAGACATTTCTGCATATTAGTGCCTCATAATACAGAGTTAGATTCATTTTTTTAGCTTGGGCATACTAACATTACATTGAGAGATTGCTAGTCCTTTGCCATTGATGTCAAAGGGGGAGAGTTAGAGAAAGGGGGAAGAGATATTGTAAGGGGGAGTAAGACAAAATAAGAGAATTATGTTTGTGTTTCCATCAATAAAAAAAGGGGGAGATTATTGGAAATGTTGTCATTGATGTTAAGGAGATTGTTGGAAATATTGTCATTGATATCAAGGAGATTGTTGGAAATGTTGTCATTGATGTCAAGGAGATTGTTGGAAATATTGTCATTAACATTAAGTTGAAGTGTTCATGTCAAGATGAACTGATAAATTGTTTAAGGGAGTTTACTGCAAGTGTACGCGCTGTTACAGAATGTTAATGTTATCATTTGGCGATGCACAAGCAACATAAGAGAAAGGATTCCTACTGGAATCAGCTGTTTCTGAATGATTACTATGTTTACAGAATTTTGGTAGTGTTTGCAGTGGAGATCTGAGGTGTGTTGCTCTAAAGTGGCATTATGTTTGTCGACATTTTTTGTACTACATTCTACTACATTTAGGTGTATGGTCTTGCGGTTTGGAAGATAGAATTAGTTGGTCATTATGTTGGTTTGGTCCAAGTTTTAGGTGATTTGAGTTACCGCAAAGGTATTTGGAAGTATCAGTGTGAAGACAATGTTACTATGTTACAAGAAGATCAAGTGTATGTATGCTTGAGAGCTTGCGCTAGTATCCTAGATGTATGCACTAGCATGGGAGTTTGTGACAAGGTAATTTGGGACCAAGAGTCATCTGGTATGAACCACATCATAATATCTCATCCCCACATTACTGCATAAAGTTTTTGCAGCCGACATGTATAGGCAAGGCCGACTACATGTTTCATGTTACATAGAGTTTTGTGCCACTATGCAGCTGATGTAGATGATTTGAAAGAGTAGTGAATAATATATATGCAATAAGGTCTAGTAAAAGGAGATGTTGTGTGTGTTTGCATTTTTGTAAGTTGTATGCGAAGGGCATGAATAGAAGATGATCTAGAGTTCACATTTTTGTAAGTTGTGTGTGAAGGGCATAAATAGAAGATGATCCAGAGTTTGTATTTTTGTAAGTTGTGTGTGAAGGGCATCAATAGTATTGGTATCTAGAGAAGAGAAGTGTTAAGAAGTGTTACATCCGCTTTTTGGATTCAATATTACTATTTACTTTTTCCTGAATAGTACAGTTATGTGAATATGTTATTAACATCATAGGAATTGATGATGTAGATAGAGAAAGTTAATTATATGAAATTATGGAATCTATTTGATTATGATCGACATGATGTTATGAATCAGGATGTCTTTTTGTTATGAAAATGAAATGATTTGATATACTGTGCATTGATCAGAATATTGGTGCTTTGACCACAAAATTGTTTGTGAGATTGTCATTTGCAGGAATAGAGGGATCATGTTCGCTAGGAAGAAAGAAGAAGAGAAAGTATCTTTGAGAAAGAGAGAATAGACTCTGGAATTAACCATGGGTATTTGCCACTGAAAATGCATATCAGGTCGATAAACCTTGATGCCTTGAATTACGTCTTATTTTCGGCTAAGTTAATTTTAGTTGAGATATCGACGTCTAAAGTGTAGGTCTTTCTCCTTTTGTAAGTCGTCATTTAGAGTATGGGAAATCGACATTAGTGTCTTAATCCTCTTAAACGTGTTGTCTAATGGAAATGACTGATATTCTGATTATATGTAAATATATGTACTTACTTATGGCTGAGTTGTAAGTCGCGTCTTGTTGTCGATTGGCGCAAGAGTCGAATTTGTGCGTAAATCGATCTCAAGTCTTGTTCTGCGATATGCCCAATCCATCGTTATTGTTGTAAAATGCTTCGAGCGTATGTCGTAAACTCTTTTTGTGAAATTTGACGGACGTCGAATTAGAGACCAAGGTTTGTAATAATTTTGGTCGAGTTATAAAGGAATATTCTAAAGTATATAAGTTATATTTTAGTAGATGTTGAGGTAGTCTTTTATTCTTGAATGATGTCGGTAATCGAGTCGAAGCTCGATGAGGGACACATTGAAGTTCTTTTTATGATGTCTTCCATTTTTAAATAGGTCTTTTTGCCTCCTAGCTTAGACCTCAAGTTGTCATTGGTCTAACTTTTACTGTTATGTTGGCATTCATTATTTTCTTATGATCGGCTTTGACTGGAGGAACATTTTACTCAACTTTAGTTTGCCACCCGCAAGAGTTGAACCCCACCTTTTGTGTATTTGTGAATTATGTGGTATTGAAGCCTTTTTTTTGTGTAGTGGACGGGTTGTTACATTTTCCAACCGCCACATCGCCGTGTGGAGCTCCATTATGGAGAGTGGTCGCTAAAGGTTAGGAGCCGTTTCTGCATGCTGTAAAAGTTTCCATCTTGATAGGCATGGTTGGCAGTTTAGTGAGTCATTATTCCTTCACCGTGGGAGGGCTTTAGAAGGGAAATAATTGAGAGGAGAAGATAACGAGTTGGAGGAGGGAGCTGTGAGGAGAATCGGTGTAGAATATAGCAAAGTGTCTGGATAAAGTCTGTCAGCGAGCTTTGGCCACTGTTGACAGGTTCTCATACTTTTTTCTGCATAAACTTAGATCCTTATTATGTGTTACACCTTTGCAAGCTTATGCGATGGTTTAATGATTGGATTTGAGAACTGTAAAGTGTTATTTTTATAATTGAAAACTGTGTAAGACTATTTTCCTTTAAAACGAAAGCTTTGTAATAGCTTACTGCACTTCACTATGCCACATTTAGAGTGCATAAACCATAATTTATAATATGTTTTGAGATAGGTCGAAAACGATAGAGAAACCTACGGTTTGGCTTTACAAAGTTTGTAGTTATCTTAGAGTGCAATCTTGAGTAGGGGTAGGATATTAAAATGTCTCATAGTTTTCCAAACTGAAATAGCATAATGCTTGTCGACAGAGAATAAGATCTCTATCGATAGTCAGCAAACCATGACTCTAAAGGTCAGTAAACAACCGAGTGAAAAGCTTGTTTTGACAATCATCGATGGAGGTTTGTTATTGGTGAGTTGTGAAAGACTTAGCATGCAAGTTGATACGATCCTCCTCTATTTCAGAGATAAAAATTAATCAGTTTGACCACAGTAAAAGTATTTACTAGTTAGAAACAATGACAATATTTAGTTTATATGCTTTGAAAGTAATACATGTGCAATTGAAGCATTTTAACTTTTGTTATCATTTCAAGAAGAGACCTTATTCTTAATCCAATTATTATTAAGAAGTCTTTACAAACAAGTAATGTACCTTTTGTTAAGTCTCAAGTATAGAAAAACATTCAATCTATTTTGTTAGAAGAAACATTATGTCAAGGCTATCCAACGAATGGTTCGACAAGATTATTCTACAACAATGATTTCGACACGTCGTAGTAGTACGTTGTGAGTTTCAACATAGGGCTTCGAACACTGTATTCTTGATTTGACTCATAGAGAAACCCTTCCTAACGTAAGTTGAAACTACGTCGAAGAATCGACAGTCGAAGAAGATTCCTTAGAATGTTTAATTTTAAACTCAGGGACTTCTTATATTTATATTCTATAAAATTGGTTTTTAGTAATTCCCTTCTGAGAACAACAAGTTGGGATTAGTGCCCACTAAAGAATGGAAGAAATATACAATGGGATAAATTTTGAGATTGTTATAACAACGTATAGTGTTATTTGAAAAATTGATATGCTAGGAAGCCGTTCATTTATCATGTAGATAGAGAGGTGTCCATGAGCTCAGAGATAGAGCAAACCTATATGCCATGCGCTAATGCATGATGAAATTCTAACACTTTGAGGTCATCAAGGTTGTTATGTAGAACGTGAAAATAGGAAACTGTAGGATTGCGATTAATTCGAGTCGAGTGGGGTGGGTGAACTTAATTCATGTGTTGATACAATGCTTATTAAATTTAAATCCTTTGGCCAAGGTAATGCATGATCCTCAAGTGCATTGAATGTTCACTATGACTAGATGGTGTAGCTTGTGGAGTGGTCATGCATGACTAGAGGGTATCTAGGGGATTGCATGATAACAAGTCACGTAGGTCACAACACCAGAGCTCAGATGGCAAACACCATTGGTTATCCTAAGTCTATCCTCTTGAGTAGGATAGGGCCACTTCCGGTTAGGAAGGAATGCGGGAGACCAATGGTCTGTGGTTGGAGGTTAAGCTCCTTGAAGATACTTTCTCTTCTTAATTCTTGAGGAATGCCAAGACTTGAATTGGATGGTCGACAATCGAGATGTAGTGACATTGGTAAGTTCCTAATTTGGATTTGCTTTAAGTAATTTATAATAATATGTTATTTAAATGTTTTGGTTGATCATTTCCTTTTGCTTTACGAATATGAAATCTTGCTTAGTGTTAAGTCAATGGATGAATTACTTGTTTAGAGTAATTACTTTTCTGTTTTGAAAAAAAAAAATTACCTTTGGTAAAAATTTAGTTTTTAGAGTAAAATTAGAACTGGGTGTTACAAGAAGTGTGTGATGCTGCATATTTGAAGGTGTGCGAAAATTAATGTTTTAGAATCTAAGTTGGTGCTCAGTGGTAGGGCTGATGCTCAATTTGGAATAAACTTGATCCTATTTCAAGTAGTTGAAGTTGGTGCTTCATAGCTGGTTTGGTGTTTAGTGTGGATTGATTTGGATCTAGTTGTCTACTTCTTGAAGTTGGTGCTTCATAGTTTGAGTAGGTGCTTAGAGACAGAGTTGGTGCTTAGTTTGATAGGGGGATTGGAGTCTCCTATAGGTTGGTGCCTACAAATCTGTAAAAATATTGGTGTCCTTCTTAGGTTGAAATTCCTATGGGTTGGTGCCTACAAAATATTGTAATTCATTGATTCATTTTGTGAGGCTGGATTTGGGCAGTAGACCCAAGAAACTTTTTCTCATTGTGGTTTTTCCCTTCTAGGTTTCCATGTAAATCTTGTGTTCTCTTGTGTGGATGTGTGAATGTGTTTATGCTTGCATAGTTCTTACATAATTTGAATGATGTGGTAAAGATCTTGATGTTGCAGTAGAGTTGAAGTAAAAATTGGTATATACTGATTTGCCCCTCCTCTCAGTATATTTGTGTGTTCTAATAGATTCTTCCCTAGAGAACTACAAGACTTAATGACAACTTTTTTCAAGCATAATGATGATTCTGAAAAATAAGATATCACTTTTGAATTCAACATTGTGATAGGGAAGGATTTAAAAGATACAATTAGAAAGTTAAATTTTGATGATCATGTTTTTCATGTTGATTTTGAAAAAAATGTTGTTGTGTCTTCCATTAGCCATCAAATTATTCTAGATGAAAAAGAATTGTTTTGTTGAGTCAAACTTATATGGTATGATACTAACTAAATTTAGTTTCATGATGTGCATGTATTTAATGAATCTACCAACATAAAGCAAGGAATGCATATTAAGGAGCATATCATAGGCAACAATAAACACATCTCTCATATGGATGACATTGCAAAACACTTGAATTCCTAAATCTTCTCCTATTTTCCATTCATAAGGTTTTTTGTATTTTAATGACATTAAACATGAAAATTTTCAATCTTTTTCCATTAAAACAAAATTTGAAAATGGTATAGAAAGTGAGAATCGTCATATTCCCAATAATGTGATGAATCAAGAAGTTTTGTGTGACTCCATTGGAATAAATACTAAAATAAATCCTTTCTATTCTTTTAGCCATGGAGATTTCAATGTTACAACCTGACAATGAATTGAACATGAGGAAGACAACCTTCCTCAACTTTTAGTTCTTTCCAAGGATTATTTTGACTATGTCCTAAAGTGGTTAGATATTCCCTTATCCAAGTTTAAAGACAAACCTATTTTCTTTCAAACTATTATTATGGTTAAGTTAATGCTCGATAATGTCCAAAAGGAAAGACCAGTAGCATACACTGCCTAAGTTTTTAATCTTTCAAGGCAATTTTTATGAGTGAGTAGATTAGGAAATTTTGGTTTTCCGTTGTTTTGATTTTCTTTTGGATTTGGTTTTGTGTGTTTTTGTTTTGTTTTGTTTTTCTGTGTTTTCTCCAGCCTCGATGTCTTGTGTATCCATGAGCGTTATTTTTCACCCATGTTCTATCGTCAAACCTATTCTTTGTTAATTGATCAAGTCATAAAGGATATGCAAGAGCCTAAAATGAGCTTCCTCGATGCTTTATTTTCCTTATGCATTTACGATGGATTAATTTCCAGGATGTAAATTTTGTAGATCTTTCATATGGATTTGTAGAGAAATTTTATATATTTTATATACCTTTTCATCTCTCACTCTTCACATTTGAAAAATTCTTGAAATCTATTCGACAAAGTGACTATAGTCAGGGTATTAAGTTTGGAAATAAATGAATTTCTATTAAAGGAATTGACTACTAAATTGGACTTGAACCTAGTAGCAAACCTTAATGTCTATGGGATGAGGAAAGTAAAGTTAAAAGAAAAATAAATAAAATTATTTCATCCTTTCTTGGTGAATCAGGTATCTTTGTAGAGGCTATGGATACTTGGCTAGTAGTGGAGCTATGCCAAGTAGTCAATCAAGGCATGTCTAAATGAAACACATTGTTGTATCAAAAGACAACCTCTACCTACATGAGTGTTAAATGTTAAAAATTGATATCCGAAGTTGTCCTAATTGAGTCTATAGATTAAAGAAGAGTAATGAATCACACACACACACACATAGATGAATAGAATGTGTATATATTATCGTAAAATTTCTCTAGTCTGACTTTAGTATGGACTTGGCTAGTAGTGGAGCTATGCCAAGTAGTCAATCAAGGCATGTCTAAATGAAACACATTGTTGTATCAAAAGACAACCTCTACCTACATGAGTGTTAAATGTTAAAAATTGATATCCAAAGTTGTCCTAATTGAGTCTATAGATTAAAGAAGAGTAATGAATCACACACACACACACATAGATGAATAGAATGTGTATATATTATTGTAAAATTTCTCTAGTCTGACTTTAGTATGGACTTTTTTCTACACATTTGGTAGTATTATTTGTGATACTTATTTTCTTAGTAATTTGTTCCATATTGAATTCATTTGGATTGGGTTAATTGTGATCACATTGACTAAAGTTAGATGAATGATCAAATGCACATTATGTTATGTACATGGTAATTTGATGAATAAATCCCTTTACACTTTCAATTTTATCTTGAACCCTGTCATGAACCGATTCATTTTGTTCTTTGACGAGGCAGGAGCATGTGTTGTTAAGGGTTACAACACACCCCTAAAATTTTGGGGACCCTTGCTTTCAATTTTTGCAAATAGATGTTTCATGTATCCTATGTGATGTTCAAAATCATTTTATCCTTCTCAAGTTGAGTAATTAAAAGTTTAAGTTGTGGGTCTAAGAGGGGTCTTTTCATCTTAAGGGGTCATTTTTCTATTGAGGGGTTTAATGTTTGATCAAATTTTCCTAAGTCTTAAGTTCTAAAGTTGTAAATTGTAAACCTCTTTGACTTTATGGACCCCTTTCCTTTATGAATTGCAAATTGTTTTAACTATTTGAAACCCCAGTCCCATCGTAGTTGCAACTTGTTTCGATACTCCATAACTCTAGAGTAGTTTTGTTGTAGACCACCTCTAGTCTTCGAAACATAGTAGCTAGGCATTTATGTCATGTATGCAAGGTCAATTAGAACTTTGAGCCACCTGATCTTCCCTATCTTTTCGTATTCTCCACCAAAATTTGGCACTCCAACTCCCATGGCCCTCCAACTTCTAGTTGCTCCTACATTTTTGGATCTCCAATTATTTCAATCTAGATTTATGCTTCAAAACTAGGTTTTCCTCTTTTCATTTCCTTTGCATTTCTTGGTTTCATAAAGTTTAGGGTTTCAGAATGATTATTTAGTTTGAGATTGGAATCATGAATTTAATGTTAAAATTTACTTATTTGCTTCATTTACTATATTGAATGTTCATTTTGTTTACATTTATGATGAATTCATCTTGATTTTTTCCTTAGCCTTCACCTTTGGTTTTTCCCCGATTTCCTGACCCTAGTTCCTCCATCGTGCCATAATCTTTGGACTTTGAAGGAATTTGTCAATCATTTTAAATACTTAGAAAAATCCTTTAGGTTTAAATTTCATTTTGGCCCTATTTTGGACCTAATGCAATCTGTTTAAATCTAGTGAAATTATCTTATAGGTCCATTCCAAAAAAAACGTGGAGCTTTGTAAGTTTTCACACTTTCTTTTTGTATGCGACTACTACTGCACAATCGACTTCCTCATTATTTTGATCCCCTGAAAAAGATACACAATAATAAATTAATCAAATGTATTTTCAACAAATTCCATTATCATAATTCATTTCAAATTTAGACACCAAAGCTAGAATTGATTTTGTTATCTTGATAATTTTTTTTGCTTTAGACAAATGGCTCATATTTACTCTAATTACAAATTTTGATAAAGTAACAATATTGAAATTTTGTCAAGGGGTTGAACTTAATTGGTTAAAACATTAGTTTCTCATTGTGGAGACCCAAGTTCAAATCCCCATAGGGACATCTAATGTGGAATTCTAAGTTGTGACTCTTGGTCTTCCATAGTTGGTTGCTAATGTGGATGTGGTTTCTAAGTAAGGTGGATTTCTAAGTAGTGACTCTCGGTCTTCCATAGGTGATTTATAGTGTGTTTGCTTGTAAGGAGCTTGTATTGGTCTCATGTTGATGTTTGTATGAGCAGAATATTTGTAAACAACATACAATATAAAAAAACAATATTGAAATTTCAAGTTTGTTATCCTATTTTATAAAATGGCAATGAAGAATAGGAGTACTCTCATGATTTAAAGAATGTATTACTTGACATACCTTCTTTGAATAAAAACTTATTCTTTGCTTAAAATATTTCCAATATCTATGCTTACTGTAAACCTCTTACCAATTCTTTCACGACTTTATAATGATCTCTTCTAAATCTTAATAGTTAAGAAAAATTGAGGGAGGAGAGATGATATGCAGTACCTAGTCAATGGATTATGGAGTAGTACAATAGGACGAGTAGTCAATAAATTATGGAGTAGTATTAAGAATGAAATAGACAGATACAAGCAATATGAATAGTTCAATTATTATAATGGTAAATCTCTAAAGCATAACATCATTGTAAAGAGGGTCAACCATCATATCATCTCTTGCAAGCGTCAAATATAAATGCATATGTCTAATGAAGAAGAGAAAGAGTGAGTAGGAAAATGACCACGAAGATGCTATAATCAACATAAAATTGATTTAGAATTGTAATTGACATAGGAATAAATATATGCAATGTGAAGGCAACAATTTAGTTTAATTTTAATGTCGGCTACACCTAAACTATATTGTCTCATTTTGTGTGATAGACAACTACTGTCAATTGACATAAATTTGGTAGGCATTGATGACCATTTACAATAAGATATAGAGTATGATCTGAATTGAATATGGAAGCTGCATGGCTATGTTTTTACATTATAAATAAATAATAAATATGTTACCTACATAGTTGTTTAATTTAGAATGAACATTCAAATCTTAAAGTTAATATTTAAATCATGATGTGTGACCTCCACATATTTCACCCAAGCCTCCCTCACTACCACAAATATTTCATCATAACTCATGCCTACATGTTGTTTTAGATAGTCTTAACAATTGGAATCAACAAAAACACTTGAGAGTTCCTAGTAAATAGATCTAAAAACTCAAAAAAGTCCATGCAACAGAGTGCATGGACAACTAAAATGGTTTTAATCTTAAAAAAGACAAAACTAAAGATACACTCACTAATCCTCTAAATCTACTAACTTTAGATACAATAAAAAGAGAAAGCCAAACACAACCACTATTCATCTAATGATTTATTGCTAAATATAACAAAAAATAATCCAACACTGGTTGGGGCTAGTAATCATTTAATGACACTAACTTTGAAAAATACCAATAATAGAATAAACTAAATGAACCCACAAGAAAAAGATAACATTGAATACACCCACTATAGAAATTATAAAGGCATATTGTATTGATATTGAAAACCTTGCAATAACAAACCTCAATGAAGACTAGAACTTCAATAGCATATGTTGAACCTCAAATGAAGATCAAGATATTGTAATGGAAAATCTCATGAAAGATAAACATTTCACAAATTAGTTGTCATATTTTACACCATAGATCTAAAGATACATCATACATTTCAAAGTAAATCATAGAAGGATAAATTTTAATGACAAGTAATCAGGGATAAGTCTACAATATGCATAGGATGTAGTTGATTAACAAACACAAACATTGAGGAAAATCTTCTCATAGATTCTCCATATCTAATGATATTTTTGAGAAAATCATCACGTGTTTAAAAATGCTTGTTAAACATGCAATAAAATAGGAAATTATGACTATTGATTATGGGAATATTTTATATTTTCATGTCAACCTTCAAGTAGATTTTAAGCCATATATTTAGATATAAAACCCAACATAAATTAGTTTGTAGGGAATCACTGTGGGGCTTACAACATACAATAGTCTCACATGCCATACAAGTAAACACCAAATAACAAATAAACTAGCTCTACTAGAGCTCAAAATGAAGAAAATAGAGTACAAAAGAAGACATTATTCTCAAGTCCTCTTATAGTTGTAAATTTAGTATTCCCTCTAGCCACATGATTGGATTAAAAAAGAAGAAACCCTAGAGTATTTAAAAGAACTCCATTGTGATTGAAGATGCAAAAACATAAAACATTCAAACTCTTATTGAACATAAATTAAAATTTAAAGTGAAGCAATTTGAGTTTACAAGGAAATAGAGTTTAAAGACCTAAAAGAAATGCTGACATAATTTTAATAGAGTTCAAAGCGCAAAAAAAAATATAGAACAACTCAAAATGAAAATAAAATTATATTCAAAATCCTATTCCAAATTGCACAAAAAAATACAAGAAAAGCTAAACATATTACAAAAACCATGTTTATTAAACCTAGAAAATAATAATTACATTCATTAATAAAATGCATTCAAGCCTTGGAAAAAAGACTACATGAACTCAAATGATACATAAAGAGCTACAAAATTTCACCCCAATGCATGCACTCTTGCAATTTTATATTATATATACATTTGCATCCACCTTTGCCTTTGCCTCCACCTTCGGCTCAATAATTTTCTATCAATGGAGTCCCGTTTCATATGATGATATGATTAACCCTTCCACTTTCAATTGTTGGACACTGGTAGAGGATGTGAATTTTAATTTGCATGCAATAATCTCACATCTACAATCTATATGGTTTTAATCTCTATATGCATTCAAATTTTTATTAGGGATAAGTCTGCAATACGCATAGGATGCAACTCTTGCTCAAATAAAAAAAATTGCAATAGGAAAGTGATGAAATTATTGATAGACACAAACATTGAGGGAAAGCTTATCGCATATTCTCCATATCCATTGAGATATTTGGGGAAATTATTACGAGTTTGAAAATGCTCGTGTGTATCCCAAAATTAGAACTATTGGATTTGAAGGTTTCAATGTCACTTTGAAATTTAGTCTAAATTGAAATCTTCTTACTTGATTTCTTTTTGGTTTGATTTGAGTTTTACATGGCTACAATTTAACAAATAATGTTTTTCTTGATTACAGTGTGCAATAAAATAGGGAAAAGTCATTTCAGTTACATCAACTTTATTAATAGAGTTGACATTTGAGCACATAGCAATTATTTCAAAACTTAAAACTTTAGTAAAACAAAAGCAATGGAAAATTCTTACATCTCATTGGTCATTACAAAAAAACAATAAAAAATTCAATAAAAGTAGATTGGAGAGAAGATGAAAAATTGTCAGTTCATTTAGCTTAGCCCATTCAAACATGAGATTAATAACTCATATTGCAAATTTTCAAAATATTAAACATAGAATATATTTATAAACTTTAGACAAAGAACGATACATTTGTTTGATTGGTTGGTTGACTTAATTTCAAACTTATATCGATTACTATAATAGCCCTACCTTGGTAGGGACTAATAACAAGTCTTTTTCAATATAGGCCAAAACTTAGAAATAAAATATTCCTTTACCTTTTTCAATTTTCACATTCAAACTAGTTCTTTTTCAAAATAGATATTTTTGCACAAATAAATATTTCATTCCAAATACCTAATATCTTTTCCAAAATGACTAATTAGAGATATTTTAACTTTTTGATTTAATCTATTTTTCAATTCACTAACAATGTCAAATAATTGTTTTTCACACAAAATGCAATATTTTCTTACTTAACATAGGCAATTTAAATATTTTATTCCAAATAACTAATAAGAGATGTTTTCAATCAAAATTCAAAAGCTAATATATTTCAAATAACTAACCACTAATTCATTTCTATTAACCATAACATATAATTTAAATTCTAACTATATAACATTTTTTATTCCCATATGCAATTAAACTTATTTTAGATTTCTTTTCACATGCAATAGAATAATGTAAAAGACATTTTTCACTAAGGCACAATTTATTATCCTTTCAACTCAAATCATATTAAATATTTTACAAACATGACAAATATGCATTTCGAATTAAATTAAAATTTTTCATTATCACTTAACCAATCAAATACTTTTCTCTTTTCAATTATTCTAATAGCATAATAACATTTCGATAAGACTATTTAATCCTTCACATGTACTGGTCAAATGCACAAATGATGATAAATATAGTCACCCACAAAAGACACATTTATAGGTCTAACACAGAAGGGATCTAGAATTGTGGTTGATTCAGATATTGGTTTTTGTGGTCAATTCAGATATTGGTTTTATAGGTTTCAACATCACATGTCTTATTACTCTACGCTGACTAGGACGAGTTTAAGAATTAGACAAACCATGCATATCAGATCTTTGATTAACTACCATTGGGGTTTTACATATACCTACACACTTCAATCAAATGTTATGTGAATCTACCTAATATGTAATAATAGCCAAAGAGAAAGGTAAAATCACCTAATATCACAAAATTTACATTTAATAATCATATTTCAATTTAAATCATTTATCTAATAAAATGATCAACTTACAATTTAATCATTTAATGAACACGATGGGGCAAGAGTTAACATAAGTAGACATTACACATGCCATATATGGTTTCATTCCACATATACAGTTTCGTGCCACTTGGATTCTTGCCACATTTACAACTTCATGCTTATGGCTCCTATCATGCCCAACAAATGTCCAACTCGTATTGTGATTAACATATGTCTTTTTCCTATGTACAGGCTAGCTCAGAAACTGCTTCTAGTCAAGAACAAGGTAAAGGGGTGGAACAAGTTCATATTTGGTAATATATTTGATACTAAAAAGAGGATTACTACAAAGTTGGGTGACATTCAAAAACAAATGGAGGAAGGGGAAATTTCTGAGGACATTGCTAAAGAAGAACTAGTGAGAAAGGAATGGAAGGAAGTTCTTAAGAAAGAGGAAATTTACTGGAAGCAAAATTTGAGAGTGCAATGGCTCAGGGAGGGGGATAGAAACACCTCATTTTTTCACCAGTCCACAATGAGGCACAAGAAAAGAAGTAGTATTTCTAAACTTATGGATGATAAGGGGATTTTGGTGGAGTCAAACTATCTGGTGGGGCAGGTTGTTGCTTCTTATTTTTAAAATTTTCTAGAGGCTCGGAGTGTAGGACTGATCAGGAGCTTATCGACATCATCCCTACCTAGCTTAATGAGGAGGATAATGCCCATCTTGGAAAAATGGTTACTGAGGAGGAGATTCATGCTTGCATGTTCTCTATGGGTGATTTTAAGGTTTTGGGGCCGGATGGTTTCCCCCCTGCTTTCTTTCAAGAGTATTGGGATATTGTGGGTAAGGATGTCACTGAGATAGCTAGGGACTTCTTCAAGACTGGTAAGCTGTTGAAGCAACTTAATCATACTTTTATTGCTCTTATTCCCAAAAAATCTGATCTGGTGTGTATGGGAGATTTTAGACCAATTAGTCTATGCAATATTGTTTATAAGATTTTTTCTAAGATCCTTGTGTCCAGACTTCAACCCATCCTTGATAGGCTCATCGGCAGTAGCTAAAAGGGATTTGTCCCGGGTAGACAAATTACTGATGTGGCCATTTCCACTCATGAAATTATTCACTCCATGGAGAGAAGTAAGTTGCCTGAAATGGCCTTCAAGCTTGACATTTCTAAAGCCCATGATAGAGTGGCATGGGAATTTCTTTTCAGAGTTCTGGAGCAGATGGGCTTCCAAGGAAAAATTTTGTAGCTCATAAAAGTGTGTGTCACTTCTGTCAGATTCTCTATCCTTGTTAATGGGGTCCCTAGGGGCTTTTTCAATGCTGGAAGGGGCTTAAGGCAAGGTGGCCCTCTGTCGCCCTACCTCTTCATTCTTATGGCAGAAGTCTTAAGTAGAAGCTTCCTCAAGTTATTAAGTTCCAAGGAGATCAAGGGTGTCAAACCAGCCTCAACAGCTACCTAGGTTGCCATTCAACAATTTGTGGACGATACCATCCTTTTTGGGTATGCTTCGGTGGTCGAGGCTAGGAAATGGAAGAAAGTCTTGCAGGTTTATGCGACCTCGGCATGCCAATGCATCAATTATGAAAAAAGCCAAGTGTTCTTCTTCAATACCCCCATCGAGCTCCAACATAGGATTATGGGGATTCTTGGTTGTTCAAGTGGTGAACTCCCTTGGGATATATTTGGGCCTTTCCTTTACGGTTAAGGATGTTTCTCCTGATTATTGGAACTCAATTTTAGAAAGGATTCAAAAGAAACTAGCTAGTTAGAAAGGCAAGTTGCTTAGTCAGGCTGGAAAGTACTAGCTGTTGAAGGCCTCTCTTCAAGGCATCCCTGTTTATTTCCTATCCCTCTTCAAAAATCCTAAGTATATTGCTAAAAGATTTGAAAGAATTCGAAGGAGATTTTTGTGGATTGGGGTGGAAACTAAGAAGAGATTGGCCCTAGTTAGTTGGGATAAGGTGTGAAGACCGAAGCTACAAGGGGGCTTAGGAATAAGAAAGATTAATCTTCTCAATAAATCCCTCATCACCAAAATTGGATGGAATCTTTTAACTTAGGATAAGGAGTGGGGTAGTATCATGAGAGCCAAGTACCTTGGGTACTTGATCCCAGAGGATTTTCTACACCCCCAGGACTGGCCCAAAGGTTTGGTCATATGGAACAATGTGCTCAAATGTAGATCGGTGCTCCTGCAGGGCGTCAAGTGGAAGTTGGGAGATGGTAGAACTATAAGGTTTTGAGAAGATAACTGGTGTAAAGGGGGGCCATTAAATAAGTTTCAGAATTCCCAAGGCTTGATCAATATGGTTATTTATTTTTTTGGTAGGAGGGCCTGTGATTATATCCTTCCTTGTTGTGAAGGGTGGAAACAACTGTCAGACTGTTGTCAGAGCCAGGTTGACCTTATGCAGAAAGCAAAGGATGTTTAGCTCTCTATTAGAGATTACAGAATTCCTATCTTCCCTTTGAAGGACATATTACTGTGGGAAAGGGAGAGGTCTGGGAGCTTCACTGTTAGATCGTCCTATAACCTCTTTATGCCTAGGATTGAAGACAACTTTTGGAAAAGGGTTTGGAATCACAATCTCTTACCTAAAATCAACCATTTTTGATGGCTGGCATTGCAAAATAAGATTCTAACTATAGACAACCTTCGGGTTAGAGGTTTTCAAAATTTGAACAGGTGTACCTTATGCTTCAAGGAGGAAATTGTCTCCCATCTTCTTTTACATTGTGAATTCTAATGGGAAATCTGGTGCCTGGCTTTGACCAAGCTAGGAATCCCCTGGTGCTTGTGTGGTGATTTATTTGATTTCTTAAGGTCCCGGTACTCTCCTCTTTCCCACCCCATTAGTAAGGAAATCTAGTTCCAGCTGCCTCCTATTCTTACTTGGAGCCTCTGGAAGGAAAGAAATAATAGGCTATTTCAGGAAAAATTCAAGGATCCCAAGGAGGTCTTTTGTACCATGGCCAAACTCTCGCAGGACAATCTCTCTAACAACACTTTGAAAGCTGCGGAGAACCCCCCAATAAGTTGGAAGCTAGCATAATAAAGGAGTGGTGCATTTTGATGAGTATTTGTAGAATGGATGACACTAGGAGAAGAGCCTGGGCTAATACTAAATGGTCCCCCCTGGTTGGTTGGGCCAAACTCAACTTCGACGGTGATGCTAAGGTCAACCTTGGGTTGGCCAATGGGGGAGGTGTTCTTAGATCTAATAAGGGGACTCTTTTGGCGGCCTTTGCTGGGGGACTTGGTCTGAATACCAATAATATTACGGAAGCCTCAGCTCTCCTCTGGGGTCTTAAAATTGCCTTGGATATATGTATCAATTGCCTTGTTATTGAAGGTGACTCTAAGCTTATCATTGAAGCTATCAAAGACAAAGCTAGGGTTGGGTGGCAGATTGAGGATATCATTCAAGACATAAAAACCCTTCTTCTAAGTTTTGAGGGTACTGAAGTGAGGCATATCTATAGGGAAGGCAATCAAGTTGCCGACCTTATGGCCAACCATGGAATTAATCTTCACCCTCTAAGGTGTTGGAGAAACATCAATAATCTTCCTTAGAATGTTATTGCTAACATTCTTTCTGAGGCAACCTCTTAAGTTTCATGGATCCTATCATTTCACTTTATGCCCATGTTGGTGTTTTTCTGCCTACCCCTCATTATCGGGGATGTCATAGGAAGATTGACATCATGCTGATGACAAATCACTTTCCCTAATCGAGCTGGACTCAAGGGTTCCACATAGACATATACCAACAAAGCAATCCACATGAACCCTCGCCAAGGTGGTACCAAAAGTATTTTCATCCTTGGCTAGTTGTCTGGGCTGTGGCGAGCTTGCACAAGCTGAATTATGAATGCAATTATTTCTTTAACACGCTTGGGTTTTTGAAGGATATGCATGGGATTTCGAGGGATGTGGCTGGCGTTAATGCTAACAAGTACCACTTGTTTTCCAGAAGTTTTGAAAAAAATCCTATTTTTTGCCTTTTGTTGGTTTTGCGGTCTGCATTGTTGGTTTTGTTGGTTAAGAAATATGGGAGGTGATAAGGTGAACACAGAGCCTACGTCCTATGGGGAATTCAAAGAAGACTTGCAAGTACGAAGTATTGCCTACAAGGGGGGGTGACGTCATTCATTGAATGTCTGAACGGCTTTAACAAAGGCTTATCCATTTAGTTTGCCATGTCATGGGATGCAGATAGGATGGTTTAGGTTGTTGGTGTGTAATTTGTTGTTTCAAAGGATGCCATTGCTCAGGCCACGAGGCTACAACACAAGGGAAAATGTTTGAAGAAACAAATGAAAGTTCAAGACCCGGAGGGGTTGAAGATTTTTTACAGGGAAGGCGAGAAATAGGTTAGACTCCAAGGAGGCTTCGAACATAAGAGCTTGGTTAACCCATGGGACCAGGTATGTTATCTTATCATGAAATTCTTTATCCTAGAAGATCATTATAGGTGTTTCTATCACTACCATTTTGCTCTTTTAAACCATTTTAGACACATAATGTTGGTCAATTTTCCCTTCTATTTGCTTTCTAGCCTGGAGTCCTCTGTCAATTCAACCAAGAAGTCCCGTGAGGGTAACCCAGAGGTGATTGCGGTGCCCTTTCACCAAGGTCTTATCTTTCATCTTTATCACTTTCATCTTGCCTTGTGTCCTGTCAAGCCTCTTAAGGCCTATCTTGTTGAAGAAAATGTTAAGGAGGATTCAGATGATCACATTCCCCTCAGTGTAAAGTATGGTAATCCCTCTAAACCTAAAGCCAAGTCCCTTGTGTTGTGCCTCGCACACACGCCCCATTTAAATGAGGACCCCCTCTTTTGATTTGGCTTGAGAGTCAAAGGATCTCTTCATCTCTTAAGTGATTGAATGGTCAAAGTGCATTTTGACCTTTATTCAAAGATGATATTGAAAATCACTTCAAAAATCTGCTAGAATGAATCCTTATTTTCCATTTAAGGACCTTGAAATGATCTTTTGCACTAAATTGCCCTTCAACTGCCTTTTGCACTAAAATCCCACCTGTTCAACCTTAACGCTAATTTCCCATCGCTCTGACCTTAGCGCTAAATTCCTGTCTGACGAACTTGTTGCTAAAAATCATTGTTTCAAATTTTTGCGCTAAAAATGACCTCTTTCGACTTGCGCTAAAATTAGCGATCACCGACTAAGTCGAACAACCCCGAGAAGTCCTCAAGTCAGATGAACCCGAAACCTCCGCAAAATTGTGCCAACTGAACCTCCAAGCTTAGTGCTAAATGTGGTCCTGACCGACCAAGTCAGATGCACCCAAATTTCCCGCCGAGTCTGAGCTAAGGGAAATTCGCACAAACCCTAAACCGGTAGGTTGTACGCCTGCGCATTAATGGCGAATTCACTAAGGAATATAAGGGGAAATTCATTCATTTTTTATCATTTGCATTCATCCAAACGGGATTTTCAGAGCGCCGTTCTTACTGAGTGATTTGCCTCGAGCTTGAACCCTCGACCTACCTGTAAACCAACACGCCATCTCTCTTACCAGGTAGGGTTTTAACCCCCATTACTTGAACTTCTATTTTGCAAGCACTTAGGTTTAGGCTAGATGATAAGTTTTTTGTAAGAAAACGATCGTAAAATCAACATTTTTTGACTAGGGTTTCTGTACCAACTGCGAATTTCCATTTGAAAAACCCTAGTTTAGGATTCACTGTGAGAGAAACGGGTTACCATGTGTTTGAAACTGTGACTTAGGCAAATTTTCCATAAACCCTCAGATCAATAGGACGCTAAAACAAGGTCAGACTGACCTGCAGAACAAACCATCATTTGGTTGGCCGGAGACCTCCAAAACCCATGCCAAGCACCTAGTTTCATTTTTGCGCTAAAATCTCACTTGTTCGACCAACGCATCTAAAACACTTTTTTCTAACTTAGTCGGAAGGCCTCAAAAACCCCACAGGCTTTAAAATCACATTCTACACTGAAAAGCCCTTGCTCCGACTTTGCGCTAAAAGATCATGTCTCTGACTTGGTTGGATGACCCAAATTCCTTGGCAAAGTCAGTAGTCCTCCAAATCCCGCGCAAGTCGGTACTCACCAATACCCGCGCTAAAACTTAAAAGCTTAGAAGGAAATAAAACCTTTGGTCGGACCTGCCCGATTTCCCCGCCGAGGTCGGATGACTTCAAATTCAGCGTTTTTCCTTCTGAAGGTTGGACAACCCTCAAATTAGCGCAAAACCACGCAAATGACTGAATTTCTTGAAATTTTCAAAAGCAAAGTGGTCCAAAATGATGAAATTGATGTTGTAATGCATTGTTAATGGTAATTTTCATAAATTTTCTTGCAACATTAAATATTTGATTGCATACATTGTTGTTGTAGTTAGATTTAGCTTTCTTTCAAAAGCATGTTGGTAGTAAATAGAAGATTTGTATTGATTCATCTAAAACTTAGGAGTATGATAGGAGTTTCCTTGGTATATCAAACTTATAAGGTCTGGTCCTGCAGACTAAATGATTGCTCGAGCCCAAGCAATGAAGTACGAGTTCAAAGGAGTCCCTCCGGAGACCAAGATTCACTCTGGGTGGAGTAATGTACGGGACACAGACTTAGGTCACATAGACCTAGATGACTTCAGACTAAGAGTCTTTGGTCCAAATCCAACTCTCAGAGCCAGAGTACTCAGAGATAGTGGCATTGCACAAGCGGTTGCCTTCCCTACTTCGGTACAATGTGCATAACTAATGGCCACCTATGCAGACAGGTATGACATAATGACCAGAATTATTTAGACAACAAATGGGGAAATCTTGGCTGATCTAACCCCATCTTCTTTGGTTGAAACCCTGGACATCCCCTAGCATAAGGTCATGACTATGCTAGACAGAAAGGGATCACAAGATGCATACAATAAAGATGTAGAGGGATGCAGAAAATATATAAATGACCATTGGGTTAAAAGCATAAAGTCTGCTCTCATTAAGCTCCCTAGAGTACTTTACAGAAGTGACTTTCATGATGAGATAGGAGATTTGGTAACTTTCCTAAGCAGAGTATATGGACTGCCAACAGCCTCAACTTTTGAGGATTGGATGTTTGCCATTATCACTAAGATATTGAAGGGAACTAAGTTCCACTGGGCTTAGATCCTCAGTGATAACATCCATGAAGCCTTCAGTAATTTCAGTGAAAACAAATACTTCAGATGGACATCCTATATCGTCTATGCATTGGCAAGAAGGAAACATTATGATGGATTGTCTAAAGTTGGTGAAGTTGGAAATGACGAGAAGACTCAGATCAAAGTATATGAATGCTGTCCGTAACTGACCTTATCTCAATCATTAATACATTTCAAAAGGGTAAATGATGCATTCACAATGTATATAGCCAGAAAGTTGCAGGGTAACACAGCCTTGAGGATTTCCACCGAGGCTATGAATGAAATAACTAGATATGGCAGATGGTATATCTAGTTTGAGAAATTTACATACATAAGGGTACAAGGCTTCACTGGAATGGCCTATAGACTTCCTCGGTACCTTGATGATAAGACAGTGCTTTTAGAGCTGTCTAGGCAACTGATACCTTGTGCTGAGAAACTCAAGCACTTGCATAGAACTAACATTCAATTTCCTATCAAGTTCGGCAAAGGACTTTATGCATGTCCTTCTTTGGCATCAACAGAACATTTAGACAAAGAGCTTCAGCTCCTGAATTTGCACTACTACAATGCAAGGGGTCATTTTGTTCCAAATAGAGTAATGGAGAGATTTGTAAGTAAGAAACTCTTCCACAAAGTACATATTGAAGACTTTTGGGCTAACTGCCCTGATGATTACGAGGTTATAAAGAAGGCACATGCAAGGCTGCCTCTGGACTTCATCAAAAGGTTTCATATAATGGCAGTCCTTGATCAGTTGCAAGATGATGAAAATGTTATGGTCAGAGGACCATGGGAGGCACAATACCATCAACCCATTCCATTGCCAAATTAGGCAAATGCAGAGTAGAGCTCCCTAGATGTTGTTATGAGGGAACCAATCAGATTGAGTAAGGCTTGGGTCAGATCTCAAGTGGCTATTCTGAATGGACAAGGAGTCCAGCTTACCTACACAATAGTGGAATTAGACAAGGACTCTGGGGGAGAAGAGGATGAACCCATTCAGGTCACAGATGAGGCAGAGCCAACTGAAAAACAAAAATTAGATAGTGAAGAACATACATCCCTGGCAGAAAAAAACAAAGAAGATGAAGAAGCCATCTGTAAGGTCTCCTCAAAAGAAGGATCAACCTCCCTCAACCAGGACTAGGACTTCCAGGAAAAGAGATATGCCAAGTGGTTCTGGAGAGAGCTCAAAGGCCAAAAGGGTAAAAGTAAAAGAAGCTAACAAAGAGGATGCCACAACTAAGAACGATTCCAATCTTCCAACTGCCCAACCTCCTACCCAAAGTATTGGCACCACTGTCACAACCTCTGCTGCCACTTCTCCTTCCATTCCTCCTCCCTCCACTGCATCCACTTCACCCATAATCTCAACCTCCATGACTCAAGAAACATCTCCTACCACCTCTCTTGCCTTTATCATCACCACCACTTCTTGTTCACTGGCAATTTGCTCTAGTGACTCTAGCAGTCCTATTTCCTCCACTCTTACCATCTCACACCCTTCCACTATCGTTTCACCTACACCTTCTTCTTCTTTACCATTGCCTCCCATTTCCACCATCCTTTCACCTCCTCTTCCTCTACCTTCACTGCCCTTTCCCTCACCTCTTGTCATTTCTTCCTCCTTATCACCAGTCTTGACTAACCTGACACATGTCAGTGCGCCTTAACCATCTCTTCTGTTGTCCCTATTTCACAAATGCCTGCGGATTCATTGGCAGTACCACTGCTGCCCAGGATTGAGAAAGTGTGTGCAGAATTAGGGTTGAAAGAGCCAGAAACAACACTTGAGGAAGAAAAAGAGGTATTGTCTAAAGTAAAGAATGAGGACTTCCATGAACCTTCAGCTGATGTGGAAGTTATTGACATATCTGATAGTCCTCTAGACAAAGATCAAACAGAAGAAGTTTTCAAGATTGCACAAGAGAATGTAATGGCAAATCTCGAGAATTTGGCCCACGAAGAAGAGAAGGAAGAAGAGAAAAGTTTAAAGAAAACTGAAGAGCAGCCCAAAGAACTGGCAGTAATTGACAAGGATGGAGCTTCTTAATTGAACAAATCTTCTTCTCCTGAATGGCTACAAGGCAGAATGGCATATCTTGAGCCACAAGTGGAAATAATGTAGCTTGACCTGAGCGCTACCCTGTCACAGGTTCAGAAGCCTCAGAAGCAAAAAAAGGCTAAGATCCAATCAAGAATCTACAAGAATGAATTAGGATCAAGGATAGCAGAAATAGCGGTCACGCCAGTTGATACAGCAAGAGAACAAGTTAGGGCGGAGGATTATATCATATCTACCGTTGATTTAGGTCCAACCACTCATGCTCAGGGAGTGGATGATTTCAAAGGCTTAGTCACATCAATTTTGGAGCAACTAGACAAGGATGAAATGTCCAAGAAAGACTTGAAACAGCAAAATGAAGAACTTTGAGCATGTCTTCAATTTTTTATAAAACCAGTAGATGCAAGAGGAGATATAAGGACAATACCTACTTTCCTATCTACTGATGAAATGGCTAAATTGGGTGAGGTAAGATCAAAGTCCCAAGGTACAGAAAATTGGTTACTAAAGGTTTTTGAGATGGGACGAGAAGCCATCAATGCCTCTGCTCAAGCACACCAAAAGTTAGTAGAATTACATAACAAGTGGAAGGACTTGCACAAAGAATGCGATTCTTTTGATGAATATTATTCACATATGTATCCCCGGATAAAAGGTATCAGAGAATTGTCAGCTCAGACTCTAGTTGTAGAAAATATTTTAACTGAGAGTCGGCTGCCAAAAGCCATGGAGTGGTATCAATAGTTGCTTTTGAGAAAGGAAACCTTTGAGCATATAAAGGAAGCATACAAACCAGCTGATGAAGAATTGAGATCGATCATATATGATATCAATGATTCTTTGAGGGATTGCAGGGAAGCGTCTTATGATGATTATGCCCCTTTTGATGTGGAGAAGTGTAAAGATAAGTTGCATAAAATAATTTTTGAAGATGCCACACTTAGTATGGAGAAGAGGTTGGACAAGGCAAGCGACCTCAAGGCAGAATTCACGGCATTTCAGAAAGCAGGAGTAGAGATAGAAAGAATACATGGAAAATTCAGTCAGGAACTGGAAGTCTTTGATTACCGGATACATCATTTGAAGGATCCAGACTCGTCTGACATTAATCCTACACTTGATGCCTGGTTGACTTATCGCAACAAGCTAGCCAGTGAAGACAAAATTGACCTGGACAAGGAATCTTGATACTATTTTGAATATTCTAATGATGCAATCCCGTCACAATTGTAAATTACTATATTAGGGGTAGCATATGACTCTATTTTGTCTTCTTCTTGCTTCCAAAATGTTCTTTTCTATTAATATATTGAGTTGGCCAGTCAAAATGACTAGATTCAATGTATCTAGGGACTGTTTTTCATTTTTTTCATAAAGGACAAAATGTAATCCGAGAATTGATGTGAGCTATTATAATTGCATTTATTGATGTAATTTGGACTGTCGGTGTTGAGCTAATCTCCATCGTTCATTTGAAAGCTTGGGTATGCTACTTTTCTATATAAAGGGCTGCCATTTCCACTATTTGCAAGAGAGATTTTAATGCCAAATTGTTGACTCTATGCCATTTGAAGTAATACAAAGCAAGTTTCTGCAGTAATTCTGAGAATTTGTATCTTGTGTTGAATCATTGTGGTTTTCATGGTTTGCTTCTTACTCTCCCATAGTTAGATTAGTTGTGCTTCGTAATGTTCATGGTTTGCTGAAGTATTTGATGAATATTCTAAGTCCATACTTTTAGTTGTTTGCTGATGGTAAATAGCTGTGTAAAGTTAGTCTGGGCTTATTATTTATGCTGAAGTTCAACTGCATTTCATAAGTTAAGTTATGTCGTCTATTGGGTATTTAACAAATGAATGTGGTGTGAAAATCTTTTGACTTCCATTGAAGATAGCACCATTTTCTGCAGCACTGTAACACCCATTTCAGTTTGTTAACTCAAAAAGTTGGTTTAAAGTTTAGAGTATTTATCTACTGAAAATAACCTATACATTATGAATGTCACTTAGGATCCTTCTAAAGCCCTAACCCTTTTACATTTTATTTTAAAAAACACTGTTAGTCATAAGAATAGGAATTTTAGCAGCACTCCATCTTGCTTATCAGCTGAAAATCATAAAAGGGTTTATTTGTATTTGCTGCCCCAAACTTGAAGATTCGCAGATTGCATGTAAGACCCCTTGTAGGCACAGCTAGAACATACCAACTGAGAGATTCCAAGCAA
Organism: Cunninghamia lanceolata; assembly: GCA_027924645.1. Classification (NCBI taxonomy): domain Eukaryota; kingdom Viridiplantae; phylum Streptophyta; class Pinopsida; order Cupressales; family Cupressaceae; genus Cunninghamia; species Cunninghamia lanceolata. The sequence goes on from BSBN01001791.1 coordinate 6,601,062, forward strand.
GCTAAGACCTAGCTGTATTATCCTTAGAGTAGTCTTACCTAGGGTAGGATACTTTTCAAGAGAGGTGTGAAACCAACAATCACACCTGCGTTGCTGTGTCCTAAAACCACCATCAACACCTTGCTGCTGACGTACCTAGTAACCCTATGGATCCCCTCCCTAAGTCCCCTGCTATCCAATGTTTTTGCCCCACCTTGAAAGGCATTTCTACTCCTAAGGCTCAACTCCCGGGCAGGAACCTTGCATTCTCTATTTTTGGTGTGGCGGATGGGTCCCATGGCCAATCCCGTGAAGAAGCGGCAGAGAGCCTTTGTCATTTGAAAAATAGTCCACCTCCTCAAGGTAGAAAAAAACACAAACAACCTAGCCCTGCCAAGGGAGGAAAGAAGAAAGGTAAAAAGAGATGTGGGTATGAGGATTGGGGAGACGGAGACTGTGAATAAGCAGGACAATTCTCAGTTTTAGAATTTGGAGGATATTGTTGTGGACAAGGGGAAGACGATGGGTAAAGACTGCTTTGAAAGAAGGCCGAGCATTAGAAGGTCTTCTAGGTTGGCGGGAGGGAAGCTCTAGGTACTCAAGATTGTGGATTACTCTTCAAATTTGAAGCATGATGACCCTGAGTATGAAATGGAAATCAAGGAAGTCAAGACAACACCAGTGCAGGAACATGAAGGTGCGAGTCATTTTGACTCGATGAATAACTCGTTCTATGACAGTGAACCTAATGATGTCAAAATCCTTGAGACATCAGACAAGGAGGTGGTAAGTACCAAAACTGATGACCCCAACATGAAGCTTGCTCAAGAATTGGAGGATGTTAAATCCTGTCTTTCTACCGTAGAGAATAAAGTTAAGTTGCTGATGAAGGTTTGCATGAAAGTCTTTTATAGGGCGGCCTCTACCTTTTCTGTTCTGCAAGAGGATCACTCTACTACTGGCGTGGACACCATGAATGAGAACAAGGAGGACCTGATCAAGCTACTAAAGGATGACTGGAAAGAAATGTTTCTTTAGTTTTTCCTATGTTTTATGCTATGGACTTGGTTTTAATACTGTTTTAATCATCTGCTGCTAGTTAGCTGTTTTTGTATTGTTCGTGGCCATGGGCCTGTTTTGCTGCTTGTTTGGCTTTTTATTTTTGGGATCTGCACCCGTGTTTGCAGCTTTTCAATACCAAAAACATATATCTTTTTCCCTTTTCCCCTTTTCCTTTTCTTGTTCAATTTTATGCCTATTTCAAATTAATGTTAGATCCTACTTATTGGAACTTTTTCTTTTGTGCTTGCAAGTTTCAAGAGGGGGTGTTCATTGCGAGAAGAATGTGTAAAATCATCATTTTTATGTATGTATCCATTTTATGAGCATATGAATATTCAACATGTTCCTTTATATGAGAGTGTAAATATTCAACATGTTGCTTTATACACATGTCTAAATATTTACTTTCATGTTGACTATTTATTTTACTTGGTGATGCATTTTCATATTTTTTCACATGCAAGTCAAAGTGGGGGCAAAATGTAATGTTGAAAATTGTATATCTTGCACTTTTCTCCTTTGTTTTGGACTCACTTTGACTCATTTTTCCTGAGTGTAATGACAAGTGTACACATGATATATTTATGTGTCAAACTTGACAAATTACCCGAGCTTTAATTGATTATGACATTGCACATCCCAAGGGATCAGTGTTGATCTACAATTTATACCCTAGGTTGATTTTGTGGGCACATAAATGAACCTAGTTCAAATTTGCATGCACAAATTCAACCCTAAATTTTCAAAATTCAAGTTTAAAAATAGATCTATGATGACCTCTATCTCACTAGTTGTTACCCACTAACTTGAACACCAAATATTCAAATTCCAAGCTAGGGTGTGGTATAAAAGGATAAACCCTAATTCACTATGATCATTTAGGAATCACTTGGAAGCATTTAGAACACATCAAGGAATATTATTTGATAACATTACATTAACACTTAGTATATTGTGTAATTGCTTAGCGTGTCTTCAATCTTGTCAAAACTTTTAAATCAAATTCAAGGCCTTGACCAAGAAGAGCACCCTTGCTTAGCAAACTCCCATAGGTGTTTATCAACACTGGTAGTCATTTATTACAAGTTCATTTATCAAGGAGAGCAAGAATCTAAAATTTACAATTAGATCGAATCTACACACATAGGTCAAATTTGTGGGCATAGAGATCATTTTTGCAAGCATAGAAATGACCCAAAACATCAGACAATATATTTAATATATTTACCAGTTCAAAACCACTCATTTAATATGTTACAAAATTTTGGTATAAGAACAAATCATTTCACACCATCTATTACAATCAAATCAACATCAAATCTAAAACCAAGTACCTTGCTTATTTTATTAATTTCCATACACAGTTATTTATAATCTAAATACTCATTATAGTCGCCCCTCTAATATCTAAGTTCTTTAATGATTATTGCTTATTACTTTTAATTAAGCCTCAATTATTTTATGTAAAAGTGTTGGTTTCCTTTACAGTAACATTTAACTTTTTTTTTAAAATTACAATTAAATTTTATATTTTTTATCTTTCAACCTTATAAAGTGTCTTCTCAAAATTTAAATATTTAAGCCAAACCACCATGTGTAGCTAAAGATCTTCTCTTATTCAAAGAAAACATTTTATATTCATAATGTACATTAAGTTTCACAGCCCATAAAAATGTTGGTAAGAGCTTCTAAAAATTGTTTATATTTTTGAATTTAAAAAAAATTCAAAAAAATTCTTGGATCTACGGCCTGAATGGTATTTTTCATTTGGCCACTAACTACAACGGCAAGCCTTATCTATTTTAAATACAAAGACTCAATGAGAAGCATGACAGGGACGAGTTTCGATATTAATATCCACAGTTCAAATCCTCAGGAAACTTGAAGAAAATGGAAGTGATGAGCTCACTCTCACTTTCATCGTTGCCAAATCTCAAGACTCATAAACTCTTCACATTTTCTCCACTTCAGCCACGCCAAACTCCAAGTCTGATGTTTCTTTTCTTCCTCTTGAAATGCTATTGAAATGTTTGTTACAAATCCATATATGAACATGGTCTTCAATTTATCAGCAATTCAATTAGAAAAATACCCATTAAAGAATTAAAATAAACCGAACTCTCAAACCATTGAAAAAGAAGCCAAATTGAGAATGCCTTTGATCTTTTTTTACAGGTAATTTCAAAAATTTCAAGCATGGAAAGAAGCAATTTATAAGATGTTCACAAACACACAACAAGTAAGTCAATATATTTACTGTTAAATTGTAAGCAATTCATCATGAGGAATTAAAATCACGTGTCTGTTATTATTTGCCAAGTGGATTTAGAAATATTGGTAGTCTTCACTGATTATATATTGCCTTTGATTTGTAGTATGGCATCTCATCAACTTTCAACAAATGGAAGAAGGCAGGCTGTGTGTCAGATTATTTCTTTGTTCTCGGCAGTTACTTGTGTTAGCCCAGCAGCAGGGGCAGCAGAATTAGGTTTACCCTTATATTGTTGTTTAATCATTTCATTCTGTTTTGTTTATACAGAGGGCTCCTAAAATATGCCTAGTATGTGTGGGGTTTGTTCTAATGAATTTTTGAACTATTGAACATGTGAGTTTGTTAAGTCTGGGACAAAGGGCATGCTACTACAAAGTAAGTAGTCTCAGAATTGCCAGAATCAAGGAATGGGGAAGCCACACATGTAGTGTATATATAATAATTGCATAATATACATACACACCCATAGTTACTAAGTACGGCCAAATCGGGATTTTATGGACGGACCGGATTTGTCTGATTTGGTCTGGAATTTTCAATTCCTAAAGAAATTTTACCCATTTTTTAATTTTAAATTCTGAATTTCCGAAACTTTTTGACCTCCACAACAAATTGAATTTTTCAAACGGAAACCTGGTAACTATTTACACACCGCAAACACCTGGAGATGTAGGGTATTGATACAGGGATGCCATTTTGAAACAGGGTATGGAAGTATATGAATAATGGTATAGCTGTATTACATTTAAATATAGTCACTAGGAGATAAAGGTCAAGGATCCTGTCAACCAGGGTTTCATGGTAGCAATGACACACATGTATGCCAATTGTAATTGTGTTTGTCTCTTGATTTAGTCAGTTGTTTTTCATGTATCAGGAGTTATAGTGAGATTAAATTCTTTGTGGCAGAGGCTGAAGGTGATTACGAGTTGTACAAGGACGAGGTGGATAAGTTTTCGCTGCTTGTTCCCCATGGTGAGTAGTTTCTTCCTGATACATCTCTTTAGCCTTCATATTGCTTTTAAGATTCTAACTATGAAAATCCAAGGATGCACACACACATCACCAAGTAATTGAAGAAATTTTATATAAGCTTCATCTACAGTGTGGAGGATACTTAATAACCACACCCTACTTATCACCAAGTAATGGGGATCTTCATGCATATTTGAGTCACATGAAACTATACAAAATAAAAAGTATGCTATTAATAAGTAAAAATGCCATTTATTTAATCTACTTACATAATTTTCATTTTTGAAGTAAACCAACATCCATTCTATTAGAGTTGAAACTTGTTAGACATTATTTGATTATTTCAAATGTTATCTACTTTTCAGCAATTCACTTTCTTTGTCTTCATGTATTTAGATGGTAATAAGTTTCACAGACTATTGATGAAGACCTTTTTGATAGGGAAATTGCTAGAAGGCTCACACTAGCATAACAAAGAAATGAGAGTATGACATGTCTGCAATAACAACTTCATGATGGAGAGTAATTGTAGGGGAGATGCTTGCATGTTAACCTGACTTAACTAGCGCTCAGGCAGATTGTCTGTTTAAAAGAGAGTGAATTCTTATCATTAACAGAGGCAGACTTAAAATTCAGCTGGGACTTTAGTGATAGTACAAATGTGAATATTTTTCTAATGGCATTCCTGATATATACATGGGAGCATAAGTTCAGAGGCACATGAAGATATGGGATGAACCTATGTGTAAACTTTGGGGGTTGGAACCTATGATTAGATGCAAGGTTTGAAAAGCTGTTAATAATATAATATGTGCCAGAGGTGCTTTGTGACTATTGGAGCTTGGATATGATATCAGGATAAGGCCATTGCCCTTGTAAGGGTGAAAATTCCTTACCGGTATCAAGAATAATATCCTGCAAAACGTGATATGACCTGTGAATTATGGGTCCCCTTTATAGTGATTAGACCACCTAGTTGGTATTTTCAACCAGTGGGGGTGAAGAAGAGGATGAATGCATGTAGGTTGTATTTTTACCTTTTTGCTACTATCTCGAGTACTTCGTGAATTTCCAAGAAAGAGAACCTACAACAATCTGAAGCGCTTAGATCTTGATTGGAGCTTTTAAGTGCATTTGCTTGTAGTGTTTAGTGAAAGTATGTTGGAATCCTGGGCAGGTTCTTGGTGACAAGAATTCACCTTAAATCGAATTGTTTCCTTCTGCAAAATGTTTCTAGGAAAGAGGTTGTACTTTGTGATTTTTCCAAGAAAGAGAACCTACAACAATCTGAAGAGCTTAGATCTTATGGAGCTTGTAAGTGCATTTGCTTGTAGTGTTTAGTGAAAGTATGTTGGAATCCTGGGTAGGTTCTTGGCGACAAGAATTCACCTTAAATCAAATTGTTTCCTTGTGCAAAATGTTTTTAGTAAAGAGGATATGTTGGCGCCAAAATTTATTGACCAACTTTAGTAGTAGAAGAGGATCCAAAGCTGCTTCCTCTAGGCAAGATTTTGGCCATGAGTCCATGGAAAGGTCATATCTGCAAGGAGATTAGATCTATGGCAGAAGCGTTGCTAAAACTATTTTGTTTGGAAACACAAACAATTAATAATGACTATGAGAAAGGAAAATCTGTTTGTCAACCTAAGAATTCCATGGTCATATCTTAGCCTGGGCTTGTGGTGATTTTCATGTTGCCATTTATTGGGTCTTAAGTAGTCCCATCACAAATCAGTATCTTCTGCATCTTCAAGTGTCAGGCCAAACCCTTTCAAATAATGAGTTCCTTTATTGATAAGACAATAAAAGAGTTGTTGCATTTGGTTTGGATTATGCTCTCAAATTTGTAGCACTCTAGAATAGAGACTAGGGCATCTTAGTGATTCATTGGAGAGTGGGTAGCTTGCCTTGCATTTGAAAAATCCATGGGTAAGTCATTTAGAGGTGTTTCTAGAATGAAAAAATCCTTAAAGCTCAATGGAAGAAGCCCAACAAACCCTTCTAGAAAAGTTGATCAAAATTGGGTAGAAACTTTCTTGGAGTTCTAATAGGAATGCAAAGCCTTTGTTTGAGGAAGCAATGCACGTTATATGAGTGGTCTCGTTCTAGGAGGTGAGCTGGAGACTACTTAAACTGGTCAAGAAGATAAATGGCTGTAACCCATGTTATGCCACTCATAAGATTTCAGTGTACACCTATGTTGATCTGAAAAAATGGATCTGGGTTTTGTACTCTCTAGTATTAATTCTGGACAGTGGTTGGCTATTTCAAACACAGATCAGTTGCTGTGCAAAGTGTCTCAGTTGCTGCACAAAGTGTCTCAGTTGCTGCACAACCTATCTCAGTTGCTCTGCAATCTGTCTCAATTGCTGTGGAACTTATGTTAGTTGTTGTGCAAACTGTCTTAGTTGATGCACAATCTATGTTACTTGCTGTGCAAGCAAACTTGGTCATTGTGCAAACAAAAAAGGGAAGTTTCATTTCCTTTGAAGTGGCTGTTTGACTTCATAATGAGCATTTTATTTGTTTTCTTGTGTTGGACGGCGTCAGGACAGCAAAATATCATTATTGACTGTCCATTGGCAGCTTGTAAGGAGTGACTGTTGGCGTTCCAGATTTCTGCCTTTTCATCTTCCTCTTCCCTGTTGGTGGTCACTTCAACTTCCAGTTGTCTTGGGGACCTATATATGTTTAGGTGGTGTTATGCATCAGAGAGAGAAAAAAGAGAGACATTTGAGTCTTTTAAGTCAAGAGTTGGGAGCCTTTTATGATAATTTTGTGCTCATGTTTAGAACTGTTGTAAAGCAGAGGATTGGAAAGTTGTAGCAGAGGATTTTAATTGATCTTAGGAGAGATTTTAGAGTATTAGAGAGCTCTTGTGATAGATTACGGACTGAGGATCAATTGTATTTTCCATTGAAGTACATAAGTGAGTGTTTGCTCACATTTTGGTGGAGTTTTTACCCACAAGGGGTTTCTCCACATTAATCTGTTTGTCTTCCATTTTTTATTTTGCAAGAATTGCAGTCATTTAATGTTCTCATATTCTAATTCTCTAAAATACGGATCATATTCTTACAAACAGTGGATCTTGTTTGCTGTAGAGATCCCCACTCAACTTGTAGCACTAGTAATGGTGATAGAATTCTGTCAATCCAAGAAGGAAGACATACTATAGAATTGTTGTTTTCCTCTGTCTTTACCACCACAGAGACCTTGATAGCTCTTCTGAAAGCAGTCTCAGAGACCTCTTCTAGGAGAAGTGGTGAAGAAGAAGAAAACAAGGTAGGTTAGAAGCCTAAAGAGATGCAGAGGAGGCTGTACATACACTTCAATAGCTCCCTAAAATCCTTGAAGTTGAGGAGAAACATGACTGAATTTTTTAATGGAGAGATGGAGATCCCTGGTCTCAAGAATTCTTGTTGTGTAATGTTGTTGCAAAGGAAGAACCTATCCTGAGTTAATAGCAAGAGAATTTTGACCCTTACATTTAAATCTTTAACAAGGTAAGTAAGGAGCCTAAAGAGATGCATAGGAGGCTGTACATACACTCCTGTAGCTCTTTGAAGGATATGAAGTTGAAGAGAAAGAGGACTCAACTTTTCGTGGAGAGATGGAGATCCCTAGTCTGAAGAACTATTGTTGCATAATGTAGTTGCAAAGAAAGAACCTGTCTTGAGGTCGTAGCATGAGTAGTTTGAACTCTACTCCATAAAATTCTTTATGGTTGTACTCTGAAAATGTATGCCTGAATTCCAGAACAATTCAGAGCCCATTATATATTCAGATTTCCTAAAATAAATGTGTGGAAACTGTTGGATCCTCACTCAAGCAAGTTTTATGGAATCACTCCAAAGGGTGGAAGTGTGACTGAAGAAACAAGAAACACTTTACCTTGTGGAAATTTGTAACTCTACTCAAGAAGCCCAAGAATCAAAATCTTGATCAAAGAGGCATATATGAAATCCATGGACATTTTCATGTTCTTGATGTTGGAGTCGGATATTTTGTATGAAAAATAGTCTCCAGCAAGTGCACACGGATTACAAAGAAAATTGAAGAGAAATTTTTGGCTAACAAGTAACACAATAACTGATTACTTCATGGAAACAACCAAAGTTGGATGTGGATATGAAGACATTTGTAAGAAAGAAATGTAGGAGCAGTGGATGCCATGTGTGGGGAAATTCTCACTTTGATAACCATTTTATTTTGGGTCTATCAAATGGTTTTTGTCAAAATGAAACTTGTTGCTTTGGATCAAATCATCTACAAAATCATCTCCACCTAGAAGGGGGTGTCAGAGATGAGAAGTCTAGTTGGGATGAAAGTCTACATGAAGGTTAGATTCGGTTGGGTCCATTTTTGGTGGATTGAAAAGATTGAAGAGAAATTTTTGATCTGGGGAAAGTTCAATAGGTTGTCAAGAAGAATATCCCTTGAAGCATCCTTATTCGCAGAAAGTGAACAACTTTATAATGTAAACAAAAGTCAAATGACAATGAAGGAATATGAAAACAAATTTATAACTTGCTTCAATAGCTACCACACATTGAGAAAGAATGGTTGAAGGTTAATTGATTCCTCGGTGGCTTTAACTGTATATATATAGGCTAGATCATAATCTTAGAACCAAGATGCAGTATTGGGCGATATAACATGCATTAAACATTTTGAAGATTAACTTTGAGGCTGGCAAGATCTTTGAAAGAGATGGAAGACAAGCTTCAAGAAAGAGAAGTGTGAAAAAAAAGATGCATCTCTACATGCCTTTGGAAAAATCAAATTGTGAACCTGATGGATCTTATAAAAATTTTCATGGTTCTGGTATTTGGCCCAAAATTTTGTGTCATCTTGCTAGAAAATATATGACCTAGGGTTTTTGCAAAATAAAAATGCTTTGAGTAATACCCCTTAAACCCTAAACCCTTGCATCGAGCATATTGAAAATCACTTCTGATATATTTTTATGTTGACTGCCTGTCGCCCGTTGCTCGGTTCTTTAGTTGCCGCTTTATGCCCTAGAGTACATTTTTTGTCGGCCCCTTGTGCAGTTACCGCCTCTAGCCGGTGCCAAATATTTTTCAAAGTGTCAAAATGTTTCACATATTTACCCTTTAGCGGTCCCATGGCCCCCTTCTTCCCTAGTAGACGAAGGTTGTTTTTAAGGATGTATGCCGAAGGTCGGGTCCCGCTAACCCCTTTTTGACAGGTGGCATTTATTGATGCTCTTTTGCCAGTCCGTCAGTATTAAAATGTTGACAAGGAAATTGCCCGCGCAATTGCGGAAAGGGCGCTAGCTGGCATAAGGTTGTTCATCAGTTACAACACAAAGTGGTGGGTCCGGGCGCTACGTGGAAACTTCTCTATGGCTTCCGTCATTCCACCGAGCTTCACCAAAGGGTCCCACTAAATGACCGTGAAAAAGCCGAAACATGACACATCGCTCCTAGAGGACGAAACTGTGCTTGGGTGGATGAAGGGGTGACGTGGTTGAATCTTAGGGGCTGATGATGCTTTTTGAGTATTGTTCCATTGCATGCGGTCAATCTAACGGTTCTCCGCCATTCCGTAGAGATCAAATCTCCTTCCCGATCTTTTGAGTGCGGAACCGCGGATGATGTCCTAACTGTACTGTTTGAAAGGTCTTCTCGAGATCGTGGTTATGGAAGCCATCCAAGTGGTTGAATATTATTGGTTGATGCTCAACAATAGTCTCTTTCCACATAATGGACTAAATCAATGCCATTGATTTGAGCCAGCTAAGGATCTGATCGACGGCCCAAATTCAAAAAGACTGATGAAGAGATGTGTTGGTGCGTGATCTAAGAAACACCATTGCGGAATTAATTTTTCAGGCGTGTGCAGGGTCTCCATTGCCGCCACTACGGAGGAATTAACTAACTGCAAGATTGGCTTATGCAGGATCGACCCTTGGAAATCTGTGCTTCTGCCAGAAATGACCTTTCATTTGCTTTGTGATGAGTTATGGTAGGATGACTAGACTGAGATGATGAATTCGAGACAACTGATCTGGCATCTTCAATGCAAGAAGTGATGTTTTAAGTAATGCAAAATGATGAAATTCTATCTATTTGTTTGTTTTGGTAATCTTCAGGAGATTTCCATTTATGGCTGAGATACATTGAAATGACTGGAATTAATTAACCATGGATATAACAGATGTGTGCGAGATTTTCCAAAGTTTCTATAAATAGGTGTCTCCAGGTGTTGCCTCCTACATTGTTTGATCGTGTTGACAGAATGGCTTTCTCTTGGTTCTGTATTTTCTTTTTGCTCCCCTGTTCTACTGGATTCTCTTTTCTATTCTCATGGTTAGCAATCTGTCCTTACAAAATTAAAGGATTGGAGAGTTTTCATTTCTAGAATGGGGGGAATTGGAAAGAAACATATGCAGTAGCAGCATCCATTGAGCTCTTGTGAGATTTTTTCTTTCTTGCCTTTTCATTTGGATGTGGGCCCTAAGTTTTAATCTCCATGTTACAGTAGTTTCTACTTCCTGTGATTTGGTAGATTAGTTTCTTAGGCAGAGAGGTGTCATAGCCCTCTCTACCCTTCCCTTACATCTACTTTTCCTAACAGAGCGTTAACTCTAGATGTAAGAAGGTTGCCACTCTAGATGAAGCATGTGGAGGTAGAAAGCTCTTTTGTTGCTGTTGCTACTGCGCCCTCGGCTGGATAAATGGCGTAGCCATGTTTAGTCTGATGTGATTTCGTCTGGTTTTTGTTTGGTTGAGCTGGTTGGTAACCTTTCAATCAGATAGGAGAAATCACATCCTTGCAAAGGACACTGGACATAAGGCGAAGAACTCCAGTTAATGGGGTTTTCTTCTGATATTGTTCTTTGCAAGTATTCTCACTCTTGGTGGATAAGCAGGGCAGTGAATGCTCTTATTGAATAATTAAATGGCACATGATGGGTATGTGAGCTCTAATGGCATCTGACAATGTGTCACCCATCAGCGTCACAACCTGTTTCCCCCGCCAAAATGAGAGGACATACAAGTTGAAAGCGGTTACCTCAGCATGTGTGGGTATTTTTGTTACGGAGGCATCTCTTTGCAGTTAAGAGACGGTTACACCTACATCTTGTTACAGACTTCATCTTCGGTTAATTAAAGTATAATATCTTTTGTCTTTAAGCCTATAGCTTGTTTGCTCCCTTATTCTATAAAAGGGAATTCTGGGCTTATTGATAATCATTGGTTCGAGGTCATATTTCCAGTTTCAGTCTGAAATATGGGATCAATCTGATTCTGGAGGAGTTGTATATATTTAGCTTTTGAAATTAGGATTAGTGGTCCAGTTTCATGTTTCATGTTGAGTTCAATCTTTTGATACATTTGCAAAGCTATTTGTAGTTCAATATAAGTCTATTTTACAGATTACTGTTAAGTTTCAAAGTATACTGTTTCCTACTCATGTATACATTGTTACATTTATGAATACAATCTGATTAATGATCAATTTATTCATAATCATAGTCTTCCCTATGTTTGTATATTTTCTTATGGCATTTACTTAAGTAGTAAAATAATTGCTATAAGAGGATATAGAATGTAATATTGGTTTACAAGGTGTTGGTTAACAGATTTGTCACCAAACTCTATATACTCACGCCCGAACAAGTGACAAATGTAATCAACAGTTGAGTTCGATATATTGGTATTTTACACCGGCTCTCTGCTTATTTAACAAGGCGCAGCTACCTTCTACAGATATTCTGAGGAATATAAACTTGAGGTTGCTTTTAACCAGAAAGCAAGATAAAGGCAGAGCTTTTAACTAGAAAGCTATAAAGGTGAATCTATAATTCTAACAAGACAAGAAGTTCACAGACTCCCGATCACAACAGAGTATTTAAAATGCTGTACATACACATGAAATCACCACCTTGAAATAAAATACCAACAGATAAATTATTCGAAGCAGTGAGCGGAAATCAATAACATCCAACAACCATAATATATGAACACCATTAACATCAGTAGAACAATATTCAACATAGGAAGAACATAAATTCAAATAATCACAGCACAAGGTCCATGGTCACTCGAAACTCCACTGTATTAACTATATTTCATATATCATAGAAGCTAGAAACAAAATTTTAGTTATCACCCTTCTAGAAAAACCAATTTTTTTCCAAAAAGAAGAGTCCATAGTTTGACTAGCCATTCAGAATATATAGCTGAGCCAAACCATAACTATCTAGAAAAACCATAACGGCTTCTTGAAATAGCCGATTAAAAGATGTTCAAATAGTAATAAGAAAGGGGGGCCCTCCAGAGCCAATAGTTTAGAGCAAATAAAAGATAACATGCAAATATAAAATACTAAATTAATTCAAGATCTGCAAGTCCGTGTCGCCATCGTCCACCTCGTCCATTTCTTCATCTTCCCTTGACCGCTCATCTTCCTTAGTGACCCTTTGCGCCACTTGAGGTACTTGTGCTCGCAATATGGCTTTATATGCTCTGTATTTGTTAATAACTGGTGTTAATACCATGCCAGGTGGAGATCCAGTCATGCTGATTCGATGTTTCTTTTTCATGATAGCTCTGTCAAAGTTAGTCACCCTTCGATGTATGGCCTCGATGCCATTTTTGCAAGTGCTAATATAAGCTGCCATCTTAGAAAGTCTGCTTAATGACTCACCTGTTATTGTACTGTAATTTACTATATCCCCTATCACCACCTTCTTGAAATTCTGCTTGATTATCTTGACATCCAACAACTTCTCATCATCAGACCCGTTGGCCTCTACATCCAAAGCAACAAAGTCCCTCTTGATTCTCATCATTTCTTTGTAATAAATTGCCACTGCTTTTCCTATTTCTTTTTCAGTTGCTGCAACCACGCAAATCTTCCATTCCAATGCATCAGCCCACACATCAGTATCTAATTCTTTGGGGTTAGCTATGACTTCTTCAGCCATTAGGATGCTAGGGTCCATGTTAGCAATTTCCCCTACTTCCTTAGACAATAAGTTCAAAGTGTGGTGATCGCTTCGGACCTTCTCAAATTCTACTATCAAAACTTCTCTCTTAGCATGAATAGAATCAAACAATTTCACTACTTCAATAAAAATGAGAGCATCAAATATGATCTTTTCAGTCCATTGCTCCATAGCTTGCCTCAGAGACAAAAGAAGTTCTAATTTGTTGAAGCAGATTTGGGTCAAGAGTGGGAGTTTTGACAGTGGAGGAAGTTCCAATGGAAGGAGTAATTATCTCAGTAATTGAGTTGGTGAAGGACAGAGAACTTGTATGTGCTAGCAACTTTGAATTTTCATCCTGCAAATCTTTCACTCTTTTAGAAATGTTGCCCATTGAATAGTGCATGTAATACAAATCACCATCAGTGGTTGATGGTCCCAGATCCACTCGGCTTACTTTGAAATCAGCCTTAGTTATTTCATCTTCATTTCTCTCGACTAGTGGGTCTGCAATCTCCAAAAATTGATTTCCCGAGGCAGCATCAATTACCATCCTGGACATTCTTTTTGCACGTTTTGGTTTTGGAACCATCTGCAACAAACTGGCAACAATATCGATGCCATCATCGGGTGGAACAGTTTATCTCTACTTCTTTTGAACTACCTTCTTTAACCAGTTTGGAGATGAGATTGGTGTATTGGCAGCATCGGTAGTCGTCACTAATGGTGCAGGATGAGGGTTTTGCCTAGGCATCTCTTTTTGTTGTGGGGAATTAGGTGGACTGAGCAATGGATGCAATAAATTATCTCCCAATTGTGAGAAGATAAAAGAATCAGAATCACTTGCCTGATTGTTTGATGAGGGCACATGATCAACCTTAGATGATAAGGCTGCCAATCTGGTATTCCTTTTTGTGACTTGAATATCTTGTTCACAGGCAGTCTTCAATTTGCCAAGTTCCTCAGGAGGACCCTCGCCATCGCCATTTGGTTGCGAACAAATTCTTTGCAGAGCTGGATCTGAACTAGATGCTCTTCTGTGTGAGGTGATAGTTTGGGACCTGGCTTGATTTTGAGAGGCTGAATCCTTAGGTGCCAATGAACCAGCGCATTCTCTAAACTTTGCTTGCAGCCACCTTTCAGTTCTCAAAACATGAAATGACAGTAACATAACATCTGTAACTTCTTTCACTAACCATTCTATTGGGGGCAGGGGTTCCCTAGACACTTTATTATATTCTTCACTCAGAAGATCAGAAAAATCATCAATCATATCTGGGACCTGAATATTCAGCTTGAAAGCATGGACCTAATCAACAGTCAACCTCATCCATTTCCTTTTCTGAACTTCTCTCTCGTCAACGCAGTCCTCCCAAAAATCTTCAAGCTAAGGGATGTGTAAATAGGAACCCCCTTCGTGCATATGTTCTTTTATAAAATTCTTACTGTCAAACGATGCACGAGGAGACAAACTATGATGACTAAACTCAGACAACAATTTGTCTACATTTCGAGCACCTTCATTATTTTTACAAGAATAGAAGGACAGAGACACGGGAAATGAATACCCTTTCTTTTTCATCGCCTGATATTTGACATTAACCACAGCCATTTGGCAGCAAACTTCCAGTAATACCAAATAGTTAGAGGCGTACTGAGGCAATTTTAATGGGGCATCTTCATAACCCCCGATCCTCAAATAAGAGAAGCGGTCAAACTGAACATAGACACTCCTGAATCTTATGACCAATGAAAAGGCTTCTACAAAAAATCTCCTCTATTGAGCCATCAATTCTTTTGGCTAACAACATAGAAAACGCATCATTCACACAACGGAAATCTTTCATACCTTCATTCCTTTGCAACTGAGGGAAAATTTGATACACAGGCGTGCTCGCCGAAGAACTCCTTCGGGTCCTCAAACCAGGCCAAGTAGCCTCTCTTCGAGCCAAGATGTAAACCAGCTGAGAACACATATGGAAGTTTGAGCTTCGTGTAAAATTCATCAACTGCTCATGTAGACAACCACTGATGATTTTTGGCCAATCAATTTGGTGATCCCCACAAATTAACAGGATGAACCTGCACATCCAGAACCCAAAAACATCTGACTCAGGACTGCCAATTACTCTGTTCAGCAGGGTTATAATATCTGATATTTCCTCCTTGAAATGGCTTCTCTTCAAATTGGCGGGCAGCCGAGACTTCCCGGTCTTTTCTTTTTCCAACCAGCGTTTGGCAACACATGTATGACACCAGTCTTTCTTTTCATTGTAGAAGTTCCAGGCCGAAGACACAGAAACATCGTCATCACCTTCATATTCTTCTAAGTCTAGAGCCAAAGCAACAGACTCAGAATTGATTTTAGCCACCACAGTACCATTAGGAGTTTTTATCTCTTGACAATCTGGAAAATAACCATTTGCACAGACAACCATTAACTCAGGACAAGGCAGGGCAAGTGGAAAGCTGCCAGCTTTATGCAGACCGCTACTGACAATTTTCCTTGCTAAAGGAGTTCTTTTCTTAGATTGTATTCTTCCCCAAAAATCATCTAAATGAACATGGCCCAAATTCGTATCCTTCACTCTAGCCAGACCATTCTCTATAACAAAGGCTACAGGAGCTCCTTGGAACTTAAATTTCATTTTTGTATGCTCCAAAAACTAGTAAACGAGAGACTCGGAGATATGTGCGGATAGCAGAGAATGAGGCAAAACACTCACAGAGAATTCCTTATGCAGATTCATGGGAAATGGAAATGTCTAACTCCTTCAAGAAGATATGAAGCCTTTATAGAGAAGGAAAAGTTACCATCTTTACTAATCTGGAAGAGTATAACTGAGCTGAAATTCCGTACGTAGTGAGCTAGTTGTTTGTTCCTCTGCAACACACTCTTCGGCTTATAATACCACCTTACGCAACTTTTAATCCAAGTCACTTCTCATAAACTCCTGCGAGAAAGACATTAAATATTGGCGGCGAGCTTACCATTAAAAATCATAAATGTGTGCTTCGACTTTCCCTCCGATAAATGTGCCACTATGTCTGCACGTACCTCAAATTGAATGCATGATGACAAGTGTCATTCCTTTGTACAACGTGCCAGCACAGCCAATGCTTCTCAGGAAAGTGTGCCACGCGAAGTCAGCGAGTCGGGCAGAACATGAACTTGTGAATAAGGAGTCGAAGATTCAAAACTTCAAAGAATCTTCGATCCCCCGACTACAAGGGAAAGATGTTTTTTGGAGACTTAACAAAGACTCGGAGTACTGGAAATTCAAAGCAAGTCGACCAGTCGGGTGGTTCACGAACTTGTGAACCTGCCGACTGGCTTCAAGGATACAAAGGATTGCCGACTTGCGAAAATGACTAAGTAAAACTGAGTCGAGGGAAGAGATAAATGAATAAGGCCTATGAAAACCACAAGGGAAAAACAAAGACAAAACTTGGGGCAACAACTGGCTCTAATTGGGGACAAGGACTCGGGAGGACGCAGAGAATCCAGACAAACATGGCAAACAAGCCTTATTCCAAGGGCGATAGAGTCACCAAACATGGAACAACACACAAAAAAACGGGAAGAAGAGGAAAGAAACTATGGTACAGGACCGGACTCAGAAACCCTACCAATTGCATAATTTCAAATCCTGCCCATTATAGGCAAAAGACAATGGTGTTCCATCAGGATATGCCAATAGAAAAGCATTTTCTCCCACAACTCTGATTTTGAAGGGGCCTTTCCATAAAGAATCAAACTTCTTGTGTGCACCCTTTGGTTCTCTTCTCCGATCCCATCAGTGTACAGAATCTCCCACAACAAAAGTCCTTTGCTTAGCCTTTTTGTCAAAAACCTTCTTTACAGTCTGTTGATGCCTAGCAATCCTATCCACAACAATTTCTCTTTGCTCCTCTAGCTGTTGTAAGTACAAGATCCTCTTTTCTAGGGCCGACTGAAATTGTTCGTCTTCAATTGCCTTTTGCAGATTTAATGCAGATAGTTCCAAGGGAATAGGAATTGCGCTGTCAATGCCATAAACAAGCTGGAAAGGGGACATACCAATCGCCCTTTTATATGTTATCCTATCAGCCCAAAGAGCATCATATAAATGTTTATGCCATCCTTTCTGATTTTCTTGATTTTTGTTGCTAGACTCCGCCTGGCCATTACCTTGTGGGTAATAATCTGATGAATGGGATAAGCTGATACCAAAATCATAACAGAAGAGAGTAATTTCTGTAGAGGAAAAGCTTGAAGCATTATCAGTCACTAGTTTCTTGGGTACACCCAATCTGACTATAATGCTTTCCTTGAGAAAAGCACAAACCACCTCAGAGGTAGTACTCTTTACTGGTATAGCTTCTACCCATTTAGTAAAATAATCCGCTGCAGTCAAGATATGAGTATGTCCAACACTTGAGTTAGGATTGATTGGTCCAATGAAGTCTAAACCCCATTGCTGAAAAGGTTCATCTATGACAATTGGCCTCAAAGGCAAGGCGGCTAGCTGTGGTCTACCTGTAAATCTTGAACACTTTTCACACTTCGATACCCATTCATAAGCATCTTTAAACATCCTAGGCCAATAGAAACATCGTCTCAATATCTTGAAAGCTGTTACCGACGCAGAATAGTGTCCTCCACAAGCTTCATTATGGAAAGCTTCTAGTAGCTTCCTTTGTTGATCCTTGTCTACACACCTTAGGAAAGTTCCATCAATTCCTCTTTTTTACAAATTACCTTCCCAAATAACATACTTATGAGCTTTGAGTTTCAGATTTCTCCTCACCTTTGTCGAAAGGTGGGACGGACAGTCACCATAAGTTAAGAAGTAAGAAACATCAGAGAACCACTCATCAGTGTTGCTAGTGAAAAGAACCAAGGGTACTTCTTCTTTACTTTCCTCCTTACTTTCAGCAATCATTTTACACAATCCTTTACCCCGGACCAGATTAGTAGGTTTGATCTCAACATCATATTCTTGCACTTTAGCAATCCAAGCTCCCCTATTGTTACACCCAATCTCTTGCTGAGTTAGTATACTTTTTACCGCAGATTCTGGAACATATACCACAGTATGCGAATGTAGGATATAAAACCTGAAACTCTTTAGTGCCTTCACCATTGCATATGCATGTTTCTCCAGAGCAGAGTATTTAAGCTCATAGTTCTTCAATGACACACTCATGAAAGCAATGGGAGCTTCAATTCCTTGTTCATTCTTTTGTAATAAGATAGCTGATAAAGTATGTTTAGAGGCATAACAATAGATAATAAAATCTTTTTGGAAATCAGGGTGCACGAGTGTGGGTGGGTTAGCAATGGCCCCTTTTATGTCTTCGAAAGCCTTCTTCCCTTCAATATTCCATCTAAAAACATGATTATTCTTCATCATTTCTACAATGTGCCTAGTCAGCTCGGCAAAATCAGGAACAAATCTTCTCAGAAAATTTACCTGACCGAAAAAGGACCTCGTGTTATTCTTAGTTGCAGGTAGGCTTAGCTGCTGAATAGCCTTGACTCTTTCTGGATCAATTTTTATCCCATCCCTTGAAACAATATGACCCAATAACTTTCCTTCAGTGATTGCAAAGATTGACTTTTTAGGATTTAGGGAGATACCATTCTCTCTGCACTGTTGTAAAACCTGTAGACATCAAAAAATGTCCATGTGGGGGCACCTTGTCTCATCCAAACTATCTATCCCATTATATCATTTTCCATCCTATCATGTCCTATACTATCTTATCCTACCATCCTTATCCATTACACCCGCCTACATACATCCCTTGCACCTAGACTTGGTTCCCCTTGTCATTGGTATCTAGCATACAGGCTACCCAAATTGTAAATCCATTGACATTCAGAAATATTTCAAAAAAAAAAAAACCCAAAAAAATTAAAACATTTTAAAAACCCAAAAAATTCAAATATTCCCAAAAAAACAAAAACATCAAAAACACAAAAACACAAAAACATCGAAATATCCCAAAAACACAAAAAATTCAAAATATCCCAAAAACACAAAAAACATCAAAATATCCCAAAAACACAAAAAAACCAAAATATTCCCAGAGATACAAAAAAATCAAATATCCAACAAGAAAATCCAAGCAATAAGATCAATCATTAATCCAAATCAAAATCCAATCATCAATCTAATCATCAAATCAAATCAAATCACATCATCAACTCAATCAAATCAAACAATCCATCACATCAAATTCCATCAAATCATCAAATCAAGCCAATCTATCAATCAATCAAATCCAATCAATCCAATCCATATCATCAAACATCCAATCCATCATCCAATCAATCCCAATCAATCAATCACTCGATCAATCCATCCACTTTCATCATCACCATCAATAAAACACAAATCAAAACTACATTTCACCTTATCGTTAAGTGCCTTGATCCCATGGATACAAGGTATGTAGGCAATCTGGGATACGAAGGAAATACCTAGATTCAGGCATAGGCGATAGACCCCTTCTTCCATATTTCATCCTTCATCCAATCATTATATCCTTACATCATCATCTTCATCCATCTCACATTTCTTCTATCATTTATCTTCCACATCACCAATAAACAACTAAAATCCAATCAATCCATCAAACTCAAATTCATCTATCTTTCATCAATTCTTCAATCATTCAAATCAATCATCATCTCATTCAAACTAATTCTTCTTCAATCACTTCATCTAATCATCCTTCAAAATCCATCAATCCACTCCAAGCAGTGATCCAAATGCAAGTCATCATTTATCCATACCAATCAAGTCAATCAATCTTGCCAAGTTATCCAATTGCAATCCTTGGTTTTGATACTTATCTTGTTGTAAACCCAATCAATCAATCAATCAATTATCATCATCATCAATGGGATATATCGTTCTCACATCTTTGTGTTGATCTAGGGATATATCGTTCCCTGCCATGACAACACTATCAAATCATCATCAATCAAACAATTAATCATCGGTTTACAGCTTGATAGGGGCAATACCTTGTTTGTTTTTGTAGCATTTGTGCATGCTTGCTTGCTTGCTTGTGTGTGTGTTATCAATTTATCTTGCATTTGTTTCAAATCCGAATCAACCCAGCTAATATTCATATCTTGTATCTAGACAAGGTTGTATTACGCTAGGGCACAAGACACATCGTTACCTTGGTCCTTATACCTTGGTGCATAACATCTCATGCTATATCAAACATCATGGTTGCTCATTTTCATTGTAGCATAACGCATCCTTCCCTTTCTTCTATCCATTTCCTTACCTTTCTTCCTTGACCAATTCCTTTCATTTTGAGAGCATACCCGTGTTTGGCCAACCCGCCTATCCTCTCGAGGGGGCATCATCATCCTATCCTTTTCCTCTATCCATACCTTAGTGTCATGTCCCCATGTTAAGGCATTGTTTAAATTAAAGATTTAAACATCATGATAAGATAGGAAAAGTCGCTTTGATGATGATTGTATACATAATCATATTATTTTATTAAATAAATAGCATTATTATTATTATCATCATCATCAATATAAATATAATATGTTATTATTATATAATAATATAATAATCAATATAATTATGAATATAATATTAATGAAGATATTATATAATATAAATATTATATAATATTATTATTATTATTATTATATAATAATAATAATATAAATCATAGTTATCAATATAAATATTATAATGCTAATATAGACATGAATATAATTACAAATATAAAAGTAACTTTATTAAGACAAAGAAAAGTTACGTATAAAAGTTATAAAAGTAACTTTATTAGAACAAGAGATCCATGTAATAATAATGATAGGGAATGATTAAAGAAAATTACGTATTATATTAAGGAGCATATGCCATACGATTAAAAAAGGGCCTCAAGTAAATGAGTGCTTCATAGGGAAGATTTTAATATCTTTTAAGGCCTGAAAAGGCTTTCCCTAAATCTACGTAGCAATTGAAGATTAGCTTCAGTGATAAAAAGGGGTCGTGGGACCCATGTCTACCCAGCACCACATTAAGAGTCTTCATTGAATGTTTAAATAAATGTTTAAAGATGCGTGAGATTTGGAAATGAAGTCATTAACAATAATAATGCCCAGAAGAGATTTATAAACAAATTGATATGTAAGATAAGAAATATGCGATCAAAGGAAGAGGCACCTGTTAGTAAAGTTAAGTCAGCACTCATGAAATGACACCTCTTGAAAGATGGTGATCAGTGGTAAGGAGGTAACTCTCCAATAAATATAAATACTTAATCGATGAGTAAGGAAAGATAATAAAATGGGGGGCAATCTCCATAAAATCACGCAATCCCATCTGAACATATCCAACAAAACATCACATATCTCAAGCATAGATCAGCAAGAAAAATAATCTGTGGTGATTATTCAGAAATTATCGAATCATTTAAGTATCAACTCAGCAATTAGTGTTGAAGGGTAATGGAATGATCAAAATAAGAGAACAATTTTCAATACTCAGCAATAAATATACCAATCAGCATTAAGGCTGAGCATTCAGCAATACAATCAATAGGAGAATCCATCGATCAGTCTATATAAAAATTGGAGGATACATCATCACAACAGCAGGGATATATACTCTGAAATTGAAATATAGTATGTGAAGTCAAGTGATCTTTTGGGAATATATGATCCAGAGCAGCGATCTGTCACAGATATATCAGTATTGAGGACTGCAATCAGAAGGACTGCTACAGTAGACTTGGTATCTATATTTACATTGTAATTAGGCACTACAGTGGTATGTTATCAATACACATTCATCTTGGTTTTCCCAGCATAATGATATGTCATGAACTTTCCAAATAGATGCACTTGAAGAATGATTATGACAGTGAATTCTGAATGGTTCCAATCAATCCAATTGTTATCAAGTTTGAATGCTATAGTGATCGTTATCAATGCTTAGCATATATGTTCTCTATAATTCATGTAATTGATGACAAGACAGAATGGTGTCATATAAGAAATCACAATTCAGTCCTAGGGTTGGAATTGAAATTGCAAGATCCAGAAATTTGTAAGCAAAACTTAGAACGGGACATTAAAAGTGGTATCAGAGCTATCGTCCTGCCATCTTGTGAGGTAATTGTATGCAAGTACATACAAGAGGAGAATGAAATAAGTGCAAGCAAAAGAAGGAAAGAAAATTGATTCAAGGACCAAGCACCCAAAAGAAAAATATCGAGGGAAGCATAATAGCAAATAAGAAAGAGGATACTCATATGGGAGTATATTATGTTACCTATATTTGTAAGTAAATAATGATGTGATTTTGATTACACTATTCTACATATACCTTCGCTATGATGGAGAAGAAGAAACAAAGGAAACAGTGCGAGGACCCTCTTCTAGGTACACCACCCGGGGGGGGGGGACATAATGAGCCCACATGGGCCAGAGGGGTTTTGCCTTCAGTATGAAGGGTATTGCCTCTGGGCTTAGGGAGTGGCTACCAGGACACCTTAGTAATCTCACTCTGCTAGCATAGAATATGTAGAGAAGGCAATCATGAGAATAACGGACTTCATATGAATGGCATGCACCACATGAGTCCGATGCGATCTATCATGAATGGCATGCGCCACGTTAGATCGAAGGTACCTTATATGAATGGCATGCGCCACATAAGGTAAGAACAAATGGCAGACTTCATAGGAATGGCATGCGCCACATGAGTCCGAGGCGATCTATCATGAAGGGCATGCGCCATGTTAGATCGAAGGTACCTTATATGAATGGCATGTGCCACATAAGGTAAGAACAAATAGCGAACTTCATATGAATGGCATGTGCCACATAAGGTAAGAACAAATGGTGGACTTCATATGAATGGCATGCGCCACATGAGTCGGAAGCGATCTATCATGAATGGCATGCGCCACGTTAGATTGAAGGTACCTTATATGAATGTAATGCGCCACATAAGGTAAGAATAAATAGCGAACTTCATATGAATGGCATGCGCCACATGAGTTCGAGGCGATCTATTATGAATGGCATGTGCCACATTAGATCGAAAGGACCTTATATGAATGGCATGCGCCACATAAGGACTATGACACTCCATATGAATGGCATGCGCCACATGGAGAGTAGGGAGGGATGGTTTATCCACCCTGAGACCTAGGAAAAATCAATATATCCTTCAAAGAGACATTAGGGAAGTATAGAACATAAAAAGTCAATTTCATTAATCACAAAAACACAAGAATCAAATTCATTTCTATATTAGACCAATTCTTCCAAGAGTCTCTTTGAGTTCTTCTCTTGATACTAAGGTATATTATGGGCCCATAACCCACAAACTCCCAGGATCATTCTTCATCTATGACACTTATATTTCATCAAGCACATCGCTTTTCAAATCTTCTCTAGTCAGGAACATGACTCTTCTCAATTTTGAGGTCAATAACATATGACAAGTACAAGACCAAATCTCAAGATGCATCTTGGAATCTCAATACTCTCAAATCTTATTAATCTATGATACTTGCATCCCATCGTTATTATTCAAAACATCAAACAAATGCTCTTTTGATCACAAATTCTCTTTCATGGGATCACAATCAATTTCTTTTCACTAAAGCAATATTCATTCTAGATCAAATCCACGATTTCGTCTCAACGCATCGGAAAGTAGACATTAAAAGGTGCAAGGTAATGGAAGAATTCGTGTGATTGCTTGAGGACAGGCAATCTCAAGAGGGGAGGCCTGTCATGTCCCCATGTTAAGGCATTGTTTAAATTAAAGATTTAAACATCATGATAAGATAGGAAAAGTCGCTTTGATGATGATCGTATACATAATAATATTATTTTATTAAATAAATAGCATTATTATTATTATTATCATCATCAATATAAATATAATATGTTATTATTATATAATAATATAATAATCAATATAATTATTGATATAATATTAATGAAGACATTATATAATATAAATAATATGTTAATCATTATTATTATTATTATATAATAATATAAATCATAGTTATCAATATAAATATTATAATGCTAATACAGAAATGAATATAATTACAAATATAAAAGTAACTTTATTAAGACAAAGAAAAGTTACGTATAAAAGTTATAAAAGTAACTTTATTAGAACAAGAGATCCATGTAATAATAATGATAGGGAATGATCAAAGAAAATTACGTATTATATTAAGGAGCATATGCCATACGATTAAAAAAGGGCCTCAAGTAAATGAGTGCTTCATAGGGAAGATTTAAATATCTTTTAAGGCCTTAAAAGGCTTTCCCTAAATCTACGTAGCAATTGAAGATTAGCTTCAGTGATGAAAAGGGGTCGTGGGACACTTGTCTACCCAGCACCACATTAAGAGTCTTCATTGAATGTTTAAATAAATGTTTAAAGATGCGTGAGATTTGGAAATGAAGTCATTAACAATAATAATGCCCAGAAGAGATTTATAAACAAATTGATATGTAAGATAAGAAATATGCGATCAAAGGAAGAGGCACCTGTTAGTAAAGTTAAGTCAGCACTCATGAAATGACACCTCTTGAAAGATGGTGATCAGTGGTAAGGAGGTAACTCTCCAATAAATATAAATACTTAATCGATGAGTAAGGAAAGATCATAAAATGGGGGGCAATCTCCATAAAATCACGCAATCCCATCTGAACATGTCCAGCAAAACATCACATATCTCAAGCATAGATCAGCAAGAAAAACAATCTGTGGTGATTATTCAGAAATTATCGAATCATTTAAGTATCAACTCAGCAATTAGTGTTGAAGGGTAATGGAATGATCAAAATAAGAGAACAATTTTCAATACTCAGCAATAAATATACCAATCAGCATTAAGGCTGAGCATTCAGCAATACAATCAATAGGGGAATCCATCGATCAGTCTATATAAAAATTGGAGGATACATCATCACAACAACAGGGATATATACTCTGAAATTGAAATATAGTATGTGAAGTCGAGTGATCTTCTAGGAATATATGATCCAGAGCAGCGATCTGTCACAGATATATCAGTATTGAGGACTGCAATCAGGAGGACTGCTACAGTAGACTTGGTATCTATATTTACATTGTAATTAGGCACTACAGTGGTATGTTATCAATACACATTCATCTTGGTTTTCCCAGCATAATGATATGTCATGAACTTTCCAAATAGATGCACTTGAAGAATGATTATGACAATGAATTCTGAATAGTTCCAATCAATCCAATTGTTATCAAGTTTGAATGCTATAGTGATCGTTATCAATGCTTAGCATATATGTTCTCTATAATTCATGTAATTGATGACAAGACAGAAAGGTGTCATATAAGAAATCACAATTCAGTCCTAGGGTTGGAATTGAAATTGCAAGATTCAGAAATTTGTAAGCAAACCTTAGAATGGGACATTACACTTAGCTTCTTTGAAATGATGTTACTCAACACAAATCTTATCATCTTGCAACATCATCTCAAAGAGGGGCAAATGTAGACATAAAAAAAATGTCCATGTCTCGACACAACACATTGTTGACATGAACTTGTATATGTTCCCCTAGGTCCTAGTTCATCCTAGCTTATCTAACCTCATCCCACTTAATCCCATTTATCCCTAGGTCCTAGTTCATTTTAATCACATTGGTCCAACTTAATCACCTTCTTGATTAATTAAATAAACCCAATTTATTTAATTAATCCCACTTAATCACATTCCAATTAACTAAATAAATCCCACTTGTTTAGTTAATAATACCCCTTAACATGTCTCACATAATTCAAATTATTCCCTCACCTCTCATCACATTGCGACACATGTCACATGTCTCATCTCCCACTTAATATGCCTTCACATGTGCAAGCTAATTCAAATAAAATATTTGAATTAGATTCCTTTCATTATCCTTCGCACACTTGTCGAATGACTACGCTTTCTTGATGTGCAAGGAAACCTAATCAATCCTAGCCATCCATGTCTTTCAAACCCTAATCGATCTTGTCCATCCATTCAAACTAGGTCTTTCCTATAAACCTATCCTCCTCTAAGCCATTTAGAGAGATGCAATATAATTTCATACTGTTATGCTGCCAAAATCTTGAGCAACCAACATTCAATCTTATCCATCAATCTCTCCCTTGTATCCATTTCCATCTTCATCTTGCATCTTTTGCATCCATCATCTTGCAGGTATCAATCAAGCCGTCATCTTGCGCATATCATTTGAGGTGTATTGAAGGTTTGGGTTTGGTAACGTATGCATTTGTTTCATCATTTCAGCTAATCCAAATTTTTAGTATACAAAACCACTTCTAAGTCATGCAAATGATTAGATCTTTTCTTGGAGAAAACTGTTAGGTCATCGAGATACACTACAATGATTTTATTTTTCAAATCGCCGAAAGTCAAATCCATTGCCCTCTAAAATGTGGCCCCAGCATTTATAAGACCAAAAGGCATCCTGTTATATGCAAATACACCAATGGGTGTAGTGAAAGCTGTCTTATGTTGATCTTCTCGGGCCACTTCAATTTGGTTATATCTTGAAAACCCATCAAGCATGGATATCATCTCCAAACTAGACACAGTTTGCAAAATATGATCCATAACTGGCAAGGGATAATTATCCTTTAGGGAGGCTTGATTCAAATTTCTGAAATCCACACAAATCCGAATCTCCCCATTTTCTTCCTCACAGGCACAATATTTGCCACCTAGGTAGAGTGGTGAATAGGGTAGATAATTTTTGCTTTTAACATTTTGTCAATTTCATTAAAAATGGCTTTAGCTATTTTTGGGTTACAAGTCCTCTGTTTTTGCCTAAAAGGTATGGTGCCAGGCTTCAAAGGAATATGATGCTGCATTTCTCCATTCCTGAACTTCTTAAGATCAGCATAACACCAAGCAAAGACGTCTTTGTATCTAGTAAGTAGAGAAATCAAACGTTCTTTTTCTTCTTTAGAACATCTACCAATATAGACAATCTTTGGATCAGCTTTGGTACCAATATTCACTCTATCATAGTCGGCTGTAGTGGTTATTGACATTTTATTCTTCTTTTTAAGGTACTAATCATGCTGATTAAAAAGATCCTCAAGAGAGACTAGTCCTTTAGGGATCTTATTTCCTTTCAGCTGAATGACTTCTGAGCTTGAACTACCTGGGGACTTCATTTCTTCCTCTAGGACATCATTACTATCATCATCACTGCCTTCGAAAAAGATATTGGAAAAAGATTCGGCCTTCTCAAGAAATCAAATAATTTGCTGATCAGAATTGAAAACTTGCTAGTGGTTAACATTGTTAGGAACATTGGGTCTATACACCACTTCAATCCTATATGGTTTGTTTTTAAAATCTGGATGAGGCAGGAGGAGGGATGCTAAAACAGCTAAAGAGTCAGCCCTGAAATTTTGTTTTCTGGGTACTGCCTCTATGGAAAAAGCATCAAATTCTTCAATATAATCCCATACCCTATTACGGTAATGCCTCAATCTACCATTTTTGACTGTGTACAACTTTCTCACCTGTTTCACAATTAGTTCAGCATCTCCTTTAACTTTCAGCTGTTTTATGCCCTTTTCTTTGGCCAATTCAAGACCCAATAACAAGCTTCGTACTCGGCTGTGTTATTTGTATTCTCAAACTCCAGTTTGAAAGCAAAAGGGAAAGAGTAACCATCCGGTGAAATCAAGACAACCCTTGCCCCAAACCTTGCTGTGGAACAACTCCCATCAAACTCCAGAGTCCATAACTCATCGATCAAATCAGGATTAATTAGATTCATATTCTCATCTTCAGCAGATGTACACATGTAAGTGCCTGGTCCAGTTTCCACAAACAGAATGTCTGCTCTAGGATCTCCAGATTTGAGCACAGTGAACTTAGCTTTAGGTTCAGGGTTAAGGCAAACTTTCTTCCCATCAACGGGTATCAAGGCATGTGACCAATCCATTTGAATTTCTCCTCCCAGGTCTTTGCAGAAACTACGACTTAAGAGCATCCCATAACTAGCAGGTATGTTAGCCACAAGGATAGTCAATTTCAATCTTTTCTTTGGGAAGGCAGCTAAGGCAGTTTGGGCATCTTTAATCTGACCCAAGATAGGCACCAGGGAACCATCCATTGAAAAACATTTGCCATGTGACGGCGTATAAGACAAACCTAAAACTTTAGCAACTTGCGCAAGCATAACATTCTCTGAGGCCCCAGAATCAATAACACAATTACTGAGTTTAAAACCAGCAATATAAAGGGAGATATAAAAGGGCTCTGGCTTGTTAAAAAGATTTTGGGAACCAATGCCTTGGGAACTAGAGTTTGAACAATTTTGTACCTTGGCATCACTGGATTTTTGAGTATCACAATGGGAAGGGGAAGGTTCTTGTCTGACATTTAATCAGTCTATCAAGTTCAGATGGGTTAAGCCTCAAGTACTCAGCTTGGGAAATTTCAATCTTAGTATTCTTACATGATTCTACAATATCAAATGAACTTGAGACATGAGTTTTAGGAGATGAAGTAGACGGTACCTCAGTGGCTGCATTTTTGGTCGACACCTCCTCGGCTTTCTTAGCATTGTTTTGTCTTGTCAAGATATACTTAGGAGCAGGATTCGAATTGTTGGATTGTCCTGAGTATTCTGACCTCTTTGTGTTTGCTGGCCTCGAGTAAACACCGCATAGTTGGAATTGTCCACTTCAGTATACATATCTTCTCCATTCTCTTCATCTGATTCATATTCAAAGAAATTCATACCAGCATCACCGGGCGTGGGAGGTTCTTCTACTAATTGTTCTTCGGCGTGTTCATTCGTGGACAACATTTGCATAAACCGCATCATCTCGGGACAGGAGGCTCCATCATGGTCGGATGTGAGGTGAAAATTGCAAACCATATGATTACTCTTACCAGCTGGAGGTCCCTCAATAGCTAACCTCTGATTGGGGCCTGGCAATTGCAACGTCTTATTATAGCTTCCCTGAGGATTTTGTATAGGGCCTTTAGGCATCTGGCGTTTCAGAGTAATAATGTCATTGGCCATTCTCTGAATGACAGGTTCGGTAGAACTGGCTGTTGCAGGTTTGCCAGTTTGTAACTCCCTTTTCCATTTCCCCGCAGTAATCAAATCATCTTCCATAGTTACAGCCAATGATTGTGCGGCAGGCAACTTAGGGACTCGTCTTTTAATGGCATAACTGACATCCGGTGGCAGTGAATTGATAAAGAAACACATCAATAACCCATCTCCGGGCCTAACATTTGTAGGAATTCTATTGGCTAGTCTGTTGAGTTTAGCTACATACTCCCTCATTTGCTCCTAAATCTCCTTCATAGTGGACAATTGGGCTACTAGCATATGTTCATTATCAATAGTTTTAAATCTTTCTTCAAATCTTTGCCTCATTGCAGCCCAATCATTAATAGAAGTATTAGGAAGGTGGTAAAACCACTCAGCAGCTGAGTCAGCTAGAGACTCGACAAATAGTCTAACCGACACATCTTCATGTTGCACCCCCAGGATAGAACATGCAACAAAGAAGGCATTGATGTGCTCCTCAGGAGCGACTTTGCCTTCACCTTTAAACATAGGTAAAATTTTACCTGACCCTCTTGGAAGATCATGTAGGTTAGCACCAAGGTTGAGCGACCCAATGGCTGCGCCCCATGGAACAGGTGGAGGTTGTGGATGGGCCATATTTAGAGGAAGGAAATTTACTTGTAAAGGTAAGATAGTACCTTGTAAGGTCAAGCTTTGGCAAGATGAACTAGCAGCACTTCTTGCGGGTGGAGGAGAAGATGGCCTGCTCAAGGATGACTTTTCTTGTGGGAGGATAAGGAGCGAAGTTCAAAGATTGGAGTAAATCAAAATCAATATCGGCTATACCCTTGTTTCTATCCGCTTTGGTATATCTTTTCATGTTCCACTTCTACAGATATGTAAAACAATTAAGTAGAGTCGTCAAACCACTTACAGGTTATTGTGAGGAAGAATTGGTATGGTAGGATTTTGATTTCCTGGTCTAGCAGCAGGGTTTCTTAGTCTGTTTTCAGGAACCGCTCTAACTTGCTGAGGCTTTGCTCTTCTTGGTGTAGGAACAATCGGTCTGATGAAAATTAACTCCTGAGCGTCAGCAAAACGATGTGCGTTTTCCTCTATAATCTCACAAAGTACTTCCTCTTCTAGCACTTCATTAACTTGGTGATACTGCTGATTCGTTTTTCTGGTTTGCCAGGCAACAAGCCTAAGGCCAGTAACAATATCTTCTTGGTATCCTACTAGCCAATCAACGTTAGGCTACAAAACTAGCGCACGTCTCCCACGAAGAACCATAAAATCCAATCAAGCAACTTACAAAGATGATGTAATAATCTCTGATAGTCCCTAGTAGAGTCGCCAAAAATCTATTGGTTAAAAGATTTGTCACCTAACTCTATATACTCATGCCTGGACAAGTGACAAATGTAATCAATAGTTGAGTCCGATATATTGGTATTTTACACCGGCTCTCTGCTTATTTAACAAGGCGCAGCTACCTTTGACAAATATTTTGAGGAATATAAACTTGAGGTTGCTTTTAACCAGAAAGCAAGATAAAGGCAAAGCTTTTAACCAGAAAGCTATAAAGATGAATCTATAATTCTAACAACACAAGAAGTTCACAGACTCTCAATCACAACAGAATATTTAAAATGCTGTACATACACATGAAATCACCACCTTGAAATAAAATACCAACAGATAAATTATTCGAAGCAGTGAGCGAAAATCAATAACATCCAACCACCATAATATATGAACACCATTAACATTAGCAGAACAATATTCAACATAGGAAGAACATAAATTCAAATAATCAAAGCACAAAGTCCATGGTCACCTGAAACTCCATTGTATTAACTATATTTCATATATCATAGAAGCTAGAAACAAAATTTTAGTTATCACCCTTCCTAGAAAAACTAAATTTTTTCCAAAAAGAAGAGTCCATAGTTCGACTAGCCATTAAGAATATATAGCTGAGCCAAACCATAACTGTCTAGAAAAACCATAACGGCTTCTTGAAATAGCCGATTAAAAGGTGTTCAAATAGTAATAATAAAGGGGGCCCTCCAGAGCCAATAGTTTAGAGCAAATAAAAGATAACATGCAAATATAAAATACTAAATTAATTCAAGATTTGCAAGTCCGTGTCGCCATCGTCTACCTCGTCCATTTCTTCATCTTCCTTTGACCGCTCATCTTCCTTAGTGACACTTTGTGCTGCTTGAGGTACCTGTGCTCGCAATCTGGCTTTATATGCTCTGTACTTGTTAATAACTGGTGTTAATACCATGCCAGGTGGAGATCCAGTTATGCTGATTTGACGTTTCTTTTTCATGATAGCTTTGTCAAAGTTAGTCACCCTTCGATGTATGTCCTCGATGCCATTTTTGTAAGTGCTAATATAAGCTGCCATCTTAGAAAGTCTGCCCAATGACTCACCTGTTATTGTACTGTAATTTACTATATCCCCTGTCACCACCTTGAAATTCTACTTGATTATCTTGAGGTCCAACAACTTCTCATCATCAGACCCGTTGGCCTCTACATCCAAAGAAGCAAAGTCCCTCTTGATTCTCATCATTTCTTTGTAATAAATTACCACTGCTTTTCCTATTTCTTCTTCAGTTGCTGCAACCACGCAAATCTTCCATTCCAATGCATTAGCCCACACATCAGTATCTAATTCTTTGGGATCAGCTATGACTTCTTTAGCCATTAGGATGCCAGGGTCCATGTTAGCAATTTCCCGTACTTCCTTAGAGAGTAAGTTCAAAGTGTGGTGATCGCTTCAGACCTTCTCAAATTCTACTATCAAAACTTCTCTCTTAGCATGAATAGAATCAAACAATTTCACTACTTCAATAAATATGAGAGCATCAAATATGATCTTTTCAGTCCATTGCTCCATAGCTTCCCTCAGAGACAAAGAAGTTCTAATTTGTTGAAGCAGATTTGGGTCGAAAGTGAGAGTTCTGACAGTGGAGGAAGTTCCAACGGAAGGAGTAATTATCTCAGTAATTGAATTGGTGAAGGAGGACAGAGAACTTATATGTGCTAGCAACTTTGAATTTTCATCCTGCAAATCTTTCACTCTTTTAGAAATGTTGCCCACTGAATAGTGCATGTGATACAGATCACCCTCAGTGGATGATGGTCCCAGATCCACTCGGCTTACTCTGAAATCAGCCTCAGTTATTTCATCTTCATTTCTCTCGACTAGTGGGTTTGCAATCTCCAAAAATTGAATTCCCGAGGTGGCATCAGTTACCATCCTGGACATTCTTTTTGCACGTTTTGGTTTTGGAACCATCTGCAACAAACTGGCAACAGTATCGATGCCATCATCGGGTGGAACAATGTATCTCTTCTTTTGAACTACCTTCTTTAACCAGTTTGGAGATGAGACTGGTGTATTGGCAGCATCGGTAGTCGTCACTAACGGTGCAGGATGAGGGTTTTGCCTAGGCATCTCTTTTTGTTGTGGGGGATTAGGTGGACTGAGCAATGGATGCAATAAATTATCTCCCAATTGTGAGAAGATAAAAGAATCAAAATCACTTGCCTAATTGTTTGATGAGGGCACATGGTCGGCCTTAGATGATAAGGCTACCAATCTAGTATTCCTTTTTGTGACTTGAACATTGTTGGTGTTTCAATTCGCACCTCTGGAATGCGAGTTGGAAACGGACAGCTATGCATAGATAAACTGCTCTCCTATTGGAAGGGGGAGTTCCCTTTTCGCTGATGTTTGCTGAAAAGATAATTAAATAAAGCTTCACTTATCTTCTTTTTGATTCTTAGCTGCGAGCACAAGGTTATAAAACTCTAAACGCTGCAGAAGAGGTTTTTTCCTTTTTAAAAGTTCTACTACAACTAGGCTTAAACTAATGACGCTTTTAATCTCCTAAGTAAATTCAGAGCAAAGGGAATTAAAAGTGGACAAGGAATGATTGTTTTAACACAAAAACTTAAGTAAATTTATCCCAGATTTACATCACAAGACTCATAACACTTTAATGATGAAAGCTGAAAAAGTTACAGAAGCCACACATCTGACGACAAAACTTGATGATCTCAGATAGAATATCGGAGCAAAATAGGCATGAGATTTCTATTCCAACATCACAAAGTTGATACAACTCGAGGACAACAATACTATAGCAAAAGGCAGGCATACAACAAGCGATCAAACACTGGAGAACAGGTTACACAGAGTGAACAAACACTTGAAATAACAAAATCTGCAGGCTAGAATAGGCACAGCAAATTTGCTATCACAAAAGTAGCTCTATTACAATGGGCAAGGCTGCCCTTATTTATACTAAAATCAAAGGAGTAGGGAACCCTAAAATCTCCTTGATTAACCCTAACTTGCCAACTCGCAAGCTTTATTACTATTCTCAGACAAAGATACAACTAACAAACGCTTTAAAACAATTTGCTTTAAAACAAAGAAAACTCTAACTAACACAAAGTGATTTCTTTCTAAAAATAGAATGGATGAGCTTAGGATGAAAGCAAATGCTTTAAAACAAAAGCATCTGATTTAAAGTTGCTTTCTTTTGAAATGCATCCTCATCAACATTCTTGCTTTTTGGTGATGTCATCCATTGATATTCTGGGAAACAATATCTTCTAAAAAGCAAGTGATCGCATCTTTGCCAGGGACACTGATACTCTCTAGAATGATATTCTGATTCTCTAACATTTCTTCACCGTTGGCAACCATATGAAGAAATTTATGAACTTCGCCCACAGCGTTGTCAAACTTCACTGTCATTGCGACAAAACGACCCATCTTGCCGACACTGATATCATCATTAAAATTGCTGCGGACGAGAGTTTGGAACTCTGCTTGCACTTCCTTGAGATCATACAGGGTACCATCTTCTTTTTCATACGAACACGGGATCTGAGAAACAAAAGATCTCACAAACTTGAGAACATTTACTACCTTTTCTTTCGATTCTGTTAACTCTCAAATTATACCGTCATAAGTTTTTACTGTGAAAAGATATTGTGCTTTCCAAGTAGAGACTGTCTTCTTATCATCGGCTGAATCAACAGAGTCAAGTGCAATCTTCAAGTTGGAGATAATAATCTCAAACACCGGTCTATTTTCTGCCATAGTCTGTTGCAACCCCTGGATGCCTTGGCGTAAATCAAGAGCGTTGTACTTTAATTGATAAAACTCTGAAAGTACAACTCTCCCTTTAGTCACAAATTCTTCCACCCAATTATTCATGTGCCTCCCATAGAGGACCAACTGACTGAAATGCCGCTGATCGGCTGGTGATTCCAGATTTGGTGGAAGCAATAAATCAGCCTGTGATGTGCCATGGAAAAAGTTGGAAATATACTGTCGCAGCTGCCTAATTTCAGCTTTGAGAGCTGCTTTATCTTCTCCATCTTTCAACACCCTTTCCTTCAAACTATCCGCTGCAACCTCGAAGAGATTTACATCCGTATGCTGGGTACACCTACCAAGGTTAGCTTTGATAACCTTGAAGTCATCAACCTCAATATCATTAGCATTTCTATCTTCAGCTTCTTGTCTGGTGTGTCTTGGTAGACGCTTTTAAGCTTTGTTAAATCTAGCTGATATGAGGGCTTTCTCCTCTTCCTTCCCAGAATGTTTTCAAGCCAGGATGAGCCTTCTTCTCTTGTAAACTCGGTTCTAACCTCATTAGCTCTTGATGAACCAATATGAGCATCAGAGTTACGAACCGGCGAATCTGGCTTTGAATCTATGTGGATAGGAGAAGTGCTCGGTGAAGGAGGAGAGACATGATCTGAAGGTAACGCTTCAACATGCGGCATTGGTTCAACAGGAACTTCTGATTCAACTGCTGGTTGTTCCTGCTAGACCTGAGCTGGAGACTCATCCTTTTTCCTCTTTAACTTGGCCATTTTTGTTCCTTCTGGAAGAACACTCATAGCTTTAACTCTTTGTTTTGGTTTGGAAGTGGAAGGCTCTTATGGTTGTACAACTGGCGGCTCTGCTACCGGAATATCATCCTTCCGCTTATTCTTCAAGAATATCAAATTGTTTTTAACAACTCGACTCGTTTTTTCTTCAATGGAAGTGTTCTCTTTAACTGACCAATTGACTGGTGGCAATGGTTGTTGCTCAACTTGGTCCTTGGAATACGTGGGAAGTAGAACTTCACCATTTTCTGTCAAACCCTCTATATCTCCTGATAGGATATCAGACATTTGCTAAAGAGTAAACTTGCTGTAACTGCGTTCTTGCACTTCAAACTCATTGACACAATTAGCCCAGAAGTCTTCAACTGCATGCGTATGCGCACAATTTTGACCAAGATGTGATGCAAAAAAAACACGAGGATCATATGAAGACCTCTTGTCGAAAAACTTGAGACCATACTTGGATGATTCATTACCAATTACCTTGGCATCTGCACCAGATCTGCATTTGTAAATACTCATCCCAATTGGAAAATTGAAAGCTGCCTTGCGTTTGCTACGCAAAAATGTATGAACTTCATAGGCTTGCCTCAAAAATTCCATAAATGCTATTTCATCTGTAGGATATCTCGACAACATGGCTGGCTCTCCTGAGAAGCCATATACTCTGATGTAGGAAAAAGTGGGAAACTAGATAAACCAATCAGCCCATTCTGCCATTGCTATTCTAGCATCTGTTGAAAACCGTATATGCAACTCATTATCCATATCTCACACTGCATGCATCAGGAATGCATCATTTACTCGCTTGTAATGTCATTCAGCTTGAGAAATTTCTAACTGCGGGAAATGATGATACACATGCTGAATACCCAGAGTTCCAACAACATTCAAACCTCTGAATTGACCCTGAAAAGCCATCAAATACACAAGGTATGACATCATGTGGAATTCATGAGCCCTTTGAAAATCAAGTATTTGTTGGTGGAGACTATCACTGATAAGTGCCGACCAATCATAGAATTTGGTTCCATCAACAATTTGGGACATGATGTAAAACATCCAATGCTGGAACTTGTTTGCATTTGCTTGACCCGTGATTCGGCTTAGTAGAGTAATCATTATTGCATGTTCCTCCTTGAATTCTCCATGTCCAACATTCTTTGGCATGACATTCTACTTTTCTTTTAACCACTTCTGACCAAGCTTTTTCTGGTATTTTTCTTTATCATTGTTCCAAACCCTCTTGCATTCTTCAATTGAAACAATTAAGTTTTCCCTCCAGACTGGTATTGTAAAACACTTCTCAATGTCGTTCGGCCTCAGGCTACAGAGCACACGTCCATCTCTTGATTGGAGTTCTCTTGTGACTGAATTGTAATGTGTCATACAAGCAATTACAAATTCGATACTTTGCACTGTGATGGGAAAGGATGCTGCTACAAGCAAAACCGGAGTGTCCTAGATTCCTAATAGCATTATTTCCTGCATCCTTCAAAGAATGTAAATTGATCACTTGAAGTACTTTATGCAAGTCTGTTTCACAAGTTCTCAAGTAATTGTGAACCAACGCCGTTTTGGGCCTGATTTGTGTTGGAGAGTATTGCATACTGAAAGATTTGAAAATTGACTGTGAACACGCCTATGTCAGAAAAATCTTGTACAAATGGCTGAAAATTACTTGCTGATTTTTTAGAAAAAGCAGAGTGTGAGCAAAAAAGCTGGCACATGGGTTTTGTAGGTAATTCCGTTTTGAAGCAACCCAGATTGTCGGATTTTGAAAAAGCGGAGACTTACCCAAAAAAGTAGCAAAAAAACAGATTCCCGAAAAAAACAAAACTCCCAATTTTCAAGAGAATGATATTCTGGATGGACCCATCTCGACGAAAACTGAAAAAGCTTCGGTCCAATTCTAAAAACGATCCCCTAGAAAAAAGGACCCTGAAAAAGCATGCCTCCCTGCTTCCTCAACCCGAAACTATGAAGAACACTGAAAAAACACTTCGTTTGAGTTTTTGAATCTTTGTTGAAAGAAAAATAAAAATCCTTCCTCTGGATGCAACCTACAAAAGATAATGAAATAAAGAAGCCAAATGCTTGTCATTATAGATCTTTAGGGTGAAAAAACAGCTTTCTTTGTGAAAGAATAAAACTTGGATCTGATCCATGAAGAAAGCAACTTTTAAAGCACAAATCCAAGTGGATGTCTTCGAATAGGAAGAATCCCTATTTTGTAGCTGCCTATGGCTTTATGTGTAAGATGACGAAAAATATCTTCTTCTGATGATGTTCGAACACGCGAGTTGACAGAAGTGTTAGCCAATTTTTCTTCGTTTTCGACACTTCTGCACTCGTTTTGACTTAGGTATGGCCTGTCTCCGACTTCAACAAGATGGCAAAATGTCACCGTTGACTGGAAAAGATGACTAATCCTGACATTTTGGAGACCTCTCAATTGAGATTCCATCCCCAGCCTCGGACTGACGATCTGGCATCGTTCAACTGTGAATCTGACTTTTGGAAATGGCCACTGGGCGAAGATTGGGAAATGATTGTCGGAAATGACTGCAGACCATAAAATTTTCTAACTCTGATGAATCTGGGCACCCCTAGCCTCTAGGGGCGCCTGACTTCTCATGCCTTAGTCATTTTTCTGAAAATTTCAACTTTTTCAACTTTTCGATCTGCGTGCGTGTTCCGGTGGCTGTGGACCCCT
Source organism: Cunninghamia lanceolata (assembly GCA_027924645.1). Taxonomy (NCBI): domain Eukaryota; kingdom Viridiplantae; phylum Streptophyta; class Pinopsida; order Cupressales; family Cupressaceae; genus Cunninghamia; species Cunninghamia lanceolata. The sequence continues at coordinate 6,639,049 of BSBN01001791.1, forward strand.
ATTTGGCTGTTGATTTCTGCCTGTTGGGACAAAACTAAGTCTGATGATCTGGCAGATAGGCAGGCTTGATGAAAACTGAGCTGACTGTACTCTCTGTCTGCCTCAAGAAACGTGCCAAACTGACATGCTTTGAACCAGACTGGGCTGACGGAGGAAGATTTACGTTTTCTGGAAAAACTCAGAAAATAAACTAACTCTAGTGGGTTTGGGCACCCCCAGCCTCCAGGGGCGCCTGACTTTCAATGCCTTAGAAAAATTTCTAAAAATTTCAAATTTTATGCCATTTCTCGTTTTCCATGCCAACAACCTCTGTTTGATCTTGGTTTTCGGCCATTTGGGTGACTGCTGAGGCAGAACGAAGGATGATTTGAGCAGCCTGAACACATCTGTGATGAAATCCCAGCTTTTACCGACGTTTGACTGAGTTTGACCGACATTTGACCAACCAGGAATGAGTTGATGGAGGCATTTCTGACGTTTCTCGAAAAATGAGGCATTTTTGACGTTTCTCGAAAAACGTGAAAAAAAAAAATCTAACACTGGAGAAGTTGGGCGCCCCTAGCCTCCAGGGGCGCCTGGAATCTTCAGACTTAACCATTTTTCGGATTTTCAACTCTCGTTTGCAACTTGCTCTGTTTTGCGTGTCGACAACTGCTTCCTGATGTCGATTTCGACGATTTCGTCAGTCAACTACCACTGGATGGCAAATGAACTGGATAGCCTGGGTACATTTGATGAGTTTTCCAGTTTTTCAGGACCCGATGATCAAAATGACTGCTTTTACGCCCACCGGAACGGATCAATGGAGACACTTCTCGCATTTTCTTGAAAAACGCAAAAAAATTCTAACATTGGTGAGACACTGGGTGCCCCAAGTCTCCTGGGGCGCCTGAAATCTTCAGACTTAGCCAAATTTCATGATTTGTAACTTTTCTCCTTACTCCGGATTGACCCTGCTCCGTTTTGCATGCTTTGTCGAGTCGACGACTGTTCGTCGGTTCTGCGTCGTTAGAACAGCGTTGAAAACTTGAAAATGAGCTCTGGCAGATGAACTTCCTCCATTGACGACTTTAGCGCTCATGCTTCGCCTTCCGAAAAAGCAGAAATGACCCAGTAGAGAAAACTTGACCTTTTGCAAATTCCGTCTGGATCACGCTGATCGTGAAGCAAAATCGACCAATGAGAATCAAGTGCGACCCCTGAGTCGGAGATTCTATTTTTAGAAAGTTTTGCCAGCATCCGTATCTCAAGAAACCCAGAAAACCTAATTTGACGTCTATTTTTAGAAACTTTCTAAAAATAGAAATTTCTATTTTTAGAAATTTTGCTTTTTTGACTTTTGAACGAAAAATTTTCTAGACTTGCTTAAAATGCCTTAATGAAGCAATTTTTTTTTTGATTGGGTACAACAAACATCTTGTTCACGGGCAGTCTTCAATTTGCAAAGTTCCTCAGGAGGACCCTCACCATCGCCATTTGGTTGCGAACAAATTCTTTGCAGAGCTGGATCTGAACTAGATGCTCTTCTGTGTGAGGTGGCAGTTTGGGACTTGGCTTGATTTTGAGAGGCTGAATCCTTAGGTGCCGATGAGCCAGCGCATTCTCTAAACTTTGCTTGCAGCCACCTTTTAGTTCTCCTCAAAACATGAAATGACAGTAACATAACATCTGTAACTTCTTTCATTGACCATTCTATTGGGGGTAGGGGTTCCCTAGACACTTTACTATATTCTTCACTCAGAAGATCTAAAAAATCATCAATCATATCTGGGACCTGAATATTTAGCTTGAAAGCACGGACCTGATCAACAGTCAACCTCATCCACTTCCTTTTCTGAACTTCTCTCTCGTCAACGTAGTCCTCCCAAAAATCTTCAAGCTGAGGGATGTGTAAATAGGAACCCCCTCTGTGTATATGTTCTTTTATAAAATTCTTACTATCAAACAATGCATGAGGAGACAAACTATGAAAACTAAACTCAAACAACAATTTGTCTACATTCCGAGCACCTTCATTATTTTTACAAGAATATGATAGAGACACGGGAAATGAATACCCTTTCTTTTTCATCGCCTGATATTTGACATTAACCATAGCCATTTGGCGGCAAACTTCCAGTAATACCAAATAGTCGAAGGGGTATTGAAGCAATTTTAATGGGGCATTTTCATAACCCCCAATCCTCAAATAAGAGAAGCGGTCAAACTGAACATAGACACTCCCGAATCTTATGACCAATGAAAATCTCTTCTCTATTGAGCCATCAATTCTTTTGGCTAACAACATAGAAAAAGCATCATTCACACGACGAAAATTTTTCATACCTTCATTCCTTTGCAACTCAGGGAAAATTTGATACACAGGCGTGTTTGCCGAAGAACTCCTCCGGGTCCTCAAACCAGGCCAAGCAGCCTCTTTTCGAGCTAAGATGTAAATCAGCGGAGAACACATATGGAAGTTTGAACTTCGTGTAAAATTCATCAACTGCTCATGTAGACAACCACTGATGATTTTTGGCCAATCAGTTTGGTGATCCCCACAAATTAACAGGATGAACCTGCACATCCAGAACCCAAAAACATCTGACTCAGGACTGCCAATTACTTTGTTTAGTAGGGTTATCATATTTGATATTTCCTCCTTGAAATGGCTTCTCTTCAAATTAGCAGGCAGCCGAGACTTCCCGGTTTTTTCTTCTTCCAACCAGCGTTTGGCGACACATGTACGAGACCAGTCTTTCTTTTCATTGTAGAAGTTCCAGGCCGAACACACAGAAACATCGTCATCACCTTCATATTCTTCTAAGTCTAGAGCCAAAGCAACAGACTCAGAATCGATTTTAGCCACCACAGTACCATTAGGAGTTTTATCTCTTGAGAATCTGGAAAATAACCATTTGCACAGGCAACCATTAACTCAGGACAAGGCACGACAAGTGGAAAGCCGCCAGCTTTATGCAGACCGCTACTAACAATTTTCCCTGCTAAAGGAGTTCTTTTCTCAGATTGTATTCTTCCCCAAAAATCATCTAAATGAACATGGCCCAAATTCGTATCCTTCACTCCAGCCAGACCATTCTCCATAACAGAGGCTACAGGAGCTCCTTGGAACATAAATTTCATTTTTGTATGCTCCAAAAACTAGTAAACGAGAGACTCGGAGATATGTGCGGATAGCAGAGAATGAGGCAAAACACTCATAGAGAATTCCTTATGCAGATTCATGGGAAATGGAAATGTCTAACGCCTCCAAGAGGATATGAAGCCTTTATAGAGAAGGAAAAGTTACCATCTTTACTAACCTGCAAGAGTATAACTGAGCCGAAATCCCTCACGTAGTGAGCTAGCTGTTCTTTCCTCTGCAACACACTCTTCGGCTTATAATACCACCTTACGCAACCTTTAATCCAAGTCACTTCTCATAAACTCCTCCGAGAAAGACATTAAATATTGGCGGCGAGCTTACCATTAAAAATCATAAATGTGTGCCTCGACTTTCCCTCCGATAAATGTGCCACTATGTCTGCACGTACCTCAAATTGAAAGGATGATGACAAGTGTCATTCCTTTGTACAACGTGCCAGCGCAGCCAATGCTTCTTAGGAAAGTGCGCCATGCGAAGTCGGCGAGTCGGGCAGAACATGAACTTGTGAATAAGGAGTCGAAGATTCAAAACTTCAAAGAATCTCCGACCCCCCGACTATAAGGTAAAGACCTTTTACGGAGACTTAACAAAGACTCGGAGTACTGGAAATTCAAAGCAAGTCGGCCGGTCAGGTGGTTCACGAACTTGTGAACTCGCCGACTGGCTTCAAGGATACAAAGGATTGCCGACTTGCAAAAATGACTAAGTAAAACTGACCCAAGGGAAGAGATAAATGAATAAGGCCTATGAAAAGCACAAGGGAAAAACAAAGACAGAACTTGGGGCAACACAAGGATAACTGAGCATGGTTAACTCTGAAACTAGTGTAATATTATAATGTAAGGCATTATTTTATTGTCACAGTAGACTGAAATTAATCACCGAATGGTCTTTTCATTTACATCTGATTTTGACTCTATGACCCTTGGACTAGGCACTGATTAGTTTGAAATGCTATATTATCTTGAAGCCCCCTTGATTACCCTCATTCTAAAATATCAGAACAAATTTCTCTTTCAGCTATAGGTTTTAGATGTTATTTTATTCGCATGTTCTTTTGCAAAGAATTATGCTAAAGCTTAAGAATCTAGCCCATTACTTTACTCTATCAATAATTCTTTAAGCAATTTAGGAAGAACATATCTGTTTCAGAAGTAGTGTTTTGAGCAAGCATTTAGGAACAGCCCATTCAAAATAAAACACTTTTTCATAGAAGAAAAGGAACACCCTCCTTGGTCTTGCAAAGCCTAAAGTGCAGAGGAAAAGGATTGAAACCCCTATTTCCTGTTCGTTGGCCAATCCCTCGAGATAGATCAGTTATTAGAAATGGCTATTTTATAGATCTGCTTCCTTGAGATCAGGTTGGGAATTTAAAACAACCAACAGAACCATTTGAACATAATATTGAAAGAAAAGAAGACCAATTTATTCTATAGTAGGAAGAACGATTTATATCAGGTGTGGAAACCACTATCACTTTGCTACCAGCTATATTTTGTTCAATAATTAGTCATCAATAATATAGAGTAATCACTTGTTATTGATTATGTTGTTCATAAGAAGATGAGAATCCATGCTCTAGATGTTAATCAATAGGTGGAGAACTTATCCACAACAATCAAGGTTCAAGGTGGATCGCAAGGGAGAGTTCTTAAAAACATGTCAAATTACCAAGGGACAATCCATTTTATACATGCTACATCCAATCCCTGGTGTGGTGTACTCCAACAATAGAGGTTGCATACTGTAACTCTCCTAACCTCTGTTCAATGCTCTCTCCTAATCTGTACCATATTGAATCCTTTACAATCACCAACAACTTCGCCCTGAATCTGCTACATGCTGATTGAGGAACCCTTAGGGAAACCATGACCTTCTCTCTACCCTTTCATAGAATCCAAACCCCAACTACAGAACTGCAGTATCTAATGAAATACCATAAATAAGCCAGGAGGAACTTCAGCTCTTCCTACATTACTGTGTATAGATCCATTTCCATGCCTTACCTTCTGACGTGCCTCTAAAATGGGGCATAGTTTTTTATTTCTAATTTATCAAATAATACCACCTCAGTTAACAAAGTAATTAATGGCCATGCGTCTAACCATGTTTTGTTGTTCATTAAGCTAGGATTTTATTTTATGATACTAAGCCTTACATACTTCCTGCCATAGTTGAAAAACTCAGACTTAAAACTCGGCAAAACTTGAAAAAAACAAACAAACCATAGTTACACTGCAAAAAGAACCCAGAAATTAATGCATTTAGAGAACATATAAGTCTATTCTGATGATCAATTTGTCATAATTCAAAGATTACCTATGTCACATGACCCTCAAATGCTCAAAATTTGAAATTTCAAAGTTTCAAAGTCATACAATAGATTGTATGATTGTATAACAGTAACTGTAAAATTATAAATAATAATTGTTTAATCTTAATTGTTGACAAAGGACATATGTCATAAATAGTCAAATACAATCTACTGATGGAAATTAATCCACAAACTAGTAACGGATTGTCCTAGAACTTTAGATTATGTAATCCAAATTCAAGATTAAAGTGTGCTATTTTACCAAATTTAATTAGCAATCATTATGGAAGAACAAAAGGTTCACATACATCCATAAAATACATGAGACACAAGGTTTAACCTGGGAAACCCTTTCAGTAAAAAACCCAACAGAAAAATAGAGCAAACAATTGTATTAATTTGTAAACACAGAATCCAAATACAATACAATCTCCTTATCGACGTTCCTCAATTTGTAGACATCGAGTGTTTCCGCCTCTACATGCTTTTCACAACATCATTACATCATTAGGCATCTCACCATCCTTCTCTATCCCATGTCATGGACTAGATGTAGATAGAGTTGTTTCAAGAATTCCAACTGACTCAACATCCTAAGCGTCTGTGGAATGTCAACCATCACACAACCAAATAGTGACCATACTGTGACATCATACATGCCACATGCCACCCCCACGAGACTTCTCCAAATGGACAAACTACTCATCAACTTAGATACTCTCACAATAAGTCATTAGTTGACCAATACACCTGCTATATGAAGAAATACTAAACAAAGTCTTCTTTAGTACCACCAAGACCAAACCCATGGCTTGTGGTATAAAAGACTACACTCTCATGAGTTGTAGTACTCCAGAGCATCTTCTAGGACATCTACTTGTCCTCTACTATTGTTGTATGCACTGCAACAATGACACATACATGAGCAATGGCATCATACTCCAACAATGTACCCTGCACAAGATGTGGTAACCATAACACAATTAAATCTCATGCAGTTGCTACCATGGCTTCACCAAGGTCCAAGACACCTTCAAGCCATACTGCAAAATTTAACTCCCACTACATTTTACTGCATAGGATAATAACACCATTTTCCTGCTTGCAATCAAACTTCTGAATAATAGGAACTCTCACAATTATTAAAATAATATTAGTTAGTTTATATTAATGGTCATCTTTGTAACATATTTAGGTTGTTTCTATTCTGCTCTTTAGATTAGCTTTAATCTAATATAGAAACATCCGTATATTGTATATTTAGAAACATCTTGTAAACTCTCTATAAGAGCTCAACTCTTTTGTTAATATGATTATCCAATTATTTACCATTACATGGTATCAAAGCTCAGGGTGAGCGGGAAAGCAAATTTTTTCGAAATTTTTTCTTATGCTCCATACGTGGCCGTACAATTCCGTACGATGCTGTATCTTCGTTGGTTCGCTGTTGGCAATTAGTCTTCGATGTTTTCTGGCATTTTACCCATCGCGATTTTCCTGTTATTGGCGACTTCTTGTTTCTGCATTCGGTGTGTGAACTTCCATCAGGTTGCGTTTTGTTTGCAGATCGTGTTTGCTTTGTGGCATTGGCATTTTTTTCATGCGGCCTCATGATTTGGAGGGATTTCTAAAGTCTCTAGTCATGTGTTTCGTCTGGTTCACAATTCTGGGTCGTGATAAGGGTTGTTTGTTATTGAATGCGATTTTCTGGGCATTTTTGGGTGTCGTTTTCACCCTTGGTTGCGCTTTGTGTTCTGTCGGCTTTTTCAAGTCTCTAAGAGCTTTTCTTGAAGGTCGCGGATCTCCTGTTCGTGGTTTGAAGATTTTTTTGGCGCCTCTCCAATCTGTAAACACTGATTTTTTGTCACCGCTTTGTTGAGAAATCTGGGTCGTCATTGAAAGTCGCGGTTTTTGGCTTTGGTCTATGAAGACATGTTTGCGGTGGCGGGATGCTATTAAATTTTTTTTGGGTCGCAATTTTTAAATGCCTTGGTCGGTGTTTAGTTTGTGATTGCTCATATTTTCGGCGATACATCTGTGGCGTCGGCGGGTTTTACAGCTTTGACTTTGGCAGTGATTGTTTTGTCACTAGCGGTTTTCATTGTGCGGGCCGTTCGTGACCTTTTTGATCGACCGTTCTATTTTGGACTATTTTCTTGGTCACTGTCTGTGCTGTGGGGTTCACAGCAAATAAATCAAGTATTCATCAATTTTAGCGTCTGGTCGCAATTTTTTGTCTTGGCAGGTGTTGTCAAAGATTTTTTTTTGCCGTTTTAAAGATTTGTTTAGTCGGCAGCAATTTGTGGGTCTCAAAAGGTCGGCTCCAGCAACCCGAGCCCTCAAATACACATGCGCCCAGCTTCTATTTGGTTTTTTCATTTGTTCAAAGCTGTCGATTCGAAGATTTTTTTAATCTTTTTGCAACACCTCGAGATACGTGTCTCGAAATCTGTGCTCGGATTTTGAGCATTTTTTTTGTCTTGGGTTCTGTGTCATCTGATTTTGACCATCCTCCTATATCTCATTTTTTGTGCCTCGAAAAGCGTGAAGATAGCATCTTTGTCCAAGCACACTGAGCAGTAGGAGTCTGCGTTCTACGCCTTTATGGCCAAGAGACCTGTAGATCATGTCAAATCTTCTACCTAGTACATTGATTCAGGTGCTTCTCGACATTTCACACATCGGTGAGATTGGTTCACAGAGTACACGCCATTCAAAGACTCTGTCATCTTTGGAGGAGGCGAAGAGTATATCGTTGTCGGCAAAGGCAACGTTCAGATTCAGTCTGGAAGGAGAAATTTAATATTTCTCGATGTATACTTTGTACCTGGATTGGAGTTGAACCTTCTCTCAGTCAGATTATGCGACACTCTCCTCATCTGGATGTTTTCAGCATGCACACATGCAGCATAGTGGATCGTGAGACACACACCACCGTTGCCCAAGGACTTGAGGATCATGGTCTGACTATAGACTCGTTGATTTTGGTGATTCTCAAGAGCATGCCATGGCCGCCAGGAGTACATCCATTAGCAAACTCTGGCATCAACGTTATGGGCATCTAAACATGCACTCTCTCTCAGTTAGCTCGGGAGGGTCTGGTTGGTGGTCTTCTTGAGATTCAGACTCAGATTCATGGTGTCTGCGAAACATGTCAAGCTGGAAAGCAGCATCGGACTCCTTTTTTGGATGGTGGTTCCTGGAGAGCATCCAAGGTACTTCAGTTGGTTCACGCTGATGTATGTTGACCAATGAACACTCCTTCAGTTACTGGGTGCAGATATTTCCTGCTATTTGTTGATGATTTTAGCAGAAAGATGTGGGTGTATTTTTTGAAAAACAAATCAGAAGTGTTTGGTATATTTCAGCAGTTCAAAGCCCTAGTTGAAAAAGAGTCAGGCTATCCAATAGTCACTCTGAGGTCTGATAATGGGGGGGGGGGGAATTTTGTTCTTCTGACTTCTCTCATTTCTGTGCTGCACATGGCATCAAATGCTAGCTTACCACACCTTACACCCCTCAGCAGAATGGTGTCGTTGAGCATTGAAATTGCACCATTACTGAGATGGCACGTTCTATGCTGGAGCATAGAAGTGTTCCCAAGAAGCTCTAGGCTGAAGCAGTCTACACTGCCGTCTATCTTCTGAACCGGTCTCCTACCTATGCTGCCAAGAAGATGACTTCGGAAGAAGCCCGATCTGGACGTAAGCCTCGGGTCAACCATTTGAAAGTTTTTGGCTCTACTGCTCATGTTTGGATTCCAGATGCCAAGCGCACCAAGCTAGACTCCAAAAGCCAGAAACTTATGTTCACTGGTTATAGTGAAAATCATAAGGCATACATGCTGATTGATGTAGACACTGATCGTCTCATATTCAGTTGTGATGTAGTGGTTGATGAGGCTATTGGGCCCTTTCTTCTGTCTACTCCTTCTGTTAGCCCTGAGGATCAACCTTTGAAGGCTTCAAATTTGGGTGTTCGCCTTCCCCTAGCTCCACCTGATGGGAGGGGTTCTGCAGTTGTCCAGTCACCTCAGCCTGTTGTTCCACCACCCACCCCTCCTGGGGACGATATGGATCCTCCTGAGATTGTTCCTGCCACACCAGGTGATGCTGTTTCTCCTGATTTAGATGTTGGTACATCTACTCTCGGGCCTAAATGGTGGGCTAAGACCATCGGTGATCTTCGTGATGATGAATTGATCGAGGGTAGATATGCTCAAAAAAAGAGCAAGCAACAAAATACTGTCAATTTTGCTCTTATGGCCAACCTTCATAGCATCTCAGAGCCTCAGTCATATTCAGAGGCCAAAGATATACCTGAGTGGGAATAGGCTATGGAAGCTAACAATCATAGTCTTCAGAAAAACAACACTTGGGTCCTTTCTGATCTTCCACCTGGGAAGAAGCCCATTGGCTGCAAATGGGTGTATAAAGTAAAGTACAAGGCTGACGGAACCCTTGATAAATAGAAGGCTCGGTTGGTAGCCAAAGGGTTCTCACAGAAAGAGGGCATTGACTATGAGGAGACTTTTGCTCCCACAGCCAAAATGAGTACCATTCGGCTTGTCCTCACTATGGCAGCCCAATTTGGATGGAAAATCCATCAAATGGACGTCAAGAGTGCCTTCCTCAATGGAGATTTGTAGGAAGAAGTCTACATGACGCAACCTCCTGGCTTCAAGCTTGCTGGTAAACAACACTAGGTGTGCAAACTGGTGAAAACTCTCTATGGCCTTAAACAGGCTCCACGAGCATGGTACATAAAGATTGATAAGTACCTAGTGGATGATGGTTTTCAGTGGAATTCTTCTGATTCCAATTTGTATGTCAAATAGTATGCTGATGATAGTCTTTATAGCGTCGTCTATGTTGATGATCTGATCATTATTGGCAGCTCGGACCAGTTGATTGAGGAGATCAAACATGATCTCAGTCAAACATTTGACATAACAGATTTGGGACTTCTGCATTATTGCCTAGGTGTTGAGGTTTGGCAGACAATTGATAGCATCTTCATCTCTCAGTTCAAGTATGCTAGAAGTCTGCTGGATAAGTTCTGGATGACAGATTGTAAACCTACATCCACACCTATGGAGAAAGGGCTGAAGCTATCAGCCAATTCAGACTTCCCTGTGGAGAATGAATCCGCATTCAGGCAACTAGTGGGCAGCCTCATCTATCTCATTGCCACTAGACCTAATCTTAGTTTTGCAGTGAGCTACATCTCTTGCTTCATGACAGCCCCTAAATCTGAACATTGGGTTGCAGCAAAGCGTGTGCTGTGATATGTGAAAGGCACTTCCGACTTTGGCATTCTATATGGAAGGTGCAAAGATCCTAAGCTGATCGGTTTTACAGACTCAGATTGGGTAGGCTCTGTTGATGATAGGAAGTCTACTTTTGGGTATGTTTTCAGTTTGGGCACAGGTGCAGTCACATGGACCAACAAGAAGTAGCAGGCAGTGGCTCTCTCCTAGACAGAAGTTGAATATCGGGGAGCTGTTAAAGTAGCGTGTGAGGCAGTTTGGCTTCAAAGGATGCTTTCAGACATGCAAATGTCTCCAGCAAGGCCTTCACCCTTGTATTGTGACAATCAAGGGGTGTTGAAACTTGCCAAAAATTCAGTTTTCCATGAAAGGACAAAGCATGTTGACTTTCATTGTCATTTCATCCGCCAGCTTCTCAAAGATGGATCCGTGATGTCGCAGTATGTTCCAACTGAGGACCAGAGTGCAGATATCCTCACCGAGTCTCTAAGCCTGGATAAGTTTGTCAAATTTAGGGGGCATCTTGGTGTAGTTAATAGATTGAGCATCTTGGTGTAGTTAATAGATTGACCATTAAGGGAGGGTATTAAAATAATATTAGTTAGTTAATATTAATGGTCATCTTTGTACCATATTTATGTTGTTTCTATTCTGCTCTTTAAATTAGCTTTAATCTAATATAGAAACATCTGTATATTGTATATTTAGAAACATCTTGTAAACTCTCTATAAGAGCTCAGCTCTTCTGTTAATATGATTATCCAATTATTTACCATTACAACAATCCCAACATTCTTCTCACACAGGAACTTTGTGTAGGTGAATAGTACACCAAAGTTCTAACATTCTCCCACTTGATATTTACCATAGGAGAGTTGGAGAATAAACTGTAAGAACCCTTAGTAGTTCTGCCCTGAATTTTCAGTTTGAGTGGTTTGACATTTTGTCAAACACTTTTCATGCAAGGTGACTGAGTTCTGATTTCTGAGTGTTTGTTTTGTTTTGTGATGTTTGTTTGAATGATTTTCGATGCCAAAACATATGCAAATGCATAGAAAAGATAACCAATTTCTTGCATAAACAAATATCAATGATTCAACACCCAATCATGCTTTATTTATTGCTATTACAGGTCTGATTACATTGATAATCAGGTCTGATACATAATATATCAGACTGATTAAACCTATTAGAAATGTTTGCAAAGCCTATTCAAATTAAAGATTTGAATATGGAATTCGTTTATAACATACTCGATCGAATAGCACTTCTTCTAGGCACAATATGAAATCATATAAACAAATAGATGACTGATATGCAGCTCTGATATAGGACTGTTCTGATACACTATTTTTGATTTCAAAATATCTGCTATATCCTTTTTGCATGCCACAAACCTCCTCCAGGTGATAGCGCTAGATCCTCAATGAGAGCGCTCAAACCCTAGGTGCTGATAGGTGCCAAATGAATGAGAAATATGCCTCCAAATCCCTATTATGCAGATCTGATATAAATTCAGAAGTCTGATATAAAATCTGATTGTCAATTGTTGATGATGGAAAACCACAATCACTCCAAAATGAAGCGCCAACTCCTCCAAACCCTAGGTGATGGAATATAGATGAAATACATCATGAAAAGCTCACGATCTGCATACATATGCCCACGATTTGCATATAAACATCAAACCCTAGCGCCAATGCCAAACTCTAGCATGAATGTTAATGCCATTTCAAACCCTAGCTCCAAATCCATGCCAAAAGCCTGCAATAAACTCAATGGTAAACCCTGTATGGATTCACCTCTCAAAGTGAAATTGGGTTTTCGTTCAATTCACGAATTTTCCAAGGGTTTTTCGTCTTCAGAAAATGGCTGAACCAATGTTGTAGCTCAAAGGAAAATATCCAATATGCCAATGACAATGCACAATGATGAAATGACCTTCCAAATGCCTTCTTTTATAACCCTCAAGTGGAGCGCCCAACTTTGCCATATTTTATTTTTATTTCATGTCTAGTGCCATAATAAAATATTATTTTATTTTATTTTCCTTTCTCCAAGTGGGGCGTCCAACCTTGGCATTAAAATATTATTTTATTTTGTCATTTTATTTTAATTTCTTTTTTTTTTCCCTTTTTAAAGTGACTTTCCAACTTTCCAAATTTCCATGTTTAAGTTATTTTCCAAGTTTCCAAATATTTAAGTCACTTTAGTTACAAATAAGTCATTGTAACCAACTTTCCAAATGTCAAGGTCACTTAAGCTGCAAAGGCTCAACAAATCATTCCTTAACCAAACAAATTAGCCTACGGGAATGGTGAATAGGCTAATCCTCAACTGTTAGGTGATCATGCCGGAAATGGGGACATTACAAATCCTCCCACCCCAATCAAGCAATCACATGTGAATGGCTGATTACTTTCACAAGATACCAGGATCCCATATCCTTCTTGTATCACCATACATACTCAACATGAAATGAGGAACATCTCTCATCATAACATCCATAATACTCACACATACTTCTTCAAAGCTGCTGGTGCAAAAGATGACAGCAATGTTAAAACTGAAAACCTGATTTAGACTCATCTTGGGACCGCTTCAGCCGTCATAAGCTGATAATTCTTCATTAACACTCAAACTCAAAGTGTTAAAGTGACCATCCCATGCACCAAAGTCACCCACATAGAACCTTCCTATCACCTTATGATTAATAAAATCATATGAAGATAATGGACTGTTGTTCACATTCATATAATCAGCATTTCCGTCATGCCTTCCAATAGTGTCATCATAGTTTTCATGTTCAATTTCTTCAATGGCTGGATGCTCATCCTTATGTGCTGATCCAAGAGGTGTATCAAGCTGAAAACCAAATGTATTACTTATCATAACCTCCACCTCATGGCTGCAAATTGTACCTTCGTGTGAACACTTTTCCACTAATCTCAAAGCTCCATATTCTTGATGTACATCCCAATCATTATCAACATAAGGAATGTTAGTCTTCATGCAATTCTGATTTTTCTTCATGTTCCCTTTGAAGTAATGCCCATAGTTGTGCCTTAGTTGTTGCCTTTCATGATCTATGTGAGCATGTTTTTCTTTAATTTTTTGTAGGTGTTGTTTTGCTTGAGCAGCCATTTACTTAGCTTCTCTAGCTTTCCTTAGCCATTCATCACACATGGCTTGGGTCCTCATAACATCTTCTATGCTATGTCTATGATCTTGAAGACCTTGACTCTCACAATCAAATACCTCTATGACATCTTCTTTACACAATTTTTGATTTGAGGCTAGGGCAGCGTTAGGCTCAAACAAAGAATCATCATCATGATTTATTGTCCAAACACAAGTAGGTTCATTGAGTTCTTCATGCTCTCCTTCAAAGGTGGTATTGTCTTCATATGTATGATCAATGTCTATTTTCAAGGCAGCCAACTTACTAAATGAACCTGTAATCACTGATTCATCTTCTTTCCTCAACTGATTTTTGCTCTTCCTTTCTTCTTCTTGTGCAAGTAGTCCAATGGCTGTCATGAATTGTTGCTGGTATTGCATATAGGTGTTTATCATTTGTTGTTGACACTTTACCAAATTATTCATACCATTCATAAGCTCTTTCATATGTCGATCATTTCTTTGTGGACTCATACTATTCCTTCTATCACCCATTGTGCTAGCTGTTCCAAAACCTGTTTGTCGTACAGCCTGATTTCCAAACTGAATTCTACCCTCCAGGCTGACAAGATACACTGCTCTGATACCACTATAAGAGCCCTTAGTAGTTTTGCCTTGAATTTTCAGTTTGAGTGGTTTGACATTTTGTCAAACACTTGTCATGCAAGGTGACTGAGTTCTGATTTCTGAGTGTTTGTTTTGTTTTGTGATGTTTGTTTTAATGATTTTCAATGCCAAAACATATGCAAATACATAGAAAAGATAACCAATTGCTTGCATAAACAAATATCAATGATTCAACACCCAATCATGCTTTATTTATTGCTATTACAGGTCTGATTACACTGATAATCAAGTCTGATATAGAGTATATCAGATTGATTAAACCTATTATAAATGTTTGCAAAGTCTATTCAAATTAAAGATTTGAATATGGAATTCGTTTACAACATCCGATTGAATAGGACTTCTTCTAGGCACAATATGAAATCATACAAACAAATAGATGACTGATATGCAGCTCTGATATAGGACTGATCTGATACACTATTTCTGATTTCAAAATATCTGATATATCCTTTTTGCATGCCACGAACCTCCTCCAAGTAATAGTGCTAGATCCTCAATGGGAGCACTCAAACCTAGGTGCTGATAGGTGTCAAATGAATGAGGAATATGCCTCGAAATCCCTGTTATGCAGATCTGATATAAATTCAGAAGTTTGATATAAAATCTGATTGTCAATTGTTGATGATGGAAAACTACAATCACTCCAAAATGAAGCGCCAACTCCTCCAAACCCTAGGCGATGGAATATAGATGAAAATACATCATGAAAAGATCACGATCTGCATACATATGCCCACGATCTGCATATAAACATCAAACCCAAACTCTAGCATGAATGTTAATGCTATTTCAAACCCTAGCTCCAAATCCATGCCAAAAACTCGCAATAAACTCAATGGTTAAACCAAGAAGAAAACTAGGTATGGGAAAGGGATAAACCCATTGCATCCTTGCACCAACAAAACTTTACAGTGTTTAATGGTTTTCAACTACATTTACGTGAGTGTCAACCTTTTCCATCTGAACCTCTTTTGCCTCTACCATCTCCCTAACAAAATCATATTGCACATCTACATGTTTGGTATGAGCATGGTGCATAGGATTCTTTGCCAAACAAATTCCACTCTTACCATCACCATTTATCACTATCTTGCTCTTAAAACCAATAGCAATACAAAGTCTTTCCAACCACATTGCTTCTTTACAAGCACGTGTTGCAAATATATACTCTACTTCAGTAGTGGATAATGCAATTATGGGTTGCCACTTACTCATCTAGCTCATTGCTATTCCAAACAAAGTAAACACATAGCCACTTGCTGATCTTCAGCTATCAAGTTCTCTAGCCCAATTGGAATCCACAAAGCCTTGTATATTCAACACCTTGCCAACACTATGAGTCCTATGATAACACAAGTAGTAATTAGAAGTTCCTCTCAAATACTTGAAAACTCTTTTCACATGAGTTAAGTGTTCTTTGCCAGGGCTTGACATGAACCTACTAAAAACTCCCACTGCTTGGGCAATGTTTGGTCGAGTACTAACCATTGCATCCATTAGGTTTTCTGCTACATTAGCATATGAAAAATTGCACATGTCCTCCAAAGCCTCTTGAGACTTAGGACACTGGACATTGTTCTAGACACAACTTAGTGCCTGTTGCAAGCATTTTATACTTATGTGATTAGTTATCTGTTAGTCTAGTCGGTAAGGTTGTTACCTACTGACAGTTGGAGTCGGTCGCGACGGTTGGGCCACCCAGGCAACCGTCGGCTCATTATATAATTGTCATCAGCATTGTATGGAACATCAGTTTTTGTTGTGTGGCTATGAATAGTGCATACGAGTTATGAAGTAATATGTAATTCTGAGTTCATTGTGCAATAGAATGGAATATGTTGTTCTGATTTTTCTTATATGTTATGCAATGGATTTTTGTTCACTCTGTCTACTTTGAATATTCAATTAAACTACATCGACAACAAACATTTGGCGCCATTGCTGGTTCGAAATCGAGTCGGAGGGTGACAAGTCAATGACAAGTTGAGTCGTCAGAAACATTCAGTCGATGACAAGTTGAGTTGTTAGAGACATATAGTTGATGACAAGTTGAGTCGTCAGGGACAAGTAAATCGGCAAGCATACCTGGGAATGAAAGGGAAGACAATGATGATGGCTGCATAATGGGTCAACCGATCCAATCAGAGGAGGAAACATACACCAGATACAAAGTAGAAAGAACAGAAGAATTACAAAGAATACGGGAGGAAAGTGACAACGAGCGAGAACCAAATGATCGGGAAGACGATCTAACACAAGATCTGGTCTTCCTATGGGATTTATCAGTGAGACAACACGTCACGAACGAAGCCATCCGAAGAGACATCCCGGAGGAAATTATCAAAGAAAACCTAGAAGTCAATTCGGAAGTGGACCGTCTTCTGGATCGTCTACCAAGGTTGTTGGTGAGGAATCTGCTGATCCTACAAGACCTCCGAGAGGAAAGGGATAGAGAACAGCGGAGACAACAAATTCTCCGGAGATACGAGGAATGTATGAAACAAGAGGAGGAGCACGATGAGAACCGCCGTCGCACACCACACAATTGATAACATACGAAGTGCTGATTCATGCCCATACAACTTAATAAAGATAAAAATCGAATACCGAGTGGGCAAGAAACACCGGAAGAGAAGTTAAGAAGATAATTAAGATGAAAAGAACAAGAAGAACGAAGGAAAAGATTAAAACAAATTGTCGGAGAAACAAGTGAGAATCATGAAATAAACCAAGATACCACAGAAGCACACCAAAGCTTTGTTGAAGAAGACGAAGAAAATTTTTGAACACCAGTAACCAAAGAAAAAGAGAAAGTTGATAATGAATTAACAGAAGAACTTGAAAATAGTATACGCCGAATCAGGGAACTGTCAATATCAGAAGACGAAGAACCGAGAAGTAGAGGACCCAAAACCCCCGGACAGAGGGAGTATCAGAAGGAACCCGAGAAAACTCAAGGTGCAAGGGACACTGAAGAGGGACGTGGGAAAGACCTGTACGTGGCCGAGAGTGCATGGAAGGCACCGGAACGTCAAGGGAGAACCAGTCTAGTTAGGTCGAACGCACAAGGAGGACGTCGGGGAAAGAACATGGTGACTCCATTAGGAAGTCCGAACATGGGGAGTCCGAGTACGGAGAAACAGAAACTACCGAAATTCCTTGGCAATGGATCGGAGGACCCGGTCCGACATTGCAAAACGTGCGAGACCGTATGGGTAGCCAATGGACAAGACGACAAGTCCTACTGGTTGAGATCATTTCTAGCCACTCTGAGGGGAATTGCGATAGACTGGTATACAGGATTGGATGCCACATCAAGAGCCAGTTGGGATGCACTGAAGAAAGCGTTCCAGGAAGAGTTTAAATTACTGCGGGATGAGATAGTGGCTGAAATATATAATACAAGACAAGGTAAGCATGAAAATGTCCGAGCATATAACCGAAGATTGAAATAACTCCTGGTAAAACTAGAGAAGGAACCAGCCGACGGGTTGAAAAAGAGATGGTTCATAGAGGGTTTGATCCCCTCCATTAGGAAGAAAATGAAGATAGTCCCACCGGCATCATACACCGAGGCGTACAACCGGGCGATGGACATCGAAAGTGAAGACAAGATGTCAAGCCGGGGAAAGAAAAGAGAAGACGACGATAGCTCGGATGACAGTGGCGAAGAGGAATCAAAAACCGTACAAGCATTAAGAAAAGACATGCTCAGGATGATAAGGGAACTTAAAAGCGAGAAGGAAACGACAAAGGAAAGTAAGGAATTATGGTGTACGGAGTCCAACAACGAGGGCCACATCAAAGCAAACTACCCTAGGAAGATGTTTTGTGAAATTTGCCAGGTAATGGGCCATTCTATCAAGGACTGCTCGTACAACTTGAAGACAAGAAGCACACAAGTTTTACACTCAGGGGGAGCAATCTACCCCGTCGAACACACCACCCAAAACAAACAATCAAGAGGCATCGCTTGGCGGATACCGCAACAACCGAAGAGGAGGCAACAACAGTAATAGATATAATGGCGCGGGAAGAGGTCGTATCCAGTATGATGCAAAGGGACGACCGATGATCCAATGTCGACAATGCAACGAGTGGGGGCATTTTGCGAGGGATTGCTTGAACAACAACCAGAATAAACCAAATGCACTGTGCAAATGGTGTGGGCCTGGCGATCATGAAGACAATGACTAATTGAAACAGAAAGGTATGGTGAATCTCATCCACATTGAAGAAGAGGGTGATGAAGTCTTTGCAGTCACCCGAGCGCAAGCAAAGAAGGCACATTATCTAGACCCCTGAACGGAGAAAGAAAGACTCCGCGATGCAAGGAGGGAAGTGGAAATTGCCATGGAAACCGAATGGAAGAACTCAAACAAAAAGGCAACCACGACCCTACGGTCGGAGTCCGATAGCAACATTGCAAGCCAGGGACTACAAGCTACCATACCAATCAAAATGGCGGATCTTCTCTAGAGTATGCCACAGTTGAGAATGGCGATATCCAAAGTGGTGGAAAATAACTCGAACGAAGGCCAGACCGAGGCAGCAGATGATGTCATACTAGAACCACCACCAACGGGTGAACAAGTGCTCGACCTGAGGTTACTGGTAATTGACATGGGGAAGAAATCGGCTGTAGTCCATATGGAAATCGGTGGTAGTCCATATGGAAATTAGCGGAAGTTACTTGACGAACACAATAGTCGATGGAGGGTCTGGGGTAAATGTACTCCCAAAAGAAACATGGAAAAGCCTCGGCAAACCTACACTGTGGCCGTAGAACTTCCAGTTAGTGGGAGCCGACCAGCATGGAATCAAGGCGCTGGGAGTGCTAATGGATCAGAAGGTAAGGATTGGTACTCAACAATTCTTGTTGAATTTTGTAGTCATAATAGCACGGAATGCGTCCTATGATGCATTACTCGACCGAGGATGGTTAATAGCCGCCAAGGCCAACCACAACTGGAAGAAAAACACTCTGTCGATAGAAAATAAAGGTAAGAAGTTTATCATTGATTCGAGAACACAAACCGTCAGTGAGGAGTTGGCATCAGACTTTGACTCGGATGGAGGGGAGTTGTCAGAAGGAAAAAGAGGGCCGATGGAGCCCGATGACGAAGGGGTACTAAAATTACAGGAATGCTCAGAAGATGAAACTAACTCCTTCAGCGGGTTATTCCATTGGCAGATGGAAGATTACGAGTTCTTTCAACCGGAATGTAATATGATTTCAATAAAAGAAGTCGGCGAGAGCTCTCGAACGAGCAGTGCAAGTCTTGGCAACTCTCGGCCGAAGAGTGAAACACTAGGCAACTCTCAGGCGACTAGTGCAAGTCTTGGCAACTCTCGGCCAAAGAGTGAAACACTAGGCAACTCTCAGGCGACTAGTGCAAGTCTCGACAACTCTCAACCACCAAGGGAAACATTGCTGACGAATGAAACAGTTGGTACGAAGGAATGGAGGGGTGGCAAAGAAATAGGAGGTGATAACCAGCCGGATGTAACACAGAACTTTCCAACAACCTATGGGGAGTACAAGGAAGGCAACATTGAATGTGAAGAGAATATTACGTATGAGGAACCCTTGACGAGAAAAATCAATCTTGGAGAGGAAAATAACCCTCATGCGATCGTGGTGGGAGATGACTGGAAACCAACATGGAAAGCTACTGCAATTAAAATTTTTTTCCAGCACAAGGATGCATACAAAGATTTGGAGGGAATAAACCGGGAGCTATGCATGCACAGAATCCCTCTGATCTCTAATGCACAACCGGCTAGAAAGAGACCATACGGAAGGAATAAGGACTCTAGAGTATTTCCGTCGACTTGTAATTTTATTGAAGTTATGGCGATTGGTGAAAAACAACAGAAAAAAAAAAATGATGTTAAAAAGTCAGATAGCTTATTTTTGCCAAAGACAACAGTTCCGGTCCCAATAAAGGCATCCAACTCTGCCGACGATTACAAAATCAATAAAGGTACATCTTTGAATAATGAAGTTAAAATATTTAAATTGGAGGATATGGCTACTTGTCGTACTGGCAAATCACCCCCACAACAAAATTCCGGAAAAGGAAAAAATATCATGGGACAGATTACGCCACAAGAAATTGTTACAATCCGAGAGGCAGATAAAACGTGTAATGTCCCTGTTTCCGGCTTGATCATCAAGTGAAGAATGGATTAGCCTATTCCTCATTCTCGAAGGCTAATTCTAATGATGAGGGAATGAATTTGGGTTTTGACTAACTCTGTGTGTAGTTTTGCAAGTACAATCAAGGAGTTTCAAGTCATAATCCTCTAAGTCATGTGCAAGGCGCATATTTAGTCCAGAACTATCAATTTTGGCGCCTAATTGGAAGGTTTAATACAAGGCGCTAATTCTTGTAGTTCCACTTCAAAATTGCACCTAGCATAAACATCAACTTGTTTTGACCTCATTCATCAAGGCGCTTGTTAGAGGGGACATTGAGTGATCACCCAGGAAGTATTAAGGTGATGATGAAAGTCAGAAGAAGGTATAATTTACCTAGGGCACAAATTTCATGTTGAACTCACCAAATGTGCGCCTTGGATTTTGAAGGCAAGAATCAAGAAGATGAAGTCATCTATTAACCAGTTGAGCATCATTTGTACTTGATCATTCACCAAACATGTGTTTGGGGTCATTGAAAGAGCCTAATTCAGCTAGGCGCACTTTCTTGTTCTCACAACCCCTAGAGTGCGCCTAACCTTCATGAGGCGCCAATCCAAGTTCAAATACTTCAAATGGGCACCTTGATCCGAGATTGGTTGTTTGGACCATCGAATGAGTAAGGAACTTCTTCAAGTTGATCAAGTGAACCTCACTCTCAAGAAGATCAAGTGGAAAGTTGGAATTGTCAAGTAATGATGTCTTGATACCTAGGCGCATATTGGGCCAAGAATCCTCCATTTGAGCGCCTAGCATGGATGATTGATAGATTGAAGACTTTGAAGTTAGGAGAAGTCACTTGGATGAACAATCAAAGTTGAAGAGGGAAACTCCTAGCCTAGGCGCATGTTTGGTCAAAACTCCTCAATTCTGGTGCCTAGGATTGAAGTCTATGTGAGGCGCACGCACATTTTGATGAAATACTTCCATTTTGGCGCCTTGATTTGAAGATCACTTTGGATACTTTAGAGAATGCGCCCAAGATGTAGATTACTTCGGACAACATCAAAGGAGTTAGATTGAATAGATCAAGTGTCGGAGACACCTTCTGGAGTAGGATAAGAAGTGAGGCACACTTCTTGGGCATTACATGCCTCATCTAGTGCCTAACCTCAAGTGGCGCCTTGATCAACTCCAATGAGCGCCTCAGGAAAATTGAATGAGTTGAGCGTCAAGACACTCTTCCGGATCAAATTGACAACATTGGAAAGCTCTTTCCAAGTTAGGCGCAATCTCATGATGCAACCTCCTCAACTGGCGCCTAAAACAAGTAGGGCGCACTTTCATGTCCCAGACATCTCAACTTGGCGCCTAGACAGAAGATAAGGTAGTTATAATCACCTGGACTCTCATTGGTCGACAGGATGACATTGGGATCCATTCTAGTTCATTGGGTAAGGTTGCCACCTCATGATGAGTTGTCAGATGGAATATTCTCCTTGGATATGCTTCTTGGAAAACGTGCCTTCATTGCCTTGAGGGCACTATAAAAGGAAGAGAACACTTCTCATTTGAAAATCTTATCTTTGGCGAATTTTCTCTCTGCAAAGCTTTATGCTTGTGATCTTGAGGCCTGCGAGTTTCAAGTAGTTGGGTTGATGCTCCCTCAACAGTGATAAGGTGGTGCTCCCTTGTCAAGTTGTGAGGTGTTGACATACAGTTGACATCGTTGTGTTCAAGAGAAATTGTTCATGTGTGAAGTCATTGTATACATCTAGGCTTTGAGGCCTTTCTTTGTAATCAATTGAATAAGATCGTATAGTCATGCCATTGAGGGCATCATCTATTGTAATAAGACAATTGTATTGATTTGAATCAAGTGATAATACAAGTGCCCAACTTCAAGTTGATTCATGCAAGTTGTCATTGTTATCTTTCATGAATGATGTTAAGTAGATTGAGTAATTGAAGAGTTAAGTACAAGTAAATTTGTCTAAGTCAAAAAAATTTTAGTTTAGTTGGGTATCTTACAAAATGTGGACCCCGCCGAAGAAAAATAGAAAAATTGGATTCAGTTTGCTCTGGATGGAAAATTGGAAAAAACAAAAAAAAATAGAATATCGAAAAAATTAGATATGTCGAGAAAACGAAATTTAAAAAAAAGAAAAAAGAAAAAAAAAAAAATGATGAAATGAAAAATAGAAAAAATAGAAATATATATATATAATAAAAATAAAAATAAAGTAAAGAAAAGTCAAGAGAAAAAGGTCGTATGACTATAGCCATACGACTATAGCAGTACGAACCCTCACTATCGGAGCATAAGAAGACTTTTATCAACTCCCACCCCTTCATACGTACGAGTAAAGCAAATATGAAGATTACTGTGCGCTAAGGAAACTAAGGAATAATTAAAGTTTTCAAAAGCCAAAGAGAATGTCAATAGAGTTGGGCGATTTTAACCTTTCAAAATAGCTGGGTGACTTCATACAATCGACAGGGGAGTCTGAAGTGAATAAACTCAAGCGTACGATCACAAATAGACCGTTGTACGATACAAGGATGGTGTCCATGAGAACTCGAGTGATAAAGTATACAATCGATAAGTATAGGGCATCGACAAGTATATAACAGGGAGTGTGACGATTCAATCGACCCTCCCTACCTTCATCGACGGCAGCCCTTTGGCAATCGATAGAGACAAGAAAAATCATAAGGATTTTGGCAATCGACAAAGACAAGGAAACGACTAAGGGGAAAAATAATTCGCCAAACACAACTTCCATTCTTCTTTGCATCGACGGGAGGAAACCACAAATTGCATCAATGAGATAAATAAATTAGCTACATCGACAGGAGTTCGATGTGGGTGTACGATGATAAAAGTGTATCAACAGTTTGCTTCAATCAAATGTGGCATCAGCCGTAAGACTGAGCCGTGAGAGTCATATCTTTTTGACCTGATTTCCCTAGACAATCATAGCTAATGAAAGATTAGTGGGATGAGTATGCGTTGTTGAAAATAGTGAGATGGGAGTGTCTCTCTGCAGGCATAATAAGCACTCAGGCAGCAAAAGTAGAGGCGTACATGGCCCTCAGCATAAGAACATTGGTTCAATACATAGAGGGCAGAAAACAAGTTGGGACAGCCTTCTTCTGCAGATTTGTGCAGACTCAAAGTAGAATGAAGGATAAGATGTTATATTGCCAGCACGAATACATGTGATGCAAGATTTCATGAAGAGGTTCACGTGATTGACATACAATAAAGACTAGCCATTTACGGTTGGTGATTCAGTATTTTATGGTGGTCCAGATGTTCAGATCAGGAAAATGCAAGGAACTGACAGCCAGATGAGGTTGGGAGATGGTTCTGATGTGTCAGGTTGGGATGGATCACTGCTCGGTCAATTGATTAAAGTCGTTTCACTGGCGGCTTATGAGTTCGTCGAGAAAGAGCCACTCCTATCGAGAGTCACGAGACAGACTGTTAAACGGATGTATGACAAATTGATGGACTCAGTAATCAACGGGTATTGTGTCTTTCCATGGGGAGAGACACTATTAACATAGAAGGGGATGAAATCTAGAATTTTCGTGACATCATTATTAAACTCCCTTGCTCACTAGCTGATTCATGTAGCAGCATTCTTTGAGAGATATGGTAGCCTCGATGGAGGAACTTTGCGCCGATTAGAATCGTTGTATGGATAAGTATCATTTGTGGGATTTGATTAAAATGGCGATTAGTGGAACTGGAGATGATACCAGTTTATATGTGTGAGTTATGGCCACCATTAGTAATCAGTGATTTTTACCGGTCTATTGGGATGACAGTTAAAGATTCATCGACTAAGGATACAGACTTTTGAGTGACTTATGGAAGTTGCACACGTGTAATGGGATGCCCACTTCACTCCCACCTTCCTCTCAATAGATTAGTTTTGGATTTTCTTAAAATTGTTTTGTCCTTGAGTCGTCTAGAAGACGACTAAAATTTTGGGGGGATAATGTTGCGAGCATTTTATACTTATGTGATTAGTTATCTGTTAGTGTAGTCGGTAAGGTTGTTACCTACTGACAGTTGGAGTCGGTCGCGATGGTTGGGCCACCCAGGCAACCGTCGGCTCATTATATAATTGTCATCAGCATTATATGGAACATTAGTTTTTGTTGTGTGGCTATGAATAGTGCATACGAATTCTGAAGCAATATGTAATTCTGAGTTCATTGTGCAATAGAATGGAATATGCTGTTCTGATTTTTCTTATATGTTATGCAATGGATTTCTGTTCACTCTGTCTACTTTGAATATTCAATTAAACTACATCGACAACAGATAGTGCCTACAGGTAAAGGGATGTTTATAGGTTTACTGTCTCACATATTAAACTGCAAAATAGTTTCAATGTACTTTCTCTGGTTCAACAACAACTTCTTATTAGCCCTGTCTCTATTAATTTCCATACCTAGTAGATACCTTGCAGCTTCCAAGTCTTTCATTTCAAATTTCTTAGACAACTAAGCCTTTAGTTTCGTAATTATTGCCTTATTGTTTCCAATGATCAACATATCATCAACATACAAAACAATAATTA
The DNA here is from genome assembly GCA_027924645.1 of Cunninghamia lanceolata. Lineage (NCBI taxonomy): Eukaryota > Viridiplantae > Streptophyta > Pinopsida > Cupressales > Cupressaceae > Cunninghamia > Cunninghamia lanceolata. The sequence goes on from BSBN01001791.1 coordinate 6,664,327, forward strand.
AAATGTGATTACCAATCTGTTTGTAGTACACATAGTGATCAACTCTACTCCTTGCAAAACCCAGTTCCATCACATATGCATTAAATTTTTGATACCACGTACACAGTGACTGCTTCAAACTATACAAAGACCTTTTCAGTTTATAGACCAAATTGTTTTTTTCTCTTAACGTCAAAATTTTCAGGTTGTTCCATATAAATTTCATCCTCTAAATTTCCATGCAAGAATGTAGTCTTAACATTCATCTGCTCTATTTCAAAATCCAAAGCAGTAGTAATAGACAACTTACACCTAATGGAGTTCAATTTAGAATAGGAAAATCTCACTGAAGCCAATTCCATTAATCTAGAAATAGTCTTTTGCCACCAATCTTGCCTTGTACCTCTCCAATTTACCATTTGCTCTAAACCTCATTTTGTGCACCCATTTGCAGCCAACAGGCTTCCTTCCTTTAGGCAGATCAACCAAGTCTCAAATCTTAACATTTCTCCAAGGCCAACATCTCCTCCTTCATGGCCTCCTTCCAAGACTTGCTTTCCTTTGAAGTTAGAGCTTCCTTCACACAACTTGATTCACCATTAGTACAAGTTAGAGAAAAAACACAATGGAAATCTAGTGGACTATACATGTTTGGTAATTTCTGCTGTCTTGTAGACCTCATAGGTGGTGAGATCCTACCTCATTAGAATTCTATTCTTTTTCAGAATTTGCCCCTGATGTTTCTTCCAAGCATTCTTCCTCTCCATCCTCTTTGTCTTGTCCACTAATTTGTTGATATGCAAATGCATCTTCCTACTCTAGTTTGTTCTCAAAATGCATCTTGATGCTCTTTTTTACCTTTGGCTCTTCATCCCTAGATAAAACTCTATGTTTCTTGAAAACATCTCTGGAATAGACAACTTTTAGTGTTATAGGATTCCAAAGCTTATTCCCTTCTACATTTTCACTATAATCTATGAAAATATATTTTAAAATTTTTAAGCTTCAAAATCCAACTTAGATTGTTTTTCCTTTGGCACATGAACAAACACCTTACAACCAAATTGTGACAACCCTAAGCCAGAATATTCTTTAGCATGCCCAAATCTAGAATACCCAAATCACATATTCATCTTAAAATGCCCAAAACTGAATTACCCATAAATTATATTCATGTAAAATGCTTAAATCTGAAAATCCATAAACTGATGGTTTAAACTTGCACATGTAGAACTTGCCAAAATATAGAACACTTTGCAAATGAAATAACAATAAACAATTGGACTGAACTAACAAATCAGAGGTCTGACATACTTGGAACAGCAAGGTATTCTTTATTCAAATTAAAGTTTTGAATGAGTTTTCAATACATAGACATACCTGATTAGTATCTTCAACAATAGGATGCATAAGAAGGCAAAACATACAACATATAGAAACTGATATACAATTCTGATATAGGCCAGATCTGATTCAATATTTCTGATGTCTGAAACGTCTGATATAACCTCCTTCAAATGCCACGATTCTCCTTCAATGATGTAGCGCTTGATTCCCAAGGTGACTGCCAAACCCTAGATGATAATAGGTGCCAAAAGGATGATAAATATGTCTCCAAAAACCCTGATATGCCAATCTGATGTGTTCGCAGAAGTCTGAGATGAAATCTGATTGCAAAAATGAGGATGATCAATACCCATGCTCCCTCCAAATGAAGCGTTAGCTCCTTCAACAAGAGGCGATTAACCCTAGGCAAGATAAATCATCATAAAAGCCCACGATCTGCATCATTCCACACACATAACTCCCTCCTCAAGCCAGCCATACCATCCTTGCAGCCTTGCAGGGATAATGATAACATATCAAACCCTAGCGCCCATATCTCTCCAAATCGCATTAATCCAAATTGATATTTGGCACAAATCTCATCAATTTGGCCTTCAAACCCTAGCTGATATAAACCTGCAGAAAAGATGTCTTTGTAGCTCCAATTCGATGCCAAAACCTGCAAATAAGCTCTATAGTAAATCCTGGATGGATTCACCTCTCAAGTGACATTGGGTTTTCATCCAATCCACAAATCTCCAAGGGTTTTCATCCTTAGAAATGGCTGAACTTGTGTTGCAGCTCAAAGGAAAATATCGAATATGCAAATGACAAAATACACAATGATGAAATGACCTCCCAAACACCTTCTTTTATAACCTTCAACTGGAGTGCCCAAATTTGCAATATTTTATACAAGTTTCATGTCCACCGCCATAATTGGGATTAAAATATTATTTTTTAATGCACTTTTCCTTCTCCAAGTGGGACGTCCAATATGACATTAAAATAATGTTTCATTTTGTCATTTTATTATAATTTATTTTCTCCTTTTATAAAGTGACTTTCCATTCTCCAATCTTTAAGTTATTTTTACCGACTTTCCATTCTCCAAGTCACTTTAGCTACAAAGGCTCAATAATTCATTCCCTAACCAAACGAATTAGCCTATGGGAATGGTGAATAGGCTAATCCTCCACTGCTAGGTGATCATGTCGGAAATGGAGACATTACATTAGTTTTCTTACAAAACAACACATTTAATAAACCAAATGGATCCATAGGACTGGGTCCCATTTCCAATAAAAGGCAAAACTAAAAAACCAATTTTCTAGTGGACCCATACAACTGGTCCTATTGGACCCACATACTGAAAAGACCTTGGATACATGAAAAGGTGGACTTAGCTCACTACTATGGAATAAAAAGGTTCATAACTTATGGTTTCAACTTTCAGTTGAACTTGGGGCTGTTGACCCTGCAAGGGGCTGCAGTCCGCAGGGTCAACAGCCCCTTGACCTTGCTAGAGGAAGGCTACTTTCACATAATCACACACTGTACATGGATCAATAGGTAAAACCATAATTGGTTCGTTGGGAATCTTTAGTTTATAAAATTATCCAATATTATATGTGAAAAGTCCTAGAAGTTCAATTAGAAGCATAGGTGGCGTTCATTTATTATCTAGGAAAAATATTGCATGAGAAGGCTCCAATGAGATGGAGGGTAGCAGCTGTTGATTAAATGGAAATTATGATAAATATTTTGTGAGCTGGTAATGATTACAATGTGTTTAGCTAATATAAAATAAACTAATTTCTATTTAATAGGCTATTTTGACACATGTTGAAATTCAAAAAGCTCTACAAGCTGTTTTGGAAGCTATATTGTATTTTTCATTCAATCAAATAAGTTGTGATTAGGATTTATTGTATTGTGCTACAGTGAAACTCTGCAAAGCATCTTGAACTTCCTCAAAATGTATGCTTTCACAAATAGTTGAATATATTTTCTAAAAATCAAGATGGAATGTAACTACACAGAATATGTAGGGATCCATAGACTGATATTCTACTGATCCACTTGCAGATTGGGTAAAGGGCAAGGGAAAGGCAGATGAACAGAGAATGGTGACTGCTTTTTTCCCTGAAAATGATGAAGTCTCCAATGGTATGTTTGTTTCGTCATTTTTCCTATTTTCTTTGAGTATTTCCTGAAACTAGAATCCGACCTAAGACATCAATGTTTGGACTCCTGCAGTGAATGTCATAATAACAGGACTTGGGGCTGACTACACAAGAATGGAATCATTTGGAACTGTTGATGCATTTGCGGAGACATTGGTTAGATTTTACTATTTACAGTTAGTGCTCTAAAAAAGAAGAATTTGGTTTTGTCATCATTAAAATCTGCATTATACATACTATCTTATATTGCACTTCTGTTTAGAATGTGAATATCTTGAATGGTCCAACAGGTTAACACTCTGGATAGAAGCTGGAAAAGACCACCTGGGCAAGCGGCAAAGCTTCTCAATGCAAAGTCCAAAAATGGTATTGACTTTCACTAGCTATAAATTTATGATCATGTGGTAAGTTTACAATCTATGTTTTGTAATCATTTCTTGATTATAATTCTTTTTTAACAGTATCCCACTTCAGTTTGTTATACATGTGGGCCATATATAGAAAACCATGTTTCCAACATTGTACCAAAAAATTGCTTCTAGATGACATTGGATTCTAGTTTTTCTCCAAGGAATTGAATTTTAATCATGCAAATTAATTCCTTCTATATGTTTTTTTAATGATGAATAGTGCTATACTTTTATATTAATAAATGAAATGCCCCTTTCAATATTTTTTATGAACCCTGCAAATATTTGTGATTTCCACCTATACAATACTAAGACATTAATAAAATACTAAACAACAATTAATACCAGTATCAGTTATTGAAACCCTTCTGCACATAATTGATATTATTATTGCAACAAGCTACTCACTTATAAAATACTGATGTAAACAACATTAATACAACCGGAACCCTTATGAAAAAATTGTTCAAAATAACACAGATGAATAGAAGCTACAACAGAAACCCAACTCACAATTATACTGTAATAGTGATTTGAACAGGGGCGGGACTGCTGAGGAATGACAGATACAAGCAACACAACAGAATGATAATTGCTATGACTAAAAATCAATGCCAAGACTATACGACACGCTAGGAAGTGAGATTTGGTACGGTGGCAGCAATAGGTAATTCGTGGTTGCTGGAAGAGGGTACGGCAGGATGCCCAAAAGATGCAGTAGCCTCCAAATTGTACGACGGCAGCTGTAATCAGCTATGCTGATTGCTGCACGACAACAAAACGCCTTAACTTCACTAGACAACAACGACCACTATGGGAAATAGAATAAAATCTGAATGCTTACCCTTTCCTCTATCAATCTACGAAAGTGTTCTACCAAACTGAAAAATTGGAATTAGATTGCAAACTTATCAGCACAAATGCAATTCCTTGATGAAACCGCTTCAAAGAACAAAGAGTTTTCATCCTTTGCTCTTGCCTGGAAACCAAGAGGGTTTTTGTCCTCAAGTGCAATAGTTGAATATGGATGCTCAAGCTATGAAAGAAGGGATTTGATTTCATAAAAAATGAATGATCTCCTTTTGAATGATTGCCTCTCTTTCATAGATGTCATGTCCCATTTTCGTTCTCACCAATTCCAACATGTTTGGAGCATTCCAAGATTCTTGGAGAAGTCCACAAACCTTGGAGAGCTTCATTTTTGGAGGTTTCCTATTTCCTGTTCAATTTTAGCTAGTAGATTTTATGGAAATAATTGAATTAGTCATTTTGGTATTTTTCTATAGTTTAGTATGGGAGCAGGAAATAAATTTAAAATAATAATTAAAGTCAGTTTATTTTAATTGTCATAACTTTATAAAAAGACCACTTCATTATTATTTTTCAGGTTGCCTAAATGGGGCAAATATAGCCTTTTGTAGTATTAAGTTATTTCTTTTAGATGGGTAGGAAATTTTCAAATTACAAAAGGTAAATTAAAATTAGGTTTTCGGGCAAAAAGTAAAAAGTAATGTTTTATTTTCCTCTTGAGCCTATAAAAGGAGGATGAGGGCTCATTGAAGGGATTCCATCTCTTCTACAATTTTATTTTTTGAGTTTGAGATTTGTGCCCAACTTCTTGCCTTAAAGCTGCCCGAAGGATGAAAACCTCAAAGGCATATGGGATTGAGGACGAAAACCCTCTGTTCCAGTTGAGGAATTTCATTGCATAGATTCCCAGTGAGTTGAATCTGTATTGTTCATGCAATTATTTGTAGCATGAAGATTTCTGTTGGTGTGATGTGATTTTATATTCTAGAAAAATACAAAAATATTTGTGTGGGTGTGAGTTTCCAAATTTCTTTGTGTGAGAGTCACAAACTTGTGTTAGTAAAATCCTTGTGTGTTAGTTTCAGCTGTTAGTATTTTTAATGTTATTAATATTGATGAATTTTAAGTGTTTGTGAAGGAGGATAGCTCCCTAAAGCTGGCTGTACCAATTACCCAACCGTACCATTTTCTTTTTGGAGATATTAATGCTTTCCAGCCATACCAAATGTTGGATTAATTTAGGTTTGGTGGGCCGTACCACCCAAGGAAGATTGGGCACCCAAGTTGTTGCAAAAATTAAGAGTAAGGAAGTGTTGTGAGAATTGTTAGGAGTTTTTGGATGCTCATGAAGTGTTCTTGATGATCCGTACAATTTGAGGTTGCATTTTTATAAAGTGCAAACTATTTTGACAGCTGATTTCTGATCTTCTGTATGTCATTTCTGATATGGACAGCAGTAAATAGGTCTGAAAATTATCATTTAGGCTGCAGATTTGAGCTATTAAATATAGCTGATAATACTTGTTAAAATCTGCTTATTGGTAATTTTTATTGTAAGTGGGTATTTATTATCAAATCTAGAAATTATCTAGAAAGGTTCAAACTGATATAAATTTGTAAATTTTTGTGCGGTTTACCATCAGAAACACTCTAAAAATTTGAAGTGGATTGCATTTGTAATATTTTAGAAGGTTATCTGTTGGAATAAATTAATTTCTCTATATTGCATTGTAAAAACATTTGGATGGCGTAGCCGCCAATCGTTTACATTTAATTATCCGCCATTGTTGCGTTGATCTAGATCAACCTATTGTCAGTCAGTTTGGCTTGACCCGTTCTATAGTTGTGCAATTTTATTTTATCCGCCTATTGGGCGTTGACTGTAAACTGGCTTTGCTCCAGTGAAATATTTAAATCCACCAGTTTGGTGTTGATTTGTATACTGGTCACTGCTATCAGTCAGTTGGAAACTATTCTTTGTTCATGATCTGGTTGTATGCTCTCACCTTGCCCACATCGGGAATCGAGTGATCAGAAAGCATGGATTTGTGTTTATTAGTATATTAATGTAATAAAGTGTATTTAATTAGGTTGGTAGTTAAGTGTAGTTAGATATAGTTATTAAAGAAGTTAGTTTCAATAGGTTGTACCATTAATAATGGTAGTTGCATAGTTGCCAGGAGATTGGTACTGGTACAGATATAGTTATTAAAGAAGTTAGTTTTAGTAGGTTGTACCATTAATAATGGTAGTTGCATAGTTGCCAGGAGATCAGTACTGGTACTAGTACGGGAGACTGGTACTAGTACCGGTATGTCTATTTTTTGAAAATAGGAGACAGGGGTACTTGGAGACTCCATTTATTTTTTAATATAATTTAATAATATAAGTAGATATATTTTTTGTAATAAGTATATATATTACTATTATATTAATATTACTATATATATTACTGGCTATATTACTGTCTATAGCTATATATATATATTACTATTATATATATATAGACAATAATATAGCTAGTAATATATATATATATATATATATATATATATATATATTACTTGTAACAATTTAATATAGCTTACTGTATATATATTACTATAGACACTAGTATTGAGGTTTGAAGTCTGTAGGAATAAGAATCCATTGAGCTCGTGCGAAAACGACAGAAAAAATGGAAGGTAGAAAAATAAAAAAAGTGGAGACGCCTTTTTATTGATGGAGGGTACCTGGAGACGTGACTAGAAGTCTCCTGCGAAGGGAGACATACCTAGTGAAGTCTCTGAGACGAGAGATGTGTACTAGTCTCCGGGACGCGTCCTAGTGGGTGGGAGATGTGCCGCTTGGTAATTATGGGTAGTTGTAATACTAACTGTTGGGTCCCAAAATAGCGTATCCTAATCCCTAGAAAATTCTTCAATCTTCGAGGCTAGGGTTGTCATCAAGGAGATAGAGAAGGGGTTCATCAATAGGATAAGGATGATTAAGGACCAATGGTTGGGAATGGGTAATCTCCCCTTCGCTTCTGGTTCAGCTAAACCAAGGAGGGTGTTCCTAGAGGTATCCTTTAACAAGGATCAACAATAATGGAAGATGTTCTCAAGGTCATAATATTGCAACAATGCCCAACTGTTGTTTTAATCCCTAAATACAGTCACTAGATTAAGACAAGCTTGCTGCACTAAAACCTCTGTTTAAGCTGATGAAAGGCACTTCCTGTAATAATGGAAGGTGCGGGTATGCTTGTTTGGTTTGCTAGAATTGAGACTTTGAAGACTCACTAACAATATTTCTTGGTTTCAACACAGAACCACAACAATGCATGCAATACTACCTATTCATTTCACATTTGATAAGTTTGTTTTAGTTTTTAAAAGAGGTGTGAGTGATTAAACATTTCAGACCGGTGCTTATTATGATGGATTACAGAGCCCATAGTTCAGCATAGGGAAAGACAACAGAGAAATGAAACAAGCACTTTCTGGATACCCAGATGCAAGAAAAACAACGATCAATGAAGAATATACTTAGTAATCCTTTGTCAAAATACAATCATTCACCTATAACCATAGAAGAGATCATCACATAGCATGTAATTTTTTAAGAATTTGCCATATTCATTTGATCAATGGTTACAGTCATACCACGAAGTGTGGCAAGAGGAAACCCTAGCCGAAACTTAAAATTTCCTTGAAAAATTACAGGAGAAGGAGTTCACACACTGATCCTTGAAATCAATATGAAAACCTTTCATAACCTTGCTGAAGAACTGTAACCTTTTGTTTTTTGAAACCCTAGAGAGCTCTGCACTTTGTCGCTTGAAGAACTGCCAAAAGACCAACCCTTGAAAAAGAGTCTCGATTCTGCCTTTATAGCCTTCACAAACTCGGACCTGAGGGTGAAATGGGCAGGACAACCCCCAACCCCACCAACTGCAATAAATACATTAATTTCAACTACCCATTTCACATTAATGGTGATCCTGGAAGTTGTTGGCACGTTTTCCCATGTATTCCGGGCGTTTCTGGATGACAAAAAGAGTAGGGAAGGCAAATCAATCGGCCTCTGACAAATCGGACTTCGGAGGTCGGGCCTCCACTATGCACTGTTTATTCTGGAAGAGAAGGAAAGGACCACCCGACCCCAAAATACTTAGAAGAATGTGAGCCGTTGGGGGTCGGGCCTCGGGCCTTCATCCTTCCGCCTTCCTCAACACTTGGAAGAATTTTAGTTCACCGAACATCGGCCATTGGGCCTTCCGCTTTCTGCTTTCCAAAAGGAAGGACGAAAGGAAACCTACCGCTTGTCGCCACCTGCAAGACTTAGCGCAATATTGAAACCAACGAGGATTGGCCACCGGACCTTCTTCCTTCTGCCTTTCAAAAGAAAGGAGAAAGAAAAGACAACTCCCGCCTGTCGATGCCCGCAACACTTAAAAGAAAAAAGGCTCCGTCGAAACTTGGTCGTCGGGCCCTTGCCATTCTTCCTTCCAAGAGAAAGAAGGGAGAAGGGAAACATCCTACCTGCTGCCACCTGCAAGACTTAAAAGAAATACCCTAGTGGACTTTGGCTGTCGGACCTTCTTCCTTCTGCCCTCTCAGAAAAAGACGAAAACCACCACCCCGACCTCCGAAGTCTGCAGTACTTAGAAAATTTTCAAAACCCATGGCAGATTTCAGCGGTCGGGCCTTCCCGTTAACACATGCTTTGAAGAAGACGGAAAGCCGCAAGCCCGACCTTCGACGCCTGAAACACTTAGGCGATTTTTGAAGGACTTAACACTTAGACAAATTTTGGAGCCTTGGACTTCGGAGCCGATAAGAATGGCACAACAGAAGACAGGAACTCGAAACTCCGACAAAGGTAGAAAGTACAAGGACAACACTTAGAATATGGACTTAGTCATTTTGTGGGTTTCTTCCTTGCATTTCAAAAAGAACAGGGTTGGACCTTTGATGGATTTGACAAGATTACCTTGTTTGGGCAACTTGGCAAGATTTTGCAAATACTTGGCTTGATAAATAGGAGTCCCAACAGTGGCTCTAGTTGGGTACATGTGCCAAGCAGTGGCACAATGAGAATCCAGATCTTCGGGCAGACCAAAAACACCAATAAACGACACACAGGAACTGAAACAAAACACCATCAAGACCAACAGTGGTCAAGACTACTCGAGGTTCAAAATACTAAAGATGGAATTTGACATCATCATTCAAAATTTGAAGAAAATCATTACTTATGAAAAGTAATGTTTACATGCTGACCGTGAACAGCTAGCTCCATGAGTTCTCCTTCTAGAGTCATCAAGCGGTAGACGTTGAGCTCAAACATCTTAGCCACTTCATATGGCCCAAGCCACAATGGATCAAATTTACCATGTTTCCCTTTATCTTCAGATTTTGCATTCCAAAGGAGGACCAAGTCACCAATCTGAAAATCTCGACACAGTATTCTTATCAAACAAATACTTCATTGTCTTCTTATGATGCAAAATTTTATCATGTGTAGCTCTCCCCCGCTCTTCCAACTCAGTCAATTGCATGATCCTTTGGGACATTGCATTATACTGATCCTCTTCTATGTCTTGTAGCAACTGATGGACTGGCAGTTCCCTTGTTAATGGGCATCTTCACCTTTGTTCCATACACCAGTTCAAAAGGACTTCTACCTATGGATCTTTTGAAAGTTATCCTGTCAGCCCATAGAGCATACTTCAAGTTGTCATCCCACCTCTTCTTGTTCTGATCCAGTGTTCTTTTTATGATCTTCATCAGGTTTTTATTACTTGATTCGGTCGGTCCATTGCTTTGGGGGTGATAGGGAGACGAATGCACAAGGTTTATACCGAACTTAGAACACATGTTCAACATTTCTTGAGACTTGAAACACATTGCATTGTCTGCCAAAATCCTAGCTGGCACTCCAAACTTGGTTATTATATTGTTGACTATGAAATTGATAACCACCTTGGAAGTTGCATTGCGAGTGGGGACCGCCTCTACCCACTTGGTGAAGTAATTAGTGGCCACAAGGATCTATTTAAATCCATTGCTGGATTTCTCTTGTATGTCTCCAATGAAGTCAATTCCCCACTGCTGGAAAGGTGCATCAAATATGAGGGGCAAAAGGGAAAGTGCTCCAACAAACTTCAACTTACCAGAAAACCGTTGGCTAGCATCACACTATCTTATCTTCTGTGCTACATCATTGAATAACGTAGGCACCAATATCCAGCTCTAAGGATCTTATGAGCAGTGGTCTTAGCTTTAAAGTGTCCTCCACAAATGCCATGGTGACTCTCATTCATTACTACTTCAGCTTGCTCTTGATCCAAACACTTGAGCAATACACCTTCATGATTTCTCCACATGAGCTCATTCTAGAACAAGACATACCTATGAGATCTCAGCTTAAGGGTCCTTCTCTGATTCTCATCCATACATGGTGGACAATTCATATTTTCAAGGTAAAATATCACATCTTTGTACCATGCATTGTCAATCAATCTACAATGAGAAGTCTCATCTACCTTTGTTTCATTCACTTTTGCTGCTTCAAGATTGGAATTAGCGATTAGCTTGGCCAAGCCTTGGCCTCTAACCAACTTTGTGACCTGTATGTCAATGTCATATTCTTGGATCCTGTTGATCCATCTGCATCTTTTACCTGAAGCTTCCTACTGCATAAATATGTCCTTTACTGCTGTGTGTGGCACATATGCTATGATCTTGGCACCTGTGAAATAGGATCTGAATTTTGTTGTGGCCTTAACCAATGCATAGGCATGCTTCTCCATTATGGAATAATTCAATTTAGCATCTTGCAAGGACTTGCTAAAGAATCCTATTGGCTGCTCAAATCCATCACCATTCTTTTTGCAACAATATAGCAACAACAATATACTATGAAGCAAAGGAGAAGAGCTGGAAAGGCTTTGTATAATCTAGGCTTACCAATACTGGTGCATTCTTGAGAGCCTCCTTTATGTCAATAAAAGCTTTAGCTGGTTCCTTGCTCCATGTAATAGACTGCCCTTTCTTGAGCATTTTGGAAAATGCTTTAGTCTTCTCAGCAAAGTTAGGGACAAACTGCCTTTCAAAGTTGATTTGTCCAAAGAAAGATTGGACACCTTTGACTGTTTTAGGCTAAGGGATAAAGTCAATGGCCTTAACTCTTTTAGGATCAATTCTGACCCCATCCCTTGACACAATACGTCCCAACAACTTTCCTTCTACTCCAAACTGACATTTCTTGGGATTCAAAGAAATCCCATACTCCAAACATCTGTTAAAAATCAGTTGCAAATGCTTGCAATGATCTTTTCTATCCTTGGAGAATGTAGTAAGATCACCCTGGTATACAACCATGATTTCATCAATGAGGCCTGCAAAGGCCACATCCATTGCTCTTTGAAATGTTGATTCTGCATTCTTCAACCCAAATGGCATCCTCAAATAAACATATGTTCCCCAAGGAGTGGTGAATGCTGTCTTATACCGTTCTGACTCCTTGACCAATACCTGATTGTAGCCTAAGAATCCATCCATCATAGACATCAGTTCTGAACCAACAACCCTTTGCAAAAGATGATCCATACTTGGAAGAGGATAATTATCCTTAAGGGATTTGATGTTCAGATTTCTAAAATCTACACATAGTCTAATCTCCTCATTCTTCTTTTTCACTGGGACAAGATTAGACACCCAATCAGAATGTCTGATTGGTTTTATAATACCTCCCTCTTTCATCTTTAACAATTCTTTCTGCATCTTAGGAGCTATAGTGGGGTTTATAGGTCTTTGCTTCTGCCTAAAGGATTTTGCATCAGGCTAAAGGGGAATAGTATACTGAAATAAATTCTCCCTATAAGCGTGCAACTCGTCATAAGACCACGCAAAACATTTTTTGAATTTTCTTAGCAGATCAATCAACATATGCTTCTCATGGGGTTTGAGCCTCTTACCAATGTAAACCATCCTAGGTGCCTCTTGGGTGCCAAGGTTAACACCTTCAATGTTGTCCTCTTCAACTGGTTTACCTTTGCTTTTCCATTGGTCAGCATTATCAAACATTCTTTCAAGTGCAACCAAACCTTTGGAAATAGGATTAGTCTTTAGCTGTACTACTTCATTCCCAAACAATGTTTCCTTGCCATCTTCTATCTCTATCATAGGCTGCCAATCGATTAACTGATCGTCAAACTCATCCAGGCAATTGAGGAAACTATAAATCTGATTATTGTCATTAAAAATTTTCTAACTATATATGTTATCAGGGATTGTTGGCCTTGTAAGCACTTCAACAACATAATGGTTACAAGAAAAAATTGATTGAGAGTCAAAATTTGAAGCAACTATAGCCAAGGAATCTGCCTTCTCATTTTCAACTCTTTCAACCCACTCAATGCCAATAGCATCAAACAGTTCTATAGTGTCCCACACTACATTGCTATATGCTCTTAACTTGCTGTCCTTGGCAGCAAAAACATTTCTAATCTGTTGCACAACTAACTTTGAATCACCATATATCTTCAAGCACTTGACTCCGTGCTTATGAGCAACTTTTAAACCTAACAACAATGCCTCATACTCAGCTATGTTGTTAGTGCACTGAAAATCAAGTCTAAAAGACATTCCGAACTGCTCTCCATCTGGTGCTATCAGAACAATACTAGCACCTGAGCCATCCTTAGAACAAGCACCATCAAAGTACAATGTCCATTACACATTTTCATTATGCACAGGAGCAACAATTTGTGGCAAATCAGCACACAGTTTATGTTCATTGTCATCACAAAACCCCATAAAACAATCAATATCAGTATCAAAGTTCACTTCTTCTTGGGTTTTGTAATGGTCCTCTATGTTTTGGTCTTCTACCTATACAACTTCACTTCCACACCCTGGATTGGAATAGTGGCATATGATAAATCCATCTGTATACTTCCACCCATAGAAGCTACCCACTTTCTAGATAATAACATACCCCATTTGGCAGGGCAGTCTACAATAATATCCATTATGAATGATTTGTCTGGATAAGCAGCAAGTTTGACCTCAACATCTTTAACCAGACCTATCATATTAACTTCCCTAGAATCCATGGCAAAGCATTTGCTAGAAGACCTGGACACTTTCAATCCCAATTCATTTATTATCTCCAAGGGCATAACATTGCTGGAAGCACCAAAATCAAGCATGCAATTATGTAATAGCCAACCATTTATGATTATGGTTGTGTAAAAAGGGTCTACTCCCATCTTGCTATTAACAACAGTTGATCCTAGATATACCTCTATAGTTTCATCATGGCCTTTGCCCTCATCTTCATTACTAGGAACAACAACAGGTTGTTTTTGCGCATCTATAGTAGTGACTAATGACACCACCCTATCTCTATGTTCATGGATTCTAAGAAGTTCCCCTACAGGCACTGAAATTCTAACTTGGCTAAAGATTTGAGCCATGTCAATAGGGCTATAATTTGGCAAAGGAGTATCACATGAAATAGTAATATTGTTTGCATAAGGAATATAAGGTATTACTTGATTTGAGGAAATATCCATACCCTTCATCTTCTCCTTGCCCTTTTCTGGTTCTTTTTGTGCTTGAGGTTGATCATGCTTCACACCGCCTTTTGGGTCACGGACCTTTGGAATGGATACAACAGTTGGCTGCACCACTTGTGCTGGATTTTTCTGCACATGCTTCTTTGCTACTGGTGGTTGTGCAGAAAGCTTCTTTTCTAACACATTCTTCTTGGGAGCACTACCGTCTTTCTTATACATGCTCGCCTTATGTTTGTCCCTCTCTCCATTCAATCCATTTTGTCTTAACTCTACAATAGGAGAATTTTGCATAGGCACTGATATGTTTCTTAGCTCATAACCTCCTTGGACCTGCAAAATGCCTGCATCAGTCAAGGCTTTCATGTCTTCTTTCGAAGGCTTGGATTGCTGGTACTTCTTTTGCATAAGATCTGTAATGTCCCCTTCTAGTAAGCCAAAAATTTTTCCTTGACCTTTGCACAATTTCAACTTACAAAGAGAACATTAGAGTTCTATTTTCCATTTCATATCATTATTCTAGTTATCTAATTAATATTCTTTCATACTTATGTCCTTATGCTTATGATCTCATAATCCCATTTTTCATATTCATAATCATTTTTATATTCACTTTCATATTCATATTTATATCCATATTCATATTCATGATCAAAGGCCTTATGCTCTATCTTTGAGAGGATCATGTGTCACCCTATCATTAATCCATCTCTAATTCCATAGGCATGGTTCATTAAGGAGACACTAACCATCCCATACGTAGGCCCAAAGGCTTCACTCCCACACAGAGTTCTTCACCATTTGGCTTGATGGAACTTCATGCCCACACAACATTCTTCATCCCACCAAGAGTCACCTCACGTTGGGCACATTTAACATTGATGAGCTCATCATTACCATAGGCCCAAGGACTTCACACCCACACAGTGTTCTTTGTCTCTTGGCTCAAGGGACTTCACACCCACATTGTGTTCTTCATCCACTTGAGGGTTACCTAGGTCCAACATACAATCTCCTAACTTACCCATACACCTAGGATAACAAGGCGATTAATGATGAGGCTAATCCTTCTCTTGGATATAGCACAATCCTATGATTTCTAAATCCTTGTTGACATTATGATGTCTTATCATTTTTGGCCTCATATCATTATTGGCCCATCATATATTCATATGATCTAATGCATGATCACATTCCATTATCATTATTGATCATGTTCATCCTTATATACATATTTATCATATTAATTCATTCTTCCTTGCATATTCATTTATAATAACATTCATTTATTTATTTATTCTATTTGTAATCAAGATTTCCTATTCATGATGGTAATGTATATAAATATCCTATGTCAATTATATGCCCAATTTCATTTGATTGCTGATTCTAATCAATATAGTGCATTCCCTATATGCTAATCATATCTTATTTAATGTCATTCATTTCTATCATTTACAAATGTATCATTTAGTAATGCATTTGCAGCTATATATTACTTATTCCAATATGATTGAACCAATACAAGTCATAGAGTGCACAATCAGTAGTTATACAAATACAAATCATAGAGTATACAATCTCAAGGCATAGAGTCATTCACTCAAATACAATCATGGAGTATACACTCAAATTACAAGGCATAGAGTTATACACTTAAATACAATTACAAAGTCATATAGCATACACTTGAATAGGGCATACACTTGCATACAAATACACTCAATGAAGTATACACATAAAACATACACATGAATATCTAAGTAGCATGCGTATGAACACAAATGGAGCTTGAAGTATACACGCCGAGAATATATAACAGATATAGGAGACACACATTCATCAACATGAGCAAACATATAAGTATGAAGCAATATACAAAAATACACAAGATTACACAAGAATATGCATACACTTAGACATGAAGCATGAAGTAGAATATGTGAACACACACAAGAATATACATAAATACACACACAAGAAGCACGCAAGTAAGGCAATGAAGTTAAAGCATGAAGTAATACCCATAAAAGCATGAAGCATATAAACAGATGTATACATATGAAGCATAAATACATGGAGCATACCCACGCATGCAAATACAAGTTATAGATTATGTACTTGAATACATAGGTCACAAAGCAATGAATACACATAATTTACATTAATACATATAAGTATACTATCGGACAATTGAAAAGGGGAATCGGTGCATCCCATACTACATCGTGGACCCATCCACCGTTCCAAGGTCACCAAGTATACATATGAACACATGTAATACTAAAGCATACACTATGTAAACTACATCATATCCGTAATGCGTAGTGGAAGTTTAATCATACTAGGACTTGGATGAGAAACATGATAGGTCCGCCCGAAGCGATTCGTGCTAAGCCCAAGAGTAGATATACCATCCCTCTTGGCCCCAAGTGGCAGACACGCGGCTATCCCACATGGGGTGGCGTACTTAGTGGATAAACTTATACCTGCTTTCCCTATCTATGCTGCTTAATCCATACCTCTTATGATTGAAACTCCTTCAACAACCAATCCATGTGGGGATTGGGGAAATGCTACAATAGGAGGCCCGTAGATTTTCTTTTCTAAGGCCAAGGGTAGTCACTCGCCCCCTTGGCTCCAAGTGGCCAGCTCGGAGTGGCGTACTTAGAAATAAATCTAGTATCTGCTCGCCCTACTAGTATTTCTCCCGCTCTTCCTCATGATTGCTTGATGAGAATTACAAAAACTAAATATATCCAGATTCATTAATAGCATAATTAATAATGAGTTCAATACATAGTCATAAAGAATACACGTCATACACAAAATATTCACATAGTTGCATAAAACACAAGGTATGTCAAGCATAAGCATGAATACAAGTAATGCACAAGGTATGGATCATATAAATCTTATAATATTCTCTTTAGGATATCCTGCATACAAGAATAATTCCTAGAAGAGATGTTAGTACTTTAAGAATCAATTCCATAATTACATAAGAATCATCACTAATGTAATGTTACCTCTGCGTGCATACATTCAGTACCTGTAACCATTGATGTTAACAACATATATTCTGATCATAATCAAATAATAATAAATGCTTATCATTCACAGGATGGCAGGATGACTGCTTTGATACCACTTGTAATATCCCCTTCTAGTAAGCCAAAAATTTTCCTTGACCTTTGCACAATTTCAACTTACAAAGAGAACATTAGAGTTCTATTTTCCATTTTATATCATTATTCTAGTTATCTAATTAATATCCTTTCATACTTATGTCCTTATGCTTATGATCTCATAATCCCATTTTTCATATTCATATTTATATCCTAAATCACCGCATTTGCCGAACTTCGGGCAAGAAGTTCGAAATTCGGCGTATTAATAAACAGTTTATCAAATTTGTAAAAATTTGCTGAAAATCGTACTGCGTTTTTTTTAAATAAAAAGTATTGTGATAAAGTTTATTTTTTAGGGTTTTTTTTTGGGTTAAAATCACAGTTCGTCGTTTTGTCGCCTGCGCCCGCGCCCGCGCCCGACCCTTGCGCCGTCTCCTCCCCACGCACGTTACATAATAAAGCTCACATTTAATAAAGCGTATGTATTTATTAAAGTATTATAGTGCTCCGAAATGTCTCACGTCGTAAAAAAAATTTGACGCCGGAAATTTTTCTAAACTCGTCGGGTGTTCATATCGGGGTATTCGTTGGACTTGCACCCTTCGTTGGACCTTCTATGGGTGCAAGTATTAGTTTATTTAATGTATTTTTATTTTTACATTTTTAAAATAAAATTAGTATTTTTTATTTATATATTTTTATTTAAAATGTAGTGTATTTATTTAAAATTAGTATTTTTTATTTATATTGTTTATTTAAAATGTAGTATATTTATAAGTTTTATACATATATATTAACAAATTTAAATTTATGTAGACGAATTTAATCACGAATTTTTTTTTCCACTTTTTTCCTTGCCGAATTTTTCCCAAATTTCATCCTTGCCGAATTCGAATTCGAATTCGAATCTGGTGACTTAGTTTATATCCATATTCATATTCATGATCAAAGGCCTTATGCTCTATCCTTGAGAGGATCATGTGTCGCCCTATCATTAATCCATCTCTAATTCCATAGCCATGGTTCATTAAGGAGACACTAACCATCCCATACGTAGGCCCAAAGGCTTCACTCCCACACAGAGTTCTTCACCATTTGGCTTGATGGAACTTCATGTCCACACAACATTCTTCATCCCACCAAGAGTCACCTCACATTGGGATAGGCCCAAGGACTTCACACCCACACAGTGTTTTTCGTCTCTTGGCTCAAGGGACTTCACACCCACACAGTGTTCTTCATCCACTTAAGGGTTACCTAGGTCCAACATACAATCTCCTAACTTACCCATACACCTAGGATAACAAGACGATTAATGATGAGGATAATCCTTCTCTTGGATATAGCACAATCCTATGATTTCTAAATCCTTGTTAACATTATGATGTCTTATCATTTTTGGCCTCGTATCATAATTGGCCCATCATATATTCATATGATCTAATGCATGATCACATTCCATTATCATTATTGATCATGTTCATCCTTATATACATATTTATCATATTAATTCATTCTTCCTTGCATATTCATTTATAATAACATTCATTTATTCATTTATTCTATTTGTAATCAAGATTTCCTATTCATGATGGTAATGTATATAAATATCCTATGTCAATTATATGACCAATTTCATTTGATTGCTGATTCTAATCAATATAGTGCATTCCCTATATGCTAATCATATCTTATTTAATGTCATTCATTTCTATCATTTACAAATGTATCATTTAGTAATGCATTTGCAGCTATATATTACTTATTCCAATATGATTGAACATATGCATATATAAGAAATTGCCTTAAGACATTTATAAGTTCAACATGCAATAGAGATCCATAGTGCATACCTTTGCTGATCTAATTGCAGGCCGATTGCTGATAGAAGTATGATGATTCGATTTCCTTTGATGCTGATATTTATCTTACTGCCACCTTAGGAGACTTCGTTCCTTATTTCTGATCGCTGCCCTGTTACTCCCTTATTCCTTCTATTTCCTTGTTCACTGCTGTCTATTCTTTTCTAATCTTTATCTGTTCTTTCCTTCTCATTGATCAATATATGAGAACCAATGCGTTGTATATTATATATCTCTCCTTCTATGCCGTTTTTCCCAATATGCATTACCGATTTCTATGTATATTCTCCATCTTTCATGAAGAGGAACATCTATATAGAAGGAGGTGTTTGTTGCTTAATCGTATCTTTTTGCTAATCATTGTTTGTCCCATTTAGCAAAACGCACTTATGAGATTTTGGTCTTATTTCTTTTTATTTTTTCTTTTTCTCCACATCATCCGCTGCCCTCTTTTAATATGAATTATTCAAATTGTTTCCTCTTTACTTGTTGCAGTTAACACTAAATTTGCCGCTACATTTCATAACAGATCGTTGATTAACTTATTCATCGGTCTAAGAATTTGTTTCTTATACAAAGCGCTGTTTTTTAAGGAATATAATCTAAGCGCTGCCATAATCGTTGCCTAGCAGAAATCGACCATCCTTTTAAGACTATTTAATATTATAATATTTAAACTTTATACTAATATTTATATTAATACTTATATCTAATATTTATATTTATTCATGTACTATATCTATAATAATTTAAATTGATAATATTTATATTTGTTTATTTATAAATATAATAATAATATTATTTAATATTGTTTATTAAATGATATATATATTAATAATATATATGTAATTATTTCTATTAGTTGAATTGATATTATACGAAAGTAATTTGAATGTCCTTTATCATGATGTTTAAATCTTTAATTTAAACAATGCCTTAATATCGGGACATGACAAGATCCCTCAAGTGCTCGAAATCATGAGCTGGCAATTGATATTTCTTTGGACCTTCATCATAATCATATTGGAAAGTATGATCATCCTCTTCATAACTATCATAATCGACATCCTGACCCATCTGCTCATATCCCTCTATGTCAAACTAGTTTATCTCCTCTTCATAGTACTCGGTTGCACCTTCTTCATTTGGAAATTCTTCATCTCTGCTCATTGAATGAGCCATTACACAATTTTCTAGATCATGGGGAAGGAAGCATGCCTGACACCATAGAGACTCATCTTGAAAATTGACTTGATCCTTTCTCAATGGATCAGGAGTGTCCCTTTCAGGTTGTTTGAAACTTACATGCCTGGGGGCAGCTGGTCTGACATTCTGCTGTGGCCTCTTAGACCAGTCAGTATTGTAGGGTCTATTATGTAGTCTCTGACCTTCATTGAAATGTGTTGCAGCACCCTAAGGTGGCAACCCTTTATCATTTCTAGTAACCTTGTAAGACAAATCCTTTATAACCCCCATAAGCTTATCCAAATTGTCATTAGTAGTTAGGGGCTTATTGAAAGTTGGCTTATCAGGCTGGGACAATTTTACATCAGACCTTTTAATGTGCTTCCCTGAAGCTCTCATATTGCTTTCTATGTTTATGGCTGTAGGATATGCCTCCCTCAATGTTTGTGGACTCTTGTCCCTCAAACAATAACCAATTTTTGAGTCAAAAGCACCACAATATAAAACTAAACACATAGATTCATTTGGTCTCATATGAGGAGGTACCTTTCTCACTGTCATGATGAAGTGGCTATATTAAAATCAGCTACTGTCTCATTTATGGCCTTTTTGATGACTGTGAGTTCATGGATGGCAAGCTTGGGATCAATCCTATCCCCATATTGCAATCTGAATACCCTCATGAACTCCTCCCAAGAGTCAATACTGTTATCAGGGAGAGCCTTATACCATTCTTTAGCACTTTCTTCCAATGAATGCACAAAGAATTTCATCATAACATCTTCATCCTCAATTTCTTGCTCATCAGTGACATTAATAAAGTGTCTAAGATGCTTCTCACCTATGACAACATTGTTGCCTTGAAACCTACGAATCTTTCTCCTAATCTCATTTGGAATTGGATTTGGGAAGTCAGGTATGCCAAAGAAATCAAGTTGTTTATACCTTTCTGCACCCAAAGGTTGTCTAGGAGTAGGAAATCTCTGAGCTTGCCTTTGGACTGTAGGCCTGGGATTTGGGGCATTAAAACGCTGCTGATTTACCTGTTGTTGTGGTGGCTGATTTGGAAACCGATTATTTTGTTGGTTTTGATTCTGATTTCTGCCTCGTTGCCCCATTTGTTGATGCTATCTCTGATGAACTTTAGGCCTAGGATTAGGAATATTTTGATGTTGAGGCCGATTCTGGGCATTTTGGGCAAGTTGGGCCTGCTGCAAATCAAGCAGGGCCTACACTTCTCTTTGCCTATTCTTGATATGATCAAGCAAATCTAATTCCTCATAGAGAGTTCTTTCTCTTTCCTCAGCATCAGGCTGTTCCTGTTGATCTCTCTCATTAGGAATGTTGTCATGCCGACCTCTAAGTGATCTTGTGGGCGAAATATGACAATTATTTTGGCGAGCCTCTTCATTTTCATTAGGCATGCTAAATGTTCTCATGTCAGCATTATGAGACCTATCTCTTCTTCCCTTGCCAATAATATTCTGATTTCTTCGGACCTCATACTCATCTCTGTTCATTCTCCTATTCGTCTTGAGTACATTATCGGCAGAGTCCTCAGAAGTATACTGATGCTAACTTTTGTAGTCATCAAATGCGTCATCTCTACCAGATGTACCTACTTGGTCCTGGGTATTCAATGGAGGCACCACATTGGGGTATCTCGTCCTCTACCTATTTTGTTGGCTTCTCGAGTGGTTGGAAGAGCTTTCTTATGCTGATTAATCTTCTGGTCTTCTCCTACGATCCATTTTAATTCCTTTCTTGTCTGAAAACTAATTTTTTTGGTTTGATTAACAGAGTCGCCACTTCCCTGCTGGGAAGAACTAATAGAAATTTCACTATGTCAAAAGACAGCGACAAATCAACTAGAAGTAAACTTTCCCCAGCAACGACGCCAATCTTTTGGGTCCCAAAATAGCTTATCCTAATCCCTAGAGCATTCTTCAATCTTCGAGGCCAGGGTTGTCATCAAGGAGATAGAGAAGGGGTTCATCAACAGGATAAGGATGATTAAAGGCCAATGGTTGGGAATGGGTAATCTCCCCTTCGCTTCTGACTTAGCTAAACCAAGGAGGGTGTTCCTAGAGGTATCCTTTAACAAGGATCAACAATAATGGAAGATGTTCGCAAGGTCATATTATTGCAACAATACCCAACTGTTGTTTTAATCCTTAAATACAGTCACTAGATTAATAAGACAAGCTTGCTGCACTAATACCTCTGTTTAAGCTTATGAAAGACACTTCCTGTAATAATGGAAGGTGTGGGTATGCTTGTTTGGTTTGCTAGAATTGACACTTTTAAGACTCACTAACAATATTTCTTGGTTTCAACACAAAACCACAACAACACATGCAATACTAACTATTCATTTCACACTTGATAAGTTTGTTTTAGTTTTTAAAAGAGTTGTGGGTGATCAGACATTTTAGACCGGTGCCTATTATGATGGGCTACAAAGTCCATAGTTTAGCTGAGGGAAAGACAACACAAAAATGAAACAAGCACTTTCTGGATACCCAGATGCAAGAAAAACAACAATCAATGAAGAATATGCTTAGTAATCTTTTGTCAAAATACAATCATTCATCTACAACCATAGAAGAGATCATCACATAGCATGTAATGTTATAAGAATTTGTCATATTCATCTGATCAATGGTTATAGTCATACCACAAAGTGTAGCAAGAGGAAAACCTAGCTGAAACTTAGGGTTTCCTTGAAAAATTACATGAGAAGGAGAAATTCATACATTGATCCTTGAAATCAATATGAAAACCTTTCATAACCTTTATCTGCCATGTTGAAGAACTGGAACCTTTTGTTCTTTGAAACCCTAGAGAGCTCTGCACTTTGTTGCCTGAAGAACTACCAAAAGACCAACCCTTGAAAAAGACTCGATCTTGCCTTTATAGCCCTCACAACTCAGACCTGAGGGTGAAATGGGCGGGAAAACCCCCAACAACCCCACCAACTGCAATAAAGACATTAATTTCAACTACCCATTTCGCATTAATGGCGATCCTGGAAGTTGTTGGCACGTTTTCCCACGTATTCCTAGTGTTTATGGATGGCAGAAAGAGCAGGGAAGGCAAATCAATCGGCCTCTGACAAATTGGACTTTAGAGGTCGGGCCTCCACTATGCACTGTTTATTCCTGAAGAGAAGGAAAGGACCACTCGACCCCGAAATACTTAGAAGAATGTGAGCCGTCGGGGGTCGGGCCTTGGGCCTTCATCCTTCCGCCTTCCTCAACACTTGGAAGAATTTTAGTTCACTGGACATCGACCATTGGACCTTCCGCTTTCCACCTTCCAAAAGGAAGGACGAAAAAAAACCTGACACTCATCTCCTCCCGCAAGACTTAGCGCAATTTTAAAACCATCGAGGATCAGCTGCTAGACCTTCTTCCTTCCGCCTTTCAAAAGAAAGGAGAAAGAAAAGACAACTCCCGCTCGCCGATGCCCGCAACACTTAGAAGAAAAAAGGCTCCGTCGATACTTGGCCATCAGGCCCTCACCATTCTGCTTTCCAAGAGAAAGAAGGGAGTAGGGAAACATCCTACCTGCCGCCGCCCGCAAGACTTAAAAGAAATACCTTGGCGGACGTCGACCATGAGACCTTCTTCCTCCCGCCCTCCTGGAAGAAGATGAAAGACCACCACCCTGACCTCCGAAATTTGCAATACTTAGAAAATTTTCAAAACCCATGGCAGATTTCGGCAGTTGAGCCTTCCCGTTAACACATGCTCTGAAGAAGACGGAAAGTTGCAAGCTCGACCTCCGACACCCGAAACACTTAGGCGTTTTTTGAAGGACTTAACACTTAGACAAATTTTGGAGCCTTGGACTTCGGAGCCGATAGGAATGGCACGACGAAAGACAGGAACCTAAAACTCTGAAACTCTGACAAAGGTAGAAAATATAAATACAACAATTAGAATATGGATTGTCATTTTTTGGGTTTCTTCCTTTCATTTCAAAAAGAATAGGGTTGGACGTTTGATGGATTTGACAAGATTAGCTTGTTTGGGCAACTTGGTAAGATTTTGCAAATACTTGGCTTGAAAAATAGGAGTCCCCAACACTTTCGATACTTTATAAATTGCTGCTTCACCTCATTGTGAAGTTAAGTCTTCTTGCAAATTGTTGTCATATTTCTTCTTTGCCAATTTTACTAACATTGGTATTAAAGCCACCAGGTCGTTAGGGTTAGGGTTTTGTGCAAAGGAGGTCAGGAAGAGGTTGTGCAAGGTCAGAATCGCACCTAGGGTTTTTCAACAAAAATTAGCTAAGGTTTCAGTCAAAATTCGCGTCTAAGGGTTTCACTCAAAAATCACGCCCAACTGTTTTAGTAGAAATTCATGACCCCAAATCAGTCAAAAAATCGTGGCTTACATAAGGTAAAATTCGCGCTAGGGTTTGTAATAGCAAATTACGTCCATTTTTTGTGCTAAAATCACGTCCAAATATTCAAAAAATCATGCCAAAAATTTATGCTAACAGGTTGAGCCGCATTTTCAACAAAAAGCACAGGTCTGTATCTTTTTTTCATAATGTGTCTGTGTTTTCATAAAAAGCATGCCTAATTTTGGTAAAAATATGTTTTCAGGTGTGTTTTATGGCAAAAGTTGTGATTTTAGGGGTTAAAATCGCACGGCCAGGTTAAAAAAACGTGATTTCAGGGTTTGAAATAGTGCTTCCAGGTCAAAAATCATGATTTCAGGGCATAAATCAAGCGACCTGGGGTTTGGAAGACTTTTTTTGTCTAATTTTTCACAAAATCATGATTTTAGGGCACATTTTTGGACTGAAGGAGGAGCTACTAGGGTTTTATCCTCTTTTCCAACAAGCAAGATGAATTTCAATGGCTTCTAGGGCACGGGTTCTCATAAATTTTTTTGGGTATTCTTTTTAATTTTTCTCTCAGTTATTTTTTTGGGTTTTCGGAATATCAGGTTGAGGGGGGTTTTTAATATTCGGGTGCCTAAATTTGTTGAATTTCAAAAATTTGTAGGGTCAATTTAAAATTTTCGAGAAAAATACTTTTTGGGTCTAATTTTAAAGGGTTGCAGGAATTAAATAATTTTTTGGGATAATGGCAAATATCCAAAATTTGGTGTTATCAGAGGCACAAAAGATCACCGGGAAAATTACAACATTTGGAGTCAAAATTCTCACGATCGCTGAGTAAAGGATGTGTGATGGTATTATCCTTGAGACAGAAACCAGGCCTGCAACCAACCCAGATGACTTTAACAAGCGTCACAAGGAAGCCCTACTGCTACTCAAGCTGTCAGTGTTGACTTAATCTCTGAATTCCGGAACACCACTTCTGCACCTACACTATGGACACACCTCAAAAACAAGTATCAGGTCTGTGAGAAAAGTTGGGTTTTGTACTTGAAGAATCTGTTATTTTCTACAAAATTGCACGAGGGTTGGTCATTGTCAAAACACCTAAAAATCAAGGACCTAAGTGATCAGCTTACCGCCGTCAATAAACGAGTGGATGACGAAGACATGGTTGGTCTGACAATTAGCAACCTGTCGCCCTCCTATGAGACCTTTGTGGAATCACTGAATCTATTGGCTGAAAGTCAAACTTTGACTTTTGATAAGGTGAGTCAATATCTCTTGCAGAAGGAGTGAAGACATGAGAAGATAGGGGAATCTACATCCGGGTCCACGAAAAGTGCTTTTGCTGCTCAGTATAAGAGCAAACTCAGAACTCATTTGGCAACAAACCTCAAAATTCTTCTTGCAACACTTCTTCCACTCCAACCAAGAAAAATGTGAAATGCTTTTATTGCAATAAATTTGGACATATTAAAAAGGAATGCAGGAAAAGGTTATACAATCTATCCCGAAAAAAGCATGGTGAAGCTAATTTGGCTGCTGTCAATGAAGAGCATGGTTTAGATGACAGGTTTGCACTCATGGCATCTCTTTTGGATAGTGCTGATAGAAGATACTGGTTCTTTGACTTAGGAGCATCTGGACATTTCACATGTCACAAAGACTGGTATGTAAAATTTACTGTTGATTCTAGTCATAAAGATACAATTTCACTTTGTGATGGTAGATCACATGTTGTTGAAGGGATAGGAAATGTTAGGGTTGTATTGAATGATTCTCGAAATTTTTTGGTATGTAATGTCCGATATGTTCCTGCCATGAACAAGAGTTTGCTATCTATTACTTAGCTTATTGAGAAACCTAACATCCAAGTCAGGTTTTGTGGAAAGAAGTGCATTGTATCAGATGTGAAACAAGACAAGGTCATTGCCATTGGCATTGGGCAAGGAGGTCTATATAAGCTAGTTGATCTTGTTACAACTAATCTGCATGCATTAGCTATCGAAGATAATACCAATGTCCTTTGGCATGAAATGTATGGACACCCGAATCTTTAGTATTTGGCTAAACTTAGCAGAGCCCATATGGTTCACGGGCTACCCCCTATATAGGAAAAACAAGATTTGTGTGTTGGATGCTTGGTTGGAAAGCAGAAGAGGAAGTTGTTTCCTACATAAGATGCATGGCGCGCTAAGGGTCTTTTGGATCTCATTCATGCAGATCTTTGTGAGCTTTCTTGGAAGTCTCCCACTATCAATGGATCAAGGTACTTTCTTTTATTGGTAGATGATTTCTCTAGAAAGATGTGGGTTTACTTCTTAAAGAAGAAATTTGAATGCTATGGTGCCTTTCTCAAGTTCAAGGCGTTGGTGGAAACATTCATAGGGCATCAGATCAAGACTACGGTCTGATAATTGGGGGAATTCATCTTCACTCAATTCAAGGAATTCTGTGAAAAAGAAGGTATTCAACGCCAGTTGACAACACCATACACTCCGCAATAGAATGGAGTGGTTGAAAGGCGCAACAGGACCATCATGGAATTGACACGGTGCATGATGCACAGCAGGAACATTTCCTACCAGTATTGAGGAGAAGCTGTTAACACAACAGTCTACATTCTGAACAGATGTCCATGCAAAGCTTTGCAAAAAATCACATTGGAAGAAGCTTGGACCGGTCACAAACCTGAGGTAACTTCTTTTTGTATTTTCGGTTCAGTGGCATACACTTTGGTTCCGAAACAAAAGAGACATAAACTAGATTCCAAAAGCATTAGGTATTTCTTTGCTGGCTATAGTGAACAGTCTAAGGCATAAAGGCTTATTGATATTTCCACTTAACAAGGTTATTGTTAGTCGGGATGTTGATGTAAAAGAAACAAAGCCGTATTTTTCAAATGTTCAGCAGGAAGTCAGTGAAGATATTGAATCTAGTATTATGATACCATTGAAGGAGGAACCCTCTAGCTCATCAAGTCAGCTTGCAAGTCAATTTGTGGCTCGTTCTACATCGCTTGTCTATCAGAGACAAAGAACTAAAAATGCTTCCACTCCAAGTTAGACTCTAGAGAACTTGCCTTTGCAACATTCACCTGAGACACACCAGAAACCTAAATGGTATTATTCCACTATGGAAGGAGTCCGTGTGGATGAACTTCCCATAGCAAGTGAATGTCCTCAGATAAAAGGCCCAACGGTAACTGGTTTAGCTATTGAGCATAGTCATTTTGCCCTATCTTCTCATCTTTTTCAGGTTTCTGAACCACAAAAATTTTCTGAGGCACAAGGGAAACTAGAATGGGAAGCTGTTATGAAGGTTGAATATGATGCATTGATGAAAAATAAGACTTGGGAGTTGGTCGAATTGCCTTTAGGTAAAAAGCCCATTGGGTGCAAATGGGTCTATAAGGTCAAATGCAAAGCTGATGGTTCATTGGACAAATACAAGGCATGTCTCATTGCTAAAGGATATTTGCAACAAGAAGGTATAGACTTTGAAGAGACGTTTGCTCCTATTGCAAAGATGGTCACATTCCAGTTACTTCTCTCCATTGCCACTCAATTTGGTTGGAAGGTGTATCAAATGGATGTCAAAAGTGCCTTCTTGAACTGAGACTTGGATGAAGAAGTCTACATGGTGCAACCTGAGGGTTTTCAGGTTCCTGGATGTGAACATCTGGTTTGCAGGTTAATTAAGTCCCTATACGGACTTAAGTAAGCTCCTCGAGCTTGGTATTTGAAAATTGATAAACACTTAAAAGATATTGGGTTGAGGAGTCTTTCTGATCCAAATCTTTATGTCAAAAGCGATGGTAATGAGATTGTGATTGTTATTGTATATGTTGATGATCTTGCCATCATGGGTAGCACAGACACTATAGTTCAGCAAGTAAAATTAGAGTTGTGTGCAACTTTTGACATGTTAGATCTGGGCCTCCTACATTATTGCCTAGGGGTTGAGTTTTGGCAATTTGATCACAACATCTTCATGGTTCAAGTCAAATATGCTACAATTCTCTTGGAGCGTTTTGGGATGATAGATTGTAACTCTTCTTCTACACCTACAGAGCTCGGGCTAAAGTTGTTAGCCTCTAATGATTCAACACCGGTCGATGAATCATACTATAGATAGTTGGTGGGCAACTTGATATATCTAACAACCACTAGACCGGATCTTTTCTTTGTTGTTAGCTCTCTCTCTCAGTTTCTGTCGAAACCGAAGCTCCCTCATTGGATAGCCGCAAAGTGGGTTTTGTGATAGGTCAAAGGTACTCTTGACTTTGGCATACTCTACCAAGGATAGAAGATTTTAGTTTACTTGGGTATATAGACTTCGATTGGGTACGATCTGTGGATACTCAATGGTCTACAATCGGCTACATCTTCTCCCTGGGTTTAGGAGTAATTTCTTGGGAGAGTAAGCTTCAGCAAACAGTAGCTTTATCATCCACTGAAGTTGAATACAAAGCAGCTGTGAAGGGTAGTTTGGTTACGCAGAATCTTGACAGATCTTTAGCTTCCTCAGCATACTCCAACACCATTTTTCTGCGATAATCAGGGAGTATTGAAATTGGTGAAGAATCCAGTGTATCATGCTCGGACCAAACATATCAAGATTCATCATCACTACATTCGGCAACTAGTAGGCTGTGAAGACATCTCCCTCCACTTTTGTTCTTCTCAGGAGCAAACTGTTGATTTAATGACTAAACCACTTGGTCCTGGTTACTTTGTCAAATTTCGGGACAAGCTTGGTGTTGTTTGTGGTTTAGTCATTAAGGGGGGTATTAGTATATTAATGTAATTAAGTAATAAAGTGTATTTAATTAGGTTGGTAGTTAGATGTAGTTGGGTATAGTTATTAAAGAAGTTAGTTGCAGTAGGTTGTACCATTAATAATGGTAGTTGTAATAGTAACTTTCTTTACTTTATAAATTGTTGTTTCACCTCATTGTGAAGTTAAGCCTTCTTGCAAATTGCTCTCATCTCTCTTCTTTGCCAATTTTACTAACAGTGTTGATCGTAAACTTGATAATTTTTCTAGTGATTTTGGCTAATGGTTCTGCAAGGGACATTATAATAGACTCTATTTTTGCACCTTTATTTCAAATTCCTTGTTCCCTCCAATAATGCTCACTTCAAAACATTTTAATAAAATATTACAAACGGCCTTATTATGCTCCATTTAGGCTGCCCACTTTATCTAATTAATAATAATATTTAAGTTGTCCTTTTACAATGTTTTGAAATAATATTATTAGGACTAACTTACAACTAAGTTACCGATCTTGGTATCGGTTTGGGTTCGGGTTCGGGGGTTTAGTTCATGGATTTGGTCCAAAAAAAATTTGGATGTGGTTTCGTTTTGGGTTCATCCATACAAAAACATATAAAAATCATATACACACACACACACACACACACACACACAGAACTTTCATTCAATCCAAATTCCCATTATATTCTCAAAACTTATATATTTAAAATTTTAAACCATAAAAAATCTTTCCTAATTAAATAAAAAATTAAAAACATATCTATATTTAATATTTTTATAATTTATATTTAAACTTACATTCCTTAATAAATTAAAAAAATACTTTTATAGTTTATATTTAAACTTATATTCCTTAAATTTTTTTTTAAAAATAACTATAATAGTTTAAAATTTTAAAAAATATATAATACTTTCATATAGAAGCCACTGAAGCTCTAAAAAGATAAGCTTCTATATAAAAATATTGAATTTTTAAATATAATTATATTAATATATTACTTTTAAGTTTTATATCCATAATCTTTAAATATTAATTAAACATGGACATAAAGTTCCAAACGTAAAAGGTGCAGATTCAATTCGAGGAACTCAGAGTGTATTCCACCGAACTTAGAGTGCATTCCGTCAAGCTCGGAGTGCATGTACACCACCGCATACAATATTTCTGGCAAAGGACGAAGGATAATTTAAATTTAAAAAAAAAATCTAAAATAAATGCCAAACTACAACAGGTTCGTTGAGAAATTCTCAAAAAATTTGTTGGAATTGAGGTGGGTTCGCCCGGGTTCATCTGGGACGAACCCATAGGTGTTTTGGCGTCCCTTGGATGCATCCCTGCCCGCCCCGAAACCGGATCCGGATCTGGTACGAATCGGACCAGGGCCCTGCAGAAACCCTAGGTGAACTAGTAACATAGACTTACAACATTATTATTAAAATATTTTCCTAACTTTATCCCTTAGCTTATGGGAAATAAAGAAATAGGCTTGGGTCTCCCAATTATTTTATTTCTGAAAAGGAGACAATTACAATCCACTCTTCTCAGAATTGCTTGCCCTCAAGCAATTGCAGACTCAGATGTTCTAGTATTTCCGCTCCTTGCCATGTAGCATCTTCAGTTGGAAGGTTCTTCCAACATATTAGATACCCCGTTATGCTCTTGTTCCTGAGTTTTCTTTCTTTGATGTCAATGATGGCTTCTAGAACCAAGATAAGCTTCCCTTCATCATCCAAAGGAGGTAACTCTGCTAAAGGGGTGATGTGCTGCCCAAGTGCCTTTTTGAGGCACAATACATGAAAGTCATTGTGAATCCTACCGTGCTCTAGCAATTCAAGCTCATATGCAACTTCTTCAATTCTTCGCTTGATTCTGAAGGGCCCACAGAATCTAGGCTTGAGATTCTCAAACCCACTTCTCTTGAGAGAAGACTGTCTATATGGCTATAGTCCCAGGAAAACCATATCTCCAATCTCAAAAGTCCACTCAATGCGATGCTGATTTGCATATAATTTCTATAATATTCCTGAAGGAATATTTTATGATATTCTCCTCAAGATTAATATATTACATTAATTTTTTCGAGAATTGCTCAAGGCAATCATCATGAATTCATAATAGTTTCTAGCAAACTATTGTATCAACCTATCAGGATTCTGGATGATGATGCGATTTTGTACTCGTTTGGTATTCAAATGAATCAAATCTAATAGAAACCACTTTTGTAGTCATTTATGGACTCAATGGATACATTTTTTCATTGAATTTTGCAAAAGAAAATATGTTTTTAATGAAATTTAATCAATTTTTTAAGTTTCCGAGTTTTTGCCGAGTCAAAAATTTTGGGTCTGCCGAGTTTTTGCCGAGTCAAATTTTGGGTTTGCCGAGTTTTTGCCGAGTCAGAGTTTGCCAACTATGCTACTGGTTTCTTGACTATCTTAATTTTCTAAACTGTAACTAGAAATCATGTTAACCATTGCATCAATCACCTAGATCTAGTGAACAATTAGAATTCTTATGACCTCATGTATGGACTGCTCATGAGTTCTAGTTTTTTAAGCCAAGATTAATCTTTATTATTTTCTGAAAATTTCATGCATGCACCTAGAAGCCAAGAGCGGTTAGAATGCATCATATGTAATGTCCCCATTTTCCGAGTGATCATTAATGGAGTTGGCTAGCCTATCCTATTCCCATAGGCTAAGCCGGAGGGCTAAGGGAATGACCTAATTGATTAAATATTCTATTTAATTAATTTATTAGGGCAAATTGATGATGTGAGATGACTATGTATTTTGTGAGCTTATTGGTGAAGTCAAAATAAATAAGATAATTTGCCCTTGAGATGAGCGACCAAGGAGAGAGAAAGAAGTATGAAAGGAAGGAAGAAAATGCCTTTGAGATTTTGAGGAAAAATAAGAATAAATTAAGATAATTTCCCTTTGAGGTGGACGACCTAATTGAAGGTCAAAAACATAGAATATGGATTGCCTAAGTGGTTTGCTCATCTTGGAGGATGGAAGGAAAAATAAGAAAAATAAAATACCTTGTCTAGGTCGGCCAAGGTGGAGGAAAGAAAAATAAAATAAGATATTTTGTTTTTGTTTTTGGGCACCTAGCATGAGGTTGGCCCTATGAGGGGGGAAAAAAAGATAATAAAATAAGCTCTTAAGAGGAGGTCGGCCAGCTTGAGGAGGGAAAAGGATTGTGTATAAATACAAGGTCATTTGGAGGCATTTTCATCATCATTCACATCATATTTTCTATTGAGTTTATACTCTTGGCTGCAACTTAGGTTGGGCTTTCCTTCCAAGGATGAAAACCCTTGCGAATGTGGTGAGTTGGACGAAACCCTAGCTCATCATTGTGAAGGATTCATCATGGAGTCCTATTTGTGTTTCATTGGCGAGATTTGGAGGAGAAGAGCATCATTGCAAATTCAGATTTGAAGATCAGTTTTGGAGCAGCACTTCTTGGTGGCATTTTGTGCATATTGCATTAAGGTTCGCCCTAATTTTGAGTGCCACTTTTGGAGCAGATCTGAGCGCTCATCTTGGAGGGCGAATTTGGCTTGTTTTGGAGCAGCAAACCCTAGGTGTACTTCATGGAGGATTCGCCTAGCTAGGGTTAATCGTTTGTCATCTATTTTGCATGTATTTGGTATGTACTATCATATTTTCTAGGTCTGATTTATAGTGCAAAAATCTGGGCAATTGTTTGGCATGTTTGTGCCCTAGAATTATTGTAAAATCAGATCAGTATATTCAGATTTGTAGCAGCAGAGTTTTCTACAGAAAAATCAGATTTGTTGTTGCAATTGGATGCCCTACATTGTGTATTTCATGGTGGATTTCATGCTTGTTATGAATATCAACTTGTAGCATCATTTGCCATGTTTGTTTGTCATGTTTGGGCACATGTTTGTTCGCTGTTGTAAATTGTTTGAAAACAGAAAATAAATTCAGAAAATTAGGGTTTTGAGCAGAAAACTAAAAGACAGAAATTAGGGCAGAATTCAGAAAATAAAAATCAGAATTTTAGGGCAGATCCCATTGGGGATATTACATCATACCTGGTGCATGGGTTCCCTCACTATCTATATTAAGTCAAAAACATTGTATGGCAGTATAAATTTATAATAAGCACTTGGCAAAAGGATGTCAGCAATCATTTAATTGATTTTTACTATTTAGCATAAAACTAGATTTTAGCAGTTTGAGTTCATTTCATGTTTGAAAGGATTTCCTACAGGCTCTCCTGCAGTACAAGTTATTCTATTCTATTATCTTATGACTGTATTCACTGGCCTCAAATTTGAGGACAGATGCTTTTCTGTTTGAGGAGCTTTTCGGTTCACCATGTATACTTTTATATCCAAACATATTTTCAGGGGGGGTCTAACAACTTTGGTTTTTACAAACTTCCTCTCCAAACCCATTTATACTAAATGTTTAGCAGATAGCAGTATTACTTTAGCTTGCAATTTTACCCTTTAACAAGTCAGGAAATAATCTGATTGTCCTCATGTACTTGCAAGTTTTAACTTCTGACTGATTCTATTCGGACAGTGCTAAGATTTTAGTAAGAGATCAATCAGGAATTCATTGAATTGAATTATTGATGTAACAAAGGCTACAGCTGATATATGCTGCAGGGAAAATAGTTGTCAGTTTTGTTTGGAACTCATTAAGTGATCTTTTTTGACAGCACTTATTTTAAGCTTGTTTCTTCTTGTAACAAAATGTTACTCTGTTAATGTTGAGTGAACTTTTCCATTTGTTATTTTTTATCCTGGTTAACTGCAATGTTAGTGCAAGTATAATTAATTCCATGTATGCAATCGTTTTTCTTTTGAAGCACTTCTTAATAATCACCATTGTACGCTTAACCTAAGTGTCATAAAAACCATTTTCTACAGGCATGTATTATGTGGAATATTCATTGCAAAAACCTGGTCAAAGTAAAATCCATCTATTCTCCACAGTTGGTATAGCATTCAGTGGTTGGTACAACAGGCTTTATACTGTTACTGGACAGGTGAATTGACTGCATTTTGTTCCAAGGCATATCATGTGCAATTTGGTTTTTTCTTTTACTGAATCAGATCTCCCTTCTCCAGTTCTTTTAGATAAAATGGACTGAATCTTAAATTGCTAGTATGGAAGTTGTAAGAAAAACATTATTTCTTCTAAGAGATGTACTGTTAAGTTTTTGTTTTTTTGGTTGTGTTTCATTCAAACTGTAGCACCTGACTGGGCAATTTCCTTTCACTAAAATTAATGTCAGAAAAATATATAACTAGAAATTGCTGAATTAATATAAACTAAAATGAGAGAGAGTAACACATTAAATGGCAGGATACATTCAACATTTATATGTGAAGAGGCATATCTACTAGATGTGGATGACATGCTAGTTCTTGTACAATTTATCATGGAAACCCATCAAATTTTTAATTTGATCTCTTTAAAAAATATTTCATCATGTGCATGTGATATAATAATCTGTGTTATACATTTTTCATTCTTGGAAAAACCATTCTGCATGGTTTCTGAATTACCATAGTTAAATTCAGATGCCAAATTTCTTGCTAATATTCAGCAGATTTACAAATTTGGTTTTACGGCTTTGTAGTATTTGGAGGAGGACGCAGACAAGTATAAAGCGAAGATTGAAAAGGTGAACTCAAAAAATTCCAGACTTTCTACTTATAAAGTCTTAAAAGTATTTATTTTTAGAGTTTTCAGGTTTTGTTCGCAGTTCTACATTTCAGGTAAATGTTTCTCAAAATACAACCACGTAGGTATTCTTTGTCTTGTTTTGTCTACCATGTGCTTATGCAGGCAACTAAATGTGCTGTTTTGTATTGTGTACTTGTTACAACCTACAATTTTCCACAAAGAATGAATATTTTATAACAAACATTAGTGAGTGTGGAGGAATGGATTATAGAAGTTTTTGGGTCTTGTGTAAATGCATTATTCACTAAAGCATTCTATTGGATAAGAAACATCAAGTTGAAGTCAAAGGAACTGAAGTACAACATGGAACCGCTATTTATCCCTAGAGTGATCACAAGGGACCTAAGAAACTTGTCTTTAACTTATAATGAATAAACCACATCCCCAGATACTTAAATGGATAACCATAGTTGAAACTTGAGATAGATTGAGGACTATATATATGCTTACAAATTCAGTCATTTGGATCGTATCACTATCATGTTTGGAAACCAAAGGTTGTTGGAGCAGAGAAGTAATATATCAAATTCAGGATTGGCATCTGTTTCAATTAATGCCCCTAAGGAGTATTGCTTTGTTGGTGAAGAAGAATTTTGCATATTTGACAAAGTATGGGATTAATGTTAGCAAGATAACTTTATAAAGACTCCTTGATCGTTAGTCCTTAAATTAGAGGTAGGCCCATTTCATTAATTACTGCAATAATTAATTTCTATTTTCATATTTCTATAAAATGCTTAATTTTTAAATAAATAATACAATATAGTACAATGTATTGTAAACAGAAATTGGGAAATAAGATCGTGACCAAAATGCTAGACAAGATAGGGACGATGTCCCACTATGCATTCATAATTCTGTATATACTAGACATATGGTGGGGCGAGAGCGAGTGAGTGACAATGAACAAACAGATACTAAATATCAATGATAGCCTCTACAAATTTATGAGCCACATGATACTGCCAAGAACTGACTATACAAACTTGTGAACTAGTGTTTCTGCCTATAGATTATGTTAATATTGGCTGGTGGTTGTACAAATGCTCTGCAGTGGAAGCACTGTAAGATTCTTCTTGTGCATCGTGCGAGTTTGGTATGAGATTCTTAAGGTCAATGATATGAAAATAATGACAATAGAATTGTCTTAATAAATAAATAAGTATTCTGACTTTGAGAGAATCTTCCTGCCCAATATTCATCCAAAACGTGCCATGGAATTTATGTTGTGTGCACTACTTTCAATATTTTCTTAAGTGGCAATTGGGTATTTCTCTTGTTTGAATGCCAGGACAATTAGAATTGCAGCTCAGGGCATATGTAGTAAGACCATAGGTCCAGGACTTGCCTGGACTCGCCCTGACTCGCCGAGTGGCGAGTCGGGTGACCTTGGACGAGTCTCTCAGACTCGGCAGTCAGGTACTCGCCCGACTCGCCGAGTTTGGGAGACTCGCCCAAACTCTGTAATGTCCCCTTTTTACAAGTCAAGATTCCTTTTACCTTGTTCACAAATTTTAACTTGCAACAAAGGAACATTAGTACATTTTTCATTTAAAGCCAATATATATAATTCACACATAGAACATTGCTTTATCATTTCAATGGTTAATTGTCAATTCATAATTTAGTTCATCATTGATTTCTATTAATATATATTACTATGCAAATTACTATTATTCCTCTATGATCATTTTCTATGCATATCACTATTATGAATGTATAGCTACTTTCAATGCATATCATCATTGCTAATCTCATGATTGCTTTCAATGCTCTTTATCTTTCATTCACATTTCACAAGTTAGTCTTATGATCATTATTTATATGCCTTGCATATCATTAACATTTCATATGTTACTTTCATGATCATCATTAATATGCCTTGCATATTCTTATCATGACATTTCACATGATCTGTGATTTTCATCAATACAAATTGCCATCTACTCGTCTACATGTCATTTACTAACATCTTATGGGAGATTGGAGGAGAGTTACTATTATCCACTATGGGGCTGTAATGTCTCTATTCTTAGACTCAATATGGTATCCTTAATACCTTAGAGTCAAGGCCTCTTGAGACTCCTTGGTACTTTTATGATGCCTTACATCAAGTAACCAAGGCCTATACATCACTATCCTTGCACTATGGGTACCTTATACCTCATGTGACAAGGCCTCTATGTGATAATCATCCTTTGCATCATGGGTACCTTATACCTCATGTGACAAAGGTCTCTAAATACCCATGTGGCGTCTTGGTACTTTTTCCTTCCTATCTCTCATATGAGGTTGGTAAATCACATTCATTATGCATAATTGATTACTAGATAAATTACTTGAATTCTTGGATAATATATATATTATAAATGATCCTTCTATATGATTGTTTACATTTCATTATTCATGATGATTGTACCTGTTAGCACTCATTTTGACCTGGAGGTTGTTTTTTCATGTTTAGGGGGTTTCTTCATTTGAACCCTATATC
Source organism: Cunninghamia lanceolata (assembly GCA_027924645.1). Classification (NCBI taxonomy): domain Eukaryota; kingdom Viridiplantae; phylum Streptophyta; class Pinopsida; order Cupressales; family Cupressaceae; genus Cunninghamia; species Cunninghamia lanceolata. Next base: position 6,702,155 of record BSBN01001791.1, read on the forward strand.
TTCTTGCCCATTTTCCTAAGTGTTGGACCTCCTCGGCATTTTTCAGCTGCAGCATCATATTTTCTTCGAGGAGGAAGTCATCATCATCATGTTTGCTTCGGTGGTGGTCAGCATCTCATGTTTTCTGTCGACTTGTTTTTCATCAGGATCATCATATTTCAATATCGGGTGATGTTTGGATATCATCCTGATCCTGCTGATGAGCTACAATGTGCCTTAATTTTCTTGCGGAGGGTGATTTTTCAAATATCCGGTGATCTTCCAATTATCACCCTGCCCTTTTATGATGATGATGTCACCCCGATCTTCCGAGGGGGTCATTTTCTAAGTTGTTCAACCCGGCCTATTTTTTCTTAAGGGTCGTCATCATCATGATCATATTTCCAGTTATCGCCGTGTTGCTTGCGAGGGTCATCATATTGTCTACCTACATGATCTTTCGCTGGGGTGATATTTTAACATCGGGTGATCTTTGTTAAGATCATCCTGATGATGTTGCTGTAAAGTTCTAAGTGTGACCCGATTTTCATCGTGGTCATCATATTTTGGACGTCAGGATGATCTTAGTCAATATCATCCTGATGTTGTTGTATCACTTCATGTTCGTTGTTTTATCATCCTGATGATGCTGATATCAAGGAGATATCCGCCTGCCGGCTTCGTGCATTATCTAGTGGGGGGTGATCTTTTCAAATATCTGGCATATTCATCTATCACCCCGATCTTATAGTGGAGCTACAGTGCAGCATGATATTTGTGCATCAGGATGATATTTCCAAATATCCGGTTATCTTCCGAATATCATCCTGATGTCGATATGATGACGTCATCCGGATATGAGGAGGTGCGCAGTAGGCAGATATGCTGATGACATCAGCAGGATATGACGATGACGTCATCAGGATGTTCATCGGCCAGACTTTTGGTATCGGCTAAGCAGGAGGATCTTCCTCCGATGGATCAGGTTGTGCCGATGAAGGCGATTATCATGCAGGTTATATGTCGATATGATGCTGACGTCAGGGTGATATTTCAAGCGACAGGATATCATGCTGTTGGAGGATGATGATGAAGTCTTATACTAGTGTCGTCAGGAGCAAAAGCACCGACATTATATATGCTCGTGGCCTAGTATATAAAGTGTTGAAAAGGTCGCCGCGGGGTGCATGTGGGATAATTGATATCCTGCATATTTGAAATATCATGACGATGAGGTATCTTGGCGGGAAATGGTTGCGATGCACAGTTTGACGTTTTCCCGAGGCCGCGGGTTGGTGCGCCATTAATGGCGAAGGTTGCAGAGGTATGGACGGATCTGGTACCCGATTGAAGGTGTACATCAACGGATAGTGGCGCAGGGCTCGAGGTTTCTTCCTGTCTCCTCCCCTACCTGCTGCATTCATGTTTGGGCGCCAATCTGGTAATGCGTTGAGCGCCATTTTTCTGATACTGTGTATCTGGCGGGATTTTTGGTCAACCATGTAATTAATTGCTGTGGTACACTACCTGGCTGTTATAAGCAGGAAGTGTTACTCATTTTTCGTTGTTGAAAGTTGAAGATTTTTGGCTCTGTAATTCAAAACAAGCTGATCTGGTTGCTCTGTACAGCTAAACCTGTGAGTCTATGTATCTCTTGTTGTATGTTTTGGCACGAACCCACTGATTTCATGATTAATCTTATATGAGAAATGCTATCTTAGCATGTGTTTTGTTAATTCTGTCTCCAGTATTGCATGTATTCTTCTTCTGAATCTGGATATTTGGGTAATGTTTAGATTCTAGAGCATAGAATTCCTATGTTGAATGTCTGATCTTTTAACTTCTGCTCAAGGGGTAGATTAAACTGTTTTCAGGTTGAACATTGGGAAGGGTATACTGCAGTAGGGATGCCATAAGTAGAGATAACTTAACACTCTGTATTGGGAGATATCTGTAAGGCAGGTATCACATATATCCCCCTGAAATCTAGTTTTAGCTGTTCATGTTGATCATTCACAGGTGTATGTCTACTGACTCCAGGCCCTGGATAGGCACCAATCTTGCTTTGTGTTTGTGTTACAACCATGTCCAGCTTTGCATCCAAACTTAAAATCCAAATCAAAATCTAAAACAACCATTAGGACATTAGAATTAGTTTTAGGATCCTCAGTCCTCTGTCTACAACTGCAAATAGGCCCAAAGCTAGCCCCTTTGCTCTTATCTTTCAGTTTTGGTCTACTTACAGGAGGACTTATCTGCTTTCTGTCAGCATCCCAGCCTTTGTATGCATATCCTCATGGATGTTGAGTAGGGAATCCCCCCCTAGGTTTTGCAGAGCCTGAAGAAGAAGAGGAGATAAAATACAGAGTCTATCTCCTACACTGTTGGCCCCTGGCCCAGAGATCCTGTTGATCACTGATGGCTACCTTGTAGGGAAATCTGGGAATAAGCATCCAGTTTGGGAAAAAGTCAACAGTACCATCATGGATAATGGAATGTATTGCTAAGAATGGTTGTGCAAAATCAAAGTTATTATGATGAGAACAAGCATATGATTGCTGCCCATAAATCATAATTGATACATTTATGAGAGCCATTATATGGTTCTTCATAACTAAGAGTTATCATAATCGATGCAAATACATTAACATGAACAATTGCATATGACTGCCTAAATAATAATTGCTATCAAGAATGAAACAAGAATACGATATCTACATACTTGTGTTGGTACGGCCGCCCATCAGGTGAAGAGGAATTAAATATTATAAAGGTGCTTACCTGCTAATAGAAGATGGATTGCAGTCTTGAAAAGATGCTCTTATAATAATATCTGCTGTTTGGGATCAATGCCTTCAAGAACTCAGAATTTCTGATTGCTGCTCTGCCATACCTCTTATGTAGATTCCTCTTCCTTGTCTTTTTTTTTGAATCCTTCTCTTGGGGTTTGGATTCCTCTTTTATGGTGTGGAGGAGTCATCTTTGATGTCTCTTGGGCTTTCGTGCCCCTTCATTAAATCATTTACAATGGTATTTATTCCTTAATGAGGATCGATCCTTAGTGCCCTCATTCGATCCTTGTGTAATTGCCTTCTATTGCCCTTGAATTATTATTTGTCTTTTAATGCCAAGTTAGAACCTTCTTGTCTTATTCTATTTTTGTATTTTTCCATTTTTGTCTTTTTTCCCAATTTTGTCTTTAATAAATATAATATATTCTTGGTAATAAATATATTATTAATATAATAATATTATTTAATATCTTTTATTAAATATTATATATTAATAATATATGTTTGCAATTATTTCTATCATTCAAATTGACCAAATATCAAAAGCGACTTTACCGATTTTATCATAATGTTTAAATCTTTAATTTAAACATTGTCCTAATATCGGGTCATGACAACCCTCCCCACTCAAGATTGCTTGTCCTCAAGCAATCACAGTGAGTACATTTGATCTTGTTTAAGTTTGATGAATATATCTTATATTATAATTTCCACATTTTTTATTTGTAAAGATCTTTCTCCCCATTTATGGGTTCCTATTTGTCTTTACTATGTCCTCTCAAATTTGTTGTTTTGGATTTTAATAGATTGACCCTCCTAGGTTGATATGATACCTTAGTGGTCCTAAATCTCAAGTGAATTCTTTAATGATCTTTCTTAGATGAAATGCTCTTCCCTTTTTCACCTTAAGGTCGAATGGTGGTGAGTGATCTCCTTAGGATGTTAAATATACAAGTGATTACACCAATTGTAGGTTACATGCATTGTCATTTAGTTACATACTAAAATTGAAGTAGACAATCAAGTAGCTCAAGAACGCAAGTAACTAGCTCAAGCAAGTAGGCAAGTAGCTCAAGTAGACAAGCAAGTAGGCAAGTAGCTCAAGCATGTAGGCAACTAGCTTAAGGTCATAGAGTATACACTCGAATACAAATACAAGTCACAGAGTATACCCTCAAATGCATATAAGTCAATTATCATTCACAGGATGGCAAGACGATAGCTCTGATACCAATTGTAATGTCCCCTTCTTACAAGTCAAGATTCCTTTTACCTTGTTCACAAATTTTAACTTGCAACAAAGAAACATTAGTACATTTTTCATTTAAAGCCAATATATATAATTCACACATAGAACATTGCTTTATCATTTCAATGGTTAATTGTCAATTCATAATTTAGTTCATCATTGATTTCTATCAATATACATTACTATGCAAATTATTATTATTCCTCTATGATCATTTTCTATGCATATCAGTATTATGAATTCATAGCTACTTTCAATGCATATCATCATTGCTAATCTCATGATTGCTTTCAATGCTCTTTATCTTTCATTCACATTTCACAAGTTAGTCTTATGATCATTATTTATATGTCTTGCATATCATTAACATTTCATATGTTACTTTCATGATCATCATTAATATGCCTTGCATATTCTTATCATAACATTTCACATGATCTGTGATTTTCATCAATACAAATTGAAATCTACTCGTCTACATGTCATTTACTAACATCCTATGGGAGATTGGAGGAGAGTTACTGTTATCCACTATGGGGCTGTAATGTCTCTATCCTTAGACTCAATATGGTATCCTTAATACCTTAGAGTCAAGGCCTTTTGAGACTCCTTGGTACCTTTATGATGCCTTACATCAAGTAACCAGGGCCTATAAATCACTATCATTGCACTATGGGTACCTTATACCTCATGTGACAAGGCCTCTATGTGATAATCATCGTTTGCATCATGGGTACCTTATACCTCATGTGACAAAGGCCTCTAAACACCCATGTGGCCTCTTGGTACTTTTTCCTTCCTATCTCTCATATGAGGTTGGTAAATCACATTCATTATGCATAATTGATTACTAGATAAATTGCTTGAATTCTTGCATAATATATATATTATAAATGATCCTTCTATATGATTGTTTACATTTCAATATTCATGATGATTGTACCATCATGGATAATGGAATGTATTACTAAGAATGGCTGTGCAAAATCAAAGTTATTATGATGAGAACAAGCATATGATTGCTGCCCATAAATCATAATCGATATATTTATGAGAGCTATCATATGGTTGTTTATAACTAAGAGTTATCATAATCGATGCAAATACATTAACATGAACAATTGCGTATGACTGCCTACATAATAATTGTTATCAAGAATGAAACATGAATACGATTTCTGCATACCTGTGTTGGTACGGCCGCCCATCAGGTGAAGAGGAATTAAATATTATAAAGGTGCTTACTTGCTAATAGAAGATGGATTGCAGTCTTGAAAAGATGCTCTTATAATAATATCTGCTATTTGGGATCGATGCCATCAAGAACTCAGAATTTCTGATTGCTGCTCTGTTGTACCTCTTATGCAAATTCCTCTTCCTTGTCTTTTTTTTGAATCCTTCTCTTGGGGTTTCGATTCCTCTTTTATGGTGTGGAGTCATCTTTGATGTCTCTTGGGCCTTCGTGCCCCTTCATTAAATCATTTACAATGGTATTTATTCCTTAATGAGGATCAATCCTTAGTGCCCTCATTCGATCCTTGGGTAATTGCTTTCTATTGCCCTTTAATTATTATTTGACTTTTAATGCCAAGTTAGAACCTTCTTGTCTTATTCTATTTTTGTATTTTTCCATTTTTGTCTTTTTTCCCAATTTTGTCTTTAATAAAAATAATATATTCTTGGTAATAAATATATTATTAATATAATAATATAATTTAATATCTTTTATTAAATATTATATATTAATAATATATGTTTGCAATTATTTCTATCATTCAAATTAACTAAATATTAAAAGCGACTTTACCGATTTTATCATAATGTTTAAATCTTTAATTTAAACATTGTCCTAATATCGGGTCATGACAGCCCTCCCCACTCAAGATTGCTTGTCCTCAAGCAATCACAGTGAGTACATTTGATCTTGTTTAAGTTTGATGAATATATCTTATATTATAATTTCCACATTTTTTATTTGTAAAGATCTTTCTCCCCATTTATGGGTTCCTATTTGTCTTTACTATGTCCTCTCAAATTTGTTGTTTTGGATTTTAAGAGATTGACCCTCCTAGGTTGATATGATACCTTAGTGGTCCTAAATCTCAAGTGAATTCTTTAATGATCTTTCTTAGATGAAATGCTCTTCCCTTTTTCACCTTAAGGTCGAATGGTGGTGAGTGATCTCCTCGGGATGTTAAATATACAAGTGATTACACCAATTGTAGGTTACATGCATTGTCATTTAGTTACATACTAAAATTGAAGTAGACAACCAAGTAGCTCAAGAAAGCAAGTAATTAGCGTAAGCAAGTAGGCAAGTAGCTCAAGTAGACAAGCAAGTAGCTCAAGCAAGTAGGCAAGTAGCTCAAGCATGTAGGCAACTAACTTAAGGTCATAGAGTATACACTCGAATACAAATACAAGTCACAGAGTATACCCTCAAATGCATATAAGTCAATTATCATTCACAGGATGGCAGGACGATAGCTCTGATACCAATTGTAATGTCCCCTTCTTACAAGTCAAGATTCATTTTATCTTGTTCACAAATTTTTACTTGCAACAAAGAAACATTAGTACATTTTTCATTTAAAGCCAATATATATAATTCACACATAGAACATTGCTTTATCATTTCAATGGTTAATTGTCAATTCATAATTTAGTTCATTATTGATTTCTATCAATATACATTACTATGCAAATTACTATTATTCCTCTATGATCATTTTCTATGCATATCAGTATTATGAATTCATAGCTACTTTCAACGCATATCATCATTGCTAATCTCATGATTGCTTTCAATTCTCTTTATCTTTCATTCACATTTCACAAGTTAGTCTTATGATCATTATTCATATGCCTTGCATATCATTAACATTTCATATGTTACTTTCATGATCATCATTAATATGCCTTGCATATTGTTATCATGACATTTCACATGATCTGTATTTTTCATCAATACAAATTGAAATCTACTTGTCTACATGTCATTTACTAACATCCTATGGGAGATTGGAGGAGAGTTACCGTTATCCACTATGGGGCTGTAATGTCTCTATCCTTAGACTCAATATGGTATCCTTAATACCTTAGAGTCAAGGCCTCTTGAGACTCCTTGGTACCTTTATGATGCCTTACATCAAGTATCCAAGGCCAATACATCACTATCCTTGCACTATGGGTACCTTATACCTCATGTGACAAGGCCTCTATGTGATAATCATCGTTTGCATCATGGGTACCTTATACCTCATGTGACAAAGGTCTCTAAACACCCATGTGGCCTCTTAGTACTTTTTCCTTCCTATCTCTCATATGAGGTTGGTAAATCACGTTCATTATGCATAATTGATTACTAGATAAATTACTTGAATTCTTGGATAATATATATATTATAAATGATCCTTCTATATGATTGTTTACATTTCATTATTCATGATGATTGTACCATCATGGATAATGGAATGTATTGCTAAGAATGTTTGTGCAAAATCAAAGTTATTATGATGAGAACAAGCATATGATTGTTGCCCATAAATCATAATCGATACATTTATGAGAGCCATCATATGGTTGTTCGTAACTAAAAGTTATCATAATCGATGCAAATACATTAACATGAACAATTGCGTATGACTGCCTACATAATAATTGTTATCAAGAATGAAACATGAATACGATTTCTGCATACCTGTGTTGGTACGGCCGCCCATCAGGTGAAGAGGAATTAAATATTATAAAGGTGCTTACTTGCTAATAGAAGATGGATTGCAGTCTTGAAAAGATGCTCTTATAATAATATCTGCTGTTTGGGATCGATGCCTTAAAGAACTCACAATTTCTGATTGCTGCTTTGCCATACCTCTTATGCAGATTCCTCGTCTTTTTTTTTGAATCCTTCTCTTGGGGTTTCGATTCCTCTTTTATGGTGTGGAGGAGTCATCTTTGATGTCTCTTGGGCCTTCCTGCCCCTTCATTAAATCATTTACAATGGTATTTATTCCTTAATGAGGATCGATCCTTAGTGCCCTCATTCGATCCTTGTGTAATTGCCTTCTATTGCCCTTGAATTATTATTTGTCTTTTAATGCCAAGTTAGAACCTTCTTGTCTTATTCTATTTTTGTCTTTTTCCATTTTTGTCTTTTTTCCCAATTTTGTCTTTAATAAATATAATATATTCTTGGTAATAAATATATTATTAATATACTAATATTATTTAATATCTTTTATTAAATATTATATATTAATAATATATGTTTGCAATTATTTCTGTCATTCAAATTGACTAAATATCAAAAGCGACTTTACCGATTTTATCATAATGTTTAAATCTTTAATTTAAACATTGTTCTAATATCGGGTCATGACAGCCCTCCCCACTCAAGATTGCTTTTCCTCAAGCAATCACAGTGAGTACATTTGATCTTGTTTAAGTTTGATGAATATATCTTATATTATAATTTCCACATTTTTTATTTGTAAAGATCTTTCTCCCCATTTATAGGTTCCTATTTGTATTTACTATGTCCTCTCAAATTTGTTGTTTTGGATTTTAAGAGATTGACCCTCCTAGGTTGATATGATACCTTAGTGGTCCTAAATCTCAAGTGAATTCTTTAATGATCTTTCTTAGATGAAATGCTCTTCCCTTTTTCACCTTAAGGTCGAATGGTGGTGAGTGATCTCCTCGGGATGTTAAATATACAAGTGATTACACCAATTGTAGGTTACATGCATTGTCATTTAGTTACATACTAAAATTGAAGTAGACAACCAAGTAGCTCAAGAACACAAGTAACTAGCTTAAGCAAGTAGGCAAGTAGCTCAAGTAGACAAGCAAGTAGCTCAAGCAAGTAGGCAAGTAGCTCAAGCATGTAGGCAACTAGCTTAAGGTCATAGAGTATACACTCGAATACAAATATAAGTCACAGAGTATACCCTCAAATGCATATAAGTCAATTATCATTCATAGGATGGCAGGACGATAGCTCTGATACCAATTGTAATGTCCCCTTCTTACAAGTCAAGATTCCTTTTACCTTGTTCACAAATTTTAACTTGCAACAAAGAAACATTAGTACATTTTTCATTTAAAGCCAATATATATAATTCACACATAGAACATTGCTTTATCATTTCAATGGTTAATTGTCAATTTATAATTTAGTTCATCATTGATTTCTATCAATATACATTACTATGCAAATTACTATTATTCCTCTATGATCATTTTCTATGCATATCACTATTATAAATTCATAGCTACTTTCAATGCATATCATCATTGCTAATCTCATGATTGCTTTCAATGCTCTTTATCTTTCATTCACATTTCACAAGTTAGTCTTATGATCATTATTTATATGCCTTGCATATCATTAACATTTCATATGTTACTTTCATGATCATCATTAATATGCCTTGCATATTCTTATCATGACATTTCACATCATCTGTGATTTTCATCAATACAAATTGAAATCTACTTGTCTACATGTCATTTACGAACATCCTATGGGAGATTGGAGAAGAGTTACCGTTATCCACTATGGGGCTGTAATGTCTTTATCCTTAGACTCAATATGGTATCCTTAATACCTTAGAGTCAAGGCCTCTTGAGACTCCTTGGTACCTTTATGATGCCTTACATCAAGTAACCAAGGCCTATACATCACTATCCTTGCACTATGGGTACCTTATACCTCATGTGACAAGGCCTTTATGTGATAATCATCCTTTGCATCATGGGTACCTTATATCTCATGTGATAAAGGCCTCTAAATACCCATGTGACCTCTTGGTACTTTTTCCTTCCTATATCTCATATGAGGTTGGTAAATCACATTCATTATGCATAATTGATTATTAGATAAATTACTTGAATTCTTGCATAATATATATATTATAAATGATCCTTCTATATGATTGTTTACTTTTCATTATTCATGATGATTGTACCATCATGGATAATGGAATGTATTACTAAGAATGGTTGTGCAAAATCAAAGTTATTATGATGAGAACAAGCATATGATTGCTGCCCATAAATCATAATCGATACATTTATGAGACCCATCATATGGTTGTTCATAACTAAGAGTTATCATAATCAATGCAAATACATTAACATGAACAATTGCATATGACTGCCTACATAATAATTACTATCAAGAATGAAAGAAGAATACGATTTCTGCATACCTGTGTTGGTACGGCCGCCCATCAGGTGAAGAGGAATTAAATATTATAAAGGTGCTTACCTGCTAATAGAAGATGGATTGCAGTCTTGAAAAGATGCTCTTATAATAATATCTGCTATTTGGGATCGATGCCTTCAAGAACTCACAATTTCTGATTGCTGCTCTGCCGTACCTCTTATGCAGATTCCTCTTCCTTGTCTTTTTTTTTTGAATCCTTCTCTTGGGGTTTCGATTCCTTTTTTATGGTGTGGAGGAGTCATCTTTGATGTCTCTTGGGCCTTCGTGCCCCTTCATTAAATCATTTACAATGGTATTTATTCCTTAATGAGGATCGATCCTTAGTGCCCTCAGTCGATCCTTGGGTAATTGCCTTCTATTGCCCTTTAATTATTATTTGTCTTTTAATGCCAAGTCAGAACCTTCTTGTCTTATTCTATTTTTGTCTTTTTTCCCAATTTTGTCTTTAATAAATATAATATATTCTTGGTAATAAATATATTAATAATATAATAATATTATTTAATATCTTTTATTAAATATTATATATTAATAATATATTTTTGCAATTATTTCTATCATTCAAATTGACTAAATATCAAAAGCGACTTTACCGATTTTATCATAATGTTTAAATCTTTAATTTAAACATTGTCCTAATATCGGGTCATGACAGACTCGCTCGGTCCGGCGAGTCTCGATAGGGAAATTCGGTCGCGGCAGGTTAGTCAAAAAACATTAAAAAAAAACACTTAAACTCAAAACAAAGCACTTATAATTATCTCCTACATCCCAAAAAAAGCCTCATTTCATTTTCAAGCCAAAGGAGGAGAAAAGAGAGTTTTGAGGAAAAATTGGATTGCATTGAAGGGAAAACAGCGAGGAGATATAGCTGAAATCAGTGGTTGAATCGCATTTGGGCAGGTTTGTAGCTACTCTTGGTGCATCTAGAGGAGCCTGCAAAGGATTGGGAAGAGCTCACCATTGATTTTAAGCAAGATTTAATAGGTAAGTTTGTAGATTTTCAAGTTTTTTTTTGTTTTTTTTTTAAATTTCTTTCCTCTTTTACATTTTTTTTTTCTTTTTTCTATATTGTTTTAGTGGACCAAAGAACAAACCCTAGGTGTGTTTAATTTGATTGTTGAACAAACCCTAGGTGTTTTTCATTTTTTTTGGTTTTATATTTGCAAACCCTAGTTTTTTTTATATTAGTTTAATTATAGACCATAAATGTTAATTCTTTTTCTCTTTATATGTTAATGCAGCATTCTTTAGATTTATAAATTGTCTCCATCACAATGTCAAACCCGGTTAGAAAGGACCCTTATTGGAAACATGCCCTCTTTGGGGAAAAGAAAGGAGAGATAATTTGTTTTCATTGCAAAAAATCTTTGGGAGGGAGAGGCATTAACAGATTGAAATACCATCTTGCACATATACCATGCCGAGATGCTAAAGCATGCGAAAAAGTGCTTGTTGAAGTTATGCGTGAAGTGCAAGTTCAATTAGAAACCTTTCATGAGCAAAAAGAACTAAAAAAGAGGCAAAGAGAGGAGATGGCAGCCATTGGTGGAATTGCAAGTGGAGAGTTTTCTTGTCCCATTCCTCCAGTTCGTCTATCTACAGGTACTGGGAGTGGTAGTGGCAGTGGTAGCTGTAGTGTTAGCATTGGGCTTAGAGTTCGTGGATCCAGATTAGATTCATATATTTTGCCACGCACTACTCTAGGTTCCCAATCATCACTTGAGGGGACGGGTTGTTGGAACAAAGATAAACATGATGCAGCTAGAAGTGCAATTGGAGACTTTTGGTTCTATTTCACCATTCCATTCCATGCAGCCAGGTAATTCTTTTTTATTTTTTTTTAAATGTATAGTTTGAAACTTTGATTCTTTGTTTCTTGAATTTTAAATTTTAGAGGTATGTATAATTCATAGTTGAACTCTCAATTTTACAATACTTATTTTATTTTATTTATTTGTGTTAGGTCTCCTTATTGGCAAAATATGGTGGATGCCATTACTGTTTGTGGGGCGGTGTTCAAAGCCCCTAATGATGAGGAGATATAAAGGGCCCCATTTTGACTCAAAAGGTGGCTGATGTGAAAGCCACAATTGAGGAGCAACGAGAGATATGGAGGAAAAAGGGTTGCACTATCATGACTGATGGTTGGACCGATAGAAGAAATAGAACATTGTTAAATTTTCTTGTTTTTTCCTTAGGTGATTGTAGTTTCAAACTAGTTTGTACTTCCTAAATGCATTGATTTAGTGATTAAGCATCAACAAACCGTTGTATGTTCAACACCTTGCCAACATTGTTAGTACCATGATAACACAAACAATGATTTGAAGTTCCTTTCAAGTACCTAAAAACTCTTTTCACTTGAGTACATTAAGCTTCCTACCACACTGTAATGTCCCTTTTTGGCGCATAGATTGTTGTGCGCATTATGCTTGTTCCTAGTCTCCCAGAGCTTATTCGACATGTTTGGGGAGAACTCCAATGTTCTTGGAGTGGTCGTGGTTCAGTCTGCAGAACAATTGTGTCTCAAGTCTTCGATTTCGCCAAGGGAATGTCAAAGTTATTTAATCAGTGCATCTCTATTGCTTTATATGGCTTGGGACCATTATTCAGATAATTAATTAATATTTCATTAAGGTTGCCTAAGGTTATGTTTAATTATAGCAACTTAGTGTAATATTAATTATTAAAATGGGTTTCCTTCTGGAAATGGACTAATTTTCTATGGCATTGAGCTCAGTGGATGTCCAAGGTTACAGTAATGGTTTCAAAAGTTTGATCGGGCTCCTGGATTGCTCTCCAAGATTCTTGGAGGAGCCGTCTATTTTTGGAAAGTCACTCGGAAGGCATTTTTCGCATCCCAAACCCTACAAAGCATATTGGTTCAGTTTATTTGGCAGTTGGATGAAATTTGAGATTTTCCGCAAAAAAGTAATATTTAATGAGCTATTTTAATTATTATTTTCACTTAAGTTCCTAAGGGTGAAAATAATTAAAAAGTATTTAAGAGTTATAGCTCATTGGAAAGGGGAAAATATATTCTTTTATTTAGACACTTAAAAGTGAGCACTTAAGTGGAGAAAAAATAAATTATTTAAGTTGGAGGGAAAAGGTTATTATTTTCAAGAAATAATTCATTTCCTTTGTAACTTCTAAAGTGCCTTTATAAAGAGAATGAGAGCTCATTTGGAGGGGATTTTGGAATAGATTTTGTTTGTAGATGGATTGAACCTGTGAGCTCTTCCATATTCTCTTGAGGACGAAAACTCTCTTGTAGAATTCTTTTGAGGACGAAAACCCTCTTGTAGATTGGGTGTGGTTTCATATAGGAATCATTAATCACCATTGTGCTGAAGCTGGAGATTGGAGCAAGCTCATACTGAGTTTGCCTTTGTGCTATCATGGAGTGTGCTGTCTTTTGATTTGATGCTTATCATTTTGGATATTGAATATGTCTTAGATCATTGGATATGTATTTTGCATATTGATGATTGAAAATTCTCTTGCTGGGGCCATACTTGATAGGGCCGCTCTTCCTATTATGCATGAATTTTTGTGGAGTTTTGAATGATCTTTCTATTGCTCTGATATAGAGTCTAATAATCAGATTTGGGCGACACTGTTTGAATGTTTTCTGAGATTTGATCTTGCAGATTTTGGGGTTTATGTATTGTCCGTACATTTTCAGGCATAGGCATGGGAGTTAGTGAGATATTGTATATGGTTTCAAAAGCATGTCTCTTGCTGATGTTTGTATATCAGTTGTTTAAAACTAGAGACCATTCATGGGCAGATTTCGTACAGTTTAATGCTGTGTTAGTCTCATCTAGAGCTTGCCGTACATAACAGCATGTCCGTACCATTAGAAAGGACACTCTTTCTTGTGTAATAGTTTATCAATAATTTGGCAAATATCATCTTATGGTTCACTAATTCATGTGGCGATCAGTTTGCATTGGTTCAGAAATTCATAGCTGCATGTTATGAGACCTCTGGCAGGCCATACTAATCTTGCCTGAGCCGTACATGTCACAGCAGGCATGAGGGTTTAATGCTTGAATCCGCCTATGTTTGAACCAGAGTTAAGATATATGAAAGGGGCGCTTTTGTTAGTAGTATCTTTGTGTTTGTGAAGGAAATATCTAAGGGTTTGAGTTGTTATGAAGTGTGTTGCAGGTCTGCTAATAGCTACAGCAGTACATTCATTCATCAATTTGGGAGTATCATTAACATATCTATCTTTTGTGCTTATCCCTTGTTGATTTGAAGATCATTATGGCGTGTTTTATGACTGTTACAAAGGCTGACGCAGTGCAAACCAGCAACCTGTAGCCATCTAGATCAGCGACCAGCACTTCAACTCTTGTCTCGTCTGATGGATATATCAATGACCCCTTTATGGTGACTTTGTGATGGTGATAGTATGACTAATCTCTTCATTTGATAGAGTTATATCATGCTTTCCTTGCTACAGCTGAATCTATATTTATATCAGAGTGGTACTCTAACATTGCAGGTTGTTATCAAAGGAAACATTTCATTTATGATTGTGCGGGGGTTTTATCTATTAGGCATATTTTATACTTATTAGTTTAGTTTGCATTGGCAAAGTATGTTTTGATTAGTTGTATCGGCAAGTGTGTTGTTAGTTGGTATCGGCAAGTAGTTATTGCCGATCGGTATGTCGTTGGCAATGGTCCACAACCTATATATGTATTGTCATTTCATTGTATCAGACATGGAGTTTTTGGGGTTTCTGTTGATGTGTTTTTCTTGCACATGCAAACTCAGAATAAAATACTAAGTATTCTATCCTCTTTTGAATAAAGTCTCTCGAATGCTAAACAATGTGATCAATCAAGACAACTCCAAGGTTCCTGATTTGTGTTTTATTATGGATAGACTCAGTAGTTGATGTGATTTTGCTGTTACTCACAAAGGGACTTACGTTGAATTGGTTCCTTTCTCCACTCAGATGTGTTACTTCTTCCTTATGAATTGGAACTTCCTCTAACTGGCTACGAAAAGAAAATGCAAAAGGCCTATTGAAGAAGAGGTTGAAAAAGTAATAGAGGACATTCAAACAAAGGCAAGTGATGAACAAGATGTTGATTCCACCATCACAGAAGAAAGCGACCCGAGTTCATTGCAAGAAGAAGAATTCCTTGATAAATACTCATTCATATTGCACAGGGAGATCCTTGAAAATGAGTTGCGAAATACAAAAAGAGTTGTTGGAAGATAATCAGTTGGATGTATTACAAGAAGCACTTCAAGCCATCATCAAAGAGCTATCGAATGAAGAGCAATTTGGAGGGGCGCTAGACGCTTCCATCCAAGAAATACAAAACGAGTTTCTGCCAAAGTCATCCCAAGATGAACAAATTGGTGAAGTAAAGGTCAAGGACTCAAAGCAATTCGAGTTGGTGCTAGGTCCTTTATTCAAGATCCACAACGAGCTAACAGGTGAAATGTTCCATGTTCCTAAATTTCAATTATTTTCACCTTTTCATTTTGATACGCCCACTATTGAATATAATGTTGATTCGCATGTTACGGATGCGAGTGGGATGATCCATCACCAGCTTCGACCTCCCGACGCGTGCATGAAAAATGAGCAATATCCATTCGAAGACAAAGACCACCAGGTTGTATCTTTCCCTGCTATTAATTGGAAGTATTTTGAATTTGATTATTACGAATTTCCTGATGATGAATTTGAAGAATATGAATTTGACTATGGAAATTTGGGAAAGACAACCTGTATTTGGATTAATCATGGTGCAAATGAGTTGCCACAACTGCTGATTTTGTGCAAAAATTTTTCTGAATTCGATGATTGTGTTGTGAGAGAATATATTTCCGAGTTTAAAGATGAGTTTGCCAAATTGAGGACCATTACTTGCAAAATGTTGTTGGTTTTCATTATGAGAAATCATGCCAGGTCGTGTATATACTTAGGTCTTTTGAGTCTTGTCCGCTCTTTGTACATAGTTAGAGTAGGGTTTTTTTTTTCGTTCTTTCGTAGTTTAGATTTGCCGTCCTTGATGCCTTTTGTCTTAAGTTCTGTTGGCTTTAGTAGTTAGTTGCTTTCCAGGGTTCCCAAGTTGTGAAAAGGTGATGAAGTTTCAAGAAACATAATCTGGTATATATTTAAGTTCATTTCTTTGATAAATGTTCATGAAAGTCTTTAGAAGCTAAGGATGATTTTCTCTAACTTTTTCACGAGGTTAGGATTTGTACTTGACTCGGAAAGGAATTATGAATTGTGTCTTGACATTGATATCTTGCGATTACACATTTTTCTATAGAATTATTGATATTTTTCAGTCTTCTTTTGAGAAACTTGAGTCATGAATTGGAAGTTTATTATGGACTCCATGGTTAGAGTTGAACAGTGTGACTGCTTGCTCTAGGAAGAAGAATCCATTGTTTAGCATGACTTGAAGTATTTAAAGGCCTCATAATTTTACATACATTAATGGTGCCGAGGTTTCTAAGTGAGTCTTGGTGAGCTTGAATTAAGTAAAAATCTTAAGGTGGTTCATGGTTTCACTCCATTCCATTATATTACATTTCCGCATACCTCCATCTTTCCATTCCATCCATCACCTCATATACATAATAAAGGTCTCCATCCACTTTGCCTTCTCCATTGAATAATGAACTCAAGTCTAGTGTCCATATCATATATAGTCTTGTTGTTCGTTGCATACTCCAAAAGGATATCAAGATAAGAGGTTTGAGTCCTCTATGAACAAAGTATTTGAAGTTTATCCATGTCAGTACCCATTCATATGACCTTAGCCACTACTCAGAAAGCAAGGTCAAGCTGTTGGTATTTCCGTCCGTTCTGCACAAATCCATTGTTCTCCATTATCCATCTATTGCATATGTATCCATTCCACCTTCATTACTATGCAAATTCCAAAAGCATTTGGCCCCACACACCTTCCGCCATCCATCTTACTTCCATTTACCTAATTCATATACCCATATCCCTTTATCCATTTCCCCATTTCTTAATCATGATCAATGAATGTAAGTGTCATCTAAGCGAGAAGCTTGCAATCCATTCCCCCATTCCATATCTCCATGAAATAAATATTTGGATGCCTTTACCCATGAAACAAAGAAATTCCCGAAAATCTTAAGATCTTTATGCCTTAGAGCACAAATGCAAGAAATCAAAGCAAAACATATTCAAAGGCTATTTCATTCCATATTTCCGAACGAAAAGGCAACAGTCTGGGTACTTAAGTCTAAGAAGCCAAATCCAAAGAAGCTTCCACATCCACATAATCCATTTCCATTCACCTCATCCCATGAAATAAAATCAAAATAAAATTCAAAGTTCATGTGGGTCTTGAAGTTACTGCTTCAGACATTCACTAGCCATCACTCTCATTCCTAAATACACCTCCCTTCCCTTGCAAGCTTCGAAGTTTAGTTCGGTACGTGCAAGCATTGATTGTGATTCCCTTCCGTTTCATTCATTCCACTACAAACCACTCGTTTCCACTACATTTCCCACCATCCAATATATCCCATCACTCGCCTGGTCTATGTTTTGGATGCACTCTTTATCTACTTATTTTGCATACTGCACTGTCATACTCCACTGCCATAGTCCACTGTAGTCCACTGTCTCCGTCCGTTTTTTCCGTCCATTCGTATCATAATCCGCCATTCCATACCAACATCAGTAAGTATAATAACTTGACATGGTTTTGTATGGACTATCGTATTATCCACGGAATCAGACTCGAGTCCCTCCTATTCATTATCATGGTGAAAACCTGGCAAATAGGCACTATGTGTAATTGTCATCCTTTTTTAAAAAAAAGAAGAAGAAAAAGAAAGTAGTAAAGAGAAATCCTTTCGTCCACAGGTGAAAACCACCTTTGGTGGCGCCTTGGATAAGTACCATGATGAAAACCTGGCAAACAGGCGTCATGCGTAGAGATACATTGTCTCATTCCACCTATTCATTCTGTCATTTCCATTGTCATTACCATTTCCATACATTTCATACCATCATTATCCATTTTGCCCATACACACATAATCCTGTCATTCATCCGCCGTCCGTGAACTTACCTAGCTTAAGACAAGTGAACTCGGATGATCTTAGCTTCTAAGGACCGAAATGAACACAATTGCACACACTTGGGTCTTTGAATTATGAATGGTCGTTCTAAGCTTTTGATTCTGATTCCTTGATCATGTGTTCATATTTGTTCAACCTAACATGTGGGTGTACATAGAAGGTTTCAATTCGTTGATTCCTGTTTATCATTAAAATATTGGGGAGAATCAATGTTTGTCAAACACTACACACACAGTGGTAATCGAAGAACGAAGTGTCTTAACCCAATTCATCGTTCTTTTCCCTTTTGAGTATATGTCGTAGCTAAGTGATGGAATTAGAGTTAATTATCTGAAGTTTCTCAGTTTGGATTGAGTCTTTTTCTTTGAAATGTTCAGGAACATTTATTCGGGTTGGCGCTAGATGTTGTGACCTAATCACACATCGCCCCATTGCAAATGGGGACCCCCCCTTTTTTTCTGCTTTTCGTCATTGCTTTGCTTTAGGGTTTAGGTTTTTGTTTGAGCTTGTAAGGTTTTGGTAGTGTTGTTTTGCCCAAGTCTCGATATATTCTGGCTAAGGAGTTCGTATCTTCTCATTCTGATGCATGTCCTAAGCCCTGAAATCGACTAAGTCTGGAATCCTGATGTTCTGAGCCCTGAAATTGACTAAGTTTGAAATTTGGTGGATCCTCATAAATCTAGAATCTGCATATTAAATCCCATGGATTTGAGACCTATCTGAAACATCTTGGAAGTATATTTCAAAATATTTAAAGTATAGGAACCTATACTTAAATATATATTTAAATATACTTCCATCCGGGACAAGTCAAAATCAGGTGAAAAAAGTTGAAGTCTTGGACCTTGGGCGGAAATTTCCTATGACCATGCAATATGCACCCAGGATGAGCGGAATTTCCTTCTAATGAACAATCCGCCCAAGCAGAAGTAATGAGACTTCATCAATTCAAGCAACAAAGAAGATCAAAACGTGAAAATTTGGCTAAGTGTTGACAAATGGGGAAAATGTTCTCACACATGCATTATGCGCCCTAGAAGATGAGTTTGAGGGTGGAAAATGTTCTGCCTTATGCAATATGCGCCCTAGGTTGAAGGTCTTCATTTTGGAATGCATGATTGCCTTAGACAAATTCTCGAGAATACTTGCAAAGAATATGACAAATTGCTTTGTGGAGTTGGAAGAAAGTTGGAGTTTGATGAATTGTTGAAGTGCTAAAATGGAGGAAATTGTTCTACACCCTTCAAAATCCGCCCTCCCTAGTTGCAAATTGTTCTCAAGCCTACAATATGCGCCCTAGGAATTTCATGATAAATGCATAAGTGTGAAGGATGTTGAACCTCAATCCATGTTTAAGGCAATGAAGGAAGTCCAAGGTCGAAGATTCACTCAACACTTGAAATTTGAAGGAAAAACCTAAGTGCCAAATGAGGGAAAATGTTCTGCACCTTTCAAAAGCCGCCCAACTTGGAGTGCAAAATGTTCTAGAGCATGCAGTTTCCGCCCAAGCTTGTAACAAGGAATTTTGGCGAAGTGTTTGAAAGATGGTCATGATCAAATGCACAAGGTTGAAACAATTTTCAAGAAGGTGGAAAATGTTCTCAAGCTTGCAATTTGCGCCCCAAGTAGAAGGTGTTAGAGGTATGCTAAAATGATTCAACTTCATAAGTTTGAAAGAGAAGTTTCGAACATCATTCACCAAGGAAAAAGGATTGAATTGGATAAAACTTCAAGAATTGACTAAGTATGGTGGACGCAAAATGGGGAAAATGTTCTGCCCCTTGCATTTTGCGCCCTAGTTGGAGATGAGTTGCAAAGTGAGGAAATTGCTCTAGAACCTACAATTTGCGCCCAAGGTTTGCACTAAGAAAACTTGTCAAATGTGAGAAATATCAGAGGTCAAAGCTTGCCTTGAGGAGTTTATAATGAACATTTGAGGGCATGATCAAGTGTATGAAGTAAAATGTTCATCAAAAGGGAAGAGCACATAATGCTCTAGAGCATGCAAAACCCGCCCTAGGAGATCCCAAGCTTGTAACAAGGAAATTTGACTAAGTGTGAAACATTCTAAGAAATCATCCTTGTTTTGAAAATTCAAAGTGAAAGTCATGATTGAGTTGAAAACGGAGGAAAATGTTCTACTCCATGCAATTTCCGCCCTAGGTAGTCATGAAGGAGTTGAACTAAGCAAGAAGTATCTTGAAGACTCCAGTCTTGTTTTGGTTTGTCAAAGGTTGATACAAGGTGGAAAATACACGTATACTTGCATTTGGCGCTCAAGATCAAAGTGTGGAGATTTAACTAAGTATGATGAATGCAAAACAAAGGAAAATGTTCTACCCCTTTCAAAATCCGCCCTACCTTTGAGGGCAATATTAAGGAAAAATAGAAGATGCTACGACACTCAAATGTTGAAATTCGCCTAAGGCAAAGTGAAGATTGCAAGGTCGGCAATTTCTCATGCCTATGCAATATGCGCCCTTGTAGAGGAGTACAAAATCAACGTAAGCAAACTTTGTTCAACAAATTTCTCATTGCAATGCAACTTCAAGGACAAATGCAAAATTGAATGTAAGATCATTAAAATTGAGGGAGAATTCATCAAAAGAAGCAGCAAAACTTGAAGGAGAAAATGAAGAAAATATTCTAAGTTTCAAGGCTTGCAAATGAAAATTGGGAAAATGTTCTGCCATCTGCAATATCTGCCCTTACAAAGGAGACAATTTCACTCATTACAAATGCAAAATCACCTATCTTTGAAGATGAGTTCGCCAAGGGAGGAAAGTTAGACAAGTAAAAACCAAGAAATATTCTAAGTGCGAATTGGAGAAATTTCTTATAGGCAAGGAAATCCTGCCCTTCTAAGGGTGCATAATGTTCTGCCAGCTACAATTTCCGCCCAAGATAATGTTCTTAACATTGCAAAATCCGCTCAGCTCAAGACCCAAGTCGGCCTAAAGGAGAGAAATTGGTTTTGATGAAAATGTACCTAATGTGCTGGCCGACCTGCCTTAGAGGAAACTTTAAGCGCTATATATAGAGGATCAGATTTTCATTTCAAATCATTTCAAATTCAAAACAAAAGTGCAGAGCAGAGCAGAGATAAAGTGCAGAGCAGCAGCGAATTACAACAGACTAGGAGCAGAATTCAATAAAGAGGACAGATTTCATTCAAGAGGAAGATATATTTCACAAATCCATAAAGGTTGGAGTGGAGTGCCATAAAGAATAGGAGTAATTCTGCATTTTTCCACTCAGATTTGATAAAAAAATCAGAAAATTTAAAGCAGAGCAGCAGGGATATAGCAGAAAATTCGATTGAAAATATTGAATTTAGTAAAATACTTAAAGCATTATGCTATTCCTTGTTTCAATTCAAGAAATTTAGGGTAAATATATGAGAATTGTGTTAAACTCTTGATTTATTTATCCCACATTCGTAAGGAGGGCGAAAATATTCTTTGAATTTCCTTTATATCACATGTCATGCTAAGATACTAACTTAAGTTTTTTTGTAGGTGATGAAGGAGAATGGCGTGAAGTTTCAATATGAGAAGTTCGAGACTGGGAAGAGTGTTGTTCAAGTCCGTGGGAAGATATCAACGCCACATGAAGGAGAGCTAGTTCAAGATGATCAAGTCCCAAGTACTGCACATCGTCAGGAAGTCATCAAGATTATCATACTACTAATGACGAAAACTTCACTTTTGGAGGAGCATTACTTCATCATGCATAGGAGCAAGACATTGCATGTCCAAGCTTCAAAGGAGTCACCCATTTCATGCGCCAAGCACAGATAAAGAAAGATCAAAAAGAACATCCATTATGCATAAATCCACTCCAAAGAGCTCATGTATGAAACATCTTCTACCCCAACAGTCCACGAGTCCAGAGTCCTGCAAGAACATCACATGAAAAGAGAAATGAGCGTGAGCATCATCGTTTCATGAATTACATCAATACAACAAGAGGAAATTCGACAAGTTTCAAGTTCGAGAAGCCAAGTTCCATAAGTGTAAAATCTAAAAAGTATTCCATGCAATGTGAATGCAGAGAAGATTAAACCGGTTCACTCAATGTTGAGGTGGCATGTGCACGCCATGGATCCAATCACACTCCGCCACTTCACCCATCTAAGTCCGACACATGTACATCAAGCAAGAGCCAAAGAGGGTGCCCATGTGGAAGATGCTCTAAAGATTCCATTTCATGCTTATCACATTGGGAAATGTGCCTTCATTACCTCTCTTGTATTCTAAAAATAACAACTTTTGTAACAAACTATCTTGTTGTCTTCATCTGAGCCGTTGATTCACGAATCAATCTGGGCCATTCATTGTAATTTTTGGGCTCTATATAAAGCTCACTTCTCTCATTTGTAAAGGGGAGAGATTAGGGATATATCATTAGTTCTTAGGAGGTAAACTGTTAGAGTAGAAGCTCTTGAAGCATTGACAAGACTTTGGCAAATTGTTGTAAAGATACTACCAAAATCAATACATTCTCATTGAAGCTTGGTGAAACTTGTGTTGTTTTGGGATGTTAGCACGGTTTCCAATTTCTTGAAGATGATTCAAAGCAAGTTAGATAGATTTTAGATACAGTTCATTGATTTGATGAATAAATGTGAAGATATTGATGAATTCCTCAGTTCATACTGTTTGTGAATTGCCGATGGTGATTTGCAATGCAAAGTTAGCCTGAACCTTATGTTGCAATAGTTCGATTGTGGATGTTCATTCAAGTTGCACCAGTTGTGGGTATTTGGATGCATGTTTGCAATTTGAAAATCCTTCATATTTCCTTTGGAGATTGCACTAGTTTTGCGTAGTTGTTGCTCTCATGGCGAAGCGAAGCTTGGTTCAAGGAATTTGTCTATCGAAACATCATCCATCACTTCATTGTCCTTAGATTAGCTTTCTCAACCTTTGTCTTTTGCATTTTTTTTTCGTAGCCAATTAGAGGAAGTTCCATTTCATAAGGAAGAAATAACACATTTGAGTGGAGAAAGGAGCCAATTCAACGTAAGTCCCTTTGTGAGTAACAGCAAAATCACATCAACTACTGAGTCTATCCATAATAAAACACAAATCAGGAACCTTGGAGTTGTCTCGATTAGTCACATTGTTTAGCATTCGAGAGACTTTATTCAAGAGAGGATAGAATACTTAGTATTTTATTCTGAGTTTGCATGTGCAAGAAAAACACATCAACAGTTTCTACTGTACTTGTTGTTTGAATCAATATATGCAATTGAGTTTTTGAGTATCAATTAAATTTCCATTCTTGTACAATGTGATAGTTTATATTTCTTGTTTACTCTGTATGAATACAGTAGACTCATGTAAACAATTTGGTGCCGTTGCCGGGGAACGAACCCGGGTCACCTACGTGACAGGCGGGAATACGTACCACTATACTGCGACGAGACCACTTGGCAAACGATGAATGGCGGTGTATAATGGACGTGATCAGGGGGCGGCTGACTAGAGCCTCACGCTCGTCAGACATTCTGTTTTGGATGACCGGCTATATGATTGGTCTCAGCTAAGGTGCATTGTACAACTGGGTAGCGGTCCTCTCAGACAGAATTCATGAGTTCCTGAAGATGTCCCATAAATCATTCTACATGACTCAGCAGGCCATTGCACTATTTTTAGACGCCATTCACACTCAGGTCCCTTCACTGGCAAGAGCTCCATTTCAGTGAAATGAGCACTACGACCCGGCATGGCCAATTGTCTTCCGATGGACAAATTTGAAGGCCCCTACTCAAGTTGGAAAAGGGGATGAGTCCAAAAGCAGTAAGAAAAGGAAACAACAAGAGGTGGCAAAATCATCTTCAGAGGCATCATACAGTGCAGAGGGTGCGGAGGAGGATTGCATTGAGGCCTCGTCAGCCTCAGCCACTCCTTGCACTCCCGCCAGCATCATAGTATCGATAGGAGAGAATAGGTTGGATGTTGCACTTGGGAAGAGGCATGCACATTTACATTTGGATACTCGCACACAGGTAGAGATTCCCGTGAGCATTCAGCCTAGTGCCACTCATGTTTCATGGGGATAAATTATGAGGATGAAGGGGGAAAGCATAGTTCTAGTTCCTCTTCCTTCAGGACAGATTACTCCTTTTGAGACTAGGTCACCCGAGAGTTCAGCATAGGTAGATAGCACAGCATAGGTTGACACTTGGCTTCAGTTATTGGGGGTACCTTCTCAGCTGGAACATATCCCTCGTGTGAGTCTGACGAGATCCACTTCTCTACCAGCACTTGCACTAGAGGGGAGTATGGCACCGCCTACACTTGCACGTGAGGGAGACATGGCAGTTTCAAGACTTGGAGCAAGTGAGGAGGAGATGGTAGAAGCAGAGGACATTCCAGCAGGAGATAGAGTAATAATTAGTGACTCCGAAACAAAGGAAGAAGGAACAGCCACAGGCGATTCTGAGGCAGAGGATACCAATACATCAGATGATTCTAGGTCTAATGATACGTGGGATAATTCTCACTCAGCCGAGCCAGTATACTTGATAGTGCACATTGCCCAACTAGATGAGAGTGACCCGCTTGGCACAGTTCTCAGGTATGTGCAGGACTTAGGGTCCATTGGAGCTATTATCCAGAGGGTGTCGGATATTGCTACCCGAGTCGACCCTCAACACTCCTCGCCAGTAGTACTTGTTGAAGTACAACGGGTTGAACACTTCGTCAGAAATGCTCATGCAAAATTTGCACGCATCTTTAGGAGTCGGGGGTGGCCAGGAGTTGATACAGAAGAGATGCAATGGGCATGGAAACCAGAAAGACTAGATACCAGAGTTGGAGGTGCAGATAAGGAGGTACTAGCAGCCCTTCACACCATTGAAGATCATTTCAGGGCACTATACTATTCACGACAGGAGGACATTAATCATCAGGTGGAGTGCAACAAAAGAATAGATGAAGCCTCTAACATGCAGGAAACTGAGAGAAAAGACCGATGAGCAGCAAGTTCACTTCCAACGGCAGCTTGCCCAGGAAGCATAGCTCACACAATCAGAGAGGAACAAGGTAGATGCACTGAGGGCAGAATTGGAGGCAACAAAGGAGTTGAGAGAGTTGGCAAGCACTCATGCCACCACCACACAACAGTTGTGTTGATGATTGTTTTTAGACAACTCAACAATAGAGTAAAACACTAAGTATCCAACTCTCTTGAATAAAGTTCTTCGAAGGCTAAACTATGTGATCCAATGAAGTAACTTCAAGGTTCCTTACTTATGATTTGTGATGGATGAACTTAGTGAATACATGTGATCTTGTTGATTATCACAAAAAGACTTACGCAGACTTCTTCTTACTTCATTCAGCTTGTTTCTCCTTTAGTGTGGATGATGTATGTACAATGCTTCAATAATGAAGAAAAAGAAAAAGATGAAGGTTTAGAGAAACTAATCTAAGGTCAATGAGGCAATGATGATGCATGAATAGACAAACTCCTTAATCAACCTAACTCCACTTCGCCAAGGATGCCTACAACTACACGAAGTTGGTGCAATCTCCTAAGGATAGCGAAAGGTTTTCAAATCATGAAAGCTCATATAAGCACCCATTGGACGGCGCAGCTCAAATAAGCATCCATAATCGAACTTAAGCAAATGAAGCTCAGATTAGCTTTACACAACACTTCACCAATGATGAATGTCAAAAGCATAAGCTAGGAGTTGATCAAATATTCAATACAACATGCATAACATCAATGAACTCTAATCTATTTAGAAACATCTCTCCACTTCATCAAGATACAGGAAACCATGTTATTCCACAAGACAACACTTAACACCAAACAAGCTCCAATTTTTTTGCATTAATCTTGAGAAATATTTACAACAACCTCAAGTACTCTCAGAGAATTTCGAGAGTCTCTTCTATTCTACTCTACTACTACTGCCTACTAACTATTATATTTACAAATGAGGCAACAAGGCCTTTATATAGAGTCACAGAATTACAATGAATGACCTGGATCAATCCAGATAGCCAAGGGCCCAGATCATGCCATCTCAGCAATTAGTTACAACAACTTGCTATTTTTAGTACATAAGAGAGGCAATGAAGGCACATTTTCCAAGAAGATAAGGATAAAATAGAATCTTTTAGGATCTTCCACATGGACGTCCTCTTTGGCTTCTTGCTTGTTGAATGATGTGGCAAATTGTGATTGGATTGACGATGAGTTTCTGCCACGTAGGTGCCACCTCAGCATATTCCCAAATTGTATCATCTGTGTGATGTCTTCGAATGTGATTACTTTGAACTTGAATACTTGGGATGTATCTTTGTTGATCTTGCGTTGTAAATTGGATGTTTATGATGTATGTTGCTCATTAGTCTAACTTTATTATTCTTATTCTTTTGGCAGGATGTAAGTTGATCTTCTTTGGGTACATCTTCTTGGAGAGTAGTGTAGCTAATGATGCTTCATGGAGTAGGAGACCTTTCTGAGACTTGAAGATTGAAGATCTTGAAGTGATAGATGAATGTCTTCAAACGTGATGCAAATGATGAAGTGCTCTTGAACAATGAACTTGATGTGATCGTTTGGAGTGGCTATCTTCTATCTTCATTTTACTCCTTGCATGAAGGTGGTTCAGGCGCTTGCTCCTTAGATGACTCCTTAGTTCCATTGACGTTCCTGCAACATAAGGAAAGAGACAATATCAATCATTGGCTCTATAACAAAATAATCATTATTAAACAATTTCTAACACTTCCAAACCTAAGCACATTGAATGCCAAATTGGTTGATTTCTTGAAAGCAATCATAAAACTCAAACTAAGCATCACACTAAAAGTGGCGCATTAGATCAGGATTTTGTCCTCCGGTTGGAACTTCACTTTAACTAATTGCAACCAACTCCTTATCTTGGCGCACTGGTTCATGATTTCATCCCTTTCTTAAAAGATGTCCTAAAATTTGAAATAAACAACATTCCAATAGTGACATAATAGATGGCAATTCTATCCTTCTCCTAAAATTTCATAAAATTTGCACTTTGTTGGCGTTTCAATTCGCACCTCTAGTATGCGATTTGGAAACGGACAGCTATGCACAGATAAACTGCTCTCTTATTGGAAGGGGGAGTTCCCTTTCTAGCTGATGTTCGCTGAAAAGATAACTTGAATGAAACTTCGCCTATCTTCTTTTTGATTCTCAGCTGCAGAGCACAAGGTTATAAAACTCTAAACGCTGCAGAAGAGGTTTTTCCTTTTTAATAAAACTTCTACTACAACTAGCATAGACTAATGACGCTTTCAACCTCCTGAGTAAATTCAGAGCAAAGGAATTTGAAAGTGAACGGGGAATGATTGTTAACACAAAAACTCAAGTAGTTTTCCTCCAGATTTACACCACAAGACTAAGAGTACTTTAATGACGAAAGCTGAAAATGAAAGCCACAGAAGCTACACATCTGACGACGAAAACTTGATGAATCGATATAGAATATCAGAGCAAAGTAGGCATGAGATTTCTATTCAATATCAGAAAGTTTAATACAACTCCAGGACAGCAAAACTGCAACAAAAGGTAGGCATACAGTAAGCGATCGAACACCGGAAAACACTGAACACAAAGTGAACAAACACTTGAAATAACAATGTTTGTAGGCTAGAATAGGCACAACAAATTTGTTATCACAAAAGTCATTCCTTACAATGAACACAGATTGAACAGACACTGGGAATAACAATGTTTGCAGGCTAGAATAGGCACAACAAATTTGCTATCACAACTACCATTACCAACAATGGGCAAGGATGCCCTTATTTATACTAAAATCAAAGGAGTAGGGAACCTTAAAATCTCCTTAATTAACCCTAACTTGCCAACTCGCAAGCTTTATTACTATTCTAAGACAAAGATACAATAAACAAATGCTTTAAAGCAAAAAGATTCCAACTATCACAAGGTGCTTTTTTTCTAAATATAGAATGGATGAGCTTAGGATGAAAGCACATGCTTTAAAACAAAAAGCATATGTTTTAAAGCTACTTTATTTTGGAATGCATCCTCATCAACATTCTAGCTTTTTGGTGATGTCATCCGTTGATATTCTTTTGCTGATTTCTTCTAAAAAAAGTTGATTCTGAACGAAAAAAGCTGGCACATGGGTTTTGTAGGCAATTCTGTTTCTAAGCAACCCAGATTGTCGGATTTTGAAAAAGTGGAGATTTTGTCGAAAAAGCAGGAAAAAAGCAGTTTCCTAAAAAAAAGCACAACTCCCAATCTTCAAGAGGATAATAATCTGGATGGACCCATCTCGACGAAAACTGAAAAAGCTCTGGTTGAATTTTTGAAAAATGATCTCCTTGAAACAAGGACCCTGAAAAAGCAAGCCTCTCTTCTTCCTCAACCCGAATCTATGAAGAACACTGAAAAAACACCTGGTTTGGGTCTTCGAATCTTCGTTGAAAGAAAAATAAAATCTTTCCTCTGGATGCAACCTACAAAAGATAATGAAATAAAGAAGCCCAAAGCTTGTCTTTATAAATCCTTTGGTCGAAAAAGCAGCTTTATTTGTGTGAGAAGAAAACTTCACCCTCATCCATGAAGAAAGCATCTTTTAACGCATAAATCCAAGTGGATGTCTTCGAATAGGAAGAATCCCTATTTTGTAGGAGCCTATGGCTTCATGTGCAAGATGACAAAAATATCTTATTTGATGATGTCATCGAATGCGCGAGTTGGAAGAAGTGTTAACAAAATTTTCTTCATTTTCGACACTTCAACACTCGTTTTTACTCAAATATGGCCTGTCTCTGACTTTGACAAGGTGGAAAAATGTCATCATGAAAAGCTAACTGATCCTGACATTTTGGAGATTGATCAATTGAGATTCCATCCCCTGCCTCCATTAGACGATCTGACATCGTTTGACCAAGTTTGACCTCCCGGAAACTGCCAACAGGCGAAGATTGATAACAAGACATGTCGGAAAACATTGAAAACACGAAAATATTCTAACACTGCTCAAGATGGGCGCCCCAAGCCTCCTGGGGCGCCCAGTTTCCCAACACTTAGCCATTTTTTCAGTTTTTCCAAATTTTCCAATTTATTGGTTTGCGTGTGCGTTCTGGAGGTACAGGACCTCTGTTTGGCTGTCAATTTCTATCAACTGGGATGAAAATGAGTCTGATGATTTGGCAAATATGCAAGCTTGATGAAAACTGAGCTGATTGTACTCTCTGTTTGCCTCGAAAAATGTGCCAAAGTATATGTTTAGATATTGAATTTCCTATACTTTAAATATTTTGAAATATACTCTCAAGATGTTTGAGATAGGTCTCAGATCCATGGGATTTGACATGCGGATTCTAGATTTTTGAGGATCCACCAGATTTCAGACTTGGTCAATTTTTCAGGATTTCAGGACATCAGACTTAGCCAATTTCAGGATTCCACGGACAGGCATCGGGATGAGGGTAGATTGGATAGCCTGAGCATATCTGAGATGAATCTCTGGCTTTGACCGACTTTTGACATCGTTTGACCAAGTTTGACCAACCGGAAAAGAGCTGATGGAAGCATTTTCGACGTTTCTCGAAAAACGTGAAAAAAAAACTAACACAGGAGAGGATGGGCGCCCCAAGCCTCCTGGGGCACCCAGTTTCACCAGACTTAGCCATTTTTGTGATTTTCCAACTTTTCCATTCACCTTGGATCCATCTTGCATCGTTTTGCGTGCATCGTCGAGTCGACGGCCGTTTGTCGATTTTGCGTCGTTGAAACAGCATTGGAAACTCGTCGAAGAGATTTGGCAGGTGAACTTTTTTGTGTTGATGACTTTCGAGCTCATGCTTCACCTTGTGAAAAAGCAAAAATGACCCAGTAGAGAAAACTTGGTCGTTTGAAGATTCCGTCTGAACCACGCCGATCGTGAAGCAAAATCGACCAATGAGAATCGAGTGTGACCCCTGATTTGGAGATTCTATTTTTAGAAACTTTCTATTTTTAGAAAGTTTTGCCAACATCCATATCTCAAGAAACCCAGAAAACCGAACTCGACGTCTATTTTTAGAAATTTCTAAAAATAGAAATTTCTATTTTTAGAAATTTTGCTTTTTTGACTTTTTGACGAAAAATTTTCTAGACTTGTTTCAAAATGCCTTAATGAAGCAAAAAATTTGGTTGGGTACAACACACTTTAATAAGCAAAACAAGCCTCCTCCATCTTTGCGCACTGGATGACATTTTCACTCTTCGGTTAAAAATTGCATTTTAACAATCAAAATAAACTTCTCCAACTTGGGCGCATTAGATCAGGATTTTGTTCTTCACTTAAAAAAAACCTTCATAAAACTTCAATTTAACCTCATATGGGAGTGGTGCACTAGATGAGGATTTTGATCTTTGGTTGAAATATGTTCTGAAAATCATCATTGTCTTTCCTTGATAAGGGCGCATTAGATCACCATTTCATCCTTCGGTTGAATGATCACATGAAACTTGAACTAGATCTCCCCTAATAGTGGTGCACTAGATCAGAATTTTGCTCTTCGGTAGAATGAACCCATAACAACTTAAATCAATGCTCACTTCAAAGTTGGCACACTAGATAGCAAATTGGATCCTTGCTTAAAAGTCTTATAAAATTTGAATTGAACTTCACACCCAAGTGGTGCATTAGATCATCATTTTAATCCTCTCTTGAATGATCACATGAATTTTTTAAAACAAATGAATTTTTTAAAACAAACTACCTCCTCCCTTAGTCGCATTGGTTGAAGATTTTGGTCTCCGATTAAAACTTAGCTATTTTTCATATTTCAATCACTTAATTCCAAGGTAGCGCATTAGATGAAGATCTTGATCCTCTCTTAAATGTCCTCATGAAAATTGAGATGTGATTACTTCATGTCTTGGCGCACTAGATGACAAATCTGACCTTTGCTTGAAATTGGCGCATTAGATCAAGGTTTTTGCCCTCCGGTTGGATGATCTCTTTGAAGTGCATTAGATCATGATTTTGATCTCTACTTGAAATATCATTTGAACAACCAAAAAGACTTCCTACTTGGGCGCACTAGATGATGATTTCGAACTTCGCTTGAATGATCTCCCCTAGTAGTGGCGCATTGGATGAGGATTTCATCCTTCGCTTGAATAGCCTCTTGAAAGGTTGCATAAAACTTGAATTAGATCTCCTCCACAAGTGGCACATTGGATCAAGATTTTGATCCTCGGTTGAAAAGATATCATGAAACTTTGAATGGAACCATCACACAAATGTGGCGCGCTAAATGACAAATCTCATCCTTCATTTGAATTTCTTGATTTAGCTTGAATCAAACCATCTATCAATGATGGCGCACTAGATGAGTATTTCATTCTTCTCTTAAATTTCATTTTTAAATCGCCATTTTTCACTTCTTGATGAGGGCGCATTGGATGATAACTCCATTTTTCCCTTAAAAGACTTCATAAAACTTGATTTGAGTATTACACCAAGGTGGCGCATTGGTTCATGTTTTAGGTCTCCGGTTAAAACTCAAATCCAACCACCCAAATATTGGCGCATGGGATAAGAAATTCATCCTTCGCTTGAAAGGTGTACATAAAACTTCAATTCAAATCCATTCAACATTGGCGCATTAGATAAAGAATTTGATCTTCTCTTAAAAGTTGCACTTCTACACTTCCCTACCTTGGTCGCATTAGTTCTTGATTTTGATCTTTGCTTGAAATGTCATTTGAACAACCAAAATAGACTTCCTACTTGGGCGCACTAGATCATGATCTTGATCTTCCCTTAAAAGGTGTCATAAAATTCGCAATCAAAACTACCTCTTTCAAGCGCATTAGATGATCATTTGGTCGCTCGCCTGAAAGGTTTCATAAGGGCGCATCGGATAGCAAATTTGATCTCTTCTTCATCTAGGCGCATTAGTGAGGATTTTGTGCTCCGGTTGGAAGATCTCTTGAAACTTGAAGCAAGATACCTCATCCCTTCATCTTTGGACGCATCGGATGATCAATTGGATCTCTTCTTTATCTAGGCGTAGCAGATCAAGATTTTGTTCTTCCCTTATGTCTTGGCGCACTGGATCAAGATTTTGATCTTCTCTTGAGTACTTAGCCACTTTTTGTAAATTTGGAAGGTGAAGACTCCTGGGTGGAAGTATAAATTTCCTATACTTTAAATATTTTTGAAATATACTTCCAGGATGTTTGAGATAGGTCCTGGATCCATAGGATTTAACATGCAGAATCTAGAATTTGGAGGATCCACCAGATTTCAGACTTAGTCAATTTTCAGGATTATCAAGATATCAGACTTAGTCATTTTCAAGATCTTAGACTTAGTCATTTTCAGGATCTCAAAAACATCTCAGAACGAAAGCAAATGACTCTTGAATAGAAACTCGATAGAGAACGCCCCCTAGATTAAAGAACAACCACTGACTTCATCATGAAACGAACCTAAGACATCATCCAAAACGCAAGCAAAGCATCGGAGCTCAAAAAAAAGGGGTCCCCATTTGCAATGGGGCGATGTGTGATTAGGTCACAACAAGTTGGCCGACTCCCAGACAGCACAGGAGAAAACCAGAAAGCAGTTGGAGGAGGCCGTCCAAATGGTGCGCCTGACCAAAGACAAGCACATCATCGCCACCACCCATCTGAAACAACAGACTGAAGATGTGTATAGGCTTCAAAGGTTGGTCTTACCATAGCAGGAGACTTCGGGTTCAGCTCGGACGACATCCCCACCTCTAGGGATGTCCACTAACCCTCATTCTTCATAGTTGTTCATTGGATATTGTTTTGTAGTCGTCTGGAAGATGACAAGTTTTTTAGGGGGGGATGATGTTAGGCATATTTTATACTTATTAGTTTAGTTTGCATCGGCAAAGTATGTTTTGATTAGTTGTATCAACAAGTGTGTTGTTAGTTGGTATCGGCAAGTAGTTACTGCCGATCGGTATGTCATTGGCGACAGTTGGCAACTGTCCCCAACCTATATATGTATTGTCATTTCATTGTATCAGACATGGATTTTTTGGGGTTTCTATTGTACTTGCTATTTGAATCAATAAATGCAATTGAGTTATCATATGGTTGTTCATATCTAAAAGTTATCATATGGTTGTTCATAACTAATGGTTGTTCTTACTTACTACTGATTTCTTCATTTAGCAAGACACCTACAATGTCTTTTAGTTTTGGTGAAGAATAATTACCACTAATTGTCATAATCAGACTCTCCCACGAATCAAGTAAAGAACAAAGGAATATTATGCACCTATCCTCTTATTCTAGTTTGACTCCTATTGGCATTAACTAACTTAGGATTAGATTAAATGCATTGAGATGATCATTTACAAATTCTCCCTCTTTGATATTCAAAGAGTATAATTTTCTTTTTAATAACAGTTTATTCACAAGACTCTTAGACTAATGCAGAGTTCCTATCTTCTTCCACAATAACTATGCAGTTGGTTCTTCTTGACACATTCATTAATACAAAATTTGAAAGACAAATAGATAGTACTTCTTGCTTTCTTATATGTTTTATTCCAGTCCTCATCAGATATACTTGCAGGTTCCACTGAAGAAGATACAGTTGTCCACTAATATCTTGTAATGTCCCACCCCTATCTGAGACCCAATTTTTTCTGGTTTTCAGTGGTTTAATTGAACCCGTTGCATTTTATGTTTTTTGTGCATAACATAGAGTTTCTTGCATACAAGTACAACTCAGAGAATAACAATGAACAATACCTAGATGCTTAAATATGATAGAAATGCATTGTAAAACTATTATAAGCAATACCCATGTGAGTAAATGGAAAAGACATCAAAAGGTGACAGACCCCATGTGCTGATATGATGGAAAATGGACTATAACAACAGCTTAGGAGACTATACAATCATTTTGTATGCATAAACTCTGATTTATTACAATATGCAATGTGTACAACACTTCATATGGCAGTTTTAGACACTTGTATGATGATTGAAGAGCTCAAATATCAATGCTAAGGAACCCATGTCCTTTCCTGGGTCTGGTACGGCCTGGTTAACAGAACAATAGCAATGAAACACACAAAAACCTCTAGAAAGTCTTCAAGTCTTCCCTCTAAGTGTTGGTAAGGGTCTGCAGTAATCCCATGCCCATGATGGCTGAATAAACTGAATGTAAACACTCATTAAAACCCCAAAAACCTGCCTTCAGTTGGTACGCCTGGCTATTAGGATGGTACGGCCAGGTCTAGGGATGGAAACCCCCACAAAATGCCTTCAATCTTCGAATAAATCGCTGCAATAGACTCTGGTACATCCCACTGGAATTATCATGCCAAGAAACTTTAGATTTATCAATGAAGAACTCTCCGCGACAAGACTACAATCTAAAATGAAGCACAAATGCACCCTCTGAATGAGAATGCTCTCTCAATGCCCTTGGGAGATCTTTCACTCCTGCAAGCACTCTCCAACTACGAAGGTTTAGTCTTCACAATGGCTGGTTTCTCCACAAAACCCTGGTTTCTGCTTCGCAACAATATTCATTCACCAAATATCCAATCTGCAAATGAGTGTGAATAGACTTCTTTTATTTCCTTCATTTTCTTTTTCCTCCAACGCCTCATTTGAGATATTAATACTTCAATTTTATTTTCCCTCTATGACTTGGGCGCCCACTTAGGAGAATATGTGACTTTTAATAAGAATTAAAATATTCATGTCTTCACTCTTTTATAAAGTCACTTTAATACATTATACTTAAGTTAAATTTTTAATTTAAGTCAATTATCGTAATTTAAAAATCAAATCCCGAATGTACTCCGAACAGAATTTTTGAACTAGCCCTGCGATCACCAATTAAAAACGAACACATCCCAAGTCGAACCGACCAACTTGCAACTGACCCTGACGCACTTACTAAAAATAGTAAGTTTGGCCTAACGGCCCCAAAAATGCTCTAGAAAGAGTCAGAATGCAAAACTTGCCAAGGTAGAAACAAATCTCCAAGCCAATCGAGCTTACTAGACTCCCACAATGGTCACCGACATGGGTTCTCTAACCATCTCCATTAGTCTACGAGAACCCGAGTAGTAGACTAACCCCATAACTATCTGCCTAGGAAAGGGACATTACAGTCTGCCCTCCCAAAAATTGCTTGCTCACAAGCAATTTCAACTCAGGATGCCGCAAAATCTGCTCATTCTCCCATGTAGCATCCTCTACCGACAAATTCTTCCACTTCACCAAATACTCCCTGATGACCCTCTTCCGCAAAGTATGGTCCCTAGTGTCAATGATGGCCTCAGGTACAAAAATCAACTTGCCTTCTTCATCAAGAGGGGGAAGCTCCATCAAAGGTGTCACATTATGTCCCAACACCTTCTTAAGGCGAGACACGTGGAAGACGTTGTGCACTCTACTTCCTGCTGGAAACTCCAGCTCATAAGCCACTTCAATTTTCTTGGAGACTTTGAATGGACCATAGTATCATGGCTTCAACTTCTTTGCGTCACTCTTCTTAAGAGTGGATTGTCTATAAGGTTGCAACATTAGATAGACCATGTCACCAACCTCAAAAGAACGCTCAACCCTGTGCTGATCTGCATACTGCTTCTGTTGGTTCTGAGCCTTCTGGATGTTTTCTTTCAAGGACTTCATGATATCTTGACTTTCATGAATCAAGTCCTTGGTCTTAGGCACTCTACTATCCCCAAACAACAAATCAAGGAAGTTTGGTGCCTCATAACCATATAATGCCATGAACGGTGACATCTGAATAGACATGTGGAATGTGGTGTTGTAACAATATTCCCCCAAATGTAACCACTTAACCCATGCCTTCTGCCACCCTGCAATGTAGTTCCTTAGGTATCCTTCCACCCATTTGTTCACAATCTCCGTTTGCCCATCTGTTTGCAGGTGGTAGCTAGTGCTTGAAGTGAGTTCAGTCAAGCACTGAGTTCAATCCCACTCAATCTGAAAAGTTCCTGCCAAAAATGACTTAGGAACTTGTTGTCCTTCTCACTAACTATGCTTCGTGGCAACCCATGAAGCCTAAATACCTCTCTAAAGAATAAATCAGCAACTTGTGCTGCTGTGTATGTGGCTGAAATTGCAAAAAAGTGTGCAAACTTTGTCAATTTGTCAACCACAACATAAATACAATCCCTACCTTGGACTTTGGGCAAGCCTATAATAAAATCCATTGAGATGCATTCTCATTTCTGATTAGGAATGGGTAGGGGCTGCAACAAACCAACTGGGAAAGAGTGCTCATGTTTGTTCTATTGGCAAGTAGGACACTCCCTCACATACGTAAACACCTCGGTCTTGAGACCCTTCCACGTAAACCTCTCCCGAATTCGCCTATATGTCTTGAAATAACCGAGATGACCAGCCCTAGGGACATCATGAAAGGCCCTCAGAATTCTCCTTTTCATCGTTGATCTTGGTACCAATAGTATTCTCCCTTTGTAAATGATAAGATCATTTACCACCGTGTACCTATCATCCTGTATAGTACCATCAACAATGCCAGAAGCCCACTTGTCTTTAGCATACTCAACTAAAATCCACTCTCTCCAATCAGCTGCAATCTCTCCCAAAGAACACAAGTGAGTGAAAGTGCATCAACGACAATGTTTCTCTTCCCCTTGACATAAACTATGTCAAAGTCATAGGCTTGCAACTTGCTAACCCACTTCTGTTGTCTATTAGTGAGGTCACGTTGGCTAAGGAAATGCTTAAGGCTGTTATGATTTGTTTTCACCACAAATTTGCCTCCCACCAAGTACTGCCTGAATTTTGCTAAGGCATGCATTATGGCTAACATTTTCTTATCATAGATGTTGTAACCTCTCTCTGCACCCCTTAGTTTTCTGCTCTCAAAAGCAATTAGGTGCTTATCCTGCATCAGCAGTGCTCCTATGCCTTCCCCTGAGGCATCACACTCAAGCTCGAAGGGCTTGGTGAAATCCGGTATAGCCAACACCAGGCAAGAACTCATTATCTGCTTGAACCTGTCAAAACATTGTTGTGCCTCATCAGTCCAAACAAATGCCCCCTTCTTTGTCAAATCTATCAATGGAGTTGCACTCTGTGAAAAACCTTTGACGAAACGACAGTAGAACCCGCATAGACCAAAGAATCCCTTAAGCTGTGAGAGATTCATGGGTGGTGGCCAATCAACAATAGCACTGATCTTATCTGGATCCACTCTAACTCCCCCTGCACTGATGATGTGACCCAGATAAAGTAACTCTGTCATGCCAAATTCACATTTCGACTCTTTGGCATATAGTGACTCCCCCTCCAGAATACTCAATACCCCCTCAATATGTTGGAGGTGCTCCTCCCAAGTCCTACTAAAAATCAAGATGTCATCAAAAAATATGAGGACAAACTTCCTCAACTGCTCTCTGAAAACCCTGTTCATACAGGACTAAAAAGTAGCTGGAGCATTGGTTAAACCGAAAGGCATAACCAGAGACTCAAAGTGCCCATAATGGCAACAAAAAGCCATCTTCTCCACATCCTCCTCTGTGACCCAAATCTGATGATATCCAGATCACAAATCAATTTTGGAGAAGTAACATGCTCCATGTAGCTCATCAATGAGCTCATCTATGCGCAGGATGGGGTACCTATTCTTAATAGTTTTCTTGTTAAGAGCCCTATAATCTATACACATTCTCAGCGTCCCATCCTTCTTAACTAGCACTACAACAGAGGCAAAGGGGCTCTTGCTAGGTCTGATATGCCCCATCTCTAGAAGCTCCTTGATTGTTTTCTCAATTTCATCTTTCAACCTCTTTGGGTGTCTATAGGGAGTGATGATAACCGGTTTGGCTCCCTCTTCCAAGTCAATTACATGCTCTATGCCTCTATCAGGAGGCCTCCCTGGTGGTATACTACTGAAAACCTTGCTGTGACTGGTTATCAGTTTCTGAATATCTGGGTGGTAGCTCTGTTTTGGCTGCTCAGTGGCTATAGGCATAATAACACATTCTACTGCCCACTCAACCTGATCATGTCAGAGTAATCTCTCCATCCTCCTAAGAGATACCACACAGAGTCCATCATCTGACATTCCCTTGAGTACATGCTTCCTCCCATCTACCTCAAACTTCATCTCCATGGTTCGTAAGTTAAGGTAGAACTCACCGATTGTATGAAGGCATTTCATGCCAAGGACCACATCCATGTCTCCCATGCTCACTACATAGTACTCAGCATGGAACTCATAGTCACTTAACCTAATGGTTAAGTTGGGGATTCGTTGTTTGCATGCTATAACAAATCCCTCAGCTACCCTAACCTTGAATCCCTCAAACTCCTCTGTCCTAAGTCCTCTACTTGCCACTAGGCCCTCATCTATGAAATTATGTGTGGCCCCTGTGTCAAGAAGTGTAGTGACTCGCTGCCCTTCCAAGACTCCCCAAATCCTGAAAGAACCATCTCTTTGAATAGCAGAAAGGTGTGTTGTAGGTCTATCATCATTCTGCTCCCCCTGTGACTCTTCTGCTGCACTATCCGCTTCACTATCCTCCGAATCAGTGTGCTGGGCTGATTTTTTTGAAGCGGTTTCCTCTGCTGAAAAATATTCAATTTGCTTTACTTGCCCTTTCATAGGGCACTTATGGTTAGGGTCCCATGGGCCCTTACATTTGAAGCACAACTTCTTCCTCCTATACTCATTAAGAGCATCATCATCAAGTCTAACTGCTGGTTTCTTTTGCTGATCTATGTCTCAATGAAAACTCTTCTTATCCTTATCTTTCTTGTGCAAGAAACTATTTGTCTGAAATTTGCTTCTATACACTGAAAACTCCATATCCTTTGCACCTCTTGAAGTGTAGGGGGATTGAACCCCTTGATCCATCCTCTTAAAGGTTCAGATAGACCATCTATGAACAACACAATAAGTCTCCTTTTCGAAATGTCAGTGACCATCATTGACAATCTCTAGAAATTAGAGATGTATGCATCAACCCCTCCAAACTGCTTGAACTGTGCTAACTCCTTGAAATGCAATTCACTGTCCCCTTTGTCTAACCTGTCTATCAATCTCTCTGTGAACTCAGCATAGGACACAATCTAATCATAGCCTAATGTGACTAGACCATGGTACCACCATTCATGCGCACTCCCATCCAAGTGTAAAGTCACATACTCAATGGTATCCCTCTCAGTCATCGGATTGAGTTGCAAGTAGGTATCTACTTTATAAACCTGTTGGTTTTTTCCCAGACTGGATGCTTATTCACAGATTTCCCTACAAGGTAGCCATCAGTGATCAACAGGATCTCTGGGCCAGGGGCCAACAGTGTAGGAGATAGACTCTATATTTTATCTCCTCTTCTTCTTCAGGCTCTGCAAGACCTAGGGGGGTATTCCCTACTCAACATCCATGAGATACGCATACAAGGATTGGGATGCTGTCAGAAAGCAGATAAGTCCTCCTGTAAGTAGACCAAAACTGAAAGATAAGAGCAAAGGGGCTAGCTTTGGGCCTATTTGCAGTTGTAGACAGAGGACTGAGGATCCTAAAACTAATTCTAATGTCCTAATGGTTGTTTTAGAGTTTGATTATGATTTTGAGTTTGGATGCAAAGCTGGACATGGTTGTAACACAAACACAAAGCAAGATTGGTGCCTATCCAGGGCCTGGAGTCAGTAGACATACACCTGTGAATGATCAGCATGAACAGCTAAAATTGGATTTCAGGGGGATATATATGATACCTGCCTTACAGATATCTCCCAATACAGAGTGTTAAGTTATCTCTACTTATGGCATCCCTACTGCAGTATACCCTTCCCAATGTTCAACCTGAAAACAGTTTAATCTACCCCTTGAGCAGAAGTTAAAAGATCAGACATTCAACATAGGAATTCTATGTTCTAGAGTCTCAAATATTGCTTAAATATCCAGACTCAGAAGAAAGATACATGCAATACTGGAGACAGAATTAACAAAACACATGCAAACATAGCATTATTCATACAAGATTAACCATGAAATCAGTGGATTCATGCCAAAACGTACAACAAGAGATACATAAACTCACAGGTTTAGCTGTACAGAGCAACCAAAACGAACTGTATTGTGTTACAGAGCCAAAATGTTCAACTTTCAACAACCGAAAAAATGGTAACACAGTCTGCTTATAACAGCCAGAAAGTGTACCACAGCAATTAATTACATGACAAAATATCAAAAAATCCGCCAGATACCGTCCTTCAAAGGAATGGCGCTCAAAATTTATCACAGCAACAGACAGAGGAACCTCGAGCCACGCGCCACTATCTGGAAGTCTTCATTCAAAAATTGGGCAACCTGATCGCCTGTACCGTCGCCCATAACTCTACAATGTTGCCATTAAGGGCCTCAACCACCCGCAACCACATGGAAACTGTCGCAAAACTTCAAACAGAAGTTCCCGCCAAAAGTGCTTCGCTCAAAGTTTGAAAATACACAGGGGAATAATCCCACATGCATGGTGAGGAGTTCATATCATCACTTTAAAAACATGGCCACAAGCTCAATAGATGTCGAGCGCCTTTTGCTACGCTCGACACACGACCATCTGCCAAATACCCATCGCCAAGACTTAGGCCATCGGCCAACCCCACAAATCTCTCATCGATCTCAATTGTCTCGCCGACGCCTACCTTACATTCCGCTCCCTCGGCCAGAGATAGACCATCGGGCCAGCACAAAACTCCTTTGCCGATATAACAACTCATGCCGATGAACTATGGCCTCATCCCTCCGTCGGCCAAACACATGCCGATGAAACCTCATCGGCCAAACATTACCCATCGGCGGGCCCTCCAAGTGCTAGCCCGATCTCAAAAGTCTCGCCGATCGCCAAATCCTACATACTCCACCGTCGGTCAAACCGAACACAAAGTCATCCCGATGGCATTCCCCATCGGGGTGACTTCCTTCTATCGGCGAACCACAAAACACATTGGCCGATCACAGTAGTCTTACCGATGCCAAACGTCAACCCCACTTTCCTCGGTAAGACACACGCCGATGAATCTTATCGGCCAGACACTACACTGTCGGCCCAACATCTGACCACTCACCCGATAGCTCCCACTCCTGCCGATGAATACATGACTTACCCCCATCGGCATGACCAACACCGTCGGTGGAAACACAATATCCTTCGCCGATAGACCAAGCTCTTGCCGATGAACAGGAACACCTAGGGTTTGAAGGAAGAAACCCTCCAACAAACAAGCTCAGCCTCCAGGCCAAAATGAGCACCAACAGAACCCATGCTCTAGCTGAAGTTTTACCTAAACCATCATAGTAGGGAATGGTCATCTTACCCTTTTTCTTCTGTAGGTCCTGGTTCTGAGGTCTCGCTCCTCCTCCCTGAGGTCTACTCTCCCTGAAAGTCAAGTAGGCCTGAAAAGGCATGTCTGCACGAAACCCTGCATCCATAGCTCTCCAATCTCTCTAATACTAAGCATGTCTAGCCTGTTCAGTAGGCTCGTTGACCTCCTTCAATGGATTGTTCTCCTCGTGTTAGCTGATCCAAGAAAGGTAGGCTACTGAGTAACTCGATTGTTAACAGAGTGCTCTCCATTATTGCCATTGTTTGCATTATTATTATTACCATTGTTCCCTCTGGCATTTTGATCAACTCCACCATTATTATTGTCATTGTTCCCATTATTACCAGGTACTAAACGGGAAAGGATTTGGGTCAGTTCAGTCTGTGAACGGTCCATTCTATCAAACATGTCACACTACCCTCTAGCCAAATCATTTAGAGCATGTAACATACTCGTCAAATCAGCTCTTCCCTCATCGTGATGTTCTCTACTAGACTTGCCTTCCCGATCACCTATGATTTCCGCAACAAGTTCTTCACTGTAAAGTACTATCTATTGTTCCTCAAGCCCTGAAGGCCACTCTTCCCACTATTCCCGTTTAGCGTCTTTCTTTCTTAATCTTTCAAGATATCTTCGCTCTCTATCACTTCCTCTCATAGAAACTCACATGCAACCACTGCTCGGCCCATGAAACTGACATGCAAGCATATGGGATACTCTCCAAACTAACATGCAACTATGTACAAGTGTAGAAATTTAACAGGCTAGCAGGAAAACCAGCTCTGATACCCTTGTAATATCCCACCCCTATCTGAGACCCAAATTTTTTCCGGTTTTCTGTGGTTTAGTTGAATCTGTTGCGTTTTATGTTTTTTGTGCTTAACATAGAGTTTCTTGCATACAAGTACAACTCAGAGAATAACAATGAACAATACCCAAATGCGTAAATGTGATAGAAATGCATTGTAAAACTATTATAAGCAATACCCATATGAGTAAATGGCAAAGACATCAAAAGGTGACATACCCCATGTGCCGATATGATGGAAAATAGACTGTAACAGCAGCTCAGGAGACCATACAATCATTCTATATGCATAAACTCTGATTTATTACAATATGCAATGTGTACAACCCTTCATATGGCAGTTTTAGACACTTGTATGATGATTGAAGAGCTCAATTATCAATGCTAAGGAACCCATGTCCTTTCCTGGGTCTGGTACGGCCTGGTTAACAGAACAATAGCAATGAAACACACAAAAACCTCCAAAAAGTCTTCAAGTCTGCCCTCTAAGTACTGGTAAGGGTCTGCGGTAACCCCATGCCCATGATGGTTGAATAAACTGAACGTAAACACTCATTAAAACCCCTAAAACCTGCCTTCAACTGGTACGACTGGCTATTAGGATGGTACGACCAAGTCTAGGGATGGAAACCCCCACAAAATGCCTTCAATCTTCGAATAAATCGCTGCAATAGACTCTGGTACATCCCACTGGAATTATCATGCCAAGAAACTTTAGATTTATCAATGAAGAACTCTCTGCGACAAGACTACAATCTGAAATGAAGCACAAATGCACCCTCTGAATGAGAATGCTCTCTTAATGCCCTTGGGAGATCTTTCACTCCTGTAAGCACTCTCCAACTGTGAAGGTTTTCGTCTTCACAATGGCTGGTTTCTCCACAAAACCCTGGTTTTTGCTTCACAACAATATTCATTCACCAAATATCCAATCTACAAATGAGCATGAATAGACTTCTTTTATTTCCTTCATTTTCTTTTTCCTCCAACGCCTCATTTGAGATATTAATATTTTAATTTTATTTTCCTTCTATGACTTGGGCACCCACTTAGGAGAATATGTGACTTTTAATAAGAATTAAAATATTCATGTCTGCACTCTTTTATAAAGTCATTTTAATACATTATACTTAAGTTAAATATTTAATTTAAGTCAATTATCGCAATATAAAAATCAAAGCCCGAAGCACTCCGAACTGAATTTTCGAAGTACCCCAACAATCACCAATTAAAAATGAACACATCCCAAGTCGAACCAACCAACTCGCAACTGACCCTGATGCACTTACTAAAAATAGTAAGTTTGGCCTAATGGCCCCGAAAATGCTCCAAAAAGAGTCAGAACGGAAAACTTGCTAGGGTAGAAACAAATCTCCAAGTCAATCAAGCTAACTAGACCCCCACAATGGTCACCAACATGGGTTCTCTAACCATCCCCATTAGTCTACGAGAACCCAGGTAGTAGACTAACCCCATAACTATCTGCCTAGGAAAGGGACATTACATATCTCTCTACCTGGATGTCTTTTGCTTTCAACTTCCATAACTTGAAATTTTGACCATTGAATCTCTCATTCTCAAATCTTGATGTGTGAGCCATGAATCCAACAACACATGCTCTTTATTTTCACACGATCCTTCAAAAGCTCCCATTAAAACCAGTTATACACGTTGACACCAAACCCCTTATGCTATTACACCAAATGACGTGGCCCTGCCCAGATGAATTGGCTCTAATACCAAATGTTGGGAAATTAATCCCTATGTAGACAATCAATAATCTAGGATATTAGGACACTTTAAGATTTTGTGATGAAATACAATTATGGCTGTTGTATCTCACTAGCAACATTAAGGAAAGAACATAAAATCATATGCAAAGCACATACACATGAGACACAAGGAATTTACATGGAAAACCCTAATAGAAAAAATGCACCAGCAAAAGGACAATTACAATTGTATTAATCTAAAATCAACTCCAAATATAGTTAGTGTCTTTACATGTATCTCACTCTACAGACTACAATATACAACTTCTGCAATCATGCTTCATAGCACCACAACATCATCAGGAAACAACACATCATAATCCTATTCTATTTGTACCAACAATTAGATGTAGCTCTTGAGCTCTCCTAGAATCCCAACCATCTTAGTAGT
This sequence comes from Cunninghamia lanceolata, assembly GCA_027924645.1. Lineage (NCBI taxonomy): Eukaryota > Viridiplantae > Streptophyta > Pinopsida > Cupressales > Cupressaceae > Cunninghamia > Cunninghamia lanceolata. The sequence goes on from BSBN01001791.1 coordinate 6,746,851, forward strand.
GTAACTACCTACAGGGTATCAACTGTTAAACAACCATAACATGATCATACCATAACGTTAGCATACCACACATAGTACCAACAACTATGACTTCTCCAAATGAATAACCATTGCATATACTTAGATATTGGTGCACACACTTGGTCAAAGGTTGTTGACGAAAAGACCTAAACCTTGAACATGTCTTCTTGCACTGCAGCTAAAACCAAACTATGGCTTGCAATAATAGAGACAAACATCTAATTGCTTCTAACGACCTGTGGTGCCTCTAAGCACACTTGAGAACATCTACATGCCCTTAGCCTTTGTTGCATTCACTCCAACATTGCTACATGTGCATCCGCACTATCATACATGCTCCAACAACTCACTCAAATCATGATGTGGTAGGGAGTTCTTTGCTAAATGTCTTGTGGTTTCTACCATAGCAACACTAGACTATAACACACCTCCATTGTAATGTCCCCTTTTTGCAAGTCAAAATTCTCCTTACCTTACACACAATTTCAACTCACAAAAACAGAACATTAGTATATTTTCATTTAAAGCCACATATAATAACATTGCCTTTATTCTTTCTATGATCAGATATCAACTCATAACTTAGTTCATCATGGATTACTATCAATACACATTGCTATGATCAAAGCTATGATTACTTTCAGATGTAATTCACTATTATTATTCTATGATCATTTTCTATGCATATCACTATTATTCATTTTGTAATTGCTTCCCCGCACATTATCTATCATTCATAATTCACATGCTATTCTTATGATCACTATGTCTTGCATAGCTTTAACATTTCACATGTTATTCTCATGATCATCATTAATATGCCTTGCATATTCTTATCATGACATTTCACATGATCTATGATTTTCATCAATATACATTGCAATCTATTTATCTATTCATATGTCATTTGTTAACAACCTATGGGAGATTAGAGGAGAGTTACCGTTATCCACTATGGAGCTCTAATGTCTCTATCCTTAGACTCAATATGGTATCCTTAATACTTTAGAGTCAAGGCCTCTTGAGACTCTTTGGTACTCTTATGATGCCTTACATCAAGTAACCAAGGCCTATACATCACTATCCTTGCACTATGGGTACCTTATACCTCATGTGACAAGGCCTCTATGTGATAAGCATCCTTTGCATCATGGGTACCTTATACCTCATGTGAAAAAGGCCTTAATATTACCCATGTGGCCTCTTGGTACTTTTCCTTTCACCTCTCATATGAGGTTAGCAAATCACATATCATTATACATGATTGTTTACAAGATAAATCACTTGAATTATTGCATAATAGATATATTATAAATGATCATTTTACATGACTGTTTACATTTCATTATTCATGATGATTATATCATCATGGATAATGGAATGTACACATTGCATTACTAAGAATGGTTGTGCATAAATTAAGGTTATCATGACAGATGCATTTATGAGAACAAGCATATGATTGTTGTTCATAAATCAGAGATATCATAATCTATACATTTATGAGAACAAGCATATGACTGTTCATAAATTAGAGTTTATCATAACTGATACAGAATACATTATTATGAGCAAATGCGTATGACTGACTACACATTATATTATCAGCAATTGACTATATAAGAACAAATGTTATCATAGTCATGAATGAAATAAAAATAACAATTTCTTCATACCTGGGCCAGAATGACATCCGAACAGACATAGAGAATAAGAATAATATGAAGATGCTTACATGCTGTTATTGACTAGACTGCAGCCTTGAAAGATATTCTTGTATTAGTTAATGATGATATCCAAAGCTTGGATCGATGCTTGGAAGGTTAAGAGATATTTGCTGCTGCTTCCACCGTACCACAATATTCAGATATATCTTCTTGTGATCGATGATGTCTTACTTGGTTTCGTCTCCTCCTTTTATGGTATTGAAGAGTCATCGGGTGGAGACCCTTAGGCCTTGGTGCCTTTTCATTAATTTATTTATAATTATATTTATCTCTTCATAAGGATTGGGGTCCTTAATGGTCTCATTCGATCCCTTAATAATTGTCTTTTATTGTCTTTAAAATATGATTTGTCTCTTAGTGCCAAGTCAGATTTTGTCTTATTCTATTTTGTCTTTTCCTCTTGCCATAAAATTTGGCTAAGTTATGAAATTGAACATAAAGAGAGTTTATTATCATAAACATATGTAACCTTCAAGATCACATTGAGCCATTATAAACTAGTCTTCTTTCCAATCTTTAATTGGAAAACTTCGAGCTATTATGGGCTAAAATTGAGGGATATGACATCCATGCCATACCACAATGCCTAACTCTAACTACATTCTACTACATAGGCTTTTGACACTATTTATTAGTCTCCAATCAAATACTTCAATAGGATGTTGAACAATCTACAAATTTTCTCTCACCGAGAATTCTTTGTAGGTGAATAGCACACCAAAGTTCCAACACTAATTCATGACCATTAATACAATTAGTGCCAACATCCTTATCCAATGCAGCTACTCACCTCTACAATATTCATTGTGTCCATCATGGTTTTCAAAGCACAGGCAAAACAGATTTTTTTGACGAAAATGAGGGTTGATGACACAATTAATGTTTTGATCTATAGATTTGGTCCAATAGGTTCAACCTTTTTAAAATATCCAATGTTTAGTTAAAACTTATTATTGTGCATAGGACAGTGTCCTAGACTTAGAAGGCTTGGTTGGGCAGTCCTAGGAGGAAGCAAGGTCTCATTGAAACCAAGGTCAAGGAGCCTCTAGAGGTAAAGTAAAAACTTGTAATGTATGTATGTCCTTGTCAATTGGATTGTGAGCAAGGGGAATAGAAGGCTCTTGAAGCTTAATGATAATAATCCTCAAGAGATTGAGAGAAAATTGATAATATGTGCCTATTCCCATAGCCTAGACTTTAGCGAGTGGAACTTGTGGGAACTCCATGTTAAATAGTAGCTACCCACTACACTCAGTGCAAGAATACAAGAATTGGGGTGGATAGTAGTGGCTTACAAAGAGTGACATTGTCTCACTCAGTTAAAAACTCGACAAATTGCGAGTCAGTAAGGCTCGACAAGCCAGTCACCAAACAACTTGTTAATGAGTTTCAGGTGAGTACTTGCTTGAAAATTTATGACTACCTACAAGTCCACATTGAAAACTTGCCTGCTAATTGAAAAAAAACAGGAAACGGATAGAAAACACACAAAACCCCTCATCTTTTGTCATTTTCTCATTTATGCTGGTTTGATTTTGACTTTGACAATTGTTCGTGTTTTAATTTGTCACTTTTGTGATAACACAAAACAGAACAATGGATGAGGAAACCTCTCTTCAAACTCATAAGGAAAGCTCCTTGATTTAATCTACCCTAAAATCAAATGAAAACAAGCCTGCTAATATGAACAATAACACTATCCAATATGTTCTTTGGGGTTTTGCATAAGGATAAAATAAATAAGCAAACTTGACTTATCTATTTTGATCTTAGAGGTTAGAGCACGAGATTTTGAAGAACTTCTTTCTCACTAGTGAATTTTCTCAATTTATGACAATTAAAATGTAAACAAGAATACTATCCAAGGATTAAAATAGAGATCCTTTGGAATCAACAATTTGATTTGGAAAAGAGAACATAACATACATAATAGCAACGATCTGAAGATGAAAGATGAAGACAATTAATTATCACAAACCATTCAAAGCTGCTTCATAACCATAAACATTGTAGTTACACAAAGTTAACAGAGATCTTCCATATTAATTGACTTCTTTGAATGATTACAACATGGAGTTTTCTAACTTTGAATGGAAATATTGGCAGCATAAGAAAGCTTCAATTTCTCATTCACTGCACATGAACACTTAAACAATTTAATTTAACTTCGAACTTGAATGACAATTTATGCAGCATAAGTCTAACATGAACTCCCATTACAATGTATGTGTAAATGACACATATTTATAGCCTTTAGCTGTAGCTTCATGAAGTTTCAAAACTAATAAAATAATTTCTTTGAAAGCAATTATATCCTCATCCTTTGAAAATAATATAAAATATTACTTTCTTTCCATTTCTGCTTCTCATCTTGGGCATCCATCTGAATTAAGGGCATTGATCTAATGATTTTGTCTTTAATTTGCTTTAATTGATCCTCATCTCCTCAAAAAAATAATAAGATATTGATATGCTTCATCTTGTGCATCACTTTGAATGTAGGGCTCAGTTTCAATGCTTTCTCCTTTATTTCGTTTTATTTGATCCTTCGCTTGGGCCCATTTACTAACTTGGCCACTACTACTTTAATTCTATCTTTATTTTGGCAAGAAAAACATGCTATTTTGGTGCTTGATTGAGTTTAGGCACTCATTTGCTTTTTGGTGGAGGTTTTAAAGGTTTTATGCCACTAATGCCAAGTTATGAAAATTGACAAAGTTGGTGTTCAATGGAACTTTATCCACTTGATGCCAAAAAGTGGAACTTGTGGAGGTTTGTGCCATCAACACCAAGTTGTGAAAATTGGCAAAGTTGGCGCTCCATAGAACATTCTCCACTTGACACCAAAATGTGGAACTTGTGGAGGATTTTGCCATCAATGCCAATTTTCGAGTGATTAACTCACAATTTTGAATTTCTATTAAATTTTTTATTCCAATTTTTCACTTTCACACACAGACTTTAATAAAAATTTCATTTCTCATTGCCTTTCATCTTTTTGAATTCCATTTTCACGCGACGTTCAACTTGAAATTGCTTTGATAACCTTCTACTTACGCCATCCACTGCTTTTCATTGAAAAGCAGAAGAAACAAAAAACAACCTGCTAAAAATAGAAAATTGTATTTTTTGTGTTTATCTCCTTAGTCCAAGACAATGAAAAAGAAAAACCATCTTTTTCTAAAAATAGAAAGTTTGATCTCTAGTATACACTAAATTGCTTGACTTGAATATTGGACCCTCCAAAGTGACCACTTTATGCTTGGAAGACAACCCCCGTATATGGTTGTCTCAATGAGCTAGAGAAGATTTGCCTTAGCCTCAATCCTTCCTACCTCTGCCTCGCATTTGCCACCATAGTCTTTCTTTTAACTTCACTCTTTCTTTTCTTTCCCTATGTTGGTGTCTCCTTCAGGATTCAAAACTTGATAATCTTCATGATGAGCAACCTGCATACATCATTAGTGGACCAAGACAGACCAACACCTAAGGACTTGGCTATTTTACTAGGAAAGCTAACATAATTGGCATTGCTGTGACATAAATGACCTGACATTTGGCTACACATATGATTGATCTTGAATTTTTTTAGGGGTAGCAAATTTGGGTACCAACATCAACATTGTATCGATTTATTGAAGGTTGGTTAAAAGGCTAAGATTATAAAAAATGGCATGCGCCATGAAGGTACTTGTGGGCTTGTACCCTGCCCTATATCATGACAAGGAGCATACTTTGAGTGCTGCCCTTAAACTCTGCTAGGGACTGCGACTCTCAAACCCTACTCTAGTTTTAAAAAGCAAAAGATAAAATTTGTTTTGGGCTATGCCAGATGGCAAAGCTGCATTTTTCCCCTTTATTTGACTTGAATCACAAAAACAACATTTTTTCCTATTTTTATAAATATTTCAATGGTTTTTAGTTTCTTGAATTTTTCCTAATTAAATCCTGAGTAATGAATTCCAGTTATAAGTTCAGTTTGCTGTGTCAATTTTGATTGAGTAATGCTATTATGACCAAAATAGACTTATGTGTTCTTTAATTTAATTCTCCATGCTTCTCTTGCATTATTTAAGTTTATTTTACAAATGTATATTTTTAAATATGTGTAATGTCCTTTTTTGGGACATTTCCAACATCATTGGAAAACTTCAACATTCCTAGAGAGCGGTGGATTGATCATGCTGAGAGTTTGACAATGGAAGTAAGTTTGGGAGACCTAGATGAGCTCAATGGCGCTTTTCGGATGCGATTCTATCTTTCTGAGAGCACTCCATAGTTCTTGGAGAGCACCTGTTTAATTATGAAGAGTTTCTGACAATGGCAGGGAGTTCAAGAGACCAAGATGAGCTCAATGGCACTTTTCGGATGCAATTCCGACTTTCTTAGTGCATTCCAAACTTCTTGAAGGAGAATGCTATTTTTGGAAAACATCAATCTGCATACAGTTCATCATTCTAAGAGCTAAAGGTCATTATGGTATGGTCAGAATCCATATTCAAAATCATTTTAATAGTTTCTGCAACATTAGTTGTGCGGAAAATAATTAAAATTATTAAATAGTTAATACTTAAGTTGTCAAAAAGTGAATAAAGCAAAAGATAACTTATGATTAATTATTTAATAAAAAGATCTTTAAGTAGTGCAAAAAAGTGATGTTAGACACAAGGGGACAGTAAAGGGGACTTCTGCACACATGAAATGAATTATTATTTTATTTTGAGGAGAATATGGAGGGATAAGGGAAATTAATATCTTATTTCCTCAAGAAAAGTTATAAAAGGACGTGTTGAGTTCAAAGGAAGGGTTAGACTGGATATGATATTTTGCTTCTGCATTTGAGTGTGAATTTGTGTTCCTCTCTTATTTTCTTGAGGATGAAAACCTTCTTGAGAATACTAGTTTCGGAGACAAAAACCCTCCTAGCTGGATACATCTAAGCTTAATGATTTGTGCCTAATTATCATACCATATTTTCTTGCAGGCCATACATCATAAGTGCAGCCATACATGTTGGGGTTGAGGGCGTGGGGTTTTGAGGAGTGATTCACCCCTCCATTCTTGTGTCTTTAGGGTTGTTTGGTGGTGCTTGGGCATGGGAAGAGCAGGTTTGGCGTTTGGAAGTGACACTTCACCATTTTTGTGAGCTCCAACATAATCGTTCAGCTGCCATAAGTCATTTCAGTTTGCTGCAGTATATCGGACCTATGATTTCAGTTATTACAGTGCTTTCTCAGTGATTTCCAGCAACTTACAGTGGACATTCAGTTGATATATGGCATTCCTTATTCAGTTCAAATCAGACCTGCATTTTCAGTGTTTAACAGTGGTTTTGGTGTGTTTCAGCGTGTTTGGGGTTTCTACTTCAACTTCCTACTTTATCCACAGTGGTATATCTTCAGCAGTGTAATCAGTCTAATCAGGTTGTTAAATCAGTTTGTTGCAGCCAATTTACTTGTAAATCTTTCATATTGTAATGTATTCATGTTTATATGTATAACACCGGATGGTAATACCACCCGTGGCTTCTCAAAACATGCATTCATATTGTAATAATTGGATGGTTTACCGCCGCCAGTTAATTAGTATTGTTATTATAGCTCGTTTTGGCATCGAACAAGCTTCCAGTATATCAACCATTTTGGTATGAGCAAGCTTAGACATTCTGCTAATGGCTTTGCATGCACGCTAATCCACTGAAAAAAATGTTGATAAGGTCAGCTCTGTCACCTACGTGCTATGGTCGGTTAGGCTGCCTTCATTCCATGGCTGCATTCATCATAGATAGTTGTTTGTGACCTGAAGCACTGTATGTTCTCACCTTGCCTGTACTGGGAATTGGGTGATCGGAAGGTGTTAAGGACGTTGCATTGTAGCATTTCCTTAATTGCAAAAATAAAAAAAATTGGGGTGTTCATTATAATATGCCTGAGTTTTTGCCAACTCCCTTTGAGTCTAAGTCAAATTTAGGCTTGCCGAGTCTGAGTTTTTGAACTATGGTCTCACTATCCTATCTCCATTTGTTTGTCTGAAGGATGCTTTATTCCTATAATGACAGGAAAAAACAGAATGAAGTCTTGTAAAGCCAAGAATAAATGCCTTTTTACATTCACTTTGACTAGAAGTTGGGACAAATGTTCCACATTCTGTAATGGAAGTACTGTAAGAGTGTTTTTTAAAAGCTATTTGCAAGCTTGCTATAATATTCTTAAGGTCATTGGTATGAAGTTAAAGATGAAAGTAAGCAGTTTTTTAAAAATAACTCAGCAGTCCAACTCCAGCAAGGTCTTCCGAATCCAAGATGATTATTACAACCTAGAAAACTGTTGATTATGGAGCCCCATAATCAGGAGCTCGTATTCTGCAATTTTATCAGGTATTTTGTATTCCAGCAAGGCATTGAACTTGAGCAATTTTTTGTTGTGATCATAGAAAGAAAAAAAGAAAGAAAGAAAGAAAAATTATATTAATGTTCACAAGTGACCAACTTACAATTACATTGGTACAATAGGAAAGTTGCAGGATGAAAAGAACCATCAGTCATAGAGAATGAAGCCTATGCCTGCAATACCAGAGTTTTTTTTACATGCTACATGAAAATACAATTTGAACAAGGGGGTTGAGAATAAACCGCTTGAACCCAACTTGGTGTTGGTACATCATGATTTGGGCCAGCCTTTCTTTCTGTTTTTAAGGAATAAGAATGATGGGTGAAGTGTAGCCTTTCTTTTGTTTTTTTAAAAAACTAAATACGAATCATCATGTTGAGCGTCAACCAACATTGTTGCATATTACATGATATATAAATCATAATGATTACTCATTTATCATCAATCTTACTAACAATATTTTTTGCATTATTGTTTACTTTCTTCATCCGTTCTATTTAGTATGGACTATATTCTTGCCAGAATCATGACCAATGTTGCATGTAGTATATATATTATGTAATTGTATTATTTTATACCTATTTTTATTTGTACTTGTATAATTAATGTTATATGTCTTATACATACAATTATATCAAATCATAATTCAATATATGATTATAAATTGTATGTATAGGTGCATACGAGCAATAAAAATATAGTTTTTTTTTTTATAGTTTACAGTTCAAGTTATTTGTTCTGTCCTCCACTAGAATGTAGCCAGTTTATAACCATTGTTTTGATGAATTCAATATGTGCTAATGGTCTGTTTATGTGCAGTCCATCTCATCTTTCAAGATGATTTAAGGAACGTTTCACCATTGAGGCACCGAGTATCCAAGCAAGGAAGAGCAATCTATGCAATGCAACAAGGTTTAAAATACTAAAATCCAACATCTCCACTAATAAATTTATTCTCTTATTTCATTTGTCTTTGTATTATGCATGCATTTGTATTATTAAGCTTTGCAGTCAATGTTTCTAACAGGTGATCTTTATTGTCTGTTTAGGTTGTTGACTGACGAAGGTAAACACAATTCAGTGAGCTTTCTATATGCAAAAATAATGAAGATTGGGCATGGATTTTCATATGAAAAAATTCTTCTTTAGTTTTTAAGGTGAAACATGTATGGTGCAATCTCATGTATCAATTGAATACAAAATACAGATTCTAATTTGCAAGAGTGCTATTTTCACTGAGCATACAACAATCAAGGTCTGCATCTTTAAATACTCCTGAATAGTCTGCACAGATTTACATGCTTTGGATAATTTTTATGGTCTGTTGGTTTTGCTGCAATGAGTGATGAAATGTATCTAGTTATGAAAAAAACTGTTTCTTCTAGTTGTTTGTAGTGAAGATATGAAACTAAGATGGATAACTCAAAATAATGGTGAAAGTGGTTAAGGGCTAATAGGGTCTAGAAGCGGAGGCTAGGTAAAGGTGTCAAAATTGAACCTTTAAATTTTGGTCTTAATTTTATGTATATTTTCATTAATGTTATAGGTTTTGTGCCGAGTTTAACATGAGCCTATTTATAGGAGCCGGATGGCATATATTGTTATGGATGGCAAACCTCTGAAGCCTAACAAATTTTAGGTTATTGCATAAAAACTAAAAAAAATCTTATCTACAAAACAGGTATTAATATCTCATATGAGCACTTTGTAGGCCTTAAAACATGGTGTAATTTGTCAAATAGTTGGGCATATATGACACATAACCAGTGACAAGCAGTAGATGAATTACCATTAACTTGTTGCTGTTGCCCTAGTATGTGTTCTTTTTAAATGTGCAAGTTCAGTTTCGATATTGCATGGATAATGTAGAGTGCTCCAAAATGGCATCCTTATCAATACACCTCTCAAAGTAGCAAGATCTAGCTGGCTTGGTATGATGGATTTCCTCAAGAAAGTGAATAAAATTATAACCGTGTTCTATATTTGGTGGTATATCCCTTGTTGAAGATTTATTTCCACATGAATATCATCAAACTATAAAAAAGACAATCTTTCACTTGTGTCTCATTTGTCGTACTTTTGGGATGGCTCTTTGGTTTCACTTATGAGGTTGAACATTCTAACAAGTTGGATAATAATTCACCTTAGAATTGATCCTTCTCAAGTTCATTCAAAGAATTGTAATGTGGCCTTCCTCAAGACACTTTATTGCACCATACTTGAAGTGTTTGTGCTAGGATGTCAGTCTTTTTGGAGTTGGAAACAATTATCTATATACAATCAAGTGAAAGTTTCACTTATATCTACTTTACATGACTTGAGCGAAACCAAGATTGTGAACCTTTTTTTTTCTACATTTTTTGTACTTTTGGGATGGCTCTTTGGTTTTGCTCATGAGGTTGACCATGTTAGTGTGAAAGGTGTCTTTAGTCATCTAGTTTACATCTATCTAGTTTGACACTAGCTTAAGTTCATTAGTGGTTTAGTTGTCTCACCTCATAGGCATTTGACACATGCTTTCACACTTGTCCCAAGTGTTCTACATGTGTCACACATTATGGAGGGTTAGTCAGTGTTTGACTCTCACCTTCTCACTTCCTCCTTGTCCTACATATACAAGGAGTTCTTTGTACATTCTCATAAATTTTATGATAGTTTTCAGCCTCTTGCTTTCTGCACATTCATCTTGTGGAAGTTTGGTTATTCGATTCATTTCATTGCTGCTCCTATATAGTATCAAAGCCTAGAATTGCAATTTCCTTCCCAATTTCATCCTGCACATTCAGCCCTATCATAGGTGTGTCAGTTCATTGGTTGAAAATGCAATTTTTTTTTGCAAATTGAAGATTTACAAGTATTTTTCGTCATTTTGGGCAAAATTTTCAAGTTTATTGGTCATTTTTTGGCCTCTTGGCCTCGTCATGTTTTCTAGTTTGATTTGTGTTGAGTCTTTGTTGAGGTTTAACGGCGTTGGAATGTGTTGAGTTTTTTTTTGAGTGGTTTGAGTTTCAAAATTTCAAAGGTCGCCTTCTATATTTGCCAGTTCTGGTCAAAGACTACCTTCAGCTTGCGTTTATTCTCTGGTTTTAGTTGCTTGTGACTCTTGTATTCGGTGGACACACAATCTCTGGTCGGTTTCCTATTGCAAGGTCGCTGCTTGAAATTGTTGTTTTGTGTCTGGTTTCTAGTTTTTTGTAACCGTATCTTGCTCGACATTTTTTTGCATCTGAAGTCACCATTTTCCTCAGTAACAAACCTGTAGCAATTCGCCACAGATCTATATCTTAGTCGCCATTGTCAAGCATTATGAGCATTCCTTGTTTTCTCTTCATGGAGGCGTGAGGTTGAGGTAACATTTTGTTGTTGCAGATTGAAGCCAACACCAACCGCTAGCTTCAAATCTCAGTCGTTGCTTTGGAGGGTTGAGTGACCAACATCTTGGGTCGCCATTCAAACCGCCAATCCTCAAGCAAAGTCGGCATTTCCTCTTTGGTCATTGTTGTCTACAGAGGTCTTCATCGACGCTCTCCCTCCCTCACGGTGCCAGTCGCCAAAGTCAATGCATTGCAAAGGTTGTTGTTGGTTGGTATTGCATTCTGCCTCAATCACCAAGTTGAAACCACCTTCACGAGCATACGTCTCTTTGTTCAGGCCAAGTTTATTGGTTTACTCTGGTTATTGTTGAAGACTCTAGTTTGGTTGCCACGCTTTGTCTGTGTTTGAAGGGACTTCAAATTTATTTCGTTGTTTACCAAATCTTGTGGGTGGTGTCTTAAGCAAGGGACGAGATCATACTTTTGTTGCAGGTCGCAGTTTCTGTTGTTTGTCTCCAGCGGGATCAGCTCGTTGGCTCCAAGCATCCACGACTTGGTCTTCTTCAGTTTTTATGTCCACACCTGCTTGGATCATGAGACCACTTCTCTGGATGCTTTCTTCTTAGATTCAGTGGTAACCAATTTGTTCAACACTCCCTATTTCATTGATGCGGCTGGCATGTTGATACTTTGACTTGGTCGTTTTTTTGTTGAAAGATCTTCCTATGCCACAGACTACTCACTCTAGCGACATGCAGACTGCTCTTCGTGGGTTTCAATGGCCCGCAGTTTGTTGATTGCACAGTCATCAGCGGTTTTCTCTACCACTTGTCAATGGTTCTCTTGTAAGTAGTTGTTTGTTTTATAACAAACTCTTTGTAAACAGCCCGCTTAGCTTACCTTGTATTTGGTTGCCCAATTATCATGCAAGAGGTCATTGACTCCTAGTTTCATTGTGTTGTTTGTTTGCAACGGTTTTGTTACATGAAAAGCATTAAAATTAGGAGGCAGTTGTCAATATTAACCGGAGGAATTTCCAATGTTAGCATTTTATTGCTAGTATTTTTTTCCAGCCATTAATGTAACCATGGATTTTAATGCCAACACTTTGTAAGGTTACCAACATTGTAAATTGCACTAAGTTATAAAGTGCCACTTTCCAAGGGGGTTATTTTATAGTTTTAATCAAACTTTGGGGGGTTTGTAAGGCACAATTTACATGCCTCAATGTGTTTTTTAGCATGGATCCTAAAATTGACCTATTAACACCACATAATTATCACACATGGAAAACTAAGGTACAACAACTTCTTCAATCTAAAAGGTTATGGAAAATGCTAAATAGTCAACAACTGCAATTCAATAGGGAGTATGAACAATTTGTTTATCGCAATAAGTTAGATGAGGCAATGGGCATCATTGGCCTCCATGTATCTGACAACTTGCAATTTCATCTAAGTAATTGTACAACTCCTAAGAAAATGTGGGACAAATTTAGTGATTTTTTTGGTAAAGTTGATGAGTTCAAAATACTTCAATTGGATGCTGAATTAACAACTTTGTCACCTGATGTCTTCCCTTCAATTGAAGATTTCTTAGTCAAGTTCAAGTTTTTGCTTTCTCAACTTCAAGGTTGTGGTAAAACAAAAATAGATAATGAATGTGTCTTCTTGGTTTTGTCAAAGTTAACAGGGCCCTATCAGTGCTTTGCTTCTACCTTTTACTCTACAATGGATGCACTTGGTTCAACATTTACTATGCCTACTTTTGAACAGTTTTGTGATCGACTTACAAGAGAACAATCTAGGTTACTCTCCATGGATTCTAACACTTCTTCAAAAAGTCAAGCATTAGTAGTTCATGCATCTAAGGGAAAAGGTAATAAGCATTCAAAACAGTCAAAGGCAAAATCATCTTCAAGCAAAGAGAATTTATTTAAGAAGAAGACCAAACCTGATACTTCAAACACAACCTCTTCTAAGACAAGTAAAAATTCTTTCAAAAAGAAAAGCAAAGGGCCATGTACTTTTTGTGGGATGCAGAATCATGATGTCAAGATTTGTCATCGAAGGATTGAGACTTTAGAAGAAGCCATGAAGAAACACAACATTGATACTCCCAAACCTAGCAAAGGTCATGCCCTTACTGCTACAAGTTTGAATTCATCCTCATCAACTTGGATAGTTGACTCAGGAGCCTCACATCACATGACTCATTCAGTTGATCTTCTTGAGTCTCTTTCTGATAGCATCACTTCTCATATTTCAGTGGGAAACTCTTCATAGATTCCAGTTATGGGGTCAGGTTCAGTTCAGCTGGCAGATGGTTGCATTGAGGATGTCCTTGTTTTTGAACTTTCTGCCAATCTTCTCTCCGTCTATCAGATATGTCATACTGGGGATGGGAAGACTGTTGAGTTTTCTCCACATGATGTTGTTCGTGATCTACAACATCCAGATAAGATCATTGCTTCAGGTAGAGTAGATCATGGGTCTAGATTGTGCAGGTTTCATAGTTTTGAGACATCCAGTGGTTCATCACATATTGCCCATGCCGACTCTTTGAGTCAACTTTGGCATGAGAGGTTTGGGCACCTCAATTATAGGTATCTTCAGCAGTTGAGTACATAGGAGATGGTACTTGGTCTCCCTAAGGTTGCATGCACAGAGGGTGTTTGTCAAGGTTGTGTACTTGGCAAACATCATCAGGAACCCTTTCCTAAGGGTAAAGCCCATCGTGCTACTTCCTTACTTGAGTTGGTTCATAGTGACCTCATGTCATTCCCAACTCCTTCATTTTTAGGGGCGAAGTATGTACTTACTTTCATTGATGACTTTTTTCGCCGCACATGGGTACACTTTCTCAAGTACAAAAGTGATGTATTCAACACTTTCAGGACTTTCAGGGTTTTCGTGGAGAAGTAGTCAAGTTCTTCTATTCAAAGATACACACAGATAATGGGGGGGAGTATGTGAATCAGACCTTTCAGGACTATTGCACTGAGCATGGTATTCGACATCAGTATTCAATTCCCTCCACTCCTCAACAGAATGGTGTTGCCAAACGAAAGAATAGAACACTCAAGGAAATGGCAAATTGTATGCTTCAGTCTCAGTCTATGGCTCCAGCTTTTTGGGCTGAGGCAATCAATTGTGCCAACTATATTCAGAACCGCACTCCACACAAGGCAGTTCAGAATATCACTCCCTGAGAGGAGGCTTGGTCAAATATCAAGCCTAATGTTTCCTTCTTCAGGGTATTTGGTAGTGAAGCTTGGGCATTCATACTAGATGGTCGGCATAAGGCAATGGAGAAGAGTCAACCATTAATCTTTGTTGGCTATTGTGAGGATGTGAAAGCCTATAGATTGTTTGATCCTATTACTTGAGATGTCCTCTTTCGAAGAGATGTCCACTTTGACGAGTCTTTCACACATATGGATCCTCCATCCACTTCTTCTTCCTCACTACCTACTCCGCCCTCTTCATCTCACGAGGATACCTTAGCACTTGAGGATCCTTTAGTTATTGGTCCTAATCCACCATCTCCACCACCACTTCCACTTCCACCCACTCGTGGTTTGCCTAAGTGGGCACGCAGTATTATTCAGGAGGCTAGATCTTTAGCTGGTGATCGTATGACTTCTCGTCGCACTCGCTCATAGACTTCTGGCTCTAGTCTTCTGAGTCATGCCATATCTCCAAATCCGTAGAGTTTTTAAGAGGCTTCAGGTGTTTAAGAGTGGGATTCAACTATGACAGAGGAGTATTCTTCTTTGATGAAGAATAATACATAGGATTTAGTACCTCTTCCTAAGGGAAGAAAGATGGTTTGGTACAAGTGGGTGTACCGCACCAAGTATGCAGCTAATGGTTCTATTGATAGATACAAGGCACGTCTTGTTGCTAAGGGTTGTTCACAGGTTGAGGGTATTGATTACTCTGAGACCTTTGCCCCTGTACCCAAGATGGATTTTGTTCACCTTGTTCTTTCTATTGCTACATCTCAGAGTTGGCAAGTATTTCAGATGGATGTGAAGAGTGCCTTCTTGCACAGTGATCTCCATGAGGAGATCTACATGGAGCAACCTCCAGGATTTGTGCAGGACTCTTACTTGTATGCAGGCTTTGATGTTCTTTATATGGTCTCAAACAAGCCCCTCAAGCTTGGTATGAGAAGATTGATAGCTTCTTGCTTGCATCTGGTTTCACACATTGCCACTCTGATCACACAGTCTATATTCAAAGACATGGTGATGACCTTTTGATTCTAGTCTTGTATGTAGATGATTTGCTTTTGACTAGTAGTTCCTCGTTCATGCTTCAGGATATTCGACATTCTTTGATGGAGCATTTTGACATGATAGATCTTGGGCTTCTGCACTATTTTCTTGGTCTTCAGGTTCTTTAGTCTACTGAGGGGATCTCCATATGCCAACAGAAGTATGCCATTGATACGCTTCATTGTTTTAGTATGGCTGATTGCAAGCCATCTCCTACACAATTTCAGTCTGGTGTTGTTTTGACTACCACTTGCACAACACCTTGTGTTGATGCATCTTTGTATAGACAGTTAGTTGGTAGTCTTTTATATTTGACACATACTCACCCTGATATAACCTTTGTTGTTGGGCTTGTCTCCCGGTTTTCACATGACCCTCATGAGAGTCATTGGAAGGCAGCCAAGCACATTTTGAGGTATATTTGGGGCACCACACATTTTGGCATTTAGTACACACCAGGAGCTTCATAGATAGTAGGCTTCACCAACTCAGATTGGGCAGGTGATGTTGACTCATGGATGTCAACCTCTGGGTTTGTTTTCTGCCTTGCTTCAGTTCCAGTTGCTTGGTCTTGCAAGAAGCAAACCGCTATTGCATTATCATCCACTGAAACTGATTATCGAGGTGCAGTTCTTGCTAGCCAAGAGGTTCCATGGCTTCGACAACTTTTGACAGAGTTTGGTCTACCACTAGATCTTCCTACTATTCTTTGGTGTGATAACCAAAGTACCATTCACATTTCACGTAACCCAGTTGAGCATCAGAGGACGAAGCATATCGAGATTCACATGCACTTCATTCGACAGCTTATCCAAGATGGTGTTCTTTCCTTAGAGTATTTGTCTACTTAGGATTAGGTTGCTGACATCTTCACTAAACCTTTAACATCGCCTTGTTTTCTTGAGTTGCGACACATGCTTGGGGTGAAGGAAGTTGTCTTTTGTATTTAGATCTCTTTTTTAGAGAGGAGCTTTTCCACAGGGTTTTCTCCTTTACTCCGTTTGTGAGAGACTTTCATTTTGTACATGAGTACCTCATCAGGCCATGTTGGTGGGACTCATTTTTCAGTGATTTGCTCCCTAAGTATCACTTAAGGGGGGGTGTTAGTGTGAAATATCTCTTTAGTCATCTAGTTTACATCTATCTAGTTTCACACTAGCTTAAGTTCATTAGTGGTTTAGTTGTCTCACCTCATAGGCATTTGACACATGCTTTCACACTTGTCCCGAGTGTTCTACATGTGTCACATTATGGAGGGTTAGTTAGTGTTTGACTTTCACCTTCTCACTTCCTCCTTGTCCTACATATACAAGGAGTTCTTTGTACATTCTCATACATTTTATAATAGTTTTCAGCCTCTTGCTTTCTGCACATTCATCTTGTAGAAGTTTGGTTATTCGATTCATTTCATTGCTGCTCCTATAGAACGTTCTAACAAGTTGGATAATAATCCACCTTAGAGTTGATTCTTCTCAAGTTTGTTCAAAGAATTGTGATTTGGCCTTCTTAAAGACAATTTATTGCACCATACTTGAAGTGTTTGTTCTAGGATGTCAAATCTTTTTGGAGTTGGAAACCATTCTTTATATACAATCAAGTGGAAGTTTCACTTATAGCTACTTTACATGACTCAAAGGGAAAATTGTAAGCCTTTTTTTCTACACTTCTTTGTTATTTTGGGATGGCTCTTTGGTTTCACTCATGAGGTTGAACATTCTAACAAGTTGGATAATAATTCACCTTAGATTTGATCCTTCTCAAGTTCATTCAAAGAATTGTGATGTGGCCTTCCTAAAGACACTTTATTGTTAGGACCTTTTCAAGCTTTTGATACAAGGCTTTCGATGGCACCCAACAAGAAGAATAATAGACATGAGTAGAAACTAAGACTTTAGAGCACACCGAGAATTCTCTTGTTAGAGAAAGCAACTTAGTAATCCAATAAGCCAACTTTCTCTCAACTCTAGAAATGATGGCTTGTCATAGAGAGGATGTAATGAACCTACAAGAAGAATAAAACAATACACAAAAATATGCAAAACAAAGAGAAATCGAATGATTTTATTACTTTGTGGTGCCACTTTGAGGAGGCAACCTCCCAATAGAGCTTACACTCCAATTACAAATATCCAAGGTGCTTTCCACTTAGGAAGTCATTACAATATATAGAATCTTGCTAAAGACAACTATTGACATCCCATCCATGTGGGATAATTACTTTAGTCTAACTACTAGTGGGATGACTTATAAAGCATGTGCATCCAACTAATACTAGCAACTTTTACACGCAACCCAGGTGTGATAACCAAAGTGCTAGTATCAGAGGACAACTTACAAAGCATATGCACCCAACTAATACTAGCTACTACATAGTAGAATGGGGTTCATAACATTGCTCCGCCCCTTCAAAAAGCTTTGTCTTGAAAGCTTGAAATGAGGAAACTTGGAGAGAATGTTGGTTGGTTCCCATGTGGCATCTTCAAACTATAGACCCTTCCATTGGACTAAAACCTCATCAATATAACTAGTGTGAAGCTACTTGGTGCATTTGTCTAGTATAACGTCAAGTTCTAAAAATATGGTTCCCTCTTCATCTAATGTTGGTAGCTCTATTGGGATTCAAGCAACAATCCCAATCACTTTCCTAAGGTAAGAGACATGAAAAATTAGGTGGATCTTAGTAGGCGGTAGGAGTGCCAACTTGTATGCCACTTCACCCATATGTTTGATCACTTGGTAAGGGTCATAAAATTTTGGACCCAACCTATGACCTCGCATGTCTTGCAATAACATCTACTTGTAGAGTTGGAGATGTAAAAATACTCAATCAACAATGGCAAATGTACACTTTTTCCAATGCTTATCCACTTGTTTCATGCAATTTTGTGCCAACGCCATATTGTCTTTAAGGAGTCAGGAAATTTCCTTGTACTTGGTTAGAGTACTATCAATTGTTGTGACCTTTGAAGAACCTAGAATATAAGTATCCAAGGAAGGTGGGGGATTACCATAGAAGGCCTCATAAGGTGTCATCTTGGAAGCACTATGATAAGTGGTATTATACCACCACTCAACAAGAGGCAACCACCAGGCCCATTGTCCTTGTTTCTCAAACACAAAACAACACGAGTAAGTCTCAAGCATTTGTTAACAACCTCTGTTTTGCCATTAGTTTGAAGATGATAAGTCAAACTCATGTTCTAGTGTCTGCAACTTAAACAATTCTTGTCAGAAATCACTAGTAAAAGTAGGATCACAATCATTGATAATGGAGTAGGGCATCCCATGGAGTTTCAAGATGGAATCCATGAAGTGTTGAGAAACCACAAAGCGGTTAAAGGGTGAAGCAATGCACAAAAATGGGCATATTTGGTCAAGTAGTCTTACCCCCCAACATCGGAAGCCCCACAATGAAACCCATAGAAATATTAGTCCAAGCCTTATCTAGAATAGGAAGTGGATTTAGAAATCCTTGGGCTTTGATAGTTTCCCCTTTATTTTTTTGATATACATCACATTCAGCTACAAAAGCCTTGACATATTGCTTAAGGCCATCCCAAAAGAAATCATGTTTCACTCTCTTATAGGTCTTCAAAAATCTTGAGTGACTTGCAAGAGAGGAGTGAAACTACAAGAGTAACTAAGACTTGAGCTAAGAATTGGAAATTAAATAAATTTGTTCCTGATAGGGGAAGATGTTAGAGCTGGCTATGATTGAGGCCACCCAGTATCTAGGACTTCATGAAAGCACAAGAGAGATCAAATGAAAGAATAATGCTATTCTATCAATGAATGCAAAAGATTACAAGATTGTTGTTACAATGTACATGATACGCCTTGCTTATAAAGACAAGGATGAAATGTGGGATGTTGTAGTCATGTGACAACTATAGGATAAGATGACAACTATCAACAACTAGACACAACTAAGCATCTAGAAGACTTACTAAGTCAACTTAACATGTGTGAAAATTATTTAACTAATAAATAGTTAAATAATATGAATTATCCACACAAGGGTAAACTGGTTAGGTGATAACCTTGTTCACACCAACACCCCCTCTTAAGTGAAACTTAGGGAGTAGCTGACTAAAGCAAGATGCAATGATGGATGGTGATGATGGATGGGTCCTGGCTACTAGGCCATGTTAGGTACCCATGTACAACAAATCTCAAGTGGAGAAAAGGAGTAAACCTCATGGGAAAAAACTCCTCTCCAAAAGTCAGAATGCATGAAACAATGAAAGTGAAAGAAGTGTAGGAAGACTCAACATGACCCCCCAAGGACTACTTCTATCACATTTGTTCAATCAAATACCCCCCATAGGAGAGCAAGTGTGAGACTATAGGTCCCCCCACAATGAAGTAGCTCCTGTGTTGATGGTGAATGCTTGAAGATGAATGTTGGAAAGAGTCTTGTACCTGCAAACAACATTCCTCCCCTTAGGAAGAAACAGGTCCAAAGGTTGATGTAGAAGAAACTCAGTATGAGGGAAAAAGCCTCATGATGGATGTCTCTGGAAACTGCTGAAATGTCCACATGTCAGAATCAAAGAATGGCACAATGCAATGAGGTGTGACCAATCCAAAATCCTGGGTAGACTGATGAGGAACAACCTCCAAAGACGAAGTAGATGGGATAACAGTTGTGTTGTAACTTTCATCAAAGAGGAGAGATATCCCCTCAAGTGTATCCTCCAAATCTACAATATGAGACTCACAAAACAAGTCTGATATACTTGCCAAGAAAGTATCCCACAAAGTTGTGTCTGAAAGACTGGAATGATCCTGCTCTACTAAAGTAGATGAAACCATGTTGATGTCAATCTTTGAAGAAGCAGGAGGTTGAGGTGATGGAAGCTCAGTACTAGTCTCATGAACCGAAGTAGATGAAAGAACACCAAGGTTCAAGTGACCAAACTTCTCCTCAGAAACATGATTCACACTTGATGCCTGAGTGTGAATATCAATCAATGGATTTACATCATCATCAGAAGCAACATGGGAGAACGTATACAAGCGAGATGCATGATCAACCATCCCAACAACAATGATATCTCTGCTCTCCAAGCCTTGTATGATCACAGAATCAGAAGTGAACTCAATTGTCTTGCCTGCACCACAATGAGTAATCTGGTAGACGGAAAGGAGATTGGTTGTCAAGGAAGGTACACACAACACATTGTTGAAAGTACTCTCACCAACATCAATAGTTCCTTTACCAATTGTATGCATGTATGTATTGTTACCCATCAGAATAGGTGGTGAAGTACATGACTCAAATGAAGAGAACATCCCTTGTGAAGATGCCATATGATGAGAAGCTCCTGAATCAAGAAGCTATCTCTCTGACTGTAGACTTGTTGAAGCAAAGAGTGCTTTTCCTTTTCCTTTGTTTGTCCCATTGGCAATGCATGTTGTCCCTATATGTGTAGATGATGATGGTGTCGAAGAAGAGGATGGACTAGGTGATGATGATGGCATTTGGATATTGTGCTTTTGAATAATGTGAGTCAACTCATCAATTTTCTTCTCATAACACTTATGCTCATCATGTCCTAGTTTCTTGCAATATACACACTTTGGTCTCTCCTTCTTAGATGATTCCTCCTTAGGAGTGGATGAGGACTTCGGTGATTTGGTTGATTCCTTGGCTTGCTCATTATTCTTGAAATCCTTATTTTTCTGTTTCTTGCCTTTGTTAGTTGAAGCCTTTTGATCCTTTGTACCTGTGGTCTCTCAGATTTGCACCCTCGCCGAGTTGTAAAAACTCAGCAATCTAGAGAAACATGGGATCTTTCCTAGGTCTGTGAGTGGCCTGTGACGGAAAGAACCTCCAGAGAAGGCCGGCTTCAGACCTAGGAAAGATCCCATGTTTCTCCAGATTACCGAGTTTTTACAACTCGGTGAGGGTGCAAATCTGAGAGCTAACAGTTTTTGGTACGCCTAGTGGGACCGTGAAGTCCAATTTATACATATTGTTACTGCTGTTTGATGTGTACAGCAGTAGATTCAGCCTTTTAGAGGTATTGTTTTTACACATCTGGCGAGAAAATGATGGATATATGTGTTGAAAATGACTTACTTTTGTTTCTACTGAGTGTTATGCTTGCAAACTCCAGAGATTCCCTCAGACAGCCATCCAACAACGATTTCAAAGCATCCAAAATACAATAGAAGGGTCGGCCAGAGAAAACAGCGTAAAAAATGCATCATTATGTAGCCAAATCGCAGCCTTGAAGGCCCAAAAACGACCAAATATGGAGTTAAAACATCATGAAATGCAACCTACCTCATGTTTTCTCAGAAAATCAACAAGAAACGGCCCAGGAATCATCAAAAATGCTACGTTTTTTTGCCCTCAAACCCTCCATGGCGGCGGCGAAGCTTAAGCGGCTGAGGCAAATGCAAAATGAAGTCTTCTTTTAGGTTTCCTGCCTTTTAGGTCGAATGACCTATTTTATTTTTTTTAGTTTTGTTTAATCTTTGTTTTGCAAATAGTTATGTTCATCCATATGGCGATGTGAGGAGGAAAGGTTTCAACCTAGCATGGTTTAAGGGGTCGTGGCATATCTTATGCCTTTTTGTTTCTTTTTCAAAAGGCAACTCCAAATGTATTGTGGTAAGTACAAGGTTGAAGGTATATTTTGCCAAGACATTATGGTAGGAGTTACAAGGTAGATGAACAATGTTGGCTAGGAGATATAAGGTGGGTAAATGTGAATGATGCATGTAGGCCAAGATGCATGTTGGGAGTTATAAGGTGGTGATCATGGGTAAGTTATGAATTAAAATGTATGTTTGCTAGGAGTTGCAAGGTGTTATGGAACTGAGGTGGAGGCCGTAAATGGTGAGGAGCTATGGAGGTATAAGGGTCATTTAAAATATATTGCTTCAAACCGTGTATAGGCATGACACGAGAGATGTGCACGATGAAGGAGATGGCTTAGGGGTTATAAAACGTGTTGACATGGTCTTGAGATGCGAGATGGTGCAAAGGTGTATGGTGAAACACGTCATTTTGTCTAGGAGCCAAGGATGTCTTCATTGTCGTCTTTTATGACATTTAATCAAAACACCTAAAATCATGCAAAAATCAGGGATTTAGATTAAATGTCATAAATATCATTATTTTCTGCATAGGGTTGTGTAATTTTTAAATTGTAAAACATTTACTAAGGTGGTGCAATTATAAACCTCTGAGTTAAATGTTAATTAAAATGCAGAAAATGTGTCATTATGATATTTTAATGCTGCAAGAAGATAATGACACAGATCTGAAGCATTAGAGAGCACTAAAAGATATTTTATCATATTTTTAAGTGCCTTCATGATAGTGGATGACATGCCTCCACCATTTCTGCATTGGGACCTCTTTTTGGAGCATTTTAAGGGGATATTTTTTCACTATTCATGAGATACACGGGAATGGAGCTAGTGGAGGTAGTGGAGGTTGATCTTTTTTTAGTGGAGCATGCACTGTTTACAGCTGTTTGAGCTGTATTTAATCTTCTTCCTTGATCAGTTTTAGGAGGTTTTGGCTGTTCACAGCTCTGCATATTGTAATTTTATGAGTTCTTTTGCAGAAGTGAAGAGTCTTGTAACCCATTTTCAGAGATATGCAGCATTGTAACACCTCTTTGGCAGTAATAAGCAGTCTAGACCTTCCCATTTTCTTTTGATATTGTGTGTCCTTATGTTAGTATAGGTCTTTGTGATATGTCTTTCTCCTTGGATTTGTACTGCATGTTGGTGCCTTTATGCAGGGGTTACATTATTTTTGCAGGTTGTGAGCTGTGCAAGTGATAATAATCAGTTTTGGATAGTGAGAAAATCTATTTCTCATAAACAAGACTGTTGTTATTTAGCCTCCTCACAAAGTGATCATGCAAAGATTGTGATTTGTTGGGTTGTGTAAGTAATCCTGATTATTACTGGTTCTGTAGTGTCGTTTTCTGTGTATTTGTTGATGATCGTTTGGTGCATCATCTTAGACAGTAGGTTTCATTTTATGCAATCCTTCTTACCCTTTTCTCTGCAAAGTTTTAGTCTAGGTAGTTTAGGTGGAGTACCAAGAGGAAGCCGGCCTTCTCTGAAGGTTCTTTCTGTCACAGGCCACCCACAGACCTAGGAAAGATCCCATGTTAAAACTGAGATCCAAGGAAGATTACAATCACTCACACTGATTGATTAGAGCAAACAAATCCCTCCAAAATAAGTTTCACTTCCTCAAGTGTCAAAATGCCCAAGTTATCACTCAAAAGTCAAAAAATTGACAAATGAAATAAAATAACCCTGGAGTTGAATTTGAGAAAAGTGCTTGGATGGATTTGAAGAACTTGTGAATACTTTTTCGATGCCGCAAGAATCGCAAAAATCGAAGATTGTGGCAGAATGTTGTGAGCTCAGAATTCAAAAACGAAGATATGTCTTCAAACTGTGATTTTTGTCACCTGTATCAAAATATCATAAAATGAATGACACCACTACGAAGTGCTGTCTGTCAGCTTTCCAATGATATCTCGTTTGCCCGATTTCGCATGTGTGGGCAAAAGTTATGAAAAAAAGAAAAAAAAACCCTATTTAGGGTTTTGAGGGGCAAAAATAGCCCTCTGGCGCTGACATCGCTGCTGATGTTAGCGGAATATTCCCTTTTGCCGAGAAAAATGCCTCGAACAAAATATGTTGAGATTTGACGGAATATACCCTGTCGTCAGGAAACTGCCTATACTGGTCTGTTTCGAAAACCAACTGTTCAGAGCAAGACCACCTTTAAAAACTGAAACCCCTTGATGTGAAACCACCTGTTTTTGGTAGATACCACCTTCAGGGTTTGAAATCCGCAGGATTATTTGTCGAAACAACTAGTTTTGTGGCTTGTTTGCTGTCGTGGGCAGTTTAGCTCCCTGCCTGTCGATGATATGGATTTCGTCACCGGTGGCGGGTTTTATTCCCACCAAAAGGGCCACTAGAATTGGAGAATGGATGTTGCCACTATAAGATTTGACCGCCATTGAAATTTATTAAGGCCGAAGCCCCTTTAACATTCCAAACCTACCGATAGGTTTTGAATTGCTAGCTTTTATTAAAACCTGTGAAGATTAAATGCAATTGTTTTGATTTCAAAGGCCGAAGCCTTGTGGCATCACCATTATTTCACCGCCGTCCACAGCTGCCAGATCTCATAACCACGGATTTAACCGCTGGTAGTTACTGAATGCAAAGACTACCAAGTATGAAGGAATACATGAAGTGACCGCTGGGAGGGAGATGAATAGACCGCCGATTATTTGATTGTAGAGACCGCCGGATTTGAAGATCACTGCCGGTTTGGATTGCTAAACGCCACTAATGTGGATTTGGATTTGACTGTGCCTAGTATACACCATAAATTGGAAATAAATGTCGCCGGTTTAGTACAGTTGTCGGCCGAGATCTGATGACGGCTGCTAGAGTTTTTACTGTGATTTTTTTTTGAACTCAGCAATTGGTGCAAAGAGTGGGGGCACACACCATGTGGCGCCCCCATGTTAGCCTGGTATCTTCATCTGAGATCCCCAGGTACATGGAACCATGCCTTCTGCGCAGGTGTGTACCCTATGGTACGCTGAAAAAAAACAAAAAAAATCCGTAGATAATTGAAAGGAAGCAAGGTATGCGGAAACGCTTCCTACATTGATCTACTGAGGAAAGACTTATGCAATTTTTTACTTTTACAGTTACAGATTAAGATGCACATTAACAGAAAGATAATAACAACTTCCAAAATGCAAACACAAAACTCACAACACAAGATATACGTGGGGAAAACCCTTTCAGGTAAAAAACCCCACTCCAAATCCACCCATTATATTATTCAGGAATCATGATGATTACAATATACTTGCAAAGAAAGCTTTTACAGGAGCATATCCAACCAGAGATCGAGGAGGTAATTCGACATCTATAAGATTCTTACATACAACCTCTATCTCAAGTTCCTAATATATATGAGATACAATATAGTACACCACCAACTGTAATTACAAAACCATGAGCTAAAACCACCTAAAAGTGGCGCCCAAATTATCTCCAATCAAAGATGCCTTGTGATGTGCCAAACCACACACCAACATATGTAACTCTCCCCTTTATAGCTCTTTTATGTGTCCAACACATTTTTACATTTCCCAAAACAGAAGGTCCAACTTCCAGAGGCCATAACTTTTGATCCGGGTGTCCGATTGACGAATCATTTAATGTGTCGAAAAGCTTGTGAAGAGATCTATCACCCCATAACCTACTACGCTAGTTATCCCAATTTTCAGGATGTTTAGAGAAGTATCGATTCCAGTAATTGAGTTCAAAGACTTTTTCTGATAGTTTCAAAAAATAGAAACTTTAATATCTCGCAATCCAGATATGATCTTGAGACGAAACTCACCCAAATTGTTCACTTAGTTGTTCCGCACCTTCTAGGAAAAATTTCAAGTCAATCCAAGATCAATCGAAGAACTTACTAAAAATAGTAAGTCTTGCTATTTTTAGCTCTCTTGGAAACTTTGAAAGTACCAAACCATTATCCAAGATAAAGGGTATTCAAAAAGACCAAAACTGGGAAGAATAGTAATCTTTTGAAGTTGCAAGGTTGAGACACTTTTCTTAACAATAATAACTAGTGAAAATTATTAACCAACAATCATTTTTATTACCCAATGGTCAAGGATTTTGATGAAGCAAGCGTAGATTCCTCCTGCACCAGTGGCAAAATATTTTGTGCATAGAGGGAATATCCTCTGCAGAGATTCCATACGGCTGATGGGCAAAAAAATTTGTCTTTTGCTGCAACTTTGTCCGATTTCGATGAATTGACAGTCGATCTTGGGGTTTTTGGGCCTCCTAAGCGCGATGGCAGGGTCAGATTTGACCCAAAGTGCTCTGAAAGATCAGGTACTTGTTGGATCAGGCATGCACCTCCCAACTTCAATCCCTTATAGATTTGGCCTCCAATGTCTGATTTGGATGAAATAAAAGATGATCTTGACTATTTCGGACCTCTTGAATGCAATGGTCTGCTTAGATTTGCAACAACATGCTCCAAAATGAACCTACAATACAAGGCTACAAAGAGGAAACCCTCACAAATCTAGTATTTCTATCAAGTCTTTCTGATTCTCCAGTTCATCATTCGATGCAAGAGAAGAGAATACTGAACTATCAAGATCCAACATGAATTGTACTCAAGATCTCTTAAAAAATGACTAACACAAAGTTATTCTTCCTAGAGTTCTGATACCATGTAGAGTTGGCTATGATTGGAGCCACCCAGGATCTAGGACTTCATGAAAGCACAAGAGAGATCAAATGAAAGAATAATGTTATTCTATCAATGAATGCAAAAGATTACAAGATTGTTGTTACAATGTACATGATATGCTTTAATTATAAAGACATGGATGAAATGTGGGATGTTGTAGTCATGTGACAAGTGTCATTATCCTATGACATGTGACAACTATAGGATAAGATGACAACTATCAACAACTAGACACAACTAGACATCTAGAAGACTCGCTAAGTTAACATGTGTGAATTATGTGTGATGTGTGAATATTATTTAACTAATAAATAGTTAAATAATATGAATTATCCACACAAGGGTAAACCGGTTAGGTGATAACCTTGTTCACACCAACAGAAGACTTGTCTAGTCTAGCAAATGTATGTTTTAACTATTGTATGATACCCTAAACTATTGGGTTAGCAACCCATTCTTGTTGAATCTCATCCATCCAATTGGGTACCAATATGGAAAGAGAAAACATTGTGCCTTCCTCTTCATATTGACATGAGAGGACATCTTCTACAACATTTTCTTTGCCCTTTTCATAGACTATCTCATAATCACATCCTTGCATTTTAGTTATCCATTTTTGTTGTTCACGAGAGGACACCCTTTGTTCCAAAAAATATTTCAAGCTATGATGATATGTTTTGATCTAGAACTTTTGGCCTAGTAGGTAATGATGCCATTGTTGTACAACATGGAGGATAGCCCACATTTCTTTTTCATATGTAGATTTAGCTAGGTTGCACCTTGTGAGTTGCTTTCTAGTGAAGGTGAGTGGCCTACCTTCTTACATCAACACCACTCCCGTGTCAATGCCTGAGGCATACATTCACTTGAATAAAGGGTTTGTGAAAATCTAGTAGGGTCAAAACTAAAGTGGAACACATGGTAGTCTTGAGAGCAGTAAATGCCAAATTAGTTGTTTTTGTCTAGATAAGGGAATTTTTTTTATCAAGGCAATAAAGGCCCAAAAATTTTACCATAGTTACGAACAAATATCCTATCAAGCCTAAAAAACCTTGCAATCTTTTGAGGGACTTAGGTATTGGCCACTCCTACATTGTTACAATCTTCTTAGGGTCAACTTGCACATCGGCATGCTAAATAGTGTTGACCTAGATAGTCCACCTATTGGACTCCAAAGGCACACTTAGAGCTTAGCAAAAAGTGAATGCTCCTTTAAAATTTGGAGTGTGATCTGCACATGGTGAAGATGATCACCCTAGTTGTGACAGTATATAAGAATGTCATCAAAGAAGACCAAGATAAATTTGCATATGCAACTACAAAATATTGTATTCATGAGGCTTTGAAAAGTAGGAGCATTGGTTAAACCGAAGGGCATTACCAAGAATTCATAATGTCCTTAAAGAGTCCTGAAGACAGTTTTGGGACTATCAACTTCTTTAACAAAAATTTGGTGATAGCTAAAAAGAAGATCCATTTTTGTTAAAAAAAATGGCCCCTAAAAGCTCATCCAATAAATCAGCAATAACTAGAATAAGAAATTTATCCTTGATGGTTAAATTATTGAGTTCATGGAAATCAAGGCACATCCACTAGCCACCATCTTTCTTGGGAACTGTTATCACCTAAAATTACACCCTTTTGTTGAAGCTTTGACAGTCTCAACAATTTCAAAGTAACATGGGATTGGTCTCAGGGTGTGGGACCTTACAGTTGAGGTCAAACCTCCAAAGAAGGTTGGTTCCTCTTTCTAAGCTTAAGGCTCAAAGAATTAAACTAAACCTATTCTAATGATCACCAAGGAAAAGGGAGAGGAGACTGAATTTAAAAGGGAAGGTGATACACTAAGATTTAGGGGTGTTAGCTGGGACTGACATAACACAACAATGACCTCAAATACTAAAAGAGACTCACACAGACTTACAACATTAACAGAGGCTCGAATAGAAACTGTAACTAACAGAGGGGTTGTGCTATCCACAAAAGAGTTACAAATTTTAAATAAACACACAGAAAAGCATAAGAGAGGCAAAATGTCAGTGATTGTATTGATCATGAAGGCTAAATAGCCATTACAAAAGGAAGATAACTTGTTACAGAGGAGTAGACACAAAATAACCATCTACATTCATTGGCAAACTGTTATCAGAGACATCAAAGGCTCAGCCTCGAGCACAATGCATCGGATCTGACTGGTTCTTGCAGATGCATTACAAGGTTTGTGATAACAAACTATCTAACCAACATAACAACCCAGAAGAACAACTAATAGCAAAAACATTTTTCTTGCATGTATTTATAGCATTTCAAATCTATTCATGCATCCCTGGGTGTTTGAAAATTAGTCAACCAATCGTGCCCATGCTACATTTAACTTGGCTCAAAAGCCTGTCAAGAAATTAGCGAGCTTTGAGGAGCGTCCATGCTTGGCATGCTGAAGAATTTGTAGCCTGAAAGGCCGCCCATATCCTATGCACTAATTTGTCCTTGGAAGGACCTGCAGAAGCATGCTTTGCAGAGGGTACTTCATCCTCATTCATTTATGGTACATGTACATTGAATCCTTCCACTATTCCACTACCTACACCCTCGACCTACAGCAATATCGTCCTTCAACGGAGGTGTGTTTTAGAGCACTCAAAAAGTCGCGCCCTTATTCTACCTTTGTTCCTTGCTTTTTGCCTTATCAGCAAATTCTCACGTTCACAAACTTCTTTATCACTCTATCCTCTCTTTATCTCTACTTTTGCCTCATCGACAAAATACCCATTTCGTGAACTTGGTTGTTTCTCCCTTTGTCAGAAAAAATTGACTTTCGCGAACCTGGTTATCTTTACTTTTGCCTTATTAGCAAACTCTTCTTTTTGAGAACTTAACTTCTTTGCTTTTATCTTCCATTTTACCTTTGGCTCGCCTCTTCGCTTTATCGGCAAATTCCTCATTTGGCGAACCAATCCTCCTTCGTTGCTCTATCTCTTTCCTTAGTTGTTTCTCCTTAGTCGGCAAAAACTAACTTTTGTGAACTACTTTCATGTTGCTTCATCTTCACTTTGCTTGATTTCTTCCTTGTCAGTAAAATCTCCTCGCCACGAACCAACCTTTTGGCTTGCATTTTGCTTTATCAACAAATCTCCACTTTTACGAACTTGTTGGCAAGTTCGGGCTTTTGCTGATTTTCCGATTCGCTGCCCTATCTCACTTTTTCGCCTTATCGGCAAACTTTCCCTTTTCTGAACTACCCATGCCTTAGCCGATTTTCCTTTAGTCGATGAAAATATCCTTTTGAGAATGAATGCCTTGGCCGACCTCTTTATCTTTCTTCCTCCGTCGACGAACCTGCTGATCAGCAAACCAAGAGGTTCGCTAACTTTCCCCTTCGTCATTCTATCTTTTCCTTCGTCTTTGGCCGACCCTTTTTCTTTTGTTTCCTTCACTTCAGGCCTTTTGGCTTCTAGTCGGTAAAATTTTCATTTTGTGAACTACTCTCCTTTGCTCTATGCTGCCTCTTTCAGCGTTTAGCTTCTTGGGCTTTCGAATCGCCTTATCGGCGAATTCTTGAAATCACAAACTGATTTTGTCTCTGCCTTTCACGTCGACAAAGTCGCCAATCAGAGAACTTAAGGTTTTCCAAACCTTAAGTTTGCCGACAAAGGCAAACTTTGTCTTTCTTTTGCCCTCAAAGAGAATGCTCCCGCTGCCTTGCCTACCTTGCTTAGTCAACAAATTCACCAATCGGTGAACCACGAGGTTCACAAGCCTTAAGTTTTGCCAACAAAGTGTTCTCTCATCATCTTTCTCTTTGCCTTAGACATTTTCCTTTTGCCATTATCTCTTTCTTAACCGCTTCCACTTGCTTTGCCTTGTTGAGTCGACGAATTCGTCAATCGACAAATTCACCGATTAGCGAACTTGCTGATCGATGAACCTAAGGTTCGCATAACCAATCTTTTTCTGATAAGGCAAAACTTCTCTCCTTAGTTAAATCTTTTGCTCGCCTGCTACTTTTCTTCTTCTGAGTTGGCCTATCAGGAAACCTACACATCAGTGAACCAAGAGGTTCGCAAACTTTGAATTTTGCTGACAAAGCGTGCCTTCATCTTCTTTCTCTTTGCCTTAGACTTTCTTAGTCTGCTTTGCTTTAGTTATTTTTTGCCTATGCACTCCTTAGTCGACAAACCGGTGAATCGGCGAACCAATGAACCACCGAACCATCAAACCAAATGTTCACCAAATCATAATTTTGCCGACTAAGGCAAAATAAAAGGCAAAAAACTCAAAAAATTTTGGGGTTTTTTCTAAGGGGAACTTCCTTTCATTTAGGCTTTCTCAAATCAGATTTCTCTGATAGAAGGAGGGATTTTTGGGATATTTTGGGTTTGGGAAAAATATGACAACATTTTGGCGACTATGCAGGGGTGTTTGCTTGCTAAACACAGGGAATCCAGTTGCCTTATACAATCCATTGGGCACAGAGTCAAAAAGAAATTGCAGCAACATGACCTATACAGAATTGAACACTGCCTCTAGAAAACACAACGAAACAAGAAACAAGGCAAACCATCTCCTAATGAGAATGTTGCTTGTGCAAAAGCACTTAGAAGAAGGGAAACCTAAAACAAAAATGAAACTAACCTAAACCTAAACTAACAACCAGAAAAATGACTTAAACAAAGCAATTGACTAGTTTTTCCAAAATAACTACCCTTTCTCAACAATTTACATTGTTGTGCATGCTTATGGGCAGTTAATAGGGGGTGGGGAAGGGATGTGCATGCAACAAATTGACAAAACACTTCCCCAAGAATGGGAACAAACTCACTTACCCACTTGAACTGATTGAGAATGCAATTGCCTGGAAGTGGATAAATGGGTTGATCCCACTTATTTTGATGCTCAACTTCATGATCAGGGGTAAGCATGACAAGTGGTGACTCTTCCTCATATGTCTTCTGCTGGGCCAGATGCCTTACAGGGCATCCCCTTGAAATGACATGCAAATCAATAGAGTTGATCTCATGTCTCTGCTCTACTTCTTTCTCTTGATGTTGGTCTGAATGCTCTGATTCTTGTGGCTCATTTGGAGGGCTGACTGCGTCAATATGCTCAAACTACTCAGGATTCACCCCATCTAGAGGCACTAATTTACTATCAAAGTTAGAGCAAAAAACATCAAGCTCATCCCAGAAATGAGCCTCCTCCAAGTCCTCTACACTCTTCAATATAGGGCTGCTCATATGCTCCTCTTCATGAGCTGGAAACTCATTGTCATGCTGGGCCTCAACCTGCAACAATTTGCCATCATTTTTGTCGCATTCATGCTGCTGCAAAACTGTTGTTAATATTGGCATTTGCATGCCTTCTTCATCTTCAATGTAGCCAGGAAGTTCATGAAATAGAGCAGCATCATCCACTTGCTAATTCAAAAACACACATTTGGCCTGCATTTTTCTTTTCCCCACCATAGCCTGCTGGCTAGGTCCAATTTGTTGCCTTGGAATTGCTGATGGATTTTGGACCATTGAAGCTTGGTTAAATTCTTCATTTCAGCCTGTGCTTTCGATATGGGACTGGTTGCATGGATGGTGCCACTCATAACCATGAGCCGAGTTCTGAATTGGATCAAGCACGCTTGATTCAACTGGAGTTTGTGGAGCTTAGGGGCCTAACAAGGTTGCCCGCTAGGTTGATAGGGTTGATCGAGAGCTTGGTATGGCACATTAGCTATATGAATTGGTGCCATAATTGGCTGAAGGACTGGGGCTTCTAGAAATAATGGCATTGGAGGCATGGGAGCAATCTTTCCAGCCAAAATTAGATAGTTTTTTGCCCTAATAGCTACCTCATAGGCATCAGGTAACACATACCCTCCTAGATATTGAATCATGACAATGATATCACTGTTCAGGGATACCAAATAATACAAGAAGGCAACATTAGGGGAAGGTCTCACCAATGGTGGAATTCTATACCAAGTCTTTTGAAACCTGAAATTGAAGTCCACCATGAATTCATAAGGAACCCTTTTAATAGTGGCCAGTTGCTCTATCAGGGATAAATGATCACCGTTATCTTCAAAACGTTGACAGAGCCTTATTCCCAAATTATCCCATTCATGAATTGAATTTGTAGATAACCCCCTATACCACTAGAGTCCTTTTCTTTTTAAGGAAGAAGCAAGGAGCCTTACCGCGACATTGTTTTGGGTAACATTGTGAACGAAGCATACATTGGCAATGTCTTGGATGTGCTCAGCAGGTGTAGTGGAATTTTCACCAGTGAAAAAGGGGATAGCCTTTAGAGCTGAAATAGGGATGTCATCATATTGTGCAAGGTCAAGAGGGTTTCCACCATTAAAGGCCACAAAGGGTCAATTTCTTGGCAGGGCCATGATAGTGGTGTGAAAGTTATGATAGGTATATGGAAGGCTATTCTTGATGGAGGGTACTAGAGCATTGAAAAGCAGAGATGCATCAAAATATTCTTTGAAAACAAGGGTAACAGGTCCACTTTTGGAGATTGGAAACATACCAGAAGAGAGTTGCCAGGTGATTTGGGATGCTTCTGAAAGCAAGTTAGACCAAGAATACCACCAAAATCCTGATCCTTGATGAATCTTTAAGCACTTGGGCTACTTTCTCCAGTGGATTTGTTCAGCAGAGTCGCCATGGTGTTGAAGAAGACTGCCCTGAATGGCAAGATACATTGAAGGACACACCAAATCTTCTAATGGATGATGAAGCTCATCAAACTGGTCCCACCGGATGTGCCAGAAACTGTTATCACCTGAAATTGCACCCTTTTATTGAAGCTTTGACAGTCTCAACAATTTCAGAGTAACATAGGATTGATCTCAAGGTGTGGGACCTTGCAGTTGAGACCAAACTTCCAAAGAATGCTAGTTCCTCTTTCTGAGCTTAAGGCTCAGAGAATTAAACTAAACCTATGCTAATGATCATCCGAGAAAAGGGAGAGAGGGAGACTAAAATCAAAAGGGAAGGTGATACACCAAGATTTAGGGGTGTTAGTTGGGACTGACATAACACAACCATGACCTCAAATATTAAAGGAGACTCACACAGACTTAAAGCTTTAATAGAGGCTCAAATAGAAACTGTAACTAATAGAGGGACCATTTTATCCACAAAATGAGTTACAAATTTCAAATAAACACAAATAAAAGCATAAGAGAGACAAAATGCCAGTGATTGTATTGATCATGAAGGCTAAATAGCCATTACAAAAGGAAGATAACTTGTTACAAAGGAGTAGACACAAAATAACCATCTACATTCATTGGCAAACCGTTGTCAGAGACGTCAAAGGCTCAGCTTCGAGCACAATGCATTAGATCTAATTGGTTCTTGTAGATGCGTTACAAGGTATGTGATAACAAACTATCTAACTAGCATAACAGCATAGAAGAACAGCTAACAACAAAAACATCTTTCTTGCATGTATATATAGCATTTCATATCTATTTGTGCAGCCATGGGTGTTTGAAAATTAGTCAACCAATCATGCCCATGCTACATTTAACTTGGCTCAAAAGCCTATAAGGAAATCAACAAGCTTTGAGGAGCGTCCATGCTTAACGTACTGAAGAATATGCAACTTGGAAGGCCACCCATATCTTGTGCACTGATTTGTCCTTGGAAGGACCTACAGAAGCATGGTTTGCAGAGGGTACTTCATCCTCCTCATTCATTTCTAGTGCCTACGCATTGAATCCTTCCACCATTCCAGCTACCTACACCTTCGACCTGCAGCAATATCGTCCTTCAACAGAGGCTTGTTTTGGAACTTCACACCCTTATTTTGCCTTTATTCCTTGCTTTTTGCCTTATCGGTGAATTCTTGTGTTCACAAACTTCTTTATCGCTCTATCCTCTCTTTATCTCTGCTTTTGCCTTATCGGCAAAATACCCGTGTCACAAACTTGGCCCTTTCTCCCTTTGTCGGTGAAAATTAACTTTCATGAACCTGGCTGTCTTTACTTTTGCCTTATCGGCAAACTCTTCTTTTTGAGAAATAAACTTCTTTGCCTTTATCTTCCATTTTGCCTTTGGCTCGCCTCTTCGCTTTACAGACAAATTCCTCATTTAGCGAACCAATCCTCCTCCACCACTCTATCTCTTTCCTTAGCTTTTTCTCCTTAGTCGGTGAAAACTAACTTTCACGAACTACTTTCATGTTGCTTCATCTTCACTTTGCTTGCTTTTCACCTTGTCAGCGAAATCTCCTTGCCAGAAAAAAACCTTTTGGCTTGCCTTTTGCTTTATCGGCGAATCTCCACTTTTACAAACTTGTTGGCAAGTTCGTGCTTTTGCAGATTTCTCGACTTGCCACCCTATCTCACTTTTTTGCCTTATCATTGAACTTTCCCTTTTCTGAATTGCCCATGCCTTAGCCGATTTTCTTTTAGTTAGCAAACATCTCCTTTTGAGAACTAACGCCTTGGCCGACCTCTTTATCTTTCTTCCTTTGTCAGTCAATTTGTTGATTGGCGAACCTGCTGATCTGCGAACCAAGAGGTTCCCTAACTTTCCCCTTCATCGTTCTATCTTTTCCTTCGTCTTTGGTAAACCCTTTTTCTTTTGTTTCCTTCACTTCGGTCCTTTTAGCTTCTAGTCGGCAAAACTTTCATTTTGTGAACTACTCTACTTTGCTCTATGCTGCCTCTTTTGGCCTTTGGCTTCCTGAGATTTCCAATCACCTTGTCAACGAATTCTTGAAATCACGAACTAATTTTGTCTCTGCCTTTCACTGAGGAACCTATCTTTGCTCTACACTTTTCCTTTGTTGGCAAATTCACCAATCAGCGAACTTGCCGATCGGCGAACTTAAGGTTCAGAGAACCAAACTTTTGTTGATAAGGCAAAACTTCTCTCCTTAGTTAAATATTTTGTTTGCCTGCTCCTTTTCTTCTTCTAAATTGGCCTATCAGGAAACCTGCTCGTCGGCGAACCGAGAGGTTCACGAACTTCAAATTTTGCTGACAGAGCGTGCCTTCATCTTCTCTCTCTTTGCCTTAGACTTTCTTAGTCTGCTTTGCTTTAGTTATTTTTTGCCTACGCACTCCTTAGTCAACAAACCAGTGAACTGGCAAACTGTTGAACCAAAGGTTTGCCAAACCAGAATTTTGCCGACTAAGGCAAAATAAAAGGCAAAAATCTCAATAAAATTTAAGATTTTTTCTAAGGGGAACTTCCTTCCATTTAGGATTTCTCATATTAGATTTCTCTTATGGAAGGAGTGATTTTAGGATATTTTGGGTTTGGGCAAAATATGACAATAGGAACCATAACTACAAGAGAGGAGTAAGGACTGGTACTTGGGCGAATGACACTAGCCTCTTATAGCTCGTTAACCTTCTTCTCAATTTCATTCTTTTGCTCAAAGGGATATCTATAGGGCAAACTATTTGGAGGGTGGCTACTAGGAATGAGGGGAATTGAATGGTAATGGGACCAAGGGGCAATCCTTTAAGGTCCTCAAATACTTGTTGATACTTATCTAGGAGGCATTACAATTTCGATGGAGGAGAAGGATTTGAAGGAGGTTGAGCCTCTAGAGAGTGGAATTGGGCAAGGATGCCAAATGAGGCTTCAACAATTTTTCCATACAATAAGATTTGACCATTTGAACATCACCCACCTTCAATTCTTTTAATATAGATTCTCTACCATTGTGGTTGAATTTGATCCATAGCTAGGAGTAGTCGCATGTGAGTGGTCCTAAGGTTTGCAACCATTAGATGCCCAACACCACATTTGAGCCGCCCAAGGAAAGAGAAAACATATCAATGATCAATTGATAGTCCCCTAGAGTAAGTTTTACATTGAAACACTTGCCTCCACATGACATAGTATTACCATTGGTCACCATAATCTAAAACTTATTGCAGGCATGGACATAGTAGTGTGGCTGGTCAACAAGTTTTTTGCTAATGAAGTTATGTGTGCTACCCATGTCAATCAAAACCACTACCTTTTGATGTTTAATGTAGCCAATGACTTCAAGTGTTTGGGGGGAAGAGAAACCAGCCAGAGCATGCATTGAATTATGGGCATTGGGAGTGGACTCATGTTCCTATGGAGCCAATTCTTCTTCCTCTTCAAAAGAGTCATTTGAATCACTAGCACCCCTATAGAATCAATAAGATGCAAGAATTGCTCTTGACATTTGTGACCTTTGTCCCATTTTTTATCATAATTGAAATATAGCCCATTGGCCTTTTTCTCAACCAACTCTTCTCTAAAGAGTTGATAAATCATGGTGGGTTAGTGCCCTAATCTATATTAAAAATATCAATATTAAAAATAACACCACATAAACATTAATAACTCCAAAGGAATGATTATCAATATTAAAAATATCACATAAAGCTTAATTAATGGGGTCATCTCCCTACTCAACTAAATGTGGCTACCACTTAGGAGAGAAAAAAGTAACACCACCACCACAACCCACTTCATGATCACTACAAAAAATAACTGGTTGGCCATATGACACAACAAAAAAGGGAATGTAAAAAATCCATAAATTTTAACTTCTTGTAAATAGAGAATGTCCAAACTTGGAAATCTTTGTCAAGCATCTCACACAAAATATTTGTTAGGAAATTACTAGGTTGATCAAACCAATTCCTACATAACCCTATGAGAGATAACGATGCATACAAGCTTACAAAATTACCATAATGCAAAGATCAAATAGACAAGCCACAAGATAACACAAGATATATCCTAGGAAAACCCTCAAGAGGAAAAAACCCAGCCTCCAAAAGCATCCACACTCAATGTATTATTCAATAATAAAACATTACAATACACTTACAAAGTCTATGAATACTTCTGAAACATCAAGCTCCTCCAATGTATCCTCCATGTTTCCAAGCATGAATCCCCACATCCCATGCTTCACATATGCACTTACAAGGGGAACTCAATACAATGACAACCCACTCAACCAACCAACCCAAACCACTAACCATGCGCATGCTTTTATAAAATCAAGCTCACACAAATACAACTTGTGGTATTGGGAAAACCATGTGACTCAAAACCATGAGTACACAAAACCATCGACCCCTCATTTAATTCTTACAACTAAGTTTTCACTTTATGCTCCAAATATTAATTAATTATTTTGTCTCCCACACAAAATAACTAACCCAATGTTACAAATTTACAAGTGGCCCCATATAAATACTTAATGTGGCTAAACACATCCCTTCACAAATAAATGTTTATTTTACATAATTAAATATTTCATTTTATGCAATGTGTACAACACACCTTTTTCCTACATTCTCCCACTTGTATACATTGCATAAGGGTCAATCAATGAAATACATCATCATAGCCATACATGAAACCAAATGAATCTCCAACATGCTCTCATGCTCCATTAAGATACCTGCAATAAAACCAAGGTAACAACTATTTCAAGCAAGAACTCTCGTCCTCCAACATGCCACCTATGGAAGAAAAGGAACATGCCAAGGGGAAGATGCACCAATCCAAAGAACACAAGCATCAAATCCAAGTGATAACAAAGGCTCCAAGCTGCCATCAAAGGTAAAAAAACCCACATGACCGGAAATAGCACCCACAACAAATGCTAATACATCCAACCATCCATACCTCCTAGATATCAACATCTGTAAACTCATGCCAACAACACATCCAACCCATATACTAGAATCACAATCTCTTGTATAAAACCTATCAATGAAGAACATACATATCCAAGAATTCCCATTGCATGGGTAATGTCAAATCTTAAAATAGATCAAGGCATACCAAGTCTACCAATCAACACTCAAATCAAGGTGTGGCTAATGATCAAAACCATGTAGTACCATGAACAATCACAATGATCCACACATGCAACTCAAATAATTGCATACTCCCTCACAACATGTCACTATAACTCTCCCAAATGATATGAACATGAACCTTCAGGAAGTAGCCATAAGACGGAGAGAAAACTTGTAAATCATATCATGTCCTTCTACCAACACCTCAAAGTGCTAAGCTTTGTAAAGTATGATATCCTTTACAACCCCAAATGAAAAGTCTTAACAACACCCAACCATTCAATCTCATAGATCAAATGAAATATATGTATCATGTCTAACCAACATGGATGTAAGCCTCTCTAACCAAGG
This sequence comes from Cunninghamia lanceolata, assembly GCA_027924645.1. Classification (NCBI taxonomy): domain Eukaryota; kingdom Viridiplantae; phylum Streptophyta; class Pinopsida; order Cupressales; family Cupressaceae; genus Cunninghamia; species Cunninghamia lanceolata. Next base: position 6,786,052 of record BSBN01001791.1, read on the forward strand.
AAGATCAACTCATATATCCATTCCCAAAAATAGGAACAAGCCCAATAAACATTTTCTAGAAAATCCTCATAAATGACGTCGTCAATCAACTCATATGAACAAGGAGATAACCATGCTAACTAACCCCTCAAATGAATCCTCCAAAACTAACCACCATATCTCAAGATCCATATCCATGAGAAGATAAAGCATAAAACAAAATGCATCTAAAGGGTGGGCAATATCTCTTAGATGATAATCGACCAAGTAGACCAAGAGTGGGGAATGAGAATGCTCTTCCAAGATACACCAAGTCACAATGACTCTCTCCAAGAACAATCTCCTCTAGGTCCATGAACTCACGCCCATATCCAAGTGAAAGGATCCTCGGTCTTCCTGTTGAAACCTCCAAAGGGTAACCATCTCAACAAATGTATATAATCCCAAGAGAACTCCAACCTCACCCAAGTCTCCAAGTATCCATGAGCACCTACAACCGATCAATCCATGCTAAGATCCAAATGCAACTCCACACTATCATGAAGCTCTCCAAGCACATGACCAATGTACTCAATATGAAGAGAACCGACAAGATCATTGCCAAAGCTCCCACTGCACATTTGTATAATCTAGGAACACATCATGAAATCATGATCTAACATCTCCTAGGAGATCACATGCACCAATGCACACATCCTGGTCTCAAGAGAACCTGTATCATGCCAACACTCTAATCTAGAACCAAGAGTCCACCAAGGCACAATACCAAACACCTCTAAACCAATGATCGACATCTCCAACCACATGAAGATAACCATATATCCTAACAATAGAACCCAAGATGTCAAAGCACTCATACTACATAAGGATAGTGATCCAAGAGTTTGTCCATGACACCCAACCATTGTAGAAGATCATCCATCACTAGGTGATGAATACACATCACTACCAAAGCTCCTAGTGAATCGTGATACGAGCTACACATGGGTATGTGCATGGAAATGGGGGAGAAAATGGGGGTCAAAAGTGGCCACTTTTTTTTCTTCTAAAATCAATAAAAACTAATCTTGGATGAGAAATTGAAGATAGTCATACTTGAAATTAGAAGATGTGATAAGAACAATATTTGTAGTGCTCACAATCTAGTTTCTAAACTACTATTTTTTTTTCTGAAAATGGTAGAGATTAAAAGGTTCAAATAGGGGTAGCACACAAAGTGCTCCTGTTTTTGTGAAAAAATATAACATAGCATCTAGTGTTCTCCCCCTAAAATGTTGATTTTTTAAAAGTATTTCACAAATCACTTCAATGGAAAATTAGCTAATGTCATGTAGTTTATGCCTAATTTTTTTGTTAACTTTTTAATGAATATATGATTTTTTATGAATTTTTAAAGTGGAGACATCTTGAAAAACAAAAATTTGAGTGTGCCCCCCTTAAAGTTTTTGAAAACTAATCAAAATCATTTTTTTCAATGTGTATAGAATAGAGTCTAAAATCTTTTAAAAAAATTCAAATTTTGATAAACGTGTAAAAAATGACACTAGAAATACTAGACATAGGTTTTATGAAAAAAAGGAACACATTAGCAAAAGAAATTCAAGACAGAAACCTTACTGTTATCAAATTTTTGAAAAAAATACATGGTTAGAAAGTTAATAAAAAATTTGAAGTCATCCTGGTATTTTTTGTATTGACATTGAAAAACATGTAAACCTGATGGAGAGCACAGTTGGGATTTGGTTGATTTTCTAATTTTTGTTGAAAACATGTCCTTGGCATCCAAAAGGTAGGTCCAACCCTTTGGGTTGGATGCCCAAGGCAAATCCAACCCTTAGGGTTGTAATTTTCCAAAGTAGGGAAATACGCACTCAGGTTATAATGCGCTCACATTTTAGATCAGTTAAAATCCTTTGGATTATTAGTTAAAATGCTTTAGAAAATTGATGTCACCCCTCCATCTTCGTTCACTCTAAAGTAGCCTCACGTATAGGAAGAGACAACTATTATAATATTAGGTGATGATGAGAAAGAATCTCTCTCTCTCTCTCTCTCTCTCTCTCTCTCTATATATATATATATATATATATATATATAGTTCCCCTCCCTCTCTCTCTCTCTCTCTCTCTCTCTCTCTCTCTCTCTCTCTCTCTCTCTCTCTCTCTCTCTCTCTCTCTCTCTCTCTCTGTTGCTTGACCATATTAATACTTTGTTGCTCTATCTCTATCTTATTTCTTGACTATATGGTGTAGACTCTCAGTGATATGGTGAAGAAAGAGATTGATATGGTGGAGACCACCCTCTCTCCAATAATTGAAAATGTGTGGTCCTATGTCAAGGATTTCTATATTTTCCCCTCTACCAAGCTAGTCATGGTGCAAATTATGAGAACTAACATAGCATGAGAAATCAATGACATCTTAGAAATGGATAAGGGCAATGAGGAATGTAAATCACACTTAGATTTAATTGTACAAACTATATAGATTGGTTATCCTCATTTCATCTTCCATGGGTCTACCATATCCTTAGGGAGAGAGAGAAAGAGGCCTAGTGAAAGAGAGAGAGATGCGGGGAGAGAGGAAGAGAGAGACATAGGGAGAGAGGAAGAGGTAGACATAGAGAGAGAGTGTGTGTTGTGTGAGAGACATGTTTGACATGATTAACATTTCACCTTCTATATGTTTGACATTTTTCCTTGCCTTAGTTTCACCTTCTATATACATTTGACATTATAAGTTTAGTTGGATGGAGAGAAAGAGAGTTTGGGAGAGAGCATAAGATTGAGCCCAATTTCTCTTTCCAACATTTGGTTCTATTGTCGGGACCCTAGTAAGAGCAATGAAGAATAAATAAGGTAAAATAAGAAGGAAAGTGCTGAATTAAAGGAACAGTTGAAAGAGATAATATAAAGAAAACAAAAAAACTTATGATTTGTGGAACAATATTTTACGTCCTACCCTTGTGAGAGGGGGACAAACACCTAAGGGGTGAAAGATGGAAAGGGGAAGGGATTTGAAAAGATCCCTGAAAATATGTAACTATTCAAAATAAGCCAACCATGGGATACAAAAGGAATAATGGAAAACCACATCTTAAACACCCATGGCCAAGGGAGATAACAAGAAGTTAAGAGAGATTAGTGAAATCATAAAAATTGCAATGGACATGAATATGGAAGAGAAGAGGAACAAATAGACTCGAGAGCGTTAGGAAAGATACTGCAAGAGGATGGAAAAGGTAGAAGAAATGAAAAGGGAACGCACCATGAGGGCTATGGTAAAAGAGAACATACAAGAGGAAAATGAGCACGCCAATAAGCGTGCTACTAAGCATGCCACTGGGGGTGTAGATGAACAACATAACACTAATCCACCAAATTTTGAAAAAAGGAATGAGTGCACCACAAGGGCTACAACTAATCTGACAAGAGCATAAATAGACAATACTCCGCTAAAAATGATTTCACACATTGAAAAACCTACTCAGATTCAAAATAATCTAGAAGTATCACCACATATGATGTATCTAGAAAAATATGGGAAGAAGAGTGTAAGAGTATACTAACCCCAACCATATCACAATTAACTAGGGCACTATTTATCCAACCCAATTTATCTAATATTCATATCAGGATTGATGACCAATGGGAACAAGTATTGAACCCCATAAAGAATCTCTAGCCTTTTGATATGAAGTACTTAGTGTTAGTTTCAAGACAGACGACTGAGAGGGGGGGTGAATCAGTTGTCTCAAAACTTTCCTTTTATTAACCACTTAAATCCTTCTTGTAATTCAGCAGCATAATAATAAATCAATCATAGAAACACAATGCAACAATTCAAGAGCAGAAACACATTAGCACATATGACACCAAGATTTTAACATGGAAAACCCAGTTAAGGGAAAAACCATGGGGTGACTAACCCAAGATTGTATTCTCTGTTAAAAAAATAAGAAGAACAAAATGGCACATGCCAATTAGGGCTCACTGCCTAAGCACACTGCTCACAAGAGGCCCACTACCTACAGGAGACACACTGTCTACAGAATGATAAATATTATATACTTGAATTGAAGAATAGCATCTTCACCATGCTTGAGTCAATTCCATTTAAGCCCAACACTTTTGCTCTGCCTTTCGCTCTTCTCCTCTCTACCACACTCTCATCTTCGCCAAGATACATTTGAAATGACTTCACAACTCTTATTTATACAAGACATTGACTTTGGGATAATCATCAAAGTCGGCATACTTTACAAAGTAAATACACAAACACAACTTGACTTATTACAAAAGACTTTGTCTGAATCACCACATTGTCGGCCACAAAGATCTGGGACTTAAATCTTCTTTGAGGAACACACCATGCTTCGCAGAACATCTTCAAGATCATCCGCAAGATGTGTAAATCATCCGGTCAGCCAAGTTTAGGAAGAACATCATCATCTGAAAGTAATTCTTCAATTATGAGCTCAATCTTCAATGTGGACCACCAACATGAACTAGACACAATCTAGAGACCCCCACAAGCTTACCTGAATCACCAAGAATATCCACACCACTTCTGATTACTGAAATCATTCTCTTCTTCATCCAGAACCTCAAGAACACAGTTTGTCATCACTGTCATATTGGAATAGATGCTTGCGGACCTCTAGACCACGAACCAATTGAGTTGTCAATTCACATTGACTTCCTAAACACTCCACCAAATCCATAGAACAAGATATTGCATTTCCATATCTCACCGGACCTATTTGTGTCACTCTGTCACCTCTGAACATCTATCAGAACCAGTTTTACTCATATGGCCATAACTTCTTCAAATCTTCATGCAGACCTCTCAAATATTTACTGGATCACCTTTAGACACATATCTACAAACCCTTTGATGTGCATCCTCAGATCTTCATCTTAGCTGGGATCTTCACTTCATAGAGCTTCCTATCTTCACCGTTCTTCTCTGTTTCTGATAGGACTAATTTTCTCAATATCCTCAGCACACAACTCATCCAATCCTTGACATCAATGCAACAAGAGTATGTTGACATCAATAACAACACCGGTTAGGCCCATACTTGCAACAATCTCCCCCTTTGTCATTGATGGCAACATATGATGTGAAAAATTATTTTAACCATCAAGACAAGTACTTCTCCTCACTGACTGACATAACTCCCCCTATCAAAAACAACCATTCACATGTCTTCTCTTCCTTTACTGCTCCCCATTTGATCAACAACCATTTTTTGTTTTTCACATGTCTTCTCTCCCCCTTTGACATCAATGGAAAACGACACATACTTGCATCACTCAGAATTATACAGACTACTTCCCCTAAGTAGCAGCTTCCCATCATCAATCCGGACCACAAGATGTTACTGTGAGATCCACCAGACTGATGCACATCAGTGCACCTTAATTCAGAACTAGAGGGGCAATAACCCCTAACTTCTCCCTGAGATACTCAAAAGAGTCCTTAGGTAGAGGTTTAGTAAAAATGTCTGCAATCTGATCCTTGGAGGGCACAAACTCTAATCTGACTTCATTTTTGTTCACCTGCTCTCTCAAAAAGTGAAACTTGATGGATATATGTTTTGTCTTTGAATGCAACACTGGATTTTTTGATATATTTATTACACTTGAATTATCACAGAAGATTGTGATAGGTTCCTCATACTCCACTCTGATGTCTCTTAGCATTTGCTTCATCCACAATACTTGAGTGCAACTACCTGCTGCTGCAATATATTTTGCTTCTGCAGTGGACAGAGATATTGCCTCTTGTTTCTTACTCAACTAAGAAACCAATCTTTTCCCTAAAAAGAATACTCCACCACTGGTATTCTTCCGGTCATCCACATCTCCTGCCCAATCCGCATCGATATATGCATAAAGAGAGAAATCATGATCTCTAGGATACCATAAACCATACTCAACTGTTCCTTTTAGATATTTGAGAATCCTCTTGATTGCCATGACATGAGATTCTTTAGGATCAACTTGGAATCTAGCAACAAGACCAACAACATTCATAATGTCAGGTCTAGTTTGAGTAAGATACAGTAGTCCTCCAATCATTGACCTGTACTTTTTCTGATCAGCCTTAGGAGAGTCATCATCTTTTCTCAATTTACATCTAGTTGCCATGGGAGTATTCATTGGTTTTGAGTCTTCCATCCCAAATTTCTTCAACAATTCTTTCACATATTTGGTCTATGAAATGAAGATTCCTTTCTTTGTTTGAATGATTTGCAAACCCAAGAAGAAATTTATTTCCCCAAACATGGACATCTGAAATTCACTTTTCATTTGATTTGCAAAAATTTTCCACATACTATCTCTTCCCTCAAAAATGATATCATCAACAAATACTTCAACAATCAAGATATTTTCATGATCATTTTTGAAGTACAAGTTACTGTCAGTAGTACCTTTGTTGAAACCAATCTTCAAAAGATGCTTATCCAGTCTTTCATACCAAGCTCTTGGGGCTTGTTTGAGTCCATACAATGCTTTCTTCAACTTGCAGACCATATCACCATGATCAGACAATTGAAATCCATCCGGTTGCTCAATGTATACTTCTTCTTCCAAGTCACCATTTAGGAAGGCAGACTTGACATCCATCTGATATACTTTGAAATCCTTGAAGGCAGCAAAGGCAAGAAATAATCTGACTACTTCAATTCTTGCCACCAGAGAAAATTTTTCTTCAAAATCAACTCCTACTTGGGAATAACCCTTGCAGACCAATCTGGCTTTGTTTCTGACTACTTCACCATCTTCATTCAGTTTATTCCAGAAGACCCATTTGGTTCCAATCACATTTTTGTTTCTAGGTCTGGGAACAAGATCCCAAGTGTGATTTTTCTCAATCTGTATCAACTCTTCCTTCATTGCTTTAGTCCAGTTTTCATCATTGCATGCTTCACTTACTTTTTTTGGTTCAATTTTTTAAATCAGATGATACTTTTCTGAGTCTTAAGCAATTTTTCTTCTTATTTGAACACCTTTGCTTTTATCACCTATGATCTGATCTTCAGAATGATTCATTCTTACATACCTAGGAGTTTTGAGAATTTCTTGCACTTCTATTTCTTGGACAGGTTCATTCAAACTTATCTCTTCTTCCTGTATTTCAGGATTCTCCAAATCAGTCTGGATCTAAATTTCAGAAGGGGCTTGGACTTCTTAGACCAAACTGTCATTCTGATCATCTTCTTCATATTCATAAAACCTTGAGGGTTTTTCAATACCTTCATCAGCCTTCACATTTGTACTTTCTATAATCTTTCTCAATCTCTTGTTATAACACCGGTATGCTTTGCTTTGAGTAGAATAACCCAAGAATATTCCTTCATCACTTCTAGCATCAAATTTTCCAAGGTCTTCATCTCTTTTAATGTAACATTTGCTACCAAAGACTCTGAAATACTTCACAGTGGGAGTGATGCCAAACCAAAGTTCATAAGGGGTCTTACCAGTATTGCTTCTGATTTGTACTCGACTAAGAGTATAGACAGCAGTACAGCTTCTCTCCAGTAGATCTGAGGAACGTTTGCTTCCATCATCATGGTTCTAGATGCTTCCTGGATGGTCCAGTTCTTTCTCTCCACTACTCCATTCTGCTGTGGAATCCTTGGAGCAGATAACTATCTTTTTATCCCATGTTTCTCACAAAATTCTATGAACTCTCCGGATGTGAATTCTCCACCTCTATCAGACCTGAGACATTTTATGTTTAATTTAGTTTCATTCTCTACCATAGCCTTGAATATTTTGAATTTCTCAAGAGCCTCAGATTTTTCTTTCAGAAAAGTCACCCACATCATCCGGGAGTGGTCATCAATTAATAACATGAAGTATCTATCACCTTGCAAACTCCTGATTCTTGCCAGACCACATAGATCAGTATGTACTAAGTCCAACAATCTGGTAGAAGATTGTTCCTTACTTTTGAATGTGACTCTGCTCTGCTTACCCAACTGACATTCTTTGCACAAACTATTAGTAGGTTTCACCAGTTTTGGAAGATCTCTTACATCTTGAGTGTTGCTTATCTTGATGATATTATCAAAATTCACATGACACATTCTCCTATGCCACAACTGACTCTAATCAATTTGAACAAATAAACAACTTTTGCACGTACCAACCAAGTGGAAGATGTTACCTTTTGTTTGAGTACCGGATGCAATCTCCATTCTAGAACTTTCAAAGATCTTACATTTTCCATTTTTGAATCGGAGATCATAGCCTTTGTCCACCAACTGTCCAACACTGGGAAGATTGTGCTTCAGACCTTCAACATACAGTACATTACTGGTTTTTTCTTTCCATCAAAAGGAATAGTTCCTCTAACTCTGATTCTACTAGCAGAATTATCACCAAATTTTACAACTCCTCCATATCTTTCCAAATCTATGAACTTATGTTTGTCACGTGTCATATGGTGGGAGCATCCACTGTCAATGACACAATCATCCTTTTCTTCAACTTGGGCAGCCAGAGCTCTTTCTATCATTTTATGATTGACAGATTCAGAGGGCATTGGATCTTCTTCCTTGATGGCAATAAACACCCAGTCACTTCTGGATTTGTTTCATGTCTCTGATTCATCATCTGTTACTCCTTCATCATCATCATCTTCATGAACATAGTAACATTTCTTTTGGAGTCTTGATCTGTTTGGATTTGCCCTTGAAAATCTTCCTGGACACCTTGATACTTACCAGATCCTCTTGGCAGTCTTTTTGCAATAAGGCCTTCAAGTTGAGAAACTTTTGCTTCATCTTCTTCCAGATCTTTTCTTGCTTTTTCATACCATGAAATTTTCTTTGAGGAGTTCGCTCCTAGATCAAACTTTTGTTTGCCTTTCACAGAGGCACTAGCTTTGAATGCAGATTCAGTCTTGGGGGGTGCATCTCTAAACTCAGCCAATTCAAATGCAGCTAATTTTCCAACCAATTGATCTCTTGTGATATTTGAAAAAGATCTGAAATCTTCAATAGCAGCAACCTTGTGTTTGTAAGCAGGAGGTAGGGATCTGAGAACTTTGGTAACAATCTCATCTTCATCCAAGATTCCACCAGCACACCTAATACCACAAACAAGCTCATTTACTTTTGGCATAAATGTAGTGATATTCTCATCTTCATTCATCTTCAGGTTTTCAAATTTTCCTTTCAGACTCTGTAGCTTGGCACATTTAACATATTTGTCTCTTTCATGCAGAAGTTTTAGTTTTTCCCAAATCTCATATGCAGTTTTTAAATCTATAACATTTGTCAGCTCTGAATCAGATAAGGCACTTAATAAAGCTTCTTTAGCCCAAAGATTGTCTTCAGCGTCTTTGATTTCATCTACATTTGTCGGACCATTCTTTGGAGGAACATACTTCTTTGAAGTCATGATCCAATATTGCATTCTCATACATTGCAAGTGACATTCCATGCGACTTTTCCAAATAGTGTAATTGGTTCCATCAAACCTCGAACTATCCTTCTTGTAGGAAGACATCTTGGATCTCCTCAAGTGGTTAAGCTCCTTTTAGAGGAACTTAGCCTTGATACCAATTGTTAGTTTCAAGACAGACAATTGAGAGGGTGCGGTGAATCAGTTGTTTCAAAACTTTCCTTTTATTAACCACTTAAATCCTTCTTGCAATTCAGCAGCATAATAATCAATCAATCATAGAAACACAATGCAATAATTCAAGAGCAAAAACACATTAACATATATGACACCAAGATTTTAACGTGGAAAACCTGGTTAAGGGAAAAACCACGAGGTGACTAACCCAAGATTGTATTCTCTGTTAAAAGAATAAGAACAAAATGGCACATGCCAATTAGGGCTCACTGCCCGAGCATACTGCTCACAAGAGGCCCACTACCTACAGGAGACACACTGTCTATAGAATGATAAATATTACATACTTGAACTGAAGAATAGCATCTTCACCATGCTTGAGTCAGTTCCATTTAAGCCCAACACTTCTGCTCTGCCTTTCACTCTTCTCCTCTCTACCACACTCTCATCTTCACCAAGATACATTTGAAATGACTTCACAACTCTTATTTATACAAGACATCGACTTTGGGATAATCATCAAAGTCGGTATACTTTACAGAGTAAATACACAAACACAACTTGACTTATTACAAAAGACTTCATGCAAATCACCACACTGTCAGCCACATAGATCTAGGACTTAAATCTTCTTTGAGGAACACACCATGCTTTGCAGAACATCTTCAAGATCATCCGCAAGATGTGTAAATCATCTGATCAGCCAAGTTTAGGAAGAACATCATCATCCGAAGTAATTCTTCAATTATGAGCTCAATCTTCAATGCAGACCACCAAAACGAACTGGACACAATCTAAAGACCCCCACAAGCTTGCCTGAATCACTAAGAATATCCACACCACTTTTGATTACTGAAATCATTCTCTTCTTCATCCAGAACCTCAAGAACACAGTCTGTCATCACTGTCATATTGGAATAGATGCTTGCGAACCTCCAGACCACGAACCAATTGAGTTGTCATTTCACATTGACTTCCTAAACACTCCACCAAATCCGTAGAACAGGATATTGCATTTTCGGATCTCACCGGACCTATTTGTGTCACTCTGTCACCTCTAAACATCTACCAGAACCAGTTTTACTCATATGGCCATAACTTCTTCAAATCTTCATGCGGACCTCTCAAATCTTTACTGGATCACCTTTAGACACGTATCTACAAACCCTTTGATGCGCATCCTCTGATCTTCATCTTAGCTGGGATCTTCACTTCATAGAGCTTCACTGTCTTCATTGTTCTTCTCTGTTTCTGATAGGACTAATTTTCTCAATATCCTTAGCACACAACTCATCCAATCCTTGACATCAATGCAACAAGAGTATGCTGACATCAATGACAACACCGGTTAGGCCTATACTTGCAACACTTAGAGCAATTGGTGAAAAGAAGCATGAGGAAAATCAGGGAGGAAAAATCACAGGCAATACCTGATGAAAACAATTTCATTGGTAGAGGACAAAGAAGTGGAATGACACCAACAACTAATGGAATGTCACTAACAAATAAAAATTTATCCCCTAAAATACACTTTGAAGAAGTACAACCCCTTGAGCACCCCATGTGCCATATAAATCTAGAAGAATTTTCGTAGAAGATCAAAACGAAGAAGTGAACAAACATAATAGAGAAGAACAAATTGTAAGAGATTGTGAAGCAATGTTAGGAAAGGAGTATGTTGATATTCAGTTAAAAAGAGACAAACGAAGGGAGAATAAATCCTTACTACAGAGAACTACTAAGAAACCAAAAGAAAAAGTAAATAAAGTCTACTGCAAATAAGGAAAACAAAGCGAAATCAAAATGGACTCACCAATTAATCTGGCAAACATATATTTGTGTTAGAATCAATCTAGCAAAGAAAAATATAATTAGAGATCAAACCAAACTATTTTATTTTTTGGGGACACTTAGAAGTGTTTCTTTGAATCAGTACAGGAAAAGCTATCCACAACGTGATAAAGAATGGGATGAGGTAAGGAAACAATTTTTGGATAACTTTGAATCTCTTGAAATTCCAACTAAACGAGTCAAAAAGATGAGAGAATTAGTACAGAAAGAAGGGGAATCAATTAAAGACTTTGATAAAAGGTTTAAAGAAGTCTCAAGGAAGTTAGAGGAACCCCTAACAAAGAAACAACACATTGAAAGGTTTGTATCAGGGGTAGCTCCAGAAATTAGGACATCCCTTGATGGAAAAACATTTACATTCTACTATGAAGTGGTCACTCTAGCTTGCCGCATTGAGGCCCAAACTTAGCAGAGAATAGACAAATCCAAGGAAAACACAGATCTAGAGACACTAAAACTAGAACTGGAACAATTAAAATTGAAACAATAAATATTGGCAAAGAAGGAGAATAGTCCACAAAGGCAAAGGCCTAATATCTGGTGCAACTATTGCACAAGAGAAGGACATCTCAGAAATGAATGCCCCATGATCAAAGGAGAAAAGAAGGTTGTCGCACTAAGGGTAGACCTTAAGATAACACATAAAAAAGGTCAAACAATCTACTATGGTCTTTGCAGTGAATGGGATGACCATGAAACTGAGGATTATCCATCCCAATGTTTTAGACTATGTAGTGAGGATGACAACAATGAACCTATCATGCCCACATTTTCCATGTGGTCATGACATGAAATATCAAAAAAAATCCCACCTAACTCTAAAACCCCCTTGCGTGCAACATGCGCGCTCGGTGACACACGCATGTAATGTGGTTATATTCGCAACACACGTTAGGCACGTCGTACAAAGGTGGGGAAGTCAAACAAGGTGCGGGATGATACAAAACTCCTTTTGCAATCCCTACGATGATGATAGCAACTAAGGGGGTGTGCGTCGCAACAAGCGTTACTAAGAGGGGTGGTCTCCATCAAAGAACCATCCCTAGAGTTTCCTAGGTGAAGGTGAAAATCGGTTTCGACTAACCCTAGAATAATCTAACAAATTTAAATAGAACTAAAGAAAAAAAAAACTTAGGATAGATAAATCTATTTTAACCATCATAATCTAACCACGAAAATAATTAAATTTAAAGCCTTTCTAAAACATTAATCTATAATAAATTAAAATGGGAAGCTTAATCAACTATACAATTTAATAAATAAATCAACTAAATAATAATTGTCATAAAAATACATAAACATTCCAATACCGGGTCTCCAAAAAAATTGCCAACATAACATCTCTCAGGATACAAATTTACTAAAATTTCGGCAACATAACGCCACTTAAAGAACTATGCAAAAAATTAAATTAAATTAAAACAATAAAACAACCTCAATTATAGAACTAAATCAATAAATTAAATTAATCCCATAAGTGAGTTTTGAAAAGTAAATAAGGTTTAAAGTTTGATTAACATCCTAAAAATTTAGGACAACACATCTAGCCCTAATTTTGAGTTTATAAAAACACTCCAAAATAACATTTGTCACACACAAGTTTAATTTTGATTTGCAGGGTAGAGGAAAAAAAGGTGGAGAGAGAAATCTCTTCCCCCAAGGGAAGAATATTTCTCACAAGTTTAAAGTTTACAAAAGTTTTTCTTGTTTTCCAGTTTATAGTTTTCCATAAAAAAAAAAATTCCATTTGGTACTTTTCAAGGTTTTTAAAATAAAGTTTAAAAGCATTCTCCCTTATTTTTCTAAGGATACAAAATAAGTTTTCCCTCCAATGTTGTTCTACACAGAAATAGTTTAAGAGTAGAACAAAAGAAATACAATGTACAATACTGCTTAACAATAAAGTTTTTAACCACATACAACTAGAACTTTTTTTTGCTTTAAGAAATGATTATATGCCCTCTGTATATACACGGATTATGTATATACAAAGGGTTTATGTATATACACCACCTGTGTATATACAGAAGTGGAGGGGAGAGTGTATATATATATACACATAAGACAATATAGTAAGCAAATAAAACAGAGGTTAAAGAACTAAGAAATGCCAGAATAAACATAGAGGATTTTATTTTAAATTCTGCAGGGTTACATTGACTGGTAGCCGGACGGGCTAGGAGCCGCCCTGCGGACGCCACAGTCCGTAGAGCCTTGCGGCCTGTGGCTTGTGATGGCTATGGGGGCCACATGGGGGTGGGGACGAGGGTCTCGTGAACCTCACACCCCAACGCTTAACACAATGCCTACAAAATAAACAAACTTCGCTGCAAAAAAAAAATCTTTTTTCTTTCGTTCGCTATTAGGGATTTAAAACCCTAAGCAGTGACTGTAACACTCATTATCCTTTTTTTTCTACTTTATAACATAAAAAAACCATCGGTGGTTTGAAAGCATCAATCATATATATATAATTTCTCTGTTGTCCCCTTTTTTTGTTATAAACCAGAGATATAAAAAAATAGAATGCATAGAAGGAAAAACTTAAATAAATATATTTGTTTATATATATAATCGAACTAATTCTCTAAGACTCTCATCTAATTAAATATTTACCAATGATATAAATACATATCTATATATTTTTCTTTATACTAAAATAATCATTTTCTCCATTTCAATAACAAAGGTAAGGATAAAATAGCAATGCTCTTTATTTTGATGCCTAAAAATTTTAGTTTATCCAAAGATTGATTAAGTAGGTGTAAGGATAGGGATTTTGATTCTTTTCTTTCCTTCCAAAGCACTACAAAGTAGCAAATGAAATAGGGAGAGAGAGTGAGAGAGGGGTTGAAGCAATATTTATTTCACAAAGACCATAAGATAGTAAAACTATAATGCCATAAAACTTCTACAAAGGGGTTCAAATACAACAATAGGATCTCCCAAGAGAGAGATTTACTCTCATACCCAACCCTTACAAAGCTCCCAAAGAGCCAATGCATTTACATTGCCTTAAATTTGACAACAAACCAAAAACACTTTATCACTTCATGAAACCTTCTCCCAAGTTTTTCTCCAAGAGTCAAACCTGCAATACAATAAACATCTTCCCAAGGCTAAGGGAAGCTCACCTCCCAACCATTGGCTTGCAAGAAAACCACCCCTGATCTAGAAGGTCCACATAACAACCAGGTTCATACTCACACAATGGATTCCAAGCACACACACACTCAAAAATAATACACATGAACACCCACCCAAGGAGACTTAACACACAACATCCATACAAATAGATTTTAAAGGAGAGAGAGTGGACTTACTCAACTCAAGGGGAAAACCAAACCAACCAAAGTACTCAAAACTTATAACACCCAAATCTCATAGCCTCTTGCTATCAAAACCACTTATAACTCTAAAAATAATCAAGGCACTCTTGCCATACATAAAACTATCAAATCTTCACATAAACAAAGCCATAGCCATCAAAACTCCCTTTCAAAGAGAGGTTTTCCTCGAGGAGGTTCTCTCCTCTCTTACCCAACACATGGTGAGCTCTCTCACATGGAGAATTCACTATAACAACACACAACCCATTACAAGACCAAGAAAATCACATGAAGCAAAAGCATAACACAGCTACATGCATAGATACAAAGTAAACAAGCGTAAGAAGAACTTGAAGCCTTGAGAGCCTACCTTTCAAGTCTCAAGTGAATAAGGATGTTTGGTGAAGACCTCCAAGTTCCTTACACAATTCTTCCTCTCCAAGACTAAGCTCCTTCCCAAAATCAATAATAAAATCCAAAATAAATAACCCCTCACCTCTACAAGAGGGAGATATATAGGATTTCAAAACCCATCCCAATGAATGAGGAGGTGACACTTGTCACCTTCTCATTCACTATCACAAGCACAACTCCCCACAAGTGCTCTCACACATGTGTGAGATATGGAGGAGTAGGGAGGTGGCACTTGTCAACCTATCATTCCTTCTCCAAGGCACATCTCCCCATATTTCTCCTCACACGTCTGAGGCATGGGGAAGAGGGAAGTACCTGAGGTTCACTTCCCAAGGGTTCTTACATTGTGTGCTCACATATGTGATACCCTTGGGATTCCCCCAAGCACACTCAATTACCTTGGATTGTGGGATTGAATGAGAGAAGTCACCCAATCCTTAAGCCAAACCCCTAATCTCGCTGCCTAACTCCTAGGGTTAAAAAGAGGGGTCAAATATGATTTAAAACTCATGATTTAGGTCTATAAGGTACCTAACCCATAGGTACTTGACCTAGGCCCCTTAAACACATGAAGTTAACATTAAAAATCTCAAAAAACATCATTTAAAAAGCCCTTAAAACTTAAATTAAAAATCAAAATCAAGAATAAACACATTACATTCATGCTCAACAACAATTAACCTTAGTCCACCTTAGGGACTAGGTTGGTTTCACATGGATAATTACTTAGGGTTATTTGTATGACCTCCAATTTCCATTAGCCATGGAAATTACCTGCACACTACACAAACACATCAATAGACCAATGTATATCATAGCCAAAGAAATTAAATTATGCACACACATGATCGCATGAGTTCATACATTCTCAATTACATCACATGATAAAATTAACTTGATTCCCAAATCAATTATACTTTCAATAACACAATTAGGATCATGAAATCATATATCAACATAATATTTTATCAACTCAATTAGCTCAATAAACCATTTCAATTGCATCAAATATTATAACACATTCATCGTCATAGAAGGAGAATATAATCTAGCATCTAAAGATATAGCATCATCATATAATAACTCATATATCTAACAAAGCACAAAATAAAGCCATCGAATGTCTAAATATAAGGGATCAACAGTCCCCAAAATGTCCAAATGTCAAATATAATCCAAGGAAACAAGTCCCATAGATGAATCAGGGGGTGCAACAAAGGTGGCCTCACACTAATTCACTAAGGATCTGATTCAAGCACAATCGGGTGATATACCAATCAATCCAAACTAAGGTGTACATCTCCTACGCATACTCAAATCAACACAACCACCTTATAAATGGATCCACAACAACACCATATTGTCTCTCAGATAAGGTCACAATTCCATAAACCGAACCCTCAGCCTGGGTGAAGCAATACAATTAGGTCTAATAGTGCAACTAAACCTATTACACAAGGGTGGGCCTCACATCCTCCCCCCTAGAGCTAAACTTCCTCCTGGAAGTTATCATGGAGGTAGGGTAGAACAACCCACCTTCAATCATACCAGCAAGGCGGTGAACTCAAAATGGTTGCTAAAACAACGATAGAAAAAAATAATAATCAGGATCTTAACAAGTAATCACTTAACAATTAATATAGATGATATTCTCCTCTGACTAGGAGAAATCAGGTATCTAAAAGCAACACAAATGCCAACAAATTTACAAGCATTACAAAACACAAGGGCATTAGATGCCCTAAGATAGACCACCAAGTAATTCAAGGTCATGAAAGATGAGGTCACACCAATAAGGTTAGCACCATGAGAGGCATTTTTAAACACTAACTATCTTAATCAGATTCCTAACCTCTCTTAGCCATCCAAATTAACTTAAAAAAACATAAAACAACCAATAGGAAGTTTGGGCAATCCAACTAGTCATCATTATCATATTGATCATATCCCCAAACATGCATCCAACTTGCCATACTACCGATACTAAGTTTAAACATTTTAGATTCCATGCCATATGCACGAGACTCATAAGACTCGATTGCCTCTACTATCAAAAGGGTCTCCACTAAATTGTCAAGGTTGAACTTGCAAAATAGATAAGAACCTCAACACGTCGCGTTCCTAGCGTCAAGGAATGAAAGACTAAACACCCATGTCACTACAAAACTCAAGAGTCCACCTCTAATCGAATGAAGAATTTCAAAAAATCCTTTAACACAAGGGAGCCAATATCATGAGGATAATGGGTCTACACAACAATACGAGGATCTCAATTTTTTCCCAACTTGATTACTCCTTCAACCCTATCTAGCATTCTTCTCTCATTAGCTTAAATATTTAGCCTTCCAAAAAAAGGAAAGTACCAAAGTAATACTCTTCAAGGCTCAAGGTCAACAAGGATTTCCAACCAACCTTTACCGACTCGCTCTACAATCCTCAACCTTACAACATCAAACCAAGACCAACTATCCCCATTTTCCTCTCACCAAATACCCCTTATGGGTAGGGTAGATTACATAAGTCACATCACTACACATGTACCAGCAGTAGCAACAAATAGCAAATCCTCAAAATAACAAGCTTGCAAAAGATAATCTTTTTAAATCAAATTTAATGAATAAAATTCAAAAGATAAATTTTTAAAAGACAAATTAAATCAAAAGAATAATTAAAGTTCAAAAGTGGCGCCAAAATTCAATATTCAAAATTTGGATCGAAATACGATTAAACAATTCCTTGAGGTAAGAGGACTATAAGAAAGTGAATCAGCTAAGTAGCCCAAGAAAATAATTCCAATATTGTTGGTTTTGCAATCAATAAAAATTTCATCAAGTAAATAATTATCTTTAACAATTTTACCAAAATTGCACATTACAACATCATATGTATATAACATCGTCACACAAAGGAAGAAGAGGAATAGTGGTCACACTCTAAACTATGATCATGAAACATCTCATCTAAACGAACACCCACATATTCTAGGCAACCTAGGACATGCTTGGAAAAGATTGCCAAAAGTCATGTATCCTAAGAGTCACCTTCAAAGTAGTGCCTTAAGTTCTTCCTAACAAGGAACACATACTAACCTCTTCATGGATACTACCAAATCCATCTTAAATTCTCTAACTTACTTCCATAACTTGTGAACACACAAAATAGCTCAAAAAAGAAATGACTAATCTCACTCAAGATACCAAGATATTACAGTGGAAGCCATTCCATACCAACCCTAGTCATGACTAACATCATGTCAACTAGCCTAGCACAAATTCTATGTGACAAGATTGGAAAGCACCCAACCACAATGTCCACAATTTAAACTCAAGTTCAAGACCATTGTCTTAATATCGCCCATAACCTCATGCATTACTAAGGGTCAAATAACAATAGAAGTACAAGCCTAGTACTCATGGAGAATCAAGTTCACTAAAAAGAATTTAAATGTATGTAGTGATCTTAATATTTTATCCTTCAATATCATCCCCAAGCACACATTCCAACAGAAACATCTATGTCGATCATACATGCCGACCACAACATTCCTCTACTAAATACCAATAGGTATAATAACCAAGCTTATCATTACTTACAAATCAAACTCGACTTCCCAACACATACCTTTGATTCCAAACACTTCCAAGACAATAAATCAAGTGACTATTCACATTCATTACCATAAAGCAAGGTGTGTGGATCCCTATTCAATTCAACACCTAGAATTATTGCATTCAATAACATAATATATTTCAATTTCATTATGAACATCATTGCGGGATCGTGTAACCAGTTGCACAAGGAACTCCTCCTGTGACCTTTTAAAGTTCATCAAACTCAATGGTTCAAGATAGAAGGGTTGACACTATGTTATCCTCAAATTTAGCTAAGCTTAATTTGTGGGATGATCCCTACAAAACTTGTCCATTTCGTAGCCCACACACTCTAAGAACGCAAAATGAGGCAAACCGCATTTGCCCTCGTGTGTGGCCCCCTAGTTTCAGAACGTCCTTCCAAGCATTGACCTATGTTGGTTCCTCAGAATTTGCAAAACAAATCAAGTTGTAAATTTCACTTTTGGGAGTTAGAGATTTCTCTATAGATGCAGGAGCGACAAATTTTAACTCCATTGCATCTTAAAGGTAAATTCAAGTTGCAAGGTCATCAAATTTTGCCGACCCTGCATGTCTTTTTATCTAAGTTACACAGGTGGCAAAAAATGCTGACCATGCAACTGCCTATTTACATGAGTGCCATAAATGTAACTCGATTAATGGCATTTGAGGGTTTTAAAGTGGTTTTGTTATTTTATTTTTATTCTTATTTTTCTCCTCTTGCCCTCATAATTCCTCTGCGTCATCAATAAGCTCCCGTGTTTGCTAGCGAGTGACCTCAAATGGATCTGACAAAGCATTCAGCTAAAGCTTTTATCATTTTTTGCCATCTTCACCAGGTTCGTTTTTTATTTTTATACTTCTTCATTATTTACATTGTAAATGTTTTTACGTTGTATTGTTTTTCTTTTGTTTTGTTCTGTTTAGACTAGGGTTTATGATTATTTTACCATCACTTTTCCTTCGTCTGATCAAACTAAACCCTAGTTTAAGGCAACCTTAGAAACCCTCATTTTTGGTTTGATTGGTCTGCGTTATTCACAAGGGGGAAATTCAAGCCTTGATTTGTTGTGTTGAATCCTTCATAGGTATGGCGACATCTTTTGTAGCCTGAGTTTTCAAAGTATTACCTATCGGTTGGAAAAATTTGTTGCGAATGAGTTAGGTATTCTACCAGTGTAAGGGCAGTAAAAAACACTAACCTTACACTTTGTGTAAGTTAAAGCATGAAGTTTTTCCAAGTTTTTACCATGCATTAGAGTTTTACCTCCCATACAAGGTCGGTCCTTTGCAAACTTTCATTTGCAGGATCAACAAAATTCACCAACCATGCAAAGTCTTAAGTTTGTTTTCATCTACAAGGTTGGCGAATTTCATCAACCCTGCAAACACTTTGTAAGTCCTTTACCCGCAGGATCAGTGAAATTCGCCGACCTTGCAGTATCTTCAAAAGCTATCTACCTCGTAATAGTGGCAAAATTTGCCAAATCTCCAACTTGCAAATTTTACCAACTTGGAAAGTTGGCAAAATTTTCTGACTATGCAAAACCTTGCACTACCCCTTCCACATGCAGGGTCGCTAAATTTTACCACCATTACACCCATTTTTGCAAAATTTCGCTAATATTGAGAAATTTTCTCATTTTAGCCAATTAACCACTTTTGCTCCATTTTCCACCTCCATCGCACTCTAGCCTCCCAAAACTCATGCAAATGCTCAAAATTTCCCCACCATTGCAATTTCCAGTCAAGCAAGTTTTCCTAACACTGCAAAACCCTAAATTTTGTGTTGTAGTCTCCTGTATACCGGCCTCATTATTTGTAATAAGTTTTGTATTGTTGATTTATTGTTTGCTAAAATTGCACTTTGGCAGAACAAGGGTATACACGACGCAGAAGAGCTCAAGGATTTGTAGATCCTATTTTTGAATTTATGCAACAGAATAACTTCAATTTTCTTACTACACTTATGAGATCACCTCTTCAGCGTACATAGAGTTTTCCTCCTACTAACACGAGATCTCCTATACCAAGTGAAGCTTCCAGCACTCATAGAGTTCTACCTACCACAACAGTCCAGAGGTTTATTATTCCCCCGTTCAACCAAGGAAGAATGGTCGTTCAAGGTCCATGGGGTAATGCCTTTGGGCCACTAAATTTAGCTCAGCCACTACATGAATTACCACAAAGTTCCCGTAAGTACTTTACCAAGTTCTATGGCAATGGCAAGGAACATCCTAATGAACACATTGCAACTTTCTATATTGCATGTGGTATTATTGGGGTGGAACATGAAGATGTATCAGTGAGGTTGTTTGTTGAAACACTCCAAGGAGTGGCTATCGATTGGTTCTATCACTTTCCTGCAAGAACCATTACTGGTTGGAATGTACTTCAAACTAAATTTGAAGCATGGTCCAAACCAACTGAAGATACACATGCCTTATTGGCTCAGCTCACCCAGATGAAGAAAGAGTTGCAGGAACCTATGTGTGAGTTTATAGCTAAATTCAATAAGATCATAAATAGAATCCCTACTACCGGTCAACCAACAGTTGAAAATCATAAGTGTTTCTTCATTAACACCCAGTTACCAAAGGTAAGCTTTCTTTTATGAAGGGCCAATCTAGCTGACTTGGCGGTTGCCCAAAGTCTAGCTATTGAGATTGAAGATGATCTAATCCTTGCTGGAAAAATAAGGAAAGATACAAATAGGTCCAAAGGTCAGATTTCTTCAAATGCACCTTCTAGAAGTACCATGGATCCCATGGTACATGTTGGTTTTTTCCCAGACTGGATGCTTATTCCCAGATTTCCCTACAAGGTAGCCATCAGTGATCAACAGGATCTCTGGGCTCTATATTTTATCTCCTCTTCTTCTTTAGGCTCTGCAAAACCTAGGGGGGTATTCCCTACTCAACATCCATGAGGATATACATACAAAGGCTGGGATGCTAACAGAAAGCAGATAAGTCCTCCTGTAAGTAGACCAAAACTGAAAGATAAGAGCAAAGGGGCTAGCTTTGGGCCTATTTGCAGTTGTAGACAGAGGACTGAGGATCCTAAAACTAATTCTAATGTCCTAATGTTTGTTTTAGATTTTGATTTGGATTTTAAGTTTGGATGCAAAGCTGGACATGGTTGTAACACAAAAACAAAGCATGATTGGTGCCTATCCAGGGCCTGGAGTTAGTAGACATACACCTGTGAATGATCAACATGAACAACTAAAACTGGATTTCAAGGGGATATATGTGATACCTGCCTTACAGATATCTCCCAATACAGAGTGTTAAGTTATCTCTACTTATGGCATCCCTACTGCAGTATACCCTTCCTAATGTTCAACCTGAAAACAGTTTAATCTACCCCTTGAGCAGAAGTTAAAAGATCAGACATTTAACATAGGAATTCTATGCTCTAGAATCTAAACATTACCCAAATATCCAGATTCAGAAGAAGAATACATGCAATACTGGAGACAGAATTAGCAAAACACATGCTAAGATAGCATTTCTCATATAAGATCAATCATGAAATCAGTGGGTTCATGCCAAAAACATACAACAAGAGATACATAAACTCACAGGTTAAGCTGTACAGAGCAACCAGATCAACTTGTTTTGAATTACAGAGCCAAAAATCTTCAACTTTCAACAACCACAAATGAGTAACACTTCCTGCTTATAACAGCCAGGTAGTGTACCACAGCAATTAATTACATGGTTGACCAAAAATCCACCAGATACACAGTATCAGCAAAATGGCGCTCAACGCATTACCAGATTGGCGCCCAAACATGAATGCAGCAGGTAGGGGAGGAGACAGGAAGGAATCTCGAGCCCTGCGCCACTGTCCGTCGATGTACACCTTCAATCGGGTACCAGATCCGCCCATACCTCTGCAACCTTCGCCATTAATGGCGCACCAACCCGCGGCCTTGGGAAAAACATCAAACAGTCGATCGCAACCATTTCCCGCCAAGATTCATCGTCATGATATTTCAAAAATATGCAGGATATCAATTATCCCACATGCACCCCGCGGCGACCTTTTCAACACTTTATATACTAGGCCACGAGCATATATAATGTCGGTGCTTTTGCTCCTGACGACACTAGTATAAGACTTCATCATCATCCTCCAACAGCATGATATCCTGTCGCTTGAAATATCACCCTGACGTCAGCATCATATCGCAATATAACCTGCATGATAATCGCCTTCATCGGCACAACCTGATCCATCGGAGGAACATCCTCCTGCTGAGCCTATACCAAAAGTCTGGCCGATGAACATCCTGATGACGTCACCGTCATATCCTGCTGACGTCATCATCATATCTGCCTACTGCGCACCTCCTCATATCCGGATGACGTCATCATCATGTTTGCAAATATCGGGGGATCTCCACAAGATGATCAGTGTTAGAAATATGACCCCCCCGGACCTTGATGACGTCATCATCATATCGACATCAGGATGATATTCGGAAGATAACCGGATATTTGGAAATATCATCCTGATGCACAAATATCATGTTGCACTGTAGCTCCACTATAAGATCGGGGCGATAGATGAATATGATGATGCTTGAAAAGATCACCCCCCACTAGATAATGCACGAAGCCGGCAGGCGGATATCTCCTTGATATCAGCATCATCATGACACTGGAACAAACATACATCCGGGTGATATTCAAAAATGAAAATATCACCCCCTCCTTCAGAAATATCATGATGCAGATAGGCAGAGAAATAGATATCACCCTGACATAAGAATGACGTCAGCATCATCAGGATGATAAAACAACGAACATGAAGTGATACAACAACATCAGGATGATATTGACTAAGATCATCCTGACGTTCAAAATATGATGACCCCAGTGAATATCGGGTCACACTTAGAACTCTTCAACAACATCATCAGGATGATCATAACCAAGATCACCCGATGATAAAAATATCACCCCGGCGAAATATCATGCAGGCAGAAAATATGATGACCCCCGCAAGCAACACGGTGATAACTGGAAATATCATGATGATGATGACGACCCTTAAGAAAAAACAAGTCAGGTCGAACAACTCAGAGAATAATCCCTTCAGAAGATCGGGGTGACATCATCATCATAAAAGGGCAAGGTGATAATTGGAAAATCACCGGATACTTGAAAAATCACCCCCGGAAGCAAATCAGGGCACATTGTAGCTCATCAGCAGGATCAGGATGATATCCAAACATCACCCGATATTGAAATATGATGATCCTGATGAGAAACCGGTCGACAGAGAACATGATGATGCTGACCACCATCGAAGAAAACATGATGATGATGACCTCCTCCTCAGGAAAATATGATGCTGTAGCTGAAAAATGCTGAGGAGGTCCAACACTTAGAACATTTTTTGGATACTTAGGGAAAGTGCCTGCATGAAAATTGCTCAAAAATTGTCAGTCAATTCAGGCACTAACACTGGCTCTGTCTGGGGACGTGCAGGTGCAAGACTGCAGCGAGAACCCCAGAACTCTGGGATGCAGACCAGTCCCTTATCCATTGGGCACAGAGTCAAATACTGCACTGACCTGCATCACCAAACACACTTGATGGCCTAAGGCCACCAAGAAAAGAAAAACATGTATCTCCCTTTGTCAAATATCTTGTTTTCATCTGCATGCACTGGGTCAAGCCTGGAGATACTGTCAGGATCCACCCACAAACAAACCTTGTCATCTGCACACTCAACCCTTTGATTTGGCTTGTCATTGTCAAACCTGTGTAGATAACCTTCAGCATCATGTGACATGTGGGTGCAGAATGTATCAGGCAATGCATACTCAAATGGTATAGAACACAGGTTATCATCTGTATCATCATCATGCATTGCAACATGATCTCCTAGCTGGACTGCAAATAGGAAACACTCAGAGTCCACCACACAACTAGGAAGATCAGGGCTCATTGTATATACTGGCACATCAAAAGAAAAGCTTTCAAAATCACAATTGTGTACATCATGTACACAACAATCAGCAGCACCAGGCTGGAAAAGATCAGGCTCTGGCATCTCTTTCAAATCAGGCACATTTTCACAGTCACTTACCTGATGCATGTTGTTTCCTCTTTCATCAGGATGAGAAACAGAATCCAAGCCAAAAATAATGTCTAGATCCTCACCATACTCAGACAGATCCTCATCACCATATGTGTCATAAATGGGTGACCCAGGTGCATCAGTTTCATCATAGTATGCCATTTGTTCATAGGCAGCAGAGCACACATCTTCATCACCAATGGATTCACTCTGTGGAGGAGTATCAGCTTGTGTGTCATAAGCAAAACAGCCATCAAATGAAAAACAATCATGCTCTGAACTAGCACTTATTTCAATTTCTGACTGCTCTTCATGATCTCCATGTGTTTGAAAGGTAGGCAATGGGTCACACATAGGACTGCTTCTCTGTTTGCTTCTATCTTCTCTGTCTTGAGTACAATACTCACAATTGTCTCCACAGGTCCATTCCAAAAATTGCTCATTGTTGTCCACAACCTCGTTATTGTTTTCATGGTCAGCTGCCTCATCATTGCAATGGGAAACCTCATTAGTCCTTTCACTGGCATCCTCAACTGGTGAACAATCCAGTTGAGCAGTATTGTTAGCATTATGTTCAAACACAACAGTCTCAACCTCTATGCTTTTATTTTCATTTTTATCTGTACATGATGCTATGATCATTTGGTCATTTGTAGCTTCATAACCATTTCTCACACCAAGGCCTGGGGACAGGGGTTTCAGCAGGTACACATTTCTAATTTTTTCTATCTTTTCTATGAACCTGTATGCCATCTGCATACTTGTCACCTTGAAATCCCTCAGTATTTCACTAAAGCCCTCCTCAAAAGCTTCAAAGAATATGCCAACACAGGCTGAAATATCAGGTCTGAAGACTTCTGGGATCTGTGAAAGGGCTATTGCAAACCTATGACTGAAATCAACACATGGCTCTTCATCTTGTTTTCTGATTCTCATCAATTCTGCAACAAGATCAGCCGGTTCTTTTGCAAATTCTTCCTTGAAACAGTCAGCAAGCTCATCCCAACAGGCAAAGGATTTCTTTGGAAAGCTCAAATACCAGTCTTTTGCTTTTGCATCAAAGGACCTAACAAAAAACCTCATCCACATATCCTCATCTCTGAATGAATATTTTCCCATAAAGCTGTGAAAATTTTGGATATGTGCATTCCCATCACATACATTGTGACCACTAAATCTAGGCATCTGACAGTATACCCTAGCAGGCATAGTTTCTACTTTATAATCCACCCATGACAAATCCAGTTGGTCATACAAAGGATCAAATGGGCTGACAGGAGGTTTAGCTTTCTGATTGGCAGACACAACAGGGTTACTGCTTTTTAACTGGGCCTGCTCAGCCTCTAAGAATATCAACCTATTTCTTATCTCTTCTATTCCTTTATCATTCCCTTCCTGACTGAGTATGGGATAATACATACTTGGATTCATAAAAATCTTACTCTTAGACATCCTCTGTCTACCTAAGACCTAAGGCTTCCCCTGGCATCTAACTTATGCAGCAAAACAGCAAATATAAAGGGGAAGGAACAAGGTACCTTTTCTCATCCAGATGCAGAAATCTGAACATCTTTCATCAAATAACATACATCTATCTTTCATGTGCATTTAAATCTTTTGCAGAGTCGCCACCTCTCCAGAGAGGACAAAATTTTCAATAGCTGAAAGCTACTTTTCCAGGTTCATTCCACTAGCAGAGCATCATTTTTCACATGAAAGACTCCCCAGTAGAGTCGCCAATTTCTGTTGGTTTTTTCCCAGACTGGATGCTTATTCCCAGATTTCCCTACAAGGTAGCCATCAGTGATCAACAGGATCTCTGGGCCAGGGGCCAACAGTGTAGGAGATAGACTCTATATTTTATCTCCTCTTCTTCTTTAGGCTCTGCAAAACCTAGGGGGGTATTCCCTACTCAACATCCATGAGGATATGCATACAAAGGCTGGGATGCTGACAGAAAGCAGATAAGTCCTCCTGTAAGTAGACCAAAACTGAAAGATAAGAGCAAAGGGGATAGCTTTGGGCCTATTTGCAGTTGTAGACAGAGGACTAAGGATCCTAAAACTAATTCTAATGTCCTAATGTTTGTTTTAGATTTTGATTTGGATTTTAAGTTTGGATGCAAAGCTGGACATGGTTGTAACACAAAAACAAAGCATGATTGGTGCCTATCCAGGGCCTGGAGTCAGTAGACATACACCTGTGAATGATCAATATGAACAGCTAAAACTGGATTTCAAGGGGATATATGTGATACCTACCTTACAGATATCTCCCAATACAGAGTGTTAAGTTATCTCTACTTATGGCATCCCTACTGCAGTATACCCTTCCCAATGTTCAACCTGAAAACAGTTTAATCTACCCCTTGAGCAGAAGTTAAAAGATCAGACATTTAACATAGGAATTCTATGCTCTAGAATCTAAACATTACCCAAATATCCAGATTCAGAAGAAGAATACATGCAATACTGGAGACAGAATTAGCAAAACACATGCTAAGATAGCATTTCTCATATAAGATCAATCATGAAATCAGTGGGTTCATGCCAAAAACATACAACAAGAGATACATAAACTCACAGGTTAAGCTGTACAGAGCAACCAGATCAACTTGTTTTGAATTACAGAGCCAAAAATCTTCAACTTTCAACAACCACAAATGAGTAACACTTCCTGCTTATAACAGCCAGGTAGTGTACCACAGCAATTAATTACATGGTTGACCAAAAATCCCGCCAGATACACAGTATCAGCAAAATAGTGCTCAACGCATTACCAGATTGGCGCCCAAACATGAATACAGCAGGTAGGGGAGGAGACAGGAAGGAATCTCGAGCCCTGCGCCACTGTCCGTCGATGTACACCTTCAATCGGGTACCAGATCCGCCCATACCTCTGCAACCTTCGCCATTAATGGCGCACCAACCCGCGGCCTTGGGAAAAACATCAAACAATCGATCGCAACCATTTCCCGCCAAGATTCATCGTCATGATATTTCGAAAATATGCAGGATATCAATTATCCCACATGCACCCCGCGGCGACCTTTTCAACACTTTATATACTAGGCCACGAGCATATATAATGTCGGTGCTTTTGCTCCTGATGACACTAGTATAAGACTTCATCATCATCCTCCAACAGCATGATATCCTGTCGCTTGAAATATCACCCTGACGTCAGCATCATATCGCAATATAACCTGCATGATAATCGCCTTCATCGGCACAACCTGATCCATCGGAGGAACATCCTCCTGCTAAGCCTATACCAAAAGTCTGGCCGATGAACATCCTGATGACGTCACCGTCATATCCTGCTGACATCATCATCATATCTGCCTACTGCGCACCTCCTCATATCCGGATGACGTCATCATCATGTTTGCAAATATCGGGGGATCTCCACAAGATGATCAGTGTTAGAAATATGACCCCCCCGGACCTTGATGACGTCATCATCATATCGACATCAGGATGATATTCGGAAGATAACCGGATATTTGGAAATATCATCCTGATGCACAAATATCATGTTGCACTGTAGCTCCACTATAAGATCGGGGTGATAGATGAATATGATGATGCTTGAAAAGATCACCCCCCACTAGATAATGCACGAAGCCGGCAAGCAGATATCTCCTTGATATCAGCATCATCATGACGCTGGAACAAACATACATCCGGGTGATATTCAAAAATGAAAATATCACCCCCTCCTTCAGAAATATCATGATGCAGATAGGCAGAGAAATAGATATCACCCTGACATAAGAATGACGTCAGCATCATCAGGATGATAAAACAACGAACATGAAGTGATACAACAACATCAGGATGATATTGACTAAGATCATCCTGACGTTCAAAATATGATGACCCCAGTGAATATCGGGTCACACTTAGAACTCTTCAACAACATCATCAGGATGATCATAACCAAGATCACCCGATGATAAAAATATCACCCCGGCGAAATATCATGCAGGCAGAAAATATGATGACCCCCGCAAGCAACACGGTGATAACTGGAAATATCATGATGATGATGACGACCCTTAAGAAAAAACAAGTCAAGTCGAACAACTCAGAGAATAATCCCTTCAGAAGATCGGGGTGACATCATCATCATCATAAAAGGGCAAGGTGATAATTGGAAAATCACCGGATACTTGAAAAATCACCCCCGGAAGCAAATCAGGGCACACTGTAGCTCATCAGCAGGATCAGGATGATATCCAAACATCACCCGATATTGAAATATGATGATCCTGATGAGAAACCGGTCGACAGAGAACATGATGATGCTGACCACCATCGAAGAAAACATGATGATGATGACCTCCTCCTCAGGAAAATATGATGCTGCAGCTGAAAAATGCTGAGGAGGTCCAACACTTAGAACATTTTTTGGATACTTAGGGAAAGTGCCTGCATGAAAATTGCTCAAAAATTGTCAGTCAATTTAGGCACTAACAGTACAAAAGCTAGCCAATGAGTTGTTGGCTCTCAAAAAGAAGATGTCCCAGAGTTTGTCCATTCCCTCCTATAAAGTTATTCCAAGGAGGACATTCCCAAATGCTCCCAATTATCAAGGTAACACTTCCAGGAATCAAAATCAAAACAAGCTTCCTCCACCACAACGAAGACTTGCTTTGGAAGCACCACCTATGAATGTAGTAGTTGGTTATTATGAATTGGAGCAAGACAATCTAACCCAATCAGAACATGATCAAGAAGATGATGCTAACTTCTTCACGGAGGGTGAAGAGGAAGTAGGTGGTGACTCTAACATCAGGTTCCTGAACTTTGAAGATGAAACAAAACAAGAAGAAGATGCCTATGGTGAATCCTATGTTGTTTTTACCCGGTCTCAAAATCAATTCAATCATCAACAAGCGGTTGATAAAGGGATGTCAAAAGAAGATCCTCAACTTGCAGTCACCATTGCTAAGAGGGGCACTCCTTTACCTTTTCAACCAAAGGATGTGACGGGTAACAAGCAAGTAAGTACATCAGATCCTTTTGCTTCATCTTATGTACCTAGGACCAATACCTCAAATGTCAAACCTCAAAATGAGAATGTTTTGTCTTCCGTAGCTAGCCCTTACCAATCTTTTGATATCATAGACCATGCCAAAAAGACAAAAAATTAGATATCAAAGGTTGAATACTTGCAAGGTAATC
Source organism: Cunninghamia lanceolata (assembly GCA_027924645.1). Lineage (NCBI taxonomy): Eukaryota > Viridiplantae > Streptophyta > Pinopsida > Cupressales > Cupressaceae > Cunninghamia > Cunninghamia lanceolata. Next base: position 6,816,122 of record BSBN01001791.1, read on the forward strand.
CCGATCAATTTCATAAGTTAGCTAAATTTGACAAAAGTAAAGTTGCTCTTAATAGCCAAGATTTTTCCAAAGCTGCCCTTGTTGCTCCTAAAGCAAGTCCTACCTAGAGCAACCTAGTTTCTTCTCATGCATCTGCCACAGGGAAAATAGAACCATTCTATATCTCTTTGCTTGTTAACGGCCATAAACTCAGTAATTGCATCATAGACTCAGGTGCTTCTAATAATGTCATGTCTGCCAAGGTAGCCAATGCTTTGGGTTTGACATTAACTAAAACTTTTGGCCGCTACTTTTCCATGGAGACAAAGCAAGTGCCTCTAATAGGGAAGATCAAGGATGCACAGTTTGCATTCGCAACTTTCCCCAAAAAGAGGATTAAAATGATAGTCTTGGTAGTTGATGTCCCAGCCTCATATGGGATATACTGGGACATAATTTTTGTAAGGATGTTGGCGAGGAGATAAACCTGGATTGGTTAGAAGCTAGAATACCTGCCAAGGGTATTATACAAAATCTTCTTCCAGAAAGAGAGTCCAAATATACCGTGACTAAATCTGAAGATCCAAAAGCTCAAATTTTGTTTGAGTCATCTAGAATGGGCAATTATTTTCTGACAACTGATGAAGGTTCAAATGAGGATCTCATAATAGAAGATTCTTCTTCTTCCACTGAAGAAAATCCAAATTTTGAAACTACAAAGATTGAAAGTTCAGACGATGTTTGGACTTTAGAATTTGATGGAAGTTGTTCCTCCACTGGATTTGGAGCAGGGATAGTCCTTATATCCCCAAAGGAGAAATTTTCCCTTTTTCCTTCAAACTACAGTTCGACAATACCAACACCACTGAGTATGAGGTTTTGTTGTTAGGCATGGATGTTGCAAAAAATAAGGGAATCAAAAATCTTCGTGCACACGGTGATGCTGAGTTGGTTGTTTGCCAGGTAAGAAACCTTTACCAATCAAAGAATGAAAGACTAAGGCATTACTGCAATCGAGTCTGGGATTGCATAGAAGATTTCAACGCTTTCAATATTGTTGTTGTTCCAAGGGAATACAATGACAGAGAAAACTCATTGGTTGTGTCAGCTACTCTTATGGTCCCACATAAGGATTTCAAGGGGAATTAATATACCATTGAGTTGGTCTTTCGACCAAGTGTTCCAGACAATTCTACCCACTAGAAAATCTTCAATAGTGATGATCAAATCATCTCATTTTTTAAGAAGTCAAAAAATTTTAGCGAGTTGTATTTCGAAGGAAGTGACTCCCCTTCCTGAGAATCTATTTCTAAAACAGACCTAGAGACTGACAAAGAAATACTGCAGCTCAAGGGAAATAAGATTCCCAAAGGTTTGGCTTCTCTTGAGAAGGTTTTTGATAAGCACAACCACTACATCAAACATCAACAACAATCCAGTTTAGAGTCATCAACTGAAGTTGAGCAAGTCAATCTGGGCACGGAAAGTGATCCCAAATTAGTCAATATTTGGAAATGTTGCACGGCAGAAGAAAAATACAAGTTTATAACACTATTACGTCGATACATTGATGTATTGGCCTACTCATATGACGACTTGAAATCTTTTCATCCAAAGGAAGTCTAGCATGAGATTCCACAGAAGTCAGGATCTTCACCTCACAAGAAAAAGCAGAGAGAGTATAATCCAAAAATCCCAGGCACCATTCTCACTGAGATTCAGAAGATGCTCAATGGCAAAATAATTTTCCCTATCCATCATTCTACGTGGATAGCAAATATTGTGCCAATGAGGAAAAAGAATGGAGAAATCTGCATTTGTGTGGATTTCTGAAATCTAAATCAGTCATCTTTAAAAGATAATTACCCATTGTCAGTGATGGATCAAGTCCTTCAAACAATGATGGGTTCAGAAATGTTGTTTATGTTAGATGGCTTCTCAGGTTACAATTAGGTGGAGGTTAGTGAAGAAGACCATCATAAAACTGCTTTCACCACTCCATGGGGTACTTTTGCATATCGCAGAATGCCTTTTGGACTGATCAATGCTAGCACTACCTTCCAAAGAGAAATGGACCTAGCTTTCCATGACGAAATGGGTAAGTTCATTATTGTATATCTTGATGATCTAACTATCTTTTCAAAGAATCATTTAGATCATGCATATCACTTACAACAAGTTCTGGAAAGATGTCGTCAGGATGGTATTTCTGTCAATCCCAAGAAATCTATTTTTGGGGTGATAGAAGGTAAGCTTCTTGGGCACATTGTGTCCAAAGAAGGTACCAAGCTTGATCCTGAGTGGGTCAAATATATCCTGGGTCTTACTTTGCCCTCAAGTAAGATAGCAGTACACTCTTTCTTCAGGAAAGTAAATTTTCTACGGAGGTTTGTTCCAGATTTTGCTGAGAAGACTCGTCATATTGTTGATATGATGAAAGGGAAGTCTACTTTCTGATGGAGTGCAGAAGGTAAAGAAGCTTTTAATGATATCAAGGAAGCCATTGCACATGCTCCGGTTTTGGTTTGCCTGGATTATACTAAGGATTTCATTATGTATAGCTATGCTTCCAAGCACACTCTATCAGCTATTCTGGTACAACAAAACATGGAAGGCATCAAATCTCCAATTGCGTTTATGAGTTGTCCTTTGAAGGCTCGTGAACTCAAATATTCAGCAATGGAGAAACATGACTAAGTTGTCATCAAGGCAGTCGAACATTTCAGATACTACATCTTGAACTTCCACACCACTGCATTGGTTCCTGATTCAGCAGTCAAGTCTATCTTAACTCGGCAAGAGTTTGGAAGTAAGAGAGGCAACTAAATTGCTAAGATCCAAGAGTATGATATGGATATCAAGCCCACCAAATTGGTAAGTGGGAAAGGTTTGTGTCAGCTAATTGTTGTTAATGTGCCAAAAGAAACAGGTGATGAGGAAGAAGCAGAGAATGAGGATGTTCCCACCGTTCTATTCATCAGTACAACAGATGAATGGTACTCAAATATTGCACACTTTATCACCTATGGGGAATGTCCTGAACACTTGTCCTACAATGAGAAGAGGACGATCAAACTCAAGGCTGCAAACTTTGTCCTATGGGATAATGGTTTGTATAAAAGGAGTATTGATGGAATTTTTCTACGTTGTGTTGATAAGGAGCAACAAGGTAAACTATTGGAGTCTTTTCATAGTTTAGCATGTGGTGGACATTTCTCAACACTAGTGATGACTTACAAAATCTTGCAAGCTAGGTATTACTGGCCCACACTTTTTCAAGACGCATACAACTGGGTGCGTAAATGTGAGTTGTGTCAATAGTTTGTGGGTAAACCCAAGTTGGCAGCACTACCCCTCAAACTAGTATTGATCGAGGAGCCTTTTCAGCAGTGGGGCATTGACTTCATTGGTGCAGTGAATCCACAGTCAAGTGAAAGGCATAGCTATGTTCTCATGGCAATTGATTACTTCACCAAGCGGGTGCAAGCCATTTCGGTGAAGCATGCCACGTCTGAAGTGGTTTGTAATTTTCTCAAGGAGAATATCATTTCAAGGTTTGGAGTGGCAAACAAAATAGTAGCAGATAATGCTCTTGTTTTTCTTCCCATGAGATAACTAGTTTCTATTTTGATTATGGGATCATACTTGCTCACTCTTCTGATTATTACCCCCAAGGGAATGGTCAAGCTGAGTATAGTAATAAGAACTTGTTTACTATCATTAAGAAATTGGTTGATGAGAATCAAAGGACCTAGCACAAAGCATTGTTTGATGCATTATGGGATGATCATATTACACCCAAAAGAGCAATCAACATGTTGTTGAATACAATGGACACTGAGGGGGGGGGTGAATCAGTGTTCTACAAAACCATTTATGCACTTGCTCTTTTATCCATTTACCAAACTCAATTATGTGAAAGCAGATTAAACAAATGAACAGCAACCATAAAGACATAACACATGAACACCAAGATTTTTATGTGGAAAACCCGAGGAGGGAAAACCAAGGAGAGTGTTAGCTCTCAATATATTATTATAGCACAATACCGAATTACAAGAGGCTCACTACCCAGAGCTCACTTCTCAAGAAAAAGGCTCACTGCCAATTAGAAGAAGAAGAAAGAAGAAGGGTGGCTCACTACCAAGGATGAACTGTTGTGATTGCATCTACATATGCATGGTAACAGTTCCAATTAAGCTCATAAATACTGACTCGGAACTCTTCATTTCAGTCTGCCCCTATTTTCTTTGCTCTGCTCTTACATATGCTCAAGATCTCTCTTTATTTTCTGTGTCCATTCTATATTTGCATATTTTGCCTTTATATATATCACATCACACACTTCACACTACCAAACACCAAAATCCATCCTCTATTTATATCTGCAACTAAATCTTTCTCATGATTAGGTCGGCAAGCAAACTGTGAAACATGTAAACCAAGTGTTATATCTTGTCAGCTTATTTTTGTGTCAAATCTTCAATGTGGATCCAAACCATCATGCACATGTCTTCATATGTGTTGGCTCTACTCATATAACCACTTACATTTATCATCCAACTCATATTTATTCTCCTCATAAGGAATTAACCATCATGTCGGCTTGTTCCTTCATAACATATATGATAGGTTCCTATGTCCCATCACAACTTATGCTGCAGACCAAATGGGACTTCATGAATCATATTTAGCAATCATTATTGATCTCTTGACATGTCTTCAACTCTACAGAACAAGATAAATCTGTATGCCAAAATGCAGACCTTAGAATTGTTGCCCTGTCACACTATAACATTGTCATATTGGACGCCGATATTGGAGAGCCTGTAGAATAAGATCTATTGCACTTCCGGAGCTACAAACTTGGATTCTAATAGTCATGACCTATCTCTATCTTACTTCAGAACCACAGAGAAAAACATGCTAATGCAGAGGAGTGCGGACCACTTCATTCTGCACTGTTCACTATTTTTGTCTTACTTCTGCTGACCCGGACTTAGCCTTTTCATTAGATGACTTTTGGAGGAATGTGTCTTTGCCATTGTGATGAATGATCTTTGCCTTGTTGCCATCAATGACAACACTCAAGTCTAATACATATCAGTGTCTCTTGCTAACAATCTCCCCCTTTGGCATTGATGGCAACACTTAGTGAAAATGCTTGTCTACTCCCCCTTACTATAAACACTCTAAATTTGTTCTCCCCCTTAGTTGATTACTCATTTTTCACTCATCCTCTTCTCTCCCTTTGACATCAATGGCAAAGGTGTATGAACTGGAGTCAAAAACTTTGTAAGAACTGCAAAAATTGCTATACTCTACCGCATATATACAAGTACAATCTTCATCTTAATTTTACATGAGTTGCAAGATATCATCAAAAATGGTCTTCATTTGAGATAGCTCATCTTCCCATGCATTCTTGGCATTGTCCAAAACTTCAAAATGGCTACTCAAGAGAAAAATTAGTTTCTCTGCCTTTTGTAAATCAAAAGGTATGTCAGCTAGTGAAGTTGCTTGTGCCATTGCTGTTAGATTGAACATTGAGTCCAACTTAGGATTAATCAATCCTCTTAACTGACACATTCTATTTTTCAATTGATCTCTCTGGTTTATCTGATTGCTCAAGTCATTATGAATTTTCATGAGTTGAATCTCTTTGTTGCCTATAGATTCCATCACCGGATCAAATGCTTTAGACATATTAACTAGCTGCAGCTCCAATTCTTTGATTTTATCTTCTATTTTTCTTGTGACTTCAAGCCAGGATAGACAAAATTTGTATAGATCACCTACATCCTTAATTTCATTCTAAATGCCTTTTATTCTACCATCCAACTAGGTCTTTGATGCAAGAGCATCTAGGGTGTAAGAGCAATCTTGCATCAACCAAAAAAAATGTTGTTTCTTTTCAATAAGGGCTAAATTTGGCAAGGTTACTATTTTTAGTAAGTTTGCATTTGTGCACGGTTGGATACAAAATCTTACACAGACCTCTAGAATGGTGAATTGAAGCTAATGGTGAAGAAATCACTTCAATATCATTTGTCATTTGTGAGATATTAAAATTTCAAATTCCAAAAATCTTATTGAAATATTCAAAGTCGAATTTGAGGCACTTAGAGGCTCCGGATGGGCCCGACATTTGGTGGGAAACCCAAGCAGTCTACCTTTTGATATTGCTTATGCACCATCATCTTTTTGAGAGCTTTCCGAAAAGGTATTATAACTGAAAATCCAACGATCGGATCGAAAGTTATGGCCCCACAAAGTTGACCTATTTTTGGAGGGAGATGCAAATTTCAAAATTAAGCTGGTGGTTGCCAAAAAGGGCTATATATGACCATTTTTGGGAACTCGTAGGGTAGTAGAGTTAAGGGGGAAGGTGTAGAGTTAAGAAAGGTGGGAAAATAGTAACCCTAGTTGATTTGGGGATTACAAAAGGCTAAAGATTCTAGAGTCTTGAGAGGGGGAGTTGTAATGTGTTGCAACCTGTAGGGGATTCATCCTCTGATTGTATTTGAGCTTCTATAATGTAATATTTTGCCCATATTAATAAAATATCATTCTATTTTCTGTGTGCAATTTTTATTATTGTGTGTTTTATGATTTACCCCCTTCATCAATCTTATCATTTGCTATCATTACCTGCAACTCATTCGACCTTTTGTCATCGAACTCTTGTCTTACTTTGAGTTTGGGAGATTTCTCAAAGAACTCAAAGTGTTTATTGACAGAATTTATCATACTTTTGAGTTGGTCTATGGAGGACACAGAGGTATCCTTCTGATAAGATGGCATTAGCTTTTCCAAAATGCTAGATACTTCTCCAATAAGCTCATTGTCCTCAATGTGAGATTTAAGCATCTCTTCTTGAGCCTTGGCCTGTATCACTGTTACCAATTTTAGTTTGTGTACCAATGACATTGCCTCCAAGTTGATTAGACCTTGTAGGAACTCAGTCTCATCCAAAATGTGTTTTCCTTTATCCAAAATTTATTTTGCTGATTTTGCAGTGTCTCTTGCTCTAGCAGAGGCTTCTTCTTTCTGGCTCTGTTCTGGATTGTCTAAATTCATGTCTTTATTAGCATCCTCCTTCTGTCAGTTGGCTTCTTTATAGATTCCTTTATGTTAGCAGATGTAGGACCGAAAGAGGAGGCAGAGCTTCTGGTAGACCTCTTTGTTGCTTGAGGTCTATCGTATTTTTCTTTGGGTTCTTCCAGAACCTTAGCTCTTTGACTTTCTTTCTTTTCCCTTGCCTCCTTGATTTGTTCCTTTGTGAATCCATGCTTCAAGGCAAACTCTTCTAATTCTCTTCTTACTTTCCTTGAGATCTCTAGTTTTCTGACTTCCACATGTATTTTCATATTTAGTTCTTCAAAGGTTCCAAACCTTTCTTCTTTGGTGTCAAGTGGTTTGCTCAACATGCTCTGAGCATAATTATCTAGAATTGCTTCTTCCACTTCATATCCCATAGGCATAATCCAAACTATTCTAGTCTCAACGGCCTCCATCAAGAATTGATCCTTGTTGACAATGAATCATATTGTATCTTTGTATTTTTCTACTATTTTCTTTGGAATCCTTTGCCTAGAATGCATCGTACTCTGGAAAATTTTAAAGTATCCCCACAGAGCAACTTTTTGGGCATCATGGTTTCCAATAGTGTTCAGGATATCTCTAATTTGTATGGCTACTAGTTTGTTGGTTAACCAAAACAAATTCTTCATAGTAGGTAGTCTATTCATGAAATAGAAGAATAGGCAAATGGTCTATTAGTGCCTGCATGAGCAGTCAGTTTTCAAGTATATAAACATGCAGGCACCTTCCCTAAAAATCCAAAGAAGTCCTAAGTCTTCAGCCTCCTCAGCATGTTTTAACATCAGCATCATATTTTCTTTGGAGGAGGTCATCATCATCATGTTTCTGGTCATCACCCTTTTGTTTCTCGCGGGGGTCATCATCATATTTTCTGTCAGCCTGATCTTCCGCGGGGTGATATTTTAACATCGGGTGATCTTACTTAAGATCATCCTGATGATGTTGCTGCAAGGTTCTAAGTATGACCCGTTTTCCATCAGGGTCATCATATTTGAACATCGGGTGATCTTGGTTAAGATCATCCTGATGTTACTTTATCACTTCATATTTGCTTTATCGCCCGGGGATGTTGACGTCATTCTTTTATCGGGGCAATATTTGCCCATCTGCATCAGCATCATTTTTTGTTAGGAGGTGGTCAGCATCATCATGATATTCTATTGACCGGATATTTCATCAGGGTCATCATGTTTCAATATCGAGTGATATTCAGATATCATCCCGATCCTGCAGTGGAGCTACAGTGCACCCCAATTTTTCTATCAGGGTGATATTTCCAAATATCTGGTTATCTTCCGAATATCATCCTGATGCCGATAATGGTGACATCATCAAGGTCCAGGGGGTCATATTTCTAACACTAGTCATCTTGTGGAGATCCCCCGATATTTGCAAATATGACGATGATGTCATCCGAATATGAGGAGGTGCGTGATAGGTAGATATACTGATGACGTCACAGGATATGACGATGACATCATCAGGATGTTCAATTATCAGGGTGATATCTTTTATCAAGTGGTGCAAATTATTCGGATGAGCTCGGCAGGATGTTTGCTGATGTCAGCAGGATATGACGGTGACATCATTAGGATTTTCATCGGCCAGACATTTCATATCAGCAATGCAGGAGGATCTTCCTCTGATGCATCATGTTGTACCCTTGTGAGGGTAAGGTTGGTCATCAGGCTAATTTCTGAATGTCAGGATGATATTGAATATCAGATGATGCGGCAGGATGATATTTCCAAATATCAGGTGATCTTACAACTATCACCCTGCCACCGAATATCACCTTGTGCAGACATGATGATGATGTCATCAGGGTCCGAGGGGGGTCATGTTTCAACATCAGTCATCTTATGAGGTTCCCCTTACATTGCAATATGACGATGATGTCATCAGGATATATCGGGGTGATATCCTGATGAGGAGGATATTTGAGGGTCAGGATATCCGGTTGCTACTTCACATTCGGATATCATGCTGGAGGATGATGATGACGAGGCTTATGCTAGTGTCGTCGGGAGCAAAAGCACCGACATCATATATGCTCACGACCTAGTATATAAGGTGATGAGGAGGTTTCCGCGGGGTGCATGTGGGATAATCAGCTTCCTGCATATTTTCAAATATCGGGTGATTTTTTTTGGCAAGAAAAGCTACGAATGCACAGTCTACTGCATTTCCCGAGGCTGCAGGTCTGGCACGCCGATTAATGGTAGTTGTTGTAGGGTATGGACGATGGCATGAATGGTCAAACCGCCAAATTGAAGATGTGGATTCCCAGGAAGTGCATAGCTCGAGGCCACTTCCTGTCTCCTCCTCCCCCTACTGCATTGAATGTTGAGTGCCATTTTCTCAAGATGCGTGGTATCTAGCAGATATTTTGATGCGCCATTGTACTGAATGTTGAGGACCTTCCTACTATATAAGCAGGTGATGCTATTCAATTCAAGGTTGTTGAAAACTGGACATATCTGGCTCTGTAATAAGATACAACTAGTTTTGGTTGTTCTATGCAGGAGGTCTTGTGAGTTTATGTATCTCTTGTTGTATGTCTCATGCATGAATCTACTGATTTCATGATTGATTTTATGAGTAATGTTGTATTTGCATGTGTTTTGTTAATTCTGTCTCCAGTATTGCATGTGTCCTTCTTTTGAATCTAGATATCTAAGGGGTGTCTGGTATTCTAGAATATAGAATTCCTGTATTGAATGCTTGATCTTTCAACTTCTGCTCAAGGGGTAGATTAAATTGTTTTTAGATTAAGTGTTGGGAAAGATATACTGCAATAGGGATGCCATAAATAGAGATGACTTAACACTCTGTTCTGGGAGGTATCTATAAGGCAGATATCACAACATCCCCTTGAAATCCAGTTTTAGTGTGTTCATGCTGATCATTCATAGGTGTATGTCTACTGACTCCAAGCCCTGGATAGGCACCAATCTAACTCTGCATTGAGATTACACACCAGGTCCTAGTTTTGCATCCAAACACATAAATCAAACTCATACTTCCAAAACAACCATTAGGACCATAGAAGTAGTTTAGGACCAAGATCCTCTGATTCACAACTAAACATAAGCCCAAAGCTAGCCCCTTTGCACTTATCTCACAGTTTTGGTCTTCATACAGGGGGATTTATCTGCTTTGTATCAACATCCCAAGCCAACCCACAAGCATATTCTCATGGGTGTTGAATAGGGAATACCCCCCTAGGTTTTGCAAAGCCTGAAGAAGAAGAGGAGATAAAAATAGAGTCTATCTCCTACACTATTGGCCCCTGGCCCAGAGATCCTATTGATCACTCATGGCTACCTTGTAGGGAAATCTGGGAATGAGCATCTAGTCAGGGAAAAAACCAACAGATTTGGCGACTCTGCTAGGGATGTGAAGTAGAAGTACTATCTAATCATCTCTGGTGATATATTTGTGGCCCATCCGAGTCACCAACAGAAATGGCGACTCTGCTGGGGAGATCAATGTCATATCCATGAAAGTCAGAGTCTAAGAGATTGAAGAATTAGGCCTGGAAGTGTCTTGTTGCAGCAGATTTAAAGTTTTATATGTGGCTCTGCTGGTGGATGACCCGGAAAGAAAGAAATCAATTTTCAGCTTCAGCCTGTTTGAAGCTCATTCCTCTACCAAGGAGGTGGTGACTCTGTTGAATGAACCTATCAGCAGCTGCAACATATCCAGGTATTTGTGCAAGTCTTGGAAAGATTCCCTATTTGGTGAAATAGCACTGGTTAAAAGGGAAACATTGGTGAAAGTAGAGCTTGCATGCTTTTGTTAGAACCTACTCTGTATTTCAAAAGGGCATGCAATGTTGTTCAAAAGACTCATATAGAGGACTTTAGGTAGGTTGAAATAGCATCTTGTGTTTTAAGGGCCTAAGGTCATATTGTGATTGAAAATCTGAGTAGAGAAGAGGGTTGCAAAAGCATAGAAAGATGTATTGTCAGCCCATGCACCCTTGTGAGGTGTCAAGTGCAAAAATGTATAGTAGTCAGTCCCAACCATGTAATAAAAGAGGCTTCAACATGGACAGATATAAGCCCATAGATTTCAGTGGCATTTGTGGCTATCCAAATGCTCTTCCAACTAAAATCAGAAGGTATTTGCCTAAATTCGGTGGTATAAAGGATGAATCAGCTGAGAGACACTTGCAGCAGTCTATAAATGTTATAGATGATTTTGAGATTGACCATGAAGATGTAGTCATGAGATTATTTGTTCAATCTCTAGATGAAGATGCAAGGGATTGGTTCTCCTACCTTCCAGCTTACTCTGTCAGCTCTTGGCATGGTTTTAAATCTACATTTCTAGAGCAATATGGTGAAAAAAATTTTGAATATGCAATCATTAGTGACTTTATGTACATCTATATTGAAGAGGATGAGTTGATCCCAGCCTTTAACCTCAGATTTATGAAGGCATTGAATAGAATACCAGAATGTATGAGACCTAATGATGCATTGTGCCTAGTTGTCTATTTGGGAGCATTTGATAAGAAAATGAGTTATAGATTGAGAGATAAGGAGCCCACCACATTACATTAGGCACAACAGTTTGCAATAGATATTGAAAACAATTGGAGGAATGGAATACAAAAGGGTTATTTTTCTAAAAAAATTTGTTGTCCTGTAGCCCCCAATGTTAATGAAAGATCTAATTCAGATGTTGACAATGAATGTCAAAGCACTCACACCCCTGCTGTCCCAGTTTTTGCATCATTCCAAGTGGATGATGTTTCTATTATAGAAGAGGATGTCTTGATCTGCCCATCAGATGAAGTTGAAAATAATGATTTTTCAAGTAATATTTGCATGCCAGTCCTAAACAAGGAACCTTCATGTTTAAATGATCCAGTTGTGCAAAGTTGTGATTATGTGGATCAACAGTCAATATCAGTTTCATCATGAAGTATTAGAGGGCTGGAAAGTGATGTAGATAGTTCAACTTCAGATTACATTGAAGTAGCAGAAATCTTGTATGTAGGGCAATCAGATAAATCAGTTGATAGTGATGATATCCATGATCAGTTCATGGATCAGGTTTGTTCTTCTTATGACTATGGATTTGATAATGAAAAAGAAATGGATAGTCATGAAGAAGAAATAGAGACCTTTGCAATGAGTGTGAATCCCCTTTATGATGAGCCTGCAAATGCATTTGGTATTGTGAGTCATGACCTTCATTGGTGCAGGATTAACCCTTTGTTTGAAGATGATGATACTGATTTGCAAACTGTGGATGATAGATGTTCATCATCAGTTGGTTCAGACATGTGCAATTATGGATGTGCAAATCAGGTTTTGTTACCATTATCCATAAATGATATAGATGATGATGAGGGTCTCATTTATTTTGAATGTCTTCAATTTTTGGATCAGCTGGATGAGTGCCTGATGGTGTGCAGCAGCTAGATAAATGATGAAGAATGCCAAGAGCAGTATGATGTACTATCTGAGGGATATAACATACATGTGTTACCTAATGTTGAAGAATATTATGTGTATGGTTATATGTCTAATTTTGAAATCCAAAATGACAGAGCTGAAAATGATGATGGCAAGCTTTCAAAACTGGTGGAATATCTATTTGAGTAGATGACATTATGGGCAGATTATGCCAATCTTTTCAGTTGGGATCGGGATCTTCCAGTTTGGAATCAGGCATTTGACAAGAAAAAATTATGGTTCTTCCTTTTTGGCTGCCCTGGGCCGCCAAAATAATGTTTAGAAATAATGTGTTTGGTGATGCAAATCAATATAACCTCATGACCCTATTGCCCAATGGATAAGGACTAGTCTGCATCCCAGAGATCTGTCGTTCTCACCATGCCTGCAAGAGGCATGTGTCCCCAAACAGAGCCACTGTTGGTGCCTGCATGAGCAGTCAGTTTTCAAGCATATAAACATGCAGGCACCTTCCCTAAAAATCCAAAGAAGTCCTAAGTCTTCAGCCTCCTCAGCATGTTTTAACATCAGCATCATATTTTCTTTGGAGGAGGTCATCATCATCATGTTTCTGGTCATCACCCTTTTGTTTCTCGCGAGGGTCATCATCATATTTTCTGTCAGCCTGATCTTCCGTGGGGTGATATTTTAACATCGGGTGATCTTACTTAAGATCATCTTGATGATGTTGCTGCAAGGTTCTAAGTATGACCCGTTTTGCATCAAGGTCATCATATTTGAACATCAGGTGATCTTGGTTAAGATCATCCTGATGTTACTTTATCACTTCATATTTGCTTTATCGCCCGGGGATGCTGACATCATTCTTTTATCAGGGCGATATTTGCCCATCTGCATCAGCATCATTTTCTCTTAGGAGGTGGTCAGCATCATCATGATATTCTATCGACCACATATTTCATCAAAGTCATCATGTTTCAATATCGGGTGATATTTGGATATCATCCCGATTCTGCAGTGGAGCTACAGTGCACCCTGATTTTTCTATCAGGGTGATATTTCCAAATATCCGGTTATCTTCCGAATATCATCCTGATGCCGATATGATGGTGACATCATCAAGGTCCAGGGGGTCCTATTTCTAACACTAGTCATCTTGTGGAGATCCCCCGATATTTGCAAATATGACGATGACGTCATCCGGATATGAGGAGGTGCACGATAGGAAGATATGCTCATGACGTCAGTAGGATATGACGATGATGTCATCAGGACCTTCAATTATCAAGGTGATATCTTTTATCAGGTGGTGCGAATTATCTGGATGAGCCCAGCAGGATGTTTGCTGACGTCAGCAGGATATGACAGTGAGGTCATCAGGATTTTCATCGGCCAGACATTTCATATCAGCAATGCAGGAGGATCTTCCTCCGATGCATCATGTTGTACCGATGTGAGGGTAAGGTTGGTCATCAGGTTGATTTCTGATTGTCAGGATGATATTGAATATCAGGTGATGCGGCAGGATGATATTTCCAAATATTGGGTAATCTTACAAATATCACCTTGCCACCGAATATCACCTTGTGCAGACATGATGATGACATCATCAGGGTCCGAGGGGGATCATGTTTCAACATCAGTCATCTTATGAGGTTCCCCTTACATTGCAATATGATGATGACGTCATCAAGATATATCGAGGTGATATCCTGATGAGGAGGATATTTGAGGGTCAAGATATCTGGTTGCTACTTCACATCCGGATATCATGTTGAAGGATGATGATGACAAGGCTTATGCTAGTGTCGTTGGGAGCAAAAGCACCGACATCATATATGCTCACGACCTAGTATATAAGGTGATGAAGAGGTTACTGCGAGGTGCATGTGGGATAATCGGCTTCCTACATATTTTCAAATATCAGGTGATTTTTCTTGGCAGGAAAAGTTGCAAATGCACAGTCTACTGCATTTCCCGAGGCTGCAGGTCTGGCACACTGATTAATGGCAGTTGTTGCAGGGTATGGGCAATGGCGTGAATGGTCAAGCCGCCAAATTGAAGATGTGGATTCCCAGGCAGCACACAGCTCAAGACCACTTCCTGTCTCCTCCTCCCCCTGCTGCATTGAATGTTGAGTGCCATTTTCTCAAGATGTGTGGTATCTGGCGGATATTTTGATGCGCCATTGTACTGAATGCTGAGGACCTTCCTGCTATATAAGCAAGTGATGCTACTCAATTCAAGGTTGTTGAAAACTGGACATATCTAGCTCTGTAATAAGATACAACTGGTTTTGGTTGCTCTGTGCAAGAGGTCTTGTGAGTTTATGTATCTCTTGTTGTATGTCTCATACATGAATCTACTGATTTCATGATTGATTTTATATGAGTAATGTTGTATTTGCATGTGTTTTGTTAATTCTGTCTCTAGTATTGCATGTGTCCTTTTGAATCTAGATATCTAAGGGGTGTCTAGTATTCTAGAATATAGAATTCCTGTATTGAATGCTTGATCTTTCAACTTCTGCTCAAGGGGTAGATTAAATTATTTTCAGATTAAGTGTTGGGAAAGATATGCTGCAATAGGGATGCCATAAGTAGAGATGACTTAACACTTTGTTCTGGGAGGTATCTGTAAGGCAGATATCACAACATCCCCTTGAAATCCAGTTTTAGTGTGTTCATGATGATCATTCATAGGTGTATGTCTACTGACTCCAAGCCCTGGATAGGCACCAATCTAGCTCTGCATTGAGATTACACACCAGGTCCTAGTTTTGCATCCAAACACATAAATCAAACTCATACTTCCAAAACAACCATTAGGACCTTAGAAGTAGTTTAGGACCAAGATCCTCTGATTCACAACTGAACATAAGCCCAAAGCTAGCCCCTTTGCACTTATCTCACAGTTTTGGTCTTCATATAGGAGGATTTATCTGCTTTTTATCAACATCCCAAGCCAACCCACAAGCATATTCTCATGGGTGTTGAATAGTGAATACCCCCTAAGTTTTGCAGAGCCTGAAGAAGAAGAGGAGATAAAAATAGAGTCTATCTCCTACACTGTTGGCCCCTGGCCCAGAGATCCTGTTGATCATTGATGGCTACCTTGTAGGGAAATCTGGGAATGAGCATCCAGTCAGGGAAAAAACCAACATGATCAACGTAGCAAATTTAAATGGGTAATTATTGCTCTCCTTGATTTTCTTTAGATTCTCCATCAATTGGCTCCACAAAAGTTCACACAAGTCATAATCAACATTTTCTTTTACCATTTGATAGGCCGTGTATATCGCGGTACTGGAGACAGAATTCCCCCAGTTTGTAAAGTAAATATTATAACCAATGATCATGTAGGCAAATCTTACAGCCAAATCTGTAATATCATTAATAGTTAGTGCCCTCTTATCAAATTTTGCTCTAGTAGCTTCCATAACAACCTAATTCTTCATAGCTTTCAGCAAGGGCATGTCTCCAGTGGAGCTTAACCATGTTACTGCACCAATGGCCTCCTTGGTGATCTTAAAAGGCTACTCTAACCATATGAATTCATCATGAATTCTACTCAGTACATACCGAACCCATTCGTCTTCAAGAAATGTGGGGAAGTGTACATATTGGATAAATTTATTTTCTACTAGAACTTTGTATTCCTCCTTAAGCTCAAAAAGATCTCCACTCAAGTGTTTCAGATATAAATATGTGAATTTGCTATCTCCGTGTCCATCCATGGCCACATGAATGGATGCCCTAACATCCTTTGAATACATAACTCCGTAAGGTACTTCCGAGAACGCACCTAATAGATCTACTTCGGTTGCTTTGTAGGGGTGTTTCTTAAATTTTAGGCAAGGTCGCTCAGTAATATTAATGATTTGTGGAGTGGCCATTTCTCAAAAACTTCAACAAATACACAATAGGGTTTGGTTTGCAAATACCTTGTTATGTTGAAATTAGGGTTTCCTTATTTGAATTGCTTCGAATTCTTTGAATCTCTGTTGAAATCGCTTGAAAGTTCACTTCAATGCTCTTGAGTACTCAAAAACTTGAATGTAAAGTGGGTTGGAAGCCAAATAAATTTCCTTTTTATCCTCCGCAGGGCTGACCTAGTCGCCATAAATGCTCATTCACAAAAAGTTGTCAAACTTCTTTCTGATAGATACAATCGACTTAGATTGCTCCACAATTTTCCACACTTAATCTTTTCCTTCCAATTTTTCCTTCATGATATTCTTCCTGACAAGTTCTTCATCATAACTTTGTGCCAGATTCTAGCACTAACCATTTGGTTGGGGGATTTAGATTTTCAATACAACTCCCCCCGAGCTAGAGCTCCCAATTCACTTCCCGGAGGAAGTACTGCACCAATTGTTGGTGCAGATCCAACCTTAACCTCATTCACATCCTTTTTGATCTAGACCATACTCATCTCCTTCTTGGTTTCCATCGGATCAACCTTCTTTTTGCCTTTATCATCTCTCCCTTTTGTTTTCCTCTATTCTATAAGATAATCTCTTTCCACATTTCTGGTTCTGCAGAATCTAGCAAAGTGTCCAGACATGTTGCAATTGTAGCACGCAATATTTCTTTGACCTTGATTTCTCCTGACATTTGAGTTTTGCCTTGATCTACACTGGTTAGCCATATGCCCAAATCTATTGCATGTAAAACACTTGCCATTGAAGGATTGACTATTCCTTAAATAGTTTGGCACATTTCTTGACACACTTCTGCACTCATTTGCTTTATGACCAATCTTCTTGCAATTGAAACATTTGCCAAAAAAAGATGGAACATTTTGATTTATTCTACTTCTGCACTAAGTAGCCCTATGACCATACTTATTGCATTTGAAACAATAACCATTGAAAGATGGGTACCTTTATGCATTTGGTTGTCTAATCGGAGGTCTTTTAGGTCTTCTTCTTTGATTTCTTATTGGATGGTCTCTGCCTCTTCCTTCTTTAGATCTGACTTGCCCTAAATTTTAACTTTCTCCCTTTTCAAATCCCAAGCCTTATTTATCATCTAGATACTTTTGACTAGCCAGTAACTCATCAAGTTTTGCAGAGCTTATTTTGAATTTTTCTCTGTAGCTATTGGTTACTCCTAGATCAAATTTCAAGAGTAGAACTTCTCTCCTTAGTTTTTTGCATTCCTCTGACTTGCCCTTCACAACTTGATTCAGACATTCCTCATTCTTGGTCTTTTCTTCAATCACCCTGAGAAGACTCTCTATGGATTCACTTACTTGTTTTAGTTGCTCACATAATTCTTTCCTTCTTTCCTGAGATTTACTGATCTGCTCCTTTAATTTCAGAATGCTATCATCAGCTTCTTTGATACTCTACTCTAAACCCTTGATATCAGCCTTGGAGTTGTCAAGATCTTCTAGAGCTGCTTCAAATTGTTCATTATTGACATATACTTGATTGCCAATCTTAATGTTGCCAGGAGAATTTGCTTTAGGATAAGTGAGATACCTTTGTGCTACCATGAGTGAACCTTCCCAGATCTTCCTCAAGATGTTAAGTTTCTTCCAATGAACCTTGCTCTGATACCAATTGTTGAATACAATGAACACTGAGAGGGGGGGTAAATCAGTGTTCTACAAAACCATTTATGCACTTGCTCTTTTATCCATTTACCAAACTCAATTATGTGAAAGCAAATTAAACAAATGAACAGCAACCACAAAGACATAACACATGAACACCAAGATTTTTATGTGGAAAACCCAAGGAGGGAAAAATCGCGGAGAGTGTTAGCTCTCAATATATTATTATAGCACAATACTGAATTACAAGAGGCTCACTGCCTTAGGGCTCACTACCCGGAGCTCACTGCTCAAGAAAAAGGCTCACTGCCAATTAGAAGAAGAAGAAAGAAGAAGGGTGGCTCATTGCCAAGGATGAACTGCTATGATTGCATCTACATATGCATGGTAACAATTCCAATTAAGCTCATAAATACTAACTCAAAACTCTTCATTTCAGTCTGCCCCTGTTTTCTCTGCTCTGCTCTTACGTATGCTCAAGATCTCTTTGTTTTCTATGACCATTCTATATTCGCATATTTTTCCTTGATATATATCACATCACACACTTCACACCACCAAACACTGAAATCCATCCTCTATTTATATCCGCAACTAAATCTTTCTCATGATCAGGTCGGCAAGCAAACTGTGAAACGTGTAAACCAAGTGTTATATCCTTTCAGCTTGTTTTTGTGTTAAATCTTCAATGCGGATCCAAACCATCATGTACATGTCTTCATATGTGTCATCTCTAATCATACAACCACTTACATTTATCATCCAACTCATATTTCTTCTCCTCATAAAGAATTAATCATCTTGTCATCTTGTTCCTTCATAGCATATATGATAGGTTCCTCTGTCCCATCACAACTTATGCTGCGGACCAAATGGGACTTCATGAATCATATTTAGAAATAATTATTGATCTCTTGACATGTCTTCAACTCCATAGAACAAGATAAATCTGTATGCCAAAATGCTGACCTTAGAACTGTTGCCTTGTCACACTGTAACACTGTCATACTGGATGTTGATATTGGAGAGCCTGTAGAATAAGATTTGTTGTACTTCTGGAGCTACAAACTTGGATTTTGATAGTCATGACCTATCTCTATCTTACTTCAGAACCGCAGATAAAAACATCCTAATGCGGAGGAATGCGGACCACTTCATTCTGCACTGTTCACTATTGTTGTCTTACTTCTGTTGACCCGAACTTAGCCTTTTCATCAGATGACTTCTAGAGGAATGTGTCTTTGCCATTGTGATGAATGACTTTGCCTTGTTGCCATCAATTACAACACTCAACACTCAAGTCTAATAGATAGCAGTGTCTCTTGCCAACACATGTCACCATTTCATCTTTTGTATGGTTTGAATGCTGAAATACCAAACACATTGGACTTGCCTTCTTTGAAGTTGGCCAAGGCCATAGAAGATGGGACTTTTGATAGTTCTATTGACAAGCACATAATATTCCTTTCTAAACTTGAGGAACAACGTGTAAAGGTGGTGGATCACATTATGGAACATCAAAGTCAAGTAAAGAGACTATTTGATAAGAAGGCGAAATCCCAGAGTTTCCAAGTCAGTGATCAAGTCCTGTTGTGCGATAAAAGAAGAGAACTGAAAGGAATGCATGGGAAGTTTGATTCCTTGTGGAGGGGCCCTTTTGTTATTCATCATCTCTATGGTGAAAATAGTTTCCTTCTAGATTATCAAGATGGGACACCTTTTCTGCTGCCTCACAGTGGACAACATCTGAAGCTTTTCACATAGTGAAGCAACAGATATGTTTGTAAATAATTGTATAGTTTTGAGTCTTTTTCTTTTAAGTCTTTTTGTGTCTTTTTGTTGTGTCTCCTGACTCTATAGCCCAATGGATGGATGAATGCACTTAGAGATTGGAATTCTTATCTCTTCGATTGTTTCAAAGGATGATCAAAGGAAGCTCCCCAGTTAGAGCTAACTATTATCCTCAAATTCAGCTAAGCTTAATTTGTGCGATGACCCCTACAAAACTTGTTTGTTTCGTATCCCACACACTCTAAGCATGCAAAACAAGGTGAATCGCATTTTCCCTCATGCATGGTCCCCTAGTTTTAGAACGTCCTTCCAAACATTGACCTATGTTGGTTCCTCAGAATTTGCAAAACAAACCAAGTTACAAATTTTAGTTTTGGGAGTTAGATATTTTTCTCTAGATGCAAGAGCGGAAAATTTTAGCGTCATTGCATCTTAAAGGTAAATTCAAGTTGCAAGGTTGGTAAATTTTGCTGACCCTACATGTCTTTTTATCTAATTACACAGGAGGAAAAAAAGGTTGACTATGCAACTGCATCTTTACACGAGTGCCATAAATGCAACTTGATTAATGATGTTTGAGGGTTTTAAAGTAGTTTTGTTATTTTATTTTTATTCTTATTTTTCTCCTCTTGCCCTCATAATTCCTCTGCGTCGTCGATAAGCTCCCGTGTTTGCTAGTGAGTGACCTCGAACGGATCTGACAAAGCATCCAGCTAGAGTTTTTATCATTTTTCATCGTCTTTGCCAGGATCGTTCTTTCTTTTTATACTTCTTCATTGTTTATATTGTAAATGTTTTTACGTTATATTATTTTTCTTTTGTTTTGTTCTGTTTAGACTAGGGTTTATGATTATTTTACCATCACATTTCCTCTGTCTATTCAAACTAAACCCTAGTTTAAGGTAACCTTAGAAACCCTCATTTTTGGTTTAATTGGTCTGCGTTATTCATAGGGGGGAATTCAAGCCTTGATTTGTTGTGTCAAATCCTTCATGGGTATGGTGATGTCTTTCATCACCTAAGTTTTCAAAGTATTACCTGTCGGTCGGTAAAATTCATCACGAATGTGTTAGGTATTCTACTAGTGTAAGGGCGATAGAAAACACCAACCTTACACTTTGTGTAAGTTAAAGCATGAAGTTTTTACAAGTTTTTACCATGCATTAGAGTTTTACCTCTTGTGCAAGGTTGGCAATTTTTGCCAACTTCGCGATTCCTTTGCAAACTTTCATTTGGATCGGCAAAATTCGCCGACCATGCAAAGTCTTAAGTTTGTTTTTAGATCTAAGGTCGGTGAATTTCGTCAACCCTACAAACACTTTGTAAGTCCTTTACCCGCAGGATCGGCAAAATTTTCTGACCTTGCAGTATCTTCAAAAGCTATCTACCTCATAATAGTGGCAAAATTTGTTGAACCTCCAACTTGCAAATTTTACCAACTTGCAAAGTCAACAAAATTTGCTGACTGTGCAAAACCTTGCATTACCCCTTCCACATGCAGGGTCGCTAAATTTTAGTGCTATTACACCCATTTTTGTAAAATTTTGCTAAAACTGGGAAATTTTCTCACTTTAGCCAATTGACCGCTTTCGCTCTATTTTTTGCCTCCATCGTACTCTAGCCCCCAAAGCTCATGCAGTTGTTCAGAATTTCTCCACCATTGCAATTTCTAGTCAAGTAAGTTTTCCTAACACGGCAAAACCCTAAATTTTGTGTTGTAGTCTCCTGTACACGCATTTTGAGATTTGCATTTCAAAGGATAAGCTTTTCTTCAGATGACAGATCCCTCCCTGAGGAAATCAAAAGCCATGAAGTATAAATATTAGGCAGTCTTTCCATTGACCTCGGTAACCTCCAATATTGATGAAATAAAAGATACTAAGATCATACATGTTGATATGGTCAAGTATGTGGAAAGGACTAAGCAACAACCACTCAGTCATGGCATGTAGTGCATAGTGGAGAGTAACATTCAATTATTAGTTGCATTTCTTGTAGCTGCACACAATCCTAAATTTGTTCTCTAGGTGGCAGCACATTACAACAAGGATGATCGGAGTGTTAGAGACTCCAATGGAAATGTGATTATGAGGTTGGATGCATAATTCTTTGACAAAGCTTTCATGTGTCCTAGCATTGATGCATATGCAAATATTAATTTTGATTATGCACAAAAGGAATATGATAAGGATCCTGAGACTGCTAAAAAGGTGATCAACAATAGGTGGTTGAAGACTACAAAGCCAAATCTTTCAAGATGGCCTAAGAATTTTCCTCGCAGTGACTTCATTGAAGAAGTCAGTGATGTGATCACTCTTCTTAGTAGAGTGAGAGGTCTGCCTACATCATCTACTTTCCATGAATAGATGTATTTATACATCAGGATCATAATGAGAAGGAAGCAACAGATCTTCTGTGGAGTCCACATCAGTGATGCAATTCATGGTCAACTCATAAAGGTGCGCAATTCATTTAGGTTCTATATGACATCATACCTTGTCTATGTCGTTGCTTCAATGAGAAGTTTTCCTGGTTTGACATCAAAAGGAGATAGGAGAGTGGTTCCAGTTTACCAATATTATCCTCAGACAACTCTTAATGGAGGTATTCATCATTTCAGAAGAGTTAAAAATGCTTTCTTTGTTACTTTCTTGTGTTTGTTTGATCCTTAGTTGGAAAAGAAAAGGGTTTCTGATGAAACATGGTTAGAGGTGAATAAATATGGTTACTTATACCTACAATTTCCTACATTTACCTATTTGAGGGTTGGATGTTTCATGCTTCTAAGGTACCCCAATGATAAGATTGTGTTGATGGAATTGTGTAGACAGATCATGGCAGTGCACAATAAACAAATGGAGTCTAAGAAGTCAGGTTTAAGGTTTCCTATTGAAATTGGCCGGTACTCTATTTCAACATCCCTAAAAGCTAAAGTTGTAGAGTTTGAAATGCAATGGGTCACAATGAAATCTTACAAGAAAAGATCCAATTTTGATTACAGAGGGTTAAAAGATAAAATCAAGAGATCTTTAACCCATGTGCACAGAGTTGAGGATGTTTGGGTTGATTGTGGACAAAGGAAGAGATAAGGAAAATGGATTACTTCTGGTTGACTTTGAGTCAGATTGAAGAACTTGACTTGGCGGATATTCTTGAGGGCATTGAAGATGGTGATATCTTGGATCCTACTTATGTGAGGAATAATGTTGCAGACTCTCTTTTACTAGCCATCTAATGGTCAAAGAAAGAGGTAACCTCTATCCGACAAAGGTTTCAACCAATTTTGGCTAACACAAATGTATGGTTGGAAGAAAAAGGAATTCATTTGAAAGACTTTGTAACTGGATCAGAGGAGGAAACTCAAGATCCCACTGGTAAGAAGATTGAGTTGAGAACAAAGAATGAGAGTGATGTGCTGAGTTCCAACAAAATTGCCAAGCCTAAAATCAAGTTTGTTTCAAAAGGTGGAAAGCCCAAGACAGTTGCTAAAGGGCCATCTGTTGAAGAACCATCTTCAGAAGAGCAATAAGAAATTGATCAAGAAGAAGGGCAAGAAGAGCAGGACCAACATGAAGAACCAGAAATGTCTCCTCATAAGAACATTTCAGAGGAGCCACATGTTTCTTCTTCCCTAAATACTTTGCCAGTTTATACTGCCACTCCTACTACCATAGTCATTCTTATTACTCCAATTAATATTTCATCTTTTGGTTCAATTCAGTCAGTTCATTCATCTCCTTCTTCTAGGACAATTTTTGATAGTCCAAAACATGGTTTTGAAACTACCTTGGGTTCTCACCCATCTTTGCCAAGTTTGTCTTCACCATCTTTTGATATAAACACTCAATCTATTTTAGAGCAACTCATGACTGGGTCTGGGCAATTTCCAAATGTAGATATTCCTGGTGTTGTTTTTCCTAATACTTCACCTATTGTGACATCAACTTTTGTGAGTGCAGTCTCTTCTTCACAAACCATGGCTGCTGGTTTAGATGGAAGTTTGTCTACACTTCCCCCTTGGCTCTCATCTCATACACCAAAGAGGAAGAAACAAGCTATCTCTCCAGACGACTTTGACTTTGAGCAATTGGCACCTACAAAGACCAAGACTAAGAAAAAGCCAAAGACTCTTTCTAGATTGTTTGATGACAAGGGTTACAGGTATGTAGAAGTAGCTCAGCCTCCTCCTAACAAATCTATTGAAGAGGTTGATATCACTGATTATTCCATCTCAAGGGTTGAATTGGGAAAGATAACTCATGAAATTGCAAAGGCTAATGCTCAGTCTGCATTGAACTCTCTTATTGTGAAATTTGATGAGGTGAAAAAGGTGAAAGATTAGTATAAAGCTAAGACAGAACAATTGACTTTGGTGCTCCAAAAGATTACTCTGTCTTTTGAATCAGTTGAACCCGAGGCTATAACCATTGAAGATCCAGTTATTCAAAAGGTGGAAAAAGTTCATACAAGAGGCAGAGTAGTTGGTGAGTTCTTTGACAAGATAATTGCAAAAGGTTCACAACTTTTGAAAACCTCTGTAGAAAGAATGGAGAAGATGGAAAGTATAAGAACAAAGTTAGACAAAGTTGATGACACTTTCTCTCAAGAGCAACAAGACTTGGAAGGCAATTTGCAGGATTGGGTTAAGATGAAGAAGCTTAAGTTGGGCACATTGGTGGAAATTGGGATCATTCCCAATAGAGAAAAGTTTATAGAGGTCAAAGAGACCATGATACATAGAGTGAGTGTCATCAAGGAATTGATTAAAGACTTGAAAAGTGCTCATGAATTTAGTGAAGATAATGATGTGAATCTTGTCAACAAGATTAAAGAATTTCCTTGCAAGTTACTTGATGACAACCAAAAGTTTCTTTCTTTAGATGTAATGATACAGGAATTCAACAACATGATCCAGAAGGAGTTTGAAGATCAAGCCTTTTCAGTGGCTTCAATGGATAAGTTGTTGGATATTCAGTTGACTTTGGACAACCTCAAAGTGTTCTTGGGAAGGCACGAGAAAGCTTGCAACAGCGTTAAGGATTCAATAACAAGGGCCATTGCTATCTCCAAACATACTTCAAGACCAGATACTGATGAAGTGCAATCAGTCATGAAGAAGTATGAAGATTTCATGGAGAAAGATGGTGGAGAAAGTTGAACATGCCTTAGTTTTATTTTCAATATTTTCATGCTTTATGTATTTTGTTCCGGACATATTTACATGCTATTTTGAAATATGTAATTACATGTAAAAATAGAGAAGTCCTAAATCAATTTGGACTCAGTTTTTGAATAAGTCAAAGTAGTTGTAGATTTCCTATTTTTACTCTCGGCCTCTCCCTATAAATAAAGAGGGCCTCTTATGTAAATATTATCTTTTATCTATTGAAGCAAAGCGCTGCCATTTTGAAGAGCAATTTTGAGACTTTGAGCTTATTTTGTAAATCAGTTTTAAATCAATATTAAGAAAGTAAGTTGGCATCCAATCTTTGTCTTGGATCAAGTTTGTGATGTTATAGAATTATTCCTATGTCCTTTCTATTACGTTATCTCATATACATGGTTGAATTGTAAGCGTGGAAATCAAGTGTTTAGAAGGTGATTCAAATCTAATTTTGTAGACTTTGTGCTGCAATATCATCTTTGGGATTTGTGTTTATGTTTGTGAATGAGAAGTAACTTGAAGACTTTGGGCTGTAAGTTATTGTTCGTGATCGTGTTATCTTATCTCGGCATATAGTGAAGACTTTGGGTTGAAATCTTTCATTTTCAATTGGCATAAGAAGCAATGAAAATCTTTACGTTTTCATGAGTTTCTTGGTGATTAAAACACACTAATATCAATTAGTTATTCTTTTGTGTAACTTAATTGGATATTGGCCATTATTGCTCCAAGTTAGTAATTTGTAGTTCTTTGCATATTATAAGCTTTGTGGGATTGTTATCTTGAATTGTAAACATCTATTCTGAAATAAGAGAATAGGATGATATGAAACCACCCCAAGGATAGTTTTTAGTGTAAATAAATTTAGTTAATTATTAGTTGTTTTAGTTAGCAATAAGAAGGGAGCCACCCTTTCTAAGGGGAGAGATTTAATCTCATTATACTGTGTTGATATAACTATTTTGTCTTCAGTTAGTTGACGACAAAATATTCACCCAACACACTAAACATTTTGGTCGCATCAACTACTTAATCACCTTATGCATCTCATGCATTCTTCCATTCTAAAAGACAAGGAAGTACCACTAGAGGGTTTTCGCATCAACCCAAAAAGGACAAGCATAACCAAATCTTAACTTTATATACTATAATCCATCTCGCCAACACAAGGCTTCATTACAGCCTTTAATACACATAGATGTACTTACTCTCAAGTGTGATTCATCACCCTAATCAAGACATAAAGGTAAGCAAAAACTAACGAAAGAAGGTGGCAAGGAAGGAATCAAGTTGTTCTTATGTCTTAATTAATAAGCAATTAGGGAATTACACCTGCAACTAGATTCTACTCCTCGACTATCATAACATGGTTTAACATAATGCAATAAACCACCTTTATACCATCAACTAAATGAGGTACCATCCTTTAAGCAATCATATCACATTAAAAATTGATTCTAAGAGCAATGCATAGCCTTTATAACCACTAGACACCAATATGTTACAAGGAGATTATCTTGATGTGGCACAAGTGTCACAAGATTCACAACAAGGAAGTGGTTCTCTAGCCACTACTATCCTTCCACTTAACCAAAAGGCATACATAAGAAGATAGCCATAAAAGGGCCTTACATGCCATACTCTTTTAACGTCCACTACGCCATCCTCAAGATGAGGGTACCAAAACAATTCTTATAAGAGGATATACCAACCTTATCCTCTTTTCACTCTTCAAATGGCAACTACCTATCAGGGTAACTTGATCCTATATCTTAAGTCAAAGGATACCTAATGAACAAACTCTTTGCATCACAACTAGGGGTCTACTAAAATATAGGAACTTATGCCACACTTCACAAGCTATATAATCCCAAACAAGGTGGGGAATAAACGTAATAAGGTACAAGAGCTTTTGTGTCCAAGGTTATTGTACCACTTTAGTACCTTTCTTTCTTCCTACATGGTAGGGTAAACACAACTCAACATTATTAGAAAATGGTAAGTCTCAAACAACATGATATTGCTCACAACTTGTAACGTGCCACTCAAACATTCACAAGGGCAAAACCTTCAAGGTTGCTATAAGAGGTAACTTTACCATAACAACACCTTTCTAAGGGTGCAGTACAAAAGGCTTGTTGAAAGGCACAAGACAACTGAGAGCTGGGTGAATAAGTTGTATCAAAACTTTAACTTCTTTAAACAAAATCACTTTCACATTCACTTACTTTAATTCCTTATTCTGTTGTGAAGATTAAACATGAATAGCAAAATCAAAACATAAACACATCAACACTATACACACATGAACACCATATTTTTACATGGAAAACCCTAAACAGAGAAAAACCACAGTGAGTGTTAGCTCACAATAGAATGTAGTAGCAATACTAAATAACAGAAGAGGCTCACTGCCAAAGGGATCACTACCTAGGGCTCACTGCCCAAATGAAAGGCTCACTGCCAAAGGGTGGCTCACTGCCGAGGGTTGGCTCACTGCTAGGGGTGGCTCACTGCCAGAATGAACTGATATAGTAGCATCTACACCATGCCTGAGTTCAGTTCTATTTAGGCACAATATATCTCCTCTGCTCTGCTCTACTTTTACAACTCACACTTTATCTTCACATCTTCGCACTTACTTCCTTCACTCACGAATTCATTATATACATTTATACCTATCATCAACCTTAGAATGTACATCAAGGTCAGCATTACATTCTACAACCATTGGAACTATCTCCAAGGTCGACATACATACATAAATCAAATTAGAACTAGACCTAAACAAACTTGTGGAGCAAAAGAATGAAAGATGAATACTTCACGGCTTAGCTCAAACCCAAATACATCTTCACACACTTGGACATGCTTCTAAAATCATGAATCACCCCCACAACAAGTGTAAATAACCAGGTCGGCCAAAACAACTACATGCGTCAAGAAAACTTAGATACATGTTTCCAAGAACTTCATTGTAGCCTACGGATCAAGCGCATGCCTTCAATACATTCTAGAGACATCCACGAACAACATAGAATCACTTGGGAGCTGACAAATCCAATTGCAACAGATCTTCACTTGAAGACAACATATATCACTTGAAGACACATCACAGACTGCTTCTCAACATACACTATCAAACTCTGCTAATCAGTAACTTGCTTTTCGGAGCACTAAATAACAAATCCTTTGGCATGAAGATATATAAGGACCTTATAAGCTTAAGTCCAAAACTGCAAGACCAAAATCCAAACTCCAGAGAAATGCGGACCAAATTACTATCTCCCTATCACTCTGCAAACATTGCCAGGCACAGTCTTCAAACTGGTGAATAGAACTTTTTCTGCACAGTGATCTGGACCACCAAATTCTATATTTAGCACCTTCAAACACTGCTCTAAATGATATCCAAATCTCATACTCCGGTCTTCAATACAAAGAAAATATAGAGCAAAATACTCAGACAGTGTTCTTAACATGACAGCTCAAACAATCAACAGATAGCAATATCAGAAGATACAGTTGGCACCAATGACAACACAAACATGTTGACATCAATGACAACATCAGTTAGCACATACTTGCAACAATCTCCCCCTTTATCATTGATGGCAACATGTGATATGAAAAACTAATAACATGTTCCTCCATCAAGACACAATTTTGCATCAGGGCTCCCCCTTTCTTTTTACACATCTGAATTCTTTCTCCTCCTGAGTTTTTCACATGATCTCTCTCCCCTTTGACATCAATGGCAAAGAGCATCATATTTCTTCTACTGCACATACTTGCATATTATTGCTCTTATCAATCTGAAATCATTCTTTACTCCCCTTGAATGCAATAATCATCTCAAACCACTACCTGCTCCCCCTAAGAGGTAGTCTCCAACATCAATCCAAAAGGAGAAATGTACTTTGAAGACCACTGGAC
Organism: Cunninghamia lanceolata; assembly: GCA_027924645.1. NCBI lineage: Eukaryota > Viridiplantae > Streptophyta > Pinopsida > Cupressales > Cupressaceae > Cunninghamia > Cunninghamia lanceolata. The sequence continues at coordinate 6,845,090 of BSBN01001791.1, forward strand.
TGATGCATCTTCTTATACATCTTGTTCAAGGAAGGAGGGGCAATAACCCCTAATTTTTCTCGAAGATACTCAAATGTGTCTTTTGGAAGAGCCTTAGTGAATATATCAGCAACTTGATCTTTTGTAGGCACATACTCAAGCTTCACCTAATTCTCTACAACTTTCTCTCTCAAAAAGTGATACTTAATTGAAATGTGCTTTGTCTTTGAATGCATCATTGGATTCTTTGAAATATTTATGGCACTTGTGTTATCACAAAGAATAGGAATTGGCTTATCATACTCAACTTTGATATCCTTCAAGGTTTGTTTCATCCATAGCACCTAAATGCAACATGATACTGCAGCAATATATTTTGCCTCTATAGTGGACAAGGAAACTGATTCTTGTTTCTTTCTATGCCAGGACACTGCCTTATCTCCAAGGAAGAATGCTCCTCCACTTGTGTTTTTCCTGTCATCAACACATCTAGCCAAATCTGCATTTGTATAGGCACTTAAAGAAAAGTAATTATTCTTAGGATACCACAAGCCATGATTAGGAGTGCCCTTCAAATACCTAAATATCCTCTTTACTACCATCACATGTGATGCTCTAGGATCTTATTGAAATTCTAGCCACAAGACACACTGCATGCATGATATCTAGTCTGGTAGCAGTAAGGTAAAGCAGTCCTCCAATCATTGATTTGTACTTGCTTTGATCAGCCTTAGGAGATTCATCATTCTTGCTCAATTTACAACTAGTAACCATAGGAGTGCATACCAGTTTAGAGTCCTCCATTCCAAACTTCTTTAACAATTCCCTGACATACTTTGATTGAGAAATGAAAATACCTTTATCAGTCTGATTGATTTGTAGTCCAAGAAAGAAGTTCATCTCACCACACATAGACATTTCAAATTCCTTTTGCATTTCAATTGCAAAATTCTTGCACATCTCTTCATTTCCACCAAATATGATATCATCCACATAGACTTCAATAATCAGGATCTGATCTTTGATTGCCTTGATATACAAATTACTATCTACGGACCCTTTACTAAAACCCTATTGCAACAGATACTTATCTAGTCTTACATACCAAGCTCTGGGAGCTTGCATTAATTCATACAAAGCCTTCTTTAACTTGCATACCATGTTTGGTTTGTCTAATAACTGGAACCCATCCAGTTGCTCTATGTAGACCTCTTCTTCTAGCTCACCATTCAGGAAGGCAAATTTCACATCCATCTGATATACCTTGAAATTTTTATGTGTTGCAAATGCCAAAAATAGTCTAATAGCTTCATTCTTGCCACCAGAGCATAGGTTTCTTCATATTCAATTCCTTCCACTTGTGAGTAGCCTTTACACACAAGTCTTGTCTTGTTTCTCACAACTTCTCTAGCTTCATTCAGTTTGTTTCAGAAAACCCACTTTGTTCCAATCACATTCTTGTTTGCAGGTCTAGGGACAAGTTCCCAAGTCTTGTTTTTCTTAATTTGCATTAATTCTTCTTCCATTGCCTTGAACCAATGTTCATCATGGCATGCTTCATTCACTATTTTAGGTTCCACCTTTGAGAGTAGAGAGAGATTTACTTGTTCTTCTGCAGTCCTGCTTCTTGTCATCACACCTTTCCTTTTGTCACCAACAATCTAATCTTTAGAATGATCTATTTGTACATACCTGGGAGTTTTAGGAATTCTTATCGAAACTTCAACTTGAACTTCTTCTTCCTCCGGAGCAGCTTGTACTTTAGTCTGAACTTCCTTTTCTTTGATTTTGTCAACATTTTCTATATCAACATATCCATCTGACTCATATCCATCTAGTTGAATGTCTTCATCTACCTTCACATTTTCACTTTCAATAATCTTTCTCAATCTTGTGTTAAAGCACCGGTAAGCCTTGCTCTTAGTAGAGTACCCAAGAATTATACCTTCGTCACATCTAGCATCAAACTTTCCTTATTCTTCATCTCTTCTGATGTAGCATTTGCTTCCAAAAACTTTGAAGTATTTGATAGTAGGAGTTCTACCATACCACAGCTCATAAGGTGACTTTGTTTCTTTTGCTCTGATTTGCACTCTATTCTAAATGTAAACAATAGTGTGTATTGCTTCTTTCCAATATACTTCTGGTAGGTCTGCTTCCTTGATCATTGTTCTAGCAGCTTCTTGAACAGTTTTATTCTTCCTTTCAACCACTCCATTTTGTTGAGGAGTCTGGGGGGCAGACAAATGTCTCTTTATTCCATATTCTTCACAAAAAGTATTGAACTCACTTGAAGTAAACTCACCGCCTCTGTCAGACCTTAAGCATTTGATTCTCAAATCCAATTCATTTTCAACCATGGCTTTAAATGCCTTGAACTTATCTAGTGCCTCTGCTTTTTCTCTAAGGAAAGTAACCCAAGTCATTCTTGAAAAATCATCAATAAGAAGCATGAAATAGCTTTCACGTTGCAAACTTCTTGTTCTTGTAGGACCACACAGATATGTATGCACCAACTCCATAAAACCGGTAGAGAATTGTAATTCTTTGCTCTTGAAAGTAGTCTTTGTCATCTTCCCAAACTGACAATCTTTGCATATAACATTGGCAAGCTTCACAATCTTAGGCAGGTCTCTTACAACTTGAATAGTGCTTATTCTCACCAAATTATTAAAGTTAATATGACACATTCTCCTATGCCATAGCCAACTTTCATCTATCTTAGTCAACAAGCAACAATTTTCAGTATCTTTCAAATGATAGACATTACCATGAGTCTTCTTACAAGCATCAATTAAGGTTCTGGAGCTTTTCCTTATCTCACACCCATTGTCCTTGAACAGAAGATTATACCCTTTGTCACACATTTGTCCAACACTTAGAAGATTGTGCTTTAAGCCCTTGACATAAAGAACATCATTTGTATTATGCTTGCCATCAAATGTAATTGATCCTTTTCCACAAATCTTACTAGTTGCATCATCACCAAACCTAACTAGTCCTCCATATTTTTCAAACTTAACAAACTTACTCTTATCTCTTGTCATATGAATTGAACATCCATTATTAGTGATCCATTCATCCTCCTTTTCAATATAGAATGCATACAACTCTCCTGGGCTTCCTTCCTTCACATAGCTTGCAAGATTAACAGAAACATGTTCTTCTCTAAGTGCAATAAACAAGCATTCACTACTATTACCATCATCAGAATCAGGTTCATCATCAGTTACAATATCATCATCTCTAACATAGTAACTTTTTCTTACCATCTTTCCTTTACTTTCATTGATTTTCAAAGCTCTGTCACGACATCTTGAGGCATAGTGACCAATTTTACCACAATTGAAACATTTGAAGGGTAACTTACCTTTGAACTTTCCTCTGCTACCTCTTTTTATTCTGCTTGCAAATTTTGCCTCAAGCTCTGTAAAATCTTCTTCATCTAATTCCACAACATATTTATCTGATCTAGCAGTCTTTTCTTCCTTAGCCTTAAAAGCAGCCTCAGTTTTCACAGGGCCATCAGTAGTACCAAACTCTCTCATCTCAAAAGCAGTCAATTTACCAAGCAATTCATCTTTTGAAAGCTTTCCCATATCAAATAATTCTTCAATGGAAGATACCTTGTGACTATAAGATTTGGGAAGAATTATGAGTATCTTATCTACAACATCCTCATCCTCTAACTTTCCACCAAGACCCTTGATGTTGCTGACAACTTCATCAATCTTCTATATGTAATTTGTTATGTTCTCATGTTCAGACATTCGCATGGTTTCAAATGTGGTCTTCAAGTTCTACAACTTAGCCTTCTTGACAGATGGATCACCTTCATAGATGTTTTTCAATTTGTCCCAGATCTCATGAGCAGTTTCCAGATCCACAACTTTCACCATTTCAATGTTAGACAAGGCATTTAATAGAGCATTTTTAGCTTTGTGATTAGTCTCATAATCCTTAATCTCTTCATCAATATTTGGACCATGTTCAGGTACAGTGTATTTATCTTTAACCATATCCAAACATTATACCCAATAGAAATAAGATAACTTTGCATTCGTACCTTCTAGTAGGCATAGTCAAATCCATCAAACTGAGGAATGTCTTTCTTGTGTGCCATCCTAAATCTACCTTAAGTTGTTAGGCTTTCTTCCAAGAAACCTCGCTCTGATACTAATTGTTGAAAGGCACACAAGAACTAAGAGAGGGGGGTGAATCAGTTGTATCAAAACTTTAGCTTCTTTAAACAAAATCACTTTACATTTGCTTACTTTAATTCCTTATTCTGTTGTGAAGATTAAACATGAATAATAGAATCAAAACATAAACACATCAACACCATACACACATGAACACCAGATTTTTACATGAAAAACCCTAAACAAGGAAAAATAATGGTGAGTTTTATCTCACAATAGAATGTAGTAACAATACCGAATAATAGAAGAGGCTCACTACCAAAGTGTTGACTGTCCAAATGAAAGGCTCACTGCCAAAGGGTGGCTCACTATCAGGGGTGGCTCACTGCTAGGATGAACTAATATAGTAGCATCTACACCATGCTTGAGTTTAGTTCCATTGAGGCATAATATATCTCCTCTACTCTGCTTTGCTTTTACAACTCACACTTTATCTTTGCATCTTCACACTTACTTCCTTCACTCATGAATTCATTACATACATTTATACCTATCATCAACCTTGGAATGTACATCAAGGTCAAAATTACATTCTACAACCATTGGAACTATCTCCAAGGTCGGCATACATACATAAATCAAATTAGGACTAGACCTAAACAAACTTACAGAGAAAAATAATGAAAGATGAACACTACATGGCTTAGCTTGGACCCAAATACATCTTCACATGCTTGGACATGCTTCTACAATCATGAATCACCTCCGCAACAAGTGTAACTAACCAGGTCAGCCAGAACAAGTGCACATGTCAAGAACACTTAGATACATGCTTCCAAGAACTTCATTGTAGCCTGCAGATCAAGCACATGCCTTCAATACATTCTGGAGACATCCACAAACAACATAGAATCACTTGGGGTCAACAAATCCAACCATAATAGATCTTCACTTGAAGACAACATATACCACTTGAAGACAAAACATATCACTTGAAGACAACATATATCACAGACTGCTTCTCAATAGACATTGTCAAACTCTGCTAATCAGTAACTTGCATTCTGGAGCACCAAATAACAAATTCTTTGGATTAAAGATAGATAAGGACTTTATAAGCTTAAGTCCATAGCCACAAGACCAAAATCCAACCCGCAGAGAAATGCGATGCAAAATACTATCTCCCTATCACTCTGCAAACATTGCCAGGCACAATCTTTAAACTGGTGAATAGAACTTTTTCTGCATAGCGATCTGGACTACCAAATTCTAGATTTAGCACCTTCAAACACTTCTCTAAATCATATCCAAATATCATACTCCGGTCTTCAATACAGAGAAAATGTGGAGCAAAATACTCAGACAGTGTTCTTAACATGATAGCTCAAACAATCAACAGATAGCAATATCAAAAGATACAGTTGGCACCAATGACAACACAAACATGTTGACATCAATGACAACATCAGTTAGCACATACTTGTAACAAGGCTTTCAACAATCTCTATCGAAGGATCAAATTATGCGATAAACTAGGATAAAGGAGCAAGACTTTACTAGAACCCAACACCTAGCAATTCTTATAAACCTACTCTCCTTCTAAGGTAATATTATCAAGAACTTGGCTAATTCTCAAATTCAGGACTTGCATGGTCCTTCAATTACTCTATTTTTCATGGTTACACTCTCTAAGTAGCTATGACACTAAGTCATACTTGGGTGTTAGCGGAAAGCAAAAAAATCAAGGAAAACTTGTCGTTCCCATGCAAGGTGTCTTATGAACTTGTTTCTAAGCAAGCTAGAGTTAGACACGTGACTCAGGTATGCACGACCAACAAGTGGCCCAACACAAACACTTGTACACACCCAAAGTTCCCAGTGTTTGAAACATGGGCTCTAATACCGAATGTCATGCCCACATTTGCCATGTGGTCATGACCCGAAATATCAAAAAAAAAAATCCCACACAACTCTAAAACCCCCTCACACACAACATGCGCTCGGTGACACACACACACACACACATAACGTGCTTGTATTCACAACACATGTTAGGCATGTTGCACAAAGGTGGGGAAGTCAAACAAGGTGTTGTATGATGCAAAGCTTCTTTCGTAATCCCTACGATGATGATAACAACTAAGGGGGTGTACATCGGAAGAAGCGGCACTAAGAGGGGTGGTCTCCATCAAAAAACCATCCCTAGAGTTCCCTAGGTGAAGGTGAAAATCAATTTCAACCTCAGTTGAAACCCTAACCCTAGAATAATCTAACAACTTTAAATAGAACTAAAATGCCAAAAAAAAAAAGAACTTAGGATAGATAAATCTATTTTAACCATCATAATCTAACCATGAAAATAATTAAATTTAAAGCCTTTCTAAAACATTAATCTATAATAAATTAAAATGGGAAGCTTAATCAACTATACAATTTAAAAAATAAATCAACTAAATAATAATTGTCATAAAAATACATCAACATTCCAATACTGGATCTCCAAAAATTTCTCCAGCATAACATCTCTCGAGATACAAATTTACTAAAATTTTGGCAGCATAATGCAACTTAAAGAACTATGCAAAAAATTAAGTTAAATTAAAACAATAAAACAACCTCAACTATAGAACTAAATCAATAAATTAAATTAATCCCATAAGTGAGTTTTGAAGAGTAAATAAGATTTAAAGTTTGATTAACATCCTAAAATTTAGGACAACACATGTAGCCCTAGTTTTGAGTTTATAAAAGCACTCCAAAATAACATTTGTCACACACAAGTTTAATTTTGATTTGCAGGTTAGAGGAAAAAAGGTGGAGAGAGAAATCTCTTCCCCCAAGGGAAGAATATTTCTCACAAGTTTAAAGTTTACAAAAGTTTTTCTTGTTTTCCAATTTATAGTTTTCCATAAGTTTTTGTTTCCATTTGGTAGTTTTCAAGGTTTTTAAAATAAAGTTTAAAATCATTCTCCCTTCTTTTTCTAAGGATACAAAATAATTTTTCCCTCCAACGTTGTTCTACAAAGAAATAGTTTAAGAGTAGAACAAAAGAAATACAATGTACAATACTACTTAACAATAAAGTTTTTAACTACATGCAACTAGAACTTTTTTTTTTGTTTTAAAAAATGATTATATGCCCTCTGTATATACACAGACTATGTATATACAGAAGTGGAGGGGAGGGGGTATATATATACAGAAGACTGTATTCTAACCAAATACAACAGAGGTTAAAGAACCAAGAAACACAAGAATAAACATAGAGGATTTTATTTTAAAAGCCTTAGGGTTACATTGACTGGTGGTTGGATGGGTTGGGCACCGCCCCGCGGATGCCACAATCTGCAGCCTTGTGACCTGTGGGCTGTGATAGTCATGGGAGCCGCAAGGGGGCGGGGCTCCCGCCCAAGGGCTCTATGGGGATGAGGGTCCCGTGACCCCCGTGCCCTGACACTTAACACAGCACCTACAAAATAAACAAACTTCACTACAAAAAAAAATCTTTTTTTTTTCATTTGTTGTTAAGGATTTAAAACCCTAAGCAACGACTGTAACACTCATTATCCTTTTTTTTCTACTTTGCAATGTTTATAACATAAAAAAATCATCGGTGATTTGAAAGCATCAATCATTTTATATATATATATATATAATAATTTCTCTATTGCCCCCCTTTTTTTATAAACCAGAGATATAAAAAAAATAGAATGCATAGAAGGAAAAACTAAAATAAATACATTCATATATATATATATATATAATCTAACTAATTCTCTAAGACTCTCATCTATTTAAATATTTACCAATGATATAAATGTTGGAATCGTTTGTCATTGCGCCAAAAGCTTGAGCTATCAACACTTGCTACAAATGCCAGACTTAACCCAGATCCACGAGAGGCTCACTGTCATGTCACGAATCCTAAGGTTAGCGTTGAATGCCTCACTGACAAGGGGGCAACTCACTGCCAACAATCCCCCCCTCAACGCAACCCAAGGGATTCAAACCCATGACCCATGGCTCTGATACCAATTGTTGGAATCGTTTGCCATTGCACCAAAAGCTCGAGCTATCAACGCTCGCTACAAACGCCAGACTTAACCTAGATCCACGAGAGGCTCACTGCCATGTCATGAATCCTGAGGTCAGCATTGAACGCCTCACTGACAAGGGGGTAGCTCACTGCGAACAATAAATACATATCTATATATTTTTCTTTATACTAAAATAATCATTTTCTCATTTCAATAACAAAGGTAAGGATAAAATAGCTATTCTCTTTATGTTGATGCCTAAAAAATTTAGTTAATCCAAAGATTGATTAAGTAGGTGAAATGATAGGGATTTTGATTCTTTTCTTTCCTTCCAAAGCACTACAAAGTAGCAAATGAAATAGGGAGAGAGAGTGAGAGAGGGGTTGAAGCAATATTTATTTCACAAAGACCATAAGATAGTAAAACTATAATGCCATAAAACTTCATTTTCACATTGAAATAAATCTTCTACAAAGGGGTTCAAATACAACAATAGGATCTCCCAAGAGAGAGATTTACTCTCTTATATGCAACCCTTACAAAGCTCCCAAAGAGCCAAGGCATTTACACTACCTTAAATTTTACAACAAACCAAAAACACTCTATCACTTCATGAAACCTTCTCCCAAGTTTTTCTCCAAGATTCAATCTTGTAATACAATAAACATCTTCCTAAGGCTAAGGAAAGCTCACCTTTCAACCATTGGTGTGCAAGCAAGCCACCCCCAAGCTAGGAGGCCCACATAATAACAGGGTTCATACTCACACAATGGATTCCAAACACACACACACTCAAAATAATACACATGAAAACCCACCCAAGGAGACTTAACACACAACATCCATACAAATGGATTTTAAGGGAGAGAGAGTGGACTCACTCAACTCAAGGGGAAAACCAAACCAATCAAAGTACTCAAAACTCATAACACCCAAATCTCATAGCCTCTTACTATCAAAAACACTTATAACTCCAAAACTAACCAAGGCACTCTTGCCATACATAAAACTATCAAATCTTCCCATAGACAAGGCCATAGCCATTAAAACTCCTATTTAAGGAGAGGTTTTCCCCAAGGAGGTTCTCTCCTCTCTTACCCAACACATGGTGAGCTCTCTCACATGGAGAACTCACTATAACAACCCATAACTCATTACAATACCAAGAAAATCACATGAAACAAAAGCATAACACAACTACATGCATAGATACAAAGTAAACAAGTGTAAGAAGAACTTGAAGCCTTGAGATCCTACCTCTCAAGTCTCAAGTGAAGAAGGATGTTTGGTGAAGACCTCCAAGAGCCAACTCCAAGTTCCTTGCACAATTATTCCACTCCAAGACTAATCTCCTTCCCAAAATCAATAACAAAAGCCAAAAGAAATAACCCCTCTCACCTCTACAAGAGGGAGATATATAGGATTTCAAAACCCATCCCAATTAATGAGGAGGTGACACTTGTCACCTTTTCATTCACTCTCACAAGCACAACTCCCTACAAGTGCTCTCACACGTGTGAGATATGGAGGAGTAGGGAGGTGACACTTGTCAACCTCTCAAGAGGAACCAGTAAATAAAGACTTCCCATATGATGAGATTTATGCAATTTATCTTGAGAAATATGTCACCTCGTATTGGTATAGAGACATTGTGAGCTATCTAGCAAACAAAACTTACCCAAAAAACATGACTCTTTTGGGAAAAAGGTGTTTACATGTCCTCATTGTAAGATATGTATTGATCTGTGACGTGTTATATTAGAGAGCATTGGATGGCATACTATTTCATTATGTTGATAAAGAAGAGGCACATAAGATTTTGGAAGAATGTCATAGTGGAATTTGTGGTGGACATTTTGGTGGTCATGCCACAACAAGGAAGATACATTGGTCAAGATATTTATGGCCATGTATAGAAGGAGATGTGATTAAAATCATGAAGAGATGTCTGATATGTCAGGCTTATGCACATGTTCATCACACACCAACAAGAGACTTGCAACTAATAGTCATCCCTTGGCCTTTCTCTACATGGGGTCTATACCTGGTGGAAAAAATCTCCCCACCCTCAACTGATGTACATTTATATATCATCGTAACAATAGAATATTTTACCAAATGGGTAGAGGCCATGCCTCTAACCACAGTGTCAGGAATGGTGATATCAAAATTTCTTTTGAATCAAATCATATGTAGGTTTAGAATTCCTCAAGTGATAGTAACGGGCAATGCATCGTCATTCAAGAACCCACAAGTGCGGGAATTATACGAAAGATTCCACATTAATCACAATTCAGCATCAGTATATTATCCTGAAGGGAATGAACAAGCAGAAGCAGCAAATAAAATATTAAATTCAATCTTGGTAAAGATCTTGAAAGACTCCAAAAGAGATTGGCATTTGCAATTATATCAGGCTCTCTAGGCTTATAGGACTAGTGTGCGAACTCTGATTGGAAATACTCCATACGCCCTTACTTTTGGGTTAGATGTAGTCCTGCCCTTAGAAGTAGAACTACCTATCATGAGAGTGTCCTTACAAGGACTATTAGATAATGAGGAATATCGGGTTGTAAGGTTGACTGAATTAGAAATAATGAACAAAAGACGATTGAGAGTTGTACAAAGACATGACTCTTACCTTGCAAGAGTGAAGAAGCAATATAGCAAAAAGGTTATCCAAACACCTTTTCAAGTGAGAGATTTAGTACTCAATATCAATAATTTAATTGGCAAAAGAGTTGGCGAAGGACATAAGTTTAGACCCAATTGAATAGGTCCCTACATGGTTAAAGAATGTGTTGGTAATGATGCCTATCTCTTGTGCACAATGGAAGGTGAGGAATTTGGTGAAATAGTCAATGCCTTTTACCTTAAAAGTATTATATCTAAAAAGCATAAAACATAAAAAAAATAAAAAATAAAATTCAAAATTCCAAAAATATAAAAAAATTACAAAACCTCAAAAGATCAAAATTTGTTTATTCCATTTCAGCATCATTTTGTCCATCTTGCATTTTAGTGAATGAATTTCTCTTGTATCATTTTTATTTTAGTAAGTGGTGTAGGAGCACCTTCTCTCTGGTGCAGGAGTCATGTTTTGTTTTCAATAAGGCTTTTAAGCCACATCATGTTTGTAATAAGTTTTTTTGTCAATTTGGTCACTAGACCTATGTAGACCATGTTTCGGCCAAGTTTGATGTAATCACACAATGAAAACATGTAGTTTCTTGTGTTAGGAGAAACCCAATGGCTAACTGACTTTCAAAATCAGTTTGTACGGTTGGGAGGGATGTAAACTGCTATCTCAAGCCTCTATAGGCGAAGAAGAGCAGGATGTAATGACGGAGAATCATGCACTAATGAATGAAGATCTAGATTTTTGGGTGTGTTGAAACATTGTTCTTTCTGAGTACTTTTCTATAACAGTTATTCTGTACAAATAGTTAATTGTCTGAAACTAATTGGAGATGTTTAGGCATTGAAGTAGTTTCCATTTGATAGTATTCTAGTGTCTTAAAGTGTTGTAGTTTGTGAGATCTCGTTCCTTTTGCAAAGACTGGTCTAAAAACCTCGAAACTAGGGTTTGGTGAATAAATGGACTGTTATTCCTCTGTCCACTGAAAGCAAGATTCTCATTTTCAGTGTGATGGAGGAATACAGTGTACATTTTGTGTTTTTTGTGGTTTTGGATCAAACACCCAAGGATCCAAGGAGTTTGGCGTGAGTTTGACTAGGCATCTCTATGTGACTAGTCATTGAAGAGTGTTGTTATGTGAACAGTTAGTGGAGTGGCCAAATTGATGGTTGATCAAGTGTTTGCAGAGGATTGGAGACCCTTTCCATACTGTTGGGTCTTTTTTTTGGTTCTAGTTTGGTGTCTACGTAGTTGCAAAGTAGCAGAGGTGTGTCGGTGTAACACTGCCCTCGAGGAAGCTTTTGGAGGTTACACCGATCAATGGTGTTATACCGATAGTAGGTACATCGGTGAAGAATTGTTTTAGTCTCACCGAAGAAACATACATCGGCATAAGTTTCACCAAATGTATATTGTGAATGCATATCGCAAATGTATGTTGAGAATGTATCTTTCATCGAATACAAATGGTGACTAGTCATAATGGTGAAATCAGGGTAAAGATACTTTGGCTCACTGGTAGTAGGAAGTCAGACAAAGCATATACAAATTTGATACAACGTAACGCATCAATATATTAGTGAAAGGACTTGAGGCTTCACCGATGTTTGGAGTCTCACCGATGATGGGTTGTATCGGCACATCGGCCTATGTTCTCAAGGGTTTGCCGATGAGTTAAGTCTAGCCGACAGGGTCATGACTAACCACCATGGTTAAAGCAAGTGTAAAGCTAACCGCCATTGGGGTATCAGTAGGAGGCTAGAAGATGCTGCCGATAAGTGAAGTCTCTCTGAAGACAAGGAAGTCGAGTTGTCAGGGAGAGTTGAGAGATCAGGGAGATAAATAGAAAGGTGGCCGACGGGGTATGTTTGGCCGATAGGAGTAGATCGCCAAGACATAGGCCACCCTCTCACCGATCAAGTTTGTTGATCAATTTTACACTTCCACTGTGCACTCTACATCATATTGGTATCAGAGCCAATATTTGAATTGGAGCAGTGTATGTCAGATGAGGAGATAGAAACTAAGGCTAGCACAATGCCTCCCAAGTCTATGAGCAAAGAAGCCATCAAGAAGATGGTAGAGGAGATGCTTGAAGAAAGGTTGAAAGAAGAGAGGCCCAAGGGTAAGAGTAAAGAGGATGGAAGTGCTTCTGATATAGAAGAAGAAGAAGAAGAGGCAGAGGTGAGTCCTCAAGGACAAGATATGTCTGCAGACCAAAAGGCATTCTTGAAAGCACTTAAAGGTGCTCATGGAGATAGTGGCAATCCAAAGATGGATATTCCTACATTCAATGGGAAACTAGATGGAGATGCCCTCATGGATTGGATTGAAGCCATGTGCAACTATTTTGACTTCAAGGAGTATAGTGACAACAAGAAAGTCAAGTTTGCTAAGACAAGATTGAGAGGTTCTGCCCTAGTTTGGTGGAACTATATGCAAGGTGAAAGAGAGAAAGTTGGAAAGAACCCTATCACCAAATGGAGTAGAATGGTGGCCATGCTAAGAGACAAGTTCATGCCATCTAATTATGAGTTGCAGACCATTAGGAAGTTTAATCATCTTAGACAAAAGGATATGGATGTGGCTACATATATTGAAGAATTTCATAGATTGAGCATGAGAGGCAATCATAAGGAGGAGGAGAAAGAGATGGTGGCCAGATATCTCGATGGTTTGAGGTATAACATACAAGATGAATTTAGTATGGTTGTTCCTAAAATAGTGGATGAGTATTTTCTATTAGCCTCTAGGGCTGAGGAAAAGTTGAGAAGAAAGAGTGATCAAAACACCAGAGGAAGAGGTGGCAGAAATAATAGGGGAAGAGGCAGTTTGGTAGAGGACAGTCAAGTAGAAATGAAAACCCAAGTCAACAAGAGTCTCATTCTGATGTAGAACATAGAGGTGGTGGTTTCAGAGGTTGGATAAGACCAAATGGTAGAGGTAGAAGTGGTGGTGCAGGCAGAGGACCCAGAGTTTTCACTGGTAGATGCTATGGTTGCAATCAAGTAGGCCACACTATGAGCAAATGCCCTGAGAAGGCAACCAGTTCCCATGATGGTGGAAGAAGGAATCAGTTGTTGAAAGAGGATGATTGCCAAAGTGTGAATTCACCCATTAGTAGTGTTGCACCAGTCCTTGAAGGAGAGAGCATGATGATCAAGAGGACCTTGATGAAGATGCCATTGAAACAAGAGCCCCCACAAAGGAAGACCCTCTTCAGAACCCAAGGTATAGCATATGGTAAACTTTGTAAAATCATTGTTAATTCAGGTTCTACTTAAGAATGTAGTGTCTACTGAAATGGTAGAGAAGTGTAAGTTGAAAAGGCTGCCCCATGTTAGTCCTCATAAGATCTCTTGGTTGAATAAGAATCAAAATTACATGGTAGAAGAACAAACGTGGGTTGAGTTTGAGATAGGTGATTATAAGGACAAGGTACTATGTGAGATTATTCCTATGGATGCTTGTCACCTTCTTCTTGGACGTCCATGGCAGTATGATGTGAAGGCACAACATGATGGTGAGAAGAACACATACCTCATCACCAAGAATGGAAGGAAGTTTAGGATGGATCCTATTCAAGAGCATATTGGAGAGAAGAGTAATGACACCAATGTCATGATGGTTAGTGGCAAAGAGTTCTTACACCTCATGAAGGAGAAGGATACCCAAGGGTATGCCTTGATAATGAATCCTAAAGATGAATCAGGTCAGCAAGACAAAAAGCAGAAAGAGATTCCACTAGAAGTGCAGCAATTGTTGGATAAGTACCAAGATCTTGTGGTAGAGGATACTCCTAACTCCTTACCACCCATGAGAGATATAAGTCATCAAATTGACTTGATTCCAAGTGCCACATTGCCCAATAAGGCTACCTATAAATTCACACCACAGCAAAATGAAGAGGTGAGTAGACAAATTCAAGAACTCTTAGAGAAAGGATTGATTAGAAAGAGTCTTAGTCCATGTGCAATCCCTAGTGTACTTGCTCCAAAAAAATATGGGAAGTGGAGACTATGTATGGATTCAAGGGCCATAAATAAGATCACAATAAGGTATAGATTCCCTATGCCAAGGATTGAGGATCTTTTGGACTATCTTGGTGGGTCATGTTATTATTCAAAGATTGATTTGAAATCTGGTTATCATCAAATCAGAATTAGGTAGGGAGATGAATGGAAGACTGCCTTCAAGACAAATGAAGGTCTCTATGAGTGGCTTGTCATGCCATTTGGTCTTAGCAATGCCCCAAGCACATTCATGTGTTTGATGAATGAGGTACTTCTTGAATTTATTGGCAAATTTGTAATTGTTTATCTTGATGGCATACTTGTTTTCAGCACGACAAAAGAAGAACATGTGAAGCATCTTAGACAAGTGATGAAGAAGTTGCATGAGAATAAGTTGATGATCAACTTGGATAAGTGTGAGTTCATGAAAACTAAACTTGTGTAACTAGGTTTTGTGATTTCAAATGGTTGTTTGAAGATGGACCCCACAAAGGTTTAGGTCATTCTTAATTGGCCTACTCCTAAGACAGTGGGAGATGTTAGAAGCTTTCATGGCTTGGCAACTTTTTATAGGAAGTTCATTAGAGGATTCAGTCACATAAGTGCTCCTATTCTTAACACCATCAAGGGTGGAATAAAGTGCAAATTGCAATGGACAAAGCAAGCAGATGATAGCTTTGAATTGTTAAAGAAGAAAGTGGTTGAATTACCTATATTGGTACTCCCAGATTTTGACAGTTTTTGTAGTGGAATGTGATGCAAGTCAGCAAGCAATAGGTGTTGTTCTTAGTCAAGATGGACATCCAGTGGCCTTTTTTTAAGAGAAGTTGAATGAGGCTAAACAAAGGTATTCTACCTATGACCTAGAACTTTATGCAATGGTGCAAGCTCTCAAAAAGTGGCGACACTATTTGTTGCCCAAAGAGTTCATTGTTTTTACTGATAATCGTGCTCTTAGCTTCCAAAATAGTCAGGAAAAGTTGAATCATAGGCATGTTAAGTGGATGGAACAATTGCAAGCCTATACCTTCACTATTAAGCATAAAAGGGTGTTGCCAACAAAGTGGCTGATGCTTTAAGTAGAAGGATGCTGGTCATACAGGAAGTACAGATGGAAAGCATGGGGATAGATTGTTTGAAGGAGTTATACAAGGAGGATGTAGATTTCAAGGTTGCTGGGATAAGAGGAGTGCTCTAGGAGAAGATTTTGCTGCCACCATGAAGGCAGTTCATGATCAAGTCAAAGTTCAGTTGGAAAAGACAGTCTCCAAATACAAGGATAGGGCAGATCTCAAATGAAGAGATGTACAATTCAAGGTGGGAGATTTGTTGATGACCTATCTAAGGAAGGAAAGTCTACCTAAAGGATAGCCAACCAAACTTCTGATGAAGAAAATAGGACCATGCAAGGTAGTGTATAAGTTTGGTCCAAATGCTTATGAAATAGAACTGCCATCCAGTCTTGGTATTTCTCCCATATTCAATGTTTCAGATCTCTTTCCATACAGACCTCCATTGAATGCTAAATATGGATCATATGTTGTGATTGAAGATGAAGATTAGGTCAGAGATCTACCTCCAAGTAAGCCTTTACAATTGGAATACATCTTAGATTCCAAGGTTGTCAAAAAGACAAGGAAGGGTGTGTACAAGGAGTACTTGGTCAAGTGGTAGGATCTTCCTGATTTAGAGGCTACCTGGATGAGTGAGGCAGACATTTTGAAGCATGGGAAGACACTCCAATGATTAGCAACTCAAGGGACTTGAGTTTTTCCTGCAGGGGGAGAATGGTGCAGGAGCACCTTCTCTATGGTGCAGGAGTCATGTTTTGTTTTCAATAAGGCTTTTAAGCCACATCATGTTTGTAATAAGTTTTTTTGTCAATTTGGTCACTAGACCTATGTAGACCATGTTTCGATCAAGTTTGATGTAATCACACAATGAAAACATGTAGTTTTCTTGTGTTAAGAGAAACCCAACAGCTAACTGACTTTCAAAATCAGTTTGTACGGTTGGGAGGGATGTAAATTGCTATCTCAAGCCTCTATAGGTGAAGAAGAGCAGGATGTAATGATGGAGAAGCATGAATGAATGAATGAAGATCTAGATTTTTGGGTGTGTTGAAACATTGTTCTTTCTGAGTATTTTTCTGTAACAGTCATTCTGTACGGATAGTTAATTGTCTGAAACTGATTGGAGATGTTCAGGCATTGAAGTAGTTTCCATTTGATAGTAGTCTGGTGTCTTAAAGTGTTGTAGTTTGTGAGATCTCGTTCCTTTTCCAAAGACTGGTCTAAAAACCTAGAAACTAGGGTTTGGTGAATAAATGGACTGTTATTCATCTATCCACTAAAAGCAAGATTCTCATTTTTAGTGTGATGGAGGAATACAGTGTACATTTTGTGTTTTCTGCAGTTTTGGATCAAACACCCAAGGATCCAAGGAGTTTGGCATAAGTTTGACTAGGCATCTCTATGTGACTAGTCATTGAAGAGTGTTGTTATGTGAACAGTTAGTGGAGCAGCCAAATTGATGGTTGATCAAGTGTTTGCAGAGGATTGTAGACCCTTTCTGTACTGTTGGGTCTTTGTTTCTGTTTCTAGTTTGGTGTCTATGTAGTTGCAAAGTAGCAGAGGTGTGTCAGCGTAACACTACCCTTGGGGAAGCTTTTGGAGGTTACACCGATCAATGGTGTTATATCGATAGTAGGTACATTGGTGAAGAATTGTTTTAGTCTCACCGAAGAAACATACATTGGCATAAGTTTCGCCGAATGTATATTGTGAATGCATATCGCAAATGTATGTTGAGAATGTATCTTTTGTCGGATACAAATGGTGACCGGTAGTAACGGTGAAATCAGGGTAATGAGACTTTGGCTCACCGGTAGTAGCAAATTAGATAAAGCATATACAAAGTTGATACAATGTAACGCATCGGTATATCAGTGAAAGGACTTGAGGCTTCGCCGATGTTTGGAGTCTCACCGATGATGAGTTGTATCAGCACATCGGCCTATGTTCTCAAGGGTTCGCCGATGAGTTAAGTCTGTCCGACAGGGTCATGACTAACCACCACAGTTAAAGCGAGTGTAAATCTAACCGCCATCAGTGTATCAGCAAGAGGCTAGAAGACGCTGCCGATAGGTGAAGTCTCTCCGAAGACAAGGAAGTCGAGCTGTTGAGAGATTGGGGAGATAAATAGAAAGGTGGCCAATGGGATATGTTTGGCCAATAGGACTAGATCGCCAATACATAGGCCACCCTCTCACCGATCAAGTTTGTTGATCAATTTTACGCTTCCACTGTACACTCTACATCAGTAAGGAGTCTAAGGTTTCCTAGGTGTAGCGTGATCCTTTTAGTTTTTGAGATTCCCCCATGTTCACAATTACCACTCTCCCCTTTCATTCCTAGTGATTCTAATCGAAACCTAGCTCTTAGCTTTACACTAATCCTAGTCTTAATGATTCATGATGTTAAGTCTAAGAAAAGTCAGTACTCAAACCCGCAATGTTCAAAGGAATCTTACAAGTAGACCTTCCCCATTCTTTCCTAGTAGAAAGGAAGTCTGACTGGACTATGAAAATTGTTGGTGGTGCTCAGCCCCTTATCTTTCCTAGCCAAAAACATTAGGAGGATCAAAACTCTGAACGAAGCAATCTAAAATATGAGTGAATAAAAAAATGAGTGATCACAAAATAAGAGTGATGAGAAAAGTGAGAATAAAGAGATCAAAGTTGTTGTATATCCAAAAATACTCAGAAAGTTCAAAGGCATTAATTTCCATAAAATAAAAAATTTCAAAATAATAAGAAAATCAAGTGAGGCATTGCAAAAATACAAGAAAAGAGAGTTACAAAAAAAGAGTGATAGAGAGAAGATTGTTCAATGTCCATACCCTTGGGTGGATAAATCTAAGCTCAAAACTTCAAGGGTGACATTCTATCAAAGGAAATAAAAGAGAAAGGTACAAAGCACACACAGACACTAGTTGAGCAAAGCCAACAGTTTAGTAGTCTTTAGGATTATTTTCTACTTAGTGACCCTTGTTCTTTCCCATTTTCCTTTACCCTAGGTCTACCTTGCTTGCCATCTATGATCTAAGTCTAGCGAATGCCAATAAAAGTTGTTGCTTGTCTAAGTTGAAAGCTTATCAAATTATCTTATCTAGATAAGGAGAAGTGTTTAGCCTCTAGAAAAGCCCATAATTCAGAAACACTCCATCTCCTCCCCATTCCCAATTGAGTTCTAAAATTCCTATATCACAAGGTTAAATAGGTCTCCTACACCAAGATAATCTGCAATCCCCTGGATTGAAAATCATATTAAAGAGCAATCATAATGTTTGCTCCATGATGCATTCATATCAAAGTCAGAAAATGAGATCTAAAGCAATAAAGTCAGTGTCATAACTCATGGCATTTCATGGAGTTAGAAAAGTATTCCTACATTGTATGTCCCTGCATTTCATATCGTCCTTTGCATTCCTATATTCTAAAAAAGAGCTAAAAACATATCATGTTCATAATGTTTGCATTCTTAAAGTTAAGTGTCTAAACAAACAAAAAGTTCTAACACTTCAAAAGTACACAAGATATAACCATTCAAATGATAGTTGTGATCATAAAAGGATGATTTTATAGATGTATCAAAAGTTCAAAGTGCTACAACTAGATAAGGACAAAAGAGCTTAAACAAAATGCTCTTGTGATAAGTAAGCCTCCCCATGCAAGGGGGTATGATAAGAAAGAAAATAGATAGAATTCTCAAGGATGGTTCGGTCCAACCAAACCACCAGGGCTCCTACTCCTATGCCTCTGAAGACCACTAGAATCTCCATGATATTTATAAGAGCTAGAGACGCTACTGCGATCCCAAGAATGTGAAGGCCCTATTGTGCTAGTGTGTGAATCAGAATGTCAAATCTTGAGACAAGCCATCTCTTAGAGGATAGCATTCTCACCCCTAAGAGTGTGAATCTCCACTTTCAAAGAGGCATTCACTTGACAACCATGATAGGCAGGAGCGAAGATATCCATACGACAACCAGCCCTAGTAGGCACTCTAAGATCAACAAGAAGTCACTCCCACGAGAGACTAATAAAAGGACCAACTAAGTCAATAGAAGTGTCATGAACAAAGGTCCTCCACTCCTCAGCATTGCCTAAAAGATGAAAAGAAAAGGAGTGTTAATTCAAAGGTCAAACAAGAGGATACAATGTAAGCTAAGAAAGTAAACAAACTTACAAGGATTTCCAAACTATCAGGTGGGGTCAATGTGCCTCATGTCGTCATCTAAAAGAGGGGGGTTAAGATGTGAAGAAGTGGCCCTCAGCACCTCCTCCTCGTCTAAATCAACCTCCTGATCATCTCTAGTTGAACCATCATCTAACTGATCATCCCTCTTAGGATCATAGTCCTCATCCATAGAATCAATATCCTCTAGAACAATGAGTCCTCGGGAGGGAGCTCCTCTCCCTCTTCCCTGTCTAACTCTCGAGGTCTTAGGAGTTTTGGTAATCAAAACCCTAGGAGTCAAAGGAGTTTAGACAATGGACCTCTAGCCAACCTCACCCATCATTTGGATAGATCTATAGCCGGTAGGAATTAGGGGAAAGTCATCTCCTAGCTACTGAAGGACTCACTCAATGTTGTGAGCCTTGACAAACCCATTTCAGTCAAAAATCTTAGATCTGTCTATCATGAGGCTAGGTGCCCTCCATGTCAACATAAGGATCCAAAATCATGTTTGCAGCAGTAAGAGTGACCATAGAACATAATGATGTATCAAAATGACTAACTCGAGCCCATTGAGTAGCTCTTGGGAGTCTAGGATGTGGAAGTGTCATCTCCTTCTGATATGACCTGATGTGCTCGTAAATCCATGTCATGATCAGAGTGGAGTGGCTAAAAGCAAGTGTCCCATGACAAGTAATATGGTAGAAGTTGCGATAGACCATAGCCAAGATATCAACACCCCATGCAAAAATAGTACCCTACTCTATGCACTGAATAATGGGTGTCCAGTACTATCTGAGATGAGCTGAGGCCTTGTCTCTTAACAACCTCGATGCAATCAAGCCAATAAGGTATTTCCTCAAGAGAAGAATGCAAAGCTGAGGTACTGAAGTTAGTTGAACTCTTGTCTACTCCTCAGGATGGGTCACACCCATGATCGAAGCCCAGGATGCATTGTCCTCAATAGACTCGCTAGTAGGAAGAACAAGAGGTTGTCTTCTCACAATGACCCCTAGGATGTGGTATACATCATATAAGGTGATAGTCCACTCCCCTAAGAGTTAGGGAAACCTAAAAGAGTTCCTATCGACATCCCAATAGGTTAGGATATCACAACATATGTGGGAAGTAGGGTGAACAACATGAATATGACAAATCCTCTCTAAGTCTGCCCTCTTCAGGACAACAAGATCAAGTAGGAGATAGAGCATCATACATCTTAGATAACCACAACTACTCCAATATGTGTTCTAGTGAATTTGCATATCCTGTCATTGGAAAATAACTTTCGTCAGATCCTATCAAACTCAAAAAATCCAAAAAAATCATATAACTTGCAAAAATTTCACAAAAAACATATAAAACTTAGAAAATTGCAATAAATTGACAAATTCAGTGTTCGAATTAGACCAAAGAGTGCCATAAATGTCAGAAAGCATCAAATTTTAGTCAGAATCTGACTGGCTAGGTTGCCTCTTTTAGCAGGTCAAAACTCCCCTGAGCGACCCAGATGAAAATTCAAAACTCCCCCGGGCAACCTTGTTGTGCAACAAGATCTCCCCCGGATGACCATGTAACATAGTCAAATCTACCCCGGGTGATTTGGATCGGAAAAAGGGGTGACTTAGTTTTGCCTTCCCTCATGTCAAAAACACTCAAAAAATGCAAATTTTAACGAACAAAACACCAATTCTACTCTAAACGACAAGCCTAACACAATGTAATAGGAAAAATTGACAAAAATAGACACATTCATGAGATTTTTCACAAAAATAAAACTAGTGTTTAGAAGAAGGTTTTTGACTGAATGTGTACCTGATTCTCAGCAACATAAGAAGTAGTGGCCATCTTCGTGATCCCCTTGATGATATCTTTCCAATGACTGCTCGCGCGATTGAATTCGCTAGTGTTTCACTTCGTTCACTCTAATTTCTCCACTCTTTTCCTCCCTTATCTTAGTTTCTTTTATGCATTTTTAGAATAGTTGTTGCTTTTATGCATCTTTCATGTTCTCATTTTGCGTGCTTTCATCCCTACAGGTTTCCTCAACAAAAGCAAACAACTAGGCAAATTCACAGATCTATGGTAAATTCGGTCATTTCAATTTTCATTACTTATCTTGATACATTTAAAATGTTGAACTAATGCTAGTTATTGCAGGTATTTTTGCAGGAAAATGACAACAGGTAAGGCCTATTTTGGGAACGATACCTATCCTTCATGTAGACTACCATCCCAAGGGGGCAAATATGTAAGCACTAAAATCACGCACAACTTCGATGAGGACTCCATGATGACATGTAATCCTTGTCACGTATATGTAAGCATGAAAATAACGCCCTCTCAACAGCATTTCTCCTGGAAACACATGGGTTTTGGTTTTTGTTGACCTATTTTCCTCTTCCTAGAGTCAAATAGCACAACTTCAAAATCTTGTTGAAATCCCTTGAGAATCTAACTCTGCAAGCCTTAAAACCTTCAAATCTCATTGTTTTCCTTGTAAAAATCCTTGAAAATTCATCAAGAGGATCCTTGCAAAAATCCCAGAAACCCCAGAAAATTTGAAGCTTTTACCTTAATTTTGCCCCCCATTTTGGCCTTTATCGGCAAAATTCTAGTTTACTGAACTAGTGCAAAAATTACTAAGGCATGAGGCTTTTCCTTCCCTTTATCGACGAAATCCAAAAGGTTCAAACTTTTCAAAATTTGAAAATTCACTAGTTCACCGATTTGGCGATTTTCCGATAAAGCGATAGGTGGGCAAGATGTCTTCAAAATTTGTATAAGGCATAAGGAATGAAGGATGCCTTTACAGGCATTTTTCCCAGTCGCGAACTTTCCAAAAGTTCAAAAATTCTTTGGTTCGCTGAATGGGTGGTTTCCCAATAAAGGGAAGGCAAAGGGGATGATTTGTGAGAATCCGTCTAAGGTAAAAGAGGGATAAAGGAAGGCTTGTCGGTAAAGTGCATGAAGAGCGAACTTTTCATAAGTTCAAAGTTTTCACGGTTCACCGACAGAGAGGGAATAAACAAGCAAAGTTCAAGAAACTGGGACTTTCCTGACAAAGGGAAAAATTTGTGAAAATGACTAAGGCAAAGAAAAGTAAAGGATTGTCTTTATTGGTGAAGTAAGAAAATTGCAAACATTTCAAAGGTTCGAAAATCTTCAAGTTTGTCGACATAGCTTTTCATCGATAAGGCAGGGAGGCTGAGTGAAAGGTTCAATAAAAGGGAAATGGCTCAATAACGCAAAA
The DNA here is from genome assembly GCA_027924645.1 of Cunninghamia lanceolata. NCBI lineage: Eukaryota > Viridiplantae > Streptophyta > Pinopsida > Cupressales > Cupressaceae > Cunninghamia > Cunninghamia lanceolata. The sequence goes on from BSBN01001791.1 coordinate 6,868,392, forward strand.
ATAGCTAAAGCATTGATCAGTTCAAAGTTTCTATGGTTCGTTGATTCGGCATTTTTCTGAAAAAGCGGCAAGTGGAGTCGGCCTCTTCATAAAATTGGCTAAGTAAAGGAAGGCCTTATTGGCGAATCGACATAAGGCTGAACTTCTCAAAAGTTCAAAATTTCTTTAGTTCGTCGATATAAGGATTTTCCAATAAGGCAAGAAGAAGGCCAAAGCAGTGAAGTTCAAGAAAGGATGTTTTTTCTGATAAGGCAAAACATAAAGAATAAAAGTTTGCCGAAATCAAGTTTTGTCAATAAGGCAAAAGAGCAAGCAGAGAGATGGTTCGATAAAGTGCAAAGTTGCTGATAAAGAGAGGAGAGATGGTTCGGTAAAGTGACTTTTTGCTGATAGAGAGGAAAAAGGAAGCAAAAACAAAGTTCAGCAAAATGAGATTTTGCTGACAAAGGCAAAAGTGATTAATGAAGAAGAGTTCGCCGATGAGGCATTTTTGTCAATAGAAAAGGAAGTAAAGAGCCAAAGTTCAAAAAAATGGGATTTTGCCAACAAAGTAGAAAGGAGAAACAAAGCATAGTTCGAAGTTTGAACATTTTGTCGATAAGGCAAAACATAGCCAGGAATGGTTCAAAAATTATGATTTTTGCTGATAAGGCAAGAATAGAGATAAAAGGATCAAGCAAAGATAGTTCCAAAAAATGACCTTTTGCCAATAAGGCAAAAGTGGCAAAAATAGAAAAACAAAGCAATTCAAAGTATCTACAAACATACTTTATCTACCAAGATAGCCGAAGAAAGAAGAAGAATTCCAAAGCAGGGAGAGGATCCCAAGCAGGAGGCTCGTGGAGGATTATAGACAAACCCTCGAGCTAGGCCTTTCAAAAATTCCTTTTTGACTGGTACACATTTTCTGACCTTTTGTCCATAAGGCAAAAGTGGGCAAAAATAGACAAAACAAGCCATAGTCAGAAACAGGTAAAGTTGCGGACTAAAAATAGAAGATACAGAGGGCAAAATAGAATGGTTTGTGATAGCCTGATTTTGCCAACAGGGCAAAATATGGGCTAAAATATGCAAAAATTAATGCAAAATAGAGAATTGTAATATATTGTAAACTTTAAATATCTGAATGTAGATATTTGAAGTGTTGTAAAAGCTTTGTATAAGAGGATTTTGGAGGGAAAATTTATTTGATTTTCCTCATCTGCCATTAATGCAGATTTGATCTATTGCAAGTATGGGCCTAACCAGTGTTGTCATTGATGTCAACATACTCATGTTGCATTAATGAGAAGGATTAGGTGAGTTGTGTGCTGAGGATATTGAGAAAATAAGTCTCAATCAGGAACAGTGAAGAACAATGATGACAAGAAGGTAAAAGTCCTCAATAGGTTGAGGATTAGAGGATGTGGTTTAAAGGGTTTGTAGATATAAGTCTTGAGATGCTCCAGTCAATATTTCATAGGTCCGCATGAAGATTTGAAGAAGTTATGGTCGCTCAAGTAGAACCGGTTCTGGCAGGTGTTCAGAGGTGACAGAGGGCCACAGAAAGGTCCAGTGAGATCTGGTATTTCATTATCCCATTCTGCGGATCTAAGGGAGTGTTGAGGACATCCCTGTGAAGTATCAACTAGATTAGTTCATGGGTTGAAGGTTCAGAAGTGCCTATTCATTTGTGACAGTGATGACAGACTGTGTTCTTGTAGCTCCGGATGAAGGAGAGAAGAATTCCAGTAGGATGATGAAGTGCGAATGTTTTTGGTGATTCAGGGAAGGTTATGATGATCGTTGGACCATGTCCAATTAATGTTGGTGGTCCGAATTGAAGTTAGAGTTTGCATTTGAAGAATAACCACGGATATTGGTGTTCTTCTTGAGACTGGCCAACCGGATGTATTACACGTCTTGCGGATGATCTTGTAGGTGTTTGTCGACTTAGATGATTGTTCCTAAGTTGATGCCTTGTATAAATAAGGGATTGTGAATTTATTTTGAAGTGTGTCCTGAGGTGATGAGTGTGTGGTAGCAAAGAGAAGTGCGAAAGGCAGAGCAGAAGTATTGGGCTTAAATGGAACTGATTCAAGCATGCTGAAGATGCTATTCTCCAGTTCATAAAGGTGATACTTATTCCTTTGTAGACAGTTTGTCTCTTGTAGGCAGTGAGCCTCTTGTGAGCAGTGTGCTCAGGCAGTGAGCCCTAATTGGCATGTGCCATTTTGTTCTTTCTATTCTTCTAACAGAGAATACATTCTCGGGTTAATCACCCGTGGTTTTTCCCTTAACCGGGTTTTCCACGTCAAAATCTTGGTGTCATGTGTGTTGATATGTTTCTACTTTTGATTTGAATGCATTATGGTTCATGATTAATATTATGCTAATCACTAAAGAAGATTCAAGTGTTTAAATAAGGGAAAGTTTCGCACAACTGATTCACCCCCCCTCTCAGTTGTATGCCCTAAGTCTAACAATTGGTATCAGAGCTAAGTTCATCTAAAAGGAGCTTAACCGCTTGAAGAGATCTAGGATGTCGTCATACAAGAAGGATAGTCTGAAGTTTGATGGAACCAACTTTTTTCTTTGGAAAGGTCGCATGAAATGTCACTTGCAGTGTATGGGAAAGGCGTACTGGTCCATGGTCACAAAAGCGTATGGACCTCCACAGGGTGGTCCGACAACCCTGAATGAAATCACATATGCTGAAAATAATCTGCGGACCAAAGAGGCTCTTCTAAGCGCATTAACTGACTCAGAGCTCTCAAATGTTATTGACCTACCAACTGCCTATGAGATCTGGATTAAACTGGAACTTCTGCATGAAGGAGATGAGTATGTTAAATGTGCAAGGTTACAAAGTCTAAAAGGGAAATTTGAAAAACTGAAGATGAGAGATGATGAAAATATTACCACTTTTATGCCAAGAGTGAATGAGCTGGTTTATGGAATTAGAAATTCTAGTGGAGTCTTGGATGAAAATGAGATTGTTGGTAAGATTCTCAGATCCCTCCCTGCCTCTTACAAAATCAAGGTTGCTGCCATTGATGAATTCAGAGCCCATACAACTATCACAAGAGACCAATTGGCTAGCAAACTGGCTGCTTTTGAAATGACTGAATTTGGAGATGATCCCCCCAAAACTGAATTTTCATTCAAAGCCAATGCCTCTGTGAAAGGTAAACAAGGATTTGATCTGGGAGAGAACTCATCAAGGAATTTGTCATGGTATGGAAAAGCAAGAAAAGACCTGGAAGAAGAAGAAGTAGAAACTGCTCAACTTGAAGCCCTTATTGCAAAGAGATTGCCAAGAGGATCCGGTAAGTATGAAGGAAAATTGCCTTTTAAGTGTTTTAACTGCAATAAGATTGGTCATTTTGCCTCAAAATGTCTGGAAAGATTTTCAAAGCCAAATCCTAACAGATCAAGGTTCTAAAAGAATTGTTACTATGTTCATGAAGAAGATGATAATGAAGGAGTAATAGATGATGAATCAGAGACAGGAAATAAATATGGAAGTGAATGGGTGTTTATTACCATTAAGGAAGAAGAACCAATATCCTCTATATCTATCAGTCATAAAGTTGTAGAAAGAGCTCTGGCTGCCCAAGTTGAAGAAAAGAATGATTGGGTCATTGACAGTGGTTGCTCTCACCACATGATAGGTGACAAGAATAAGTTCATAGATTTGGAAAGGTATGAAGAAGGAGTGGTGAAGTTTGGTGATAATTCTGCTGGTAGAATCAGAGGAAGAGGAACTATTTCTTTTAATGGAAGAAACAAAACTGGTAATGTACTGTATGTTGAAGGTTTGAAGCACAATCTTCTCAGTGTTGGAGAGTTGGTGGACAAAGGCTATGATCTCTGATTCAAGGATGGAAAATGCAAAATCTTTGAAAGATCCGGAACAGAGATTGCATCTGGTACTCAAACTAAAAGTAATATCTTCCACTTGGTTCATACTGGTAAAAGCTGCTTGTTTGTTCAAGTTGATCAGAGTTGGTTATGGCATAGGAGGATGTGTCATGTGAATTTTGATAATATCATCAAAATAAGCAATACTCAAGTTGTAAGAGATCTTCCAAAATTGGTGAAACCTACTAACAGCTTGTGCAAGGAATGTCAGTTGGGTAAGATGAGTAGAGTCACATTCAAAAGCAAGGAACTGTCTTCTACCAGACTATTGGACCTAGTTCACACTAATCTTTGTGGTCCTGCAAGAACCAGAAGTATTCAAGGTGATAGATACTTCATGCTGCTAATAGATGACTATTCCCGGATGATGTGGGTAACCTTTCTAAAGGAGAAATCAGAAGCTCTTGAGAAATTCAAAATATTCAAGGCTATGGTAAAGAATGAAATAGGAATAAAGTTGAAATGTCTGAGGTCTGATAGAGGTGGAGAATTCACATCCGGTGAGTTTATAGAATTCTGTGAGAAACATGGAATTAAGAGACAGTTGTCTGCTCCGAGGACTCCACAACAGAATGGAGTAGTGGAGAGAAAGAATTGGACCATCCAGGAAGCATCTAGGACTATGATGATGGAAGCAAATGTTCCTCAAATCTATTGGAGAGAAGCTGTCAGCACTGCAGTCTATACTCTTAATTGAGTTTAAATTAGAAGCAGTACCGGTAAGACCCCTTATGAACTCTAGTTTGGCATTACTCCCACTGTAAGATATTTCAAAGTCTTTGGTAGCAAGTGTTACATCAAAAGAGATGAAGATTTAGGCAAGTTTGATGCTAGAAGTGATGAAGGAATATTCTTGGGTTACTCTACTCAAAGCAAAGCATACTGGTGTTATAACAAGAGACTAAGAAAGATGATAGAAAGTACAAATGTGAAGGTTGATGAGGGAATAGAGAAACCCTCAAGGTTTTATGAGTATGATGAAGATGATCAGAATGGTGTTCTGGTTCAAGGAGCTCAATCCTCTCCTGAAAGTTAGATTTAGACTGAGCCGGTAAATCAAGAAGAAGAGATAGGTCTGAATGAGCCTGATCAAGAAGCAGAAGTGCAAGAAACTCCCAAAGTTCCAAGGTATGTAAGACTGAACCACTCTGAAGATCAGATCATAGGTGACAAAAGCAAAGGTGTGCAAACTCGAAGGAAAATTGCTCAAAATTTAGATGAATGTTGTCAGATTTCAAAGATTGAACTAAGACAATAAATGAAGCCTGCAATGATGAAAATTGGACCAAAGCAATGGAGGAAGAGTTGATGCAAATTGAGAAAAATCACACTTGGGATCTTGTTTCTAGACCTAGAAACAAGAATGTGATTGGAACCAAATGGGTCTTCTGGAACAAACTAAATGAAGTTGGTGAAGTAATCAAAAATAAAGCCAGATTAGTCTGGAAAGGCTACTCTCAAATATAAGGGATTGATTTTGAGGAAACCTTTGCTCCGGTGGAAAGATTTGAAGCAGTCAGACTATTTCTTGTATTTGCTGCCTTCAAAGATTTCAAAGTGTATCAAATGGATGTCAAATTTGTTTTCCTGAATGGTGACTTAGAAGAAGTGTACATTGAATAACCGGATGGATTTTAGTTATCTGAGCATGGTGATATGGTCTACAAATTAAAGAAGGCACTGTATGGTCTAAAGCAAGCCCCAAGAGCATGGTATGAAAGGCTGGACAAACATCTTTTGAAGATTGGTTTCAACAAAGGTACTGCTGATAGTAACCTATATTTCAAAATTGATCATGAAAACATCTTGATTGTTGAAGTATTTGTTGATGATATTATCTTTAGAGGAAGAGACAGTATGTGTAAAACCTTTGCAAATCAAATGAAAAGTGAGTTTGAAATGTCAATGCTCAGTGAAATGAATTTCTTCTTGGGTATACAAATTACTCAGACAAAGAAAGGAATCTTTATCTCTCAGACCAAATATGTGAAAGAATTATTGAGGAAATTTGGAATGGAAGATTCAAAGCCAATGAACACTCCCATGGCAACCGGATGTAAGTTGAGCAAAGATGATGACTCTCACTCAAACTAGACCAGATATAAAGCAGGTTGTTGGTCTTGTGGAGAGATTCCAGGCTGATCCCAGAGAATCTCATGTCATGGCAATCAAAAGAATTTTTAGGTACTTAAAAGGAACAGTTGAGTATGGTCTGTGGTATCCTAGAGATCATAATTTTTCTCTTCATGCATATACAGATGCAGATTGGGCAGGAGATGTGGATGATAGGAAGAGCACAAGTGGAGGAGCATTCTTTTTGGGAAAAAGGTTGTTTTTTGGCTAAGCAAGAAACAAGAGGCAATATCCCTATCTACAACTGAAGCAGAATACATTGCAGCAGCAGGAAGTTGCACTCAAGTTTTGTGGATGAAGCAGATGCTAAGAGATATTCAAGTAGAATATGAGGAGCCTATCATAATTTTCTGTGATAATTCAAGTGCAATAAATATTTCTAAGAATCTGGTGTTGCATTCTAAGACTAAGCATATATCTATCAAGTTTCACTTTCTGAGAGAGCAAGTGAACAAGGGTGAAGTCAGATTGGAGTATGTGCCCTCCAAGGATCAGCTTGCAAATATTTTTACTAAACCTCTTCCCAAGGACTCTTTTGAGTATCTCAGGGAGAAGTTAGGGGTTATTGCCCCTCTGGTGATGAACTAGGATGCACTAATGTGCATCAATCCGGTGGATATCACAGTCATATCTTGTGATCCAGATTGATGATAAGGGAGCTGCTACTTAGGGGGACTAGCTGGTATGTTATGAAGTAGTGAAGTTACAAGTATGAGCCCTTTGCCATTGATGTCAAAGGGGGAGAGAAGACATGTGAAAAACAAGTGGTTGCTGATCAAAGGGGGAGCAATAAAGGAAGAGAAGACATGTGAATAGTTGCTGCTGTTAGGGGGAGTTGTAACAGTAAGGAGAAGTTCTTGTCTTGATGGTTTTTCACATCATATGTTGCCATCAATGACAAAGGGGGAGATTGTTGCAAGTATGTGCCTAACCGGTGTTGTCATTGATGTCAACATACTCATGTTGCATTAATGATAAGGATTAGATGAGCTGTGTGCTGAGGATATTGAGAAAATAAGTCTCAATCAGGAATAGTGAAGAACAGTGATGACAAGAAGGTAAAAGTCCTCAATAGGTTGAGGTTCAGAGGATGCGGTTTAAAGGGTTTGTAGATATAAGTCTTGAGATGCTCTAGTCAAGATTTCAGAGGTCTACATGAAGATCTGAAGAAGTTATGGTCACTCAAGTAGAACTAGTTACGGCAAGTGTTCAGAGGTGACAGAGGGCCACAAAAAGGTCCGGTGAGATCCGGTATTTTATTATCCCGTTCTATGGATCTGAGGAAGTGTTGAGGACATCCCTATGAAGTATCAACTAGATTAGTTCGTGGGTTGAAGGTCTGGAAGTGCCTATTCATTTGTGACAGTGATGACAGACTGTGTTCTTGTAGCTCCGGATGAAGGAGAGAAGAATTCCAGTAGGATGATGAAGTACGGATGTTTTTGGTGATTCAGGGAAGGTTATGATGATCATTGGATCATGTCCAGTTAATGTTGGTGGTCTGTATTGAAGTTAGAGTTTGCATTTGAAGAATAACCATAGATAATTGTGTTCTTCTTGAGACTAGCCGATCGGATGTATTACACGTCTTGCAGATGATCTTGTAGGTGTTTGCCGACTTAGATGATTGTTCCTAAGTCAATGCCTTGTATAAATAAGGGATTGTGAATTCATTTTGAAGTGTGTCTTGAGGTGATGAGTGTGTGGTAGCGAAGAGAAGTGTGAAAGGTAGAGTAGAAGTATTGGGCTTAAATGGAACTGATTCAAGCATGCTAAAGATGCTATTCTCCAGTTCATAAAGGTGATACTTATTCCTTTGTAGACAGTGTGTCTCTTGTAGGCAGTGAGCCTCTTGTGAGCAGTGTGCTTAGGCAGTGACCCCTAATTGGCATGTGCCATTTTGTTTTTTCTATTCTTCTAATAGAGAATACATTCTTCGGTTAATGACCCCGTGGTTTTTCTCTTAACCGGGTTTTCCACGTCAAAATCTTGGTGTCATGTGTGTTGATATGTTTCTGCTTTTGATTTGAATGCATTATGGTTCATGTTTAATATTATGCTAATCACTAAAGAAGATTCAATTGTTTAAATAAGGGAAAGTTTTGCACAACTAATTCACCCCCCCTCTCAGTTGTATGCCCTAAGTCTAACATGATCTGCTCAACTACCGCATCTGTAGATTTTTTGCATTTAATGTTGCAGGTGATGAATCAGGTGGTGTATTGAAGAGGAAAAATATCTCCCAACTACTCTATAATCCAAAATATTTTCTGCATTGAATTCTTGCAGACAGACATTCCCTTTGCAGGGATTTTTTTGACATGCCCATTGGGCAAATTTATTATGAAAGATGACTGAGGTCAATGTAATCAAATGTTATATATGCATGTTTTTAAGATGTAATGAGGGTTGGATACAGAGACATTTTTGTACTCCAAACAGAGCCCTCCTCTACTATAACTATGCCTTTTGTTGAAATACACACTATGTTTTTACCTTTTATGTTGTTTTAGCTCTGTGTAATTTAGAAATGGTTGTCTGTGAATGTTTATTTCCTCTTAATATTGTTCTTTTCTTTACCTCTGCTAAGGATTTGCTAGATTTGTGTGAATGATCAATTGTATCTCTTTATTTTGTGCATTTTTAGTTCTATGAGAGTTTTATATTCAAACCTGGTGTATCACCTCCATTAATTTACAATTTTACCCCTCTTCCTCTTTTCATCAACAGTGGATAGATTAGGTTTAGTCTTAGGAATAGCTAAATCTCTTATTCAGTGAAGGAACCAACCTCTCTCTGAAGATTTGGCCTCCTTGCAGGGTCCCACACTTGGAGGTCACCTCAATGTTTCACTAAATTGTTGAAGACAGTTAAACCTCTCCAACATAGGGTGCAAATCCAAGTGACAATAGTTTCTGGCACGCCTGGTGGGACAGTGTACAATCTAAATCAAAGAATTAAGATGAGAATCTGGTGTTCTTCTTAGTACTCTGCACTTTGGTAGACTTTTCATGCACTTGGTGACTCTACAAGCTTCTGGTTCTTATCAGTGCAATCTTTTATGCCTGTGCAAACAAGGGCATCTTCAAGAGGTAACTTTCAATTTATTGAATTATATGTTATTTTTGATAATATAAGGTGACAAAACCAGGGGCTGAATCCTTACAAAGTAGAACCCAAAAAGGGCAAAAAAGGCTCAGAAAATAAAAAGAGCCAGAACCACCATAGACAGCTTACATACAACTGATGTACAACAAATAGAAACTATCAGTAAAAAACCAGCAAACGAAAAGCATAGAAAGAAGACTAGGAAGGGATGTCTTCCCAGCCTTTAGAAAGAAACTCAAGCATTTTGTCAAATTCCATAGCCCTGTCGTCATCAACACCATGAGTTAGATTAGCAAAGAGAGATTAGCCATAGCAGGCCTACAAAGCATGCTTGTAATGAACCTACCAAGAGAAAAGACCCTCTTCTCCAGAAAATCCACCTGCTCCTTCAACTAAGACAAATCATCAAAATGATTACCTTCCTCATTTACATCCTCCTCCATTCCACCTTCAGCATTGTTACAATCCTCCTGAATAAAATCAGGGTCTGCAGGAACCTTAGTGGGAACATAGTGAACATCATTCCCATTGTTAGCATCAGTGCCAATAGCCTCCACATGAGTAATAGTAGCTCCCACATCAATACAGTCACCAATGGGAGCAGAATTTTCAAACCCTTTATTGCCCTCAGTATCAAAGGTCTTTGCAGGTATTTCGTGCCCATCAAACTCCTCAACACCACCTGAATCTTCAATAACAATCTCCTGAATATCATCACTCTTGGACTTATCCTCCCCCTCTTGAGTAGAGGCTTCAAAATTTCTTTCAGAGTAATTAATCAACTTCAACTTAGGAGTCGATTTGCCAGCAATACGACCAAACCGCCTAATAACAACAAATTTACCCTCCAGTTTGACTTTTTTCAAATTTCTTGAGGGTCCCTCCCTGACCAGATTCTGTTCATTATGGGGCCCAGAATCCCCAATATCCTCTTTCAAAAGGTTAGCTTCTATAGCAGTATCAGAGAGACATTTTTTAGATTTTGACTTGGATTTGGTAAGAGGGTTTTGAACGTTTTTTACAATAGAAATTTTAGGAGTACCAAAAGAAGGAGCATCTTCGAGAAATAGCTTAGGAGTAGTATGGCTAGTTTTCACAAAGGCAGTAGGGGTATCAGCAAGGGGTTCAAGACTAGAGGGTTGAATAGAAGAAGAAGGGGACAGAGCCAAGTGAAACTGGTATAACCTATGGATAAGCCCTTGATGGAGGGGAATAGGCTTTTCATCAGGCTTTTTAAGCAAAATCTTTTTAACATGTTCAACAGAGAACTCAAGAGATGAGAGTAGATAGAAAGGGAAACTAATAGTACCATTCCTTCTGAAGTGGTTTAACAAAGGAAGATGGTAGTAAAAGAACCTGGTGAAACAACCCTCCAGAGTGAAGTACTTCATCACCATATAGCACATGTCCGCCCATGGTTCAGGAAGTCTGGCTCTCTCAAATCCTCCCTAATAGGGCACCAACTCCTCACCTTCACCAAGGACAGTTTCTGGTTCTAGGCATCTGAAACCCTAGACTTCTTTTGCAGCTTCGTACCCTTAGAAGATAAACCTGTAGCCATAGCAATTTCATTCTCTGAAACCTCAAAACTGATATTCCCAATTTGAACCTTACGATTTTCCAATGACTAAGCAAATTAAATAGACAAATTTTCATCATGCCCATTCAAACACTCAAGGAATGGAGTGATACCACCTTCTTTACAATAATGCCAAACCAAGGCATTATCTTTAAATTCCCCACAGTTATTAGGTTTGGTTATGATCTTGTCTCCTCCCATAATGAAATACTAGAAAATCCCAAAGAGCTCAGAGAAGGAAGTAGCAGAAGTTTGAAAATCTTCGTCCCAAGGGCTTCTAACAATATTGTGAAGAATTCGAGAGACTTCGATCACAAAGCAATGTATAATAATGAAAAAGGCCATAATGTAAATACGAGCAGAAATAGGGCAATCATTACACCAATAAATTATTTGTTGTTACTTCTAGGAGAAGGTATAGGTTATCTAGGTCTCCTGTGAGAAGGAATAACAGCCCTATTTTACCTCATCCAAGAACTCAATCTATAGCCCCTCATGTTAGGTTTCAATATACTAGAAGAAGTCTGCACATTCCTAGACTGAATTTAAATATCCCTAGGATGGAAAGAAATTTACCTTTTGTGACCTTTAATAGAGGAAGCCCTTTAGATTTGGTTGCAGATAATGATATACCAACTGCAACCCTAAAGAGTGTTTCACCCTTTATGTGTGATGGCTCTATAACCCCTGCTAAGCACATCAAAGACATATCCAACATGTGCTCAGTCCATCATATCCAAAATGAGGACGTTGTAGTTAGACTCATGGTCTCATCTTTCAAAGGGAGGGCTCTTCAATGCTTCAAGAGCTTAACCCCTACTTCAATACATGACTGGGATGAGCTGGGAGAGAAACTCTACAAGTACTACAACAAAACAGGTAATTAGTGCCTAAAATAGCACCAGATTTTAGTGCATTTGAGTTCATGAATTGGAGCCAAATGCTAGAGAAAAACTCGGCGCCAAATTACATTTCACTTTGGTGCTAGAGTTAGTGCCAGATTTAGCGCCAAATTTTGTTACTTCCAGTTTTGCTTCTGCTTTTGCTTCTTGTGTTGCTTCCAAGTTTTCTTCCATTATGATGTTCTTTGTTGCTTCAAGTTTTGCTTCCATTATGATGTCCTTTGTTGCTTCCAATTTGGCTTTCAATTTTGCTTCTAGTTTTGCTTCTTGTGTTGCTTCCAGGTTTGCTTCCAGTTTTGCTTCCGGTTTTGCTTCCAATTTTACTTCCAATTTTGCTTCCACTTTTGCTTCTAGTTTTACTTCCAATTTTGCTTCCGATATAACGTCGCTTGTTGCATCTAGATTTGCTTCCATTTTTGCATCTTATGTTGCTTCTAATATTGGTTCTATTATTGCATCTTTTGTTGCTTCTAAAATTGCTTCCATTATTAATTTTTTGTTTGCTACCTAAGTTGCTTCTATTTTTTGCTTCCTACATAATGCCAAGTTTTGCTTCTAGTTTGGCTTCCATTGTTGCTTCTAAAAATGCTTCTTGTTTTGCTTACATTTATTAATTTAATATGTTTTATTTCAATTTAATTAGTTAAATATATCATGCCTCTTAAATAACTCATATGATTATAGAGTAAGTAAATTAAATATCTATAATTTAATTGAATTTGACAACATCCATCATGAGCAGTAAATTAAATCATCATACGTAATAAATATCCATCCAAAAATCATTGGCCACTTTCAATATATATAAATTGACAATTCAATACTGATAAGATCATCATCATATATAACTAAAACAAGTGAAAGTCAAATATGCCAGTAGATCAATAACATGTCAAAATGATACATGTCCAATAGTCGACATAAGTCAAAATGATACATGTACAAATGATATAAGTAAAAATGATAAATTATGTAACTCAAAATGATACAAGTCAAGAAGATACATGTCCAAATGATATAAGTCAAAATGATACAACTCAATAATATGGTACTGTAGGCCGTGAAAATGATACATATGATAGTAACCATGAAAAGAGGCATCATAACGATATATCAGCAATGATCCATGATGCAGTCTATCTGATCATGAATGTCACTGGCTACTACCAGCAACTGCCTCATCATCATCATCACCATCATGATCATCATCATCATGATCGTCATTGTCATCATCGTCATCGACCTCAGTATCTTTTGTATCTACATCATCATCATCCTCTGCCATGTGATCTGTACCAGAACCAACATAATCTAGATCTATATCATGAGGATCATCTTGATCTTCTGGAAGACTAGTGTTATGCAAAAAAAATATTTAAAATGAAAATTTATTATTTATTTCAGGCAATAATTTATTTTTATGTTATATATCTAATATTACAACATATGAAACGAAACCATAATCATATTACATCATATCAAAGTGCACATACCATAATAAAATTTCAAAAAAGTTACAGCTAATATGTCATTCCAATGATGTAAAACATGCAACAATTCTAATAAACGTTAGTAAAGATTATAAAAAAATTTGTTATACAATTTAACTATCAACTATAAATTTTATTACATAACCTTAAGTGCCACAAATTGCTTGGTCCATGTATGTTCTTTTTCACTATTAATGTAATAACCTGCATTAGACAGAAACATTAAAGAGTTTTTAAGTAGCAGTTGATTAAATTCTCTTACATGTCATTAAGGAATGCACAGTTTTTTTCAATAATTATTTATCTTAAGGTTCATGAGTAACCTTAAGATAAAGGTCTATTTTATTTGAAAAAAAAAATGAAGTTAGCAATATGGCTTTATCCGATCGATTTTAGAAAGAAAAAATGTTAGCCCTATTCCCACTCACAGGTCTTCAATGTGAGTGGGAATAGGGAAAATTTGGGGATTTAGAAAGAAAGATAAAGTTTAGGGTGTCTTCAAGATAGCCAGCACGGGCAAGGAGATCAACCATGCACACATAATGATCAACTATAGGTGTAATTCTATAAGGGTTGTACAAATGTGATTGAAGTATGTACAGCTCTCATCCACTAAACCTACATGGTTGTATGCACCTAGAATACAAGAAAAGCTTACAATGTTAGGATATGTTCCAAAGTGCTTAATTAATTCAAAGATTTTGAGAGCATCCTTACAAAATCCATTTTGTACATATCCTGCAATCATTGCATTCCATGAGATGACATCTCTTTGAGGAATTTTTTGTCAAACAGTTTACATTTTTTGTCTATGATTCCATATTTTGCACACATGTCCATGAGAGCATTTCAAACTATAATATCTCACAAGAATCCCCTTACCATTATGCTTTGAAGGATGTCTATACCCTATTCCAAAGCTCCCATACCCTGTTCCAAAGCTTACCATTTTGATACAGGAAGAGAGGATGTTGGCAAAGGTTGTAGAATCTAGCTTTACACCTGCCAATTTCATTTGCATGAAAGTTTCTAAGCCTTTTCAACAAATCCATTTTGTGCATATCATGCAATCATTGCAGTCTATTAGACCACATTTCTTTCAGGGATATTGTCAAACAGTTCACATGCCTTGTCTATGCTTCCACATACATCTCTCTCTCTGTATATGTATATTCAATTGCATTTTCTTGAAAGTTTTTAATGCCTTATCAAGAAATCCGTTTTGTGCATATCGTGCAATCGTTGCAATCCATGAGACCACATTTCTTTGAGGGATATAATCTATTTTATGCACACAACTCAGCATAAATTAATCTAGATTGGTGGTATTTAAGAACCCCTTGAGAGGATTGTCGTTATGTTTCTAGGAGACATGTTATCATAGGTTAACCCATGGAAAACTTGTGTAAAGGATTTAAAACAACAGGCTTCAACTGTGCAAATGCATCTAAGATGAACGTGTAGATCTAGATTCCTTTTAATTAATGGCATAGGAAACTACAAGGAACGTCAATTCTTATCCACACATTATAAGCTACAAAGAAATTGATTACAATTTGAAATCATTCACGAGAGAATTTGTGCATAAATTCTATTCTTCTTTATTGAATTTTGTGCATAAGTATTTGTGAAGGCTTTCATGATCGGAAGTGGCACTTGCAACTAAACATCTGACAAAAATCCACTTCCAATTATGCTTTGATGGATGTCCATATCCTCATCCAAAGCTTCAATTTGTGCACAGGCAATGATGATGCTGGCAAACATTGAGGAGTTGGGCTTTACACCCACCAGTAGGAAATCTGACACGGTGCACATTATTATAGTGTAAGCCTATTTTTCAGATTACTTCATTTAGCATCATCAATAATCTCCACAAGAACATTGTCCCTATTTAAAATGATGGAAAGGGTTCACATCTCACAACAATTTCTCTTGTGATAATCTTAGAGATAAATTTTGTTGCAGTGTGGAAATCAGCACATACTCGAAGGTTCTTAACAACTCTAATAGTTGTTCTATGGGGCATGTTTAACAAAACCAAATGCAATTGCTAACTTTTCACCATGGTGGCAGAGAAATAATTCTTTTTCCCATCCTTCCACGGCATTAAGTAAATTCTTGAATCTAGAAAATACCTTGTCACCTTCATCTTCCAAGCCAATTTCTCCAACTTTGCATAGGTCTCCTTTGTCTATGGATATGATCTGTCTCCTACACAAAAAGCATGTACCATTTTATGCCCTTCAATCCAACTGCATCTAGGGATTTTTTTAATTCCTCTATCTTTCATCAAGCTCCTTACCTCACCACACCTGCCCACTTGTGGATAGATGTTTGAGAGAAGAACATAAGTTGTGCAACATTTTTAGGATCCAAATCAAAAAGCAGTGTTGCTGTAAATACTCCTAAGCCTATATTCATATGTGATCTACAGGCACCAAGAAAACATATCCATACAACCAACACAGATTTAACAAGTATCTCAATGATAAAGTTTAGCGTGTCTTCAAGATAGCCAGCACGGGCAAGGAGGTCACCCATGCACACATAATGATCAACTGTAAGTGTAATGCAATAAGGGTTACAAATGTGATTGAAGTATGTACAGCTCTCATCCACTAAACCTACACGGATGCGTGCACCTAGAATACAAGCAAAGCTTACAATGTTAGGATATGTTCCAGAGTGTTTAATTAATTCAAAGATTTTGAGAGCGTCCTTACAAAATCTATTTTGTGCATATCCTGCAATCATTGCATTCCATGAGATATCAAAAAGTTCACGTTTTTTGTCTATGATTCCATATTTTGTGCATATCTTGCAATCATTGCAGTCCATGAGACCACATTTCTTTGAGGCATTCTGTCAAATAGTTCACGTTCCTTGTCTATGCTTCCACATTTTGCATACATGTCTAACAGGGCAGTTGCAACTACAACATGTGACAAAATTCCTCTATCCTTTATGTATTGATGGATGTCCATAGCCTATTCCAAAGTTCCCATTTTGACATAGGCAGGGAGGATGCTGGCAAAGGTTGTGGAAATTGGCTTTACACCAGCCAATTGTATTTGCTTTAAAATTTCTAAAGCCTTTTCAACAAATCCATTTTGTGCATATCCTGTAGTCATTGCAATCCATGAGACTACATTTCTTTGAGGCATTCTGTCAAACAGTTCACGTGCCTTGTCTATGCTTCCACATTTTGCATACATGTCTAACAGGGCAATTGCAACTACAACATATGACAAAATTCCTCTATTCTTTATGTTTTGATGGATGTCCATACCCTATTCCAAAGCTCCCATTTTGACACAGGTAGGGAGGATGCTGGCAAAGGTTGTGGAATTTGGCTTTACACCAGCCAATTGCATTTGCTTTAAAATTTCTAAAGCCTTTTCAACAAATCCATTGTGTGCATATCCTGCAATCATTACAATCCATGAGACCACATTTCTTTGGGGCACTCTGTTAAATAGTTCACGTGCCTTGTCTATGCTTCCACATTTTTCATACATGTCTAACAAGGCATTTCAACTACAACATCTGACAAAATTCCTCTATTCTTTATGTTTTGATGGATGTCCATAGCCTATTCCAAAGCTCCCATTTTGACACAGGCAGGGAGGATGCTGGCAAAGGTTGTGGAATTTGGCTTTACACTAGCCAATTGCATTAATTGCTTTAAAATTTATAAAGCCTTTTCAACAAATCCATTTTGTGCATATCCTGCAATCATTGTAGTCCATGAGACCACATTTCTTTGAGGCATTCTATCAAACAGTTCAATTGCCTTGTCTATGCTTCCACATTTTGCATACATGTCTAACAGGGCAGTTGCAACTACAACATCTGACAAAATTCCTCTATCCTTTATGTATTGATGGAAATTACCTATAGTCTAATTCAAACTAGATCGAAATTACCTATTCTAGGTGGAAATTACCTATTGAGAGCTCAACCACAAAAAAAAAAATTGCCCATCAAAACTATTCCAGATGGAAGTTAAGTTAAAATTCTGATCAATTTTTTCCACCAATAAAACTTACCCTATTCCAAAAATTTCTCACCATCAAAAATACTATTCCTGACATCATTTTGCAAGCCCAGATCAACAACTATGTGAAACACAGATTTACAAATTGGATTGGATTGCATTTCTTTAAGGGTTTATAAGCAAGGAAATTGGGGTCCAATGTTTAGGTGCAATTTTATCTAGGGTAGCATAGCACTCAAAGCTCTAAATAACAACTGCTTTTCTTTTTAGGGCAATGTTTAAAGCAGTACCATAACTTATTAAATAATGTGCAAAGATGGCACCATCACCTTCGAGCTCGCCATGTGCGGCCTGCAAGTTCACATGCCTTGTCTATGCTTCCACATTTTGCATACATATCTATCAGAGAATTTCCAACTATAATATCTGATAAAATGCCCCCTTCCATTATGCTTTGATGGATGTCTATACCCTGTTCCTACAAAGCTCCCATTTTGGCACAAGCAGGGAGGATGCTGGCAAAGGTTGTGGAATTTGGCTTAACACCTGCCAATTGCATTTGCTTGAAAGTTTCTAAATCCTTTTCAATAAATCCATTTTGTGTATATCTTGCAATCATTGCATTCCATGAGACCACATCTCTTTGAGACATTCTGTCAAACACTTCACGTGCCTTGTCTATGCTTCCACATTTTGCATACATGTCTACCATGGTAGTTGCAACTACAACATCTGACAGAATTCATCTATCTTTTATGCTTTGATGGATGTCAACACACTATTCCAAAGCTCCCATTTTGGCACAGGCAGGGAGGATGTTGGCAAAGGTTGTGGAATTTGGCTTTACACCTGCCAATTGCATTTGCTTGAAATTTTCTAAAGCCTTTTCAACAAATCCATTTTGTGCATATCCTGCAATCATGGTGTTCCATGAGACCACATTTCTTTGAGGCATTATGTCAAACAGTTCATGTGCCCTGTTTATGCTTCCATATTTTGCATACATGTCTACTAGAGCAGTTGAAACTACAACATCTATCAAAATTCCTCTATCCTTTATGCTTTGATCGATGTCCATGCCCAGTTCCAAATCTCCCATTTTGGCACACACAGGGAGGATGCTAGCAAAGGTTGTGCAATTTTTGCAAACTCTAAGGTAGTTGGTTGTGCTCTTACCCATATTGTTATCTTTCCTTACGAAGGCATTGTTTTGTAGTACTGTCAACAACTGTTAGGTGGGGACTTGTCAAAACCTTAGGTGTATGGTTATTATGTCCTAACACCTTACCTTGGGGGCCATTGCTAGGTCTTGCATCATGGTTAGGGTATTAATATACTAAGAGAGATTGGAGATATTCCATGTAAATGATGTCATAGTCAAACAAAGACTATCCAACCCTAGCGAGATGTTTCCCATTCTTGGTAAAGTGTTGCCACTTATGTGAAGCCATGGAAGAATAGGTTGATTAGATCTAAAGGAAACATGAGGCCAATCATTATGAATGCAAGTCCATCTTAGGTTGATAAAAGTGGGGGATAGTTATGAAGTTGGATTTGTTGTCATAGGGTGGTATTGTAGCCATATTTTCATGCCCAACAAGACTATCCTAGCCATAAGGGAATGCATTCATGTTATAGGATCACAGAGGGAAATCATCATGCATATTGGATTCCAATCCAATCTAGATTGGTATGGGCAGGTGTCTTAATATATAATTATCATAGGAAACATCAACATTGGGTTTTGTTGGTGTCTCATTCTTTGTAGTACCCACCTAACTGTTTGAGCTTCCTGAACAATGTCTTTCTATGCTACAGTACCAAGGGCCTGGGGTAAAGTGTAGTTTAGTCTTTGAAGGAGGCAACATCTGATTTTGGAGGACTATCCTAGTTCAAGTTCCTTCATAGGATTGTCGTAAATACTATAACAACCATGAGGGCATGGGCGCTATTTGGAATATTTCTGACAATACTTGAAGTGGAGTGACAAGAAGTAGACCCTATCACAAACCTAGAAGGTCCAATACTATGACAACAATCTCAAGAAAGTTCTAATGCAAAGATGAAAATTAGTCCCCCATAAACAATAGTCCTAAAATTTCCACCCCAAGTGTAATCAATAGTGAGACAACAACATGATTTAGTCAAGCATATATAATCACCACTAGTGTGGGGGTAGTCATAAAACTCCATGGACACTATTGTCATGGACTGTCATATTAAAATAGGCATCAAATCTTGTGATAGTCACATTTGTATGCAGCCAAAGTACCTCCATAACAATCATATATGAATGATTGTTGCACTTATAAGATCATGAGATCCCCACAAAGAGGAAGGCTAAAGATTGCTATATCCATTTATTCAAAGCAAAGTGCTAGTGGAGACACCCACTCATCACCCTAAGATGCAAAACATAGTCAAATAGTAATGACAGTCATCACTGTCATTTCATTTTCCTTCTATCTCTCTCCCACCTTCATGATCTTCCAAATCATGGTTATTATCCAAGGAGGTTGGTCTAGAACTTGATATCAATGATGTTGAGATTTTTGCCATTAGAAGATTACTTCAGAGCTATGAATGTTCCATTTAGGCACTTCAAGATGAGGGTAGATATCTCAAAGGTTGTCACACATTGATCAGACCACAAGGAGGTTTAACACCTAGAAATTAAGATTTAAAAGGCATTTCCTATCAACATAGTGTACAATAATTGACCGTGGAAGTTAGAGATTGCATATGGAAGAAGGACACCTCTATAATCTCATGTGGGTAGGATGGAAGAGCACAAAATAAGACTATCATGACAGTCAGAAGCTCACTAAAAGCTCTTTTTAGAGAATATCATCTTGTTGTGAGTCCATTTTTATGTGGAATTGCGTAAAGGTTTCATTACAATGAAAATTATAATATGGGCTACCAAGTATGAGCTATTACTTCAACTCAAATTTGTTTAATCATTACATCCATTGTTCCCAATATGTAGGCCTTATTATGGGCCTTTCCTCTATATATTCTGGAAAGAAACAATAATGATAAGGATGTCCCAGTGTTGGTGCTAAGCCTAAAGATCTTGTAAAGTGTGCAAAGCCTGCTATTCAAGGTTCTATGGTGATTATTGGCATGAATGAAAGCTAAACCCCTAAAAGGACACTGAATAGAACTTCATGTAAGCATTCATGTTGTGCAGGACTTCCTGTAATCTCTGGCACCATGGGATGGACTTCACTCTAAACACAATGAACAAAGAAATGATGCATGCCACAACAAATTTTAGTTAAAAATAGATAATCTTGCAATGAAAAACTTTAATGTAAAGGGGATAAATTAAAATAGAGGGAGAATGAAACTAAGGGTCCTTCCAAGTTCCAACATTAGTAGGACAATGTTATTGATACCCCAAAAAAGAAAGGAAAAGAAGATTTGAGTGACAGTAATTCATCATTACAAGATTCTTCAATAAACATCAATAACTCAATAACACTGGAAGACTCTACACCTCTATGTGTTTCTCTCAAGGAAGAATTTGGGCAGACATAAGTCTAAGAAGCTAACTTGATGCTTGCAGACAGCTCAATGTTCTGAAAGTAAAATGCACATGTATGTCATTCTAATCATTGGCTAACGATGTCATTTTTAAAAGACTATCAACCAGCTCTGAAATTGAAATGTTATATCATTCATTGCCCCATGACATTGCATCAACAGACTATTAAAGTCATTCTGAAATAGGAATGCAAATATATGTCAAAGGTTCTAAATCTCAAATGCTTGAGAAACATCAATTATTAGAGCTGTGGGGACAAAGTACAACTAACAATGTGGACAAAAGAACAGAACAAAACAAGAGGGATTTTATTAGTACATAAGCCACTTACCATGATAAACTCTACAAATGCTATACGAGTGGAATGATGATAATCTCCTAGTAGTCTCAAACGAGAAACCTGAAAATATATTGATGAAAGATTTCAATCCACTAGCTGTTCTTCTACAATTTCCAGAAATATGCACAAGGGATACATGAATTAAGCAAAGAGAAGCGGCACCCACCTCACCACAAAGTGACTTAAAGAAAAGTTTCACGTCTACTTGAGAAACCTACAAACATATTGACCAAGGCATAGAATAACACTTCTAATTGCCATTGTAGCTCATTACATATGCAAGCTCAACATATTTCAGCCCATACTTAAAAGACAACGGTATATTATGGAATTTAATACATATATTTCAATTACAAAGGCTATGCAATTGAAGACCAAGCTGTAATAAATATAAGGGATTTGTAGTTCACCTTCTTATCAATATTTGTACAATAGATTGTCCGTGCACACATCTCCCCCTCATCTTTTGACTGAATTGCGACTATCAAAACAATTAGAGCCTTCTAATATAGAGCAAATAATAGTCACAGATGATTACTACAATTGAAATAATAACACTTTTGTGCAATTTACTAATCTTACTTCTAAGGGCATTGCCAGGACAGTGAAACACCCTTTGGCAAATAAGGTAGATCATACTCACCCTCGGAAGAAATGTTGGGTTTACTGGGGTAATTGTAGTTTTAGAAGGTAGGACCCTGACAGGGTAACATCTCAGCATGGTCCTAGCAAGACTTAAAGCTACTCTTGCCTCCTCTACAGATTAAAATCATGGGGAAAAATCTCTTTCAATTTAAAATTTTACAAGAGAAGCCTTGCTGATCCAATTTATCATTTAAGTCCCAAAAGAAGACTTACCCTCACAAGTGAACTCTACAAAAGCAAAACAGAGAACTGAATTTGGATCACCGCACACATGGCAATCAACAATCTTCAACCAAAAGAGGTTCCAGCCTTAGGAATGCTCATTGATTGCAATGTTTAATGAAGATTTTGACATGAGGGCAAATAATGAATGAGAAATGAAGCATGAAAAGTCACCTACCCTTCTCCATAAGCTCTGGTATCCTTCTTCGTTGAAAGGCCTGTTGTCCTTCCTATAAGCTCCGGCACCACCGCGACCACCTCTCTTCCGGCCACAATTGCCCCTGTTGCTGCCTCGCACTTTCTGCTACCCATAAGGGATACCCTGACGCCGATCCTCCTTTTCCTGCACTTGTCGCCTATTGTCTTCACCCGTGCACTTAGCGGGAATTTTTAATTTTTTGTTTTTTATTCATTAGTTGGCGTAGTTAACGCCAATTTTAGCGCTAACTTTAAACCTATAATGTAATCTCTTTGGGGCACAAAAGGCGGCACAAAGTGCACCTAATTTAGCACCTAGCTGTGCCTAATTTAACACCTATCATTTAAACATTGTTAAGGTCTTCTAATTGTACTTACAACACCTTGAGTTTTGTGTAGATATAATTATAATTGGGAATATGTGTTAGATAAATGTCACATGGTGGAGGATGGTGTCAGGACGAGTGATAATTGTTGTGGCAATGTTATGGTTAAATGTGTTATGAAAATGAGGTGGCATGGGTAGTGGGCTATCAATGTTGGGAAAGGGTTAGGGAGGATGTAATGGAGGAAGGGATGTGTGTCCTGGTATGATGTCTTAAGGAATGGGAAGAAAGGATGGTGATTCATAAGATAATATGGAGAATGATGGTAGAGTGAATTGGCATTATGGTAACTATAGCATGTCATGGGGTGAATCATGTGTTAATACAAGTTGTGGAGTGAGAAAGAGGTGGTATGGGTATGGTTGAATGGAGTAATGAGGTGATTTAATTGGTGATGACCTAGGTGAAGTGATGGGTCAAGTGTCTTATGTGGGATTGCTAGAAAGTGTGATTGGTAATGGTGGGGATAGCTAAATGTCATCTTCTAAGGGTTCAAAGGTTAGGAAAGTGTAAGATGGGGATATGGGATAATCCATGGTTTAATGATTATTCAAGGGAGACTCCTTAAAGCAATTATCAATTATGGTGTCGATAGGGGGAATGGAGTCTATGAATTTAGGTGTGGGAATGTGAGCTATGACATTAGGATTGTATTGGATGAATAATGGAAAGTAGGGGCACCTACCTAGTGATGGAAGGAGCCACATGATCAAATGATGTTTAGGGAAGGGCTTTTCTTAGGAAAGTAAGGATTTGGGTGAGGGTCTAGGGTTTGGTGGAGAAGAATTTATGGAAAATTTGGCTCGGTCATTAAAATTGACATGAATAGAAGAAGTACAAGACAGGATATATGATAGACTCAAAATAGGATAATTAGGACTATGATGATGAAGATGGAAAGAAAAGTCAACAACAATAGTATGATATAGGGATAGGATTAGAAAATAAGAGTACTGTACAACTAGCAAGAGGAAAGTGAGGACATAATGTAAATTTAACATGGCATGAACTCTCTTGGAAGGCTAAGCATGGACTATAAGAAGATTGAACTAGTTGGATCTATTAGGCTCACCAAATGAAAGAACCTTAAAGGTTAACCTTAATTAGGTAAGGTTATTTTTTAGTGTGGTTATTTGTGCAACAATGTGTAAATTAATGTTACCTAAGGATAAATCTAACTTTACTAACATTTTAATAACCATGAGAGTTAGGACTAACAATTAGACTAAAAACTTGACAAACAATACAACTTGGACACATCTAGGACTTGGAAAATGGAAAAGAATTAGTATTAAATGTGGAAAAAAATGAAAAAGTGGTATTAGTTGCACCTATGTAGAGAAGTGGTCTTTATGAAAGATGCTTATAATTATGCTCTATCTATTTGTGAAGTTTGGAGGTGATTGGACCTAAAGGATATGACCACCATATGCAAAATAGCCTACCTAATGGTATGTGCATGGATATATATATATATATGGAGAGAGAGAGAGAGATAGGGGTAGAGATAGAAAGAGAGGATTGAGAGAGAGAGAGAGTCCTAGTTTTCTTGTTTTCATTTCCTTCATCGATAAGGGAGAGGGAGAGATAGAGGGGAGAGATAGGGAAATATAGGAATGATAGGGGGAGAGAGGAAAGAGAGATAGAGATAGGGAGAGATAGCTAAGTAGAGAGAGATAGAGAGAAGATAGATGGGGAGAGATAGAGGAGACAGAGGGGAGAGATAGGGAAATAGAGAGTGAGTGAGATGTTCAAAGAGAGAGAGAGAGAGATACCTAGAGATAGAGGTTTAGGGTTGCTCAGGTTTCGGGTTTAGGGGTTATGGGTTAGAGATTAGGGGCATTATTTAGGGTTGAGGGATTTAGAGAGAGAGAGAGAGTTCTTTTGACATGCAACTGTAAACCTTGAATAATGCCCCTAAACCCTAAACCCTAACCCCTAAACCATAAACCCTAAATAATGCCCCTAAGCCCTAACCCCTAACCCATAACCCTAAACCTAAGAAACCCTAAACCCCTAAATCCTAAATTGCAAACCCCTAAACCCTAAACACTAAACCCAAGCAACCCTAAACCTCTATCTCCCTATCTCTATCATTCCTCTACCTCTCAATATCTCTCCATGTCTTTGGCCATGTCCCTCACTCTCTATATCTCCCTATTAGTCCTCTCTCTAAACACTAACCCTAAACCTCTAAACCTTAACCCCTAAACCATAAACCCTAAACCCTAAATAATGCCCCTAAACCTTATCCCCTAAACCCTAAACCCAAGCAACCCTAAACCCCTATCTCCCTATAGAGAGGAGACAGATCTAGGGAGAGATAGAGGAGACAGAGGGGAGAGATAGGGAGATAGAGACTGAGAGAGATGTCTAGAGAGATAGGGAGATAGAGGAATGATAGGGGAGAGAGAGGCAAGAGATAGGGAGAGATAGATAGGTAGAGAGAGAGGAGATAGATTGGGAGAGATAGAGGAGACAGAGGGAGAGATAAGGAGATAGAGAGTGAGTGAGATGTCTAGAGAGATAGGGAGAGAGATTGAGAGGTAGAGGGATGATAGAGAGAGGGAGATAAGGGAGAGATAGGGAGATAGAGGTTTAGGTTTGCTCAGGTTTAGGGTTTAGGGGTTATGGGTTAGGGGTTAGGGATTAGGGGCATTATTTATGGTTGAGGGATTTAGAGAGAGAGAGAGACTTCTTTTGACATGCAACCGTAAACCCTAAATAATGCCTCTAAACCCTAAACCTGAGCAACCCTAAATAATGCCTCTAAACCCTAAACCTGAGCAACCCTAAACCTCTAAACCTTAAATAATTCCCCTAAACCCTAACCCCCAACCCCTAAAACATAAACCCTAAATAATGCCCCTAAGCCCTAACCTCTAACCCCTAAACCCTAAACTTGAGAAACCCTAAACCCCTAAATCCTAAACCCCAAACCCCTAAACCCTAAACACTAAACCCAAGCAACCCTAAACCTCTATCTCCCTATCTCTATCATTCCTCTACCTCTCAATCTCTCTCCCTATGTCTCTGGCCATGTCCCTCACTCTCCATATCCCTATCTCTTCCTATGTCTCTGGCCATGTACCTCACTCTCTATATCTCCTTATTGATCCTCTCTCTCTAAACACTAAACCCTAAACCTCTAAACCCTAAACCGTAAACCCTAAATAATGCTCCTAAACCTTAACCCCTATCTCCCTATTGATCCTCTCTCTTTAAACACTAAACCCTAAACCTCTAAACCCTAAATCGTAAACCCTAAATAATGCTCCTAAACCTTAACCCCTAACCCCTAAACCCTAAAGCAAAGAAACTCTCTCTCTCTCTCTCTCTCTCTCTCTCTCTCTCTCTCTCTCTCTCTCTCTCTCTCTCTCTCTCTCTCTCTCTCTCTCTCTCTCTCTCTCTCTCTCTCTCTCTCTCTCTCTCCAAACCTGAGCAACCCTAAACCTCTATCTCCCTATCTCTATCATCCCTCTACCTCTTAATCTCTCTCCCTATGTCCCTAGCCATGTGCCTCACTCTCTGTCTCTATATCTCTCTCCACAGTCTCCTCTATATCTCCCTATCATTCCTCTCTCTCTATAAACCCTAAACCTCTAAACCTGAACCCCTAACCCCTAAACAATAAACCCTAAACCCTAAATAATGCCCCTAAACCCTAACCCCTAACCCCTAAACCCAAGAAACCCTAAATCCCAAACAGCTAAACTCTAAACCCAAGTAACCTTAAACCTCTATCTCCCTATCGCCTTTGTCCCTCTACATCTCAATCTCTCTCTCTATGTCTCTAGCCATGTCCCTCACTCTCTATCTCCCTATCTCTCCCCTCAGTCTCCTCTATATCTCCTTATTGGTCATCTATCTCTCTCTAAACCCTAAACCCTAAACCTCTAAACCTTAACCCCTAACCCCAAAACCATAAACCCTAAACCATAAATAATACCCCTAAACCACAGTAACCCTAAATTAGGTGCTAAAGTTAGTGCTAATTTGTGCCTAATTTAGTGCCTACTTGTTCTTATCAGTGCAAAAAATGCCAAAAGTAGCGCCATCCTGATAAATAGCGCTGACTTTTTCAAAAAATTGGAGAAAAATACATTAAAACAGTGGGTGGAAGCAAAAAAGGGAGCTAATAACAGGGATTTGTTGTAGTGAAGTAGTTTGGAAAGAGGGCAGATAATGTCTCATTACTGGAACAACTAACAACAATCAAAAGAGCCCCAAGTGAGATGATGGTATATTTCAACTTCAGATTCTAATGGACATGGGAGAGAATTACAGCTACCCTCATGCCATCTCCACAAGGTGCTTTTTTGTACTTTCTAAGAGCTTTAAATTCTGATATTACAGTGATGATGCAATCTATGGGTGTTGAAACCCTACCCACTGGTTATGAGACAGCTTTAAAAGCTGAAAATTGTCTAATACAGGCTGGGAAAGTTGCTCCCAAACCTCATGTATCTCTTTTTCTAGAGCTACCTTCACCATCTCAGCAACCCATTATTGCTCCCATCCCAGAGCCTAAAGCTTCAACTTCTTCTCTTCCTCAAGAAGAGAATGACTTTAAAACCCTAGTGACCAACATGGCCAACAATATTAGTACTATAGTTATTCAAACTGCTTCTAAACCTCATTAAAATTATAACCAAGGGCAATCTCCTAATCAAAATTGGAATTAGGGTTGTAATTCCAATAGAAACCAAAACTAGAATCAGGGTTATCCACAAAATAGACATCAAAACCCTAACCATGCTCAGCCTTTGCAAATAGTTTGACCTATCCAACAGATTCCGGCTATTAATCTAGTTAGGGCCCTAGTCCCTACCCAAAATAATCTAGCCCAAGAGGTATATCGGTGCTACCCCTGCAACCAATCGCACAATCAGTCCACTTATGATTTTGGAGCACAAGAAAGAGCTTTAATGGTGCAAAAATTTCATACCCAGCAGGCATCATTATCAGAGGCAGCCAATAACAACCCTGAAGAATCAAATGAGGCTACCTCTAATGCTAATATGATGCTATGGACATCTGAGGATTTTTGTGTTGTCAGTCAACCCATGGACAGTGTTGTTATGCCCATTGCAGACAACATCAGGTCAAAAAAGAGGCAGTTGGAGGCTAGCCCCATGCCTACTATTTTACAAAAGGACCGTGTTTCAAAGGAAAAAGTGGCCAGTGCCACAATTCCAATTTAGAGCAGCAGATCTGTTACTACAAAAGAAATTCCATGAGGCTAAAAAGTGCCTGAACAAGCTGCAGATCAATCAAAGAAGGGAACATGGATTCCCTCAATGCATAAGGCAGCCAATGTTCCCCTGAATATTGTGGAACAAATGAAGAAAATGAATATAAATGTATCAATGTGGGAAGTAATTTTAATCCCTTCTCAAAGAGATCTGTTACAAGAAGCCTTAAGGCATTTCCCATCAGTTGAATTAGCAGCAACTGACTCATTAGCAAAACAAAGGGAAAAGAGCCCTGTCAGTCTTATGCAACCAAGTGAAGGACAAGTAAGTTCAACAAAGAAGCCATCCCCTTTCTACTTGTCTTTGATCATTGGCAAATTTTTAGTGTACAACTGTATGATTGATTTAGGGGCTAGTGTTTCAGTTATGCCCAAAAAGATAGCAGATGCATTAGGCATCAAATATACCCCTGTTTCATTAGGAGTATTACAATTGGATGGCACCTCTGTAAACACTACAGGAGTGATCAAGAGACTAGACTTGACTCTAAATGCATGTCCAAACTTGAATTTCAGTCAAGACATTTTAGTCATTGATCTTCCTCCCTTCTTTACCATTTGCTTGTGAAGGGACTTCACAGCCAAGGTAGGTGGCTACCTTTCTTCTGACTGGTCTTATATGCTGTTGAGAACTAGATATGGCACAAGGTTCACCATCAAGGCTAAACCAATTTCAAATTACCAAGTGGAGAATTATGATCACAGCCTAGTGAATCCTCATGTTATGATTCAGGGCGAGGAAATGCATGACTCGGAGTCTCTAGAGGCAACATCTTCACCTCTTCCAACCCCTGATCTATTTCTTAATGAATGGGCAAGGGATCACTGTGATATTGATCCTTATGATACCACTAAGGCAACTAATTTGGGCACCTATATGACCTATGAAGGGAATTCTTCAATCCCTTCTATATTTAAGCCAGATGATGGCTCCAATGGCCCATGGAAAATGTTCTTTGATGGTGCAAAGAGCATAAATGGAGCTGGTGCAGGGGTTTTTCTAGTCTCTCCAACTGGTAAGAAGTTGCATTTTGCTCATAGATTACATTTTTCTTGCACCAATAATGTAGCAGAGTATGAGGCATTAGTTCATGGTTTGCTTATTGCTGAGAAGAGAAATATCAACTATTTCAAAATTTTTGGGGACACTGAGTTGGTAGTCAACCAAGTTAGAGAAAGATGTGAAACTAAAAACCATCTTCTAAGAGCTTATAGACATAGAGTTTGGGACTTGTTTCAGAGTTTTGGTTCTCTCAACTTACAGGTAATCCCAAGAAAATTAAATTAAGAGGCTGATCAATTAGCAACAGTGGGGGCTCAATTTTCTCCACCTATAGATTTGTTTCAGGGTCCTTATCAGCATGTGAAAATTATTGTCAGGCCCTCTGTTCCAAATAATGATATACATTGGCAAGTCTTTGACAGCAATGAGCAGATTACCAACTTCATTTAGAATGAAGTCGAGTTCTCTTCCATGGTGCAGCCCAGACTGTAGGAGAGTTATGGTGACCAGATCATTCAACTAAAAATGAACAAGTTGCCCAAGGGTTTAGTTACCCTTGAGGCCATTTTCAGCCCAAATGACAAGTTCAGGGGTGAGAGGAATAATATGACATTTAAAAAAGAAGATTATCAGAAGGTTGTCATCACCCAAGAGAAGGAGTTGCTGCTGGGAAAGGTATGCAGCGATGCTGAATAGCAAGAATTTATACGCCTGGACTAGAAATATGGTGATGTCCTGGCATGGATATATGAAGATTTAAAAGGTTTTAATCTAGACGTGGCTTAGCATGCCATCAACTTGGATCCAAATGCCAAGCCAGTCCACCAAAAGCAATGGCCCATAAACCCTAAGATTGAGCTGCTTATGAGAAAAGAGCTAGCAAAACTCATACATGCAAGGATCATCTTCCCCATTAAATATTCTACTTAGGTTGCTAATCTAGTACCTATGAGGAAGAAAAATGAGGAAATAACGCTCTATGTGGACTTTAAGGACCTGAATTGGGCTTCTTTGAAGGATCATTACAACCAGATCTTTGTCAAAGAGGAGGATAGATTTAAGACAACATTCACAACCAAATGGGGAACCATGGCATATGCAACAATGCCATTTGGTCTTTCTAATGCTAGTGCCACATTTCAGAGGGCAGTGGACATTGCTTTCAAAGGTTTTATAAACAAGTTCATCCTGATTTATCTGGATGACATTATAGTCTTCTCCAAGAAGGGAGAAAATCATATGGAGCATTTGGAAAAAGTTTTCCGAAGATGTAGAGAGTTTGAGGTGTCTCTGAACCCCAAGAAATCAATTTTTGTTGTTGCTCAGGGTAAGCTTCTGAGCCATTTAGTGTCTAAGGATGGGATTTCCATAGACCCTAAAAGGACATCTACTCTCCTTTCTCTTCCCATACCTGCTCACAAAAAGGCTTTACAATCATTTCTGGGGCAGATCAACTTTGTTAGGAAGTGTATTCCTAATTGTGCTGGCTTGGTAAAGCCTCTAACCCTTATGCTCAAGAAAGATGTTGTCTTCAGATGGACAAAGGAAGGGAAGGATGGTTTTGAGAAAATCAAGGAAGAGATTGCCTAGGCACCTACTCTCATGAACCCAAATTATGAGAAGGACTTCATCCTTTATGCACATGGAGAGAGCAGTATTGTTGTTGTTCTGATACAGCAAAATGAATAGGGAATGGAACAACCCCTAGCCTTCTTCAGTTAGACCTTGAAGGATTATGAGGTTAGATACATCCCCATGTATAAACAAGTATTTTCCATTGTTAGAGCTTTAAAAAAATTCAGATATATGCTGGTAAATAATCATATTAAAGTTTTAGTTTCTCATCCTAGTGTGAGAGATTATATAATGGGGATTGAGATTAGTGAAAAAAGAGCCAGCTAGGTCACTAAGATCTTGGAGTATGATGTAATTATCAAAGCCACTAAGCTAATTAGAGGCAAAGGATTGTGTGAACAGCTAGCTCAAACTTCTGTGGATGAAGAGAGTTCATCCTACCATTTGAATGAGGAAGAACCTATAGCTGAACCATCAACTGTGAGTTCTTGGACAACAGATATGGCCAAATTCCTATCTATTGGTGAGTATCCCTATGGATTGGACACAACTAAAAGAAGACATTTCAGGTTGCAATCTATTCCTTATGCTTTGGTGGATGGTGTTCTTTTCGAGAGAAATCTGGATGGAGTCTTACTGAGGTGTATAGAAGAGGATCAAATTGATAGATTACTCAATGAGTTTCATGCTGCCCTAATAGGAGGCCATTTCTCTGCTAGAGCTGCAACCATGAAAATAATGAGGGCAAGTTACTTTTGGCCCACATTAATTAATGATGCCCATGTATGGGTAAGAAAATGCAAAGAATGTGCTCTTTTTGAGGGAAAAAAAGATGGGCAACACTTCCACTCCACCCTATTCAAGCAAATCAACCCATTTCATAGTGGGGCCTAGATTTCATTGGCATGATAAACCCCACTTCCAGTGCTGGTCATAGGTGGGTTTTGACTGCAACAGACTACTTCACCAGGTGGGTTGAAGCAGTCCCACTCAGAGAAGCCACTAAGTCATCAATCATGGATTTCTTGGAATAAATCATGACGAGGTTTGGAGTTCCTCATACCATTATTTATTATAATGCAAAAGCATTCATTGGTTTTATAATTACTAATTGGGCTCTAAAATATCATGTGTTCTTGAAAACTTCATCCAACTATTACCCCCAAGGTAATGGGTTGGTTGAATCCACCAACAAGAACCTGATCAAAATTTTAAAGAAGACCATGGAGACAAACCAGAGGTAATGGCACAATAAGATCAAATTAGCTCTTTGGGCTGATAGGATCACATATAAGAGAGCCATTAGAAACTCTCTATTTGTTCTTGTGTATGGAAGAGAGGCTAGATTGCCTATATCCTTGGAGCTTCCTGCATTAGAATTGGCTTAGCAATTAGAATTGGAAGGAGATGATGTCAGGTCTATCAGAATGGCTGAATTGACTGAACTAGAAGAACAAAGACAATTAGCCATGGATACAATAGAAGAGCATCAAAAACAAACCAAAAAGTATTTTGACAAGAAGGCCAAGGTTTAAACCTTAAAAGAAGGTGATCTGGTTCTGAAGTGGGATGCTGACCGAGCTAAACCTGGAGGCCACACTAAGTTTGATGCACTTTAGAGTGGGCCTTATATCATCATCAATTGTAAGCAAGCCAATGCTTTCATTCTTTCAAGGTTGGATGGTGAAGTTCTATCGATCTCAATTAATGGTATCCATCTCAAACCTTACCATTAAGGTTGGTCTGAGATTCTATACATATTGTTTCAGTTTTATTTATGCGTTAGTTTTCCCTTCAATATGTGCTTTTGCACCGGCTGTATTGTCATTAGGAGAATGCAGTCCTTGTTCCTTTTTTGGTGTTGTTTCAAAAGGCAGGGTTTCAGTTATTTTGACCTATTGCAATCCCTTGTTTTGGACTCCATGCCCAATGGATGCTTAAGTCCACTGGTCTATTTGTTTAGTAGGCAAACATCCCTGAGAGGTCACCAAAATGTTGACCTATTTTTCTCTGCCTAGAGTCAAATTGCCCAACTTTAAAATCTTGTTGAAATCCCTTGAGAATCTAACTTTGCAAGCCTTAAAATCTTCAAATCTCATTGTTTTCCTTGTAAAAATCCCTAAAAATTCATCAGGGGGATCCTTGCAAAAAACTAAGAAAAAACCAGAAAATTTGAAGCTTTTACCTTAATTTATGCCCCATTTTGGCCTTTATCGGCAAAATTCTAGTTTCCTGAACTAGTACAAAAATGACTAAGGCATGAGGCTTTTCCTTCCCTTTATCAACAAAATCCAAAAGGTTCAAACTTTTCATAAGTTCAAAAATTCATCAATCCGTTGACTTGGCGATTTGCTGATAAAGCGACAGGTGGGCGGGATGTCTTCAAAAATTGTCTAAGGCATAAGGAATGAAGGCTGCCTTTATTGGCATTTTTCCCAAATCGCAAACTTTCCAAAAGTTCAAAAATTCTTTGGTTCGCCGACTGGGCGATTTCCCGATAAAGGAAAGACAAAGGGGATGATTTGTGAGAATCTATCTAAGGAAAAAGAGGGATAAAGGAAGGCTTGTCAGCAAAGTGCATGAAGAGTGAACTTTTCATAAGTTCAAAGTTTCCGCGGTTTGCCGATAGGGCAAACTGCTGACAGAGAGGAAATAAACAAGCAAAGTTTGGGAAAGTGGGACTTTCCTAACAAAGGGAAAAATTTGTGAAAATGACTAAGGCAAAGAAAAGCAAAGGATTGTCTTTATCGACGAAGTAAGAAAATTGTGAACTTGTCAAAGGTTTGAAAATCTTCAAGTTCGTCAACATGGCTTTTTGTCGATAAGGCAGGCAGGCAGAGTGAAAGGTTCAATAAAAGGGAAATGGGTTGATAATGCAAAAATGGCTAAGGCATTGAACAGTTCAAAGTGTCTATGGTTCGTCGATTCAACATTTTATTGATAAAGTGGCAAGGGGAGTCAACCTCTTCATAAAATTGGCTAAGTAAAGGAAGGCCTTATCGGCGAATCAGCGTAATGTCGAACTTCTCAAAAGTTCAAAGTTGCTTTAGTTCACTGATATAAGGATTTTCTGATAAGACAAGAAGAAGGCCAAAGCGGTGAAGTTCAAGAAAGGATGTTTTTGTCGATAAGGCAAAACATAAAGAATAAAAGTTAGTTGAAATCAAGTTTTGCCGATAAGGCAAAAGAGCAAGCAGATAGATGGTTCAGCAAAGTGCAAAGTTGTCGATAAAGAGATAAGCAGAGATGGTTCGGCAAAGTGACTTTTTGTCAATAGAGAGGAAAAAGGAAGCAAAAGCAAAGTTTGGCAAAATGAGATTTTGCCGACAAAGGCAAAAGTGATGAATGAAGAAGAGTTCACTGATGAGGCATTTTTGCCAATATAAAAGGAAGTAAAGAGCCAAAATTTGGAAAAATGGGATTTTGCCGACAAAGTAGAAAAGGAGAAACAAAGCATAGTTCGAAGTTTGAACATTTTGCCGATAAGGCAAAACATAGCCAGGAATGGTTCAAAAAGTATGATTGTTGTCGATAAGGCAGGAATAGAGATAAAAGGATCAAGCAAAGATAGTTCAGAAAAATGACCCTTTTTTTTAGATTGAGAATCATGCACAAATTGTATTCAAAATATAAAGTTGAGATTACATCATTGTGGTCAAGAGAACCACATCAAAGGATCTTTTTGCAACTAGAATCAATGCAAAAACACATAATACTCTAATACATATGAACCATTTTGCATATTTCAAAACATAAGCACTAGAGTCTAAACATGGATATATAAATTGTCATTATCTTGCTCAAAAAGATCATTCTTGTTTCACTTTATCAAAAAAAGGCTATATTGTCTGTTATCTTGAAGATCACCCTGTCAAGATCACTACTCCATATCTTCTTCCAGTACAACTGTTGTTGTTGATATACCATTGTTTAAATTGTCTTCCCCTACCCTTGTGTATCCCACAATATCCCTGAACTAAGCTACCTCTTCCTCATCTCTCATTTCTCTATCCTGATAGTAAAACACTTGACTGTCATCCAAGTCTGTGCCATAGTATTTTTCCTCTGACTGAATTTTCCTCAATTCATTCCTCCACCTGACAAATGTCTAATCTCTTTCTTGTACCCATACATTATCCCTGTTGTCACTAACTCTATAAGAGTCCAATCCTGGAACAACTCCAATGTTTGGATAATTTCTCAATAGATCTATGCTTACACTAAATTTCTGGCAGGTGATTTTCATGTGTTTGTAAAGCTCTCCCTTTTCCATGTCTAAATGATGTTGTCTGTAATACAACTCTTGAAAATCAATGTATTCATTATAAAACCTTTGATCAAACCTTCCTACATTCCTCGAACAGAAGTCTAACTCCTTTATGTCATCTTTATATATCATAGTTCCCTTCTCCATCATCTCTTTGAATTTGTCTAGAGAGCTCCAGAGAGATCACTACCTATTCAAAAAATTTAAATTGCATGAGACTAGAAAAAGCCTCTGTGAGTACCCTCTCCCTACCTTGGAACCTATCCTCATTCCTCTTTTTCTAGATAAACCAAAGGACTTCAATAGAAAAGACAAACCAGAACATATTAGCTTTTTTGTTAAAACCAACAACATAGCCACAAAGAATTTCTTTCCAGTTTGTACTTACAGTAGGATTCCACATAGAAATATTGCCCATAAACAATGCCCAGACTCTTCTAGCATAAACACAATCAAATAAAACATGAAAAGCATTTTCTGTAACATTACATAAAGGACACAACACATTGCCATAGCCAAAACACAATTTATTGATCATAAACAGCCACCTAAAATAAGACTTCTTAGGTTTTAATAACTTTGACCAAATCAAATTGAAGGTTTTAGCCAAGACATTTTGTCCCAAAGACCCACCCCAAGATGCATTGATATGAAGGAATATAGCTTGTGTGTTAGAAAGCATTTTATAAATCAACTTAGGCTTCACAATAAAAAAAACTAGTCTCATCTCTCCATTTCAGTTCCTCAAGACAGTTATCCCCCTTAATAGAAACAACTAAGGGGAGCTTACAAATCAAAGCTTTTGAGAGAGTGGAAAATGTTCTTGCCTTGCTATCATTTAGACCAAACTCATTTCTAATCTATATCCAACTTTTAGGACAACCACCATCAAATAGATCATCAAAAATAGACATTCCTTTAGAGTTAGACTTCTTGGCTGAGCATCCCTGAAGCAGGGCTAAAACTTTACCCTTATGTTTAACATTCCACAAAATGGATCTATGCCCCCAAATGCTTCCTTTTTCCAAATTTACAACTTCTCTGTCCAACACCAGACCTTTAGCTTGCTCCCAAGCCCTCCAAATACTACAGAAGACTACAGATTCCCCAAGCTTGGCTTTGAAATCCCCAAGAAGAGTATCATGAAAATGCAAATTCCCCCAGCTTCTATTCTTCCCCAGCACAACATAAAGAATGTTGTTTCTCACTAGAATCTTTCAAGGTTCCATCCTTGATAAGGAATTGATTATCCATTTTGTTGCCAAGGCAACACCCTAAATCCTCAAATCCATCAAACCCAGCCCTCTAGTTCTTTGCTTAAACAGCACCATTCCCATTTCACCAAGTGCTTTTTAATTTTACCTTTCCCATCTGACCACAAGAACTACCTAATTATTTTATGAATAATCTCAAATTGATAATTAGCAAAGAGCCACATGGAGGAGAAGAAGGTGGAGTAAGCAGAGAGGATCTTCTGACAGACTTGAGTCCTACCAGCTAAGGAAAGATACATCATGTTCCAGCTATTTAATTTCCTTTCATTTTTTGTCAACAACCAGCCCCACATTTTCTTCAATGATGGGCAAATGGCAAAAGGAATGCCCAAAAACCTCACATGTTTCATTAGGCCCCCCCATTGCCATTTGCACACATTAAGCCAATTAGGGGTACATTCATCCAAACTCAATAAAATAGACTTGGAAGGAGAGATTTTAGCACCTGAAGCAAGACCAAAAATTTCTAATCTTATTTCCAACCTGTCAAATTCCAATTTATTGATCCTGGGAAAAAGTGTTGTATCATCTGCAAACTGAACATTAAACAATTTATCACTATTTGGAAGGGAGATTCCCTCTAGTTGCCCTTCAATTAGCTTTGTTCTTAGGAGAAAGTGGAGTGCTTCTGAGGCTATAACAAATAAGGATGGGGCAAGGGGGCAGCCCTACCTAACTGACCTTCCCATATCAAAAGGAGAAGACAAAACTCCATTAACCTCGACCTGGGTTGATGCATCACTGAACAACATTTTAATCATTTTATAGAAGAGATTAGGAAACCCTATAGCTTTAAGCATTTTGAGGATAAAAGACCACTCCACCCTGTCGTATGCTTTTTCAAAGTCTAAAAGCAGAATACCTACATTTTGTTTAGTTTATTTTGACCAATGTAATGCTTCCCAGGTGGTAATTATTTTTTTAAGGATGTACCTACCTTTTATAAAACTTGTTTGAGTGTTACTTATTATGTTTGGTAGAATTCCCCTTACTCTTAAAGCCAACACCTTAGTAATGATTTTATATGAAACATTTAGTAAAGTTATAGGTCTCCAATTTCTAATGTTTGATCTGTCACCCTCCTTAGGTAAAAGCTTAATGATTCCTCTATTTATTTCTCTTCCCAATGTTCCTCTCTCACTAGCTTCCTTATAGAGCTCAAATAAATTATCAACAACCCATGTCAGATTGGCCTTGTAAAATTCAACAGGGAGGCCATCATCCCCAGGGGACTTCTCATTATCCATATATTTAATAGCAGCCTCTATTTCTTCTTTAGAGATCTCTTTATTTAGATTAATCTTCATTTCCTCATTTACTTTTTCCTTATAGATTTTGACACAGAGCTCTTGGGCTTCCTTACATTCATCTTTGTCATCCTCTGCCTTGAACATGTTTTCATAGAATCCCCTAAAATATTCTAGAATCTCCTCTTTCTCCTTCAGGTAGACCCCATTTTCCACCACAGCCCCAATATTTTCTTTTATATTTTTATATTTTAGGAGATTAAAAAAGTATTTTGTCCCTTTATCCCCATCCTCCAGCTAGTGAAGTTTGGCTCTGATTTTTGCACCTTGTGCTTTTTTAACCTGAAGCTTTGTCAATTTGTGTTTCACCTCCCCCATTCTTCCTATCAGCTCTTCATCCTTCAGCTTTCCTTGAATCTCTTCTTTGACTTTCGAGAATTCTTTGTAAAGTATCAACTCCTCTCTCTTCCTATCCAGAGAATATTTCTTCCCCACAATCTAAAAAACAATCTTGCATGAGGCTATCAATTTACACCAATAATAGGAAGCATCTTTGCTTTCATATAGAGCCTTGCAGATCCCTCTCAAAGTCTTTATTCCATTAACACAATCCTCATCTCTTAAGAGCTCACAATTAAGCTTAAAACTACCCCCTTTAAGGACTTTGAAGAAAACTTCCTATCTTTTAACTATGATAACTTATCTTATGGGATGGTGATCTGAGAGAGCATTTGGAATAACTTGCACTTTATTCAATCTCTTTTTATCCTAGAAGAAAAAGACATTTTTCTCTACATAGATCCTGTCAAGCCTGCTATATATCCTTCTATTTGCTTTTTGACTATTACACCAAGTATACCAAATTCCTCTACTACCTTTCTTCTCACCTTCTAAAGGATCCAACAGCTTCAAAGACTTCTCCATTCTCTCCCAGAAAAACATTTCATTCCCTCTCCACTCCATAAGATTACCTCCCAGCTTGTCCTCTTTTTGCTCAATCATGTTAAAGTCTCCACTTATAATCCACAAAACTTTAGGAAGATTAATGGTCATCCAGTTCCATAACTCATCTCTATTAAAGTACTCATTGGGGACATATACCGAGCAAATCCCAATATAAAAGCCCCCAGCATCTAAAGTAATCCAAATACCTCTATTACAAGGGGATTGCCTTGATTCCTTAATACTCTTTTCCCATTTCTTGTTTAGAAAGATGGCACTACCACCCTTCCCTTTACCATGTTTAGTAGAGAAGGCAGTAACCTCTCTCCAAATAAACCTCAAAGTATTTTCCAGCAAGAAACCAACAACTTTTACCTCCTGGATACATAGAATGTCCATATCCCTATTCTTGTTACAGAAATCCCTGACAACATACTTTATGTCCTGGGATTCCAAACCCCTTACATTCCAACTCAAGCAATGGAGTTCTTTCATCATATGCACCACTTAGTTGGAGTTGGGTTTGTCCCCATTATAAAATTTATCAAAACATTTAGGGATATGATCCTCCTTACCTTTTTTACTAGGTTTCACAGTGTTGTTTGTTCTACTCATGTTTTTCCTCTTCTTCCCTTCATCATTTGTTTTATCATCAAAGTCTTTTTTTCCCTCTTTGTCACTTCCAGGATCTATTTTCCTTGCTTCTAAGGCAGATTTTGCCTTCATGCCACTCATCTTGTGGACATCCAAAGCCACTCCTTGGGGATCTGTTGCTCTTTTTTTAAGAATTCTTCCTTCAGAAACTCTAGCTTATTTCTTTGATCAGTTATCTCTCTAATCTTATCTAGAGCCAACTCTTGGGCATTTTTCCTCCTAACAGAAATGAAACCATCAGCAAAGATAGGGCCCTATGCAAAGGTAGTAGAGGGCACTGCAATAGGATCCTTAGATCCTACAAGCAAACCACTCTCCCCCTTGTCTAATTTGTTATTGTCAAAAAGAGTTTGAGAATCCTCAACTTGGGAAACAAAACAATTAATGTCATCTGACATGACAACACCTTCATTGTCCTCAACTGAAAAGAGACCCAGGCTACCTTCCTTAGTGTTATTTGAATCACATTCTTCTACAGGTCCATTTACCATGGTCCCAAAGGACATGTCACTTTCATTTGGGATGTTTACAACGTTAACATTTTCTACTATGGAGTCAAAACCATTCTTGGCAGGATTCTCACCCAATATAGGAGAAGAATCTGATATGTTATGCATCTGGGGGGCAACCCTAGGGTCACTCCCATATCCACCAGAATTACTACTCCCGACTGGCTCATTTCCACCCTTAACCTTTGTTTCAAACATTAAGTCTTCTCTTTTATTATTTTTATTTAAAACCGGGCACTCCCTTCTCTGGTGGTGATCCATCTTACATAGAAAACAAGAATTTAATCCCCCCAGTCCCACCATTTTGCATTGAGCAATTTTGTTGTCCAAGTTTATTTCAATGATTTCTGGTATTTCAACACCAGTATTAAAAGCAACAAGCAATCTAGCATCCAGATGTGGTAGGGTTGCTCAAGTTTCATCAATTTTGATTATTGTCCCAAAGGATCTAATTAATTGTGGCAGGAAACTCCATAATTCCATTGGAACATTTTTTATTAAAACCATCGAGGAATGGAGCAAAACTGAATTTCTCTATCAGAAGTATCCGAAGCCCAAGGAAAAGCCTTAAACAGAGTAGGCCCAATGTTCCAAAAATCTTTTTCTACCACCCATTTTTGCATACTCTGATTTTTTAGAAAAATAATAGAAATTCCATTTTGTATCATTCTGTAATTTAAAGAAAAATGAATCCCAAGATTTCTTCCCCAAACTGCTATTAACTAGTTATCAAAGAATTTTCTCGAAGGTAATCTGTCCATATTAATGCATGTAAAAAACACAACAATGTTTTTTAACCTGTTTTCTTCATTTCTTAGAGCTTTTAACATATCCTCATTAGGGCTCAAGGATACCTTCCTTGGTGGGGGAGGGGACTCACCTTGTTTCCTCTCTCCATTTTCGCATCTCTCACTCCCTTCCTCAGCGACTCCACCATTTGTTCTAAATGCAACCCTGACCGAGAAGCCTGCATTTCCTGGCAGAGTTTCAGCATTTTATGAATTTAAGGCTTCTCGGTAAGATTTTCTATTATCAATTTGCACATTTTTCTCAGCTTCTGCATTATTTTCTATGTAATAAAACATATGTGCATTAAATGCTATCACCTACTTCGCACACCTTCGGTCGGCATCTGTTTCAACACACCTTGGGGATGACACCAGGTTGATGCTAGGGCGAGGCGGGGGAAAAGTACGGAACAATGACCTTTTTAAATGCAAAAGTTTGACTACACAAAAATGCTCTACTATAAAAAGACCAAAAAAAAAAATTAAAAGAAAAATAGAAAAACAAAGCAATTCAAAGTATCTACAAACATACTTTATCTACCAAGATAGCCGAAGAAAGAAGAAGAATTCCAAAGCAGGGAGAGGATCCCAAGCAAGAGGCTCATGGAGGATTACAGATAAACCCTTGAGCAACCCCTGGGCCTCTCAAAAATTCCTTTTTGACTAGTACACATTTTTTGACCTTTTATCGATAAGGCAAAAGTGGGCAAAAATAGACAAAACAAGCCACAGTCAGAAATAGGTAAAGTTGCCAACTAAAAACAGAAGATACAGATGGCAAAACAGAATGGTTTGCGATAGCCTAATTTTGCCGACATGGTAAAATATGGGCTAAAATATACATAAATTAATGCAAAATAGAGAATTGTAATATATTGTAAACTTTAAATATCTGAATGTAGATATTTGAAATGTTGTAAAAGCTCTGTATAAGAGGGTTTTGGAGGGAAAATTTGTTTGATTTTCCTCATCTGCCATTAATGTAGATCTGATCTACTCAACTACCCCATTTTTAGATTTTTTGCATTTAATGTTGCAGGTGATGAATCAGCTGGTGTATTGAAGAGGAAAAATATCTCCCAGCTACTCCATGATCCAAGATATTTTTTGCATTGAATTCTTGCAGATAGACATTCCCTTTGCAGGGATATTTTCTGACACACCCATGGGGTGAATTTATTGTGAAAGATGACTGAGGTCAATGTAATCAAATGCTATATATGCATGTTTTTAAGATGTAATGAGGGTTGGATACAAAGATATTTTTTTACTCCAAACAAAGCCCTCCTCTACTATAATTGTGCCTTTTGTTGAAATACACACTATGTTTTTACCTTTTTTGTTGTTTTAGCTCTGTGTAATTCAGAACTGGTTGTCTATGAATGTTTATTTCCTCTCAATCTTGTTCTTTTCTTTACCTCTGCTAAGGATTTGCTAGATTTGTGTGAATGATCAATTGTATCTCTTTCTTTTGTGCATTTTCAGTTCTGTGAGAGTTTTATATTCAAACCTGGTGTATCACCTCCATTAATTTATAGTTTTACCCCTCTTCCTCTTTTCATCAATGGTGGATAGATTAGTTTTAGTCTTAGGAATAGTTGAATCTCTTATTCAATGAAGGAACCAGCCTCTCTCTAGATATTTGGCCTCCTTGTAGGGTCCCACACCTGGAAGTCACCTCAATATTTCACTGGATTGTTGAAGATAGTTAAACCTTTCCAACATAGGGTGCAAATCCAAGTGACAATAGTTTCTTCCTTTATTTCCCCTTTGTCATGCTAACCTTTCCCTTGCTTTCGACATTTTTTTACACTTGTCAACTTTTTTTTTTTGCTTGTGACTTCATCCCTAAGCCTCTTATTCATCTATTTGTTGTAAATTGACCTTTCCCTTGTGTTTTTCATCCAACCCCACCTCTAGGAGCCCTCCAAGGGACCTCCCAAGCCATATCTAACTTTCATTTTTCAGTTATGTTCAACCAGGACAAATCTCCCCCTATTATTTCAGGATCTCCCCCAGGAGATTTGACATTTGCAAGTTGAGATTTAGTTTTTGACCACCTTTTGACATGGTTCCAGAGATAGTTCACATCTCCATCCCCTAACTAACAATCTCCAACCCCACTTCTCAACCCAAGACCTCCCCTTTGTGGGTCACCCATGGGTTTTCGCCTAGCAATTTAGACTAGTAAAAGGGGCAATGCATGGGCGAACCTACCATCTTTTCCAACCACGGAAAAACTTCAAGTTTGGACGCAAAAAAGCTTCATTTTAACCCATTTTTCTTCCTTCTTGCATGATTTTTTGGCCTAAACATAGAGTGAACTATTCCAAGCCTTCAAGAATGCATAATTAGCTCCATTTGATCTTTACTTGTTATCTCTTAGACTCTTGCTGACTCCATTTTTGCTTCTGTGATAAGCTATATTTGCTTCATCACTCCCTAATTAGCCCAGTTCATTGTCTAATCTAATGAGTTAACTCTTCAATCAAGGGAGTTAACTCTTCAATATCTTCCACATTTCATGTGCTCTTCAGACCTATAAATATCCCCCTCTCTGAAGTACAAAGGGAGACAATTTCATTTGTGCATCCAAGCTTTACAGGTTTTTGCTCTCCAATAGCATTCTTATTCACATAAGACTTATGAGCCTTTTATTTTCTTGTTTTTATGCCAAAGCTTTGCTAAAATCTTCTCATTGTGCCATTACACTGCTTATTTTGTAGGCCATAGTGCTCTTTTAGCTCACATTGAGCTCATATTTCAAAGCTTTCTCAAGCTATTTTGCATCTCTTCCCTATTGTTGCCAAGAGAAGATCATCATTGCTACAAGAGGATGAAGAGGTTGCCTACACAAGGATTCCTGAGGGTAGTGGAGGCTCGTGCATCACACATTCTAGGTTCTTTAATTCTTTTTTCATTGTGGTAGTAATTAGTTAATCTCAAAATTGTTCTCAGGAATAGTAGATTCATGTTACAAATTATTTGATAGGTTAAATAGAATTTGCATTGATAAATTAGTTTATTTCCAAGTTCTTTTGCATTCTTAGATTAGTTTGTTCTTTCATTTCCTAGAGTAATTAGATTCAAAATATCAAAAATACCAAAAACATAGATTAAGATTGCATTAGGTAAACACATTTTAGAATTGCATTCATATTTAAATTTTAGATTAATTAAAGCACTTTCCTTTTTAAAAAATCATAAAAAGAACAAAAACACTATCTTGCATACATATAGAGTGCATACATTCAAAAATAGAAAACAACAAAAACACAAGCATTACACGAAGTTCATAAACCCTCCATTTCATCACAAGGTCAACTAAGGTCAAAACAAAGTGAAAACTTAAGTAAACCCTCGATTTCATCATGAGGTCAACACAAGTCAACCAAAGATCAATCAACTAAAACAAAGCAAAGCAAGACTTAGGTCATCACCCTAAGTCAAACTTAAGTCAACTTGAGGTTAACTCTAACCAACTCTCCCAGTTCAAGTTCACGAATGTGCTTTGGGCTTAGGGGTGAGTGGGTGAGGGCGATCCTAGAGGAGATTGAAGAATTACACCCTAGGCCTCAACACAATCAATTAAAAATCCAAGAACAACAACATAGGCTAAGGTTACTTTAGACACGAGTCATCATACAATGATTTGAAGAGCGACTCCAACTTGATAAAAACATAAACAAAAATAATCGACAACCCACTCAATGTTGGAGTCTCCACAATCCAAATAGGAGAACAATAACCAGTGACCCTTCAGGTCAAATAATTATCTCAACTACAACGGTCACTAAACACCATATACAAAACAACATTCAGGAAAGGCCCCAGGACCAGCCAACCGCTCTTCACAAAGTCCAGCTCTCAAGCGAGCAGGACTGCCCCTGTGTCTCGCCTCCTCTCAACTAGCTTCTACCACAAGAGTGAGAGTGATGTGGAGGTTCCTATCTGTGGCAAGGAGATGGTTCTGTGTGCTCCATCAAAGCTGACTCAACCACCCCATGCAACTGAGTTATGTTTTTGAGTGTACGGAAACACAATATGAAAACAATAATATCTACTTCAACATATTCATGCAATAAACACCCCAATACTTATCTACAATAAGAGTGGTTCTTGCTTTCCAATGAGTGGCCAACTCTATAGAGATTAAAACATCTCTTAAACCATCACATTCAACTCCATACTTGCAAAAGTTAAAACAAAATTGTATTTGTACTCATAATTTCATAATACTACTTCAAGTCTAAAATTATATTGAACAAAGAAAAAGATAGATAATATGTTTTCTACTTGCAAAATATAAACCAACAACAACTAAATCTACTATCTAATTAACAACCACTACGTAACTAAATATTTATGAAGGATACCTATCATACAATGGCATGTTGAACATGCATGCGTTGTTCAAATCTTATCAAGAGTCTTAACGGAAAGGAAATACACAAGTTTTTTTATTAAATTAATACAAAGTTTGTTTTAAGCATAAAATAAGGAA
This sequence comes from Cunninghamia lanceolata, assembly GCA_027924645.1. Classification (NCBI taxonomy): domain Eukaryota; kingdom Viridiplantae; phylum Streptophyta; class Pinopsida; order Cupressales; family Cupressaceae; genus Cunninghamia; species Cunninghamia lanceolata. The sequence goes on from BSBN01001791.1 coordinate 6,912,865, forward strand.
AGTGTCTTGAAACATGACTCCTAATAGAAGTCTATTGTTTGTAGTACTTTTGTAATCAATAAATTGAGTTTGCTAATCCTATTGCCATGGATGAGGAATCTGGCATGAGCAAACTAGAACTTATTGTTGACTGTATATTCATTTTGGAGTTTGAAGGCTTGTATTGGCACAGTCTTCTCTGAAGGTTAGGGCCTCTAGAGCTAAAAAATCACTTCCCCCCTTTTCTAGACCTCACAGTCTTTGGAGTTGGTGATATTGTCCCTGGTGCTTAAAGCCTCCAAAGATCATCAAACAATTCCAAAAATGGATAGACTTCTCCAAAAATCACCAAAGTGTCCTGTCCAGCCAAAAACACATCATTTGTGCAACATACTACTAACATTTTGATCCTTATTAATCAACAACTACTAAACTAAAATATGCAGTCTATTTTATTTCAAAGTAATTAACAAATTCATATGCAAACAATAATTTAGCATGAAAAGGGTGTGAACAGGGAAAAAGAGGTACTTTGTCCATAGAATTGATGAGGCTAGAATTAGCCTCATCAATAAGTATGATGTATCATAGTAGGAATAATATGTAAGATCTAATAAGCATGATGTACCAGTATGTAATCAATAAGTAAGCTTTAGGAAGCATGAGATAATAATGTATGTCTAGTAAATAAGCTCTAAGTAGAATGATATAACAATGTCATAGTAATGAATCACAAGCATAAGGAAGGCAAAAGCAATGTAAATATGACCAAAAGGATAGTAGATAAGAAAAAGCAAAATAGGTAACCCGAGTGGGAAATAGGAGACAAAATGCATAAAAAAAGGGTAAAAGGAAACCCAACAATACCCACCAAGTTGGGGAAGGAAAAATAGGTGAAACAAATATAGAAGGTGAAATGGGTGTAAAACAATCACAATAATAGAGTTAAAAGCATAGAAAATCAAGCAAGGAACTAAGATGTGATTTTTAAAAAAAAAGTCTAACCTATAGGTATATATGAATATACGTTATATTGGTTCTCACAAATCAATGAATGTTGCATTTCTTAGGTACCACCATCTTAGGCTCGTCAATCACTAGATCGCCATTCTTCCAAAAATCATCATCCAATTTATCTTCCGTTTGTTTTTATTTTTGTTCTTTGCTTTCTTTTTCGATGACACATGTTTCATCTTGACATTCTTCTATAATTGGAGAAAATGTGCTCTCAATAGGTATAACATTAGGTATTTCTTTTCTTATCTATTCTTGATTTTTAACTTATGGTTGTGGTGGAAGGATTTTCTTTTGATGCACCACAACCTCTTGCTTTTGTTTCCACATTTTCTTTAGGAATTCAAGCTTTCATTTTTCCTCTTTTGCTTCTCTCTTTGACTCTTATTTGATATTTTCTTTATTTTGCTTCTTTTGGTCTTGTTGAGGTTGAACTTGAGGTTCTTTTTGTTACAGTTCATGTTTCTCTTTTGTTGTTTACATTTCTCTTGAAACATATTTTAAGACGTTTCATGAATACCCTCTTCTTCTCCATATGGAGTTTCTTTTGGAGTTGGAATGTATGTGTTTAAAGTGAATTAACTTAACTCTATCACTGACTTGGTTCTATCTTTTCTTATCTTTATAACTTTTCCTTCATGATCAAATTTAATACATTGATGCACCACTCAAGGAATGATTTTTAAATTTTCTAGTCATTATCTTCCAAGTAAAATAGAGAATCAATCTATAGCGGGAATTACATTGTTGAACACATCCGAAGACTCAGAGTAGGGGGGTGAATTAGTCTATACAAAAATTTAACTACTTCATTTCCAGATTAAATCAAAATACTTAGAGAACTGAAAGTAAAGCATGTACCTCATCAATCAACACAATAACACCAGAATTTTTACGTGGAAAAACCACAGTGAGTGTTATCTCACAATATATAATGCTCATTGTTATAAAGATTTACAACTTTGTTTTAGGGCTACAACCCAAGGAAGTTGCTACTCCCCGCTGACTTGCAGACTAGGGATACAACCTTAGAGCAAGATACAAAAAGACCTGCTGAAGAGACTCACTGCCTAATAGCATGATACATGAGAATTACAATGAAAACATAGATATGAACTGCTTGCAAGGAAGCATTTGACATATGTTGTTGTTGCAGTCCCCCTTTTTTGCACCATCACTCCATTATATCGACAACGCATTTCATGTTTTATTTATCTCTACTTACCACTTTTCACAAATGACAGATTTTCTTCTATATATATCCTCTGCAACACTATAAGGCCTCAATTAGGTTGGCACCAAACATACCTTTAGATGAACGTGAGATTAACAATCTCGGTTGCCCTTCAAAGAGCTATGCGGTAGAGAAGGAATGCAAAATATCAACATGTAGAGCAGGATATAATCATTGTAGTCCTTGAAATCACTACCAAAAGTTCATGCAACAACCATTGATAGAAAATTGAGAAATTGTTCCTTTAAACTGGGTCAGATATTCAATTTTGTCTTTCAATACTGCAAAAACATTTTGTGAAGATCTAAAACACTGGATACTTAGATATGACATGTAAAATACCTTAATACACCTTCTGTCCAAACTGCAAAGCTTTATCTAAAACTGTGAAGAAATGCGGAGCATAATACATTCTCTTTTATGAATGTTTAAGCATAGGAACCTTGTTTTACAAACTGTTAAACCAAAAATACTCTTTCGCAAGTCTAAATGATATGAAATTTGAAACATACATTCACAATACCATTATCTTCATGTCCTCAAATCTGCAAAGTCATATCTTCAATAGCGGTAAAGTGCAAAGTAGAATTCAAATCCAGAGTAAACAACAACTCTTATAAAAATACACTATGTATTTTGAAGTATATCGGTTCATGTCCTTGTTTCAAGTATGTGCCTAACTGGTGTTGTCATTGATGTCAACATATCAGTGTTGTCATTGGTGTCAATTGTGCTCTTGTTTTGATGATTTCTTGTAATGAGTTAAGTGTTGAAGATAATAAGTATTCCTGATACAGTAGAACAATCCTGTAGATTGCTCCGCATTTCTTGTAGAATGAATATCTTTGTCTGTGGATTGGAAGTTAGTTAGATACATGTCTGAAGATGCTATGTTTGAAGTTTGAGCCTCCAATATGAACATTTGAGTGAGTTATGTTTACCAGAGTGAAAGCTGCTTTTTCTATATATTTGGTGGTGACATGGAGAATGTATTATGCTCTGCATTCCTTCGAAGTTAAGTATTTCAGTCTGCAGTTCTGGAATCAAGTTTGTAATGATGATAAGTGCCTTCAACTCCAATGGTTCATGATTTGGTGGTCCGCAAGTGATCTTTTCTTTATGACAATAGCTGAAAGTGTTGTTTATGTGCCCCAGTTTGAAGAATCTTCTTGATAGAGTGGTTAGAGATTATGCGGTTGTTCCTGGTGATTACAATGTGCTTTTGGATGTCTCTTGGTCGTGTTCCTACCTTTGGATTGGTCCACAAAGAGAAATTTGGATCGTGGATGAAGATTGTTCTTAGAAGACTTAATGTTAACACCAGTCTTGGCCAACTTGGTTGTTTTCATTACTTGTGGAGATATATCGAAGATTGTGGAAGCGTGTCATGGTGTGGAAGATTGCATTTGAGTCCCATCTAAGGCATAACATGATCTGCATACTTCTTTCCCTTAGCTAATTTTGTTTAGGTCCAGACCTATTTCTATGTATGTTTGTAATGCTGACCTTGGAGATTGTTCCAATGGTTAATGAATGTACTGCCGACCTTGATGTACATTCCAAGGTTGATGAAGTGTATAAAAACATGTAATGAAGTTGCAAAAAAGATGTCCTTGTGCGAAAATGAAAAGATAAGTGCGAAGGTGTAAGAAGAGCAGAGCATAGGAGTTATAATGTGCTTCAATGGAACTAAACTCAGGCATGGAGTAGATGTTATCAAATCAGTGAGCCATCCCTTGGCAGTGAGCCGATCTTGGCAGTGAGCCCTAACATTTGCAGTGAGCATTTTCGGCAGTGAGCCTCTATTTTTTGGTATTACTATAACATATTTATATATGTGGGCTAAAACCCACCGTGGTTTTTCCCTTATAGGGGTTTTCCACGTAAAAATCTGGTGTCTCATGTGTTGAATGTGTTATTGTGTTGAGCTTCTTGTTTCGTGTTTTCATGGTTAAATTTTAATTATAGTAATTGAGCATTTGATGTATTAATAAGTGATTAAAGTTTTAGAGACAACTGATTCACCCCCCCTTCTCAGTTGTCTTGTGCATTTCAATAATTGGTATCAAAGCAAGTTCCTCGGAAGTAAGCCTAATAGCTTGAGGTCGATCCAAGATGTCTTTTAAGAAGGAAGCTCCATAGTTTGATGGGACAAATTATGCTTTATGGAAGGTACAAATGAAAATCCATCTTCTTTGTCTTGGTTATAGAGTATGGAAAGCAATAGAGACGAAGTATAACATGCCTCAGAATGTATTAACAACTGAAGATGAAATCAAAGAATATGAGTTAAATATAAAATCTAGGGATGCTCTATTAAGTGCCTTGTTTGACACTAAGCTGGTAAGGGTCATGGATCTAGATTCTATAAATGAAGTCTGGGAAAAGCTGAAAAAATCTATATGAAGGAGATGAATTTGTAAAGAGAGCCAAATTGTAGGGCCTGAAATCGAAATATGAGGGTTTAAAGATGAGCGAAGATGAAAACATAACAGCCTACATGCAAAAGGTTGATGAACTTGTCAATGGAATAAAAGGTATGGGAGGAACTATTGATGAGAAGGAAGTTGTGATGAAAATTCTTAGGTCATTACCTAAGTCTTACAGTCACAAGGTAGTTGCAATTGAAGAAGTAATGACTGTCAAAGAAGTTGATAAGGATCAGTTGCTTGGAAAGCTTATAGCCTTTGAGATGAGAGAGTTTGGTTATGCTCTACCGAAGGTTGAGACTGCTTTCAAAGCTAGTACTTCAGAGAAGATCTCCAAAGCTTAAAAGTATAAGGTGGAACCTGATGATGAGCTTGATGAAATTAAAGCCAACTTTGTTGACAGACTGCAAAGAGGTTCCAGTAAGTTTAAAGGCAAATTACCTTTCAAGTGTTTTACATGTGGCAAGGTTGGTCACTATGCTTCTAGATGTCCTGAGAGAATTGAAAGGAATAGAAAAAGATTTGAGAATAGACCTAGGGTTCCAAAGAAATGCTACTATGTTAGAGATCTTGATGATGAAGGTGTGACAGATGATGAATCTGATGATGCTAGTACTAGTGCAAATGAATGCTTTTTTATTGCAATTAAAGAAGAACTTGTGTCTACTAATCCTGCTAGTTGTGTGAAGGACGAAAAACTAGTGGAAGAAAGTGCTTTGGTTGTTTGGGTTGAGAAAGATAAGGATGAATGGATTATTGACAGTGGATGCTCACATCACATGACCGGTGACAAAAGTAAGTTTGTGAGTTTGGAAAAGTATGATGGAGGACTGGTTAGCTTTGGAGATAATGCAGCTGGTAAGATTTGTGGAAAAGGATCTATTTCTTTTGATGGAAAGCACAACACTGATAATGTCCTATATGTGAAGGGATTGAAACATAATCTTTTGAGCATTGGTCAGATGTGTGACAAAGGTTATGATTTGAGATTCAAAGATAATGGGTGCAAGATCATGGAAAGCTCTGGAATAGTGATTGCTACCAGTAAAAAGACCAGAGCTAACATTTACCAATTAAGAGGAACCAATGATCATTGTTTATTGGCTCAGACAGATGAGAGTTAGCTATGGCATAGAAGGATGTGTCATATCAATTTTGACAATTTGGTGAAGATAAGTTCTGCACAGGCTGTAAGAGATCTGCCTAAACTTGTGAATCCTACCAACACCATTTGCAAGGAGTGTCAATTTGGGAAACAAACAAGAACAAGTTTCAAAAGCAAAGAACAATTCTCTACTGGATTGCTGGAGCTAGTACATACATATTTGTGTGGTCCCACAAGAACAAGAACTCTACAAGGTGACAGGTATTTTATGTTGCTTATTGATGATTATTCTAGAATGACTTGGGTCAAGAGGAGGTGAGTTCACATCAAATGAATTCAATATTTTCTATGAAGAACAAGGGATAAAGAGACAATTGTCTGCACCTAGGACTCCTCAATAGAATGGAGTTGTTGAAAGAAAGAACAAGATAGTTTAGGAGGTTGCTAGGACTATGTTAAAGGAAGCTGACCTACCAAAAGTATACTGGAGAGAAGCCATACATACTATTGTGTACATCCTAAACAAAGTTCAAGTCAAAGGTAACAGCTCTAAAACTCCTTTTGAATTATGGTATGGAAGAGTTCCTATCATGAAGTATTTCAAAGTTTTTGGTAGTAAGTGTTATATCAGAAGAGAAGAAGAACTAGGCAAGTCTGATGCTAGATGTGATGAAGGAATTTTTCTTGGTTACTCTACCAAGAGTAAGGCCTACCAGTGCTACAATAAGAGATTGAAAAATATCATTGAAAGTGCTAATGTGAAAGTGGATGAAGACAAGGAAAGAATATCATATCTGAGTGGCTATGAATCAGATGTACTTGTGGCTATAGTGAATGAAGAAAAATTTAAACAAGAAGATAGTCAAGATGAAGAAGAGGCTCTGGAAAATGTTGTTAAGACTCCCAGGTATGTAAGGATTAATCATTCTGAAGATCAAATTATAGGTGACAAAAGCAAGGGTGTACTGACAAGGAAAAGAGCAGCAGAAGAACAAGTGAATTAATGTTTGCTTTCAAAGATTGAACCAAAAACTGTAAATGAATCTTGTAATGATGAAAATTGGGTAAAAACCATGGAAGAAGAGCCGATGCGGATAGAGAAGAATCAAACTTGGGAATTGGTTCCTAGACCTGCTAATAAAAATGTCATTGTAACTAAATGGGTTTTCAAGAACAAGCTGAATGAAAAGGGAGATGTTGTAAGAAACAAACTAAGGCATGTGTGCAAAGGATATTCTCAAATTGAAGGAATAGATTTTGAAGAGACTTTTGCTACAGTGGCTAGGATTGAAGCAATCATAATATTTCTGGCATTTGCATCTCACAAAGATTTCAAAGTGTATCAGATAGATGTGAAGTCTACATTCTTGAATGGTGAGTTGGAAGAGGAAGTCTACATTGAGCAACCGCAAGGGTTTTGAAGTTATCAAACCAAGGTGATATGGTGTGCAGATTGAAGAAGGCATTGTATGGACTGAAGCAAGCCCCCAGAGCCTGGTAAACAAGGTTAGACAAATACTTGTTGCAATTAGGGTTCAGTAAAGGCATTGCTGATAGCAACCTCTATCTCAAAATCAATGATAATCAAATCCTGATTGTTGTAGTTTTTGTTGATGACATTATCTTTGGAGGAAATGAAGGTATGTGCATGAAGTTTGCAGGAGAAATGCAAAATGAATTTGAGATGTCTATGTTTGATGAAATGAATTTCTTTCTAGGTCTGCAAATCACTCAATCAGATAAAGGAATCTTCATTTCTTAGTCTAAATATGTGAAAGAGTTATTGAAGGAGTTTGGGATGGAGGACTCCAAACTAGTATGCACTCTCATGGTGACTGGCTGCAAGTTGAGCAAAACTGATGAATCACCTAAGATTGATCAGAGAAGGTACAAATCTATGATTGGAGGATTACTTTATCTAACTCAAACCAAACCTAATATAATGCATGCAATATGTCTTGTGGAAAGATTTCAAGAAGATCCTAGAGAATCACATGTGATGGCAGTCAAGAGAATCTTGAGGTATTTGAAAGGCACATCAGATCATGGATTATCGTATCCAAAAGATAATGATTTCACTCTTAGTGCTTATACAGATGCAAATTGGGCTGGAGATATTGATGATAGAAAAAGTACAAGTGGAGGTGCTTTCTTCTTGGGTAATAGATTAGTTTCATGGCTGAGCAAAAAGCAAGATTCAATATCCTTGTCTACTACAAAGGCAGAGTATATTGTAGTAGCATGTTGTTGCACTCAAGTGTTGTGGATGAAGCAGACTTTGAAAGACATAAGAGTTTTGTATGAAGATCTAATTGCAATCTTTTGTGACAATACAAGTGCCATAAACATTTCAAAGAATCCAGTGATGCACTCAAGAACAAAGCATATATCAATAAGGTATCACTTTTTGAGAGAAAAGGTGACAGAGAATGAAGTAAAGATGGAATATGTGTCCACAAAGGATCAAATTGTAGATATTTTCACTAAGCCTTTGCCTAAGGATACCTTTGAGTATCTCAGATAAAAATTAGGGGTTATTACCCCTCCTGCTCTGAACTAAGATGCATCAGTCTAGTGGTGTCCAAAGCCTCATTCTTTGATCTAGATTGATGTTTTGAGAGCTACCTCTCAGGGGCAGTAGCAAGGGTTTCTGATATGTGTTCCTGACAAAGAGCAGTAAGTATTACAGTATTGATGAAAGAGCAATTTGATCATAGTAGTAGAGTGCAAGTATGTACCCTTTGCCATTGATATCAAAGGGGGAGAGAAATCATGTGAAAAACTGAGGAGAAAAAGTGTAGATGTGTAAAAGGAAAGGGGGAGTATCTTGTCTTGATGGTCTTTACAGTTTTTCACATCATATGTTGCCATCAATGACAAAGGGGGAGATTGTTGCAAGTATGTACCTAACCGGTGTTGTCATTGATGTCAACATATCAGTGTTGTCATTGGTGTCAATTGTACTCTTGTTTTAATGATTGCTTGTAATGAGTTAAGTGTTGAAGACAATAAGCATTCCTAATACAACAGAACAGTCCAGTAGATTGCTTTGATTTTTTGTAGAATGAATATCTTTGTCTGCAGATTAGAAGTTAGTTAGAGACATGTCTGAAGATGCTATGTTCCAAGTTTGAGCCAAGGATTTATGTTCACCAGAGTGAAAACTACTTTTTTGTATATTTGGTGGTGACAAGGAGAATGTATTATGCTCTGCATTCCTCTGCAATTAAGTATTTTAGTCTATGGTTTTAGAAGCAAGTTTGTAATGATGATAAGTGCCTTCAACTCCAATGGTTCATGATTTAGTGGTCCACAAGCAATATTTTCTTTATGACACTAGCTGACAATGTTGTTTATGTGCCCCGGTTTGAAGAATCTTCTTGACAGAGTGGTTAGAGATTGTGCGGTTGTTCCTGGTGATTACAATGTGCTTATGGATGTCTCTTGATCATGTTCCTACCTTTGGATTGGTCTACAAAGATAAATTTGGATCATGGATGAAGACTGTTCTTAGAAGACTTAATGTTAACACCAATCTTGGCTGACTTGGTTGTTTTCATTACTTGCTGAGATACATCAAAGATTGTGGAAGCATGTCGTGGTGTGGAAGATTGCATTTGAGTCCCAGCTAAGGCATAACATGATCCGTATACATCTTTCCCTTAGCTAATTTTGTTTAGGTCCAGACCTATTTCTATGTATGTTTGTAATGCCAACCTTGGAGATTGTTCCAATGGTTGATGAATGTAATCCCGACCTTGATGTACATTCCAAGGTTGATGAAGTGTATAAAAACATGTAATGAAATTGCGAAAAAGATGTCCTTGTGAGAAAATGAAAAGATAAGTGCGAAGGTTTAAGAAGAGCATAGCAGAGGAGTTATACTATGCTTCAATGGAACTGAACTCAAGCATGGAGTAGATGCTATCAAATCAGTTCACCAACCCTTGGCAGTGAGTCGATCTTGGCAATGAGCCCTACCATTTGCAGTGAGCATTTTGGACAGTGAGCCTCTATTTTTTTGTATTGCTATAACATATTTATATCTGTGGGCTAACACCCACCGTGGTTTTTCCCTTATAGGGGTTTTCCACGTAAAAATCTGGTATCTCATGTGTTGAATGTGTTATTGTGTTGAGCTTCTTGTTTCATGTTTTCATGGTTAAATATTAATAATAGTAATTGAGCATTTGATGTATTGATAAGTGATTAAAGTTTTAGAGAAAATTGATTCACCCCCCCCCTCTCAGTTGTCTTGTGCATTTCAACAGTCTTAACAACTTAAAAATGCAAGGGAGAGCATATGTAATAATCTTCTTCTACAACATCTATAAAAATACTTGTGTCTAAGGACAACACTTCTTAGTGTGCATGACATCAATACAATATGTATCATCAATAAACATAGTTGATATCAATGACAACCAATGTAGACAGTCTTCAATGCAATCGCCAACCACTGTTGACATCAATGACAATCAAATGCCAGCAATCTCCCCCTTTGTCATTGATGGCAACACATCTCCCCCTTTGACATCAAAGGCAAAGGGTGCACTATATACACTGACCAAAACTTCTCCCCTATCTCAAAACTGATCTTGTCATTTATATTTGCATGCTCCCCCTAAGAGGTATCTTATATTATCCCATAATTGGATCTATGTACACAAAATTGATATCTTCTATTCTTCCGCATATGTACATTACATAAAAAAAAAAGCTTTACTTGCTAGCAGGAAGAATGTTCTTGTATATAGCTTTCAGTTGCAGTAGCGCAAAGTCCCAATGTTTCTTAGCAGAAGTAAGTATTTGCGCCTACCCAATGATCTGCATATATAACTCTTCTACTTCTTCTATTGAAGATGGTGCAACTGCCATCTGGAGTACCTTATCAGCTTTTGTCAGCATTCCTGTCAGTGCATCCATTCTTAAGCTAACAATCTCTCTCAGCTGACTTATTTATTCCTTGATCTGTTCTTTTTTATTCTGAAGATGTTTGATAAGTGCATGAGAGTGTTCAATTTGAGCCCTTAATTCTCAATTTTTATCCTTTAAAGGTTCATATGTTGCAGAAATATTGGATATTTGCAACTCAAGGCCATCAATTTGGTCTTTAGACCCTTCGTTATCATAGGCCATGTTAGGCAGAATTGATATAATACTTTTGCTTCTTCTAGAGCATTTTGAATGCTCTTCATGTTGTTTACCAACATATTATGTGCATTGGAACATTTTTCTAATAGAACTGTTAATCTCTTACTATTTATTTGTTCCAATACCCTTTTCTCAGCTTCTTTTTCCAAACTTGCAGAGTGGTTTTTGAATGACTCCAGTAGTTGTTTCATTTGTTGAGCATGAGTCAGGGAAGCATCCCTCTTATCTTTTGGTACCACTTTCTCAATAGCTCTCATTGCTTCTTCTAGAAGCTCATTTCCTTCTACTTGAGATTGCAAAATTTCTTCTTGAGCAGTGGCTTGGAATACATTTCCCAATTGAAGTTTCCACAGAGGAGAGATATTGGACAAATTAATTTGTCCATCTAGAGTTGGTAACTAAAACAAATGAGGAGAGGCAATAGACCGAATCTATCTTTGTTGTGCCAAGAATTGTTTAATGGAGTCAATTGGGGAGACTGCTAAGTCATGAGCAGAGTTCCCAGCATTTGTATTTTGCAAGTATGAGCAGTAAGTGTTGTCATTGATGTCAACACCTAAGGTCAGCATCTAAGGAAGTTATTTGGATAAGTTTGAGCAAGTGTTTGAGAAGTTAGTATAATTGCAGAATTGTTCTATCTCACATAACAGTGCAGTGTTCTGATCCACATCTCTCTGCATTTAAATTTTATAGTCTGCGGTTCTAGAATTAAGTTTGGGATGATGTTATGTGCCTTCAATTGAAGTGGTTCATGATTTGGTGCTCCACAAGCGATCTTTCCTTTATGACAGTGGCTAATAGTAATGTTTAAGGGCTCTAGTTTGAAGAATCTTCTGGATAGAATGTTTGGGGCTTGTCCGGAAGTTCTTGGTGATTGTAATGTGCTTGTGGATGTCTCTAGATCGTGTTCATGCTTTCTAATTAGTTTGCAAAGCGTGATTCAGATTGTGGATTAAGTGTGTTCCTAAAGGTCTTAGTGTTAACACCAGTTTTGGCTAACTTGGTTGTTTTCACTACTTGCGACTATGCTTTGAAGTTTGTGATAGTGTGTTGTTGTGTGGGAGATTATATTTGAGTCCCTGCTAAGGTGTGGTGTGGTCCACATTCATTCCTTTCCACCACAAGAATGTTTAGGTCTAGACCTAATTTGAATATTGGATAAGTTTATTGTTTGTGCCGACCTTGAAGATTGTTTCCAAGATTGCAAATGTATAAATATGAATTTGACAATCGAGAAATCTAGCAAAGTTGTTGAGATAGACAAAATGGCTACATGAGAAGCATTATTTGTTGTAGGTGTGATCTAGATGAGTTTGAGAGTGTGAAAGTGAATAGAAAAGAATATAATTTTGATACAGAAAGGTTGTGAAGGATTCAGTCGAGCTTGTGGTGGATCCCTGCTTGCTGTGAGATTCGTTCTCATTGTAACTATCTTCTTCTACTTCTGGTAGTGAACCCCTTTTAGCAGTGAGCCTCTTCTCTTGGCAGTGAGCCCCTTCCCTTTGCAATGAGCATTTTTGGCAGTGAGCCTTGTTGTAAATTTTGATATATCATTTATATTGTGAGTTAATCCTCACCGTGGTTTTTCCCTCATTGGGTTTTCCATGTAAAAATCTAGTGTCTCATGTGTTGAATGTGTGAATGTGCTTAATTTTCTAATTTTATTCTTTCATGGTTAAATCATAATAACAGTAATTAAGTGGTTGATGTGTTGATGATTAAAAGAAGTTAAGTTTTGGTTACAACTGATTCACCCCCCCTTCTCAGTTGTCTTGTACATTTCAACAATTGGTATCAAAGCGAGGGTTCCTTGGAAGAAAGCCTAATAGCTTGAGGTAGATCCGAGATGGCGCACAAGAAGGAGTCTCCACAGTTTGATGGAATGGACTATGCTCTCTAGAAGGTATGGATGAAAAGTCATCTCATTTCTCTTGGTTATAGTGTTTAGAAGATGGCAGATACAAAGTATACTATTCCTCCAATTTGTCCATCATCTGAAGATGAAGTCAAACAGTATGAGTTAAATGGAAAAGCTAGAGATGCTCTATTAATGCTTTATCTAACACTGAGTTAGTGAAAGTTATGGATCTGGAAACTGCTCATGAGATCTGGGTTAAGTTGAAAAATTTATATGAAGGAGATGATTCTGTAAAGAGTGCCAAATTATAGAACCTGAAGGCGAGGTATGAAGCTCTGAAGATGAGTGATGATGAGAACATAACAATCTACATGCAAAAAGTTGATGAAATTGTCAATGGAATCAAAGGTCTTGGAGGAACTATTGATGATAATGAGGTTGTGCTGAAGATTCTTAGGTCATTGCCTAAATCCTACAGTCACAAGGTGTCTACAATTGAAGAAACAAGATTACAAAGGATCAGTTGCTTGAAAAGTTTACTATTTTTGAGATGAGAGAGTTTGGTGATGCTCTGCCGAAGACTGAGACTGCTTTCAAAGCTAGCACTTCAGAGAAGACTTCAAGATCTAAGAAGTATGTTTTGGAACCAGATGATGACCTTGATGAGATTGAAGCCAACTTTGTGGATAAAATGCAAAGAGGTACTGGTAAGTTCAAAGGCAAATTACCATTCAAATGCTTTACTTGTGGTAAGATTGGTCACTATGCCTCTAGGTGTCTGGAGAGAATTGAGAAAGGCAAGAAAAATTTTGAAAGTAGACCTAGGATCATAAAGAAATGCTATTATGCTAGAGATGATGATGATGATGGTGTAACGGATGATGAGTCTGATGATACTAGTGCAAATGAATGCTTGTTTATTGCTATCAAGGAAGAACCTATTTCTACTAATCTTGCTAGTTGTGTGAAGGAAGAAAAACCAATGGAAGAGAGTGCTTTGTTTGTCTGTCAGGTTGAGAAAGATAAGGATGAATGGATTATTGACAGTGAATGTTCACATCACATGACCGGTGATAAAAGTAAGTTTGTAAGTTTGGAAAAGTATGATGGAGGACTGGTTAAGTTTGGAGATGATGCAGCTGGAAAGATTTGTGGAAGAGGATCTATTTCTTTTGATGGAAAGCACAATATAGATGATGTTCTATATGTGAAGGGTTTAAAGCATAATCTTTTAAGTGTTGGTCAGATGTTTGATAAAGGGTATGATCTAAGATTCAAGGATAATGGATGCAAGATCATGGAAAGCTCCGGAACAGTGATTGCTACTAGTAAGAAGACTAGAGGTAATGTTTATCATTTGAGAGGAACTAATGATTGTTGTTTGTTGGCTCAAACAAATGAGAGTTGGTTATGGCATAGAAGGATGTGTCATATCAATTTTGACAACTTGGTGAAGATAAGTTTAGTATAAGTTGTGAGAGATTTGCATAAGCTTGTGAAGCCTGCTAATACTATTTGCAAGGAATGTCAATTGGGGAAACTGACAAGGACAAGTTTCAAGAGTAAAGAACAATTTTTTGTTGGATTGCTTGAGCTAGTGCATATAGATTTGTGTGGTCCTACAAGAACAAGAAGTCTGCAAGGAGACAGGTACTTTATGTTGCTTATTGATGATTATTCTAGAATGACTTGGGTGACTTTTCTAAAGGATAAATCAGAAACCCTGGACAAATTCAAAGCTTTCAAGGCGATGGTTGAGAATGAGTTAGAATTGAGGATCAAATACTTAAGGTATGATAGAGGAGGTGAGTTTACATTAAATGAATTCAATATTTTCTGTGAAGAACATGGGATAAAAAGACAGTTGTCTGCTCCTAGAACTCCCCAGCAAAATAGAGTTATGGAAAGAAAGAACAAGACAGTTCAAGAGGCTGCTAGGTCAATGATGAAGGAGGCCAACCTATCAGAAGCGTATTGGAGAGAAGCCATACATACTATTGTCTACATTTAAAATAGAGTTCAAGTCAAAGGTAATGGTACTAAAACTCCTTATGAATTGTGGTATGGAAGAGTTCCTACAGTGAAATATTTCAAAGTTTTTGGAAGCAAATGTTATATCACTAGAGAAGAAGAGTTAGGCAAGTTTGATGCTAGATGTGACGAAGGAATTTTCCTTGGATACTCTACTAAGAGTAAGGCCTACCAATGCTACAATAAGAGATTAAGAAAGATCATTGAGAGTGCTAATGTGAAGGTTGATGAAGACAGGGAAAGAATATTTGATCTGAGTGGCTATGAGTCAGATGAACCTACTGTTATAGTAAATGAAGAAAAAGTTGAACAACAAGACAGTCAAATTGAAGAAGATAAGGCTCCAGAAAGTGTTGCTAAGACTCCCATGTATGTAAGGATTAATCATTCTGAAGATCAGATTATTGGTGATAAAAAAAGGGGTATTGACAAGGAAAAGAGTTGCAGAAGAACAGGTGAACTACTGTTTACTTTCAAAGATTGAACCCAAAACTGTAAGTGAAGCCTGCAAAGATGAAAATTGGGTAAAGGCTATGGAAGAAGAGCTGATGCAGATGAAGAAGAATCAAACTTGGGAATTGGTTCCTAGACCTGCTGATAAGAATGTGATTGGAACTAAATGGGTTTTCAGAAGAAAAAAATGAATGAAAATGGAAAAGTAGTAGGAAACAAAGCAAGACTGGTTTACAAAGGATATTCTCAGGTTGAACGCATAGATTTTGAGGAGACTTATGCTCCTGTGGCAAGGATTGAAGCAATAAGAATGTTCTTGGTATTTGCAGCACACAAAGATTTCAAGGTGTACCAGATGGATGTGAAGTCTGCATTCTTGAATGGAGAGCTGGAAGAAGAGGTCTACATTGAACAACCAGAAGGATTTTAGTTATCAGACCAAGGTGACATGGTGTGTAGATTGAAGAAAGCCTTATATGGACTAAAGTAAGCCCCTAGACCTGGTATGCAAGGTTAGATAAGTATTTTTTGCAATTAGGGTTCAGTAAAGGTACTGTAGACTATAATCTCTATTTCAATATCAATGATGATCAAATTCTGATTGTTGTTGTCTTTGTTGATGATATTATCTTTCGAGGCAATGAAGGTATGTGTAAGAAATTTGCAGAGGAAATGCAAAAGGAGTTTGAGATGTCTATGTTTGGTGAAATGAATTTCTTTCTAGGACTATAGATTACTCAATCAGAAAAAGGAATTTTCATTTCTTAGTCCAAGTATGTGAAAGAGTTGTTGAAAAAGTTTGGATTGGAGGATTCTAAGCTAGTATGTAACCCTATGGTAATTGGTTGCAAGCTGAGCAAAAATGATGAATCACCTAAGACTAATCAGAAAAAGTATAGGTCTATGATTGGAGGACTACTTTATCTAACCTATACTAGACCAGATGTAATGCATGTATTTTGTCTTGTGGCAAGATTTCAAGAAGATCCTAGAGAATCACATGTGATGGCAGTTAAGAGGATAATGAGATATTTAAAAGGCACTTCAGACTATGGATTGCGGTATCCTAAAGATACTAACTTCACTGTTAGTGCTTATACAAATGCAAATTGGGCTGGAGATGTTGATGACAGAAAAAGTACAAGTGGAGGTACTTTCTTCTTGGGTAACAGATTGGTTTCATGTTTGAGCAAGAAGCAAGATTCAATTTATTTGTCTACTACATAAGCAAAATATATTGTTGCGGCACGTTGTTGTACTCAAGTGCTATGGATGAAGAAAACATTGAAGGATATAAGAGTTGTGTATGGAGAACCAATTTTAATCTTTTGTGACAATACAAGTGCTATAAACATTTCAAAGAATCTAGTGATGCACTCAAGAACAAGGCATATATCAATAAGGTATCACTTTTTGAGAGAAAAGGTAACAAAGAATGAAGTAAAGATGGAATATGTGTCTACAAAGGATTAGATTGCAGACATTTTCACAAAGCCTCTACCTAAGGATACTTTTGAGTATCTTAGGGAGAAGTTAGGGGCTATTACCCATCCTGCTCTAAATTAAGATGCATAGGAAGTGCATCATTCAAGTGGTGCCCAAAGTCTCATCTTTTGATCTAGATTGATGTTTTGAAGTCTACCTCTCAAGGGGAGTAGGTAGATGTTGCCAATATGAGTTTTTGATAAAGAGCAGTAAGTGTTGCAGTGTTGCTGATAGGGGGAGTAGTGCAGTGGTAGTAAGATCTAAGTTGAGCCTTGATAACTAAAGAGTGAGAAGGTTTGGCACCCTTTTCCATTGATGTCAAAGGGGGAGAGAAGTTCATGTGAAAAACTTAAGGAGAGAGATTATAAGAAAGTTGCAGCCAGAGAAAGCATAAAGCAAAGGGGAGCAAAGAAGCAAAGCAAGTCTGTCTGTCTTGATGGTTTTTCACATCATGTGTTGCCATCAATAACAAAGGGGGAGATTGTTGCAAGTATGAGTAGTAAGTATTGTCATTGATGTCAACACCTAAGGTCAACATCTAAGGAAGTTATTTGGATGAGTTTGAGCAAGTGTTTTAGAAGTTAGTACAATTACGAAACTGTTCTCTCACAAAACAGTGCAGTGTTCTGCATCGCATCTCTCCGCATTTAAATTTTATAGTCTATGGTTCTAGAATTAAGTTTGGGATGATGTTATGTGCCTTTAGTTGAAGTGGTTTGTGATTTGGTGCTTTGTAAGCAATCTTTCCTTTATGATAGTGGCTAACAGTAATGTTTAAGTGCTCCAGTTTGAAGAATCTTCTAGATAGAATGTTTGGGGGTTGTGCGGAAGTTCTCGGTGATTGTAATGTGCTTGTGGATGTCTCTAGATCATGTTCCTACTTTCTGATTGGTCTGCAAAGCATGATTCACATCATGGATGAAGCGTGTTCTTAAAGGTCTTTGTGTTAACACTAGTTTTGGCTGACTTGGTTGTTTTCACTACTTGCGATTATGCTTTGAAGTTTGTGATAGCGTGTTATTGCGTGGGAGATTACATTTGAGTCCCTGCTAAGGTGTGGTGTGGTCCGCATTCATTCCTTTCCACCATGGGAATGTTTAGGTCTAAAATTAATTTGAATATTGGCTAAGTTTATTGTTTGTGCCGACCTTGAAGATTGTTTCCAAGACTGCGAATGTATAAATATGAATTAGACGATTGGGAAATCTAGCAAAGTTGTTGATATAGACAAAATGGCTGCATGAGAAGCATTATTTGTTGC
Source organism: Cunninghamia lanceolata (assembly GCA_027924645.1). NCBI lineage: Eukaryota > Viridiplantae > Streptophyta > Pinopsida > Cupressales > Cupressaceae > Cunninghamia > Cunninghamia lanceolata. The sequence goes on from BSBN01001791.1 coordinate 6,930,868, forward strand.
AGGTGTGATCCAAATGAGTTTGAGAGTGTGAAAGTGAGCAGAAAAGAATATAATTTTCATACAGAAAGGTTGTAAAAGATTCAGTCAAGATTGTGGTGGATCCCTGGTTGCTGTGAGATCCATTCTCATTGTAACTATCTTCTATCTTCTTCTACTTCTAGCAGTGAGCCCCTTTTGGAAGTGAGCCTCTTCTCTTGGCAGTGAGCCCCTTCCTTTTGCAGTGAGCATTTTTGGCAATGAGCCTCATTGTAAATTTTGATATATCATTTATATTTTGAGTTAATCCTCACCGTGGTTTTTCCCTCATTGGGTTTTCCACGTAAAAATCTGGTGTCTCATGCGTCTCATGTGTGAATGTGCTTAAGTTTTTGATTTCATGCTTTCATGGTTAAATCATAATAACAGTAATTAAGTGGTTGATGTGTTGATGATTAAAAGAAGTTAAGTTTTGGTTACAACTGATTCACCCCCCACTCTTAGTTGTCTTTTACATTTCAACACTATATTCACTTGCTCCTTTCCTCAGTCAATGACATTATGTGATTATGGGTTCTCTAGAGAGGAATTGTCCACATCATTACCAGTATCACCCTTTGCCCCTTTATCTTCTTTGTCCTTGGCACGGTACTCAGTGTTTTCCAAAGGAGGAGGAGTATTGTCCATAGTATTTTCAACTTGTTCATTTTTCTTAGAAGTTTGCTCACTCTGTCTTCCTACCTCTTCACCTTCCTTAACATTGTTCTTTGGAGCAGATTCAACATTTTCTTCAGCAGTAGTGTTCACATCTCCTTGCACATTTTCATTATCCTTCTCCTTTTCAACCTGTTATGTGTTCTGCGGAGAAGATGTAACAGCTTGCTGTGGTGATTGTGGTGGAGAATCATGTGGCTGCTCCACCTTCTATGTTTCTCTTACTTCTCCAAGTATTTTCTAAGTAATTTCCTCGTTTTCCTTTGTAATCTTTTCAATGTCTTCCTTTCTATTCTGCATAAGAGTGTCTACTCTATGCTTTGTTATGAGCTCTTGGGCTTGCCTTTGAATCAATCTTTCCTTTTCTTTCTCAGATAGGGAGGCACTAGCTTTATCCAAAGCTTCTTGTCTGAGTTTCTCATCTAGGGCAATAGCTCCTTCTCTATCCCTTCTTAGATCTTTCTATAAACTTTCTAATACTTTGGGCAAGATTTCATCAAGAGACTTGTTATATCTCATCATATACATAGCAATTGCCTTTTCAATAGTGGCTTGATCCTCAGGAGAGGCTCCCAGAAGAAGTTTCACATTTTCATCAAACAAATTGAAACAAATAATGGCATTGTAGATTACATCTAGAGACATAGGTTCTCTAGGAGGAGGTGTTGGTACCTAGGTGGCACTCTTGTTCTTCTTGAGTATGGGAGCTGCCTCCTCTTCTTCTTCTTCTTCACCTGCTTCAACACCTTGTTTCTTCTTCCTTTTGGCCTTTACCTTGACCTTTGGTTACTTTTTTTGTTCTCCCTTTTCCCGCTTCTTTGAAATCACCTCTTCTTCTTCATCACTATCAATCTCCTCTACAACAGTTTCTTTCTTGTTCTCTTGTTGTTTATCCTTGGATTTCATCACATGCGTATGTCTGATAGAGGTTGTCCTTGCAGAAGAGGTAGGTTATGGACCACTGGCAGCAGATTGAGAAGTAGATCTACTTGACCTTATTGGTGTTAGATGCTTAGTGGTAGGTGGCACAACATATTTCATAGCATTATAAGCAGTGAAACCTCCTAGTGTGATACCAACCTTTTTGAACAACTTTTCTTTGTTCTTCTCTACATCTTCTTCAAACTTTTTCTTGCACAATTTGCCCTGAATCTCTTCATGTGTTCCAAATCTCTCACCTTTAGGGTGATTCTCAGTCCACTTCTTAGCTCTGAAAGAACCCTAATATTGTCAGTGATCAGATCTTGTTAAACTCTTTTATTGTTCTAGGGTTTTTGTTTGACTTAAGGTCCTAGATCCTCTAAACCATAAATACCTTTCAAAAATCCTAAACTAAGTCCTTCATACCAATTCAATCCCGTCATCTAAAGATGCACTTTTTGTTTTAATTTTTGATTGACTTGCGATCTCAGGTCATGGTCACTTAAAGTGACCTACTGAAGGGTTTTAGCACATTATGGTGACCAGCCTCATCAAACCCTGTCACCAGCTCCATCGATCACCTTCTATGGATCGGGCGCCAAAAATCACATCGAAGGCTTCTATTTAAATGTTTGTTGAGCGCAAAAATGAAGATCGGTGGTTGAAATTCAAATTGAGACTTCCCCTCCTGAGTATGCTCTTTGACGTGCTTGTGAACGTATAATCCTTTTAACTGCAAATATAAGGTTTGATAAAAGGCTATTTTTAGCCCAGTTAAAAGGCAATCAATTGATATTTTTGAAGGCATTCTTTTAGAAGATTTTTTATGAAGATTTTTTTTCTATTCTTGACTCCACTCGGAGTATGGAAGACAAAACGTGAAAGTTCCTAAAGAGGGCAAATTTCTTTGTCTAGATTTTATTCTTTTTATATTGTGATTAAAGACTTATCGTTCTTCATTTAGAGGAGGTTTGGAGAAGTGAGTTTGAAGTCTGAAATGAGAAATAAGGGAAAGTTTTTTTATTGCAGAGTGGTTTTTTTAATGAAAAAGAATGTGAATGGTTTTTAGAGAAAAAATATATATGCTTTTATTTTTTACAGATGAAGATGAATTTTACAGAGAGAAGAGAATATCAGGGATCTTTTAATATATTTTTTTGGGCAGATTGATTAAATTCTTTGAAGACTTTTGGTAGATATCATTCATGGTTATTATTGAGAAGATGAAAGGGTTTTTATTTTTTGAGAAGAAGAAAATGAATTAGAGAAATGAAGAATATAAATGGTTATAAAAAGTAGAGGAATTTAATCTTATTCTTTACAGGTTCCTGATAGATGAAAATATATATACAAAAAAATGTGTGATATGAAGTGTGTGAAAGTATATTTGATTTGCAAGTGCATCTGAGATGAAGACATTATTTAAGAGTGGTTTTTGAAGAAGAAAATAAAGGTGAATCAGGGAGATGATTGAGATGTATTTGCAAGTGATTTGATGAGATGATTGTATTTGAATTTTTGAGTAAAGAATCACAGGGTATGTAATGGTGTAAATCAGATTGACTTGCAATCATTCATTGCACACTAGATTTTATGTTTTGATAATGGTGATTGTATGTGCCAGTGAGGCTTGTATGGTCAGTGAGACCTCTTTGTAGCCAGTGAGGCTTTGTATGGTCAGTAAGACCTGTTTGTAACCAGTGAGGTTCTTGATTAAGCTAGTGAAGCATTTTAGAGTGGTTTTTCTTCCCCTAGAGGGTTTTCCACTCATCAAAATCTGTGTCATGTCTTTTTCTTGTGGTTGATTATGTTGCACCTATTTGATCATCTTTATTTAAGTTTTGCATATCATGATGATTATGTTCTTCAGTGAACTCCTTTGCATAACTTTTTTTAAGCAAGTTTTGAAATGTTCAAAATTATACAACACTGATTCACCCCCCCTCTTAGTGTTGTATTGTACTCCAACAGTGCTCATTACAGAAATCTAGAAAATCTTTCCATGCATCCAACTATTTTGCTTCAACGTTGGCATACTTAGGTTTGTAATGAATATCATCATCATCCAACAATTTATGCCTTAGGGTTTCAAACTTGACATGGTCTATCTCTTCCAATTTTGCATGAATATATCATAATATCTTTTGTATATACCACAAATGTAGGAACATTAGATAATGCTCCATTACTGTCAACTTTCGTTGCCTTATAAGGATGCTTCTTAAATTTTGGTCGAGGTTCATCAACAATATTGATCAATTGAGGGGTAAAAGGGGCATCCATCATAAACAACTATGACAATAGGAATTAAGGTTAAGTAGTATGAAGAGTACCTCTAAAATTTGTAGCTAGGGTTTTGCTTTTACACTCTCCAAGATATCAAACGCTTCAAGTGCACCTTTTCTTCTTGGAAACAATCTTTAAAAACTTCAAATATAGAATGAGACCGAATCATATGACAATCGCATAAATAGATCCAACATTTTGCCATAAATGCACTTCCTTTTGGTAGATGCTCTATCATTGAAAACCCTAAATCATTCCATAGTCTACCACATTGAAAGATTTTTCTCCAGAGTTTTTGAAAGGAAGCTAGGTGTGTAGAAATTGCTTCCTACACTGATCTAATGAGGAAAGTAGAGTACAAATTCTTTTTATCCTTTACAGTTATAGTGTTATTAACCCAACAACAGAAATATTTCAGCAATACACATACACATAGAATGTAGACAGAGAGAGAGAGAAACAAGATATATCGTGGGGAAAACCTTTTCAGGTAAAAAACCCCACTCTAAAACTTGCACAATATATTATCAAAACAATAACAGTTTACAATACACTTGCAATGCAAGTTCTTCCAAGAGTCTTCAAATGTCGATTCTGGAGTGATTTCGAAAGCATAACGGTACCTATATGAACACTATGCAAATACAACTCCAAAACTCCACAATATATAGAGATACAAGGCAAATTCTAGAAGCATCTTGGGATAGGCGTCCACCTTGGCCACATGGACATTTTCCCGCATCAAAGGACACTTGTCCAATCTATAGTAACACCTCTTACATATGTCATAACATGGCAGATTTCGATTCCCAAGATAGAGCGCTCCACTACTAAAAATAGACTATGACAGATGCTCTTACGCATCTTATAATTGTCATAAATTTCTGCAATATGACAATTTTGCATGTTGTAAGAGAATCGGTCAAACAAGACTAAAAATAGCATATTCCTCTTACAACATGTCATAGCTCGACTCGAGTGCCCAAAGATGCCTTTCTCACATGTAAATATATGCAACAACACTTGTCACCACTCGTCATAGGAATCTTCAAACTTGGCTCTTACGCATCATAGATTCTGTCATATGGAATATTGTCTTCCACATACCACAAGATGCCAACACATGGCATATTAGTGCCACCTCAAGTGGGATGCCCAAATCCATGTAGGATTGACTTGGCCATTCAAGTCACATTCCAAGTAAGATGACATGTTACCATGCCACCTCACTAAGTGACCAAACTGAATGTGCATGAAAATTACAGCATTAGGCAATAAATAAATATACCAATAAATAAATAATGCTAGGAATTTGCAAAGGTTGAGACACCTTAATTCCCAACATTCTCCCACTTGTCAAACACCTTGCAAGAGCCAAAAGAAATGACAAGATTTCAACTGCTAGGGGCCAAGAGGCCCATAGACTCTGAACACCATTTGAACTTCTTTGTGCCCACTGGTTTTGTCAATGCATCTACAACATTCTTCAAAGTGTCTACTTTCTCCAGTATCACCTTCCCATCCTCTACCATATCTCAAACAAAATGAAATTAAACATCAATATGCTTTGTTTTGGCATGGAAGGTAGGATTATTTGCTAAGCAAATCGCACTCTGACTATCACAACAGATAGTAATATGTTCTGCATCAACACCAATATCTGAACACAACTTCTTAAGCCAAATGGCTTCCTTACAAGCATGAGTTGCTGCCATATATTCAACTTCTATCATAGACAAAGCAACCATAGGTTGTCGCTTACTCATCCAACTAATAGCACCACCAAACATAGTAAACACATAAGCACTGGTGGATCTCCTGTTGTCAATGTCACCTGCCCAATTAGAATCCACAAATCCTTGAATATTCACAGAATGTAGAGGTCTTGTAGGATAACCATGATAACATATGGAATACTCAGAAGTACCCCTCAAATATCTAAACACTCTTTTTACCACATCCCAATGTACCCGTCCAGGATTAGCCATAAACCGACTAAGGACTCCCACTGCTTTGTCTGGTCTTGTGCAGACCATAGCATACATCAAACTGCCAACAGCACTAGCATAAGGTACTTTGCTCATGTCCTCCACCTCAGAAGGAGATTTTGGACAATCATTAACAAAAAGCTTTGTCCCCAAAGAAATAAGAACACACAATGGTCTACAATCTGCCATGCTGAATCTACCCAACGCGGTCTTCACATACTTACTCTGGCTTAACCAAAGTTTTTTGTTTGTTCTTTCTCTTCTGATTTCCATTCCTAGAATGTACCTGGCTACCCCTAAGTCTTTTATTTCAAACTATGCTGACAACTAAGACTTCAAATTAGAAATCATATTCTTACCATTCCCAATCAACAACATATCATCAACATACAGTGCAATAATGAGAATACGATCATTGTCAAAATTGTAATACACACAATGATCTGATTTCAATCTCAGAAATCTAATGGACAACACAAGACATCAAACTTCAAGTACCACATCCTAGGAGATTGCTTCAAACTATACAAAGACTTTTTCATCTTGCAAACCAAATTTTCTTTACCTTTTTCTATGTAATGCTCTGGCTATGACATGTAAATCTCTTCCTCCAAATCACCATGAAGGAATGTTGTCTTCATATCCATCTGCTCCACCTCTAAGTCATAAGTTGTTGCAAGAGATAATAGGAATTGAATAGATGTCAGCTTTGCAACGTGAGAGAAAATTTCACCATAATCAATTCCCTCCGCTTGTTAATACCCCTTTGCAACTAGTATGGCCTTATACTTTTCAACACTGCCATTTTCTCCAAATTTCTTCTTGAACACCCATTTGCATCCAACAAGTTTATGTCCATTAGGCAAAGGCACCAAGTCCCATGTTTTATTCTTTTCCAAAGAAGCCATCTCATCTTCCATGGCCTCCTTCCAAGAACCTACATCTTTCATGCCCATAGCCTCTGTCACAGTTCTAGGCTCATCAGTGTTAGTAATCAAAGCATAAGCACAACTAGAATCAAGCAATGAATAACCAAACCTATCAGGTTGCTTCCTTGTTCATGTAGACCTCCTCAAAGGCTGAGGTTGAGGTTCTACTTCTTCTTCTAAACTTTCAGAGATGCTAGAGCTCTCCTCATCATCAAGTCTCACAGGGTCTGTCGGTTCAATCTTCTCAGGAGTAGAAGGAAACTGAACCACATCCTATTTATTTCCTATTTCTTCTAGTTGTAGAACAACAGGAGAAGGTGTTAGCTCTCTGAAGATAACACTTCTGCTATACAACACCTTTTCAGCCACAGGATCCCAAAGCTTGTACCCTTTCACACCGACACCATAGCCAATGAAGATACATTTAACTGCCTTGTTTTCTAATTTTGACCTCTTCTCCTTAGGCACATGTGCATATGCCTCACAACTAAAAACATGAAGATGTCTCAATGAGGGCTTTTACCAGACCACAACTCCATGGGTGTCTTATCAACGAGCACCGAGGTAGGAGATCTATTAACCAGATAGAAAGCAGCGGCTATAGCTTTAGGTCAAATCTTTTGTTCGAGGCTAGCACCACTAAGCATACTCCTAGCCCTCTCCATCAATGTTCTGTTCATCCTCTCTGCAACTCCATTTTGCTGTGGGCTGTAAGGAGTTGTCTTATGTCTTTCAATCCCATTTCTTTACAGAACTTGTCAAACTCTGTAGAACAAAACTCACCACCATTATCAGTTCTCAAACACTTAATCTTTTTACTAGTCTGATTCTGAACAAAAGCTTTAAACTCTTTAAACCGACTAAAGACTTCAGATTTGCTGCTGAGAAAATAAACCCATATCCTTCTATTGTAGTCATCAATGAATGATACAAAATATATAGATTTAGAGATTGAAGGAACATTCACAAGACCAAACACATCAGAATGAATAAGATCCAAAACACCAGAAGACTTATGAGAACTCAAATAAAACTGAACATGGTTTTGCTTTCCATATTTACAATGTTCGCAAAAGTCAAACTCAAGATTACAATCATTTAACCCCTTGACGAAGTTTTTATTTTTTAGGGCTCTAAGACCCTTCTCACCAATGTGGCCAAGTCTCTTATGCCATACCATTCTCTTCTCAACAGGAAGCTTAACTTGCAAAGCATGAGCACCCTTAGGTACCCAAAATGCACTACCATCAGAATTTGATACAACAAATCTTTTCTCTGCAGGTTCTAATGGTGGGGATGAAGTGGCTGAAGCTCTTTTCTTCAAATCAAAAGCACTATTGCATTGAGTAATGCATGCATCCAGCTAAAACAGAGTACCTCTCCGAGTACCCTTCGCAAGCACCATAGCACCTCTTGTCATCTTGCATCCACCTTTCGAGAAGACAACCTGCACACCTACATCATTTAATTTACTTACAGAAAGCAGGTTTCATGCCAAGCTTGGGATGTGCATAACCCCAGAGATCCCCTTCACTCATCCATCAAGGAATTGGATTGTGACTCTTCCACAGCCAACTATCTTCAGATGAGAGTCATCACCTAGGTACACACTTCCACCATCAAACTCTTCATACTTTGTAAACCAGTCTCAATGCGAAGTTATGTGGAAAGAGGCACCAGAATCAATCAACCACACATCATCTAATGCATGGGTGGTTAGGGCTGCGATGAAAGCATCATCATCATCCTGTGACTTGTCAAAATCTAAAAATGAGGGGTTCTTCTTCTTTTTCTTTTTCTCTTCTTTGCACTCCTTTCGAAAATGCCCAATTTTACCACAATTCCAACAAAGAACCTTGGACTTTCTAGGAGATTTGGATCTCCCACAGGATTTGGATCTACCCTTTTCATCTTTCTTATCCTTCTTTTTCTTCCCTTTCTCCTTGGGTCTTCCATGAACCGCAAGAACTTCTTTGGCCGATTTAGAAGACTTTCTCTGCATCTCTTCAGATAACAACGAAGACACCACATCATCCATTTTTAAAGTGGATGTGGTACTCCCAATGGCCATAACAAGATGATCCCACAAGTCCAGCAAAGAACAAAGCAGAGTCATGCAACGATCCTCCTCCTCCATCTTCACACCAACGGATGTCAACTGTGCAACTAGCATGTTAAAAGCATTCAAGTGGTTTGCAACAGATCCTCCATCTTCCATCCTCAGAGAATAAAGCTTCTTCCTCAAGAATAACTTGTTCACCAGGGATTTAACCTAATAAACATCTCCAAGCTTCTTCCATAGGTCTTTCACGGTCTTCTCTTCATGGACATTTAGCAAGACAGAGTCAGCCAAACAGAGTCTCACAAGACCCTTAGCCTTCTGATCCTTGAGATCCCAATCATCTTGAGACATTGCCACTGGTTTTACATTAGAAATTTCTTCCCATAGGTCTCGATCAACAAGCATGTCTTCTATCTTAATTTTTCATAACTCAAAATTGGTGTCGTTAAACTTCTCCACCTCTACTCTTCTGGATGTGCTTGCCATCTCCTTCTTGCAACAAGATTACATAATACTCTACATAGACTCCCACTCAAACTAAGATTAGCTCAAAAAACCCCTACCCAACAACTAGGACCAAAGGTGATCAAGCTCTGATACCAACTGAAAGGAAGCTAGGTGTGTGGAAATCGCTTCCTACACTGATCTAATGAGGAAAGTAGAGTACAAATTCTTTTTATCCTTTACAGTTATAGTGTTATTAACCCAACAACAAAGATATTGCAGCAATCCACATACACATAGAATGTAGACACAGAGAGAGAGAGAGAGAGACAAGATATATCGTGGGGAAAACCTTTTCAGGTAAAAAACCCCACTCTAAAACCTGCACAATATATTATCAAAACAATAACAGTTTACAATACACTTGCAATGCAATTTCTTCCAAGAGTCTTCAAATGTCATTTCTGGAGTGATTCTAGCAGCATAACAGTATCTGTATGAACACTATGCAAATACAACTCCAAAACTCCACAATATATAGAGATACAAGGCAAATTCTAGAAGCATCTTGGGATAGGCGTCCACCTTGGCCACATGGCCATTTTCCCGCATCAAAGGACACTTGTCCAAGTTGCAGTAACACCTCTTACATCTATCATAACATGGCAGATTTGGATTCCCAAGATAGAGCGCTCCACTACTAAAAATAAACTATGACAGATGCTCTTACGCATCTTACAACTGTCATAAATTTCTGCAACATGACAATCTTGCATGTTGTAAGAGAATCAGTCAAACAAGACTAAAAATAGCATATTCCTCTTACAACATGTCATAGCCAAACTTGGGCACCCAAAGATTCCTTTCTCACATGTAAAGATATGCAACGACACTTGTCACCACTCGTCATAGGAATCTTCAAACTTGGCTCTTACACATCATAGATTCTATCATATGGAATATTGTCTTCCACATACCACAAGATGCCGACACATGGCATATTAGTGCCACCTCAAGTGGGACACCCAAATCCATGTAGGATTGACTTGACCATTCAAGTCACATTCCAAGTAAGATGACATGTCACCGTGCCACCTCACTAAGTGACCAAATTGAATGTGCAATAAAATTACAGCATTAGGCAATAAATAAATATACAAATAAATAAATAATGCTAGGAATTTGAAAAGGTTGAGACACCTTAATTCCCAACAGTTTTGGGGATATGAAACTTCATTGTCTTGCCTGTGTCCTCCTTAGAGGATTCCATGTCAATCATTCTTGTATGACCTACTTCTATTAAGAGAAGCCTCAGCAGATCAAGGGATTAATCTAATAGACACTGAGTTTATCCCCTTGACCCATGCCATTTCCTTTTAATCAACAATGAAATCTTCTGCCCCAGGCAGAAGCAGTGTGTCTTCCAACCTTAGGTCATGATTTTTTTTGGTTTCTTTCTCCACACCTGGTGCTGATCGAATGGTTTCTTGAAACCATTTTTGCAGGATTTTGCTTTGTGTCCAAAACCATTAACTTGTAGCACACCTCATTGTATTTTGGTGATGAAATGGTATTTTTCTTCCCATACTTATTGTATTTTTCCTTGGATAGACAATCAATAGCCTGTGACCAAACTTGTTGCATACAAAGTAGTATCCATAAAAGGAATGAGAGAATCTAGCATTATACTTAGGAGATATGAAGGAATTCTTTCTCATGTTGTTGTTTCTTCTTTCCTTAGATCTACAGTCAGTAGCCTCATGTCCATATTTATTGCAAGAAAAACAATAACCATGAAATGAATGTGAGTTCACCACATTGTACCTTGGAGACCTAAATGAATTCTGATTCATCTTGCTCCTACATTCAATAGCCTTGTGACCAAACTTGTTACAAGCATAGCAATTACCATTGAAAGCTTGAGAGTACCTATTAGGAGCAGGTTGTCTTGCAGGTGGAGGATTTCTGAATCTTCTTTATCTTCAGACAGGAGTAAATCCATCTTCATTTGTATCTTCGGAGGCATTCTTCTTAGGATTTTCAGTGTAATCTTTTTCTTTCTTTATTTCAGATTTTCCTTCTGCTTTGAAATTATCATATAAATTTGTAGATGTATTGGTTATGGGACTTTTCCCTTTTTCAAATCCAAGACCGTATTTTTCTTTTGATGGCTTTTGAGAGTTAATCAATTTATTAAGAATTACAAAACCTCCTTTTAGTTTTAACCCCTAGTCAATTTGTTCTTTTGCTTTTTCCAATTCTTTTCTCAAAGTGACAACTTCTTCCTCAAGTTTTGAACATTCATTTGCTTTCTCAATGAACTTGGTATTCAAGCAATCTTCAATCCTCTTGTCTTCTTCAATTTTGATTTTCAAATTAGAGATCATTTCTTATGTCTTCTTGAGGTTAACCCCACATCCTTTTTCATCTTCTATTTGATCTTTTAGTTTGTTAATTTCCTCTTTTTTAATTTTTCAGCTTGTGTCTTTAATTTATCAATTTTATCTCCTAAATTTTCAAGCATGACCTCATATTTCATATTTAGTTCTCTTGCTTCATCCAAGTCATTAAGAGCTGACTGGAGTTCTCCTTCAAGGTCTACCTCATTTAGATTTTAGTCCCAACCTTCATGTTCCATTGACTCTAGATCTGGTTCTGGAGTAAATATATCATTAGGCACCACTTCAGGTTCTATGTGTTCAAATGCAAAATCTACCTCAGCTGTTAGGCTTCTGAAAAGAACTTGGCTTTGATACCAATTATTGAACACATCTAGAGACTGAGAGTGGGGGTGAATCAATCTATACAAAAATTTAACTACTTCATTTCCAAATTAAATCAAAATACTTAGAGAACTGAAAGTAAAGCATGTACCACATCAATTAACACAATAACACCAGGATTTTTACGTGGAAAACCCAAAATGAGAAAACCACGGTGAGTGTTAGCTCACAATATATTATAGACACCTAAATTTGACCATATCTCATGACATTACATTTCGACATATTTTCTTCTAAGTCCCCTTCATGACCCCTTCCATCACTCTCATTAGTTAAATAAATTATATTTATTTAACTAATTCCTCTCATCCATTTATCCTTCTCTTTCATCAAATTAAATAAATCTTATTTATTTAATTCCATTTGTCCTCCATTTGCGCCAAATTAAATAATTCTTATTTATTTAATCTCATTTTCCTCCATCATCCAATTTAAATAAATTAAATATTTATTTAAATGCCACTTGTCTCTCATGATTTAAATAATTTTATTATTTAAATTACTTATTCCCACTCATATCTCTATTTTTAACGTCATTCATTGTGCATCATAAGCACTTCCTCTCCAAAATCAATTAAAAATCCCACTTATTTCCACTCCCATCCTTATTTTAGTCATTTGTCATCCTCATTTATGGTGCGTCATAAGCACTAAAATTGACTTTCAATCCTAGCCATCCACTGTTGGTGTAATGCTTACCATTTATTGCAGACCAATCCTCACGTTGGCATAACGCTTCTGCCACCTCCCACTACTTCATCTTATTGTATCGACCACTACATTCTTTACTCCCATGATGAGGTTATATTTAGTGTCTTTCAAAGGTTATATTTATGGGCTATTGTTAGACATAGAAGTAGTGGAGCATATTTGCTGTAGGATGAATATATTGTTGTGTATGCTATAACAAAGATATGTTTTTCTAGAGATAATAGAAAAGAGATATCCCCTGCTCTGTGTGGATGTAGTCATTTGGTGAACCACGTTAAAAAACTTTGGCTCTTCTTCTTGTATCTGTTCTGTATGTGTTTGATTTAATATTTGCTTTTAGTCTTTATTGCTTTTTCTTTGCTCAACAATTGCTATCAAAGCTTTGGTGAAGAAGCTTGATGAAGAAGCTCGGTGGTGAAGTTGGTTGGAAATTGGTGAAGAATTTCTAGAAGAATGGACAGAGCAGACAAATGGAAAATCGAGAAGTTTTTAGGGCAGAATTTTAGGTTGTGGAAGGTACATATGGAATCGCTGCTGATTAAGCAGGATCTCTCACTCACACTAATCAGGAAAACCAAAGGAAAAGATTCGATGTCAGATGAAGAGTGGGAGACTTTGGATAAGAAAGCAAGGGCCACTATTTTTCTTTCGCTATCAAGCAATGTCCTCTTCAATGTTTCAGCAGAGAAGACATCTAAAGAGCTATGGGATAAGCTTTCAGACATGTACGAGATGGCATCAAAATCCAACAAGGTATTCATCATGAAGAAGTTATACAATTTAAAAATGAAATAAAGTGGGATCATCTCTAATCACCTAAATGAATTTAATACTTTGGTCACTCATTTGATTTCAATGGGTATAAAATTAGATGATAAAATCAAAGCAATTATGTTATTATGCTCTCTACCTAACAGCTGGGAAGGAGTGGTGATGGCAGTTAACACTTCTATGGCTGTCAAGAGTACATTAAAATTTGATGATGTTGTAGCCACTCTTCTCAATGAAGACATGAGGAGAAAAAATTAAGAACCCTCATTTGGTGATGCCTTGACTGTTGTAAGTACAGACAATAGAGGAAGGGGTCAAGATAGAGGCATAAATAATCACAAAAGAAGGTCCAAATTGTACCACAATCAAAGTCTAGGGGAAGAAATGAAGAATGTTAGTTTTGTGGAAAAGCGGGTCACACAAAAAAAAACTGTTGGAACTACAAAAAGGCACAAGAAAAGGTGAGCGATAATGAAGCCAACACTGCATATGATAAAGATGAAGGTGTTCTAGTTTTGTTAGTGAGTGACACTACTGCAAATTCATGGGTGCTTGATTCTGGTGCCTCTTTTCATGCTACTCGATGCCGGGAGATTTTCACAAGCTATCAAGAAGGTAAGTTTGGTAAATTTTTCCTTGGGGATAATAAAGAATGTGAAATAGTAGGAAAAGGTGTTGTGATATTGTCTTTGAAAAATGGAAATAAATGGATCTTGAAATATGTGAGACATGTTCCCACGCTGAAAAGAAATCTGATATTCGTAAGCCAGCTTTATGCTCAAGGGTGCAATGTCAAATTTTCTTTAGATACTTGGAAAGTAACCAAGGGTATATTGTTGCTTTCAAAAGGCTGCAAATTGGGTAGTCTTTATGTGTTAGAATGTCATGGTGAAGTGGGAGCTGCAATGGCAGTTGTGGATAGTGGCTTAGACCTTTGGCAAAAGAGGCTCAAACATATGAGCCAAAAGGGACTTAAAGTCATGCTTCAAAGGGATCAACTACCAGGCCTAAAATCTGTGGATTTGGAGTTTTGTGAGCATTGTCTCCATAGAAAACAAAGGTGAATCAGCTTCTTGAAGACTGGTCATGACATGCAGACAACACCTTTAGAGCTCATCCATTCTAATGTGTTCAAACCTATGGAGGTAACATCTTTTGGAGGTGTTAATTACTTTGTCTCTTTTATTGATGATTACACTCGTAAAGTGTGCGTATATATGACGAATAGAAAATCAGAAGTTTTTTCAAAATTCAAATTTTTCAAAGTATTGGTTGAGAATCAAATTGGGCATAAAATCAAATGTTTACAAACCGATAATGGGGGAGAATTTTGTTCCTTGGAGTTTAATGGTTTTTGTGCAAATAATGGAATTAGATGGATTAAAATAGTCCCATTCCATCCTCAAGCAAATGGTATAGTCGAGAGGATGAATAGAACCATTTTTTAGAGGGCTCGATGCATGTTGTCCAATGTAGACCTAAGCAAGGAGTTTTGGGCAGAGGTGGTTAACACAACCATAAATCTAATCAATACAAGCCCCTCATCCAAATTGGATTTTGATATCTCTGAAGAAGTTTGGTTGGGCAAATAGATTTCATATTCTCATCTATGAGTTTTTAGCTGGGAAGCCTTCACTCATGTCCCCAAGGAAAGTGCACGAAGTTGGATTCTAAGTCACAACACTGCATATTTGTTGGCTATGGTGAAGAGCAATATGATTTTTGACTTTGGGATCCTGTTGCCAAATAACTTGTTCGCAGCAGGGATGTCGTGTTTAATGAGAAAGTTTTCCCAACTTTGCAAAATTTGGGAACATCTTCAAATGAACATATAGAGGTTGATATGTTTGAAAAAGGCATTCATACGAAGCACACACAGGGAGCCTTGCCTTCATTGTTTTCCCAGCAGCCTATAGGAAAATCTTCACAGCTCACCACACATGTTACCCACGTCTTTGATAATCCATCACTACCTATTCAACTTCCAACATAGCATTTACAAGAGTCCATGCCCCAAGTCCATGGTGCCACACATCCTATCATAGAATCTTCTTCAATGTCACATGACAAAGATGCAATTTCCTCTCTAGAGGAAGCCATATCGGTTGGTAGGGGAGTGACATTTCAAACATAGCTATCACAATGTCCAACACAGCCCCTATTTAGTTCATCGTTGCCTATTCAACTTTCAACGCACCCTTCAAATGTGAGTGTGCAGCCTTCATCTGTCTATGCGCAGCCATCTACAACTAATGCACTATCAAATATTGGTATGTATTCAACCTTTGTTCATACTCAGCCTCATTCTGTTTCGTTGCCTTTGGGATATGTTCTGTAGCCTTCTACAACCCATACGCTGTTAGTAAGAGATATTTTGTAGCCTTCACAGGTTTCTTTCCAGCTTGTTCTGGATGCTCACGATGGAAGAGAGCTCTCTGCATAGCCTCTGACAGTTCACACGCAGCCTCTAGCAAAGTCTACACAACACATAATAACTTTGCCAAAAGAAAGTTTAACACTACACTCATCCTTATTCCTACACTGTATTTGCTTCACTCAAATCCCACGCAGCCATGTTCAATGCAACAATCAGATATTCCCTCTGCCAACGCCAGTTTATTTGGTCCCTCACCATCGCATGAGGCTCATGTGCCAAGGCACAACAACTTGCAAGAAGTGGGAGATTTAAATCCCAAGCATAATTTAATTTCTGGCACCTCTATTTACACTGATAGCTAGCAAATATATAATCAGACAGAGGCAGGTAATTTGCAAGCAACTGGAAGTATACAGAGGCATAAAATTGGAGGAAATAATAAGGAACAGGGAAGTGTACAACAACAGGGCAATTTGCAGTCTGATATAGAAGACATGAATGGGGAAGATCAGTATGTGGAATGGGAGGAGTTGTATGGAGAAGTTCACGAGGTTGATCTTAGAGTGGTTGAAACTATTGTGCCCCTAGCTGAAGAAGAGAGTGCAGATATTGATGTGGACGATGTGGATGTTGATGGTCATATTGATGCATATTTTAGGGACCTGGAGGACTATGTTGATGCAGTAGGGTATGAAGTTTTGCTTGAACATTTTGCAGAGATTGATAACTTTCCCATAGGGGTTCCTCCAGCTACCAAGGTTATAATGGATTCTCTTCCTTTAATTTTTATTGGTCGGGAAGAAACAAAAGGAGGCAGTAAAAGTGATAGCCCCTCTACCGTAGATGAAGAAGATGGTGTCAAGACTGAAACGGTTGAAGAGAATGATTCTTCAGAAGATGAGGTTCCTTCTAGAACTACTATTGGCAAAGACAATGCAATCTGTAGAGAGCTCCGAAGCCTAGAAGGTGATATGGACAGACTCTATGAGGGTAAAGTAACAAATAAGTATTCAGAAATGCATTCTCAAGCTGATGTCCAATTAAGTACACATGAGGAGGTTGTAATTTTCTTGAATGAGATTGATATCTTGTTTAGTGTGTATGTTGAAGTAGCATCAATTCAAGAGGCATTGACTATCATATCAGAAGTTCACTTGCTACACAAAGGAGTGAATAGAAATCGTAAACAAGTTGTGGACTTGTTGTTATGCTATATATCTTTATCAGGTGCTTATGGAAACTTTATATTTAGTCCAGATTCGATGGGATAGGGAAGTCTTACACCACTGCATATAGCTGCAAGCATGCAAAATGCAGAGGATATTGTTGATGCTTTGACGAAGATTGTACCAAAGGAGAAGTTTGAGTTCTATAGAACTTCTCTTGGCATTGTCAAGCTCTGACAATAAGCCTGGAGTGGGAGATATCTCTGCACAGCACTCTTGCAACCAGGATTGGACTTCAAGTGGGAGATTGTTGGTGTAACACTTACCATTTATTGCAGCCCAATCCTCACGTTGGCATAACGCATCTACCACCTCCCACTACTTCCTCTTATTGTATCGACCATTGCATTCTTTACCCCATGATGAGGTTATATTTAGTGTCTTTCAGATGTTATATTTTTGGTCTATTCTTAGACATAGAAGTAGTGGAGCATATTTGCTATAGGAAGAATATATTGCTATGTATGCTGTAACAACAATATGTTTTTCTGGAGATAATAGAAAAGAGCTATCCCCTGCTCTATGTGGATGTAGCCATTTGGTGAACCACGTTAAAAAACTTTGGCTCTTTTTGCATATGCTATGTATGTGTTTGATTTAATATTTGCTTTTAGTCTTTATTGTTTTTTCTTTGCTCAACATCCACCTCATCCCTTACCCTTCTAATCTTGGCCATCCATTTGATTCCCTCTCTACCTATAAATTGAAACTCTTATTTCAATTTCAAACCCTCACACACTCTCATTGGCTCTTCTTGCATCTGTTCTGTATGTGTTTGATTTAATATTTGCTTCTAGTCTTTATTGTTTTTTCTTTGCTCAACATCCACCTCATCCCTCACCCTTCTAAACTTGGCCATCCATTTGATTCCCTCTCTATCTATAAATTGAAACTCTTATTTCAATTTCAAACCCTCACACACTCTCATCAAATTTCTATACACACGTATATCTATCAATCTTTATTTATCTCATATCATTTTCTATCATTTTTTTATCATGGTTATGTTGGTTGTGTGAGCAACCAACAAATCATCCAAAGGACAAATCAATGGAGCTTGGGTGCACTTCATTCCGTCCTATCCTAACTCCAATTTTGTGTAAGGTTTGAAGACTATTACATTGTTTATCTTTATGTTATTTCTTTACATGATTTTATGGGTTTTATTTTGGCATGCCTGGTTATTTATTGACTCACTTCCCTTGATCTAGCTTGCTTTTTGCAGGTTTTATTAACTTTTTGTTGCAGGTTTATGCCATTTTTGGATAAAACCCTAGGTTTTAAAGATTTCATCATATCTTCCAAACAACTATGTATTTTTCTACAAGATTTTAACTGTAGTTTTTATATTGTCTAAGCATGCTCCAGCAGAAAAATCACGTCTTTATCATCAGTTTTGAATGAGTTGTAACGATTTAGTTTTTTTCATAAATCTACATTTCTATACGCAAATCAACAAATTTTCTAGAACTTTTTATATTTCTAGAAAGCTCTTGAAATTTTAACAGGGGTCTATTATTTATAGATTTAATTTTGAGGTCATATGAGGTGCGAAATGATCAAATCTTTGTCAACTATAGGGTTTTCATAAATCCATGTTTCTGGGCTCAAATTAGAGAATTTTTTTAACTTTTTTATATTTTTTGATAGGTCTCAAAAAATTAATAGGGACCTCTTCTCTAGGTTTTTAATTTTCAGGTCAAAAATGTTTCAAAATGATCAAATCTATGTCACTATCTAAAAAAATATGTATCTAAAATTGCAATCTTTTGATGAGCTTATCTTTTTATAGATACATTATAACATTATTTTCTAATTTTTTTAGGAATTTGGTTTTGTGCTAACACTTTGATTCCAGCTATCTCATTTGTCGAACACTGGAAATTCAAACTACCAACGGTGGTTTTGCAGGGATTTCATTGATTAGATATCTTTTTCAAATGTTTGTTTGCACATAGATTAACTAGGGGTTTAATTAATCACTATTTGTTGTGCTTGTACGGTGGTAGGTGTATGCTCTCACCTTGTGCAAACTCGGTTATCAAAAGCCAGACCCATCTCTTTTATGTTTTTAATCCCTTAGAGGGCCTACTGCCTCCTGATTTGTGAGAGGGAATGACCCAAGCGGTACTTTTGTTTCGGTCCGCTATACAAATAATTGTGGTTGTGATGAAAGTCATCAATCACCTGGTGTTGATGTTCTATATTGATGGAAGTCTCCCTCAATATCTATGAGATGCGTAAAAACCCTTTCTGAGGGCTAGGAGGCCTCTTAAATGAGTGAACCACAGCATGTATAGACACCGGATTATCCTAAAACACTGACTAGAAACCACTTGTTGTAGAGGCCAAAACCCTTTTTTGCTTGCTGGTGCAGGAGGTTGGACCTCCAAAGCTTCCCTACACATACTATTCATGGTAGAGACAGAAAATCCCTTAGTTCACAAGATCTCTGGATCTTCGGGGTAAGAGATTTGGTGTGCCCATGTTGTCGTGGGGGAGCCAGTGTCACCAATATCTCTAGTTGTCCACTTTGTCTCAGTATATGGAGTAATCCAAGTAGGGACTCAGCAAGTAGTATCCTCTTTCCAGCCTAGGTTGTGCATGCTTACGAGTGTTTTCAAATTTGTTGAGACTAGTGAAAAATTTTGGGCCTAATCTAGGCCCCCATTCAGACTTCTACTCTGATTTTATATTAGAGTCATCCAAAACATTATGTCTACCGTGTTTTGTGTGTGTGTTCAAAACAAACATTTTCCACTTCCTATCAGACATCTAGCCATTGTGTTTTTGTGCTTGAAGTGCACCCTTGTCACCATTTGTCATTGTGAATCCTAAGAAGTTCTTTAATCGATCAAATCATCCAATCTATCCATTTCCCACTTAATTCATTTATCATCATTTTACTCATATTCTCATCCTTGAACCTAGTCCAGTCTTCATTTGTCAAAATGGTTGTGATCCTCAACAAATCTAGGCCAAATCCAAAACCATATATACTCCGAGGTGGTCCAAAATTCGCTCCTAATGATGATGAGGATCTTGTAGATTTTGAGGCATACTTGGAGGAACAAACCAAAATCCAAAGATTTCAATCTATGTGTAACTCCATCCCAACACTAGAGCAAAAGACCCTAGCACAAGAACTACAAGACATCGTCTAAACCTTCTACCAACTAAAACAACCCCTAAACCAACAATTCATACAACGACTACAAACTATCAGCCAACCACTTCAACAAAATCAATCACCACAAGTACAACAACTCCTAGTCAAAATCCAACAACTCATGAAATATCCATCTCAAAATCCTTCACAACATGAGCATGCTAGTACTAGTCGATTCTTAAGCCATCTCAATGATACTCTTGACAAGGGAAATACCACCTTAAGTTTGGAATCATACACCACTCCATCTACTAGTCTTCCATCACCATCCAATAGAATGCCTATCCCAAAGCATACTAGTCCTACACCAACACCACCATCAAACTTCCCAAGCTCTAATCCATCAACCAAAGAATCCTTGAACGATTTCTCCAAAGATTCTTTACAAAATCTAAAAGCAAAAGAAAAGCTATGGAGAAATCCAAATCTACTCTTCCAATTTCATCCTCATCTAGCACAAGCAATCCTAATCTCACACATAAGCCTACACCTTCTACCATTATTCTTCATCCATTATATTGTGCTTCTACCCATATACTAATGAAGGATGTGATCCATTGGATACTAGCAAGGAATCAACCACCACCCTCATGCCATCAAATTCCTATCCTTGATACTATCCAAGAACCCTCAAATGTCATGCCTATTTATCCTATCCCATCTCGTAGTCCAAAAGCTATCCAAGAACCTTCAAATGTTCTTGAAGATCCACCTGGCATAAGCCCGATTCATTCCCCACCATACATTGAACCTATCAAAGAAACCTCCATGCCTATCCAAACTCAAGAGCTATGTCAAGAGTCAACTCCAAAGCATGATCAACCTTGTTCCTTACCAAATCAAGATCAAAGCCATCAAGAGCTTGTCACTCCTCCCACTCATGGTCCCAATACTATTCATGATCAAGAAACATTCACCACTCCTATCCATTCTCCACCTAATCCTATCCATCATCCCACAACATCTAGTTCCCTTGATGAGACGTTTGGTCGCCACAAGCACATAGATGATCAAACAAATACATTGGATCTTAATAATCATAATGATAATCAAGATCCTTTTCTCCTTCACCATCTCATATTGATCCCATTTCAAATCCACCATCATATCCACATGGTCTTACTACCTTCCTAAATGAATGTTCTTCCCTAGGAGAGTAGCAACCATTGTTTGCCACCTCACCTTCATCATCCAATAAGGGACTCAAATCTTGTATCCTAAAAGATAAGCATCCCATTGCACATCATATATTCCAAAAAATGAATTATCAAGGTAAAGGCTTAGGCCTTAATGAGCAAGGTAACTTGGAACCCATCCATGTCAAAGTCTCTCCAAAATTGTATGGTATTGGTTATATATCTCAAGGAAGTCAATCCAAAGATGTTGGTACCACATCCACGCCTCCTAAATCCACTTCATCCAAGCCCAAGCTAGGTGCACCTCATCTCACCCATAAAACATATGTTGCCATCCATCCTCCATCATCCTACGAACTCAAAAAGCATGTGACCATCCATCTACCTCCATCCACTTTACCTCCACTCCTCCCAACTCCTAATATTCCCATCCTCAAATACCCTTATCATTTTACCCACAAATCTATTAATCCCTCCATTTATACATCCCATTCCTATAAATCCCCTACAATTCCTAATCATGATCAACAAATGCACAGATTGAATAAACATGAAGCTATCCCAAAAAACCCCATGGGATTCAAAAATAAAAATTTGGATGTCTCCACCCATAAAGCAAAAAATCCTAATAATCCTCGTGCTATAGGATACTAATGCAAAGAATCAACACAAAATCAAAACTCAAAAAGGCTACCTAAGTCCACATCTCAAAAAGTTAATTTCAAAACCAAAATGGTTTGGGTCCCTAAGCAAAAAGCACCTAATTCAAATGGAGCATCCACAATTGTTCAATCCCAAACATCTCGCTCCCTATCACAAAATCATAAAAATCCTAAGACCATTTGGGTCCCAAAATTACTAAATCAAACATCCCCTAAGCAAACATCTCCATTACTCCCAACTCCTCCTTCCATTCAAAAGCTTCAAAATCCAATTGGGTGTGTGCAACCATTGGTCGTGGTTCCTTTCCATTCTGCAACATTCTAACATACCTCCATCTCCCCATCTTCTATCTGCTATCCCACATATTTCCCCCATCATATCCCTATGGTCCATGCTTTTGGATAATCCTTTCATCCATGATCCACATCATTATCCACTATTCTTCCCTACATAATCCATATCATTATTCGTTATCGCCTATCCATCCATGCATAAACCTTTCATAATCCACTATCTACTTAATCCATTATCTTCTCATGCAATTCCTTACCAACATCGATGAGCATAATGGCATTTGACATGGTCCATGCGATGACATCCATCTCTAATGGGACTATCACCTTTCATGGCACTAGACACTTGAGTCCCTCTTGTCCATAGTCCCTTTCTCTTATTCAAAAAGTCAAAAAAGTCAAAAAAGTCAAAAAAAATCAAAATAGTAAAGAGAAATCCCTTCATCTAATGGTGAAAACCACCTTTGGTAGCGCCTTGGCTAAGTACCATGTCGATGAAAACTTGGCAAATAGGCATCATGTGTAGGTTGATCTTCTATGTCACTTACATTTGGGGGCACGTTGTCTCATCCAACCTATCATTCCCTTTCTATCTATCTCCATCCTATCATTTCCTATCTTATCCTTTTCATCTTGATAAAGATTGGGGGCAAAATGTTGACAAACGCTTTGGATATCTCTTGACATACATCATCCTATCCAAACCAATCCTATCATAAGCTTTGTCATGTGAAATCCTATCATCCTATTTTCATAAGCTTTTTCATGTGAAATCCCATCATCCTATTTTCATAAGCTTTGTCATGAAAAATCCTAAGTATTGCACCTAGAATGGGGCATGTTATTCCTATGCGACATAGCCTTGGAGATCACATCCTTGTCCTCTTACGCATACATCCATTCCATCCACTTATCATGAACTTTTGCCCACCCTTTTATCCATTCATTCAATCCCACCTACCCTGTAATGTCCCCTTTCTAGCTTTAACGTTAGTCTATCATTGGGTTCCCATAGACTGACAGTTTGGTTAGGGAACCATGGTGGTTTGGCCTTGGATGTGTAACTCAGTGGTGTACAGAGGTGGCTTGGATCCAGTTGGCAGTGTCTAGTGGTGACTTGGTTCATTTGTGATCATACTTGCTATTTATAGTAAGTTCAGGATTGGTGCCATTTCGATATTTTCAAAGTGGGGTTGGATTCGTCTCATCGAGACCTTTTCTACGAGCTATAGATCATTAGATTCCGACATCATCTTGATATTTAATTTAAAGTCCAAAGTTATATTATATTTATTTAACGTGACTATAAATATTAAGTTGTGACTTATTCAAAAAAGGTAATATTTTAGAAGTCACTAAAGTTGAGCTCGTGCACCCATCCCTAGGGAAATAAAGTGATTTTAAAACATAAAGTTCCCCCAAAAAGCCAACGCCCTCATGATGAGGAAATAAAAGATGAAAAAGTGAAGTCATTTGACATGCTGAAGATTATGTTATTGCTTGTTATTTTGGCTCTTCTATGGTTTTGTGTGAGGGTTTGAAGGATTCGAACCATGGGCTATTGGGAACGAAAACTCCCTCTAGTAACAACATTCTATAGGCATGAAAGACCATCCAAAGGTGCTACTGAGGCAAATACACACAGTGTTTGCATATGGGCTTCAATGGAGTTTGATTGATGAGATTACTTAGGCTTATTGTTCATATCTATTGCATATTTTGATGTTCGGCTGATATCATAGGGGTGAGAGCAGATTGTGAAGGATTGGTAGAAGATTTTAAGGCTGTCATATATTTTCTTGCTACCCGTACTACTCACAGCTTGGTCATACCACATTTGAGGGCAGTTTGGTGTTGTTACATTGCACATACTCTATCATTCCTTGGTCGTCCAATCTTGTATGTTGCAGATAATACATTTCAAAGGATTTTTGTAGAGATTCCAGCCTTGTGTGTTGTTGATTACTCCTCTAGCCTGGCCGTACAGCCTACTTGGAGGGACGTGGGACTTCTGGGTCTCATTTCTTCCTGTTGCAGCTGCATATCTCTTCCATTTGGGGCGTCTATGGCCTCTATTGTGGCTGATATAACTTGTACACAAAATAATTCATGTTCTTTAGAAATTTGGGGTGATTTCTGTGATACCCACTTACTGGTCCAGTCCTAGCACATGTATGAAGTTGTAAATCTGAACATGGGTATGTGATAGTAATTGATATTTGGCTATTCTATGATCTGGGTCTTTCATATTTTCTTCATATCTATTGTATATTTTCTAGGTTTTCAATATATGTTATCTATTGTATTGTTCCGACAACACCATTGCAAGAAAACTGAAACCCCTTATGCATCTTCTCTCTAGTCTGAAAGAACACAAATAAAATTTAAAAATAACACTAAAAAGATCTTAAAAAGAACCAACAGGTCGACATATTATAGTGGTATCAGAGCACAGCTCTTCCTGCCATCCCGTGAGGTCAGATTCAGACACACAGATGAAAACATGAGACATGCAGCAGGGTACAAGTAGATATTACCTCAGACGGAACAGGTGTAGAACATATTTATAGGTTCCTCAGAGAGATCCTTCTAATACAGATACAGAGATAGTAGCCGCAGAGGAACAACCAGTAGTCTTTTACAGCAAAAATCTTGAAATACCAAGGATAGATCCCTTTTCAGGTGAGAGATGGGTGATAGAGAGAACAAAGAACCTATCATGAGGGAGATCCTGAACTCGTTGGCTAGAGGCTAGTTGAATATAGAAAGGACATTGCGAGAGTCACAGGCATAATTGACTCACATCCTTACCCAGTTGGTACCCCGTGATGGTAGAAAGAATAGGGATAACAATAATAATAACAATGGAAGAAACAAGAACAACTATGGGGACAAAGACAGGGTTAATATATTGGAGGTGACAGGCAAATGGGTGATAGGAATAATGGAGATAGGCAGAATGGTGATAGGCACAATGGGGATTGGCACAGAGATAGAGACGATGATGGTGAAGCTTCAATCACCAATAGGAGGGCTACCTAGTTGACAGCCAGTGATAGACCTGACATACCCATATTCGCACCCAGGAACAATGTTCCTAAACAGGATGCCACACAGCTAGAGTTCCAGGATGAGATTCTGAGATATTGGAGGGCCTCTAGTGAGGAGTTTAGGGTTGAGATGACATTTGGAGAGTACTCATATCTCAGGATGAGGCATAGACCTTGAAGAGGAAACATACATCAAAATCAAGAACTTCAGAAGAAAGTGAGTAAAATGACTTTACCTTATTTTGATGGATTAGGTAAAACCTCAGCCAGAGCTTGGGTCCAGAAGTTGGATAGCTACCTCTAGATCAACCCCATGCCCAAGACTGATGCCATTACATATGCAACCTTACATCTAGAAGGTAGCACACATAAATGTTCGAGCAATGACAAGGTTACCTTGGGACTTCATAGGTTGAGTTCTGTACTAGGCTAATCGACTGATTTGACAAGAAGGATCCAGAGATGCAGTTTACGGAGTTGGCCCAATTGAGACAAGTGGGCTTAGTGGATTCATACATATTAGAGTTTTAGGACCTTTCAGTTATGGTCTCAGACATTTCAGAGCGTAGATTGATCATGCTCTTTATTGATGTGTTGACAGATCCTTTGCGAGGTTGGGTTAAGGGTTTGGACTCTTCATCATTATAGGAGGCCAAAAAAAAGGCCCGTGATATGAAGTCTTCTATTTAGATAAGTAAGTTTCAGTCTAAGGGTTTTCAGCATAGGAGAGATAAGGAGAAGGATAAAAGATACTTTCAGAAGGATTCAGGACAATAGCATAAGAGATCTTCCAGGTTGGATAATGATCAGTTGAATGACCTTAGGAGGAAGAAGCTTTGTTTTTATTGCTGAGAGCCTTGGGATCCTAAGCACAAGTGTGTTTCCCAAGGAAAAGCAAAGCAGTTGGAATATTTTTTAGCAGATGAGTCTGTAGAGTTAGAGACTCATTCAAAGCAGCAATCTGAAGCCAATGACTCAGGTACAGATGGTGCTTATGAGGCATCTGATATAGAGGAGCAGACGGCCCTACCTACAGCACATCTCTCTAGCATTCAGAGAGGGGTTGTTTAGGATGAGAGGAGTACTTGGTGGGCAAAGACTGATTACACTACTTGACATAGGTGCTACTCGTGACTTCGTAGATGAGGGCTTGGTTGTAAAGAGAGGGCTCAAGACTGAAGAATTTGAAGGGTTTAAGGTGAGCGTAGCAGATGGATTTGTACTCACCTACACTAGGAGGATACCAAATCTCACCATATTGTTGAACAATTACACTTGCCAGTCAAATTTCTATGTAGTTAGCATGGGTGAGATGGATGTGGCATTGGGCATGCGATGGTTGCATGACATTGGGGAGTTTACACTCAACTTGAGGACTATGGAGAAGAAGTTTGAGGTGAATGGGATACTACATGTGCTCAGGGGAATTTTAGATGGTGGATTGAGAGTGATTTCACTCAAGAGGATGGAGCAGTTGATTCAACATGATTAGGTGCAGTGGGTAGCAGAGGTGATGGTGATGCCTGCAATGATAGAACAACAGAAATGAGAATATCCACTTGATATACAGGCTCTCTTGACTAAACACACCAAAGTGTTTAATGACATACCACCAGATAGTGACATACCACCAGATAGACCCCATGATAGGGGTATTGAGCACGTCATTGAGCTGGAGGAGGGTGTTAAGCCCATGATTACTACTCTATATAGTCACCCGAAGAGATATAAGAATGAAATTGAGAAAGCTATCAAAGAGTTTCTCGAAATGGGGCACATAAGGCCAAGTAAAAGTCCATTCGCCTCATTAGTGGTCTTAGTGAAGAAGAAAGATGGAACGCTCAGAATGTGCATTTATTATAGAGAGCTTAATAAGAAGACCATTAAGAACAAATACCCCATACCCTGCATTGATGAGCTGATAGATGAGTTGCACAGGGCATGTTTCTTCTCCAAAATAGATTTGAGATCTGGATATCACCAAATACAGGCCAGGGATGAAGATGTAGAGAAGACAACTTTCAGGTGCCATTATGGGCACTTCGATTTCCTGGTCATGCCTTTTGGTTTGACCAATGCACCAACGTATGAACCAGGTGTTCAGAGAACAGTTGAGGAGATTTGTATTGAAATTTTTTGATGACATATTGATATACAACAGGACTTGGGAGGAGCACTTAAAACACATTGACATTGTCTTGAGCATTTTAGAGCGAGAGTCATTATATGCCAAAATGTCAAAATGTGAGTTTGGGATTAGTGCTGGTAATGTGAAGGTGGACCCGGAGAAGATTTGGGCAATCATTGACTAGCCACCACTAAAGAATCTCTCTCAGCTCAAGGGATTCCTTGGTCTTTGTGGGTATTATCGTTGTTTCGTGAAGGGGTTTTCACAGTCAGCTACCCCCCTCATAGATTTGACTTGAAAGGATGCATTCAGTTGGTCGGGAGGTGCACATGAGTGCTTTGAAAGGTTTAAAGGTATTATGAGTACCTGTCCTATGTTGGCTATTCCTGATTTCAGCAAGCCTTTTGAGTCACAGTGTGATGTCTCAGGGGAAGGCATTGGTGCAGTAATAATGCAGGATAAACACCCCATAGCATTTGAGAGCAGGAAGTTGAGGGGTGTGGAGCGGAGTTATAGCATATACAAAGAGATGTTAGCCATCATGCACATATTGGCTAAGTTCAGACAGTACCTAGTTGGGAGTAAGTTTAGGGTGAAAACAGACCACAATAGTCTGAAACATTTCCTTGGTCAGAAGGACCTCAATGAAACACAATAGAAGTGGGTGAGCAAGTTGCAGGCTTATGACTTTGACATTGTCTATGTCAAGGGGAAGAAAAACATAGTTACTAATGCCTTATCTAGGAGACCACATTTGTGTGCAAGGGGTGCTATTGCAGAGGATTGGAGGGAGATGATAGCTGCTAAATATGCCAGGGATAAATGGGATTCTGGTATTATGGATGGCACTATTTGAGATGACAGGTATTCAGTGGTAAATGACTTGATCATTTACAAGGGCAAAATTTTCCTTGTGCTAGGTTCAGTGGTTAAGCAGAGGATTTTGAGAGCCTTCCATGATTTTCCTATGGCTGGTCACCCTGGTTACTTCAAAACCAATAGACAAGTGAGGTAGCGCTTCACTTGGAAGGGCCTCAAAACGGAAGTATTGCAGCATGTGAGAGAGTGTCTGATATGTTAGAAAAATAAGCAGAAGCACTCTTTTCTAGGTCGATTATTGCAGCCCTTGCCCATTCCTGAGAGGAAGTGGGATAGTATCTCTATGGACTTTATCCCAGGCCTACCTAAAGTATAAGGCGGGGATTGTATCTTCATGGTAGTGGATAGATTGACAAAGTTTGCACACTTATTTGCCATTCCTACCACCTACACTGCAGCACAGGTTACAGATTTATTTTTCAGAAAGGTATTCCGTTTTCACGGGTTGCCACAGAGTATTGTGAGTGATAGGGACAACAGGTTCCTAAGTAATTTCTGGCAGGAACTCTTTAGGTTGACAGGGACAGAGCTCACACCTAGCACCAGCTACCACCCACAAACGGATGGTCAAACAGAGATTGTTAATAAATGGGTGGAAGGATACCTCAGAAATTATGTAGCAGGGTAGCAAAAGACATGGATTAAGTGGCTCCACATGGGTGAGTATTTCTATTATTCCACTTATCACATGTCTATCCAGATTTCACCCTTCATGGCTTTGTATGGGTATGAGGCACCGAGCTTTGTGGATTTATTGTTTGGTGATAGCAAAGTGCCTAAGGCCAAAGACCTTCTACAGGAGAGTCAGGATGTCATGAGGTATTTGAAGGAGAATATACAGAAAGCACAGAATAAACAGAAGTAGTATGAAGATCAGCAAAGGATTGAGCAATCATTCAAGGTAGGGGACATGGTGTATTTGATGTTGCAGCCCTACAGGCAGTCCACCCTTAAGAAGAGTGGAGTAGAGAAGCTTAAGCCACGCTACTATGGACCGTTCAGGATCTCCAAGAAAATTGGAGAAGTGGCTTATGAGTTGGAGTTGTCGGCATGTAGTAGGGTATACAATGTGTTTCATGTATCTCGCCTCAAGAAGGCATTGGGGTATAATGTAACACCATCAGTAGAATTACCTCCTCTTGATGAAGAAGGGAAATTGATTTTGGTACCCGAGGCTATAATTGATACCAAGGAATGCACTTTGAGGAGGACCATCAGGGAATACCTAGTAAAATGGAAAAACCTACTAGTGGTGGATGCTACTTGGGAGAATGAGCAAATATTAGAGCATCCTTTTCTGAGATTGCTTGAGGCAAGCAATCTTAGGGAGGGCAGACTGTAATGCCCCCTTTCTAGCTTTAGTGTTAGTCTATCATTGGGTTCCTATAGACTGACAGTTTGGTTAGGGAACCATGGTGGTTTGGCCTTAGATGTGTAATTCAGTGGTGTAGAGGTGGCTTGGATCCAATTGGCAGTGTCTAGTGGTGACTTGGCTTGTTTGTGATCATACTTGCTATTTATAGTAAGTTGAGGATTGGTGTCATTTTGAGATTTTCAGAGTGGGGTTGGATTTGTCTCGTTGAGACCTTTCCAGCGAGCTATAGATCATTGGATTTTGACATCATCTTGATATTTATTTTAAAGTCTGAAGTTATATTATATTTATTTAACGGGACTTTATAAATATTAAGTTAAGTGACTTATGAAAAAGGTAATATTTTATAATTCACTAAGGTTGAGCTTGGGTGCCCATCCCTAGGGGAATAAAGTGATTTTAAAACATAAAGTTCCCCCCAAAAAGCCAACGCCCTCATGGTGAGGAAATAAAAGATGAAAAAGTGAAGTCATTTGACATGCTAAAGATTATGTTATTGCTTGTTATTTTAGCTCTGCTAGGGTTTTGTGTGAGGGTTTGAAGGATTCGTACCAGAGGCTATTGGGAACAAAAACTCCCTTTAGTAACAACATTCTACAGGCGTGAAAGACCATCCAAAGGTGCTACTGAGGCAAATATACACAGTGTTTGCATATGGGCTTCAATGGAGTTTGATTGATGAGATTACTTGGGCTTATTGTTCATATCTATTGTAGATTTTGATGTTCAACTGATATCATAGGGGTGAGAGCAGATTGTAAAGGATTGGTAGAAGATATTAAGGCTGCCATATAATTTCTTGCTGCCCATACTACTCACAGCCTGGTCGTACCACATCTGAGGGTAGTTTGGTGTTGTTACATTGCACATACTCTATCATTCCTTGGTCGTCCAGTCTTGTATGCAGCAGACAATACATTTCAGAGGATTTTTGTAGAGATTCCAGCCTTGTGTGTTATTGATTACTCCTCTAGCCTGGCCATACAGCCTACTTGGAGGGAAGTGGGACTTCTAGGTCTCATTTCTTCTTGTTGCAGCTGCATATCTCTTCCATTTGGGGTGCCTAGGGCCTCTATTGTTGATGATATAACTTGTATGCAAAATATTTCATGTTCTTTGGAGATTTGAAGTGGTTTCTGTGATACCCACTTGTTGGTCCAGTCCTAGCACATGTACAAAGTTGCAAATCTGAACATGGGTACGTGATAGTAATTGATATTTGGCTATTCTATGATATGGGTCTTTCATATTTTCTTCATATCTATTGTATATTTTCTAGGTTTTCAATATATGCTATCTATTGTATTGTTCCGACAACACCATTGCAAGAAAACTGAAACCCCTTTTGCATCTTCTCTCTAGTCTGAAAGAACACAAATAAAATTTAAAAATAACACTAAAAAGATCTTAAAAAGAACCAACAGGTACAACACATTACAGTGGTATCAAAGCACAACCCTTCTTGCCATCCTGTGAGGTCAAATTCAGACACGCAGATGAAAACATGAGACATGCAGCTAGGTACAAATAGATATTACCTCAGACGGAACAGGTGTAGAACATATTTACAGGTTCCTCAGAGAGATCCTTCTTATACAGATACAGAGATAGTAGCCGCAGAGGAACAACCAGTAGTCTTTTACAGTGAAGAAGATCTTGAAATACCAAGGACAAATCCCTTTTCAAGTGAGATTCCAGTACAAGTTGAGGAGATGGGTGATAGAGAGAACAAAGAACCTAGCATGCGGGAGATCTTGAATCGTTGGCTAGGGGCCAGTTGAATATAGAAAGGACATTGCGAGAGTCACAGGCAAAATTGACTCACATCCTTACCCAGTTGGTACCCTGTGATGGTAGAAATAATAGGGATAACAATAATAATAATGGAAGAAACAAGAACAACTATGGGGACAGAGACAAGGTTAATATTAGAGGTGACAGGCATATGGGTGATAGGAATAATGGAGATAGGCAAAATGATGGCAGGCACAATGGTGACAAGCACAATGGGGATAGGCACAGAGATAGAGATGATGATGGTGAAGCTTCAGTCACCAACATGAGGGCTACCTAGTTGACAGCCAGTGATAGACCTGGCATACCCATATTTGCACCCAGGAACAATGTTCCTAAACAGGATGCCACACAGCTGGAGTTCCAAGACAAGATTCTGAGGATTGGAGGGCTTCCAGTGAGGAATTTAGGGTTGAGATGACATTTGGAGAGTACTCAGATCTCAGGATGAGTCATAGACCTTGAAGAGGAAGCATACAACAAAATCAAGAACTTTAGAAGAAAGTGAGTAAAATGACTTTACCTTATTTTGATGGGTCAGGTAAAACCTCAGCCAGAGCTTGGGTCCAGAAGTTGGACAGCTACCTCCAGATCAGCCCCCTTCCTGAGACCTATGCCATTGCATATGCAGCCTTACATCTAGAAGGCAACGCACATAAATGGTGGAGCAACAAGGTTACCTTGGGACACGACCAAATCACTTCATACATTGAGTTCACTGCCAGGCTAATCGACCGATTTGACAAGAAGGATCCTGAGATGCAGTTTAAGGAGTTGGCCCAATTGAGATAGGTGGGCTCGGTGGATTCATACATATCAGAGTTCCAGGACCTTTCAGTTATAGTCTCAGACATTTCAGAGCGCAGATTGATCATGCTCTTTATTTATGGGTTGATAGATACTTTGCGAGGTTGGGTTAAGGGTTTGGACCCTTCATCATTATAGGAGGCCATGAAAAAGGCTCGTGATATGGAGTCTTTTGTTTGGAGAAGTAAGTTTTAGTCTAAGGGTTTTCAGCATAGGAGAGATAAGGATGTAAAGACCCTACTACAAATGACTGAAATGTTTTTTTAGATTTTAGATAAGATTTCTTGCTCAAATCAATATAAAACATCAACATACATCAACATATATGAAATCCATCAAACTCCTTGCATCTCCATTGATTAGAAATGAAATAACATCACATAACATACTGTTGTCATGAAATTATAGTCACTACGTCAGTCATATCAGACTTGATAACATCATGAAAATAGTTGCCAAATGTCTTCTATAACTTCAATATCAATATATAAATAATAGACAATGATCCTCTAAACATAGATTGAATGTTGCAGCACTGGAAATGCAAATATAATTGACTGATATAAAGGTACAACTAGCTATTATGACTGTTGTAGGTGTATATTCTAATCAGCCAATGTTCAAAAACCACAAATGCATCAAAATCTCCTTTCCAAGCCAAACGATAGGATCATAGATTGCTCCTTTGATACTTGTCACTCTCCTAACCCTTGTAGACTTGTCAAATGTACTCCAAAAGCCCTTGATAGTGTCTTCAATGAATCAAGGGATTCAATATGATACCAAACACACTCCAATTGCTCACCTAAACCTGCAAATTCAAGCACTAATGGTGAAATCTAAATGATAACACCTCACACAAAGATATGGGGTCATCACCATATCAAACAAGGGGTCATCTCCTTGAAAATTAACTGAAAATCAGAATTCTTAGTAGTAAACATAAGAAAGAAAACATACCAGATTCATTCATAGTTCTAATTGATAGTTGAATCCTCAATATATAGTCCTCGTGGTTGAGCACTCCTCCTCTTTGGCACTTTGGAATGAATTGTGGATTCCACCAATGGAAGACAAAGGTTTTGAACAATTGTAAATGCTTGTAGCTGAATATACCGTCATTCAAAAACCTCTTTATTAAATGCTTTTTATCCACTAATTCAAACCTCAAGGCAAAATCGCCCTCCTTGCATATGGGTGGACCCTTAAAAGGGCACGGCTGGATCTACGCATTAAAAATTGTTTTAATGTATTAAAAACTCTCCAAAAAGCTGTTTAAAAACCTTCTTCTCTCTTGGGCGAATCAACACATAGGAGTTAGCATTTAAAAACATCTTTATTCCTCCTTACACTTGATCAACTCATAACAACCTCTTAGGTGATTGAGCATTTGGCATTTAATTTGATATTACTTGCATTTAAAAAGCTGCATTTCCCTTAACCATCGATTCCTCTTGGCTAGGCGATTGATACATGACCCAATGCATTTATTTTTGGTTTGGACCTATTCTTCTTCCTTGGCGAATGCATCTCCTTATTCCACAATACAAACTCCACAAAATTCGATTAGAGGAAAATGTAATTAAAGATTTCATTTTCCCTTTTATTCCATAATCTATCCAATCAAATGATTGAAAATACAATTTCAATATTGCATTTTCCAAACAACACAATTTGGCTAACTCAATGAAAATACTTAGCCAAATTTCTAGTTGAGCTAGCATTTCGGTTCTCCATGTGTAAAAACAAACTTAACTAGAAATCATTACCTAGCTCAAAATGGGGACATTACAAGGAGGACAAAAGACACTTTCAGAAGGATTCAGGACAACAACATAAGAGCTCTTCTAGGTTGGATAATGATCAGTTGAATGACCTCAGGAGGAAGAAGCTTTGTTTTCATTACCGAGAGCCTTGGGATCCTAAGCACAAGTGTGCTGCCCAAGGAAAAGCAAAGTAGTTGGAATATTTTTCAGCAGATGAGTCCATGGAGTCAAAGACTCATTCAGAGCAGCAATCTAAAGCCAATGACTCAAGTATTTGATGGTGCTTCTGAGGCATTTGATACAGAAGACCAGACGGCCCTACCTACAACACATCTCTCTAGCATTTAGAGAGAGGGGTCATTTAGGATGAGAGGAGTACTTGGTAGGCAAAGAGTGATTACACTACTTGACATAGGTGCTACTCATAACTTCATAGATGAGGGCTTGGTTGCAAAGAGAGGGCTTAAGATTGAAGAATTTGAAGGGTTTGAGGTGAGGGTAGCAGATGGATTTGTGCTCACCTGCACTAGGAAGATACCAAATCTCACCATACTGTTGAACAATTACACTTGCCAGTTAGATTTCTATGTAGTTAGCATGGGTGAGATGGATGTGATGTTGGGCATGCGATGGTTGCATGACATTGGGGAGTTCACACTCAACTTGAGGACTATGGAGATGAAGTTTGAGGTGAACGGGATACGACATGTGCTCAGGGGAATTTTAGATGGTGGATTGAGAGTGGTTTCACTCAAGAGGATGAAGCGGTTGATTCAACATGATCAAGTGTAGTGGGCAGCAGAGGTGATGGTGATGCTTGCAATGACAGAACAACAAAAATGAGAATATCCACTTGATATACAGGCTCTCTTGACTAAACACACCAAAGTGTTTAGTGACATACCACCAGGTAGACCCCCTGATAGGGGTATTGAGCACATCATTGAGCTGGAGGAGGGTGCTAAGACCATGATTACTACTCCATACATGCACCCAAAGAAATATAAGGATGAAATTGAGAAAGCTATCAAAGAACTTCTCGAAATAGGGCACATAAGGCCAAGTAAAAGTCCATTCTCATCAGTGGTCTTAGTGAAGAAGAACGATGGAACGCTCAGAATGTGCATTGATTACAGAGAGCTTAATAAAAAGACCATTAAGAATAGATACCCCATACCTCGCATTGATGAGCTGATAGATGAGTTGCACGGGGCATGTTACTTCTCCAAAATAGATTTGAGATCCGGATACCACCAGATACGGGTCAAGGAGTAAGATGCGGAGAAGACAGCTTTCAGTGCCATTATGGGCACTTCGAGTTCCTGGTCATGCCTTTTGGTTTGACCAATGCACCAGCCACCTTCCAATCTTGTATGAACAGGGTGTTTAGAGAACAGTTGAGGAGATTTGTATTGAAATTTTTTGATGACATTGTAGACACCTAAAATTGACATGTTCCCAGATCAGACTTTCATCTACCATACTTCATTAATTAAATTCATCAATCAACTTTATTCTTCCATATTAATTAAATAATCCTGATTATTTAATTAATTCAATTTTATCTTCCATATTAATTAAATAATTCCAATTATTAGTTCTTGTCGTAGGCAAGATTGCTTATGCATCCATGTGATGCAATTTATTTTGTATTTGACCAATCAACATTGAGTATTAAATTCATTTTACAAACATACTATAGTTGATAATTAATTTTCTTATTTTATAATTTGATAAATGTTATTTATCTGTTTTCCTATTGGTTAATCTTGTGAACAGTAGTGTGAAAAATAATTCTTATTATTTAAAATTTATTATATGTTAAACATTCAATGCCAAGTATCATGTTGGCACTGTGAAAAGTGTGCGATGGGAGCCGTCTGTTTTCTTAAACATTTATTTGATCATCGAGTACATGTTTGCATTTATAATCCATAGAATAGTTGTCATTTTACATCGTTTGCATTTGATCATCGAGTACATGTTTTTGTTACTTTGTGCCACTAAAACCTTAGGCCATAAGTCTATGGTACCATCTCGATTTCTATGTTTTGCACATTTATTGATTATATTTAAGTAATGCAACGAAGTTTAGGCTACGCCCTATTCTTTCTATATTTGTTTAGGTACTATTTTAAATTCCCTATATTCTGGCAATAAGATTGTAACTATGGGGTCTTCTTTAAACCGTTGACTCCTAATTTTATTTGATAAGAGCTTGACCTATTTTGGTTGTATGCATGTATTAATTAGCCGATAGGCTTTTAGTTGTGAGCATCATAGTGCTCGGAATTGTCTCGCGCCATAAAATTCGGCCGAAAAAATTTCAAAGTCGGTTAATTTTTCGGGTTTTTTTTGGGGTTTCTCTGAAGATGTACTCATCTGTTTTCTCTCCATCGCGGTCAACCGTACTTAGATTGCTCGGAATTGTCTCACACTATAAAAAAAATTAAACGGGAATGAAAATGTTCTAAACTCGTCAATTGTTCTCACTCCGGGAAAAGTCAGTGTCACCCAGGATGTTCTTGCCATAGTCATTCAATCTATAATGTTCTAAACTTGTCGATTGTTCTCACGCCGGGAAAAGTTAGTGTCACCCAGGATGTTCTTGCCAGTCATTCAATCTAATATAGATTTCAGAAGTAAATGCAGATATCTTTCGTAGATTTTGGAGTAAATGCAGAGTTAGATGGACAGATTTTATACATCAATTCACCAGCCCCTTTTATCACCGCCTCAACAATCTATAAATAAAAAGAATTTTTGTAGACACAGAACAAGCAGCTACAGACATGGAAGTAGCTACAGAGGTGACTATGGAGTTTATTAACTTTTTTTGTCCTATAGATGAATTTAATGTTTTTGCCGAGTTTGGCTATCATTTTTCTTATATTTTGTTACAGTGTATTAGTTTTTTCTCTGTTCCGAAAGCCCTGCAAATTATTATTTATTATCTATAGGCAAGCCACATGAAATTTCTTAATGTTTTGTTACTGTGGCTTCATTTTTACATATTTGTGAATGTGAGCCAAAATAGTGGATGCTTCCAAGGGATTCGGGTTTTGGGTTGATTTCGTTTGAGTTTCAGAATTGCAGAACTTAAACTAAATAGAAGGGAAAAGAAAGAGATTTTGATTTTTGCAATCAATTTGGGCTATGCGGGAGTTTTGAGATTTGAAATGTTTTGTGGGATTTTGTGGTTCCCGTGTTTTCTCTTTTTGGCTTGATCCGTTATGGGCGGTCTAGAAAATATGATTTTGGAAGCCTGGGATCCAGGTAAACGTCCAAATCGTTTGTTGTTGATGTGGGTATTGATCCTTGTACAAAAACCAGGCCTTCTTTCTGTGCGTAATTGAGTTTATGCTACAGGATTTGGAATCCTGTAATGTCTTTGTTAAAGTCTATTTTGGGTCTCCTGAGATTATCCTGCAATAATAATTGTGAGTCAAAGAATGTTTATAAGACAACATGCAAGCTAAAAGCATTGCCAATCCAGAGGCAGGTTTTAGGATGCAAGTCCTAGTGTTGATGTTTGTAGCATTTAGCAGTGCTCATTTGTTTTGTGGGTTCTCTCGCCTTGCCATTTTTACCAATGTGAGTACAAGATTGAATGAATTGCAGGGGAGTATCTTTTTTTAAGGTTTTGTTTGATATTGAAAATTCTCTTTTAGAGAGTATTATAAATTGCTTTCCTGTACCTGAAACATATATACTCAAGATGCTTGATTTTACAGGGTTCATTTGAATGATGATCCACACAAATGATATTAATGTGCAATGATCAGGTGTAGCACTGCCTTGTAGAAGATGACCCATATTCTTCAAAAGAAAGCTATATGGTTAGATTGATCCATGATATCTCTTGTGAATGTCAACAGAATGGTTATCACTCTCCCTCTCAATAGATAGAGATAGCCCATAATTATAGCTAGAAGCACGAGGCATCCAACTTTAGTCCCTCAGTTCCTCTTGCCACAAGTTTAAGGAATTGCAGGATTTAAGCATTACTCTGTCCACCCAGCCGGAATTTCTTGTAACCCTGGACATATGTAGTGCCTAATTAGATTAGTTAATAACTACTATATCAAACACAAGTGCTAAACCAAGGTAACCCCAGTCAATCGTGGGAAGCAATCATACACAAGTGATCATACCATAGTAGCAATAACTGGAAATAATCTGTGACTAACTGAGGCCCGGGTTTGCAGCTGTGCCAGAACCGACTGGCTGGTTTTTGGAGTAATGTGGTTTTTGTGGGAAAAACCTGGGAAAACCCCATGGATTACTCAATAACCTGTGGGTCTTTCAAAAAACCCTGCCCTCTTTTTTAATAAAACCTGGGTTTTTAATTTACATTTCATTTATTCAAAATTTCACTCCAGAATCAACCTGTTTTGGAGCATAGGTGAATGAGGCCTTTGATAATAGTGATTGCAGTTGAAGGGAGGAGAACCAGGATACAAGGGCATTGGCTTCGCATTCTGAAGTAGCTAGGAGCCTCATAGCCTAGTTGCATTTTCAAGTTTTGTTTTGTACTCTAAGACTTAAAGTCTTAAGGGGTACTTGATTCAGAAATTGAGACTTGTTGATAATTTGAGAGTAATTGACAAATTGGACAAATTCTTTATTTATGTCTTATGTTCGCTTCTTTTTCTATGCACCATATTTGGCATGAAATAACAATAGCAGTTTATGTTTCTGCATTTTTATGAATATTTTAGTGTTTCTTAATTGATGTTTTTTTCTCATTTTAAACCCAAGTAATTGAATTCCATTTACACTTTCAGTTTGCAGTGCCAATGCCATATAAATGGAATGCTACTACGATTTATAACTATATACCACTTCCACCAGCTATTGTCCATTTGACCAGTATGGAATCCCACTATAAACCTGAGTAATTGAATTCCATTTATACTTTTAGTTTGCTGTGTCAATGCCATGTAAATGGGGTACTACTATGATTCATGCTACTTCCACCAGTTGTTGTCCACACAACCAGCTGGAATCCCATTCTTCTATGACTAGAGTGCAATGCAACATGCTAACATGTTCACACTGTAGCTTATGACAAAGAATCTATGCATGCAATCACCATTGCGATACTTATGACCATAACATGACATAAGTAGCAGTAATAATTTAGCTGTATTCTGGGTAATAATATCTTACCTTTCTCCTCCATCTAGAGAAAAGAAGATGAAATGCAATTGAATTAATTTTAGAAGCTTTATTGTCACTACCTAGTTTTGCATCAATACCTGGATTACAGCTAGAGAATTTAGATTTTATCCAAGATAAAATTGGTCATCACATCAATTTAAAGCACTATCACAGTGGAAGTAACTACTCAATCAAACTCATCTTGAATGAAAATGCAAAAGCTGCAGGTCAATGATATTAAATTGGTTGCATATTGGTCAAAAGTTAGATTTACTACAGTGTCTTCTAAAGTTCTACTTTTGCATCAAGTTTCCTGCTTGTTGTGTCAGTTGCCCCTGTTAAGGGCTTGGATTATTTACA
This sequence comes from Cunninghamia lanceolata, assembly GCA_027924645.1. NCBI lineage: Eukaryota > Viridiplantae > Streptophyta > Pinopsida > Cupressales > Cupressaceae > Cunninghamia > Cunninghamia lanceolata. Next base: position 6,970,639 of record BSBN01001791.1, read on the forward strand.
AGAGTGAGCTATTATGACAGAATGAGGGGTTTACTCCGTTGAACAATCATGAAAGTTTGAAACTGCCTTAAATGCTTGAAACCTATTGAAGATGTTGGTAACTGCTATACTCACAGTGGTTCCTTGTAATGTCTCTTTTTGGATATTCCTATATATTATAAAGATTTACATGCATATGGACATTTAAATGTTTCTTGTATGAGGAATGTATATGTATATATATTTTTATGATAATATATTGTAATGTGAGATACCACTTTTTTAATAAAAAAAATAGTAAGAAAATTGTATTAATAATAATATGCAAGTTTAAGACAATATTAAAATAACAATAATTAATGATGAAAACAAAGTAACATTAAGAAGATTGTGTTTCCTTCCGTTTTGTTTTTTATTTAATAAAAGAGACAATACTGATAGTGTAATTTTATTGTAAAACAACCATTTGTTAGTTAGGTCAGTTATCTAATAACTCCAGTGGCCCCAAGTAGGTCACACTTCACAAGGAAATACATGGATATCATAAGGAAAAGCAGCTAGCATTACAAGTCTTCTCACAAATTGAATTTTGCATATTGTTTGTCATATTTAACAATAGTAGTTCTTAATTAGAAATTTTGTGACCAAATTTCAATACACAAACAACATGGATGGATGTATTTAAGGTATTTTAATGGTAGAACATTCTTTTAACTCAAAGACAATGGTTCCCACAAGATTGGCTGTTTAGCCGAAAATGACCATAATGACCGAAATAGAAGACCACAACTCAATTTTCTTGAAAAGAGTTGTCATGAAAATCTATTCAGAAGTCATTGTATAACAAAAGGGTTCCCTCAAACTTAAATCTCTTCATTCTCTTTCATTGCATCCCAGTTTTTTTGTGTGGCCGCCCTTGTTATATTCTCTATAAGATCAACCCTCGTTTTACTTAAAAATTATAAATCAGAAACCTCATCTTTTGATAAAAACCCTCTTATCTAAATAAATGTAAAAAAATTAAAAGAAAGAGGCAATGTAAATATTTGCATTGAAATAAATTTTAGCATAAGTGATGGGATTTCAGTTTTTCTTTGCTTAATGAAATTGAACAGCCAACATATTTTAATTTTTGTGTTGGAAATACAAACAACTTTGTTTTCTGTTACAATTACATGGTGATTTGGGGGCACGCCCCTATGTTAAGTTTGACTTTTTCCTCAATCTCTATCCATCCCCATTTACTTTCACCTTCACACATCCCCATTTACATCTTATCCTAGTTATATTTGTACCTGTTTGCACACATTCGTCCCATTGTTAGTGTGGACTTCCATGTATCCTTTCTTTGTCCTGGGTCAATCCCATTATGCTCAGGGTCAATCCCAAGCCACTTAAGATTGACCCCAAATTTAAATTTTCAAATTTAAAATTGTTGACTCCTACCTTTTCCCTGCTAACTATTCTCAAATTCTGCCGTGTGTGGTGATATACAATTCGGGGATTGTTGATAGCAATCTCATCAAATCGATAGTTGAATCTGCTATGATTTATAGGTAAGATGTTTGTATATGTATCTTAAAAGTTCCTTGATAGAATCAATCTTATTGAATAGACCAAATATTGAAATTCCTTTTAGGTATTGTCACTGTATTTGAAGATGAGATTCGTGTGTGCTTGAATTTGGTTCTGAATCATAAGTGGAGTTTTTATATCTGTCATGGGCGGCCAAGTCTGTGATACATTCTCAGGAAAGTGAGTTTTCATGTTTTGTGGCCACTGGGAAAAAAATCATGGTGCACCGCCAGGCTAGAGCCGTAAATTCTATTTCAATACACGTAGGGCTTTCCGAATAAAATTGTTTTTTCTTAATGATAAGAATAAATAAAGGTGGAATAGTGTGTGTTTTGGAGAGTCGTGCAGGGAATAAGGGAGATGGAGTATTACAATTATATCAATTACTGTGTTAATTAATCACACTCTGTCAATTACACTCTTTTCTAAACTATTCTTGTGTGGCTTCAATAGCACCTTGTGATAGTTTTGACTTATATACATACACACGTCATTGACACCGATCTCTCTCTGCAATTTATTGACCCCCATTTTGCAAAAGAAGACATTCAGGTAACTGATTCTTTTGTTCATACAGGTTTTCTCAGACATCTTTATTAAGATTTTCCAAAATTTTCTGTGGTTAAAGAGTATTTTGTTTTCTGTGACATAACTTAAAAGAAAAAATAAAGCTTTACAGGACTTGCTTTGGCAATGTTTTATCTAGGTTCTGTGAAATATTTGGCTATGCAAGATAAGCTGCATTGGTTGCTAAAGTGGGCATAATGTGTGATAAATTTATTGTTCTAGCCTTTTTAGCTGAATGGATTTGCTTGAAGTTAAGTGCTAGTGGATTTAGGCTTTTTTTTTCTTCCTTATTTTCTTTGATTTCTTAGATTTATGTCTTATTATCTAGATTACCGGCTTTATGTAGTTGTGTTAAGAATTATTTTAACACGGGCTTGTAAAATTGATGCTAGATGTTATTAAGTAGTTTGAAAGATTATTTTTGGATTGGTATACGCAGCTTTTGCATTTTTGGCCATATAAAAGATTTTGGATTTTAGGTGTTTTTGGAGAAATTGAAGGTAAACTGTGTCTTTGCTTTTGTAGTGTGTTTCTCCTTGCTTTGATAGTATTTTGCTACTGTCCATTTTGGAGTGACTAGAATTTTCCAAAAGCAAGTGCAGACTTTAGGTGAAGTTTTTATATGTTCTGTTTTTACAACAGAGTTTAAATAAATTAAAAAATCAAAAATAAATATAAGGCTTCTCATGGCCTATGTTTTTGTTTTTCATGGCTTTCTACTGGTGATGCTATGATTTGAGTAAAAGCTGGAATTTTTCTCATTTTTTTGGATCGAAAGACTTGTTGGGCTTTGAGTAAAAGCTGGAATTTTTCTCATTTTTTTGGATCGAAATACTTGTTTTTGTGCACAGGAATCACAAGTGCAAAAGACAATCTTATTACAAAGATGAAAAGAAACTCTTGTGAAATTTTGTTCAATGCAATATCGATATTAATCTTTGATCATGCAATGACATGGGAATGTTTATGTTCAAACAACTATTGTACCTATTACAAATGAATCTGAAAACATGTTGAATAACATCTTTATTTCTACTTTAAACATGTACAAATTTATTGTTATACATCTATTTGACTATTATTAAATCCATTAACTCTTCCCATAGATATCCTATCGGCAGATCCCTTGAACCTCCAAGGGGTGCAAGTGCTAGTATAATTCTTTCTTTCTTACTATAAACTAGTTTTGTTATTTTGACCAAGTAAAATTATATATCAAATTTAGCTAAGCTTCTTTCTTGGCCATAAGTGTATGCACTTTAGGTAGATTCCTATTATAAATAAATTTACTGTGAAATTTAATGTCAATAACAAATCCCTGATGTGCTTAGAGCTGCAGTATGTTCTCATCTAAGTCAGAACATATAAGTCATTATCACTGATGAGTTATATTATCTTTGAAGAATTTAATTGTGGATTATATTTGTGGTTAAGCAAATATAGTTAAATGATATTGTTTGTACACCATGTTCTAACACTAATTTAATGGTACCATATAGTTTTCCTTCTCATTTATCTATATTGCACGTTTTTAATGTAGTGTTGAGCTAAATCTAACTATAGAACTTTGTTTTGGTCATTTTTTTTAAATGACAACTTTATTTTTTTTAAATAACCAATATTCTATATTCTTAAAAAACCAAACAATTAAATGTGTTTTTATATTTAAATTATATGAAATAATTATTAAAGATATCAAATATATTAAATATAGTATGAAAAGTGTTAATTATTAATTAATATTCTTTAATAATTATTAGATAATAGTTTAAATATAATAAATATTGTTTAAATAAAATATTATACATTAATGATAATTATTCAATGTATTATATATTTTATAATATAATATATTTAGTATTAATATTAAATATATTATATAACAAGGACACATTTTCCTCCAATGGTGCATTGATTTGTATTAGTTTAAAGATTTAGTAGCAAAAACATTTAGATTAACGAATTTAAAATTTTGACAATCAATTTTGTTAAAATAGATTATATGTTTGTTTACATATTTAGTTTATACAATTATGTTAATAAAATTAAATGTTTTACGAATTAAAATTTTTCCACAAAGTTCCTTTTTTTCACACTAAAACCTTGAAAATTAAATTTAATCCCTAAACCTCAACATTGAACCATCCATCATAAACCTAAACTCTAAACCCTAAACACTATACACTATACACTAATCTCTATACCCTAAATAGTGGAAATTCTCATATCAATTTTTAACAGTTGTATATTCAACATTGCCCTTAACGAGCAAAGGGACATATGAATCCTTGTCCAACTATCTATTTCTTCTCTTACACAAACCTAGGTAGTAAAAATAAGGGATGTAAATTATAGCAATATTAAATTAATTTTAATATTAATTATATCGCAAATAATAATATAATATTAATATAAATTATTTTTGATTTTAATTTGTTGTTTTGTAACTAATTATAAATTAATATTATAACTATATTATTATGTTTAAACATAGATTATTTAATATTAATATTAAATATATTATATAACAAGGACACATTGCGTCACGTTCCTGTGAATGGTGCAGTGATTTGCATTTTAACAATTGAGCAAGGGACATATGAATCCTTGTCCAACTATCTATTCTTCTCTTGCACAAACCTAGGTAGTAAAAATAAGGGATGTGGATTATAACAATATTAAATTAATTTTAATATAAAATTATTTATGAGTAACTTATTAAATACTATTGAATTTATTAGTATATAAATAAATATATATACTAATATACATGGTTTATAATATAACAATATAATAATTAATTATATCGCAAAAAATAATATAATATTAATATAAATTATTTCTAAGATTGATTTTAATTTGTTGTTTTGTAACTAATTATAAATTAATATTATAACTATATTATTATGTTTAATCATAGATTATTTTAATATTATTTAATATTTAGTTAACTATAGTATATACATATAATATTACTATGTAATATTAACCTAATACTTTGTTTAAATTCTTTTTTCATATACTATTCTAAAACAATCTATTGGTATGCATGTCAGTGGTTTTGCAAACGCAATGCATCTCTTGTTTAATTAAAGCAATTTTATCTTCCACATTAATTAAATAACCCCAAGTATTTAATTAATTCAATTTATTCCTCTATATTTGATTAAATAATCCTAATTATTTAATTAAATCAATTTCCCTCCAAATCAAATAAATAAATTCAAAATATTTATTTAATTGATCTATTTCCTCCAAATTGAATTAAAATTAAGATTCAATTCAATTATCCCATGTGCACATGAAATTAAATAATTATTTATTTAATTTCCTATTTATTCTCACCCACCATAAATTCCTCCAATCAGAATCAGTTAACAGATCAATCAAAAGAGCTAACTCATCAATCAAATCAGTTAACAAGTTAGTCAAATTAGTTAACTAATCAATCAATCTAGTTAACTAGTCAATCAATTTAGTTCACCGATCAATCAATTCATTTAATTATTCAATCTATTCAGTCAACTCCTCAATCAATTCTATTAACTCCCTTGATGCATGAGAGGCCTTGGACACTTGTCATTCTCTCATTCGCTCACATTTTCTCAACCATCCTCAACCATTGATCTCTCAGATCATTCTCAACCGTAGATCTAATTTCTCACATGTCTATAAATAAAGCCTCTTTCTCCATTTTTGAACATCTCTCATTCAAGCAAACTTATGTTGTCACAATCATTCCTTGGGAGATCATATTTGCATTATAGTTATAGAGCAATCCACATCACAAAGTAGCAAGGAGCAATCAATTGGAATAGGGTGCTTTTTAATTCACTCGATCGGTGTAGGGACATCGTTTGTACAAAAGAGGTAAAATTGTATTGGTTTCAATTGTCTTTGGTTTATATTTTCATATCTATTTTTCGCCTCTCATAGACATATTGATATACAGCAGGACTTTGGAGGAGCACTTAAAACACATTGACATTGTCTTGAGCATTTTAGAGCGGGAGTCATTATATGCCAAAATGTCAAAATGTGAGTTTGGGATGACCGAGTTGTTGTACTTGGGTCATATTATCAGTGCTGGTAATGTGAAGGTGGACTTGGAGAGGATTTAGGCAATCATTGACTGGTCGCCACCAAAGAATCTCTCTTAGCTCAAGAGATTCCTTAGTCTTTGTGGGTATTATTGCCGTTTCATGAAGGGGTTTTCACAGTCAGCTGCCCCCCTCACATATTTGACTCAAAAAGATGCATTTAGTTGGTTAGGAGGTGCATATGAGTGCTTTGATAGGTTCAAGGGGATTATGAGTACCTATCTTGTGTTGGCTATTCTCAATTTTAGCAAGCCTTTTGAGTTACAGAGTGATACCTCAGGGGAAGGAATTGGTGCGGTAATAATGTAGGATAAACACCCCATAGCATTTGAGAGCAGGAAGTTGAGGGGTGTGGAGCAAAGTTATAACATATACGACAAGAAGATGTTAGCCATCATGCACACGTTGGCTAAGTTTAAATAGTACCTAGTTGGGAGTAAGTTTGTGGTGAAAATAGACCACAATAGTCTGAAACATTTCCTTGGTCAGAAGGACCTCAATGAAAGGCAACATAAGTGGGTCAGAAGTTCCAGGCTTATGACTTTGACATTGTCTATGTCAAGGGGAAGAAAAACATAGTTGTTGATGCCTTATCTAGGGGACCACATTTGTGTGCAGTGGGTGCTATTGCAAAGGATTGGAGGGAGATGATATCTATTGAATATGCCAAGGATAAATGGGCTTCTAGTATTATGGATGGCACTATTCGAGATGACATGTATTCAGTGGTAAATGACTTGATCATTTACAAGGGCAAAATTTTCCTAGCCCCAAGTTCAACGGTTAAGCAGAGGATTTTGAGAGCCTTCCATGATTTTCCTATGGCTGGTCACTCTGGTTACTTCAAAACCTATAGATAGGTGAGGGAGCGCTTCACTTGGAAGGGCCTCAAAATGGAAGCATTGCAATATGTGAGAGAGTGTCCGATATGTCAGCAAAATAAGTAGGAGCACTATTTTCAAGGTGGATTACTGCAACCCCTGCCCATTCTTGAGAGGAAGTGGGATAGTATCTCTATGGACTTTATCCCAGGCCTACCTAAAGTCCAAGGCAGGGATTGTATCTTTGTGGTAGTGGATAGATTGATGAAGTTTGTACACTTCTTTGCCATTCCTACCACCTACACTGCAGCACAGGTTGTAGATTTATTTTTCAGAGAGGTATTCTATCTTCACAGGTTGCCATGGAGTATTGTGAGTGCTAGGGGCAGCAAGTTCCTAAGTAATTTCTGGCAGGAGATCTTTAGGTTGATAGGGACAGAGCTCACACTCTTCACCAGCTACCACCCACAAATGGATGGTCAGACATAGATTGTTAATAAATGGGTGGAAGGATACCTCATAAATTATGTAGCAGGGTAGCAAAAGGCATTGATTAAATGGCTCCACATGGGTGAGTATTGCTATAATTCCACTTATCACATGTCTATCCAAATGTCACCCTTCATGGCTTTGTATGGGTATGAGGCACTAAACTTTGTGGATTTATTGTTTGGTGATAACAGAGTGCCTAAGGCCAAAGACCTTCTACAGGAGAGTCAGGATGTCATGAGGTCTTTGAAGGAGAATATACAGAAAGCTTAGAATTAGTAGAAGCAGTATGCAAATCGGCAGAGGACTGAGTGATCATTCGAGGTAGGGGACATGGTGTATTTGATGTTGCAACCCTACAAACGGTCCACTCTCGAGAAGAGTGGAGTAGAGAAGCTTAAGCCACGCTACTATGGACCTTTTAGGATCTTCAAAAAAATTGGAGAAGTGGCTTATGAGTTGGAGTTGTCTACAGGTAGCAGGGTACACAATGTGTTTCATGTATCTCGCCTCAAGAAGGCATTGGGGCATAATGTAACACCATCAGCAGAGTTACCTCCTCTTGATGAAGAGGGGAAATTGATTTTGGTATTCAAGGCTATAATTGATACCAGGGAATAGACTTTGAGGAGGACCATCAGGGAATACCTGGTAAAATGGAAAAAACTGCTAGTGGATGATGCTACTTGGGAGAATAAGCAAATATTGGAGCATCCTAATCTAAGATTGCTTGAGGCAAGTAATCTTAGTGAGGGCAGACTGTAATGTCCCCTTTCCAGCTTCGACATTAGTCTATCATTGGGTTCCTATAGACTAACAGTTTGGTTAGGGAACCATGGTAGTTTGGCCTTGGATGTGTAATTCAGTGGTGTAGAGGTGGCTTGGACGCAGTTGGCAATGTCTAGTGGTGACTTGGCTCATTTGTGATCATACTTGCTATTTTTAGTAAGTTCAGGATTTGTGTCATTTTAGAATTTTCAAAGTGGGGTTGGATTCGTCTCGTTGAGACCTTTCTGATGAGCTATAGATCATTGGATTCCGACATCATCTTGATATTTATTTTAAAGTCCGAAGTTATATTATATTTATTTAACGGGACTTTATAAATATTAAGTTGAGTGACTTATGAAAAAGGTAATATTTTAGAAGCCACTAAAGTTGAGCTTGGGCTCCCATCCCTAGGGGAATAAAGTGATTTTAAAACATAAAGTTCCCCCCAAAAAGCCAACGCCCTCATGGTGAGGAAATAAAAGATGAAAAAGTGAAGTCATTTGACATGTTGAAGTTTATGTCATTGCTTGTTATTTTGGCTCTGCTAGGGTTTTGTACGAGGGTTTGAAGGATTCGAACCAGAGGCTATTGGGAATGAAAACTCCCTCTAGTAACAGCATTCTACAGGTGTGAAAGACCGTCCAAAGGTGCTACTGAGGCAAATACACACAGTGTTTGCATATGGACTTCAATGGAGTTTGATTGATGAGATTACTTTGGCTTATTATTCATATCTGTTGTAGATTTTGATGTTCAGCTGATATCATAGGGGTGAGAGCAGATTGTGAAGGATTAGTAGAAGATTTTAAGGTTGCCATATAATTTCTTGCTGGTTGTGCTACTCACAGCTTGGTCGTACTACATTTGAGGGCAGTTTGGTGTTGTTACATTGCACATACTGTATCATTCCTTGGTCTAGTCTTGTAAGTAGCAAATAGTACATTTCAGAGGATTTTTGTAGAGATTTCAGCCTTGTGTGTTGTTGATTACTCCTCTAGCTTGGTCGTACAGCCTACCTGGAGGGATGTGGGACTTTTGGGTCTCATTTCTTGTTGTTGTAGCTGCACATCTCTTCCATTTGGGGCGTCTATGGCCTCTATTATTGCTGATATAACTTGTATACAAAATATTTCATGTTCTTTAGAGATTTGGAGTGATTTCTATGATACCCACTGGTTGGTCTAGTCCCAACACATGTACGAAGTTGCAAATCTGAACATGGGTATGTGATAGTAATTGATATTTGGCTATTCTATGATCTAGGTCTTTCATATTTTCTTTATATCTGTTGTATATTTTCTGGGTTTTCAATATATGTTATCTATTGTATTGTTCCAACAACACCATTGCAAGAAAACTGAAACCCCTTCTGCATCTTCTCTCTAGTCTAAAAGAACACAAATAAAATTTAAAAATAACACTAAAAAGATCTTTAAAAGAACCAACAGGTATGACACATTACATACCTCCTTGCACCTAGACTTGGTTTTCCCTTGTCATTGGTATCTAGCACAAAGGCTACCCAAATTGCTATCCATTGACATTCCAAAACATTTCAAAAATCCCAAAAAAACAAATATTCTCAAAATCCGAAAAAAATCAAAACATTTTCAAAATCTAAAAAAATAAAAACATTCCAAAACTCCATAAATCAAAACATTCCAATACTCCAAAAAAATTAAAACATTCCAAAACTCCAAAAAAATCAAAACATTCCAAAAATCCCCAAAGAATTACAACATTCCAAAAATCCAAGCAATAAAATCAAGCCAATCATCAAATCATTTCTTCAAATCAATTCTTCCTTTCAATTTAATCAATCTATCAAAACAATCTTTATCAAATCACTTCTTCTAATCAATTCAATTCATCATCATTATTCAATCCAATCAAAATGAATCAAACCGATCCAAGCCATGATCTAAATGCAAGTCAATCCCTAATCCATACTAATCTAGTCAAACCAATCGACACACATCATCCAATCACATACTTGGTTTTGTTCCAATCTCCCTATCAACCAAATCAATCAATCAATCATCATCATAATCAATGGGATATGTCATTCCCACATCCTTGTGTTGATCTAGGGATATATCATTCCCCGCAATGACAACACTAAATCAATCAATCATCAATCAAATCATGGTGTTGATTCTCATGGCCAACAACACTAGTGTCAACCAATCAATCAATTGTCTTATATAGGATGTTGCATTGTTGAAACTAGAATAGGCGTCTTATACGGCATGTTTCATTTCCTGAAACTAGACATCTATCATCAATCAACCAATCAATCAATCATTGGTTTACAGCTTGACATTGGCAATACCTTGTTTATTTTTGAATAATTTGTGCATGCTTGCTTGCTTATGTGTGTTATAATTTTATCTTGCATTTGTGTCAAATTTGAATCATTCCCAGCTAATATTTATATCTTGTATCTAGACAAGGTTGTATTATGCGAGGGCACGAGACACATCATCACCTTGGTCCTTATACATTGGTGCATAACGTCTAGTGCTATATCAAACATCATGGTTGCTCACCTTCATTGCAGCATAACACATCCCTCCCTTTCTTCTATCCATTCCCTTATCTTTCTCTTTGACCAATCCCTTTCATTTAAAGAGCCTACCCATGATTGTCCAACCCTATCCTCTTGAGGGGGCATCATCATCCTATCCTTTCATCTTCTATCCATACCTTTTCTTCTTTGAAATGATGTTACTTCTCTTAGTCACAACATCATCTCAAAGAGGGGAAAAATGTAGACACCTAAATTTGACCATATCTTATGACATTACATTTCGACATATTTTCTTTTAAGTCCCCTTCATGACCCCTTGCATCACTCTCATTAGTTAAATAAATTATATTTATTTAACTAATTCCTCTCATCCATTTATCCTTCTCTTTCATCAAATTAAATAAATCTTATTTATTTAATCTCATTTTCCTCCATCATCTAATTGAAATAAATTAAATATTTATTTAAATGCCACTTGTCTCTCATGATTTAAATAATTTTATTATTTAAATTACTTATTCCCACTCATATCTCTATTTTTAACCTCATTCATTGTGCATCATAAGCACTTCCTCTCCAAAATCAATTAAAAATACCACTTATTCCCATTCCCATCCTTATTTTAGTCACTTGTCATCCTCATTTATGGTGTGTCATAAGCACTAAAATTGACTTTCAATCCTAGCCATCCACCTCATCCCTTACCCTTCTAATTTTGGCCATCCATTTGATTCCCTCTCTATCTATAAATTGAAACTCTTATTTCAATTTCAAACCCTCACACACTCTCATCAAATTTCTATACACATGCATATCTATCAATCTTTATTTATCTCATATCATTTTCTATCATGGTTATGCTGGTTGTGTGAGCAGCCCACAAATCATCCAACAGACAAGTCAATGGAGCTTGGTTGCACTTCATTCCGTCCTATCCGAAGTCCAATTTTGTGTAAGGTTTGAAGATATTTACATTGTTTATCTTTATGTTATTGCTTTACATGATTTTCTGGGTTTCATATATAATGCTCACTGTTATAAAGATTTACAATTTTGTTTTAGGGCTACAACCCAAGGAATCTGCTACTCCCTACTGAGTTGCAAACTAGGGCTACAACCTTAGAGCAAGATACAAAAAGACCTGTTGAAGAGACTCACTGTTTGATAGAAGGATACATGAGAATTACAATACATAGATATATATGAACTACTTGCAAGGAAGCATCTGACTTATGATGTTGTTGCAGTCCCCGTTTTCTACATCATCACTCCATTATACCGACTTAGTGCATTTCATGTATTATTTATCTTTGCTTACCACTTTTCACAAATGACCAATTTTCTTCTATATATATCCTCTACAACACTTTAAGGCCTCAATTAGGTTAGCACCAAACATACCTTTAGATGAATGTGAGATTAACAATCTCAGTCGACCTTCGAAGAGCTATGTGGTAGAGAAGGAGTGTAAAATATCAACATGTGGAGCAAGATATAATCATTGTACTCCTTGAAATCATTACCAAAAGTTCATGCAACAACCATTGATAGAAAATTGAGAAATTGTTCCTTTAAACTGGGCCAAATACACTGTTCTGTCTTTCAATACTGCAAAAATGTCTTGCGGAGATCCAAAACACTTGATACTTGGATATGACATGTAAAACACCTGAATATACCTTCTGTCCAAACTGTAAAGCTTTATCTAAAACTGCAAAGAAATGTAGAGCAGAATACGTTCTCTTTTATGAATGTTTAAGCATAAAGCCCTATTTTCCAAACTACTAAACCAAAAATACTCTTCCACGAGTCCAAATGATATGAAATTTGAAACATACATTCATAATACCATTATCTTTTTGTCCTCAAATCCGCAGTCATTTCTTCAATAACGGTAAAGTGCGGAGTAGAATTCAGATCCAGAGTAACCAACAACTCTTGTAAAAATACACTAACTATGTATTTTGAAGTATACCGGATCATGTCCTAACAACTTGAAAATGCAAGGGAGAGCATATGTAATAATCTTCTTCTACAACATTTGTACAATAGTTGTTTCTAAGGGCAACACTTCTTGTGCATGACATCAATACAATATGTATCATTGATAAACATAGTTAATATCAATGACAACCAATATAGATGGTCTTCAATGCAATCTGCAACAACTATTGACATCAATGACAATCAAATGCCAATGAACATGGCATAAAACATACTATTTCAGGTTCAAAATCAAGTGGCAAAATGACACAACCTAAAGCCTTAAGTAACATTCCTTTTGTCATCTTTAAAGAAAATCTTTAATGTTCATATGGTGTTGGTTTTGCCTTTGTAGTATCTAATCGATCTTTTGAGAAAATATTATATCGATTAGTTGGATCACTTAAAACATATCTAATTTCATATTCTTTGAATGATCCATAACATTCATTTTGTGGTTTCTCCTCATCATAAAATGCAATCAATGGAACCAAAGTGTAGAAGTTGTGAAACCAACCTCACATGACCCAGTGAACACCTGCAAAACCTAAGATTAACCTTCCACAAGAGAAAAAAGTAAAGAGAGCAATTTGCACAAAAAAAGATGTAATTAATGATTTACATGAGAGAACTTGCTTTTATATTTGCAAGTTAGAAAACCCTAATGTGAGATTTCTAAGTTTAGCTTAACTGAAATAAAGTAAAGGTGACTTAATTAATTAATCAACATGATTAAATTAATTAAGTAAAGAACCTATTACTCTAACACCCCCCCTTAAGATGAACTTAGAGAGAAGCTAACAAACTAATGACAAATGCATGAAAGAAAAGATGGGTCTTGACAACTAGGCCTGACGAGGTACCAATGTACAAAAGAGTCTCACAAATAGAGAAAAGGAGAAAACCACGTGGGAAAAACTCCTCCCCTAAAGAGAGAACAAACCTCCCTATAAGAGTCAGAGAGAGAGAGAGAGAGAGAGAGAGAGAGAGAGAGAGAGAGACTAAGAAGCCTCCACAAAAGATGTTCCAAAAGAATAGGAACATGAAGAACTCCACTGAAGCATGAAGAAGCTGCAAACACCGTCTAAGACTGACCACTATAGTGCTGAAAGAACCTCCTCTAAACCAAGATGAAGATTAGAATCAAGAAGACAAGAATCTGCATGAGTGACCCCAACGACACTACTCGAATTAGATGGCAAACAAAGGCAAAACATTTGGAACTCGAAGATACAAATAGTATAGGTACCAAAAGTCTAAAGAACTAATCAAGTAAAAATAGAAGGTCGCCTCCATAAAAGGAATGCAAGAGTGTCCATATGGTAAATGCTCCATCTCACCAAAATGCATGGGTAACTAGTCACTAATGTACATTGCATCCACCTAGTACATAGGAACAAATACTAGATACATAACTCACTCCAACGTGAAACCAAGGAAGCATTAGCACCAACAGTAGAAACCCCCCCATAATGCGGACAAGGGAGAGCCATGATAGGTACATTGAAACTGTGTGAAAGCAAGAAGTGCATGTAGAAGAAACAAGAACATCTGAACGTTCAAACATGAAAGTACCGGCAAATAAAAGTGTGTGCAAACCAAGGCACACCGCATGAGGCAAGAATCAATGTGATTCACTATTGTCATGGAAGGGACACTCACTTAACAAAGGTGTGATGGCAAAACAAAAGGCAAACATCAACCCCCCATGGTACTTTATATCATAGTGCGAGTACAATAAGGCACAAAATGATGTCTAAGATCTCAAGAATACATGTACAATGCTAAGGCACCTTATTTCAGTGCATTTATATATGAGAAGTGCTTACAATGGAAGCTCACAATGTCTAAAAAAGAACCACATATAGCAAAAAACAAGATATCTCCTCAAATACATTAGATCAAAGATCAATAATTTGAATATGTATTAATGCTGATAAATGAAGCCCAAAAAAACAAATAGAACTTCTCCAAGTGCCAAAATGTCTAGAATATCAAACAAAAAGCATAAAACTGACAAACTGAATAAAGAAAACCTGGGGCTGAATTTGGAAAAAGTACATGGATGGTTGTGTAGAGCTCCTCAATACCTTTCCAATGCTGCAAGAATCATGAAAATCAAAGATTGTGGCAAAAAGATACTAGCTCGAAGGCCAAAAATGGTATCTGGACTTCAAATATCAATAAATGTCACTAACAACAAAATCTAGAAAAATACCTACACCACTGGATTGTTCTCAGAACCAACTTTCTGACACCTATTCATTTACAAAAATCTGACTCCGTTTGCCCAAGATATGGCAAAAACAAGAAGACCCCCATGAAGCACAAATTAGGGCAAAAAATAGCCCCTTGCCACTAAATTTAGCCAAACTACAAAAAAGGGGAGACACTGCTAAATGTGGCCGAGCTACTATATTTGACGAAAGGGCCAAAAGGATCACCAAAATAATAGAATAGGTTTTTTTTTAATTTATTTAAAAAAAACTATAAAAAAAAGTTTTTAAAAAATTGGGTGTGTGGGGGGGCCGAAGCCCACCCCACACGACCCCCATTAATGGGGTTTGCGGCCCAAAGGGGGTTTCACGGCCCCAAAAGGAGTCTGCGGGCCCCTTATGGGATCGCAACCCCAAAGGGAGGCGTGGGGCCCAAAACCCTGCAGCCTGTAGGTATGACAGGTATAGGGACCTGCACAACATGTATCATGTACCCTGCACTCTCTTTTTTTTTTGGTTTAAAACCTTTTACATGAAAAAAAAAACTTTCTTTTTTTGGAAAAAATCAAGAAAATCATTTATTTTTAAAATTTTCACCTCATACTGCGTGTTGGGGAGGTCATACGGCTTCCCTGGTAAAAATTTTTTGCCCCAGATGAGCCCGAAGTCAATTTCAATGATTTTACAGTCGATCTTAAGATTTTTGGGCCTTCTAAGCACGAAGGTGAGGTCCATTTGGGCCCAAAATGCTCTGAAAAATAGCTTTCCTCTGGATCTAAAAAAAAAACACCCGCTGAAACCCTTGCAGATCTGACTTACAAAGCTCAAATCAAGCCAAATAAAAGACTAATCTGACTATTTTGACTGCTCTGAATCTAATGGAATACTCTGTTTTACATACAAACACACCCAACAAATGAATCTTGCTCAAAATTTTCTCCAAAACTGAGAAGGGGCTCGCAGATCTAGAGCTCTGATACCTTGTAGAAGTTGTGAAACCAACCTCACAAGACCCAGTGAACACCTACAAAACCTAACATTAACCTTCCACAATAGAAAAAAGCAAAGAGATCAATTTGCACAAAAAGGGATGCAATTAATGAAATGGATTAATGATTTACATGAGAGAACTCGCTTTTATATTTGCAAGTTAGAAAACCCTAATGTGAGATTCCTAAGTTTAGCTTAAGTGAAATAAAGTAAAGGTGACTTAATTAATTTAATCATCATGATTAAATTAATTAAGTAAAGAACCTATTACTCTAACACAAAGGTAGAGAGGAAAATGTAGCATTAGACTCAACATTTCCTACAAAATCTTATCCATGTGTTCTACATTATCATGTACTTCAACAATATGTGAATGATTTGTATCAAATTGTATTCTAGGGAGGAACCAATGAATATGCATTGTCGTTACCTCCTTCAACTTTGATTATATTGTTGCCAATGATATCTTTAGCTTATGTTTGAAAGTAATGCAAGATTTTGTATAATGCCCTTTAACTATATGATGATTACAAAATGCTTGGTCATTATATGACTTAGGAAGTGGTTTAGAAGCATCCACTAGATGAATGGGAGGGAGTGTAATTAGATTAACACTCAACAAACTTTAAAGTACATTGTCCATGGATTCCTAGAGCTTAGTGAACTTCCTAAGAGTATTTTATTTAAAAGAAGGAAAAGAATAAGTATTAGCCACTTGATTCACATTTTCTTTCATATCACTACCATTTGAAAATTTGTTGACTTTTTATACTTAGAAGGGTAGGAAGAATTTTGACTAACGATCCATATTTAAGGGCATTACATGCAAGCAACTTAAATTCTATGTAATTTTTAGTATGTGCTGACATAAATCCATAAAAGAAGCAAAACTATTCAAATACACATTGTCTTGAATTGGATTGACTGACCCTTTAATAAATATATTTTGTACTTCAGTATCATCTAAAGAAGTAATTAATTTAGAGCACAAAGATTAAAATTGAATAACATAATCAATAATGTGTTCATTAGATCCCTGGGCACACTCAAATAAATTGACAACCATTACTCCAAGGCCCATAATAACTTTAAATTATTTTAGAAACACTTTAGTGAGTGTTATGTTGGAAAATGTCCCCCTAGGACTTTTTCCCTCTTATGTTTAGCTACCGAGTCCTTTAAAAAGTATTTTTATCATCTTGCATATTCATGTTGACTTCCGATGAGAAAACCCCTAAGTTTTATGGCAAATAGGACCTAGGGGTGCTATTGTGACAAGTCCTGGTTGAAATAGGGAGGGAGGACTTGGGCACCCAAGTCCTACCCTATTTTAGGCAGGACCTAAATTCAAGTGTCGGTTATGTGACTATTAATTAGGTCCCATGCCGACACCTTAAGTTTGAATTATGAAATTCTTAGCGAGAATGTGTTTAGTTGCATATATAAGCATGTTTAGGGATTCATTTGTAAACTAGATGGACATTGCGAACTTGTGATCTTATGCTAAAGTGATTCAAGGCTTTTATGATGTTGCAGAGAAGTATTGTGTTGTTATTGTGTTTGTTTGTTGTAGATTTGGCTCCATATCCTCATGGCATGAAAGAGCTTCTTCCTTCCATGAGAGCCACACCTCTAAGGTGATATTTATTTGTATTTTCAATCATTTATCATTTGGTTTTTGCCTCTATCCTATAGGGATATGCACTCTTTATCTGACAATGGTGTTCAGAAGACTTGAATGTCTCTCTAGGACTTCACTGAGGCAAGCCTTTAAACACCACAACCCCCAATCCCCTTTTGTGTGATTATAGGTTACAGGTTCTGGAAGCGAAAGAAGTGGAGTGGCAGGGGAGTAGAACAGAGTGTTAGAAGTACAGAGTAAAGCGAAAAAATAGGACCTAGACTTGGGCGCCCGCTCATTAGTCCTCTGGATCCTGAAACACAGAAGTCTCCAGGACAACAGAAACAAGTTGCAGACAACTTTCAGAGATCCCGACAAAAACTGGTACATTGGACTTGGGCACTTTCTCATTACTCCCTAACTTTCCTACATCTAAAATCCTGAAATCTGGTATGCATCTAATTGTTATTTGATATCTTTGTCTGCGAATGTTTGTCGTGTTTTATCCGTTTATTTACGATTTTGTGAAATTAGGGTTTTAAGCATAATTGGACTTTAATTGATAAATTAATTAGCAAATTCCAAGTTTCCTCTTCATTCTAAGGGACATTAAATCTATAGTAGAGCCCGCTTGCAAGAGATTGTGACCTCGCTTAATTTATGTCCTTGAATGTAAGGTGTGAAAGGAGGATTTAACCTTGATACAAAAACCCCTCTTTTTCCACTAAACATTTTGGTGAACCCATGTTTTTAATTAATTTTGCACCTTGCTGAGTGTTGTACTTTAGATTTGCATTTCATTTCATTCATCATTTTCCTATTGCATTTGGAAATTTACAAAAAAAATAAAAAATTTGAAAAATTGTCATTTTAGCTTGTATTTTTTATATAATTGAATTAATTTACATTTAATTTTTGTTATTTTCATTAGATCTGATTTAAATTGCAGAAATTCATCATTCATTATTCATTTGCATTGCATTTTTCATGCCTAATTTGTTAAAAAATGCTTGAAATTGTGCATTTTTCATAAAAACCTAGTTTTGCATTAGCTAGGGTTTGTAGTTAACATCTTGTTTCAGATTTTACTATTGTTTTAAAAACTCATTTAGGTCTGAATTCTAATTGTAGTATTTCATCGTAGTGTCTTTCTTGCAAAATTTCATGTTTAGGGTTTGAAAACCTTACATTTTCACTAGATTTGGCATTATCGTCTCTCTAGAATTGCATTATAGGCATGTTGTGAAGGATGTTATTGCATTATTGGGTTGATATTAAGCTTATTATTTGCTTCCCCTCTTAACATTCTTCACAACACCTCTTCTTTTACTCATGTGCATTGAAAAAAAAAGGAAAAATCAAGCATTTTAGCTCATATTTACACATAGTTTTGCACTTACTTTCTTGCATTCATATAAAAAATCTTTTAAATCTGATCTTGCGTATATATTAAAACATAAATTTGGTATCATTTGATATACTTACTTAAAATTTGGCATTGTCTCAATTACACATTGTGAATTTCAACACCTAGGGTGTAATACTAGCTCTTATTGATGTTCTTGGACATTTGATTATGGCACCTTCATGTCATCTTTCTTTGGTATCTTTGCATGCATTTATTGAAGATCTTGAGTTTCATAGATTCTTAACTCTCATGAATGAACATCCTACAATATTAGAAAGTTTAACCGAGTTCATCTCCATGAGTAGCAATGAAAAAGATAATTCTGATAGCACTTCTCCTATGCATCCAATCTCTACTACATGTGATGATGACAAAAACTTGCCCTCTGATCATTCTTTCAAAAATAATTCCTCCTATGAGGATATACTAGCACAAGAGTATGAAATCATTGACACATTCCTTAAAACCACCCTACCCTCTTTAGAAAATGAAACATTAGTGGATAAAGGGCTCCCTCTCAAGGAGGATTCTCCATGGGTAGAAAATGACTATTCAACTAATGATCACGTGATGCATGAGGTCTCTAAGGATAACCCATTAGATCTTCAACCTTTGATTGAATGTTCGAGTACCTTGGATATCTCTAAGGAAGTGAAGACTATGGATAACTCTACTTTTGTTGCAAATTCAAATGATACCAAACTTTTTAACAACACCGTACCTTCCTTTCATTCCAATGCTCTCCTTGGCCAAGATGAAGTATTAGTGGATGAGAAAAGGTCTTTCAAATTAAATCCTTTACGGATAGATGTTGAACATAATCGAAAGGATAAAAATGTTAATTCGATCTTCACTAATAGACTTTGTAGCAATATTCCTAAGATGGTTGTGCGGGGGGCACCTAGTGCACCTTCTTGCTTAAAACCAGTGATTACGGTTCAAGGTGATTGAAAACCACCTCAACCCCCAGATTACATTCTAAACTATGCAAGACAAATCACTCAAAGAAATCAAGGTGTTCAAAATGTCGTTGCTCACACATATAACACCTGTAATAACAAACAAAGTAAGCAAGCACCTCATGTGCCTGTCTCTCTTCCATGCTCTCAACCTATGCTCCCTCTGCCACCTCGTCTTACTTATAAACATGGTCAAGAATATGATCTTGTCAAACAACTTTGCACTACTTCGGCTAAGATCTCTCTTTCGGATTTAATACAAACATTGCCTGCATACCATGGAATGCTCCAAGAAGCTTTACAAAAGGTGATTATACCACCTACTATTAAGCTGAATGATGTAGTAGTCGTATTAGATTGTATGCATGCGACAAAAATAGATATGCTATTTTAACCACATGAATTACCGTCAATTGAAGTTCAAAACCAATATGATCCACTTATAATATTTGCATTGATAAATACAAAGTTGATAAAGCGAGTTATGATTGACAATGGATAGGCTCTTAACGTTTGTGGCTTTGACTTGCTACACAAAATCAAGATTGACATATCTTTAATCAAACCAGATATTATTAGCATTCATGGCTTTGATAATGTTGGCAGAACATCAGTGGGTACTATAACTTTACCCGTAAAGGTTGGACCCGTGACATTATCTACCCTTTTTCATATCATGCCCGGTTCACTTTCATATAATATGATTCTTGGTTGACTGTGGATTCATGCCATGGGGGCAGTTCTATCCACCCTTCATAGATCAATAAAGTTTATTTATCAAGATAAGCTTCACACTATGAAATCCGATCCTAAACCGGATAGTTGTTTTCATGTTGAAAAACAAAAGTAATTTAGTAATCATATGAATCTAAATAGCTTACGAGTTGAGTCATCAATGCCTCTTGCCACAGATAATGTTGTGCAAGACTCTACACCATCGAATGCACTTTTTGGTGATGATTGGGGATCATTAGATTTTAATCCTTACAGTGTAGGGGAATATAAACTCAATAACTCTAACACATCAAGAGTCACATCAATCTCGTCCAAGCAGTGTTTTGAAACACCTAAGAAAACCAAAGCCTCCTTGGAAGAAAACAAAGACAATACTCTTACTTATACTACAAATTATGCTACCCATGAGGTTTCACCATCTTCTAAGGAAATGACATCCCTCTATGGTCGTGGATTTAAAATCCTTTATAACAACTACGACTATGTAGGTAATGGTTGTTTTGTAAATCAACAAGGAATTAGAGTACCTTTACAAGTTGCTAGAATTAACTACACAGCCGATATTGGATACTGTTCTTTAAAACCCACCAAAGCCTATCATCATCCTAAACTCAATGTTAACACAATATCAACAAGACCAAAACAACATGCGAGATATCCTGGGTTGATAGACAAGAATTGTCCACCAGGAACTATCCTTATGAATCAGGTAAATATTTCTCCCTCCCTAAGCCACACTCATTGTAGCACCTATTATAGTTGCTCTCAAGGGTGGCCTCCTCCTAGGTATGTATGTTCTTAACATTGGGTTGCATCAGGCAAATATTTCTAACCCTTTACCTCTATGTTGTGTTTCCCCCATGATGTATTATGTGTTGTTTAGGCATTCTTGGATGACCCTTGATACTCTTTTAAGGTCAAGGATATCGAGAGACCGCCTCTATTGTGACCCTTCTATTTGTATCATCATTCTTCCGTATTGCCTCTCCTTTATTTTCATTGTTGTGTGGTGTGTTCTAGGGGCATAGCGTTGCGGTTGGTGACCTAGGGGCACCTTCATACATGACGACCCTAGGGCACCTATTTTCCTCTCTTGATTTATTATTTACCTTCCTCTAGTGGTTTTATCTAGCTGGCAAATGACACAAAACAAATAATACTGATACAGACCACGTGTCCCTTCAGCGAGTAAGCAAAAATGGACCTAGTCCATACATGACGATGGGGTTGATATATATTATCTGACGCTTGGCTAGTAGAATCACTCCGTGTGATATTTTAATGTTGTCTTATTGTACTAACAAACCATAACAATACATCTGCTCTGTGCGCTTTGTTTATCTTTGAATCTCGCCTTGGTTACACTTGGTTTTGAGATTTCTGTGGTATAGCCCCACAATTATACTCAGTCTCTGAATCTATAGTATAACCTTGACTCTTTATGTGATTATGATTAAATGGATTGTTGTCTATCATGATTATGCAGTTTTTAACACGTTTACTTGCAAGAAATTGTGTGTTTGTGTGAACATTTGGTGATCGTAAAGTATATGTCACCTCTGGGGGCATGTGCTTTGTGAGAGCTCGTGTTCCCTTGTGTGTTTTCTTGCTACCTTAACATGCTTGATATCAGTACACGATATCAACCACCTTAAGGTGGGGGCATATAAGCTAAGTTGTCTAATGATTTTGATATTGATAAAGTGTGCTTATAATCCCTCTGCGAAGGTGGGATGTTGTATCTTCGCACAAGTGCACATCTTTATTTTATATTGCAATCATTAAGCCCTCTGTGGAGGTGGGATATCATGCATATCCTTTTATTTTAAGCCCTTTGCAGAGGCGGGGATGGTGTATCTCTTGAGCTAGTGCACATCCTTTTTATTCTAAAAGTCCTCCAAGTAGTCGGGGTTGGTGTATCCCCCCTTAAGCATGTCTTTGGCGGTTGTTGTGGTGAAGCCAAACCATCAGGTGTGCCTATAATGTGCCTGAGATGGTGGTGAACCTAGCAATAGGTTCCTTCCATCGCTTGTTTGCCGTGTTTTCTTCGTGTCTTTCATGTGTGTGACTTTTGTATGGCACGTGTGTTCCCAAGTATAGTCCAAAGAGTGTGGCAAAATGCCCCTCCTATGCTTTGGGAGTTGTATGGCATGTTTGTTCTCAAGTGTAGTCCAAAGAGTGTGGCAAAATGCCCCTCCTACATTTTGAGATTTGTATTGCGTGTTTGTTGCACCATATGTAGTCCAAAGAGCGTGGCGAAATGCCCCTCCTAGATTTTGGGTGGTGTGTTGCTTTTTACTTTCCATGTACTTGCATTTGCATTCATATGTGAGAAGATGAAAAAGAAATAATCACTGCATCCACTATATTCACTATGTTTTGTGTGTCTTCAATGTTGTTTTCTTCATGTTTTGTGTGATTGTTACTGTCTTCTCCGTGTTTTCCGTGCCTGTTACTGCCTTCATTATGTTTGGCGTGTCTGCGACGTGTCTTCTCTAATGTCTACCTGAGACTGGGGGCTAGAAATAGTTCTCAATCTTTGTGTATGCATTAGCTCTAAGTGCTCGGTGTGTTTGTTGTGTTTGTTGACCGTACTTTAATGCATGTATGGGCCTTGCATTCATGCACACATTAAAGTGGGGGCTAAATGTTACTTCAGAAAATGTCTCCCTAGGACTTTTTCCCTCTTATGTTTAGCTCCCAGGTCTTTTAGAAAGTATTTTTATCATCTTGCATATTCATGTTGACTCTCGATGAGAAAACCCCTAAGTTTTATGGCAAATAGGACCTAGGGGGTGCTATTGTGACAAGCCCTGACTAAAATAGGGAGAGAGGACTTGGGCCCTTACACCTTAATCCTACCCTATTTTAGGCAGGACCTAAATTCAAGTGTCGATTAGGTGACTGTTAATTAGGTCCCATGCCGACACCTTAAGTTTGAATTACGAAATTCTTAGTGGGAATGTGTTTAGTTGCATATATAAGCATGTTTAGGGATTCATTTGTAAACTATATGGACATTGCGAACTTGTGATCTTATGCTAAAGTGATTCAAGGCTTTCATTGTGTTGTAGAACAATATTGTGTTATTATTGTGTTTGTTTGTTGCAGATTTGGCTCCATCTCCTCATGGCATGAAAGAACTTCTTCCTTCCATGAGAGCTACAGCTCCGAGGTGACATTTATTTATGTTTTCAATCATTTATTATTTGGTTTTTGCCTCTACTCCGTAGGGATATGCACTCTTTATCTAACAACGGTGTTCGAAAGACTTGAATGTCTCTTCGGGCCTTGACCGAGGCAAGCCTCTAAACACCACAACCCCAACCCCCTTTTTCTGTGATTGCAAGTTACAAGTTGCAGAAGCGAAAGAAATGGAGTTGCAGGGGAGCATAACAAAGTGTCAAAAGTATAGAGCAAAGCGGAAAAATAGGCCCTGGACTTGGGCACCCGCTCATTAGTCCTTCGGATCCCAAAACACAGAAGTCTCCAGGACAACAAAAACAAGTTGCAGACAACTTTCAGAGATCCCGACAAAAACTGGTACCTTGGACTTGGGCGCCTGCTCATTAGTCCTCGACTTTCCTGCATCTGAAATCCTAAAATTTGGTATGCATCTAATTGTCATTTTGATATCTTTGTCTGCTAACATTTGTCCTTTTTTGTCTGTTTGTTTATGATTTTGTGAAATTAGGGTTTTAAGCATAATTGGACTTTAATTGATAAATTAATTAGCAAATTCCAAGTTTCCTCTTCATTCTAAGGGACACTAAATCTATAACAGAGCTTGCTTGCAAGAGATTGTGGCCTCACTCGATTTATTTCCTTGAATGTAAGGTGTGAAAGGAGGATTTAACCTTGAAATTAGAACCCCTCTTTTTCCACTAAACAGTGAGGATATTAAAATAATGAATAGACCCTTGAGGATGCAAAAGGAACCACACAATAGAAAAATATTTCAAAGAAAGTGGAAATAGCCCAGTCAACAACTTATCCTCATAAATAAAGTTTACAAATACAACGACATAAGATCTGAGATGTGTACTAGGGTCACCCTTACCATCATACATGGAAATCACAGTGCCACAAATCCCATAGGAAATGGACATGTCATAATATCACAAGGCAGTGGAATTCATCTACCATCTGTAAATTCATCACTATCATTAAGCTTTGCATCCATTATATTTTCTACTTGATCTATTTTGTGAAATCTTGCATCTAGGGTAGAGGGATGGATGATAACTAAATGGGAACTTGTAGGGAGTGTACATGAGGTGAGAGTGGTGGATGTGGTAATGGTTTGGGATAAATGCATGGAAGAAGTAAGATAATTAAGATTGTTTAGCGTATGGGATGTGGTATGGAAGTGGATTGACTGAGTGGGATAACTATAGGTTTGATAGAAGTGGAGGAAAGATGTGTGGAATTGTGGGTCATCATAGGGGTGGTAGATATGATGGAAGGAGTCTATTCTAGATTTAGATCATATGGTGGATGGCACGTGGAAAAGGGGTAGGTGGTAAATGGTGGGACACTAGTGACCATGGTACTATGAAGATGTGTAGTGGTAGGGGAGGAAATAATGGTGGAAGAGGGATTTGTGGTAGACGTGGGGTTAAATGCACTAGTCACTATACAAAGAATTAAGCTTATCCAAATTTGCTTGCAAAGTTTCATGCCCATACGATTTATTTGCAAACAAATTATGAAACATATTCACTAGTTGTGTAGGATTTTTCACATTAGCCAAACTAGTCGACTCATTTGCAAAATCTTGGGTATCCACATGAGCATCACAATCATAGTCCTCATTGTTCTCATTGTAAGCATTAAAATAGATATCATTTTCATTTATTTGGGCCATGCTAGGTTTTAGGTGGGCACTCCTTCTAGGTGGCATAAATAAAGGATAGGAAATAAAAAATCTGAATGCCCACATTCAAATTGAAAAATTAGAAATAATAAGTCTATCAGATTTGAAAATGAAACCCTAACATGGTATCCAAAGGTGGGTGAAAAAGAAACAACAATTAAAGCGGTCAAACCCTAATAGAAAAGACATCAAAGAAGCATAAAGTTGTGAAAAGAGGATTAGATCTAAAAGAGGATGCGATAAAAAAATGCAGATCTGAAACTCTAACAAGAAGGTTAGGATGTGTAGGATCAGATAGATTCATAAAAATGAAAAGGAAAAATGTAGTTTCCTTAATGAGTTAACTTAGGCTAATTAAATAAATGCGAGTGAACAAGCACAATCATCCTAGATTAACTAAATATGTATGTGTGTATGGTTGGGGATGATAAATTAGATAAAATACCTTAAAAATTAAATAAGATGGATGGGTGATACTTAGCTCGATAATCGAAGAATAATGCCAGATAGATAAGACTTTATAATTTAACTACTATCAAATCTAGAAACAAGAATTTTGCATCGGATCTTTGTCTTATCAAAGGACAAGTTTGTGGGCATGAGATGAATTCACTATTGCATATATGTACCTATGTTCTAGATTCAAATTGATAATCTATAGGAATTTGTCTTGCAACTTTGCCTGATGCACAATCCCTACTCTACCTTCTCTAGAAGTTTGGGTTGGCAATATTGATAAATACCTTTGTTAGGCTGTTATATGACTAAGCTGTGAGGGATTTATGCCTTGATAAATTCCTTAAATTGAACAATATAAAAGACAACAAGAAAGCGCCTAAGTATGTAGATTCTTTATTCTTTTCATTGCACCAAATCAAAGCATATTGGTAGTGATTACTCTAATGCTCCAGAATGATGTATTTTTTGAATGCTCGAGTGGATCATTGCTTGGATGTTTGGATGATTAGAATGAATACATTAAATGTCTTTAAATACTAGCACATAATAGCTATTCATGCTAAAAGTGTGTTTAGTCGGCTCAAGGCAGAAGGGTAAAGGGGGCCAGTTGGCCAGAATTTGAATTTTAAATTTTAAATTTGGAAAGAAACAAGTTTGTGACTGCTAACTTGTCTTAGAATAAAATAATGGCTAAATGGAGGTAGGTGCATAGATAAGTGTGATAATCAAGTGGATAAGACAAATGTAAATGGATAGGGCATGGCTAAACATATAAGGATATGTGTATGTGTAAATAGATAAAGATCCTTAGGGAATGAGCTCAACTTTGCACAATATTGTGCCATTTGTCACTACCTATGTGTATTAATACACTACCTTCAAATAGGCACAAAACTAAATGAGAAATGACACGAGCATGCTAATTTCACCATTATAACACTATATAATGAGATACATAATTCCATTCAATATTTTTATGAAATTGCAATTGTTGACAAATTTAGGACATATGGTTCCTTTTGTGAACATTTGGTTAAAACAAACACTAGGAAATATTGTAGGAACTTGTGCCTAGATTAAGTGGAGATGACATAAAACATAGATGAGGCCGAGTTTCCATATAAGTGTACAAGTATATATAAGTGATCAACTAAAAATAGATGTGAAGTTGTGATTAAATGTTGAAAAAAATTATTTATAAAAATGTCATACCATACTTTCTATTACAATTGTACATGGACAATGACTAAGGTTAATGACATGACAAGAAAAAAATGATTCATTTTGAGAAACATCTTATCACACTTTCAACTGTACCTTAAAATAGAGTCATATAATTAATTGGTTGAAAGAATAAGACTATTTATTGATTTAAACTTGATGCAATAATAATAAGACACAAATTAGTCAAAACATTTTTTGAAATGATTAAAAATGGTAATAAATATTATGAAACCATTAAAAGTATTTTTAAACTTTAAGAATTGAAAAAATATATTGAAACAATAGGTTAAGTGATGAAAATTATTTGAATTGAACAAATACATTAGCAACAACCTTGTCAACCAGAACTAATAGTGAAGAGGGATTTCATACATATTGTTTTTTGTCCTTTTATCCACTACAATTTATGTCCTATAAATATTGTTCCAAGAGACTCCACCACTTCTGTGTTAAGCCACGATGCAATATCATAGATTTAATGATGAAAGATAATATTTTTGAAAATTAAAGAAAAGTTTTCAAAATATCAAAGACGAGATGGTAACTTTTAATAACATCAAAGACACCATTTATAGATGAGTTAATTGACCTTAATTAATGAGACTACAAATAGGAGACCTCATTCCTACTCAAATTAAAGAAAAGTTTTCAAAATATCAAAGACTAGATGCTAACTTTTAAAAATATCAAAGACACATTTTATAGATGGGTTAATTGACCTGAATTAATGAGACTACAAATAGGAGACCTCATTCCTACTCCAAAAAACTCAACACAATATCATAAGTGCTCAAACTACAACATATAACTTACTACTACACAACCCCTATACTTAAAGACCACCTACTTATTGCAAAACCAACCACTTTATTTGGTACAAATAGTTCTATCCACATTCTCACTTTATGTAGAACTTTCAAAATAAATTTAAAACAATAGTTTTCCACTTTATTTGGTACAAATAGTTTTATCCACATTATTACTTTATATAGATCTTTTAAAATAAATTTAAAACCAACAGTTTTTTTTCCAAAGAAAAAACCTCCTAGTTTCAATAGATAAAAGAAATTTGTGTTACTATATTTAAATATTCCATATCACAAAAACTATTATTTTTTTTGTTTTAAATGGAAAAACAAAAATAAGATTTAAAACAAAATATACTTAGAATATTTAAATATAGTAACACAAATTTAAAAGTTTAGTGTCGTGGCAAACCTCTTTAATATAAAATGTAACGTTCAAAAATTGCAAGGAAGATTGACTTCTATAAACGGGGTTCCCTTGACTTATTAAAACGGACTCCCCTCACAGAAATAAAGATAAGAGTTGTAAGCTCTTCATGTGACCTACCGCTTATAGAGCGGAGCCCAATTTACTCAAACACATTGCTTTCCTCTCTCTACAGATCTAAATCTCACTTTTCATGCAAAGCGGCAATGGCGAGCCCTTCCCACACAAATACCAGCGGTAATAATAACAACAATAATAATAACAATAATACCGCCAAAAACCCAACGCCGGAAACCACTTCAAACCACGCAGGAAGTCCGTCCTCAAACAATGCTGGACTCGCCACCAATAACGCCATTCCTCAACCAGAGTTAAATCACAGTAACTCAGCCGAAGAAATCTTCAAAATCCCCAGCTATTCGAGTAAGTATATCATCAAAGAATATGTCGTTTGAGAAATTTGCTTACACTTCATCAAATTCACTCTTCTTTGTTTTCTTCTGTTGTTCTTTTTGGTTTGCAGAGTGGTTTTCTTGGGACAAAATTCACAGCACAGAGAAGAGATTTCTGCCGGAGTTTTTTGACGGAAAATCGGCGGCGAAAACCCCTAGGGTTTATAAATACTACAGGGATTTTATTATTGATAAATATAGGGCAAATCCGCTGAGGAAATTTACTTATACCGAAGTTAGAAAAAATCTGGTTGGTGACGTGAATTCTGTTAGAAGGGTTTTTGATTTCTTGGAGAATTGGGGTTTGATTAATTACCACGCCGCTTCTTCAAAGCAACAACAGCAACATTTGAAAACAGAGGACAGTAGCAATAATAATAAATTAATTATTAGTAATAATAATGGGGGTGAAAATGTTAGTGGTGAGGGAAAGGGGGTTTTGCCTGCCAAGGGGCTGGTGCCGTCAAGTGACCGTAGGTTGAGTTTGACGGCTAATGCAAGCATAATAACTGACCGAAAGGGGAGTACGGCAGTTGACGGAAAGGATGGTTTTTTGAGAGATAAGAAATTGGAATGGCCGAGGGCGGTGTTGTGTAATTTATGCAGAGCTGAGTGCACCAAGCTTCGCTTTGATTGCCTCAAGGTCAGCATTTATTTTATCTCTCAGTTGAGCAAGTTTTTCACTTTTCAAAGTTTTCGACTTTTTTGATTTAAATTCTAGTTAATTTTTACTTTGGGTTATTGTTAGAAGCATTTTAATTTCTGTTTTTAAGTGGGAGTGCACTAGTTTAGATAGATTAGATTCGTTTTAATGTATTGGATGGAAATTTTTTTATTAGCTCAAGGCTACAAGTTATACTATATGAAATTCACTTGCGCATATATTTGCTTCCCCCTTGGTATTGGTATGTATGAATGAATGAATGAAGGCTTTTAATAAAGTCCATGAGGCCAAACAGCCTATGGGACCACTAGAAACCAAAACGCGCAGCAAAGAGAACCAGAACACGCAGGAAAACCAAGAGCCACAATAGATAGACTGCCCACACAGTGCCTAACTAAACTCCCTTTCTTTTTGGATCCTAGACCTTCTGCTATGAATCTTGGTCAAATAGACTGCAAGTTTAGTTAACCTCTCTTCTTCAAACAAGTTGGTCGAGGAGTCAACATTCAAAGTATCACTGGATGGACTTTTATATAATTTTGTCTTTTCTAGAGCTGGGACTTAAGTGAGAGCATTAAAAAAAATTAGTGATAGGGGAGTATGGAATTAGAACACCATTTGAGGGGGTGTTTCTGTGTGAGTGGCCCATCCTGTTGAGTTTTTAGTTTAGTTTGGAACGTATGCACAGGTTCAGGGTGAACGTAAGTAGTTTGAGTTATTTCTATTTTGTAATTCACTTAAGTGTTAAAGTGAAAATCTTTTATTTAGTTAATTGAGTCTAATAAAGTGCAGATAAGCACTAATGATTAGACCTATCTTCCAAATCATCTCCTGTGTGAAGGTTAGATTTTTAGCTGAATAGTATAAAGATAGGTGCAAAATAGAACAATAACTCAGGACAGTAATAATTCTGTGCAGCTGTTAGTTTGACAGGTGTGGAGGGTGCTTTGTAAGTTTTCGAAGGAATGCAAAGTTGATTTGAAGGTGTAAATTATATGTCTGTTGTGCTTCGTTTCCACAGTTGAATTTCAATGATTTTTGTGATTGATTCAATGTTTTCGAAACATTAGGTAATTAGTCATCGTGATTGGAATCTTAACACATCCATAATCCAAAACCACATGGAGGACTGAATTCTTTGGCAGAGGATTCTGAGCTCTGCTTTACATTTTTTTACCATATGGCAGCCTCTATGCTGTGAATGGGGAAGATTTTAGTTGCCAATATTTATCAATTGGTTAGTTTTGCAATCTTGTTTTGGAATATATTAAGATTTGAAAATTTAAAACTTGCATCTGTTTTAATAAAACAGAACTTTATCTTTCACAGTTTACCAAATTAGGATTCAAAACAAATACAGAACAGGTTTAGATTAGTTCCTATAAAAGAAAATCATTATTGAAAAAGCTCGTAATGATTTCTAAACTTCAGAAAAAGTAGGCCTCCTTAAAATAACCTATAGTGGTGATTTTACAGTAAGATTTTTTTTATTGATAGTTTTGGTTAGACTTTTAAGAAAAAAGTAGTGCTTGCAGGAATTGCTACTATTTGTGCAACCATTTTTTTGCTATGTAATTCCCCTAGCAACACCTGCTGAGAAAATTATGAATCCTCCTCCTTGGCACCATTGCCTTTATATATTTTGGGGGATATGTGGGTTTTTTTTTAAGTAAGAAGGGATAATGGCCCTTAACCGTTATATTAACTTCCAAAAAAACATTTTACATATATTTTTTAGAGACTTGCCCATGTGTGACAACAAACCCCAAAAAAGGCAAGTACAGACCAGACAAGGACGGACTAGATTCTGAAAAGATTACACTCCAATGAAGGTGGATCTGTCCAAAGATGTAACAGACTTGCTTAACCCTTTTTTGCATATGAATGAAGAAGCATCTTGCGTTTTGTGGGAGAGGGCTTCTTCTTCTTCTTTTCCACTGTAACCCAATCGTCAGAATTTCCAAAACCAGATAATTTGCAACAGTGAGCCCCCAAAGCTACAACCTCTTCAACATTGGCCATTTTCTCCAAACCGGGCTACTTGGCTAAAATCACACATTTCTTCAAGAAATTCTAATTTCCCTTTCTTCGATGACCTTAGCGTCATTTGGTGCTTGAGTTTTGATGGAGGTGTCTTCTTCCTCTTTACCTTTGTCCATTCTTGGTCTGACTGAGGAATGATCACTAGGTTTTGAAATTTTTTTCCTTTTGGGCTGATTGACTTCCCTGATGTTTCCTCTGAAATAACAGTAGTCTCAGTGGTTGTTTTTTCTAGTAATATTGATGAAGCCACTGAATTATCCCCTTCAAAAGAAACCTCTTGCGTGACTCCAATAGTTGGGTCTTGCAAATCGAGTGAAGGGGATGAAGTAGGCTGCGAAACAAACTCTGGAAGAGCATGGGAAGAAGCCATTTCTTTTTGAGCACCTGGTGGAATGATATAGTGGTGGAGCTCTACCCCAATCCACCAAGTGGGCCTTACAGTATGACTGCCCCATTCCTGAGCTTGGAACTTTTGACATTGAGGGGTGGAATGATCAGTTGAAAAATATTTCCTACATCTGAAAGCAACTTTTTTATAATCTACTGGTTGCCTCCAACATCTGTTACCCACCTTCAGAGAGATCTTAGCAGGAAGAGCCTTGGATAGATCCATTTCAACACAAATGCATATAAGTGGAATTTGCATGTTTAATTGTTTCTGCTGAAATGCAGAGATACTTACCTAGGCCATTACCAATGGCCCTCAGACTCTCCAATTCCCGGAATTGCAGGGGCTGTGATGTCCCATGTCAAGGCATTGTTTAAATTAAAGATTTAAACATCATGATAAAATTGCTTTCTTGAAATATGGTCAATTTAAATGATAATTGCGTATATATAAAATAGTTAATAAATAATATTATTATATAAATATTTTTATATAATTAAAATATAATATATATTTTTATTGTATTTATAAATAATAAATATAAATACAAATATTAAATATTATCAATTTAAATATTATTATAATTATAATATAATATATTATTAAATATAATATATAATATATATTATATAAATATAATTATAAAATATAAATAATAATATAAATGTAAATATTTAAATGTAAGGACAGCGATCATTAAAGTAAGCTGTTTATTAAAACAAAAGGCAGCAGACAGTATTGCTGCGATTCATTAAAAAGACAGCAGCGCATGGCAAAGGTAAATATAGTTAGGAATAATTAAATTCAAACAGCAATCGTGGCTCTTAAACAACGATTGGTATGAAAGGGCATCACCCTTCATAGGGATGCCTCCCTTCAAAAAGACAATTGATATAAATGCAGATTGGAGGTGGAGGAAAAGGGGGATATCAAGGACAAAACATCTGACATATATACAGATATAAAAAACATATATTTCTGAGTTGGAAAATACAGAGAGCAGACATAATCTGCAAAATATAGATAGGAATATATATATCTTCTGAGTTGAAGAAGAGAGATATATTAAAAGGGAATAAATATGTATATATTTATCTTATCTGAAATCATATTACAGTATATCAAATTGCAGCCAGCATTAAAGGAAGAATATATATTAAGAGTGTAAAGAATAATATATAAATATAATTCTAAGAGCAGGAGGATATATTGCCATCCATGAATTGGACTATATTTATTGATCAAGAGGTACTTATAATTAATTATCTTATTCAATTACAAGCAAACTATGTTGGGTTGCATAGGGGTATAGAGGCAAGTAGGAAGGTTGGTCCTTCCAATCCACGAGTGATGATAGGTGGGAAGCATGCCCCCCATCATGCTTTCATCAAGTCATGTTAAAGGGATGATATGTAGGAAGCATGTCCTCCATCATGCCCTCATCAAAAAATTATAGGTAGGAAGTGTGCCCTCCATCATGCTCTTGTCAAGATGTGGAAATAAGAGATGATATTGTTGGAATCGTTTGCCGTTGCGCCAAAAGCTTGAGCTATCAATGCTCGCTACAAATGCCAGACTTAACCTAGATCCACGGGAGGCTCATTGCCATGTCACGAATCCCGAGGTCAGCGTTGAACGCCTCACTGACAAGGGGGCAGCTCACTGCCAACAATCCCCCCTCAACGCAACCTGAGGGATTCGAACCCGTGACACCTGGCTCTGATACCAATTGTTGGAATCATTTGCCATTGCGCCAAAAGCTCAAGCTATCAATGCTCGCTACAAACGCCAGACTTAACCCAGATTCACAGGAGGCTCACTGCCATGTCACGAATCCCGAAGTCAGCGTTGAACACCTCATTGACAAGGGGGCAGCTCACTGCCAACAGATAGGTGGGAAGTGTGCCCCCCATCGCGCTCTTATCAAGAGATGATAGGTAGGAAGTGTGCCCTCCATCATGTTCTTGTCAAGATGTGATAGGTAGGAAGTGTGCCCTCCATCACACTCTTGAGCTTTGTGCTTGATCTTGGTAGGGTGTGCCGCCAAGGTGGACATAAGAGGTGATAGGTAGGAAGCGCGCCCTCCATCATGCTCTAACTTGCCAGTATTCCTATGGGCCCCATCATACGATCAGCTTCAGGATTGGATAATTATATGTTGAGCTAAATATTATTTATGCTATATCATTAATTATGTTATGATGTGTTGATTTCATTACTATATTCTAATTTATTGATCTTTAATATTGCTAATGTCCCTTTTTAGTAGTTATTCTTGTGTGCAGGTTAAGAAATCAAGAATATCCAAAAAGGGGACATTACAGGAAGATAAGGTAAACACACCCAGAGGTAAGTTGAAGAGAAAGTCTCACTTCGAGGATCAAAAGATGGGAACTAGGGTTTTATGCATAAGAAAAACCCTTGAAAAAACCAGGGGCCATATTCTAGCACCTTCTCCTTGTCTTCAAGAGAGTCAGATTCAAGGATAAAAAACCCCTGGCGTAGAGGTAAATGCAAATTTCACCCTCCATACATTCTTTCCATTTTTCCATGATCCAAGAGTGGAGGTTGCATAGCTTCGACCATATTTTCGTAAATCTGCATGATTTTGTAAGTAATCCTCCTTGTCACAAATGAAACCGTCCATACTAATCTCCGGAATGTGGGCTGAGAGTCGGAAAGGGAGGGGGCAACCCTGATTGGCAGTCGCACCAGGGAGAGGAAGGTCCGCCGAAAGGGATTTGGGTGGCCGTCTTTGTTTGCCATCTTGAGCGCCATGACCCAAAGCCTCCTTGAAGTTGCGCAGGCAACCCTCCGACCTTTGAAAAACTTGTCCAAAAGAGTGATGTGAACTAGGGCAAGAAATGCTTGCGGGAGACATTTTAGAGCAAATTAAAATAATATATTACTGTATTTATAATAAATATTAATAATATAATATTTATATTATTAATATATTCTAATATAATATTATTAATATATAATATATTATTAGTATTTGATTGGGGAGACACTCAAAACCTTGGTGCCCAACAAGCCACCCTCACCAAAGAGCCTGGTTGAGCATCTACCACCATTGTCAGGTCTGATCTGGGGTGAGAGTTTGGCTGAATCTGCTGAGAGAACCGAGAATAAAGAAATTATT
Source organism: Cunninghamia lanceolata (assembly GCA_027924645.1). NCBI lineage: Eukaryota > Viridiplantae > Streptophyta > Pinopsida > Cupressales > Cupressaceae > Cunninghamia > Cunninghamia lanceolata. Next base: position 7,005,867 of record BSBN01001791.1, read on the forward strand.
TTTGTGTCCCTTTCTTTCTTCTCTGGGGTCTTGTCATCAATATTGCATTCCTTGGTTTTTTCCTCAAGGAATTTGATGTTAGAGATATTAGATAATTAGTTGATCAATGGAGATAATTAGCCAAATGACCAAGATCAAGAAGTGAAGTCGAGTAAATTGGAATTCAAGTAAAAAACCAAGATTTGGAATCTAAGATGAAGAGGAGGAAGAAGAAATTTTGTAAAAACTTGATGCTGTATCGTGTACAATGGACCTTCTGAAAAGCATGATAAGTTTGAGTCCATGTAATAAACATTGTTTTTAGCAACTGAATTTTCTGAGCAACCATAAATGGTTGTAGAAGCTCACAAGGAGGCTATAAAAATGGGAAACAAGGGAAGGAAATCTTAGGTTCGCCTCCAAATATTGGGTAGCATTACTGCTTCAGAGGAGGTTATGCCTAGGCATGTTTTGAGACATGGCCAACTTAAGGATTTATGCTTTTAATAGCCAAAAAAAAAGCAGATGTATTGTAGGAACATTGAAGGATTTCTATGCATGCTGGAGAAGGAAGCTTTTTGTGATTCCAAATGGGTTTTCAGTTGGTTGTCTTCATCTAACTATCATTTTGTTGGATGTGGGCAGTAAGGGGAGTAATCAAAATGTCAATATCTAGGTGAAGAAGATTGTTGAAAATACAAATTGAGTACTTGGGATCATGCACCTTCTTTGCATGGAATGTTTTCTTAATGCAAACATCAGAAACTCACATATTGTTTAGGATATAGTTCCTTATGAGAGTTTTTGTGTATGGCAGAATAAATGAGGCTGTTTGTTTCATAGTTAGAACACAATAGTTTTTAGAGAATTCTTTCTAATAAAAGGGGCAGATGAACTCTTGTATTATACAAGGTTGATCCCTTCTTTGCATGGAATGTTTTCTTAATGCAAACATCAGAAACTCACATATTGTTTAGGATATAGTTCCTAATGAGAGTTTTTGTGTATAGCAGAATAAATGAGGCTGTTTGTTTCATAGTTAGAACACAATAGTTTTTAGAGAATTCTTTCTAATAAAAGGGGCAGATGAACTCTTGTATTATACAAGGTTTGGGTTCTTTATGAGAATTAAAAAAATTCTATCTTTTTGTCTCTCCTTTTTCCTTTCTTCTCTTGTTACTAGTATTACATGTATTATTCAGTACTCTTAGATTTTTTGAGGCTTTCAGCAATGTTCCCATGCATTTTATCTCTAAGGGACTCTATCTGGTTTATGTCACTAAAGTTCCTTATTGTAGTTATAATGTGGCTTTATGAGATGGTGGGTTGATACATGATTCCACTCAATGTATGGCCTTTTTGAGTGATGTTAATAGTAAAGTAGGGGTAGCAAAGGTGAACTCTCTCTCAATTTTTACCTGGAATTTTCTATTGACGAGGTTGAACAATTTTTTAAATAGACCACACATTCAGAAGTCCCTTTTCTCCTTTTACATGCTGTGGTATGCAAATAGAGCTTATTTTCAGGCCACACTTTTAGTTAATGACCCCACTTCACATGTTAATTTTAAGGTCCACCTTTAAATTGCTATCATAAAATTCATATTTAGTTTGCTCCTCTGTTGTAACTCACACTCCTATTTCTTCCTCCCAGTGTATTGTGTTCCTGTGTGTGGATAAGAGACTTGAGGGTTTGTAATATGTATGGGGTTAGGATGAAGCAAGAATTTGAACTTTTGTATCATCACTGCAAAGAGGTCCAGACAAGTTCAGTATGGGACTCCTGCAGCTTCTTGTTTTCAAACAATATATAACTTCAAATTAATTAGTGCCTGTTCTAGCTGTTTTTCATCCTTTGATATACACTGCTTTCATCTTGTCTTGCAGGAGATTAAGCCCAAGTTAGAGGATGAGAGCCTGCACGAAGAACCAGGAAGTAATTCTGGTATCAATGATATCAGTGCAGAAGGCTCAAAGACATCTAAGCAGGAGCCAGAGGAAGGGATGTCACAAAAAGCGACGGAAGAGGACCCAAAAGATGAAAAGAATGGGGGAGAAGTTGAGCCAAATGGGGATAAGGATAAGATTCTGAAGAAGCCTGACAAACTATTACGTTGTCCTCGCTGTGATAGTTTAGGTACCAAGTTCTGCTACTACAACAATTACAATGTTAATCAACCCAGATATTTTTGCAGAAATTGTCAGAGATACTGGACTGCTGGAGGAACGATGAGGAATGTTCCTGTAGGTGCTGGACGACGAAAGAATAAGCATTCAGGTTTTTATGATTGGTCTGGGATGAAGTCAGACGATGCCGCCTATTGCCAGGTTATTCCCTATGCACTTCCTTCTTGTGCAAGTTCGACTTATGAGAATTCCATTTCTAGTTATGACTGCAGTGGTCATAGACTTAAATAGCACTGTTCATAGAATTAAAAATGATTTATTCTTTTTGGTATGGATTGAATAAGTAAACTGCTAATATTTGGTTGCGGATATATTTAGCAGTTCAAATTGTTTGATTTTTACTTTGATAGAAAAAAGTTTTCTTGCAATTGATTAATCACCTTTTGGGGAGTTCATCCACCTTTATTTGGATTTGTGTTGAGCTTTTGCCCTTGGTAATTAAGGGCCTCTCAGCTTGCCGGGGCTGGAACCTGGGCATTATGCCTGTTGTCACCCTGCATCAACCAGTCAACCCAGCCTGGCAGACTAAGATTGCCTACCTTGTTGATCTCATTGGTACCCACGTTTTTACATCCACAAAGATAGTATATGACTCCTGAGAATAGAGACAGCATCCAGAGTTTGTAGCATTTCCAGTTGAGATTGGATTCAAAAATGATTTGCCTAAATCTTTTACTGTGACAAAATACTTACTCCCTCAGTTTTTTCCCTTTTTCTTACAAGCATGTGTACTAACCCTTACCTTTATGGTACTTTTTGGTGTCATGCATATCCATATGGAACTTTAGTGGTGCTTTGCTTTGATCACCACTCCTACAAACTAATTTGAGTGATTGAAGAAGACATATTATCTTTCTCCTCATTGGTCGTTTTTCAGCAGAGTTATTCATCTTTCCTATGTCCTGTCGGGTTATCTGTCTCAGAGAGTGACATTTAACTTGAATGACTAGCAAAGGGTTTTTTGGATTTGTTAGAATCACACCTTTTAGAGATTAGACCTAACAAATCCTATTTAGCTGTACGCTATTTAGCAAGATAACCATTCTATTACTGTATCAACACGAGTACAATTTTATGTCATTCTGCCCTAGTGATCAGATTTTGGGTTTATGCAATGAATAGCTGAGTTTCAAGTTAGAAATGGACGTTTTTACGGTTTACAATCTTTTCATTTCCATGCAGTCATTTTTGAAATAGGCTCAAGTCTGTATTCAACTTTTTGACAATGAGCTATTTACATGTGGGAGGTATTTTCCATGGTGTGTCAAGTTATGATATTTATCTCAGGAATTGACTGCACAGTTTTTGAGTCAAACTCATTGACCCATATATCATGAGTATGGCTCAATGAGTTTGACTCAAAGACCACGCAGTTGAATCTTGATAGACATATCATAATGAGCTATTTAATTAATTAGATGTCAATAATTGATTATTTATGAGTTCGTGTAAACAATATTTTATGTAAACACTGATTATTATCTCAAGCAATTGTCCCTTTCTTTGGAGGACAAATGATTACAGAGCTCTATATAGACTTTTGACTTATTTGATTCATGGGCTTGTTTATATGATTCAAGCAATTCTTGCGGGAATCCATGGTTTATTGTTTCTGCCATTACTTTGCTTGTTAAGGAAATATTGCTAAACTATTTTTGGGATAGGCCAATGGTTCTTTTAGCATTGAATAAATATTTGTACGATGACCTCTGTTTTTTTCATGATATATTTATCTATGCAGATTTCTTAATTCTCTTCTTAGTAGATTTCGTATTGGGAAGGGTTTATTGTACTTTGGGGTTTATTGCATTGATTGTGCGATGTAATCAAAAAGTAGTCAAGTGTTTCTGGGACTCCATCATTGGTGGCATATTTGTTTTTATTTCTAGTGAGTATTTTAGTGGTTTTAGGTTGATGGGAGTGGGACTGCTCAACTCACATAGGGTGTTCTTGGTGCTTGGCTTGGTCAAAGGCTCTAAGGCTTTGGAACAGAAGGAGCAGACTTTATATTGGAGTTAAGGTTTGAAGACCTTAAGATTAAGTTTGAATAGCCCATGATCATCCATGTTATTTATAGCTTTGTTAGCTGAGTTTTTCCATCGTTTGATGAAATCATGGACAGTTTCATGCTCAAAACTGTTTGGTGTTGGAAAAGTATATCCCCAAGTAAGGTACTAGCTTGAAACTCTTGGAGGAAGGTGCTAATCAATTGTTTAAATCTTAGGATGGAATTTAAAGGGAGTCGGTTATAGTTGTACCACTCTAAGAGCATCTCTAATTAGGGTTATGGTAAAGGACTTAGTGGCCACAAAACAGTTGCTTCTGATCCGATCCTAATAAAGGTTGTAATGAGCACCCCAGTTTTTTATTGAAATTCCACACACAGAGAAAGATGCAATGGTTAAGTTCTTCCACACTCTTCTGATCACCTAGATCCCTATGCGGGCAAGGTGAGAGCATACAAGTGCTTCCGAGTTACCATTTCAAACCAACATGCAATAATAAGAACTACCACTTATTTAGTGGGTATCCGCTTATGCAGCGGGCATCCACTTAATCGTGGGAATCGCCACTTATTCAGTGGGGGAAAACTGAAAGTAAAGTTAGGCACATCCTCTTGTTCAGCGGGAAGCCATTAACAATTAAACCACTTATTCAGTGGGGTGAGAAATGAGCAGAAAACAACTATTCCACTAGTGGTTATACCATTCAGGGTTACATTCACAGATTTATTGCAACATATAAAGGAAACACAAGAGTTAGGGCACGCTGCAATATTTTATTAATTCTGATCAGAACTGAAATAAACTGCTGTAGCATTAAAAATCAGAATATGAGGAGTTGAGAAGTCACCAAACATCACCCTGAAGCATACCCATGAAGCTTTGTTGCTGATTATAGATGTAATCAAGCTCAAACACTGAAAATACACCTTTGAAAGCACTCTAACAGCAAAATACTCAGGTCTGATACAAAACCCAGCAAACTGGAAATACACAGAAATACTACTCAGAACCCCAAAACTCTTCACACACCACCACTCAACCCAAAACTTAGCACAAATACTCCAAAAATATCACTGAAATCTGCACACCAAAACTCTACATCAAAAAATAATCTTTTCTACTCCACAACGTAAGGACTCCATTGAAGCTCATAGGGGTTTCCTGAAGTGAAAACACTCTCAGCTAGCTAGGGTAGATATTTCACTACCGAAACCAACAAATTAGTGAGGTTAAACCATAAGAGCAAAAATCTTTTGGAGGAAAAGTTGGCAAACCAAAAGTATAAGATTTTTTCAAAAAATTGTGAAAAAATGGGAAAAATTCGGAAAAAAATTGGATTTTCAAAAAAATAGAAAAATAAAAAAAATTATATTATAATATTAATAATATAAAGTATAAGATTTTTTCAAAAAATTGTGAAAAAATGGGAAAAATTCGGAAAAAAATTGGATTTTCAAAAAAATAGAAAAATAAAAAAAATTATATTATAATATTAATAATATAAATATTAGAATATATTATATTCTAATATTATATAATAATAAATGTTAAATATATAATAATATGTTATATATTAATAATATAAATATTATATTATAATATTCTAATACAAATAGTATATTTTAATATTATATAATAAAGAAATAAATATATATTAATAATATAAATATTATATTATAATATATAATAAATATTCTTAATATATAATATATTATAATAAATATTAATAATATAATGATATATTGTATATTAAGAATATAAATATTATATTATAATATATAATAAATATTAATAATATATTATATATTAATAATATAAATATTATATTATAATATTCTAAAAGAAATATTATATTTTAATATTATATAATACTAAATAAATAAATATATTAATATTAGCACTTGCACCTATAGGAGGTTCAAGGAATACGCCGATAGGAACAATCGAAATTTTTTTGGCGTGAATTTTTTTTACGGCGTGATCCGAGCACTATAATGCTCGCATATAAAAGCCTAATTATATATTAATAATATAATATATTAATTGAGATGTAGCTTCCCATGAAATCGCCGCCCAAAAACGTGAGCAATCGCTGTCAAAAAAACCTTGAGCGAACTAGACATTGCTGAAAACCCTAAAATAGTTAGGAAACCGCGAAAACGCATGCCAAAATTGCGTGGATAAGTTGCGACATTCGAGGCGTACATGGAATCATGATTTTTACTCGTTTAAAACTCGATTTTTATGTTGAAAATCACCAGTCAACGTGGCAGATTAAATCACGATTTTATCCGAGTTTAAATCGGTTGTTATGCCGATTCGCGATTTTTACATGAAATCACGATTTTTTAAGTGATTTATGCTTCTATGGGTTAAACAACCCCAGAAGAACCAAGCTTAGCAGCTCTTGTTCGCAGAAGAAATAATTTCATATCCAATATGCATAAACCTCCAAAATGAGTCCAAAACTCCCCCTTATAACATTTTGGAGCTATTTTTAGGAATAAAAAGCATTTTTTGCTTTTTCTCTACTTTTTTTTGAAAAAACACTTTTTTGCTTTTCGCTGGTTTTTTCGAAAAGCGTTTTTTCTTTTTCGTTGCTTTTTTCAAAAAAAAAAAAACACTTTTCCTTTCCAAAAGACCTTTATTTGAAATAATATTAATATTTTATGTGCAAGGTCCCCTTTTTAAGTGTCTATCTTTTAAAACACTTAATTACATTTCCGAAGAGCTATTACACTTAAGTTATCTTTTAATATTTCCCATCCTTAGACAACTTAAGTGAATAAGTAATTAAATAACTCAATAATATACCCAAGTTGCAGAAAGCGTTCAAATGATACAATTTTGCAATTTTGATCATACCAATAGGGTACTGAAGACTTGGAATGAAAATCGGAGGCTGTTGGTTGATTGTCTAAAAATAGCATGTTTCTCCAAGAAAGTTGGAGAGCACCTGAGAGGTCGGAATTGAATTCCAAAAACATTTATGAACTCCAAATGACTAGCCGAACTTAAAAACACAAACAACTGCTCTGTAAGACTGAGCCATGACCACTCCAAGAACGTTGGAGTTCTTCCAAACATGACAGATAGCCTCCAAAAGGCTAGGAACAAGCATAATGCGCGCAAAAGGTTTATGCGTCAAAAAGAGGACATTACAAAGGTTGTCTAAGACCTTGAGGTAAAGGGTAGGATCCTTTGAACCATTGAGAGTGATGATGGGATTGATGGAGCTAATATCCATGATTGCATTATAGAGAGACAATGGTTTATAAGGACTTGAGAATTTTGTTATTGGTGGGCAGTTGAGATGGAGGTCAACCTCCCACTTGTATTTGTAAGTGGGAGGGGGGACATTGATTTGGGCTGTTTCAAAGGACTTATTGGACCCTATTGCAAAGTTGGATCATTTGTTGTTGTATTTGAAGCATTTGGTTGTCAGTGATAGCTTGAAGTTGGACGAATTGGTTTCTATGTTGTGTAAGATTGGTTTGTATTGGGTAGGGAAGGACTAGTGATAGAAGGAGGGACACGTGTGATGGTAGTGGGAGTGGAGCCTAATGGTGTTTTAGTTAGGATGGATAATGGAGTTAGATGCCAAAAGACTACATAGGTGCCCATGCAGTTAAGTAAGTAGATTGGTGTGGGACCAATGTGGGATTGGGAAGGGGTATTGTTGACGAAAGTGGCATGATCGAGTTCATCTTTCGAAGGAGGATTTACTTTGGTGTTGTAATCATGCTTTATGTCAGTAATCTTGGTGATCTCATTAGCATTGAGCATGATGGAATTGGCTTTTCTAGGAGATCTAGTGTCATGTTTAGGGGCATTTGGAGGGTGCTCTAGTTTGTTTGGCGTAGGTAGATTCCATGGTGTTCTTGGGTGGAGCTCTCATTAATAGAGTGGCACTCACTCCAATTTTTTACTAGATATCCTTAGTTTTCTATTCACAAGGTATGCTTTGAGACTAAAAGATATTTGGTGGAGTGATTTGGAAATAGGAGAAACCAATTGAAGTATGTAGTAGTTGCGAGGAGAGTGGCTAAGGGTAACACACAGATGTAATTTATTTCGTTGAGTTTTTTCCTATTAAGTCTATCTTGTTTTGTAAACATGTTTGTGATTAGGTCTAGTTGAAAGACAACCAAGTATAAGCCAATAACCATCGATCCAAAACCTTCGAAGGTTTTTTGGTATAAACTTACGATTTGAACAAATTTAACTTGTATCCTAGGGCATTCTATGGCATAGGGGGACCCTAAGATCAATTTGTGTTGATTTTTGGATGATCTTGGAATTATGTTCAATGGTGTAAATATTTCTATGTTGGAAATAGGGAAATTAGAATGAAGCACTTTGAGATACTATGTGGCACAAGGGAAATTGTAAAATGCTATACAACTATGATGCCTTGGTGGGTCAGGTGGAGGCTACAACCATTTGGAGATTGGAGCTCCAACGCTCGTGATTGGTGCCAAGGCGACCACCTGAGGTGGTGCTAGGTGGAAGGGTTGGTGCCTTGGGTTTACTCATTAGGCATCTCAGGTGCCTCCGAACCATCTTGTTGCTCTTGCACAACTAAGGAGACAAGGACACACCATCCTGCTGGCAGAGTCATCTCACCCAGGAGGAGGTGGTGGAGGCTCATCACACGTCAGAACCACCCATTAGGCATCTTAGGTGCCTCCAAACCATCTTGTTGCTCTTGCACAACTAAGGAGACAAGGACACACCATTCTGGCAGCAGAGTCATAACCTTATTAGTGTGCCTTGGAACATAAGCTTTCCCACACAGAGAAGTAGATGAACTACTCAGTTGCACAGGAGGCAGAGAGAAATGAACTCGCTGCTATGCTGTGCAGGAGGAGGAGAGAAATGGCCTCAACTGCGAGAGCAGTTTTGCCTACACAGAGTAGGAGTGGTTTGAGTCACACCATCGGGAGGAATCCATCTACAGTGCAAGGAGCTATCCTCCAATGATTAAGCAAATCCTGAATATGTTGAAATTCCATAGTAACTTTTTCAAGCTGGGCCCAAATCTCTAAGTATACAGAGGAAATCACATTCACTTTTTCAATCAGAGAGAAATTGTAATCATTTTTATCACAGAAATATATCTCTGTTTCTAGACTTCTAAAGTTGAAAAAAGAGTAACAGCTCTGAAGAAATTCCAAAGTCTAGCAATGTAAGCAGGCCCTTGATGAAAAGTTAAGATGAAACTGAGAAAACAGAGTATGAATCCATTTCAAGGCTTGTTGAGCGCGGGGACAAGTCCAGAAGATATGCTTGAAAGTCTCAAGATGCTGTCAAGCACCTAGGATGTGCTATCCCCAAGTGAACCAGCCTTAACAGCCTTTCTCCCATGGGCAACCCTGATAGTACAAGCACCAAAGAAAACGAGCAATTTTGGGATCCAGTCTTGTCTGCTAAATTCTTTGAAGTCTAAACAGCCAAGTGCAGGGAGGGAAATGGAGGCCCCGATGCTGGTTCAGCTTATTAAGGGTTGTTCAGATTGCTACTTTAGCTGAGCAGAATTGCTTGCTAGTTCAAATGTTACAATAGTGTTGATTTTTGAGGGAAGTGTTAATGTAAGCTCGTAGGATTTGTTTTCTAAATATTTCGTATTGTCCTTTGTAGCTGTATATTGTTGGTTCTCTCACTTGATTTCTGTGAATGGAATGCATCAGTGCTTTTGCACTCAAAATTTGTTAGTCTGGAGTGTTGGATGGAACTATTAAAACTCTCCTGTTAGTGCCATTTCTCTTGAATTGTTACCGTACTTCTGTAATGCAGGTATGTGGGACACATCTGTAATATTTTCTAGCCCAGATTTATCGAGTCTGGAGAAACTCTCTGTTTAGTTGTTGTACTCATTGAGTCAGTCAAGGCTTGCAACATCCTGGATTTGACATTTGTTTATCAGTGAGTTTGATTTATGCAGGCAAACATTGAGCAGGTTTGGCATGGTAAAACTCTAGTTTGGGTCTGTTACTCTGGTACTTGAGGTCTAAAAATTGGATCGAATGGTCAAAATAAATTATGTTTGGAGATTTCTATATACCATCAACTAGGTGGATATGATATTTCTGAATGTTAGGTTACTGGAGTTGGGGCTCTTCCCGATTTGTAAGGAGAGTACATAAATATATATGAGAGCACAAAGTGTGTTCTTACTGCTTATTAATTGCCAAATGGCATATGTCTTGTGTATTTCAACAGTATATATGATATTTGCCATTTCATTTTTTGTTAGTGATAAAGTGGCTATGCATCACATGTTCAGATCTTATTGGCATCTCCAACTTCAATCTTGACCGTGGAGAAGGAGAAGGTAAAGCATCAGAACTGGTACAGCTGTATATCAATATGATTATCGTTATATGTGGGCACCAATGTTCCTAGACATTATGTTTAGTAGTGCTTCTGTTATCCACCATTATTCAGACTTTTCAGTCTTTATTAATCGTCATTGTTTGAAACTCGAAAGCAGTTTGTATAGGTATGTAACATTCATCCAAATCTGAGGACAGAGGAAACTAAAATCAAATGCAACAGGTAGTACAACAGGAAAAGGATGGAATCATGGTAGAAAACTAGGTCATTGGTATTCACAGCATAGCAGAATAACGTAGTGCAATCTATTCAGGACTTGATCAGTTCTCAATCACAGTTAAGCTCTGTCGATTTTCTTCTCATAATTTAAAAAAAAATCGCAGTTAAGCTCTGGAAATTTTCTGCTCATAAATTTCCACAGGAGTTTTTTGTCTAGGCACGAGCTTGTTTTGAACATATAAATTCTGAGCAATATCTAGGACACATTTTTCCACCATACACTCTGAATTTGTATCTTATGCATGCTGCTTGAATCAATCATTCACAGTTTGCACATTAGGCTTCACATTTTACTATTCATTCAATGACGATGCTGCTTGATATGTACTCTCAGAGGACGCAAAGATTCGATAACATACTCAAATGGCAGCTATTCTTAGGCCTCTATGTGGGAAATACAGTAGCAAACAGTACAGATACTGCTCTACATATGGTTCTTTAGCTTTTCCTTGATACTATTTGTTATGGGCAGTTCACATATCTATCTGTTGTTTTTGAATCCTTTGTAATCTCTGGATAGTTAGCAGTTTTTGTTCATTGTAACCTCCGAATACTGCATTTTTGTAACAGTATTTCCCTTTAAAAAATATATTATTTTCTGTTTATATATTTTATAATTCATATTTTACTAATATATTTTTATATTAATTTATTTTTGATAATTTAGTTGTGGGTACTATAAGGACCCATACCCATTAGAGAAAAGCATATATATTACAGCATTCAGCTGAAGAATAAAACACAGCTTACATAAACACACTAAACTGTCCAGAAAACACATGGGACACACCAATTGACACAAAACTTAAAACCCCAAGGTAAACTAGATATGTGCTGGCATAGCAACTGCAACACCATCCTTAGCTACCGCTAAGATTCCTGGTTCTAAATAATCCCATTTGGCAGTACTGGTAACCCCCGTAAGCGACAGTGAGGGAGCTGCGTAGAGGCTAGAAATCTCCAATTGGTCATTTCTGAGAATGACTCAAAGATTATCTACCTATAGAACTGTATCTTGGCAAAAACCTGCCACATCATCACAATGATAGAACGGAACAGAAGAATGCATTGCCGACGCACCATCTCCCAGCCCTGTGCCACCTCCAGCACCACCCATCCATGTCTTGCCCTTATTTGAATTATACTCCATGAGAACAGTAGTCACAGTAGGAGAGAGGGTATGCAAAATCCATAGCCGAACTATAGTGTCGGGCATATTAGACTATTTATTTCATGCTATTTTTAGTTAATGGTCAATCGTGTAACTGTTTGTAATTATTTAGTAAGATCGTGTTTACGATCTTCTGCAAGTTTCTATTCTTACCAATTACTCAGCGTAATATGGTATTAGAGCCAGCAGATTTTTTCGGGGGATTTGTGTTTGCCAAAAATCGCGACTCTCCTGTTCAAAATCGTGGGTTTTGCTTTAAAAATCGCGGCAGTTTTCTTTTCGACAAAAAATCGAGGGTTTAAATTCCCGATTTTTGTTGTGTTTCTCAGACTCTAGCCGCGATCTTTCTTCACTCGGCCCGCGTGTTCTCTTGTTCCTGGTCACGTTTTGGTTGGTGTCTCCTCTGATCGCAACGTTTGAAACCCTAGTGTGATCGCATTTCTTCAGACGGGTTTTTCTGCTTACCTTTGGACGTGATTTCATTCTCTGGCGCGATTTTTCTACTCTCTTCTGGTGCATTTTTTTGGGCGCGATTTCCTTTACGGCCGCGATTTTGTGTTTCCTGTGGTCACATTTGGCGCTTCAGACCAGTCCGTTTGAGAAGGGTTTCTCTCTGGTTTTTGGTGGACGCGATTTGCAGACCTGTGTGGTCGCGGTTTTAATTCTGGCGATCGCGTTTTTTCTGCAATTGTTGGTCGGCGTTCATACACTTGGTCGCGATTTTGTGCCACGTTTTGTCTAAATCTCGGCCTGGGATCTCTGTGACGCATTTTTGAAACATTGTTCTGTGTTTTCATGGCTGCCAATAGCTGCCTAGGGTTCTGCAATTTTCGGCTAGGGTTTTGACCCTCTGGTTCTAGTCCGAAATTTTTTTCGATTGCAGATTCTTGGTGGGTTTTTCGAGACAATTTCTGGGTACCTGTCGGATTTTTCTGGGTGCCTCGAAATCCGTGCCTTGAAATTTGTGCTAACGGATTTGTCTCGAAGTTTGTGCTTATAAACTGCCTCAGCATCTTGTGCATTGGAATTTGTGCTTCAAGTTCCGTGTATTCCGCCTCTTCTCAGTACCTCGTTTTTCATGCCTCGAACAGCATGCAAGATGGCGAGTTTGACCAACATCATGTTGGAAGGTAGTCAGCGATTTAATGGCAAAAATTATAATACCTGGAAGCACCGAATGATGACCATCTTTGAATATTGCTGCCTCGCTCAGATCATTCTAGGCACTACTACTCGTCCAGCGACAGCAGGTAAAGACCAAGATAAGTTTGACGAACAAACTCGTGAAGCAGTCATGCTTATTAAGCTGTCAGTCACAGATGATCAGCTACCTCAGATTCCGGCTGGAAAGACAGCAAAGGAGATTTGGGACCATCTGAAGGGTTTGCATGAAACCTTCGACAAGAGCCGTGCGTTCTTCCTGAAAAATATACTGTTTTCTATCATGATGGATGAGAAGACATCTTTGCAGACGCACTTGAACAAGATCCAAGAAATCAAAGATCAGCTGGAGGCTATTGGTCGCAAAATGGAGGAAGAAGACATGGTTGTGATCACTTTGAAAAGTCTACCTAAGTCCTATGAACATTTCATTGAGACTCTCAACATTACATCAGCTAATGTTGATCTGAAGTTTCCAGAACTTTGTACTATCCTCTTGCAGCAGGATCGTTGGAAACAACAGTTTGGTAGTAGTGCTTCTTCGTCCTCTTCAGAGCATGCTTTTGCAGCCAAGTTTCAGGCTCAGAATAAAGGCAAAGGTCAGCCTCCACAGTAGAAAGGCTCAGGTCACCCTCAGGACAGCAACAAGAAAAAGAATATTCAGTGTAATTACTGTCATAAATATGGTCACATCAAAAAGGATTGTCGTCAGCGTTCGACTTCTGAACAGAAGGAGCAGGGAGGTTTTCAGCAGAAAGCAAATATTGCCGAGCACACTGAGCAGAAGGAATTTGCCTTTTACGCTTTTATGGCTAAATGTAATGTCCCCTTCTAGTCAGTCAATTTTTTCATAATCCTTGCACAAAATTTCAACTTACAAAGAGATCATTAGTATTCAATTCTTCTTTCCATATCATAATTAGAGTTAATAACTAAGTGTCAAACTCATATATTTTCTGCAATTGTATTTAAGGCTTATAATCTTTAATCACAATCACATACATTTCATCTCTATACTTATAGTTACGATTCATATCAAGTTCATACATTTCATATTCATATTTTTTCTCTCATAGTTCCCATGTATTATCTAAAGAAAGTTCTTGGTTAGCCCTATCATTAATCAACCTTGTCTCCCACATGAGCATGGTTTGTTAAGGCATTAACCATTCCACACGGAGGCCCAAAGGCTTCTCCCAACACCTGGGGTCCTTCACCATTTGGCTCAATGGAACTTCACGCAACACCCGACATTCTTCATCCCATTGAGAGTCGCCTACTGTCGGGCACATTTATTATGAGCTCATAATACCATAGGCCCAAGAGCTTCTCCCAACATCCGGGGTCCGTCGTCTCTTGGCTCAAGGGACTTCACACACACCCGGTGTTCTTCATCCACTTGAGGGTTACCTAGGTCCAATTTTACATCCTTAACTTAACCCCATACTCATGGGTTGATAAAAGTGATTAAGAATGAGGCTTGAACATCCCTTTGATTACATCATGAGTTCGTGAGCCACAATTTATCAATTTGAGATCTTTATATCTCTATTCTTGTTCCTTCATGGAACCTTATTTCATCCTTTACTCATAGCCTCATACCAGGCTTCATTGATAATTCATTTTATGCTTATTTTTGACATATAAATGGTTTCATTGCCTTAGATTCACATTATTATCATATAATTTATATCATTCATATTTACTTTCAAGCATAATTAAATAGTGCTTTATTTCATTTCTAATAATGAGTCATTTATACCATAATTATATTGTTCTAGTATTATATTTCGTGTTCATACCCATGTAATCAATTTATGTTATTTACCCATACATTTACATATCTTTATTTATTTATTCTTCATTCATTTATGAATTCATCATATATTTTCCACACTATACATTAAAATATCACTGATATATACTATACTATATATTCAAATGCTTAATTAACATCGTACCTGTAGTAGTCTGCAGACTTACCTTGCTGCCCCTGTATACTCCTTATGCTGCGTCGGGGTTTGATGCTGCTCTGTATTGAATTTACCTTAGACTGTGTTGTTTTTCCTTCGTTGATTCCTTCTCTTGAATGCTGTTTGAAATTCTTAAGATTCCTTATTCTCTTCTTCCATGATGTTTTCCTTCTATCTCACAACCTTTATTTATTTCCATTTCAAGGGATATGTTCGAAGAGGCATGTCTCTTATTATGCTTGGTGGTAAAAGACATACTTACCCTCTTATAATTTTTATTATTTTATATTAATTCCTTTTTGTGGTAAAACTAGTTCTACCCATACGTAACTCCCTGATAGGTTAAAAGATGTTTATTTATATTATTTGTATTTATATTATACCATTATAATAAATGAAATATGATTTATATTATATTATTTATATGTGTTATTTATAAATATAATAATAATATATTTTGTTAATTGTTTTAAATAAATATTATTTAAATATGTTAAATAAATTCAATTTATAATATTAATTTGAATGAATAATACATAATGGATTCAATATAAATTACTAATATAGGGACATGACACTAAAAGACCTGCAGATCATGTGAAGTCCTCTGCCTGGTACATTGATTCAGGTGCTTCGCGTCACTTCACTCATCGACGTGATTGGTTTACAGACTTTACTCCCTTTAGTGACTCAGTTATTTTTGGTGGAGGAGAAGAATATACAGTTGTCGGTAAGGGCACTGTTCAGATTCAGTCTGGTGGGAGGAATCTCATATTCCTTAATGTCTACTATGTTCCTGGCATGGAACTTAATCTTCTCTCTGTTAGTCAGATCATGCGGCACTCTCCTCAGTTGGATGTGGTTTTCAGCACACAAATGTTCTATTGTTGATTGGGAGACTCGTAGCACTGTGGCTGTTGGTATTGAGGATCATGGTCTATACAGACTTGTGGATACAGGTGATTCTCTAGAGTTAGCCATGGCAGCCCGAAATTCTTCCATCACCAGTCTTTGGCATCAGCGTTATGGGCACTTAAATGTGCACTATCTTTCTCAGCTATCTCGGGAGGGCTTTGTAGCCGGTTTACCTGAGATCCAGACCAAGCATCATGGTGTTTGTGGAGCTTGTCACGCTGGGAAGTAGCATCGGACACCGTTCCAGACTGGTGACTCATGGCGAGCCTCCAAGGTACTACAGTTGGTTCACGCTGATGTATGTGGGCCAATGAATACACCTTCTGTTACTGGTTGCAGGTATTTCTTACTTTTTGTTGATGATTTCAGTTGTAAAATGTGGGTGTACTTTCTCAGACAGAAATCAGATGTGTTTACTGTATTTCAGAAGTTTAAGGCCTTAGTAGAAAAAGAGTCTGGCTGTTCCATAGTCACTCTTAGGTCCGATAATGGGGGGGAATTTTGTTCTACTCACTTCTCCAATTTCGGTGACATACACGGCATCAAACGCCAGTTAACCACACCCTATACTCAACAAAACAGTGTTGTAGAGCGGCGCAACCGCACAATCACTGAAATGGCCCGTTCCATGTTAGAACACAGGAGTGTTCCTAAGAAATACTGGGCAGAAGCAGTCTACACTGCTGTCTATCTCCTTAATCGGTCTTCGACTTATGCTGTTAAGGAGAAGACTCCTGAAGAAGCTTGGACTGGCCGCAAACCTCGGCTTAGTCATTTGAAAATATTTGGCTCTTTAGCTTATGTATGGATTCCAGATGCCAAGCGCTCCAAGTTGGATTCCAAGAGTCAAAAGCTTATGTTCACAGGGTACAGTGACAACCATAAGGCTTACCGGTTGATTGATATTGATACTGATCGTCTTACCTTCAGCTGGGATGTTGTCTTTGATGAAGAACGAGGACCTTTTCTTTCTTCCTTGTCTGTGCAACATTTTGAGGATCAGCCTTTGAAGGCTGCTGATTTGGGTGTTCATCTTCCGTTAGGTCCACCTGATGGGAGGGATGATGATGCTGATTCTGATTTTGATGATGCTCAACCTGAATTTCCTCCGGATGATGTTGATCTTCCACCTGTTGAACTTGTTCTGGCTCCTCCTGTTACATCCAATGTTGGCACTTCTACTCTCCGGCCTAAATGGTGGGCTAAGACTATTGGCGATCTTCATGACGATGAGCTCATTGAGGGTAGATCTTCCAGAAACAAGAGCAAACAATAGCATACAGTTAACTTTGCTCTCATGGCCAACATTCATAGTGTTTATGAGCCTCAGACACATTCAGAGGCTAAAGGACTTCCTGAGTGGGAAAAGGCTATGGAGTCTGAGTACCAAAGTCTTTAGAAAAATCACACTTGGGTCCTTTCTAATCTTCCTCCAGGGAAGAAGCCCATTAGCTGCAAATGGGTGTACAAGGTGAAATACAAAGCTGACGGAACCCTTGACAAGTACAAAGCTCGTCTCGTTGCTAGGGGGTTCTCACAGAAGGAAGGCATTGACTACGAGGAGACTTTTGCTCCTACAGCGAAGATGAGTACAATTCGGCTTGTCCTTGCCTTAGCAGCCCAGTTTGGTTGGAAAGTCCATCAGATGGACGTTAAGAGTGCCTTCCTCAACGGTGAGTTGAAGGAGGAAGTCTACATGGCGCAGCCTCTAGGGTTCAAGGTTGCTGGTCAAGAACACAAGGTGTGTAGATTGGTCAAAGCACTCTATGGCCTGAAACAGGCTCCTCGAGCTTGGTACATCAAGATTGATAAGTACCTCACAGATCATGGCTTTCAGAGGAGTCCATCTGACTCTAATTTGTATGTCAAACGCATTGGTAGTGATATTCTGATTCTTGTTGTCTATGTGGATGACCTGATCATTACTGGTAGCTCGGCATATTTGATCGCTGAGATCAAACAGGATTTGTGCAGCACATTTGACATGACAGATTTGGGCCTCTTGCATTATTGTTTAGGTGTTGAGGTTTGGCAGACTGAGAGCAGTATCTTCATTTCCCAGTCCAAGTATGCTCGCAGTCTTCTAGATAAGTTCTGTATGCAGGATTGCAAACCTGCCTCCACACCCATGGAAAAAGGGCTTAAGTTGTCAGCCAAGTCAGACTCACCTGTAGTGGATGAATCATTATTCAGGCAACTAGTGGGCAGCCTCATCTATCTCACTGCCACTAGACCTGACCTCAGTTTTGTAGTGAGCTACATTTCACGCTTCATGATAGCCCCCAAGGCTGTTCATTGGGTAGCCGCGAAGCGTGTGCTGCATTATGTGAAGGGCACTTCTGATTATGGACTTCTTTACTCAAGGAGTCACGCTCCTAGACTCAGTGGTTTCACATACTCAGATTGGGCAGGTTCAGTTGATGACAGGAAATCCACCTCTGGGTATGTGTTCAGTTTGGGATCCGGTGCAGTCACATGGACTAGTAAGAAGCAGCAGGCAGTGGCTCTCTCCTCGACAAAAGTAGAGTATCGGGGAGCAATTAAGGCAGCTTGTGAGGCAGTTTGGCTTCGCTGGATGCTTGCTGATTTGCAAATATCTCAAGCAGGTCCGACTCCCTTGTTCTATGATAATTAGGGAGTTCTCAAACTTGCCAAAAATCCAGTCTTCCATGAAAGAACCAAGCATGTCGAGACTCATTGTCATTTCATTAGAAAGCTTGTTGAAGACGGATTAGTTCAGTTGCTGTATGTTCCGACGGAGGATCAGACAGCGGATATCCTCACCAAGTCCCTTGGTCCAGATAAGTTTGTAAAATTCAGGGGGTCTCTTGGTGTCGTTGATAGATTGACCATTAAGGGAGGGTATTAGACTATTTATTTCATGCTATTTTTAGTTAATGGTCAATCGTGTAACTGTTTGTAATTATTTAGTAAGATCGTGTTTACGATCTTTTGCAAGTTTCTATTCTAGAAACTTGCCTTTCTTGTATATTTGTAAATCTATTTATCTGAGCTTATGCTCATTGTTAATACATCAAGTTTTTTACCAATTACTCAGCGTAATAGGGCACACATGCTTTCAATTTGATAGAAAAATCCGCTACTATTGATGCCCTTGAGTGTTTGGTGCATGTGTTATTGCCAAGCACGTCTTTGACAAACACCAGGGAAGAAAAATCTTTGATCTGAAATATGTGCTTTAGTCTATTATTAGAAATGATACTATAATATGCAGAGTTTTGAACTGTCTTACCATGCGACATCTTGAGAGAACAAATGAAACTTCCAGACTACATGATGACCTGCAAAGAAGCAAACAAAACTGTGAGGAAAAAAGACCCTAGGCACTCAAATTTAAAGTGCATGTAATATCTCACACCACATCACCATAATGAGAGTGGATGTAACAATGATGCCACATGAGAGAAGAATTTTAGGGCATACAACAAAAAAAATAATCACTACAAATGTGTGAAAATTAGGAGGGGGATGGAGAAAAGAATGAAATGCATCTTGCTTTTAGAAGGTCTCCAATAGATCACTCACTTGGTATATCACCAATTTTGTTGAAGAAAGGGAATAGCTCATCTCATCAAAGGTGGCACTTACAGCTTAGCTTCCTCCGCTAGGCTTCTTAGTTTCCGATCTTTAAGGCTCTCCTTCATGCATGCTTGGATGATAACAAGAATCACCTTCAACTTCCAATCACCTACAACCCATGGAATTCACCAATTTCAATCCTTTCATAAGAACTAAAGCTTCTGCCGCATTGTTAGACTTGGTGCCAAGGAAAAATGATCCTCTTAAGAAAGAGCCCGAAGGAGATCGAATCACCACTCTTGCTTCCATTGGACTAGGACTAACTTTGGCGACCCCATTCAAAAATCCATCCTTAGGTTGAGACCATTGTCTTGCTATCCTATTATTTTTTATTTTTCATGATTACTCCATTAATTGGGGGATTTATATATTAAATTTATTGTCAATATATTTATATTTATTGTACAACCGAACCCAGCTGTAATGAACTTGGAAAAAAATATCGCCAAACTGCCGAACTTGAACCCAAACCGAGAACATAGATTATGTTATATATATATATATATATATAGAGAGAGAGAGAGAGAGAGAGAGAGAGAGAGAGAGAGAGAGAGAGAGAGAGAGAGAGAGAGGAGTTTGCATTAGTTTGGTTTTCCAAGATTGTTCTGTATGGCCAACTAATGCCATAATTAAGATATACAAATGAAGAAATTTGAATAGCTAAATCTATTTTGCCTTCAAGTTTACATGGACAGGTAATACTTTTCGGGAAGTCTTAGATGGTATGATGTGTTAAGTATCTTTAGGACTAATTCACTATATTTATCAATAATTATCATAGTTCGAAAACTCAAACTTGGCGGCCCAAAATTTTGACTCAGACTCGGGACTCAGCAAAACTTAGCCCAAAAAAAACCCTCACAATTACACACAAAAAAGAAATTAATGCATTTAGAACACAAAAGTCTAATTTGACTATCAATTTGTCATAATTCAAACATTACACATCATATGATCCTCAAACTCAAAATTTGAAATTTCATAGTGTCAAAGTCAAACAATACATTGTAATACAACAAAATTATAAATAATGAATGTATAACAACACTATAACTGTTTACATATGTCAAAATGAAAAAACAACCAAATACAATCTACATCTTCCTCTTTCCCCTCCTAGTGTAAATTTTTCAGGCCTCAAACTAGAAGGTAAGTTAGTACCAAAATGATGGTCGATTGTTTCCTCAAAAATGTCTTCGTTTTGCTCCATTGCATCCAATTTTGTTGCTTCTGCCGCTCGTCTCTCCATTTTTGCAAGATCCTTCATCAGTAAGCAGGACATCATTTTGTTCATTGGCAGTCCATTCACCATAAGGATCAATCTCATCCAAGTCGATGGAATCGTGTGAAATGCCCTCAACCATTCTGGTTCGAAGGCGAAGGTTGTACGAAACAAAGGCAAGATCATTGAGGCGCTCCTGGGTCAACTTGTTTCTCTTCTTCGTGTGAATACTCTCAAATAGGCTTCAATTGTGTTCACATCTAGAAGCACTATAGGGTTGGGACAAAATACAGATAGCTAGCCTTTGAAGATTTGGCATGCTAGCACCATAATTCTCCCACCATAAATCTAGAATTTTTTTTTTAAATATAAGAATTAATAAATAAATATAAGAATCAAGTTTCTAATTTCTACTTGTAGTATTGAGCTAAAAATTAAAAGATTATTTTTTTACTTGGTTGTTGTTTTTCCCTCCTTTGAATTGCTTGAGCTGAAGAAAAGAGCCTCCCCTCCGCACTCTTGTAGATCTTGAATAGATAGATGAAATACAACAAGTTAATTATTATGTATGTAAAATGGTTGTTTCTAGAGAGTCAACACTGCCAAATTCATAAATAAGATACTAAATCTTACCTCCAACTCATCAAGAACTTTGTCTCTTATCTCATTGTTTGGCACCATTTTATCAATGCATGAAATAATACTTGCCATGACCTCCTCATTGGCCTTAAATGTATCAGAGAAGTAGAACTTTGGGTTCAAGTAGTAGGCCAAGGCATGTATCGGCTGGTGGAGTTGGTTCATCCATTTGCGATCAATGATGCGCCAAATAATTTTTTTGTTTTGTTTTTGTTTCTGCCATAGTAATGCAAAATGGCCTTATCCATGGCCTTATAGAGGAGAAACCCATTGGCATGCCATCCCCATCCACCATACAAAGAACCCTGACCAAAGGTTTTGTCACCTAAAAAATTGAAAACAAATTTGAAATTATTACAAATTAAGTCCCCCCCCCACCAAAAAAAAAAAAGAAAGCAAATAGATAATTTTGTATAAAGTTTATGTTTATGTTTGTTTTTGTTACTTACCTTGATTAACTCCTCTCCATTTTTGATGGATAACTCATCAAAAACTATTTTTGCAGTCTTCTCTCTTCCAACTTTTTTTGGAACCTGGAGACTCCATCCAGGTATTAGACAAACATTTGCTTGAGAGAAGGGATTGCGGGAAGAATGCTTTGCAAAGTGAGGAAGTGGCTAGCAAATCATGTCACTCCTGGTCGCACAAGCTCCTTTCCATTTGTGTGCTTTTTCATCAAAGAAAGGACCCAAGTATGGTTATAGATAAATTTGGTAGCCTGTTTAGCATCTTCAATCGCACTTTTGACCCATCCAATCTTCCCAATGTCCTCTAGCAGCAAATCCAAGCAATGTGCAGCACAAGGAGTCCAAGAAATAGTAGGTTGCCTCTCCATAATAAGTCTCCCTGTGACTACATATGTTACTGCGTTGTACATGATAATTCGGACAACATTCTCAATCCCATCCTCCTAGATCACCCTGTCCGATAGATTGCACAAAGTCTCAGCATTTTTGACTTCGTGTGAGGTATCTATAGACTTGAAGAACACCAATTTGCCATTAGAAGCCACCAAAAAGGTAAGAAGAGTCCTATTTTGTCCATCCATCTGATAAGATGTTGTAGCCCTTTCACTGCCATACTTTCTTTTAATCATCAACCACAAGCCGTGTATTTTTTATGGCTTCCTCTAGCAATGGTCTACTCAATTTGCTAGCTACTTTCTCATCAAAGGACCCAAGTATGGTTATAGATAAATTTGGTAACCTGTTTAGCATCTTCAACCACACTTTTGACCCATCCAATTTTTCCAATGTCCTCTAGCAGCAAATCCAAGCAATGTGCAGTACGAGGAGTCCAAAAAATAGTAGGATGCCTCTTCATAATAAGTCTCCTTGCGGCTATATATGCTGCTACATTGTCTATGATAATTTGGACAACATTCTCAACCCCAATCTCCTGGATCACCCCATCCAATAGATTGCACAAAGTCTCAACATTTTTGATTTCATGCGAGGCATCTATAGACTTCAAGAACATCAATGTGCCATTAGAAGCCACTAAAAAGTTAAGGAGAGTCCTATTCCGCCTATCTCTCCTTCCATCTGATAAGATGTTGTAGCCCTTTCTCTGCCATACTTTCTTTCGATCATCAACCACAAGCTTTGTATTTTTCACGGCTTTCTTTAGCAATGATCCACTCAATTTGCTAGCTGTTGGAGTCTTAAACCCTTTATCGACAACTATCAATGCATTCACCAACCCTTCCCAATATGGGTTGTTCGTCACATTGAAGGGTAAATTATTGTAGTGCCAAAAATTTGCTATTGTCATCCTAGCCTCATGGTGTTTTTCCTTATTCCAAGCGGTACCTTCAGGCAAGGGTTGTGCTCTTGGAACATTGTGTGGAGTAAAGAATTTTGGTGATGATGAAGAAGGAATACGGCTAGAAATAGAATCCTCAAGAGTCTCACTAGTAGAGGAATGCGGATGACGAATGTTTGGGGCAGCAAAGGAATCCATAGATACATTAGGATTGGCATTCATCACTGTTGCCATTGCTTCCTTTGTCCCTGGCTTTTTTATTTTTTTCATTTCAAAATTGGCAAGTAGACCTTCACATCATGTCTAGGTATTTTAGCAAGGTGGTATTTTAATCTATTAATTCCTCTTGTAATAAGAAGTTTGCATTCAGTACAAATGACTTGCCCTACTTCCATGCGGGGTCTTTTCTACCACTAATTTGTATTGAAGTTGACATTGCTGATGTGAACATAGAAAAAAAAATCAGTAGGGTTTTAAAAAAAAGTCAGCAGGTTTTTCAAAAAAATCAGGAGCAAGCAAAGTGACAAACATTTAAAAAATAAAATAGAATGCAAATATAGGCTAAAAACGTTAGGAAATAAGAGGTGAGGGCAAATGGACAAAATTTGGACAGCATTTCCTCTAGTTTTTCAAGTTTTCTATTTTCCAAATCAAAAAAAGAAAAAAAAAACTATACTTACTAGTTTGAATCCTTCAAATCTTCTTCCAATTCCTTCTCAAATTGAGCTCTTGCAATGTGGATGGTGTTAATATCCTTGGCTGGGCGAATGGAGACCAAAAACATGAAAAAAACAAGTGAAAAAACACAAAAATGCAGCCCTGTTATTCTATTCCGTCGCTAGGCCAGTCTGACTTAGAAGCGCGCGAGTCCAGGTGCAAAACTCGACTTGATTCAGCCGTGACTCGGTGTGTGAGTTGTGTCGACTTGGTGTGGCAAGCCAAGGGACTTATGAGTTGCGGCAAGTCAGCCGAGGACTCGCCAAGTCCTGAAACTATGATAATTATATTAGAAATTTGCTTCAACTTTGTTTGTCCAAAAATGTGCAGATATTCACATATTTCATTCTTATATGATGTATTTTTTAAGAAAGATTGTTCACATGCATTTTCAATGCTGTATCCATTACCATAGAAGGATTATGGTTTTATTTCTGGATGATCTTTCACATACATTTTTGTTATTGCATCCATTTCCAGCAGAGTATGGTTTAAAATTCCTTTTATTCTTTTACCAATTTGAACTTTCTAATGATTGTGTTTATGTGTACTTTTCACATGACACCAAATTCAGGGCTAATGTGAAATGAAAATAAAAATGATGCATGGTAAAATTTCTCTGAAATATCTCTGTTAAAAGAAAATTTAGCTGTTAGCTTTGTTCTTGATAATCCTATTTTTCTGCTGACTTGACTCTTCTGTGGCAGGCAGATTTTGTCCTTTGCCCAAAATGCTATGCAAATGGAAACTATGGACCTGGCTTGTCTGCTGCTGATTTCAAACGAGTTGAGATAAAAGAAGAAGCAAATCAATATAGAAGTGTTCAATGGACAGATCAAGAGACATTACTTCTTCTAGAAGCTATAATGCATTATAATGATGACTGGAAGCATGTTGCACAACATGTCGGTACAAAAAGTGAGGCTGATTGTGTCACTAGATTCATACAGCTTCCTTTTGGAGAAGAGTATATGGGCAATTATGGCAAGGAATGCAGTGATAGAAGATCAAGTAATGCCAGTGGAGAAAGTATCACAATCAAACATCATTCCAGTCTCAAAGACAGTAGCATGCAAGAACACAAGGACGACACAAACTATGATGACATGCAGTCTACAGATGATGATGTATCAGGCCCCCCTCTTAAACGGAGCCACCTCACTCCATTTGCTGATGCCAGTAATCCAATAATGGCTCAGGTTAGGAAGACATTTCATCTAGCATATTTCCCTAGGTTTGAGCACTCAATTAATGAAGTTTGTCATCATAATTATGTTTAAATTACACTGAGTTAGGTATTTTTTGAAATCTATTAGGTGGCCTTCTTGTCTACGATGGCTGGCTCCCATGTTGCAGAAGCTGCAGCAAATGCAGCAGTTGCAACTTTATGCGAAGACGGTCTTTTTGTGAGCCAGATTACAAATTCCCAACTGTCGAAATCTTCAAATCAGAAAAATGGCATTGCAACGAGTATGCAAGGAGGGTAAGTATTCTTTTGCATCTTTGATGGTATTGTAGAAAATAGAAACTATATCGGTTTCTTGCATGGTACTGAAAAATGTACAATTTTCCAGGTTGGAGAGGGATTTTCAAATGGAGGATGGCAAAAAGGAACTCCATGAAGGTTGTGCTTGCAATTTTTTTGTCTGTAGTGTCTGTAATTTATAACCATCTTGTCTTGATTTGCTATTGAATATGTCAAAAGATGATCTGGTCATTTAATATAGTGTTTTGAGAATATTATTGATGCAACAAACGTAATTATTTCATGCACAAAGAAATTGTTGTCACACCAAAGTTGCTCATCCTAGCATAGTATTTGTTACTACCTCAATATCTTAAACAACCTTAGAGGCATGGAAACACCCATACAAATTTTATTAATGTTATGAAAACATTTGAAAGAAATAAGCAAGCTATATTATTAGTACCCATCTTTTGTATGCCCTCACTTGAAGACCCAATTTTAATTGGCCATGGGAACATTAACTTTATATTATTGAATGAGATGCTTTACATTAAACTTAAAAGTATAATTCAGTCAATATGAAAGAAAGTTATCTTGTAGGGAGTACAAACTTACTTTTCAAATCAAATCCATGCACCCACCATATGGTCGTCATATATTCAAGTTCTCTTTTTCTAATAAAACAATTCTCTCTTGAAGGGCCCAAAAAAATATTCATGTGCCACCATGCACAATTCACTTTTAAGTTTTTATAAAACAAAGTCACTTTTTGTAAACCACAGTTATTTTTTGTCAGATGCTCCATTTGCCACAAAGGCTTATCCACTTCACTGAATGACACTGTTACAGGTTCACAGTCCCCAGCTCCCATTGTATAACACCTCTTGACGTAATAGCTGATGTAATAAACGATTCTTCACATAGTAGCAAAAATCTTTTTCAGAATTGACTTGGCAAAACCAAAGATTAATTGTATTTCAATTAATCAGGAAATAAAAAATGCTGATAAATTCATAAAAACAGGGGGGATAACGTCGTTTTTGTTAATTCAAGCTAAATAAAGGAAGAAATGCTGCTTTCCGATCCAGCGCAGCCCAAAACAATCTTTTTTTTTTTGCTTCTTTAAACTAGATTGGGAGTTTGCGGGCAGCAGCCTCTGAAGGCATCAAGAGACAACAGTCCTTTGGTGATGCAGGGCAGGTTAAGGGACAAAGACTCCATCACCAAGCCCAAATTAAAGCATTTGAGGCCATATCGACCTTTATGGCACATGCCATTTTTTATAATATTATCGCTTTAAACCAAGCTCCAAATCCTTAAAAAAATGTGGGTGATGCAGTCTTGGTCCATGAGTCCAGTGAAAGACTACAGTATCGAGCATCTCATCACTCAAAATATCAATAGATAGTAGAACACTAGCTCAGGGATTTTCTACGTTGAACAACAACAACAAATAGCAACAGCCAATAATAGGAACATTCCAAGCTACTATTAATCAGCTGCAAATACAAACATCTGGAATATATGAAACCGAATGTAAGCTGAATGAATTTGATTTACAAATATCCTACAAGAAACTAAATACTACTATTTTGATTACAAGAATGAAATGAAGCCGTTGCCAATTGTCACAAGCTCTTGAGGAAGAAAATCTGACCTCATTAATCCCATGAATGATATGCATTTGCCATTGACGTCACTTAGCAATCACAATTTTGAAAGCTCTGCCTCATAATCTCTTCGAACCATGAAAATTTCTATCGACCCGTTGAACCTTCAACCCAATGAAATTCTTCTTCTTACTGATTTCCTGCCTAAGTCTCACAATTTGCTGTGTATATATGGAAATTGATGGAGCTAAACTTAGTAGATATTCATTATGGTGAGCTCCCACAAGTGGGCGCAAGTAATAGGTATTAAAAATATAGTTGCCACCAAAGTCGTGGATAATAATGCAATAAGTCGACACCACAAAAGAAATTAATAGGTGGGGACCGCCACTACAGGCTGCTACGAGTCAGATTACTTTAAATGACCTCAGCTAATGAAACATTACTTATTTATCAAGCTGCCACCATTCATTCAATTTGCCAGTGCCAGGGATACTTCCATGTCCAACAAAAGTAGTCAACGCCAAGGAAAACCTTTTGGTGGGTCCTTGCAATTTGTTGCCCATACTTTAAGGAAATCTCAATTATATCTTAGTGTATCATACAAGACAAATGAGTGTGGACCCTATGGAATCTATGCTCCAGCTAGAAGTTTTCTTAGTATTGTGCCCAAACAAAGATTTAATTTTGTATTATTGTCCCCATGTCCAACAAGGACAGCACCTCAACTGTGGGCCCCACCAAAGAACAATCAAAAGCCAGAAGCAAAGACTTGAAAAGACAAGCTAACTTGAAAACCACACACCAAAATTAGAACAAAAGCTAAAAACAAAGCTACCATGTTTTTGGGGAAGCAGGATCATGTGTGGACCTAGATGCCCCTACATCAGACATGTTGGGTAAGAAGTTTGTGAGCATAGTTTACCAATTAATGCTAATGATAAAACTCCACATTCTGTAGCAAGCTCCATTATTAAATCAGCCACTTAAGAAGATTTCCTCCTTTGCTTCTTCAAACATTTAATTGGGATACATCCCACTTCCTTTTGCCAAATTTGTTCATTATCTTTCAAGCAGGGTTGCAGGATATGCCACCCCCCCTCCATAGGCACACATACCAGCGTACCCGGTACAGATTCAGGTACGGTATGACTCGGGTACGGCTCAAATACCATACCCATCCGTGCCCTAAATCTCTTTACTTCTCAGCTGCGTTGGATTTGGCATGGAGTCAACATTTTAACAGAAATCATGCCCAGTCGGCTAAAACCATTGAAAAACACTAAAAAATGCAGCTTATAGACATGTGAAATAATCCTAAACTCAGGTTTAAGACAACAAGCATTCACAGATTGAATGCGATTTTTTTGGTCTGGTAAACACGATTCCTAGTGTTTAAAACGGTGATTTCTGGAAGATTTTTGATTTTTAGTATTGTGGAAGACTACTCGCGACCTCTGTTTTGGTTTGGTAAATGCGATTTCTGGAAGATTTTTTATTTTTACTATTGTGGAAGATTGCTCACGACCTTAGGTCTGGTAAAGGACGTTTTGGTTGCAGGTATTTTTCATTGTATCCCAACGTGAATCAGGTACATAGAATAGTTAAAAAACCCTAGGATTGATATTTTGTTTTAACTTTATACTATATAGTTATATTTTATGAAATTTAAAATGGTTATCATTATATTTATAATTTTATATTAAAATTTTTATATTTATATTTATATTTTTTGTTTTAACTTTATAATTATATTTTATTAAATTTAAAATATTTATATTTATAACTTCATATTAAAAATTTTATATTTATATTTATTCCAAAATATAAATATAATTTTTTATTATTAAAATGTATTATTAATTATTATATTAAAATATAATTAATTTTTTTATTATATTGTATTTATTATATTATTAATAAATAATAAATACGATATAATAAAATAATAAATTATATTTTAATATAATACATTACAGAAATATTATATTATTAATAAATAATAAATACAATATAATAAAATATAATAAATATGATTAAAAAAAAAAAATTATATTTTAATATAATACATCACAAAATATTTTATTTTATAAAGTATTATATTAAAATATAATTTATTATTTTATTATATATATATTATTATATAAAAATATAATTTATTATTTTATTTATTATATATATACATATAATTGCCGTATTTAGCTGTATCCATATCAGATATCTTTTCCATATCAGATATTGTATTCGTGTTCATGCAACATTGCTATCAAGTCTCTTGTGGACCTTGGTCCACCATTAATTGACCTCCTCTTAAGTTTTCTTCTCCACCATATCCTTCCTCTTTTTGTGGAATTCAACCCACCATAAACCGCCCACCTCCACCATAAATCATCTTCACCTGCACTCAAATCTTCACAATAAATTTTATCAAAAATAATTACTTCCTCTTCGATTTTTGCAAACACTACTTTATTGGCATTAACAACATTATGAAAATCATAAATATATATCACAATCTCTTTTTCAACTTCTTTTCTCACTTCATTTGTACACAAATAAGCATTAATACTTTTATGGAAATCAGAATTTTTCAGCACTTTTTCTTCACTCACTTCTTCATTCTCTTCCTTCTGTGCATTCAACAGCTCTTCATTCGTCAACATACCCTTTTTCCCTAAAGAACTTTCAACTGCTGCATTCTTCTCACTTGCTGTAATACTTGCATTTAAATCAGCATAATCAATATTATAAACATCAGAAATTTTCTTATTTTTCTTCTCTTCACCCACTCGATCATCTTCAAATTTCTCTATCTTCTCTTTTTCAACAATATTTTCATGTGACAAATCACACAAACTGAAAAGCACCTTAGTCTTCTACATCTCCTCTTCAAGCAAGGAATTCTCTTCATCATCACCATGATCAAATACAGGGCCTTCACAAGCCACCATTTCAGCTTTCAAATTAGCTACTTCCTTCAAAGGAACCTCCACAACAACACTTTTATCTTCTGCAACTTGTACTTCTGTTACCACCACAATGTTAATTTTGGCGTTATCCTCAAGCATGAGGACTTGCTCTTCTTTGTTTTCTCCTTTCTTCATATCTACAAACAAAACAACATTAGATAAACCATGATTTTCATCTTTACCTTTCTCCTCCACTACAACCTTATCCACTTTTGCATTCATGCGTTGGCAAAGACATGTTTTCTTCATGTTCTTTTCTTCTGTCATGCCATCTATATGTCATTCTTCATCCTTCTTGATCACATGTACGACAACCCCTTTCGTTGCTTAGCCTCCAACTTCTTCAATCTCAAATGGAAGTACATTATCTTCTCATAGATTTCCTTCTCAGGTGTGGTCTCATTTTCTTTCATGCCACCAATGTGACATTCTTTATCTTTTCTGATCACAACTACAACAACTCTTCCATGTTGCTTAGCTTCCAACTTTTTCAATCTTAAAA
Organism: Cunninghamia lanceolata; assembly: GCA_027924645.1. Classification (NCBI taxonomy): domain Eukaryota; kingdom Viridiplantae; phylum Streptophyta; class Pinopsida; order Cupressales; family Cupressaceae; genus Cunninghamia; species Cunninghamia lanceolata. The sequence goes on from BSBN01001791.1 coordinate 7,036,365, forward strand.
GGATGTCTACAATCTTTTCAAGGTAATCTTCCTCTTGGTATTTCTCCATAGATTTTTGCTCAATCGGTCTCTTCAAATCCATCTGTGTCCTCTATTTTGAAGACATCTTCACATACAATTGTCTACAATTATAGGACTTACGCCTACAACAAACTCACTCACAGCCACAACTATCCTCTACCCAACAATGTCACGCGTACAACAAACTCACTCACAGCCACAACTATCCTCTACCCAACAATTTCACTGGAAGACGCTCACTCTCAAAACTCCCTGTACCCACTTTTACATAGTGGAGTATGTTAGCACATCTTCTACCCAACACTACCCTTGTTGGAGGACAGCCAACATACCTTTACGCAATACTCATCACCATTTCCCCTCTCACATACTTATCAACTCTTCAACACTCATCCCAGCAAACTTTCCTGCTTTGATACCAAATGATGCAGTCTCGGTTTGTGAGTCCAGTGAAGGACTACAGTGTTAAGCAGCTCTTCACTCAAACTAACAACAGATAGTAGAATGATAGCTCAGGACTTTCCGCGTTGAACAACAATAGCAAATAACAACAACAAATAATAGGAAGGTTGCAATTTACTATTAATCAATTGCAAATACGAACATCTGGAATATATGAAATCGAACTTCAGTTGAATGAATTTGATTCTCAAATAGCCTACAAGCACCTAAATACTATTATTTTGATGACAAGAATGAAATGAAGCCATTGCCAATTGTCACAAACTCACGAGGAAGAAAATCCAACCTTATTAATCCCATGCACCATATTCATTTCCCATGGACATCAGTCAGCAACCACAATTCTGAAAGCTCTACCTCAAAAGAAGCAGTGAATGCCAAGGACAGCCTTTTGGTGGGTCCTAGCAATTTGCCATGTAGACTTTGAGGAAATCTCAACTATATCTTAGTGGGACCCATGGAATCTAGGCTCTAGTCAGAAGTTTTATTAGTATTGCACCCAAACAAAGATTTAATTTTGTATTACTGTCCCTACGCCCAACAAGGATTGCACCTTGGCAGTGGGCCCCACCAAAGAACAATCAAAAGCCAGAGGCAAAACCTGAAAAGACAAGCCGACTTGAAAACCACACACCAAAATTAAAACAAAAAACCAAAAATCAAACTACCATGGTTTTGGGTGAGCAAGATCACGCATGGACCTAGATGCTCCTGCAATAGTGGGTGTCGAGGCCATAAAGCAGTAATCAGGTTCTAACTGAACGAGAATGGAATAGATATTCACCGAAGAATGAGTGCCCTTGAGTGTGCCCTAATTGATCCAATGTTTTTACTTTGGCAAAATCTAAATCTGCAGTGTAAAAATAAGGTTTTGACAAAAAATTCAAAAAACAAGTATTTTATAGACAATTTGAAGAAACTGCACTTTATTTGTGATTAAACCGACCTCAGCAATCAGAGGAAAAATTGACAGCCTTGGGAATTGTGCCAGCAGTTGGGGGAAAATTGGCTCTCTGATCTGAATTGGATCGCTGATTGAGCCGAGCAGGGATTTATTACAATAAATTGCGATTTATTAAAGATTTTTGCTACTATGTATTCACAACAATGACTCTTGAAAATGCCCCACGAGTTTATAGATAGCTTTTACTGCATCATATTGGCTAAATCAGTTTAACAAGTTGGGTTCATAATATTGCCCTTCTAGTTAAGACATACTTCATTTAAAGCATAATTTAATAATTTATTGGCAATGTTAAATGATTCTGCAAAAACTGCTTATTCACTTTTGGGTTCTACACTGAATAGAACCTTCTACATATATTTTTCCCAACCCTAAGAAATTCAGTTTGGTTGGTTGTTTTTTTTTTCAGCTACTCAAACTTGTGTTCATTCCCGTCTCATTAGAAATTTAGAACTCTCTTATCATCCTTATTGCAAGCTTCCATCTCTCTGATAAACCCTTGAGATACTTGAAAAACATATGAAATTATGCCAGTTTTCCTCGGAAGAGATACAACATTTGAGCAGGGACTTCGGTTAGATCGCAAGTGAAAAATAAAAAAGGTCGCAGGCATATCCAATAGCAACACAATAAATGTCAAGCCCTCCATTGCTCCCAGAACAAGAAAATAAATCAGCAAAGGCATTGGCATAGACATAGGGGAGGACCTGTCTTAGGGTCAGACAAAACTTGTAAGAATCACACCAGACTTAGAAATATAGGGCAGAAAGATTTGGAGAATCATGTCAAATTGGGGAATTCATATCAGAAGCACCCTAAAACACAAGAAGCTTGTGCAATACCCCTAGCTATCAGGTCCACAGGTATCTAAAAAGCATTGTCAATGATGGACCCTATTTTCATGAGCAATTTGTAGATGAACTTTTTATTGTGATTCTTGGAAGTAGGCTGGTGCAAAACCCTTTATAACATTGTATATCTGACAGCCAAATTGAGATTGTGAATAAATGTTGGTAGAGATATCTCCATTGTTTTGCTAGCAAGCAGTCCCTATGGTTTGAATGAATTCACCTGGCAGAATGGTGGTAGAACACGACTTAAAACACGTTAACTAAAATGACACCATTGGAAGCACTCTATGAGCACTTACCACCATCCACCATTTCATATGTTTGGGACTATTCAAAGGTTTAAGGAGTAGAGGATCACATTCAACACTACTAGCAGGTCCTCAAAAGCTTAAAGTAGATTTTAACCATGGCCCAGCACAAGATAAAGCAGCAGGCAGATAAATAGAATTGATGGACACTTCGAGGTTGGAGATCGTGTCTTTCTTAGGCATCATCTATACAAAGAGATGGCTTTCAATCAACATAAAAGAAACAAGGTTGCTCCTAAATTCTGTGATCCCTGCAAGGTACTCTATCAGATTGAAACTATGGCTTACAAGTTAGAGATACCACCCTCTTCTCTTTTCCATCCAGTCTTCCATGTATCAAGTGTGAAAAAGTTTATATGTGATTGGATAACACTATAAGCAGACCTTCCCGATCCGAGGAAGGCCAAATCTTTTTCAAACCTTAAGTAGTGATGGATCAATAGGTAAAACAGTTATGTAACATGGAAATTGCTGACTACCTTATCAAGGAGAAGAATATGCCCATTAAAGATGTTTTTGGAAGTCCTTTGCTTAGAAGCATTGAGAACTTGCAAGTGTTGAGGGAAACTCTTTTTTGAGGAGGGGGTGCATTTTATGCTCCTTATCCTCCATAAATCATAGGCATACTCAAATTTTGGAGTAGCCAGTATTTGGCACACATGATCCTTAGTTTTTTTGTTTTGGTTAGTCAGTCATATTAGTGGATTAAATTTTATCCTAACCTAAGATAATTATTCTTTTATGCAGAGACCAGGTCTTCGTTTGGAAATCACTTTTTGAGGAAATTTTTCTTTTTGGTTCGTTAAATCTAAAGAAGTTCCCCTCTAAAAATTGCTATGTTTTCTTATTTCAGTATGGTGTCACCCTACTTCATCTATCATTTTGCATCTGTTATGTTCTTCTCTATTTTGGTATTATTTTGGAGATTGTTACTTGGAACACTATTAATGTAATTTCAGTCACAAAATATAGAAATATCACAACGTTCTGATGATTGGAGGTTGAAACAGTTTGTTTCTCTTGATGAATATCATACGAGTTTGGAATCAGAGTCTAAATCTGTTCTGCCTTGGGCCATAACATGTTGACTCTTCAAGCAAAATGACTTGATTCCTCTTTACCCTTGTGCAGCCTTTATATCAATGTTATTAAGGTCTTTTGCGACTGTCTAATCTTATTCATTCACACAGGAACTACTTCTGATATTGAGCAGACAGATATCTTTGCCTCTTTGAGAAATGACTTCTAATTCGATATTTTATTCTCTTATAGCAATTGATCTCAGTCAGATTCTTGGTTTTTGAGGCCCCACTATATTAGATATACTTGTACTCTTTTCCAATTTTTAGGAGATTACTATATCACATATATAATTTTAGACCATAATTTGTATGCATAGGCATTCATTGCTTATGTTAATGAGGTAATAACACCATATTAGTTGTCTAAAAAGTAACTTATACAATGTAAGTTACAACCACTAATGCAACTTGTTTGCCATTCAGTTCTCTCAAACTCTATGCATTCATTCTTCTAACTTTTGGTATTAGAGCAAGGATACCTTAGGAGAGGGTATGCTAATTCAGAGCAAGGAAGTCATGGGAGATGATATGCTAATCCAATCCATTTGGATGTAAAAGAAATTGCCGTGAGAGGTGTTGTGACCAAATCACACATTGCCCCATTGCAAATGGGGACCCCATTTTTTTTGAGCTCCGATGTTTTGCATGAGATTTTTTTGATGATATCCTGGGTTATCTTCCTCTGCCAATCCAATAATGAGTTCCTCTTCTAGGAGATTTTTGCTTTATCTGGAGGATGAACTTGCAGTAATGAAGAATCAAATCGCATCCAAATCATGAATCTTGAGACCCATCCTGATGTATGTTTGAGATCCTGAAAAGACAGTCTGGTAGCCTGAAACTCTGAAATCCTGAAAAAATGGCTAAGTCTGAAATCTGGTGAATCCTCCAAATTCTATATTTTGCATGTTAAATCCGGTGGATTCGAGACCTATCTCAAACATCCTGAAAGGTATATTGAAAAATATTTAAAGTATAAGTTGAGAGATAACTTATACTTAAATATATTTTTCAATATACCTTTACCTCACGATCCCTGAAAAACGCCTAAGTTTCCAGAGGATTCAAAAAGCTGATCCAATGCGACGGGATATCAAAGTGGGGCAAAATTTTGACGCAAAATCTTCATAAATCACGCCGCTTTCAAGATGATTTCAAGTTGATGATCCCTTGCGCTTGAACAAATGCGCCAAGGATAGAGGATAGAAGAGGATTCCGAACCCTCCAACCAATGCGCTCAAATCAAGAGGATTTCGAAACCTCGATCCATTGCGCCATATTATAGAGGATTTGGAAAGGCCTATCTAATGCGAAATTTCAAGAAGAATTCACCTCCTTGATCAAATGCGCCAATATCTAGAAGATTTTCAGCTCTCAAACCAATGCGCTAGTGAAGGAAGAAGGTAAGGGGATTCCAAAAAATAGATCAAGTGCGCCAATGCTAGGGGATTTCAAAACCTTCATCCAATGCGAATTTTAGAGGATTTCAAACCCTTCATCCAATGCGACCAAAGGTAAAGGAGGGATTTTGGTTGGGATTGTTACACAATGCAAATTTTAGAGGATCTCAATCCCTTGGTCCAATGCGCCAAAGAAGGAGGGAGATTCATAAGGTGTCATCTAATACGAAAATCTTAGACCTCCAACCACTGCGATCACTTCAAAATCCAAGGTCAAGTCTTAGAGTCAATCCTAGAGGAAGAGGATTCGAAAGGTGTGAACTAGTGCGACTACTTCAAGAAGAAACTAAAATCAAGTCTTAAAGTGAAACGCTGGAGGAAACTCAATTGTTAAACCAAAGCGCTTAAGGAAGGGAGATCTCCAAAACATGATCTAATGCGCCAGCTCTATGAGGATGAAAAGGAGTTGAATCAAAACAAGTTTCAAGGGGATTTTGAAACCCTTATCTAATGCGAAATTCTAGAGGAAATCAAATTGTTAGTCTAACGCGCCATTTTAAGGTAATTGGAAGAGAGATTTGAAGGTGCTAGTCCGAGAAGATTGTAAATACCTCATCCAACCCGCCACATGTGAAAGAAAATCTAGAGGATTCTAAACACTTCATCCAAAGCGCCACTCTAGAGGAAATCGAATCCTTGAAGCAATGCGCCAAAAGAAGAGGAAATCTAATCCTTGATCTAATGCGCCCTTGTGGAGGGATAAGATAAGATAGAAGAATTCTAAAGGGCTAACCAATGCGCCAAGATGGATGATAGGTAGTTTCTAAGGGTCAAAGTGCAAATTTCATATTGTTTCTAGAGGATCTTGAATACCTCAACCAATGCGCCACTAGATAGGGTGGTCTAGTTCAAGATTTTAAAGGCAAATCAAAGGGGAATTCAACAACCTTGATCTAATGTGCTCAACACCTTTCCAGAGGATTTGAAATCTTGAAGCAATGCGCCAAGATGGAGAGGCAGCTTCTAAGTATTAGAATGCAAATTTTAGAATGTTTCCAGAGGATATCACAACCCTCAACCACAGCGACCAAGTTAGAAGTGATTCAAGACTAATTTGCAAGAATATAATATACATTTTCAGGAAGATCTTGAAGTCCCCATCCAATGCGCCTAGAAGGAGGAGAAGAATTCAGGTTTGTAAGAAAAGATCAAGAAGAAATCAAACCTCTCATCCACTGCACCACATATGGGAAGGCTTTGATACACTTTGAAGGAGATTTCAAAAATCTTATCTAATGCGCTTGGAGGATGATTTAACTCAAGTTTGAAGTGATTCTAGAGGATTCCAAACCCCTCAACCGATGCGCTAGCCCTTATAAGATTTGAAAGTTGATTCAAGGCACTTAAATCAGTGAGAAATCTGAATTATCAACTAGTGCGCCAGCTTTATAGAGCAAGGTTTTGTTTAAGTAAAATATCTTTTGATCAAAAGGTAAAATCTACATCCAATGCACTTAAGGTTGGAAAGGTTAGAAATTGATTTATAATGATTATTTTGTGTTGTAAGATTAAGGATTGATATTATTTCTTCCTTTGTGTTGTAGGAGCTAAGGAGTCGTTAGAGGAGCAAAAGTCTGGAATCACTCTCATGTAGGAAGGAAAGTCAGGAAGCAGTCCACAAGAAGAAGGCATCCACTCTACTTCAAGTTCTTTCAACCTTCAAGGAAGAGTCATCATGTGGCTATTTTAAGGAACATTTCAAGATCATCTCCAAAGAAGCATTTCATCAAGTGGCATCATGTTCAAAGACAAGGCATTCATCCATCTAAACTTCAAGATTTTACAATTTCAAGTCCAAGAGAGATCTCCTACTCTTCATGAAGGAATCAAGTGTCATCATCTACTCTCTACTCTCTTCAAGAAGCTACAAAGAAGGTCATCATTTATCTTACCTACAAGAAGAAGAAACATTACAAAGTCAATCAAATGAGCTACAAGTATCATACATCTAGTTGCAAGGAAATGTACAAGGCAAGATGATACAATTTTCAAAATATGCTGAGTTGGCATCTATGTGGCGAGTACACATCATTCAATTTTGATTAGCCGCATTATTTAATGCATTCAATGTATCATTTAATAAAAGAAGCCAAAGGGATTCCTATGTGGAGGAATATTTTAAATGCTTTCGCCTTACCTTATCACATTGGAAAACGTGCCTTCATTGCCTCTCTTTTGTGCTAAAAATAGCAAGTTGTTGTAACTACCTCTGAGGTGGCATGATCTAGACCTTTGGCTATTGAATTAATCTTAGCCATTCATTGTAATTTGGACTTCTATATAAAGGCCTTGTTGCCTCACTTGTAAGACCAGTAGTTCATAGATTTAGATTGTAGGCAAGTAGGAGTAGAATAGGAGAGGCTCTCAAAATTCTCTGAGAGAACTTGGAGATTGTTGTAAATATTTTCAAGATTAATGCAAAGAACATTGGAGTTCACTTGGTGTTTAAGTGTTATTTTGTGAAATAACATGGTTTTCTGGTATCTTGATGAAATGAAGAGATGTTTCAAGTAGATTAGAAGTAGATTAGAAGCTTTTTGTTGTAATGCATGTTTGTACTGAATAACTGATCAACTCCTAGCTCATGCTTTTAACATTCATCGCTGGTGAATTGTTGTGTAAAGTTAGTTTGAGCCTTATAATTTGCATAAGTTCGATTGTGGATGCTTGTTTGAGCTGCGCCATTCGATGGGTGCTTGTATAAGCCTTCATCATTTGAAAACCATTCGCGTAACCTTAAGAGATAGCACCAACTTCATGTAGTTGTAGGCATCCTTGGCGAAGTGGAGTCAGGTTTATCCGGGAGTTTGTCTATTCAATACCTCATTGTTACTTCATTGACCTTAGATTAGCTTTCTTGAACCCTTACCCTTTTACTTTTCTTTATTATTGAAGTCCTGAATACATCATTCACATCAAAGGAGGAATAAGTCGAATGAAAGGAGAAGAGTCTATGTAAGTCCCTTTGTGTTAAACAGCAAAATCATACTTAGTCACTGAGCTATCTCTTACAAAATCATCAGAAAGGAACCTTGGAGTCATCTTGTTTGATCACATAGTTCAGCATTCGAGAGGCTTTGCTCAAGAGGGAGTCAGATATTTAGTATTTCACTCTATTGTTGACTTGTCTAAAAACAATCATCAACAAGAGGGACTGCAAAAATTGCTGTCAACAATTGTTGTGCAGGGCCAACTGTTTTACTTTTTTAGGGCCGACTGTTCTATTGAAGGGGCAAAAAGGTTGCCAATTGTTGTGAAGGGCCAGCTGTATTGTTGAGGGGGCATTGTGCATGACTGTCCCTGTTGAAAGGCGACTGTAGTAGGGTGATTTTTGGTAAGGGTGAATTTTGTTTAAAGACTGTTGTGATTGCCAACTGTGTGAAGTTCTTAAGGCTCGCTGTTGAGGCAGTGCATGGTAGACTGTTACAGGGCAGGCAAAACAGCAATAAGACAGGACTGTAAAGAAACTGTACAACACATACAAATGGGTACAGTACAATTGTGATTCAAATTGTTTGTTTAGATTTGTTGTTACATTTTAATATTCTGAGCAAAATTTTTGTGAGAAAACCTGCATTGTAAATAGTCTGTGATAGCTGGAATCTTTTCTGTTAAACATAGGTTGAAATCCTAGTAATGGCCTATATTCAAATTCTCAATTTGCTTGAAGCTGAAAAATTGGCAGGCTAAAACTTTAATGTCTGGAGTTACAAAATACTCACCATTGTTAAATATCGTAATAATGATTAAATAATCCTCAAAATAGAAATCAGAACAGCATCAAATCTTTCCTGATTTTGATAATCATCACAAAGAAGCCATCTTGTTGAAATCATTGTTGTAAAATTCATGACCTGGCAGACCCAATTTTGACTCAGACTTGATGTGACAGCAAAAATTCGGCAAATTAAAAAAAACTTAAATTCATTAAAAATATAAATTTCATGCAAAGTGCAGTTAACAAAATGAAATGAGTTTGTAGAACATTGGGGAAGTGTGTTTTATTAGATTGAATAAAAAAGGAGTGCAATATTGCATCAACACGCGAATACAACAGCAGATAATTTGACATGAATTTCATGATGATTGAAAATCATTATAAAACATTATAATTCCATGTAAGTTACAACAATTTATGATTTTCTCTTCCCTATAGACATCTTAACGATGGTTGGGGTCCTACTTGTAGTCAATTGCGGCTCCACTTTTAAACTAGAAGCTAACAACTCCTCAGAATCACCATCCTCGTCAACCATGATGTCATCCAATCCAACGCTTCCTGTTTTCATTTTTGTTGTACCCTCCTTTGCTTGTCTGTCAAAATCAGCAATCTCATCTTTTGCAAACATGGGGTTCTCTTTGTGGACGATTTAGTTGCTATATGGATCAATACCATTCAAGTCAATCGCCTCATTACTATATCAGCCCTCCACATTTTTTGAGTGTAGGTGAAGTTTGTATTGCATGAAGATTAGGTCATCAAATTAGCATCAGTTGCCTAGAAGTGCTACAAGGTTGGGACAAAATTCAGAAGGCTAGCTTTTGAAGATTTGGATTTTTTTGCCCCAATCTTCTCACCAAGAAGCTACAAAGAACACGAGTTTGTAAGCAAACAATAATTGCACAAATTAAAGATTTTAGGTGAAGTGAAGATTGAGACTTTTTTTTAACTTGGGTGGATTCTCCCTCAAACAGCTAGTGGCAAAGAAAAGATCCTCCCCCTGGCATGCTTATATCTTTGCAACTCTCCAATAATTAGGTCTTTGATCTATTCCTTTGACATCATCCTTTCAATGCATGTGTGAGCTCCTCCATGAACTCCCCATCAACCTTGAAGTTGTTTGTGGAGGAAAATTTGAGGTTGAGAATACATTGCTGCATGAATGAGTTGGCGGAGTTTAGTTTTCCACCATTGGTCAATAATGTTTCAAATGGGTTTGTTTTTTATTCAATCTCCCTTATAATACTTTTGGATGGTCTCCTTGGCCTTGTCCATGTTTTGCTCTCTATCCATCAAGTACAAAACCTTGACTAAAGACTTAAAACACTTACAAACAAATTAAAGTTGCAATTAAAAATAGAACTTTGAAAAAAATGAACGATATTTTAGTAATTAAAATTTAGAAAAAGTGGACTTAAGGATATAATTTAAAATTTAAATAGAAGCTTGAAGCTACCTTGATGATCTCATTAGCACTCTTTGTGAAGACATAAAAAATTGTCTTTCCAATGCTTTGTCCATCTATCTTCTTTGAATAAGAACAATCCACCCTTTGTTGGCTCACAAGCATCTGCTTCAAAGGTATTAGCAAACCATAAATGCTTTGGAGGGTGATAAAGTTAGTCACAAACCATGTTGTACTTGCTTGCACAAGCTCCTCCCCTTTGGTGTGCTCTCTCATCAACCTAAGCACCTAAGGGTGATTGTAGATGTGCTTGGTGATGTGCATGGCATCTTCCACCATAGATTTCACCCGATCAAGTTTGCTTATGTCCTCCAACAGAAGATCAAGGCAACGAGCCATGCAAGGCCTTTAAAAAAGTGTTAGGTGCCTTTCCTCAAGCAGTCTCCCTACCACCACATACGCAACTGCATTATTTGTCACAACTTGGGCCATATTTTCTATACCAACTTCTAAGACAACCGCCTCCAACATTCTATTCAAGTTCGTAACATTCTTTACATTCTTAGAAGTGACAAAGGGCCTCAAGAACACTATCTAACCATTTGAAGCCACTAGAAAGTTGATGAGTGTGTGATTCTTTTCATCTAACCACCAATTTGATAACATAGTGCATCTGTTCTTGCATCACTGTTGCTTTTGCTTTGCCACAATTATCTCTATATTTTCCATTGCTTTTTGGAGCAGCTACCCACTTCAGTCATGTGGATTAGGTGCCTTGAATCCTTTCCTTGCAATAGTCAAGGCTATGACCAAATTCTCCCAAAATGGACTTTTCAACATGTTGAATGGAAGGTGGTTGTGGTACCAAAAATTTGCACATATTATGTGTACTTCCTCATGCTTCTCCTTATTCCAACCTGTACCTTCAAGCGAAGGTTGTGAACCTGCTGTGTTTCGTGGATCGAAAAATCCTTGTGATTGTATTCAATTGGAGCTTGATGAAGTGGACAAATTGCGAAATCATGGTGCATGAGAGCCCACAATCTATGTCTATATTTTCCTCTAATCTTTGCACCATGTTGGGATTCATCACTACTGCAATTAGCTATGACTATCCTCCTATTCTCCATTATTTTTGAGTTGGTGACAACAAGGGCCATAATAATCTCTTGTACAGCCTCTGGCTCAACACTTGGGTACAATTTTGTGTCACGATTGGGAACCCGTGTGATCATTAAAGGTAAACCTCTAGGTACTTGGAATTTTTGGAGTAGGTGATAGGGGTATGCGTAATTATGATGTGGTAAATGTCTTGAGATACTTAAAAGGCTTTGAGGTTGGAATAGGTGGTAAGGGCATGCATAGTTTTGGTGTGTAGTAAAATGCCCCAATATACTTTAAGATTGGAGAGTGTCAAGCATCAGACATTTAGGAGATTTACACAACTATATGCTTATAGATATATTAGATATTATTTAATATTATTAGGATCTTGTTAGCATTTTATTAGCATGTTGTTAGTTTGTAACAAGTTTATTCTTGGAGTTGGTTTGTACCTGTGTTATTACATGGATATCGTGGTGTATTGGTTGCTTGATTATAACTATGGGCTATTGCAATGTAATATTCAACAGCCCGCTGTTTAATCTTATCTAGAATTGTTTCCTAAAAACTGCATTGAGGAGGCAGCCGTGACTAACTCTATTGAAGAGAGGAAATGGGTAGACTACATGCACTTCCTTCCAAAGAGAAGTATATTTGAGTAGCAAAGATGTCATGGATAAGGTGAACTTACCAAAACTCTTTTATATCAAAGACAACAAAAGTTGATGCTCTATTTTACTCTTTTTCACAAGCAAATATGATCTCTAAAGAGTTGGTTGATAAGCTTGGTTTAGCTGCATATGATCAAGCTCACCATTAACTCATTGTGTTGGTGAGACAAGGATTAGAAATAGAGGTCATCACACAATGTAAAATAAATTTAGGATAAATTGGCCTTTCATTGATTTGAGGTTATAGTAGATGTTCCCCATAATTTGATTGATAGGACATACATGTATGTGAGAGATGCCACCCTTATGAGGAGAGCCAATAAGTAACACTTGATCAAAGATGAGAAAGCTACATCATCAATGCATATGAATATAAATCAAAACTATCTTTGGTATGTGCCAATCAAGCCAAGGTATTGATCTAATATTATGATAAATTTTCTTTGTCTTTCGAAAGATAAGCAAGATAATGAGGTTGTGAAATACAAGAATTCTTCTAACTCTTTGTTTACTAGAACAGGTCTGACTAACAAATTGGCTGATATGTTTAGACCACCTTTGATTTCAGCTTTGGGCATAGTAATTTTGCTTGAACCATTTGTCCATAAGCTAAGATTTCAAGTTCACTTGGAATGGTCCCTGTAGGCTGTACCCAGCCCAAAATGGTGTCAAACACACTAGGGGGGATCCTAGGTCACCTTGGGCGAACCTAAGCATACTTAGGGGTACCCAAGGGGATCCCTAGGCAGCGATGCACACATTCAACAAAAAAATGTTAAAAATAAAACACATTTTTATATGAAAAATAACCCTGAATTGACTAAAAGTCACTCAAAAGGCCCCATTTGATAAACACAAGACACAAGAACACCTACTATTATTCCACCTTCCCATTTTTCATTGTTCAAGCTTGTTGGTTTTCATTCAATGGTGAAGGATTGCAAAGGTGTAAATTGTGTTTGCTAAGTGCTACAAAAAAAAACTAGCTTGCAACAAGGAGATTTATCAATTAAAGGCAAGTTTATTTTGTGTTTTTTTCAAGTTTTTCCAGATTTTTTTCAAAGCTTCTTAAGTTTTTTTAAAAACATTTTGAATGTTTTTTTAAATTGTTATTTATTTTTATTACGTCTCAACATATTGTAGGGTTGTATTGTTATTTTTTGTTTGTTTGTTTTGTTTTATTTTCTAAGTTAACATATCCTAGGGTTACATTTTTTTTTTTCCTTATAACAGGAATTCGTACATAATGGCTATTGCTAGGTTTAGTTTAGTGTGCCTAGGGATAGATAGGTTGTTCAATTTTGATCAGACATCACTTCTTTGGCATCATGTTACGATGATCGAGCAACTTCTTAGAGGTGGGAGTTTTCTTTGGATTTTTGGTTAATGAGTATAAGAGCTCATATAGTTGAGTGAAAGCTCACTCGTGTTATGGCCGACTAGGGAATCGGAGTTTCTCTAGGGCCGAACAAAAAGGGGTTTCCAAAAGAGCAAGTTCTCTCACATATCGAAGGGCAAGAAGTTGATATTGTATGCGCAAGAGCAAAATTAAGATCTCATCCATCATCCTGGAGAGGATCGCACAAGCCACCTATAGGGGCATCTTTGGGATCTCCAATAGTGGCTGCCCCACATCCTTTTTCTGTGAGATCGTCTTCCCAAAAGTATCTCCTCTATTTCATGCAAAATAGGCCCATTGGATAGGACATTTTAGAATGAAGCGAGATACATCACAAATGAGCACATTGTGTATTACATTGACAGCAATGGGCTTCCTTTCAACCTTGTGAGGTCACTATATTGATGGGAAATGGCGATGACAATTAGTCAAACACCCTCAGGTTACACAAGTCTTGAGTATGAGAAGGTGCACACCACCTTATTAGCAAAAGAAAAACATTTTGTAGAGACATCACTACAACCAATCAAGTATTCATGGACCAAAACAAGAGTCCATTTCTGATGGATGGAAAGATTGTAAAACTGACCTTTAATTAATGTCATTGCAATGTGTCCTAAAGAGGCAACATTTTTTAAGATAGTTAATTGTGAAGGACAAATGAAGGATGCAAATTTCATTGCTAAAATCCTCAGAGGTGATAAAGATGGTGAGTGTTGAAAATTTTCTTTGATTCAGAATAGACAATGCTAAAAATTGTAGGGCAACATGTTTATTGGTTGACGCAACATATAAGCACGATTTTTGGACATTGTGTACTATCCATTCCCTCAAATTGGTGATTAACAAGATTGGGATAAAGACAATGGGTGAAAGAAAGGTACATCGAGGTGAGGAGATTCAAATGTTCGTGACAAACCATAATGTCTCACAAGCCATCTTCATGTCCTACAAATTGGAGATGTTGAAGGCAAGTCTATCAAATTTCAATATTTTTTTTTAATTTACCTAAAGTTTGCAATAAAATTTTAATTATATAACATTATTTACTTCTAAAAAAATTTAATTCATTTTCTTACGCTATATTATGTTATCGAGACTCGATTTGCATTGTGCACAATTGTTTTGAGATGATTTGAACACCATGGTCATTAGCAACCTTTGGAGTATGTGAAGGCATGCAAATTAACAAAGGTCCCAACAGGTAAAATTAATGATTCTAGATGATGATTGGTGGTGTTGATGATTGTTTTTAGATAGGTCAACAATAGAGTAAAACACTAGAGTATCCCACTCTTTCTTGAATAAAGCTCTTAAAAGGCTGAACTATGTGATCCAGTGAAGTAACTCCAAGGTTCCTTATTTATGATTCATGATGGGTTACCTCAGTGATTACATGTGATCTTGCTGATAATCACAAAGGGACTTACATTAGACTTCTTCATATTTCCTTAGCTTATTCCCCCTTTCAGTGTGGATGAAGTATTCACGATGCATTAATGATAAAAAAGGAAAAAAGGTGAAGGTTTAGGGAGCTAATCTAAGGTCAATGAGGTAATGATGATGCATGAATAGACAAACTCCTTGATAAACCTAACTCCACTTTGTCAAGGGTGCCTACAACTACATGAAGTTGGTGCAATCTCTCAAGGTAGGCGAATGGTTTTCAAATCATGAAGGCTTATGTAAGCACCCATCAGATGGCGCAGCTCAAACAAGCGTCCACAATCGAACTCAAGCAAATAATGAGGCTCAGACTAGCTTTACACAACACTTCACCAGCGATGAATGTTAAAAGCATGAGCTAGGAGTTAATCAAATATTCAATACAACATACATAACATCAAAGAACTTCTAATCTATTTGAAACATCTCTTCATTCAATTCAAGATACAAGAAATCATGTGGTTTCACAAGATAACACTTAAGACCAAATAATGCTCCAATGCCTTTGTATTAATCTTGAGAAATATTTACAACTTCAAATCCTCTCAAAGAATTTCGAGAGTCTCTTTTATTCTACTCCTACAAAACTATATATAGTACAAATGAGGCAACAAGGCCTTTATATAGAGCTCTAGAAATACAATGAAGGGCCAAGATCATTTCATGTAGCCAAGGGCTTAGATCATGCCACCTCAATAGGTAGTTACAACAACTTGCTATTTTTAGTACATATGAGAGGCAATGAAGGCACGCTTTCCAAGAAGATAAGATAAGATGGAATCTTTGGAGCATCTTCCACATGGACGTCCTCTTTGTCTTCTTACTTGTTGAATGACGTGGCGGACTGTGATTGGCTTGATGATGAGTGTCTGCCATGTAGGTGCCACCTTAGCATATTCCCAAATTGTATCATCTTGTATGATGTCTTCGATGTGATTACTTTGAACTTGAATGTTTAGGAATACTTTGTTGATCTTGCCTTGTTCATCTTCTTGTAAACTGGATGTATGATAGATGTTGCTCATTTGGTTTAACTTTTGTAATGCTTCTTCTCCTCTTGCAGGTAAGATACATGATGATCTTCTTGAGGTAGGAGAGTATTGTATATGATGATGCTGCTTCCTTCATGTAAGAGTAGATGATGATGAAGCTTCCTTCATGACTTGAAGTAGGAGATCTCTCTTGGACTTGAAGATCGAAGAGTCTTGAAGTTTGGATGGATGAAGTGTCTTTGACATGATGCCATTCAAGATGAAGTAGTGCACTTGCTATGTATTCTTGAACTTGATGTGGATGATGAAATGCTTCCTCGTTGATTATCTTGAAGTGGTCCTTATAAATTGATGACATCTTCCTTATATGTGGAGTAAATGACTTCTCAAGGAGGCTTGAATGCACCGGAGTTTCTTGAAACTTTATGGATGTCTTTGGAACACTTGATCATGTGAAGACAAAGGATGTTAGCATGTTGAACTCAAAATGATCACTTGGAACAGCTACATGATGTCTTCTCCAACATGGCAACTTGTTGACTTCCTTGAATGAAGGTGATTCCGGATGTTAGCTCCTTTGATGATTCTTTAACTCAATCCTCGCTCCTACAACACACAAGGAAAGAGACAACATTAATCCTCTTGATAAACACTTAATTTTATAATATATATGTATTCTTATCATCAAATTGATTTCACTTTTGATATCGCAATGACATAAAATGCTGATACTTCTCAAAGAATCTACTCAAAAAAGACTATCTTATGATATCTCTTTCTAGGCACAGCAGACAGCAAAATCAGATCTTCTTAAACTTAAGTCTGACTTCCTCTACAAAGTAGCGCATTGGTTAAGGTTTTTTGGATCTGCATTAAATTGTCTCATAAACTTAAATTCAAGATTCCTTATAGGGCGGCGCACTACATGGCAATTTTAGATCTCCCAAAAACTCACCTTATATTGCCCTTCAAGGGCGCATTGGACAAGAAATTTAATCCTCCATGGCATCACTTCTTCAAAAACTTACTTTGCCTTGCCTTCCAAAGTGGCGCTTTGGATTAGGTGCATTGGATTCACGTTCTAAATACCTTTTGCCTCTCAATTTCAAGATAAATCTCTTTCTTTCTTTGAGCGCATTGGTTGGGGTTTTTAGATCTTCCTTTCATCACTTACAAACCTGAATTCTTCTCCTCATATTAGATCTCCTTCTAGGCGCATTGGATGAAGGTTTGAGTTTCTTCTTAACACTTATTAAATCCTCATTTCTCCCTTATAAACATGGCGCATTAGATGGAGTTTTAAAATCTTCTTGATTAAAAGATGTCTTACTCGAACAAACTCCTCTATAAGGTTGGCGCTCTAGATGGAGATTTTAAGTTTTGGTTTAAATTTCATTTAAAATCTTGAATCATCAAAACTCGCTATATGGCTGGCGCATCAGTTGAAGGAATGGATCTCCTCTTGAAACTCCAATCAAACTCCACATTTTGATATTTGCATCCAACTTATCCATTTTGGCGTAATGAATGCTCAATTTGGTTTCTTCTTAGTATGGGCAGAATAGATGAGGATTTGATTCCTATGGGAAATGATGCAAAACTCAGAAATTCATGATGACGCACGGGATCAGAAATTCATCTTTCACTTGAATACTTGCTGCAAGCTCTTTAAAATTCTATCTTCATCTTATATTGACCCTTGCCTTGAGGTGGTCGCATTACTTGAGATGCTTGATGCTTGGTTTGAATGAAAGTTTTGGAAGCTTAAACACAATGTCTCCTCCTTAACCTTGGCGCAGCAGTTAACAATTTTGAATCCTCTTGCTTTGGGCGCATTGGTTCAAGATCTTGAGCTCTGGATAAAAGCATGTCTTAAACTCAAGCCTAACTCCCTTCACAAGGTGGCGCTTTGGTTGGGGTTTTTAAGTTCCGGTTAAAAGTTATCTCCAAATCATCATCTTCACCTTTTGATAAGGCATATCAATGTGGCACATCACTTGAGGGTTTTGGATCCTCATTGAAATGTCTCATAAAACTTAAGTTCAAGTGTCCTTCAAGGTGAGCGCTTTGGTTGGCAATTTTGGGATCCTCTTGGAGTATTCTCTTAACTTCATCACTCTCACCTCCTCCAAAATGGCGCATCACTTAAAGGTTTTCAAACTCCGGTTAAAAGGCACTTTGGCAATCAAATCAACCTTTCATCTTGAGGGCGCATTAGTTGAAGGTTTTGAATCTTCTTGAAAAATGATAAAAAAACCTTAAGTCAAACCTCCTCCATCATGGCGCATTGGTTTTGGCGCAAGGGATCCACATTTTGTTCTTTGATTGAAAGTGATGCATTTTATCAAGATTTTGCGCATTGGATCAAGTTTTTGGTCTCTCTTCAGTAGTTAGCCGTTTTTCAGGGTCTCTCAGGGCAAGGTATATTGAAAAATATATTGAATTTCTTATACTTTAAATATTTTCAATATACCTTTCAGGGTGTTTGAGACAGGTCTCGAATCCACCGGATTTAACATGCAAAATCTAGAATTTGGAGGATCCACCAGATTTCAAACTTAGTCAAATTTTCACAATATCAGGCTTCCAGACTTGGTCATTTTCAGGATCTCAAACATACATCAGGATTGGTCTCAATGTTCATTATTTGGATGGAATTTGATCAAGACTCTTCATTTTTGCAAGTTCATGTTCCAGATGGGACCTCCAGTTATAAAGCAAAACCTTATAGGAGAGAGACTTATTGTTGGATTGGCAGAGGAAGCGAGCCCAAGACACCATCCGAAACTAAATGCAAAGCATCAGAGCTAAAAAAAAGGGGGGTCCCCATTTGCAATGGGGCGATGTGTGATTAGGTCACAACAAGTGGGCTCATGTGGATTACATCTTGAGGTTCACCAAGCCCATCATGAGTATGATCACCACACTCTTTGCATCTTCTTGCATTTGCATTGTCACCCAAATATTGTAGGACAAGGTTACTTTCTTTGCCCAAGAGAGTGACACCATATAGCGATGTAGAAGTTGTTGATGGGTACAAGGTTGTATTTTGAAGAATCTTCCCAGATCCAGATGTGGAGGATACTGTTGTAGGTGAGTTTGATCGCTTCTTAATGTCAAAGAATTACACTCTTAGTGCTCTTCAAAATTAGTACAAGAAGAACATTCATACGTGGTGGTACCTCCATATGCAAGCTTCTATGTACCTAGAATCTCTTGCCAAAGTTTTATCACGAGCAAACATTTTAATTTTTCAACACTCTTCCTATTTTTTCGTAGCTATATATTATGTTTTATAATTACAAATGTTAAATTGATTTTGTCTCCAATTTCAATAGGTTGTGTTCTTCAATTGAGTGGAACTAGAGTACATACTCTTCTATCCACTTAGTTAAGTGCAATCGATTGGTTGCAAAAAAGCAAGAGTTATATGTGCATTCCAACTTGCACCCCTTGTCACATAAGTAAGTCAATTACAAGGGGAAACGAAGAATTGGGATGTAACACTTGAGTATGCTGACTTTGATGCATCTATTACATGCTTGCCATAGTTACTTTAGAGGATGAGGAGGCTCCTACACATGATGGACCTATTGAGAGTGGAATTGCTGTTGTTTGTGGTTCAAAGGAACCAAGTGATGACTTTGATGCTCTCAATGAAGAGCAAAATGAAGATTATTGATTGTATTTTGTATTGATTTGATCAATTATCTTTATCACTATCAACCGTGTCTTCAATTTTGCATTCTTTTTTGCAAATTGTTTGTGTGTCTATATATATATATATAATGGCCATACCCAACTCTACCAAACTAGGGAAAAGAAAATTGCCATACAGATTTCTGGGAGATTTATCAGCTTTTGAAGAGGGCAAAAGAGTGCATGTTTTAAGCTCAAGGAAGACTACCATCTCCACAATGCTTTGCTCTTCAAGTTGGAGAAGCTTTGTCCTCCAAAGAATAGAAGAGTTAAGCCAATTAGGGAGGTTGACTCTTCAAAAATTGTTGGACATTTAAGTGTGGTAAAGACATTAGCACATTTGCAAGGTATGTGTTTTGGTTGAAAACACAAGATGATCTTGCAAAATTCAAAAGGGGATTTGTATTGAGTAGTACAAATAAGCCAAGTAATAAAAACTTGGGCTTATATATGCTATTGCCAATTCCTCATAGACCATGGGAAAGCACTTCCATGGATTTTACAGGAAGGTTTTCCAATGTCAAAAAAAGAGAGTGATTACATACTTGTCATCAAAATGTTTATGTTCATTTTATGTAAGAAGACTCTTAAGAGCAATGATGTGGCTGATTTGTTTTTCACTATTGTTTGGGTTTACTTTGGCTTGCCTATTTCTATCATTTTTATAGGAATTTCAGGTCTGTGGACATATGTAGACCACATTGTGGGAGAAAGGATATGAAGAGGTCAACTGCCATGGATAGACCGAAGTTTCCAACAAGACATTAGTGCAGCTCTTGGAAGGGATATAATAGGAAACATCATTAAACGGGATGAGAATCAAGCACACATTCAACATAGGGAAGCTTATTCTTCCATCAATAAGTCTGCTTATAAAGCGAATGAGGTGGATTCAAACATGTAAAAGACTAAAAAAATCATTGACAAGATAACACAAATACGTCTCCAAGTGCAAGAGAAGTTAAAGGAGCCTCAAGCTAAGTACAAAGTAAGCCTTGATCAACATAGGGTTGAGCACAAGTTCCAAGTTGGGGACATTCTAAGGTAAAGCGAAGAACCTAAAACTACTCAAATATAGTCCATTTGAGATTGCTGATTAACTGGGCACTAACACATAGAAATCAGATCTGCCTCCTTATATGATGCTATATTTGTTTGTGATTGTTGAGAACTTACACGTTTTAGCATTCTATGATAAAAAAGGAGGGCTATTGTTGTCTTTTATTGAAGACCTTGCATTTAATGCTCAAGAAAATTGGACAATGTTTTGTAGAAGAAGGTGAGGACATCACAGACAAGAGTGAAGGAATGTTTGCAAGCAGGATTGAGCTAAGATATGCCAAGCAAAGCCAAGGAGGGATTTTTTTCCCTCATGTTGATGGGTGAGATGTGAATTTTGGATTATGAAACAAGTTGTAACTCAATTCAATTATTGTAATTAAGCAATACTTCATGGTTACTATGTTGAGCAAAGGAATTAAAGACATTGGTTCTCACCTTAGAAGCATGATTCATCATGAAGAGAAGACTAGGGGCCCACAAGTATTTGAAGAACTAGTCATAGATGATGAATTCAATTACAGCCAAATTTGCCAGCATATTTTACTACAATCTAGCCTTCTTTGATGAAGACATGCTCATACATACAGGTTCATATTTGTCTTTCCTACACAGGACAAAATAACAAACTAGGGAATTTGAATTGATTCTTCTTCTAACTTTTTGGGCTCTTTGGCATTTGGGATCTGAGTTTGTAATGTCCCCTTTTCCGAGTGATTGCCCAACAGGAGATGGCTAGCCTATTTTATTCCCGTAGGCTAATTCGGAAGTACAAGGGAATAATCTATTAGTTAAATACTAGTAATCCTAATCATTTTGGGTTACTTATATTTAACTAATTTTGCTGGACCAATTTATGATGTGAAACGACTTTTACTATTTTTGTGAGCCTCTTGGTGAAATAAAATAAATAAAAGAAAATTGCCAAGAACTTGGGGCCAATTTGAGGATAAAAAAATATAAAACAAATTGCCAAGGGTGGTCGGCCAAGTTGGAAGAAAGTAGAAATCAAAACAAATTGTATTTTGCTAAGGGAGGTCGGCCATGATGAGGTCTCATTAGATGGCTATAAAAGAAGGCAAGTTGGAGGTCATTTTCATCATTTATTCATATCATTTTCATTTGGAGATTTATCTCTTTGGCTGCAACTTTGGTTCAGCATATTCTAAGGACGAAAACCCTTAGGAATATAGGTGGATTGGATGAAAACACAATCTCATCTTGGAGGTGGACTCATACAGAGTACATATTTGCGCTTCATTGGAGTTTTGGAAGGAAAGGAGCGACAAAGCCATAGTTGTTTCTGCAGAAACCCTAAGGCCAAATTGGGAGATTTGTGCCAAATACAATTTGGAAGATCAAGGATATATTCAGATTTTCAGATCAGACTTGGAGCACCATCATTTGGAGGGTTTTGAGCATTGATTGTGCTAGGGTTTTGACCCTAGATTGAGTGCCAAGGAGGGTGGTTTCACTTGGGAGCATTGCTGATCAGCCCTAGCTGCCGCCACCCTCATTTTGCATGCCTTTTGTCATTTCCAAGGGAGCACCGCCTAGCTGAAGGAGTTCGCCCACCTAGGGTTTGATTTGTGACATAATTTTTTGGCATTGGTATGTACAAATCTATAATTAGGTCTGGTTTGTCATAGCAGAAATCTGGGCTATGTTTGGGCATGTTTGAGCCTATATATTTGATATAATTGCAAATCAGAATATTCAGATTTGTAGCAGCAGACTTATATATTCAGAAATCAGAATTGTTTGTCATTTGTTTGCAATTGATTGGTCATATCTTGTGGATTGAGTTCATGGTTGATGATATCTTCATATGAGTACATGATTGGCATGTTTATTTGAGCTTTTTGGCGCATATATGTTCGCTGTCCATAATTATTTATAAATCAGAAATAAAAATCAGAATTCAGTTTTAGGGTTTGGGAAGAAGAAAAATCAGAATTCTAGGGCAGATCTTATTAGGTATCTTACAGAGTTCTTGTCATTTTCTCTTGCATTTGCATTTGTTTTCTTGTTAAATTATGGAGTTGTAAATGTACGTATAGTTGGGTGGAGTAGTGAAGCAAGTTGTATAGGAGATATCAGAGCAAAGTGAGCATATGAAAGCATTGTAGTAGTGCTGTAAAAGTCCTCCAGTGTTCT
The DNA here is from genome assembly GCA_027924645.1 of Cunninghamia lanceolata. Taxonomy (NCBI): domain Eukaryota; kingdom Viridiplantae; phylum Streptophyta; class Pinopsida; order Cupressales; family Cupressaceae; genus Cunninghamia; species Cunninghamia lanceolata. The sequence goes on from BSBN01001791.1 coordinate 7,059,166, forward strand.
TGGATGCTTCATTGAAACTATTGGATTGTCATTCTTGTCTGATGATAGTGGAGATGAGGAGGCACAACCCATACTTTACTTTTTTTTTCATGTTGGGATTCTCCTAGATAAAGCCTCATGTTGATTTCCTCTCTTGTGATGTGTTTTCAGTTCCTTGCTTGTTCATGTTGTGCATTACTTTATCATTTTCAGCATCCAAACATCAGAACTTTAAGGATAAGTTATCTTTTTAAGCAAATATCATAAGGAACAACAATATAAATAAGTGATATTCAGATTTCTAAATGTTTAAAATTTGTATTGATGAATTAATTAAATAATATCTATGCTAATTGTGGAACAATGGCAGTCCTAGTGAGTTTGATGTTGGACATGTTCCACCGCAACCTATAAGTCCTCCATGTGCTATCATTACTTGGAAAAGTTTGATGGGATAGGGATAACTATTTAGTCTTTGAACAAATTTCTTGTGAATAAAGTTATGGGTACTCTTTGAATCCATGAGGATAAGCTCCCATGCTTGTTAATGCTCATGATGAGTTTTAAGTGTAGGATTTTCTCATCCTAACCCTGGCATATTCTAAAACCATGCTCCCTTCTACTTTGATGTTTGGGCTTTGGCTTCCTTAGCCCCTTTCAATTTTTTCATTCTCAAGTCCTTGAATACATTTTAATTAGGAAGAGCATCCTCTGTGGGCATTTATGACTCTTTCTCCATTTATTAGTGCATATAAAGCATAATCCTTTTCCCTTTATCTCATTCATTTCCTTGAAAGGGATCATAATGAGTAGGATAAATATTTTGTTTCACCTAGAGTGAGGGAACACTATCTCCTATAAGATTGATATTGATGTTTCTAATCTTTTTAACATGCTTAGTCAGATCCATGGCTGCTTAAGTATTTTTTGGGTTCCAAAAATTTAGCTTCATAATGGCAGTCTTTGCTCAGTCTACTAACGTATAATACCTTCATTCTTTGGTTTGATAAATCATTGACTTGGATGACTAAATCATAGTTTTTGTTTTTGGCTAATGTCCTTTATCGGTCAAATCTTTGTAAGCTGGCTGAAAAGTCTTTGTAAGTGTCATCATATTGATTAGTGAGTTCATCTTTGAAGTGAATCCAGCTATACTTGTAGTCATTCCTCCTTTTATTTGTTATTCTTTTTTGCCATTGACAGGGCATTTTTTTTCCATATATAATCATGGAATGCCAATAAATCCTAAAACCTCTTCCAGTTTGTTTCCATTTCAAAAAAAGTTTCTTGATTGACTACATTTGAGCTTATTTGTTCAAGGTTTTGGAGCCTACTGATTTCATCATACCTCATCATCAAGAAATGGAGGATAAGATTGCTGGTTTTTGAAGTCTCAAATTAAGAATAATAATGAATGCTCATACCTTACCACATGGGGTGGATGTGAAAATGAGTAGAATGTTCATTTCTTGGGGTCGCAGCCTAAGCAACTCAGAAACAAATTCTTTTATTAATATTGTATCCCATAGGTTTGAGTGATGGATAATAGTCTCTGAGTATTACTTATGTTTAGTTTGTCTTCTCTGTTTAAGTTGTTTGGGCTTTTCTTGATTGTAGAGCTCTTACACGTCTCTTTAAGTATCACTCAATTTTGACAATTACCCTTCTGTCCTCTAGTTTGGACATCATGATTATAGATGCGTTTTTTCAAAATGGACTTATCTATATGATTATGGAGGATATCGGCTCTTTCCTCCATTTTGACTTGTATAGAGCAACCTGTTTCATCTGTGTATCTCAACCTATGAAAATCTTGAGGGTACCCATGAATTTGGTGAGTTCTCGCTGAATTTTAGAATTATGTTCATAATATCTTCTGTAAGAGCAAGGTGTCAAGTGAGCACCCTTTTGTTGCAGAGGATCACCAAACTTGTTATCAGATTTTAGCAATGTTTCCAGGTAAGGAGTGATGAAGGAGGTTCTTATTTTTGTGTTTTCTTAGTGTTCCTGCTATCCTGGCTATTCTGGCTTGATTGTACAGAAGTTATTCTCAGGTGTGCCTTCCACTGTATTGTTTACTGAGGTGCACAAGGTTCCCACTCTAACTAATGATGCTATTTTTTCTTGAGGACCTTAGTGGGGTGTTGTTTCCCTTTCTAAGTGCTCATCATCAAAAATCTTGAGTGCTTTTGTAGCAAGTGGTAATTACTAATGTTATCGGGAAGGATGATGGTGAGAACATTCTTGTACATGTTCGTCCATGTGGGTCTTCTTGCAAAAACAATGTGCAAGAGAGCCATATGGTTTCCTGGAAATCAGGACATCTTGAAAAGAAAGACAATGCTTCTCATCATTCTCCATTGGAACTTGATATGCTTGTATTGATTATTGAGATGATAGAAGAGATGACAAGTTTGTTTTGTGGAATTCCCTGTTAGTTGAATTTGAAATCGGGAGATTCTTTAAAGTCAGCACAATACATTCTTGTTTCTTGTTTGATCAGTATCACTACTTTTATCTTTTGTATCTTCTTTCTGTGCCATAGTTCCATTCTTCTAGGTTACCATTTAATTTCAAACATTGTAATATTGAATCCAATTGGTTTGCTTGCCTGGATAACTATGTGTCTATTTTATATTTTTCTACCTTGAAATTGTTCACACAACCTGAATTCCTTTGTCTTATATCTCCAATCTCTGCCTTTTTTGTTCCACATCTTTGTTGGCTATGTATCTTGATTAAAATGGGAATGAATTGCATCCACATTTTATGCAACCTCTGCGCCATAACTTTATACTTAACTGTAGTTCTCCAAAAGCTTTTTAACTCTTCTGCAAAGTTGCCTGGACTGTTAAGAATATGAGCTTCAATATCGTTTGGTTTAATGCCATGTTTCTTGATTAAAATGGTAATGAATTGCATCCACATTTTATGCAGCCTTTGTGCCATACCTTTATACTCACTATATTTGCTTCTATGATGTACATCAATCAAATCTTCTCCATTATTGGGTGAAAATGTAACTGCACACACTCTAAGCAGGCTTTCAATAAATAATCTTCTATTTTGGTGTTTGGATATTCTTGTATCACTGTTGTTATAGATGCAATCCTGCTACTCCTTTATTCAAAATTGTCCCAAGTTATAGAGCCAAAAACTGGCTAAAATAAACAATCGTTCTTGGAGTTGGTTTCAAGAATCTATGGTTGTCTATGCACTATGAATAATTGATTTCTCTCTGTAATTCTGTAACCAAAAAGTTTTACCATACTTGATGTTTCCAATGCCAACTCAATCTACTGCTCAAAATCTGTAATATGTTTCAAACCATGCGTCCTTTCATTGGTCCAGTTACTTTCTATGTTTTTCACTAAATGCATAGTATAAGACATCAAGAAAAACTATGTATGGTTTTGGCTAATAAAGTTTTCATATCAATAGGCTTCTACCCCTTGGCACTGTCTTGCAGTGTCCTCACAACAGAGGGATGACAAACCAGTCTTCTTTGTTGTGGTTTGCGTCTGATGATTATCTTGTAAAAACTTTGGCACAATCCCTTTTTAACAACTTAAAATGTCTTTCAGATACAGCGCATTTCACTTGTAATTTAATAGAATTCCAATGAAATTTTATTACATGGTATAGGATCAGAATAATTTGATAGATCTTTGCTTCACAGCTTGCAATTTTTATATTCATGAATTGCTGATAGAACACAATCATCGTTTTTTAATCATCTAAGTGTTTAATGATTCAGTTTATTGACTCTGCACTCTCTCTTTCAATTTTGTTATGCAGTGTTTGTAATGTAGACTTCCCTCTCGTAACAATTTATGAAGATGCACCTTCTCTTAACAAATTCAGTTAAATATAATTCAAGCCTGTAGTTGTATTGTGTAGAATTTGTGTTCTCTCTTTCTCAAACTTGTTTTAAAAGCAATTTTTCGTTGGTCTAACAATGGCAAAAAATTATCAGTGGGATGGCCACAAGCTCTGATGCCAATAATGCAAAGAACTTGTACATTTTATGGGCAATGGAATTGTCAGAACACCGAAGTTTGATCCCAATTTGTTATGTAATAAATCAGTCTGCACAATAGCATTTTTTGGTAATGCCCCATTAATCTATAGAGTGCTTACTAGTTTTTACTGGTTGAGTCAGCTTAATATGTTGGAGTTTTTGATTTAGTGTCTATTCGGTTACTGTTCTGGATGAACTTACATTCATATATCTTGCACGAATTCATTAAAAAATGTTCCAAGGAGGTTTGACACTTCTATTGCAGGGTCTGATGAAGTTATGGAAGACAGCGAACCACTTTGTGTTGGCAAAGAATTAACTCCAACAATGGAAGGGAAATCTGTGACTGCAACAGCATTGAACTCAGCAGCTGTGCAAGCAAAGCTTTTGGTAGATCAAGAAGAACAAGATATTGAACATATACTCTCCACTATTATGGAAAATCAGGTATTCTACTATTCATAGATTGCCATTAGACATTCAATATCACATTTTGCAGGAAACTAAAGCAAAATGTTTGTTCAATCATAGATGAAGCAGCTACAGGAGAAAATTCAGCATTTTGATGAATTCGAGATCATCACGGAGAAAGGCCGCTCACAAATGGAACAAATAAATGATCATTTATGCACTGATCGATTACGTCTCCTTCAACAGACCTCAAGATCAAGATTTTCAGGAAGTCAAGAAAAGAAATTAGACGGAACGTAGCATGCTGGTTCTGTTTGATAAAAGACAGTACTTATTATCACGGTCATTCCTTCATACCCAACTTCTGTTGTACACTATGCCTGAACTGCAACAAGAGGTGCAGGATAGGGCCAAGCTATTGGTTTAACATTCTTACCTGCTAGAATGACAAATCTTGTTATGGCAGAGGAGCTTCCTCCTTGTATGATGCACATGTTCATTGTCATTGCCAGTTATACAATATTCCAAGGTACTGGATAAAATGTAATTGACACCTTTTGTAAATTATCAACTGCTGTCATTCTTCAGATAAAGAAGACTTGACAAAAATTGTTGAAAGAGGCTACACATGTTGGCCATGATCAAGTATATGGTATTTATTCCACACAGGACCATCTTCTCTCATCACTTGATGTGTTGATAATGCCATTGTGACTGGTGTTAAATCAGTTGCAGTATTCAATTTGGCTGTATGTCTTCTATTATGCAAACGCTTCAAACCATTATTTCAGGGTATCTTTGAGAAGCACACTCACCCTCTCTGAGTCAAACCTTGATCACATTTCGAGTTTAAGTTTAACTAGCTTTGTTTTCGCATCAGTGGAAGTTAGCATCTTGATAGAAGTGAAAACTAAAACTGTTTAGATCTGGGATCTAAAATTATTATTTATCTAAAAGAAAGGTACAAATAAAATGTATGTGAAGTTGAACTGGTGTGGAAGCATGGGGGAGTTGAAACAAAGAGCACTTGGGAGATTTTAAGAACCAGAAAATTAAGGGCTCTCTTGTCCAAAATTGGAAGATAGGATAGCTTGTATAAATGAAAACTTGTAGCTTGTATGTTAAGCTGTTTATTGTATTCCCTTCTTTTTAACGTTTTAGGGATGCACTGGATGTACCATAGATCAAGCCTATGAGCTTATTTTAGTTAATAATACTATGATGGTGCAAAAGTTTTATTTCAATAAAATTGCCACTATTAATTGATTTTTTTTGGATGTTTGAAAAGGAGCATTTAGGATTGTAAAGGTGTACCAATATGCATGTTATATGTTCAGATAAATGCACTTGTCCAAACAATTTAATTGTAATGTATATCTTATCATATCGTTTTAAATTAATCAAGATATTTAAAAGTTGTGCTGGCTTATACATTTAAAGATTAGCGTGGTCTTATTTAAAACTACGGTTAGAAATTTAAAAAGGAGCAGCAATTATATACTATTATCATAGCAAATTGTGACTACACAACCACGGTTATCCCAGAGCACAGCAAGCGAAATCTGGGGTTTCTGAGACATTTTATCAATTTATTTACTTAACAACGTTCAATAGAATTGAGAAGCATATACCATCAAACAGTCTTAAAACTTTTTAATGTTAGTTTGAACCTATGTCACAAATAACTATTTCAAGTATTTTTTAGTATTAAATAACTTTTGAGTCAAGGCATAATGGTGCATACTTTTTTGAGGCTAAAAAAACATTTAGATATCAGAAATAATATTTAACAAAAACATTCCAAATATATATATGAAGAGTCGGGCCCCCGCCCTTGATATGAAGAGTCACTTACATTTTGCGTATGCATGCATAGAAAGATCCGTTAACCCAATTCTTATATGAAAAGCAGCACCAGCAAACACAGACGAACAGCCCTAAAATAGAAATCATAAGCCAAAAAAGGGCCATATACAAAAAACTACGAGACTTAACACAAATTGAAGCCTTCATCTAAAATTGGAGTAACATCAACAACTCACAACCAATCAACAAAAAAAAAAATTCAACGTTAAACCACCCACGAGTGCTCCCAACCAATTGGTGGAGCGTGACCGGTGTCCACTACCTCCTCTACCCAGGGTTCACTTCCAATAGCTGACCTGCCTCCACGGTCGTCCGCTAGAAATGAAAAACCCATGCCATAACATATCTCCTTTTGGAACCTAGACCTGTACGTATAAGGGCCACAATAAATCAGAATTGTATAAACGTTCCCAACTTCAAGCCGTCCCCACTTCAATTCCCCGTTGGCTTTTCGAAATGAAGCCTCCAGCTCCTCTTCCTGCTTGTTCCGTTTTGGGGTGCCTTGGTTCACTAGAGATATCTTTAGACGCTCGTCCCTTTGACGATTCGCCTATTCTTTCCTCTGTGGGTTCCCCTCTTTCGCTTGTTGGGGTTGTGGGTGGACTGAGGGCGTTCATCCTGTTGCGCCTTCCAGTGGGCGTGTCTCTTTTAGGGCCCTTTTTCTAGAGGTCGAGGGCATTTTTTCTCCCAGGGTTTGTTTTGCCAGACATTCTAAGGAAACTTTTCCCCTGCCATGGGTACTTCCGCCTATGGTGGTGAAGTGCAGCCAGGATGTTGTAGAGACTGAGGAGTTTTATCTGCACCATGGGGTGGTTTGTAGATTCAACAGTTTGTGGCCGCCCTTGCTAGACCTTAATAATTGGATTTTGGAATCTTGGAAACTTTTGGTGGAGGGTAAGACTGAGTTCTTCCTTTGTGCCAGAGACTCCTTTGTGGTGACCTTCGCTTCCTCGAAGGAGCGGCATATTGTGCTAAACAATTGGGTCTGGTTGTGGGGAGTGCATTCCCTCCATCAAACCTTGGTCTCGTTCATTCAACCCTCTTATGAAACCTCTCAACATTAGACCTATCTAGGTTAGGCTCTAGAATCTCTTGATCCAGTTTTGGGAGGATTCATGCTATGAGGACATTGGTAATACACTAGACCGCTTCTTGTTGGTTGACTCCACAACCTCATTCATAGAGCACTCCACGCTTCCCTGTATCTGGGTGGATATTGACATTTCCAAACCCCTGCATGGAGAGATTGTTTAGAAGGTGGGTGATAGGACATGGACACAACAACTAAATTATTAAGGCCTCCCCTTTAGATGCCGTCGTTGCTTTGCTACTAGCCATTTGGCTTCTGCTTGTCCACACTCTTGTCGTAAGGGTGTCGCTACTTGGTGGAAGAATGCTCTTGAAGACCACTTGATCATCAACACTTTATGTCCCTCAGGGGGATGCTCTGGATGAGGAGTCCAAGCATGATGGTGTTTCCTCTTCTTCCGCGATGTCGGAGGGCACTGCTCCCTTGCTCCCTCCTACGACCCCTCCCGATTTTGGCTCAGGGGATTGTTGCCCTTCCATCACTGGTGGTGAGGAATTCTTAGATCCAATTCCATCAACGGTCCCAACTTCATGTTCTGATCCACTCCCCTCCTTAGGAGAATTGTTGTTGGTTGTGGAGTCAGTTGAGGACTCCCCCCATTCTTCTAGGTCTGTTGATTTTAACTCTATGTTTGCTTGGTCCGTTGTTTGGAGTCAGTTTGAGTACTCCCTAAGTCGGTTTCTAAATTGCACCCTCATATCAGGGGAGTTAGATTTGCTAAGGTGGGATTTGGAGTTGTCTAGCTCTCGATGTTCGCAGCGAAGTAGCCGTCTTTGTACTGTTTGTTCCATATCTCATGGAACTTGTTCTGTTCACCTTTTGGCTGTTTTGTACAAGGGTCTGGGCCCTTTCAAAATCCCGCCTTTTATTGTAATCAAAACTTCAAGCCGTCCCCTATATTGATGAACATGCAGACAACCAAGATTTTGCCGATGTCAACACAAAAGGCTTGCAAAACCTAACTTCGCCATGTAACTCTGCTAATGCTTCTGCAGAACACATACGTTCTGTTGGAGTCGAGACCTAGCCTTCGCCCTCCACCTCGATGGGCTTCATCTCCTAACCAGCCGCAACCCCAATATTTTGCAGAGACATACCAGAGAACTGATTCGGAAGGAAAAGTTGCAAGAGCCATAAAAGAATAGCAACATTCTGCAGGTAATACGCGAGATTGGTAATGAAATCGTCACCAATGGTGCCGTTGAAGCAACGCCCAGCCCACAGGGCTTGTTCCCCCAGAACACCCTTAACAAAGCCTAGGGCAATAGGATCATGACAAGAAATTTTTTTTGCAGCCTTCCATCTGAAATGTGGCCTTGCACCACCTGAACACCCTCTCGAATCTCTTGTTGCTGATCCTCCATCCCTAACGAGGAGGATCAGCTAGAGCCCTCACACCACCACCTTTGCATGATCGAAACAAACAGCTCCCGTCATACTTGTTTCACCACCTACGCTGCCACCTTACTGATAGTCATTAATGTGCTGTACTAAACCCAATCAACAATCCCAATCGACTACATGATGCCATAGGTTTTAAGGAGAATTATGCAAGTACAAAATTTTCAAATATCTAAGCTAAAATAAGAGTTTTCTTGATTTTCAGTGTAATTAAATTGGAGTGTATTTATAGAAGTAACAACACTAAATGACAAAAAGGTCAACTGCTAGATTATAAAAGGATCCATTTCCATTTCTATCTATTTTCACTTATCGGCAAACTACTTGGAAAATTGGAATTACTGCAAGGGACATGGCAGCCTATAAAAGGATCCATTTCTATTTCCATTTCCATCCATTTTCACTTATTGGCAAACTACTTGGAAAAATTGGAATAACTGCAAGGGTGTGTAGGGAGTTCAAATGATGGTTTCTTCAATTATATATTATTGAGCACATGCATTACAAAATCCACTTTTTCTTATTTGTATTTTTTCAATTGAGAGGATTACAAAAATTTGCTATAAATTTTATGAGCATTCTATTTTTATTGTTTCAACTGAAATGATTACACATATTTGCTATTAAATTTAATGAACATGTAGAGATGCTTTGAATATTGTACAATAATGGCTACCTTCTACCTTCAACTTGAAAAATTAAATTAATGAACTTGTGAGGGTTTTCCCTTTAGGCCTCATAAGACATACAATCATTCTTAACTTGTTGTAAACAAAGTTTAAACCTTTAATGACATAAGAGAAATCCAATTTTGCTTGTTACTAAAAACTCTTAACACTAATATTTGTTTTGCTACAAATAGAGATATTTACATAGATTTGTAAAATTATTAACCTACAAGCATAAGTTAAAGAATTTTAGAATGATCCCTTTGTATTGATTCATTATACTCTTTGTAATAACTAGTAGATTTGAGACACTCTAAATTACAATTTTTTTTAATTAGTTTTAGAAGGTTTTGATAAACTTAAGACTAAGATTGGCACATTCATCCTTTCATAGCATAGTCAATATTATAAAGCTTTAAATGTAAAGAAACTACAAGCGTCTTTGTGATTTTAAACACAATGAATTTCATAAAGATTTTGAGTGATCCATTACTAGTCACAATATCCTAATGTTACTGATAGAAAGTTTTTACATCCATCTTAATGGAAGACTAACTAAACAAAAAGAACTAATGTACATTCACAAAATTCCCTAAAATATTGCATAAATAATGAAGAGTTGATATGAAAAACAACTATTCTTTATTAAATTTGAAAAAATTCTTACAACTTTGCATAAAGCATGAAAAACTAAACAATACCAACACTCTACCTTTGGACTCCCCAGAGCCTATTCTAGATTTAAGTGCACTAGTGCTTCTTACAACAAAAGACTAATGCTAAAATTTAAGAAGATAACATATATAATTATGGGGAAATGATCATCTCACATGGATGATTGATAATTGTCTTTCTTGTAACACATTTAGAAACAATTAGCTTCCTATTACAAGAAAAACCTCAAATAAAATATCCAAAGCAAAGTACAGGTAGTCAAAATAGAAGCTCCCACTCAACCTTCTCAAGGCTTCTACAACTAGAAACAAATTTCGTGCATCAAATTTTCAATTTTCTCCATGTGGTGCTAGGTGTTGTAAGATTGATAAGAAGTTGATGCTCCATTGTCAATCAACATCTTCATTGAATCTACACAATCCTTTATGACCTTTAAATGACAAGAGCTTTTGTTAATGTCCCACTCCATCTTTTCAAACATTTTTATGAGGTTCAATATATCCACTTTTAACTCATTCAAATTTTCTTTGATTTCTTGGAAATCACTTCTAACAAGGTTAGATTCCTTGAAGTTTGACTTAGTGGGGGAAGGAGCATCCATCGTGTTCAAAGATTTAGCAAAGAAATCTCTTCAAAGTATGAACAAGGCTTAAGCTCAACAAAAGTATCCCTAATTAAGAATTGGAAGGGTTCCTATTTTCAAAACTTTGAATGTTTGGTACACCCTTCATAGCATAAATCTTACAACACACGACATCCACTCTACATGTCCTCTTGATTAGCAGGTTGTGATATGTTAAGGGATCTATTTTGGGTTTTGCACTAAAATTTGAATATTACACTATGTTGTACCCAATTGAAATTTTTGCTTCATTAAGGCATTTTGAGAAAGTCTAGAAAATTTTTCGTCAAAAAAGTCAAAATTTCTAAAAATAGACGTCAAGTTAGGTTTTCTGGGTTTCTTGGGATACGGATGCTAGCAAAATTTTCTAAAAATAGAATATCTAATTCAGGGGTCATGCTTGATTTTGATTGGTTGATTTTGCTTCACGATCGGCGTGGTCCAGACGAAATCTGCAAAAGGTCAAGTTTTCTCTACTGGGTCAATTTTGCTTTTTTAGATGGCGAAGCACGAGTTCTGGAGCCAGCGATGGAGGATGTTCATCTACTAGAGTTCAATTTCAAGTCTTCCAGGCTGTTCAGCTAACACAAAATTGGCGAACAGTCGTCGATTTGACGAAGAATGGGAAACGGAGCAGGATGGATCTGGAGTGAGGAAGAAAAATTAAAAATCCTGAAATTTGAATAAGGCATGCCCACTTTTTCATGCCCTAGATTTTTTTCGCGTTTTTTAGAAAATGCTAGAAATGTCTCCGTTGGTTAGTTCCGGGGTGGACAAAAACAGTCATTTTGGTCGACAGGCCCTAAAAAGTTAGAATTCACATTAGATGTACCTAGGCTATCTAGTTCATTCATCATCCAGTGACAGTTGACTGACAAATCGTCAAAATTGACATCAAGAAGTAGTTCTCAACACGCAAAATGAAACAAATTGCAAATAGAGGTTGGAAATCATAAATTTGGCTAAGGCACAAAATTCCAGGTGCCCCTGGAGGCTAGAAGCACCCACTTTTTCATGCCGTAGAATTTTTTTCACATTTTTTAAGAAACATCAAAAAGTCTTCGGAAGCCTGTTTTTGGGTGGTCAAACTCAGTCAAACACTGGTAAAAGCTGGGATTTCATCACAGGTATGTTTAGACAGCTTAGATCACCTCTCGTCCTGCTTCTATAGTCATCCGGACGACAGAAAATGATGATCAAACAGGACCCATTGGCACAGAAATCAAGAAATGGAATCAAAAATTGAAAATATCAAAAAATTTCTAAGGCATAAAATTCCAGGCACCCCTGGAGGCTAGGGACACCCAAGATTTCACGCCTTAGTCATTTTTCCATGTTTTCACGGAAAATGACAAAAAATCCTCCGTCAGCCTGGTCAGATTCACTGCAAATCAATTTGACGCATTTTCGAAGGTAGGTAGAGGGTACAATCAGCTTAGTTTTCATCAGGCTTGCCTGTTTTCTAGATCATCAGACTCAATTTTTCTTTGACAGACAAAAATTGACAGCCAAATAGGGGCCCACAGTCACCGAAACTCACACAAATCAAGAAATTGAAATTTTCAAAAAATGGCTAAGGCACTAAAAACTAGGGGCCCCTGGAGGCCAGGGGTGCCCAACTTTTCATGCCTTAGAAAATTTTCATGTTTGACAGTGTTTTTCGACAGCCGTTTCCAAATCTTTGTTCGACAACAGTTTTCAGAGGTCAGATTTGCAGTCAGATGAGGTCAGATCGTCAGTTCGAGGTTGGAGATGGAATCACGATTGATAAATCTTCAAGGTGCCATGATTAGTTAGCTTTTTTAGTCAATGGTGACAACTTGCTGTCTTGTTGAAGTCAAAGACGGGCCATACTAGAGTCAAAATGAGTGCAACAAAGAAGATATTTTTCATCATCTCACACATGAAGTCATAGGCGGCTATAAAATAGGGATTCCTCCTATTTGAAGACATCCACTTGGATTTGCACTTTAAAAGTTGCTTTCTTCATGGATAAGATTGAAGCTTTATTCTTTCACAAAGAAAGCTGCTTTTTTACCCTAAAGTTCTATAAAGACAAAGCTTTTGGCCTCTTTTATTCATTATCTTTTGCAGGTTGCATCTAGAGGAAGAAGACATATTTTTCTTTCCACGAAGATTCAAAGGCTCAAACGAAGTGCTTTTTCAGTGTTCTTCATAGGCACGCTTTTTCAGGGTCCTTTTTTCTAGGGGATCATTTTTCAGAAATAGGACCGAAGGTTTTTTAATTTTCATCGAGATGGGTCCATCCAGAATTTCATCCTCTTGAAGATTGGGAAATTTGCTTTTTTTAGGAATATGCTTTTTTGTTGCTTTTTCGGGAAATCCTCCGCTTTTTCAAAATCCAACAATTTGGGTTGCTTCAAAATGGAATTGCTTACAAAACCCATGTGCCAATTTTTTTGCTTGGAATATGCTTTTTAGAAGAAATCAACAAGTAATTTTTAGCCTCTTGCCCAAGATTTTTCTGACATAGGTGTGTCCACAGTCATTTTTCAAATCTTTCAGTATGCAGTACTCTCCAACAGAGATCAGGCCTAAAATGGCGTTGGTTCATGATTACCTCAGAACTTTCGAGACAAACTTGCATAAAGTACTTCTAGTGTTCAATTTATATCCTTTGGAAGATGCAAGAAATACAGCTATCAGAAATCTGAATCACTCCGGGTTGCTTGCAGTAGCATCCTTCCCCATCACAGTGCAAAGTATCAAATTCCTAATTGCTTGTATCACGCATTACAATTCAGTCACAAGAGAAATCCAATCAAGAGATGGACGTGTGCTCTACAGCTTGAGGCCGAATGACATTGAGAAGTGTTTTTCAATACCAATCTGGAGAGAAAACTTGGTTGTTTCAATTGAAGAATGCAAAAGGGTGTGGAACAATGATAAAAAAAATACCAGAAAAAGATTGCTTAGAAGTGGTTGAAGGAAAAGCAGAATGTCATGCCAAAGAATGTTGGACGTAGAGAGTTTAAGGAAGAACATGCAATAATGATTACTCTGCTAAGCTGGATCACGGGTCAAGCAGATGCTAACAAGTTTCAACCTTGGATGTTTTTGCATCATGTCCCAGATTGTTGATCAAACAAAATTCTATGATTGGTCGGCACTCATCAGTGATAGTCTTCACCAACAAATAACTGATTTTTAAAGGGCCCATGAATTCCACATGATGTCATACCTTATATATTTGATGGCTTTTTAGGGTCAATTCAGAGGTTTGAATATTGTTGGAACTCTGGGTATTCAACATGTTTATCACCATTTCCTGCAATTAGAATTTTCTCAAGCAGAGCGACATTATAGGCAGGTAAATGATGCATTCCTGATGCATGCAGTGTGAGATATGGATAATGAGCTGGATATATGGTTTTCAACAGATGCCAGAATGGCAATGGTAGAATGGGCTGATTGGTTTATCCAGTTTCCCACTTTTTCCTACATCAGAGTATATGGCTTCTCAGGAGAGCCAGCCATGTTGCCAAGATATCCGACGGTAAGGTGACATTCATGGAATTTCTGAGGCAAGTCTATGAAGTTCATACATTTATGCATAGCAGACGCAAGCCGACTTTTAATTTTCCAGTTGGGATGGGAAGTTACAGATGTAGATTTGGAGCAGATGCCAAAGTGATTGGTAGTGAAATGTCCAGGTATGGTCTTAAGTTTTTTGACAGGAGGTCTTCATATGATCCACGTGGTGTTTTTGCATCACACCTTGGTCAAAATTGTGCACCTACGCATGCAATTGAAGATTTATGGGCTAATTGTGCTGATGAGTTTGAAGTACGAGAACACAGTTACAACAGGTTCACTTTTCAGCAGTTGGCTGATATCTTGTCAGAAGATATAGAGGGCTTGTTAGAGGATGGTGGATTTTTACTTCCCATATATTTCAAAGATCAGGTTGAGCAACAACCATTGCCACTAGTTAATTAGTCAGTTAAAGAGAGCACCTCGATCGAGGAAAGAGCGAGCCACATTGTCAAAAGTAGTTTGATATTCTTGAAGAATAAGCGGAAAGAACCCATTCTGGTAGCAGAGCTGCCAGATGTTCAACCATTAGAACATTTCACTTCCAAACTAAAACGAAGGGTCAAAGCTATGAGCGTCCTTCCAAAGGGATCAAAGATGGCCAAGTTAAAGAGGAAAAAGGTTGAGTGTCCAGTTCATATTTAGCAGGAACAACCAGCAGTTGAATCAGAAGTTCCCACTGAACCAGCAGCACATGTAGAAACAACGCCTCCAATTCATGTTTCTCTACCTCCATCACCAATTTCTTCTCCCATTCACATTGATTCAGAGCCAGATTCGCGCGGTTTGTAACTTTGATACAGATATTGGTTCATCAGGAGTAGATGAAGTTAGAACCGAGTTTCCAAGGGAAGATGGCTCATCTTGGTTTGAAAACATTCTAGGAAGAAAAATGAGGAAGCCTTCATATCAGTTGAACTAGACAGAGCTTAAAAGCGTCTACCAAGATACACCAGATAGGAAAATGAAGAGACAAGTTCACATTGAAAAGAATGCGGATGGAGAAATGATCCTAGAAACTGCAACACCTCCAGAAGATAAGGATGTTGATGATATTGAGGTTGATGTCTTCAAGGTTGTCAAGGCTAACCTTGGTAGGAGTACCTGACATACAGATGTAATTCTCTTCAAGGTTGCAACGGATAATCTGAAGGAGAGGGTGTTGAAGGATGGAGAAGATAAAGCAATCCTCAAGGCTGAAGTTAGGCAGTTGTGGCAGTATATTTCTAATCTTTTTCATGGCGGATCACATGCTAATTTATTGCTTCTGCCAAATCTGGGATCACCAACCGATCAGCAGTAGTTCAGTTATGATTAGAAAAGTTATGATTAAAAATAGTACCACATCCTAACCCATATCATGTTTCATGGTTACCAAAGGGTCAAAATATGATTGTAAGAGAGCAATGCCTAATTATTTTTCATATTGGAGGTGATGTAGATGAAGTATGGTGTGATGTGATTCCCATGAGTGCTTACCATATATTGTTGGGAAGGCCTTGGTTAATTGTCATATTATTGATGGTCAAATAACTAATTGACTATTCCGTGGGGCGTCGCAGACCAATGATAGCACAAAATGAGAATGACCCAGAACTCATGAGAGAATTCTCCCCTAACCTTTAGTCAAACAGATTCTCAGATCGGTGCTTTATCAAGGGCAGAGAGTCAAAATACTACAATGCAGATGCTTCCTTTTATGACATCATAACTTCAAATTCAGAGGGTTTGCATGTATCACTGCCTTACAATGATAAACCCAAAAATGAGTATTTCTTGTAATTCTACTTCAATAATCCCTTAATGTAAAACATCTCTCCCTATATCTTGTTTAGAGCATGTTTAATCTATTCCTTGAACATAAGTAGTTAACAAGACATTCAATACAACAAATGTGCATAGATGAAATCCAAAATCCTTGATTCCTTCATTCACAAAAGAGGTGCATACATTCAAGGAGACAATTGCAAGAAACACAGACATGTAGTGTTATTCAAATAGCTCAATCTAAACTAAAAATGTCATACAGATCTTTATTCATCTACAAGCAACATTCTACTCTGCAAGCCTATCAAAATGAACCTACTTCTACAATAGATAACTATTCCCCAAAAGATGTGGATATATTGTATCCAAAAGCCCAGAATCCCACCTTATCTTTCTATATCTATCAATTGTTGTTTCTTTTTTTTAGGCTCCCTCTATTACCATGTTACAAACTCTTATATAAAGGAAAATTGACAATGTCAGACTATGGCTAACTGACATACTATTACATCCTTTAATTCCTATTTAGTGTTTGTGACTTGAGAGTTTGTATCCCTTTTCTGATTTGCTAGTTTTGAAACAAGTTACTTTGACCAATCCTTGTGTGACAAGCTAATCCTTTGACCAATCCTTGTGTGAAAGATGATCCTTTGACAACAATATTCTGGGGTATTAGAATATTTTGAAAGACTCAAAATTTCTTAGGCAATTCAAGAGAAATGTGTCCTATTTTTGTTCCATTTTTAGGCTTAGATCATAGGTTGCTGGGAAGGCAACATGACTCCTCATCTTTCAATCTCTTTTTAATTGTTAGGTACCTTGAGACTGTTGAGAAGATTGCCAATAGTTAGAGTAAGAAGTAGTTAGGACCGTCTTCGAGAAGGTGATATCGCAAATGTCACCCTACTTTGGTAAGGACTTCTTTGACTCTGTGAATAAAGTCCAAATCTTCCATCTCCGATTGGCCCACCAAAACATGATAGCTTTCTCCTCTTGCAAATGAATATTTGATTAGTGTCATCAAGTAGAGGGAAGGAGGGAGAACACAAAGATGCCTATTTGCTTGTACATATGGGTCCCAATTTTGGTTGAGGCTGGCCCATCAAATATCTGCACACAATTTAAGTTTATGGCCAACCTTCACTCTTCCTCACCAGAATGACATTATTCTTCTATGGTTATGTGAAGGCAGCAAAGCTACTGAATCCAAAATCTCCTACCTTTTCCAATACCTCCCATTCCTTATCCAACACTTACCCCTTCCTTAGTTTGGAACAAGAAAGTCTATAACCAAGAGAACAAGAGTTTGCCTTTTCGAGAAGCAGAGGACAACAACCACAGGACAGAAAAATAGACACCCTGTATAAAACCAATGTTGATAACTAATGTGAACAATTGTGAAATGGCTTCCACTTATAGCATGTTGTGCCAAATCAATTTTTTTTTGCTTCATTAAGGCATTTTGTGAGAGTGGAAAATTTGTCATCAAAAAAGTCAAAAAGTCAAAATTTCTAAAAATAGAAAGTTTCTAAAAATAGACGTCAATTTTAGGTTTTCTGGGTTTCATGAGGTATAGATACTAGCAAAATTTTCTAAAAATAGAAAGTTTCTAAAAACAAAAAGTTTCTAAAAATAGAATCTCTGATTCAAGAGTCCTACTTGCTTCTGATTGGCTGATATTGCTTCACGATCAAGGTGGTCCAGACGGTTTCTGCAAATGGTCAAGTTTTCTCTACTGGGTGAATTTTACTTTTTCAAAAGGTGAAGCATGAACTCTAAGGCCATTAATGGAAGAAGTTCATCTGCTAAGGGTCAGATTCAAGATTTTAGTGATGTTCAGAGGACGAAGAACTGTTGAACGTTTAATGATTGACGAAGAACGGAAAACAAAGCTGATGAATCCAGAAAATAAAAAAAAGGTTGAAAGAAGCCAAAATTTGGCTAACATTGAGTTTCTCAGGTGCTCCTAGAGGCTAGGGGCACCCAGCCTTCCCAGAGATAGATTTTTTTCACATTTTTTTTATGAAAACATTAAAAAGCCTCGTCACCCCACTTCCGAGTGGGTTAAATATCAGTCATATTCAGTTAATAGGCCCAGAAAGGCTAGGGATTCATCTCAGATATTCTCAGGCTATATAGTCCACCCTTCATTCAACATCAGTAGTCAACCAGACGACCAAAAACAAAGATCGAACAGGACCAAACGTGCACAAAAAATGAAAAGTGAGCAAACTTGAAAATCTCAGAAAATTGGCTAAGGCATGAGTTCTTAGGTGCCCTTGTCCAGTCAGGGCACCTGTGTTTTCTAGTGTTAGAAAATTTCTTGTCTTGACAATGCCTCCTTCAGCCGTTTCTCGATCTTCATCCGACGACGGTTTCCAGAAATCAAAAGTCGAACGTCGTCAGATCTTCAGTTCGAGGCTGGGGATCAAATTAGAATTGATAAAACTTTAAGATGCCATGATCAGTCAGCTTTTTCAGTCAATGGTGACAGTTTGTCATCTTGTTGAAATTGGAGGCAGGCCACGCCAGAGTTAGTACAAGTGCAAAAGTTTCAAAACGAAGGAAAATTGGCTAACACTTTTGCAACTTCATGTGTTTGACGACATCATCAAAGTAGCATCTTTTTAATCATCCTCACACGTGAGCCTTAGGTAGCTATAAAATAGGAATTCACCCTATGTGAGCATATCAACTTGGATTTTGCTCAAAATATTGCTATCTTTGCGGATAAGCTTCAAGATTTGTGCTTTCACAAAGAAAGTTGCTTTTTGCCCTATAACAACAAATCTTTGGCCTCCTTTATTCATTATTTTTGCAGCTTACATCTAGAGGAAGAAAAACATTGTTTTCTTCTCATTAAGATTTGAGAACCCAAACAGAGTGTTTTTTTAGTGTTCTTCATGGTTTCAGGATTGGGAAAAGCACAGAGGCACACTTTTTCAAGGTCCATTTTTCTAAGTCATCATTTTCTAGAAACAGAGCCGGAGATTTTTTAGTTTTCATCGAAATGGGTTCATTTGGAATCACGTCCTTTTGAAGATTTGGAAAATTTTAGTTTTCCCAAAATCTATTTTTTTGCCTTTTTTTGGGAAACCCTCTGCTTTTTCAGAATCCGACGATATGGATTGCTTCAGAATGAGATTGTCTACAAAACCCATGTGACATCTTTTTCTCTCAAAGTTTTCTTTTTAAAAATCAGAGTATCATTATTCTTGGCAAGAAAGCGGTTACTAGCTTTTTGGAGGATATTGTTTCCAAAAATATCAATGGATGATGTCACCAATGGGGCAGCGATGTAGATAAGGATGGAGCTCAAAAAGTGACAGTTAACTCAATGCTTTTCTGATTTAAAGCTGTCATTTTCATTCAAGCTTATCCATCCTTTAAATAGAAAAATCACTTTGTAATAGTTGGAGCTTTTTCTACTTTAAATCAAATTGTTTTAAAGTAGGTGTTAGTTAGAATCTTTTGTCTAGAATAGAAATAAAGCTTGCAAGTTGGTTAGCTAGGATCAAGGAGATTTTAGGGTTTCCTACTCCTTTGATTTATGTATAAATAAGGGCAGCCTTGCCCATTGTTTAGTAACTATAATTGTGATAGCAAAATTTGCTGAGCCTATTCTTGCCTGTAAATTGTTATTCAAATGCTTGTTCACCTTGTGTCATTTGTAATCTAGTATTTGATCACATATTGCATGCTTGTCTTTGCTGCAATATTGTTGTCCTGGAGTTGTAATAGCTTCTTAATATTGAGAAAGGAAATCTCATGCCTTCCATTGCTCTGATTCTCTATCTCATGTTCATTTAGTTTATCGTCATATGTGTTGCTTGCATATTCTTACTTTCATTTTTACATCCTAAAAGTACAATAAGTCTTTGGGTGCAATCTGGGATAAGTTTATTTGAGCTTTTGTGTTAACAAATCATTTCTTGTTTACTTTTGATTCCTAAGCTCTAAATTTACTTACGTTGTCAAAAGCGTCATTTAGTTTAGGCCTAACTATAGATAGAATTTAAATAAAAAAACCTCTGCTGCAGCGATAGAGTTTTCTAACCTTGTGCTCGTAGATGAAATAAAAAAGATAGGCAATTTAGTTTATTTATCTTTAAAGCAATCATCAGCAAAGAGGGAGCTTCCCCTCCTAATTTGAAGAGCAGGTTATTTGTGCATAGCTGTCCGTTTCCAACTTGCATTCCAGAGGTGCGAATTGAAATGCCAACAGTTTTCTCGTGCCCACCGTGGGGCACGAGGCATAAAACTTCAAGCAAGCTTAAGCTTATGTCACATGAATGACCATCTGGCATCCTACTGCTCCTATTCAACAACCAAATCATACACCACCTTCTATTCAACCAAATCTTGTACGTGTGGAAGGAGAGAAAACATACATCATTAGTAGCCTGAGGAGTTTCATATTTGCGCAAAAGGAAAGTCCTGTTTAGTGGAGAAACGCAGCTACTATTCTTGAGAAAGAAGAATGCAAAACAAATCTTTCATCTAGAAGACCAATAGTACCATCTTCCACGTGGGAATAGATAATCCTGGCTTACAAGGTTTATACAAGAAAGGGGAAAGATGGTACTATAGATCCATTCTTCTAAGATCTTATTCCTACAGAAGTTGGAGAAGCATCCAACACAGTTCCTAGAGTCTAGCAAGTTCCTGAAGTCAAGCAGGAAGTACCTCAAGTTAAGTAAGAGGAACCCATAATCTAGCCTAGAGCAATGGTGATGCTAATAATAATGCTCGCAATAACCAGGATCAGAGGTGTTCACCCCCATTACCTTGGGATAACAACATCGGGCCTTTGGCCCTGCAAGCAAATCATGAGCTACCAATGGGGTCAATGAAACACTTTCCCTGGTTCTATGGTGATGGGACTCAACATCCTGATGAACACATCTCTGCGTTCACAATGACTTGTGTCGTTTTGCATGTAGCACATGAAGACATTGTTGTGCGTCTCTTCGTAGAGACTCTTGTGGGAAATGTTGCCGACTAGTTCAATCATCTAGAGCCTAGCATCATTACAGATTGGGCAAATATGAGTGAGAAATTCTTGGCGAGGTTCAAGCCTACCAAAGACAGTCATTGATTATTCACCCAACTATCAAATTCAAAGATGGAAAACAATGAACCAATGAGGGAGTTCATAGCAAGGTTTAATCGCCTAGTTACATGCCTTTCTCATACACTCAATCCATCTCCAAAAATTTTGTTGAGCAGTTTCATTAACGCTCTTCCTTCTGAGATAGCCTTCTTCTTGAGGTCGATTAATCAAACAAAATTATCCCATGCACAAGAAAATGCCATCGAGATAGAGGATAACATGATTACCTCTGGCAAGATGAAGATAGATTCAATTAGGCCTCTTGTTCAAAGTTCTGCAGATCCACTACTACAGAAGGTAGCAAATGAAGTGACTATTATGAATAGGCAGTTGCCTACTTAGGGGCAACTTCCATAGTAGCCGTATCAGTCACCACAACAACAATACTAACCCCAACCACAATTGCAACCACAACAATAGTATCAACCTTAGCAACCATGTCAACCTAAGAGGAATAATTTCCAGCCTTTTAATAACTTCAAGCCCAGGTTGCCGGCACCTCCGCCAAGATAAACAATTGACAGTGCACAAAATATAATGTTTTGCTCCTTTCATGAAATTGATGCACATACTGGTACCACATGTCCTAAAAATTTAAGAATGAGCCAAATTATGGGATATGTTGACACTGCACCCATCTCAAGTATCATCCCTTCCCCAAGTGCAAATGTTGTCTTACCACAGACGGACAACTTCGATGGTGACTCTACTACGAGATACTTCCAGAAAGAACCCATTTTAAAAAAGGAAGAACAAGAGGATCTTCATCAATATTCTCTTATGGTAAACCATAAGGATTTTTTGGTACCTGTGTTTACACATGCTCAACATTTCAAGGCACAAAAAGAAGAAGAGGATAAATTAAGCTCAAAAGAAAAGGGGAAGGAAGTGGCTTCCACTTCTAATGTTAAGTCTCCACATGAAAACGTCAAGGCTACTCAAGATCCATCTTTGTCAAATTTTGATATAGTGGATTCTATGATGAAGACAAAGGTGCAAATTTCCCAGCTGGAATATCTTTAGGATCATCCAGATCAGCTAGATAGAATTGTTAAGTATGTCAAGAAGGATGCTGTCATATAACCTACATTGCTTGAATCCTCCGTTCCAGCGGAAGAGAAGCCCAAGCCTTTCTATATCTCTCTATATATAGGAGGTTATAAATTGAGCAATTATATCATTGATTTAGGAGCCTTAGACAAAGTCATGCCTTTGCAGGTGATGAATGCATTAGGACTCTCGTGCACTAAGACGCATGACAAGTGTTATTCGCTTGAGTCTAAATCAGTGCCGTTGGTTAGACAATTGAAGGACGCTCAAGTACGGTTGGCGGATTGTCCCGAGAAGAAAGTTATGATGACTATCTTGATAAACGACATTCCAACCAGTTATGGGATGCTGCTAAGTAGAAGCTTTTGCAAAGATCTCAGAGGAGAGATACAATTGGATTGGTCATCCGTGACCATTCCTTTAAAGAAGGGAAGTTTAAGTTGGAACTAGAAACCAAGTCTCAGTTCATGATGGTGAAGTCTCAAGATCCTCAAGCACAAGTTCTATATCAAGAAACAGGTCTTGGTACCTATGTTATACTGTCATGAATTAACCGAAGAGAATCAGGAGGTTGTGTGCATGGTTGGAAAATCAAAGGAAGAACCTAAAGAAATGCAGAACTTGCATACTTTCTCTGAGGAAGAAGTGCAACAATCTTCTCAAGAGCAAAATTACGAGGAAGAGATCAAATATGATGTAGAGAGCAA
The DNA here is from genome assembly GCA_027924645.1 of Cunninghamia lanceolata. Taxonomy (NCBI): domain Eukaryota; kingdom Viridiplantae; phylum Streptophyta; class Pinopsida; order Cupressales; family Cupressaceae; genus Cunninghamia; species Cunninghamia lanceolata. The sequence continues at coordinate 7,082,091 of BSBN01001791.1, forward strand.
TGGTGAATCCAAATTATTCTTCTCATCTTTTGAAGGTTGGTTTGAAGAACCTATGTCAGAGACGTTCAAAGGAGGAGAGACCAAAGAAGCATTAGAGGAATTTATTGAAACTAGAGATCATATGGAAGATTCATTAGTGGATCTCGACAATTTTCTACATCACTTGAAGAGTGATTCTTCAATAGAGGATACTGTAGATTTTCCTTTACAATTTAACCTATCTTCATCTTTGTCTCAAGAACTTTTCATACACACTAGTGAAGAAGATGATGCTAAACTTTCAGAGGTTATCCATGAACCTGTGCAAGAAAGAGACACCACATATATGATAAGGTCAACATAAAATGCAACGTATGAAGAGGCTTGTGGAGAAGAAAAGCTTATGGAATATTCAGTCTTGGTCACTGAAGAGAATCATATGGAAAAGTCAGAAATTCTTGACAAGTGTTTTGTGAGATATGCCATATGTGAGATCAATCAAACACAAGAAGAAGAAACACAAAGCTTAGAAGAATCTATCTTTAAAAATGAGATGCTACCAGAAGATTGCTCTATGGAGGTTGACAAGACTCAGAATAATGGATGGTGAAGTGAACTACTAGGTGAAGATGTTATCCATCAAGTGTACTTTAATGATGATCAGGAGCTCAAAGATTTAGATCTTGATGATTTATCACATTCAGATTCTGAGGATTGGATGGATGAAGATAGATAAATTGATGGTAACAGTTGTGGATCCGGTAAGCCAAGAACCAGTGATGGGGATTCTGTATGAGCAACTTTGACCTTTTTCAGAGGATGATACATTGACTAAGTTCAAGGTTGCGTATGTTGAAGACATAGATGAAGAATGTCAAGTTCTATATGTGGTAGTTACCATTCCCACAAGGATACTTTGGCCACAAGACCTTGCTCCATATCTTCAAAAAGAGATTTTGTACCTTCCCCTGTTGCAGAGGCTTTTTGCTATGGAAGAAGATGATCAACCAGAGATAATGCATATCAATCAATTCATCATGAACTTCTCATGGCATGATCACATCTACCCACTTGAATCATGGCTCTTCGAGAAGGTGTTGCAAAGGAAGAAAGGCTATGTGTTGCCAAGACAAATATCACATCTCAGGAGAAAAGGCTCGTATTTTTCTGAACTGATTGATGGTTTTGTGTAACAGTTTTTGTTCTTCTTGTCCTTGCTCAAAAGAGCATTTGTGTGTGTCTTGTGTTTATGTTTTGTGTCCTTAATATTTTTGTTAGTTGCGTTGCATTTTGTTATGTGTTTTGTAGGCAGTCGTGTTTTTGTGTTTTTGGGAAGTTCCAACTCTTAGGTGATTTAGGGAAAAGTCTTGTTCTAGGTGATTAAGAAAATGTTATGACTCTATTGCCCAACTGATAAGACACTGGTCTAAACTAGAAAGTCCAGAGATTCTTGGTTCTCCTATGCCGTAAGTATCTGACATGGTCCCCAGACAGCCAATTGTTGTGCCAAATCATTTTTTTTTGCTTCATGTTATCCTCAAATTTAGCTACACTCAATTTGTAGGATGACCCCTATGAAACTTGTCTGTTTCGTAGCCTACAACTCTAAGCATGCAAAATGAGGTGAATCACATTTTCCTTCATGCGTGGTCTCCTAGCCTCAAAATGTCCTTTCGAGCGTCAACTTGTGTCAGTTTCTTAAATTTTACAAAACAAGTCTAATTACAAATTTCACTTTTTTGGAGTTAGTAAAATTTTTATATATGCAGTGGCAGGGATTTTTGCCTCCATTGCATCTTTGTGACTTTTTGTATGCAGTGGCATCATTTTTTGCCACCACTGCATCTTAGTAGATTTTTATATGCAGTGGCAGCATTTTTTGCCACCATTGCATCTTATAAATGTTTATATGCAGTGGCGACATTTTTTGCCACCACTGCATCTTAGTAGATGTTTATATGCAGTGGCAGCATTTTTTTCCACCACTGCATCTTTGTAAATATTTTAATGTAAGGTCAGCGAAATTCACTGACCCTACATATTTTCCCTATAGGTTGCATTGTCGATAAAAATGGCTAACTGTGCAACTGCTTCTTTACATGAGTGTAATAAATGTCCTTTGTTTAATGTCATTTAGGGGTTTTAAAAGGGGATTTTAGTGTTTTATTTCTACTATTTTCCTTTCTCCCTATCATCTTCATCCCCCTGCATCATTGAAGAGAGCTTGCTTCAACTCATGCACAATTCGTGAGTGGATTCGACAGGCTATCTGGATGACTTTGGACAACCTCAAAGTGTTATTGGGAAGGCATGCGAAATCTTGTCGCACCATGAAGGATTCAATAACAAGGGTCCTTGCCATTTCTAAACTTCAGGACCAAGTACCGAGGAAATGCAAGCAATAATGAAGAAGTATGCAAATTTCATAGAAAAGGATGGTGGAGAAAGTTGATCATGCCTTAGTATATTTTTCAAATAGCTTTTATGCTTTCTGTATTTAGTTTTGGACATATTTACATGTACTTTTTCAATATGTAATTACATGTAAAAATAAGGAAAGTCCCAAATCAATAAGGACTCTTCTTGTTGAATAAGTCAAGGTAGTTATACTTTCCCTATTTTTGCTCATGGCCTCTCACTATAAATAAAGAGGACCTCTTTTGTAATTGTTATCTTTTATCTATTGTAACAAAACTCTGTCGAATGGAGAAGCAAGTTGAGACTTTGTGCTTATTTGTGATAATCAATTTTCAAGTATTTATCAATACAAGAGAGCAAGTTAAGTTTCAATCTTTGTCTTGGAGTGATTTGTTTTATGATAGAAACGTTCTTACATCTTTGCTATCATATTATCTTTGATAAGAATTAAAGTGTGAGAGTTTATTTCAAGTGATTAAGGAGTATTCTAAATCTGATTTTAATAGACTTTGAGCTATACAATCATTTGTGAGATTTGTGTTGTGTTCGTGAATGAGAAATAGCTTGAAGACTTTGTGCTGCAAGTTGTTATCTTTAATCTATTTATCTCATCTTTCTGTATAAGTGAAGACTTTGGGCTGCACTTTACTCCAAATCATTTTATTTTCAGTTGGTGAATGAAGCAATGAGAGATTTTGTGTTTCCATAGGTTTTTTGGTAATTCCCAGTTCTTTGCATTGTATCAGTTTTTTTGAAATCATTATCTTAAAGTGTAAACATATATTCTGAAAAAAGAGAATATGATGGAATGAAATCACCTCAAATACAATTATTAGTGTAAATAAGTTTTATCAGTTATTAGTTTGTAATAGCTTGCAATCAGAGGGAGCCTCCCCTTGTTGAGAGGAGAGATTTATCTCATAACACTGAGGTTGATATAACCATTTTGTCTTCAGTGAGTTGACGACAAAATATTCACCCAACACTTCATTAAGGCATTTTGCGAGAGTCTAGAAAATTTATCGTCAACAAAGTCAAAAAGTTAAAATTTCTAAAAATAGAAAGTTTCTAAAAATAGACGTCAATTTTAGGTTTTTTGGGTTTCTTGAGGTACAAATGCTAGAAAAATATTCTAAAAATAGAAAGTTTCTAAAAATAGAATCTCTAATTCAAAAGTCCTACCTAATTTTGATTGGTTGATATTGCTTTATGATCAAGGTGGTCCAGACATTTCTGCAAAGGGTTGAGTATTCTCTACTGGGTAAATTCTACTTTTTCAGAAGGCGAAGCACAAACTCTGAAGCCATCAATGGAAGAATTTCATCTGCTAGGGGTCAGATTCAAGATTTCAGTGCTATTTAGAGGACGAAGAACTATTGAACAATCAACGACCAATGAAGAATGGAAAATGAATCATGATGAATCCAGAAAACAAAAAAAAGGGTTGAAAGAAGCCAAAATTTGGCTAACACTAAGTTTCTCAGTCGCCCCTAGAGGCTAGGGGTGCCCAACCTTCCCAGAGATAGATTTTTTTCACATTTTTTGATGAAAACATTAAAAAGCCTCATCAGCCTGCTTTCAAGTGGGTTAAAGATCAGTCATATTCAGTCAACAGGCCCAAAAAAGCTGGGGATTCATCTCAGATATGCTCAGGCTATACAATCCACCATTCATTCAGCATCTGTAGTCAGTCAGACAATAAGAAATGAAGATCGAATGAGACCAAACGTGCACGAAAAATGAAAAGTGAGCAAAATTGAAAATCTCAAAAAATTGGCTGAGGCATGAGTTCTTAGGCACCCTTGTCCAGTCAGGGCGCCTGTGTTTTCCAATGTTAGAAAATTTCTTGTCCCGACAATGCCTCCTTCGGTCATTTCCTGATCTTCATCTGGCGATGGTTTCCAGAAATCAAAATTACAGTCGAACATCATCAAATTGTCAGTTCGAGGCTAGGGATCAAATTAAAATTGATAAAACTTCAAGATGCCATGATTAGTTAGCTTTTTTAGTCAATGGTCACAATTTTCCATCTTGTTGAAATCAGAGGTAGGGCATGCCAGAGTCAGAACGAGTGCAAAAGTTTCAAAATGAAGGAAAATTGGCTAACACTTTTGCAACTTCGCATGTTTGATGACATCATCAAAGTAGCAACTTTTTTGTCATCCTCACACGTGAACCTTAGGCGACTATAAAATAGGAATTCACCCTATGCGAGCATGTCAACTTGGATTTTGCTCAAAATATTGCTATCTTCATGGATAAGCTTCAAGATTTGTGCTTTCACAAAGAAAGTTGATTTTTGCCCTAGAAAAACAAATCTTTGGCCTCCTTTATTCATTATTTTTGTAGGTTGCATCCAGAGGAAGAAAAACATTGTTTTCTTCTCATGAAGATTTGAGAACCCAAACAGAGTGCTTTTTCAGTGTTCTTCGTGGTTTCGATATTGGGAAAAGCACAGAGGCACACTTTTTCAAGGTCCATTTTTCTAGGGCATCATTTTCTAGAAACAGAGCCACAACTTTTTCAATTTTCATCGAAATGGGTTCATCTGGAATCACGTCCTCTTGAAGATTGAAAAATTTTAGTTTTCCCAAAATCTACTTTTTTGCCGCTTTTTCGAGAAACCCTCTGCTTTTTTAGAATCTGACGATTTGGGTTGCTTCAGAATGAGATTGTCTACAAAACCCATGTGCCAACTTTTTCTCTCAAAATCTACTTTTTAAAAATCAGAGTATCATTATTCTTGGCAAGAAAGCGATTACTGGCTTTTTGGAGGATATTGTTTCCCAAATATCAATGGATGATGTCACCAACGGGGCAACGATGTAGATAAGGATGGAACTCAAAAAATAACAATTAACTCAATGCTTTTATGATTTAAAGCTATTGTTTTCATTCAAGCTTATCCATCCTTTAAATAGAATAATCACTTTGTAATAGTTAGAGCTTTCTCTGCTTTAAATCAAATTGTTTTGAAGTAGGTGTTAGAATCTTTTGTCTAGAATAGAAATAAAGCTTGCAAGCTGGCAAGTTGGCTAGCTAGGATCAAAGAGATTTTAGGGTTTTCTACTCCTTTGATTTATGTATAAATAAGGGCAACCTTGCCCATTGTTTAGTAACTATAATTGCGATAGCAAAATTTGCTGAGCCTATTCTTGCCTACAAATTGTTATCCAAGTGTTTGTTCACCTTGTGTCATTTGTAATCCTGTGTTTGATCACATATTGCATACCTATCTTTGCTGCAATATTGTTGTCCTGGAGTTGTAACAGCTTCTTGATATTGAGAAAGGAAATCTCACATGTTCCATTGCTCTAATTCTCTCTCATGTTCATTTAGTTTATCGTCATATGTGTTGCTTGCATATTCTTACTTTCATTTTACATCCTAAAAGTATAATGAGTCTTCGGGTGCAATCTAGGATAAGTTTATTTGAGATTTTGTGTTAATAAATCATTCCCTGTTTACTTTTGATTCCTAAGCTCTAAATTTACTTGGGTTGTCAAAAACGTCATTTAGTTTAGGCCTAGCTATAGTTAGAAGTTAAATGAAAAAACCTTTGCTGCAATGATAGAGTTTTATAACCTTGTTCTCGTAGTTGAGAATAAAAAAGATAGGTAATTTATTTTATTTATCTTTAAAGCAATCATCAACAAAGAGGGAGCTTCCCCTCCTAATTTGAAGAGCAGGTTATCTGTGCATAACTGTCTATTTCCAACTCACATTCCAGAGGTGCGAATTGAAACGCCAACATAGCAGAAATAGAAAGAGGCCCCCTGCTTGAGAAATTTCCCTTTTCCAACAACCCCCATAATTCCATTCCAGGTGTCTATAAACTTTGCACACTTGAGTTCATATCTGGAAATACTTCTAGGAGATCACATTACAACCTCTACAATTGGAGATGGAGGTGCAAGGTAATCATGGCTTACCAAATCTTGATTACCAATGCTCTTTCTCACAGATAACACGTCTGGTTTTGTTAGCACTCATTTTGATCTGGGGTTGATTTGTCATGATCAGGAGGTTTCTTCATTTGAAGCCTTTATCTTCTTGCCCATTTTTTCTAAGTGTTGGACTTCCTCAGCATTTTTCAGCTGCAGCATCATATTTTCCTGAGAAGGAGGTCATCATCATCATCTTGTCTTCGATGATGGTCTGCATCATCATGTTCTTCGTCGACCGGTTTCTTATCGTCATCATCATATTTCAACTGTCAGGTGATGTTTGGATATCATCCTGATGATACTGGTGAGCTACAGTGCGCCCTCATCTGCTTGCGAGGGTGATTTTTCAAGTATCCGGTGATCTTTCATTTATCACCTTGCTCAAACATGATGATGATGTTGCCCCGTTACCCTGGAGGGGTTATTCTCTAAGTTGTTCGACCTGACTTGTTTTTTCTTAAGGGTCGTCGTCATCATCATCATATTTCCAGTTATCATCCTGCTGCTTGCGGAGGTCATCATATTTTCTGCCTTCATGATATTTCGCCGGGGTGATATTTTTATCATCGGGTGATCTTGGTTATGATCATCCTGATGATGTTGTTGAAGAGTTCTAAGTGCGACCCGATATTCACCAGGGTCATCATATTTTGGACGTCAGGATGATCTTAGTCAATATCATCCTGATGATGTTGTATCACTTCTTGTTCGTTGTTTTGTTATCCTGATGATGCTGACGTCATCCTTATATCAGGGTGATATCCGGTTCTCTGCCTATCTGCATCATGATATTCCGAAGGAGGGGGTGATATTTTCATATCACCCGGATATATGTTTGTTTGTTCGAGCATCATGATGATGCTAATATCAAGGAGATATCCGCTTGCTGGCTTCACGCATTGTCTACTGGGGGTGATCTTTTTAAGCAGCATCATCATATTCAGTTATCGCCCCGATCTTATAGTGGAGCTACAGTGCAACCTGATATTTGAACATCAGGAGGATATTTCCAAATATCCGGTTGTCTTCCGAATATCATGATGATGTTAATATGATGATGACGTCATCAAGATCTCGGGGGGGTCATATTTCTAACACTGATCATCTTATGAAGAGCCCCTGATATTCGCAAACATGATGATGACGTCATCCGGATATGAGGAGGTGCGCAGTAGGCAGATATGATGATGACGTCAGTAGGATATGATGAGGACGTCATCAGGATGTTCATCGGCCAGACTTTTGGTATAAGCTCAGCAGGAGGATGTTCCTCCGATGGATCAGGTTGTGCCGATTATCATGAAGGTTATATTTCAAATATCATGATGACATCAGGGTGATATTTCGAACAACAGGATATCATGCTGCTGAAGGATGATGATGATGAGGTTTATACTAGTGTCGTCAGGAGCAAAAGCACCGACATGATATAAGCTCATGACCTAGTATATAAAGTGTTATTGAGGTCATCGCGGGGTGCATGTGGGATATTGATATCCTGCATTTTCAAATATCATGATGATGAATCTCGGCGGGAAATGGTTGCGATTGCAGATTTGATGATCTTCCCAAGGCCGTGGGTTGGTGCGCCATTAATGGCGATTGTTGCAGAGGTATGGGCGATGGCGTGGGTGGATCTTGTACCCGACTGAAGGTGTACATCCGCGGATAGTGGCGCAGGGCTCGAGAAATCTTCCTGTCTCCTCCCCTACCTGCTGCATTCATGTTTGGGCGCCAATCTGGTTGTGTTTGAGCGCCATTTCCATGATACTGTGTATTTGGCGGGGTTTTTGGGTCAACCATGTAATTAATTGCTGAGCACCTACCTGGCTGATATAAGCAGGTTGTGTTGCTCATTTGAAAGGTTGTTGAAAGTTGAAGATTTTGGCTCTGTAATGCATAACAAGCTGATCTGGTTGCTCTGTACAGCTTACCTGTGAGTTTATGTATCTCTTGTTGTTTGTTTTTGGCATGAACCCACTGATTTCATGATTAAACTTATATGAGAAATGCTGTTTAGCATGTGTTGTGTTAATTCTGTCTCCAGTATTGCATGTATTCTTCTTCTGAATCTGGATGTTTGGTAATGTTTAGATTCTAGAGCATAGAATTCCTATGTTGACTGTCTGATCTTTTAACTTCTACTCAAGGGGTAGATTAAACTGTTTTCAGGTTGAACATTGGGAAGGGTATACTGCAGTAAGGATACCATAAGTAGAGATAACCCAACACTCTGTATTGGGAGATACCTGTAAGGCAGGTATCATATATATCCCCTTGAAATCCAGTTTCAGCTGTTCATGCTGATCATCCACAGGTGTATGTCTACTGACTCCAGGCCCTGGATAGGCACCAATCATGCTCTGTTTTGTGTTATAACCATGTCCATCTTTGCATCCACACTTAAACTCCAAATCAAAATCTAAAACAACCATTAGGACATTAGAGTTAGTTTAGGATCCTCGGTCCTCTGTCTACAACTGCTAATAGGCCCAAAGCTAGCCCCTTTGCTCTTATCTTTCAGTTTTGGTCTACTTACAAGAGGACTATCTGCTTTCTGTCAGCATCCCAGCCTTGTATGCATATCCTCATGGATGTTGAGTAGGGAATACCCCCCTAGGTCTTGCAGAGCCTGAAGAAGAAGAGGAGATAAAATATAGAGTCTATCTCCTACACTGTTGACCCCCTGGCCCAGAGATCCTGTTGATCACTGATGGCTACCTTGTAGGGAAATCTGGGAATAAGCATCCAGTCTGGGAATAAGTCAACAGAAATTGGCGACTCCGCTGGGGATTGAGAAGTAAAAGTACTATCTAATCATCTCCAGTAATATATATGTGACCCATCTGAGTCGGCAACAGAAATTGGCGACTCTGCTGGGGAACCTTGTGAAAGAACCCTGGTTTTCAGAAGAAAACAATTCCTAGTAATAGGTGGCGACTCCGAAGTAATCTCCCAACCGGTCAAAGTAAAATTTATATGCAGGGGAGAAGATCCCAACAAAATCCTTTATTTGAAGAGTTACCATTAACAAAAAGAATGATGTATAGAAGAAAGGGAACTGTCTCAGTTAGTCATGAGAGCTCCCCCAGAAAAAGTGATGATGTACAAGATAACCCTAGGCCATCAGGACAGCATGCGCCTTATTTTTCAAGTGCAGAAGCTGATATCCAAGGTGCATATGAAAGGCAACAGGGTGGTAGCATGAGAATGAGGTCAGAGGTGTTCCAAGAACGCCCTTTTCTAGACCCAAGTGAGAGGTTTGAAGAGGCAGAGTCTCTGAGGGATGATGAAGATGATGACCAGAATGGCATGAGACCATCTACCTCCAGACCTAAGGATGAACAATTGGCTGAAGAAATCAGAAGTCTAAGAGCAGAACTAGAATACCTACAAGCCATGAAAATCAGAGATGATATAAAGCAGAAAGTGCAAGCCTTAAGAACTGCCCAAAATGATTCAGTTCCTACTCTAGAGAATGCAAATATACAAAGACATCAGCAAAGATATGAAATGCAACATCAGCATCATGATGACAGACAAAATGTGAATGATGCTAGGATACCACTAAACAATGCAGGAAACCAAAATGCAAACAGAAATGTTAATGTTAATCAGCCAAACAGACAGCCCATGCAGTTGGACAGATTTAGACAGCTGGTGTTTGATGGTATTCCTGGGTATCCTAACCCCATTGATAAGCATCTGAGGCTGCAAGTGCCTAAATTTTTAGGAAATAACACAGTGTCAGGAGAAGATCATCTAAAGGCCTTTCAAAATGTCATGGATAATTTTGAGGTGGAGCATGAGGATGTTTTCATGAAGTCATTCATGCAGTCCTTAATAGATGAGGCAAGAGAATGGTACAGGAATCTGCCTGACCGGAGTATTTCATCATGGGATGATTTTAAGAGGATATTCAAGGAGCAATATGGTGATAAAACTGACCCTAGCTTCTTTGTAAATGAGTTCACCAGTATCACAAAAGGGTCAAATGAGCAGGTTGCAGACTTTAATGCAAGATTTACTAAAGTGTTGAACAAATTGCCACATCACATGAGGCCAAATGAACCAATGTGCATAATTTTGTATATCAATGCCTTTGATGCAAAGACTGCATATGGACTAAGAGATAAAGGTCCTGCCACTCTCAGGGATGCTTTCAGAATTGCAGTAAATATTGAAAACAATAGGAAAGCATCGGGCAAGACAAATAGAAGGGATGATATAAAAATTCTGCAGAATCCAAACAAGCCTCAGAACACTCAAGGTAGTACATCTGCTCCTGAAGATAAGATAGACAAACTGGCAAATGTTGTTAAGGACCTAAGCTATAGATTAGCTAGAAGTGAAAAAGGGATGGGTCCTGATAGGCAAGTCTATCAAAGGCAGGAAAAGAGGCCATCACTACATGATATGCCTTATAACACCAATTGGCATGATGGTAAGCCTGTATTTCCACGTAACAACACAAATCAGAGGGCTCAACATGTCAAGGAAACTCCTGATCCCCTAAAGAAAACTATAAATATTGCTGATGATGCTCCGTGGTGTATAATTTGTCAGATGCCGCATTCACAGTCACAGTGTATGATTGCTCAATCCTTGTATGATAATGCTACATCTTGTAATGAATGCAATGAGCCACATCATGTGCAGGATGATGATGTTAATATGATGTCCATAGGCAATGGATACACTCTCTATGATGCTGATGAGAAGACAGATCATCAAATTCAGGTCTGCCAACAGTCCCCATATGATGAAGATAGTGAAGATAACTATGTGTATGCTCAGAACTCACATAATTTTCTGAGTAACTTACAACGACCTTCTGATGAGGAAATTAGAGCCTTCACAGCTGCAGCAGTTGCTCAAGTCAAAAGCAACTACAATCTCAGAGGTAGAAATCAAGTAGGCAGCTCACATCAGCCAGAAGATATTTCTGCAGGTCAGCTGGTGCATGGTCATAAAGGAACTGAACCACAAAAAAGGCAGTGGGTAAATAATAAGCAGAACTTTAAACACAGAACAGGTCATGAATTTCAAGGACCAGAAAACAAAATCCCTCAGGCTGAAGATCAAAGCAGAGGTTCCCAAGACAAGAATGATGATCAGGGAACTATGAAAATGAAAACTAAATCAGCTCAGGATAAAGGCAAGGTTGTGGAGCAAGCCACAACTGTTGTACAAAACTGTGCTCCATTTGATATAGCCCAGGTCCTCTCTCAGGTAAAGGTCTCTGTTCCACTTATGGAACTCATGAAAGTGGAAGAGATCAAGAATAGGACAATATCCCTAATCTCAGGGGTACCTTTTCAAGCTAGACAAAATGATCAGACCCAGGGTGAGAAACATGTCATGTGTAATGAAGAAGATGAGACTCCTGAAGTCTATTTAGGAATGACCATGACAAAGTGTCCTTCACAGGTGGAACCATTTTATGTTTCCCTGGTTATAAATGGTAAAGTAATTAGAAATTGTATGCTTGACTCTGGAGCATCTACAAATGTCATGCCTTTGGCTATTATGCAACAAACTGGATTAAAGATTGACAAGGCATGTGGAAAATGTTATGCTATGGATGCCAGAGAGGTACCAGTTATTGGAATCATGAAGGATGTAGATTTCAAACTGGCAGCATTTCTTGAAAAAAGATACAAAATGAATATAACAGTGGTTGACATCAAGCCACAGTATGGTATGTTGCTGTCAAGAAGATGGGCAGCACTAATTGGTGGAAGTATGCAGTTGGACCTATCATATGCCATGATTCCAATGAATGGCAGGGATGTCAAGCTAATTAGAGAGCAAAGATCATCAGAGACAGTGGAAGACCAAGAAGCAAATGAACAAGTATGCTTTGTAGACACTGACTGTGATAACTTCAAGGTTGTCTCAGATGATACAGAAGATAAAAAGAAAAATGCCTGTATTGAAGAACTGGATCAGCAAGGCTTATGGACCATGTTTTTTGATGGAGCTTGTGCAAAAGAAGGCTCTGGAGCTGGAGTTGTTTTCCTGTCTCCAACTGGTAAGCTCCTCAAATTCTCTTTCTTGCTGAGGTTTGATTGCACAAACAATATTGCAGAATATGAGGCTTTACTCTTAGGCCTAAATATTGCTCTCAAACATGGAATTAAGATGTTAAGAGTATTTGGGGATTCTGAGCTGATTGTATCCCAAATCAGAAATAAGTATGCTGCAAAAAATAAAAGACTGAAACAATACAAGCATGCTGTTTGGGATACTATTGAATTATTTAATGCATTTTCAATTGGCTGGGTAGAAAGGTCAAAAAATGTTATGGCTGATTTCTTAGCCAATGTTGCAATAAGGCCAGATGACATCACTCTGTCAGGTGTCACAGATGTAGAAATTAAAATTAGGCCTGCCATACCAGAAAACATATGCAGTTGGCAAGTGTTTGATGATGATAGGGATTTGCTGAAATTTTTGCACTGCATAGATGAGTATGAGAACCAACAGATTGATTTCCAAGCTTTTGTAGAGACTGTAAATGGAAAAGAAACTCTTGTGGGAAAAGAGATAATTCAGTTGAAGACTAACAAGATCCCTAGAGGGTTAGTGGCTTTGGAAAGAGCCTTTGACAGTAGAGACAAAATGGTCACAAGGACATCCCCCACAAATAAGGAGGATTTAGAAGAAATAAATTTGGGGACATCTCAGGCCCCTCAGAAAGTATATATTGGTAAACAGCTAAAACCACACATAAGAAGTATGCTGATTGCATTACTGAAAAGGTATAAACATGTTTTTGCATGGTCATATGAGGACCTAAAAGCTTATAGGGAAGACTTATTCCAGCATGAGATCCCATTGAAGCCTGAAGCTAAGCCATTTAGACAAAGGCAAAGACCTATTAATCCTACCTTAGCTCCCAAGATGCAGGAAGAACTCAAAAGGCTCAGGGAAGCTGGAATAATTGTGCCAATCAGACATTCAACTTGGGTGTCTAACCTTGTCCCAGTCAGAAAAAAGAATGGTGATATTAGGCTTTGTGTTGATTTCAGGAACTTGAATGTATCCTCTTTGAAGGATAACTATCCACTGCCTAATATGGAAGCTATGTTGCAGAGAGTGACTGGTTGTGAACTCCTATCCATGATGGATGGATTTTCAGGATATAATCAGGTAAAGGTAAAGGAATCAGAACAATTTAAGACTGCCTTTACCACTCCATGGGGAACATATGTGTATGTTAGAATGCCATTTGGACTAACAAATGCAGGTGCTACATTTCAAAGAGCAATGGATGTTGCTTTTGCAGGGCTGATTGATTCCATCCTGGCTGTATATCAGGATGACCTGACTGCCTACTCAAAGAAAGAAGAGCAGCATTGTTTGCATCTGGAGCAGATTTTCATAAGAGCACTAGAATATGGTATTTCTTTAAACCCAAAGAAGTGTGCCTTTGGAGTAGTTGAAGGAAAGCTTCTGGGACACATTGTTTCCAAGGATGGAGTCAGGATAGATCCAGAGAGAGTGGCAGCTATTGACAGGATTCAAATGCCAAAAACTGTGAAAGGAGTTCAGTCCTTCTTTGGACAAATAAATTTTGTTAGAAGATTTGTTCCCAACTTTGCAGAGACTACAAGGAACATTTCCAAGATGATGAAGAAGGATGCAACTGTCAACTGGGAAAGGGAAGCAGCAGAATCATTTCAGAATATCAAAGAGGCAATTAAGATGGCCCCTGTTCTTAAATCTCCTGATTTTTCTAGGCCATTTCAAGTGTTTTCATTTGCTTCCTTTCATACTGTTGCTGCATGTTTGTTACAGAAAAATGAAGATGGTTTTGAACAACCCATCGCCTTCTTCAGTATGTCCCTGCAGGCCTCTGAGTTGAAATATGATATTATGGAAAAGCAGGCATATGCACTTGTTAGAGCCATCAAAAGTTTCAGACCATACTTGGTAGGGTCATATATAATTGCATATGTACCTCATGCAGCAGTCAAAGACATATTCACTCAGCAGGAGGTGACTGGAAGAAGGTGCAGATGGATAAACAAACTGCAGGAGTTCAACATAGACATACAAGTTACTAAGTTGATAAGAGGACAAGGATTAGCCAAGATGATGGCACAGTCAAACTTGGAAGCATGCCAAGTTAATGTAGTCCAAGATGAGAGTGTAAGTGCATCAGGATCTGGATGGTACAAGGATATTGTCTATTATTTGCAAAATCTGAATTGTCCTTCCCATTTCAGTGATAATCAAAAGAGGACTCTAAAGTTACATGCAATCAGGTATGTCATTGTTCAAGGTGAACTGTACTGGAAAAATCCTGATGGTGTGCTGCTGAGATGTGTGGATGAGAACATGGCTAACAATGTTTTGATTGACATGCATAAAGGATTGTGTGGTGGACATTATACTGCCCAAACAACAGCTCATAAAATTCTTAGGGCAGGATATTGGTGGCCCACTCTCTTTTCAGATGCACAAAAGTTAGTAAGGAAGTGTGACCCTTGCCAGAGATTCTCAGGAAAACTGAAATATGGTGGTGCTTTACCCCTCAGAACTGTACCTGTGGATGCTCCATTCCAGCAATGGGGAATTGACTTCATAGGGGAAATTGCAGACAAATCAAGTGGGGGACACAGTTGGATTTTAGTGGCAACTGACTACTTTACCAAATGGATTGAGGCCATTCCAACCAAAAGAGCTACAAGTAAGGTGGTGACAGATTTCATACTAGAGAACATCATCATCAGGTTTGGAGTACCACTTAAGATAATCACTGATAATGCTATGTGCTTCAGATCAGGTGAATTTGTTGATTTTTGCAACAGGTATGGGATAAATCTGTCATATACATCACCTTATCACCCCCAAGGAAATGGTCAAGCAGAATCAAGCAATAAGAGCATCATGAAAATTGTCAAGAGGATACTGGACAAGAACAAGAGAGCTTGGGACTCAAAGTTGAATTTAGCAGTATGGGCTGACAGAGTGACTGTGAAAAGGGCTATTGGGAAGTCACCTTTTGAGCTGGTATATGGTGCATCAGCTAGACTGCCCATAAACAATCTCCTACCAGTTTATAGATTCATTCAGGAAAATGATGAGGACATTGAAGATTCCATGACAGAAAGAGTGAATCAGCTGGTTGCATTGGATGAAGACAGAAGGAAAGCCCACCAGATCAACCTCAGAAGACAACAGGATATGAAATATCAGTTTGATAGGAGAACTATAAAAAGGAAGTTTCAAGTTAATGATCTGGTGCTTATTTGGAATGCTAAAGATCAGGAAAAGGGTAAACATGGTAAGTTTCAACCCTTATGGATGGGCCCATATCAGGTTTGCAATACTCATGGGGAGGATTCTTATTTCCTCCAGGCCCTAGATGGTGAAATTCTGGAATTGCCTGTGCATGGCCAATTCCTTAAATTCTATTTTGCATAAATAACTGGTTGCTGTGCACATTTGTAAAAATATGTATGTAGTGTAAATGCCTTGTACAGCTCGCGTTTTTTTTGGCTTTTTGTCTGGTCTGCCCGGAGATCTGGTTCTCGCTGCAGGTTTTCACCTGCACGTCCCCATTCGGAGCCACTGTTAGCACTCATTTTGATCTGGGGTTGATTTGTCATGATCAGGAGGTTTCTTCATTTGAAGCCTTTATCTTCTTGCCCATTTTTTCTAAGTGTTGGACTTCCTCAGCATTTTTCAGCTGCAGCATCATATTTTCCTGAGAAGGAGGTCATCATCATCATCTTGTCTTCGATGATGGTCTGCATCATCATGTTCTTCGTCGACCGGTTTCTTATCGTCATCATCATATTTCAACTGTCGGGTGATGTTTGGATATCATCCTGATGATACTGGTGAGCTACAGTGTGCCCTCATCTGCTTGCGAGGGTGATTTTTCAAGTATCCGGTGATCTTTCATTTATCACCTTGCTCAAACATGATGATGATGTTGCCCCGTTACCCTGGAGGGGTTATTCTCTAAGTTGTTCGACCTGACTTGTTTTTTCTTAAGGGTCGTCGTCATCATCATCATATTTCCAGTTATCATCCTGCTGCTTGCGGAGGTCATCATATTTTCTGCCTTCATGATATTTCGCCGGGGTGATATTTTTATCATCGGGTGATCTTGGTTATGATCATCCTGATGATGTTGTTGAAGAGTTCTAAGTGCGACCCGATATTCACCAGGGTCATCATATTTTGGACGTCAGGATGATCTTAGTCAATATCATCCTGATGATGTTGTATCACTTCTTGTTCGTTGTTTTGTTATCCTGATGATGCTGACGTCATCCTTATATCAGGGTGATATCCGGTTCTCTGCCTATCTGCATCATGATATTCCGAAGGAGGGGGTGATATTTTCATATCACCCGGATATATGTTTGTTTGTTCGAGCATCATGATGATGCTAATATCAAGGAGATATCCGCCTGCTGGCTTCGCGCATTGTCTACTGGGGGTGATCTTTTTAAGCAGCATCATCATATTCAGTTATCGCCCCGATCTTATAGTGGAGCTACAGTGCAACCTGATATTTGAACATCAGGAGGATATTTCCAAATATCCGGTTGTCTTCCGAATATCATGATGATGTTAATATGATGATGACGTCATCAAGATCTCGGGGGGGTCATATTTCTAACACTGATCATCTTATGAAGAGCCCCTGATATTCGCAAACATGATGATGACGTCATCCGGATATGAGGAGGTGCGCAGTAGGCAGATATGATGATGACGTCAGCAGGATATGATGAGGACGTCATCAGGATGTTCATCGGCCAGACTTTTGGTATAAGCTCAGCAGGAGGATGTTCCTCCGATGGATCAGGTTGTGCCGATTATCATGAAGGTTATATTTCAAATATCATGATGACATCAGGGTGATATTTCGAACAACAGGATATCATGCTGCTGAAGGATGATGATGATGAGGTTTATACTAGTGTCGTCAGGAGCAAAAGCACCGACATGATATAAGCTCATGACCTAGTATATAAAGTGTTATTGAGGTCATCGCGGGGTGCATGTGGGATATTGATATCCTGCATTTTCAAATATCATGATGATGAATCTCGGCGGGAAATGGTTGCGATTGCAGATTTGATGATCTTCCCAAGGCCGCGGGTTGGTGCGCCATTAATGGCGATTGTTGCAGAGGTATGGGCGATGGCGTGGGTGGATCCTGTACCCGACTGAAGGTGTACATCCGCGGATAGTGGTGCAGGGCTCGAGAAATCTTCCTGTCTCCTCCCCTACCTGCTGCATTCATGTTTGGGCGCCAATCTGGTTATGTTTGAGCGCCATTTCCATGATACTGTGTATCTGGCGGGATTTTTGGGTCAACCATGTAATTAATTGCTGAGCACCTACCTGGCTGATATAAGCAGGTTGTGTTGCTCATTTGAAAGGTTGTTGAAAGTTGAAGATTTTGGCTCTGTAATGCATAACAAGCTGATCTGGTTGCTCTGTACAGCTTACCTGTGAGTTTATGTATCTCTTGTTGTTTGTTTTTGGCATGAACCCACTGATTTCATGATTAAACTTATATGAGAAATGCTGTTTAGCATGTGTTGTGTTAATTCTGTCTCCAGTATTGCATGTATTCTTCTTCTGAATCTGGATGTTTGGTAATGTTTAGATTCTAGAGCATAGAATTCCTATGTTGACTGTCTGATCTTTTAACTTCTACTCAAGGGGTCGATTAAACTGTTTTCAGGTTGAACATTGGGAAGGGTATACTGCAGTAAGGATACCATAAGTAGAGATAACCCAACACTCTGTATTGGGAGATACCTGTAAGGCAGGTATCACATATATCCCCTTGAAATCTAGTTTCAGCTGTTCATGCTGATCATCCACAGGTGTATGTCTACTGACTCCAGGCCCTGGATAGGCACCAATCATGCTCTGTTTTGTGTTATAACCATGTCCAGCTTTGCATCCACACTTAAACTCCAAATCAAAATCTAAAACAACCATTAGGACATTAGAGTTAGTTTAGGATCCTCGGTCCTCTGTCTACAACTGCTAATAGGCCCAAAGCTAGCCCCTTTGCTCTTATCTTTCAGTTTTGGTCTACTTACAAGAGGACTATCTGCTTTCTGTCAGCATCCCAGCCTTGTATGCATATCCTCATGGATGTTGAGTAGGGAATACCCCCCTAGGTCTTGCAGAGCCTGAAGAAGAAGAGGAGATAAAATATAGAGTCTATCTCCTACACTGTTGACCCCCTGGCCCAGAGATCCTGTTGATCACTGATGGCTACCTTGTAGGGAAATCTGGGAATAAGCATCCAGTCTGGGAATAAGTCAACAGGTTTAGTTACCAAAATCTAACAAAGGATCAGGATTTGGTGAGGAGATGTATCGCTCATCAAATCATGATCAAAATTTTGTTGTGTCAGTATACAACTAGATCACTTACAAGTAAAATATTGAATTTGAATTTGGCCGATTGATCAAAGCAAAATGGGTAGCTTTAGAGGAAAGAAAATCCACCTCGACCGTTTGAAAAGTCATCAGCTAATCAAGAAATGCCAACAACAATGTCTTGATAAATCAAAGAAACTGTGACTTTGTCATGTGTCACTTTATCACAATAGCTCAAGCCCAAAGGGAACCCACACTACCACCCTTGTGATCGCGCTAGGCGCTTGCTTAGTTTACCTAGACAAAATTGGGTCCCATCTTCCAATTGGCATATCATCAGAACAATGCAAGGAATATTCTACAACATCTCTTCGTAGAGTGCTACCACGATCATTCAAGGAACAAACACATAGTAGTTGAATCAAGAGACAAGACTTAGGGCTCGCTAGCTCAAAATTAATGGTCATCACATCAACGCAATCTTGACAAACTTGACACATCTAAAGCTCGCGATACCGCGATAACTATCCATCTACCTTCAAAGGATACACCACCGGTCTTAATAAATATTTGACATACAAGAAAGGCCAGTCGTTAGGCTTGTGGGGTTGATTGCAAATGAAGCTAAGGACATTATGTCATAACTTAAATCTAAGGCAACCACCTATCACAAGTCATTTCAAAATTAGAATGCACACTTTTCAAAAGTTTAAGGGTTTAAAGTTTTAACCTTCCCAAGTATGAACTTAGCCATTTCCAAGGGTTTTAGACCAGTGAGAAAGATCTAGTTGTGGGAGGTTCCACCATATAGCTTTGCAAAAATTTAATCCATTTCAAATGTTTTTGATTCAACTTTGCTTGGCTATTCAAATACTGTAAAGCTTGATGATGAGTGTACAAAACAAATTCCTTAGGCAAAAGATAATGTCTCCATTTCTTCAATGATTGAACAATAGAATAGAATTCCTGGTCATAAACATAATATTTATTCCTGGCATCATTGAGTTTTTCACTAAAATATGCAATGGGTCTTCCTTCTTGACTTAATACAACTCCTATGGCACCACCACTAGCATCACAATCTACCTGAAATACCTTGTTAAAATTTGGAAGTGCTAAAATAGGTTGCCCTGTAACTTTTTTCTTCAACAAATCAAAAATCTAGGCTGCTCCTACAATCCATTTAAATTCTTTTATATCTCCTCTCAGTGTTTTAGTTAAAGGTGTACATATGCTACTGAAATTTCTAATGAACTTCCTATAAAAACTAGCTAATCCATGAAATGATCTTACCTCAATAATATTCCTTGGTGTAGGCAATTCTATGATAGCCCTTACTTTCTTTGGATCCATCTTAAGACCCTCGGCTGAGATCACAAATCCCAAGTACGCTAACTCCTTCTTCACAAAGCTGCACTTCTTTAGATTTATCAACAATTTCTTCTCCTTCAACCTCTCAAAAACTCTGAATATGCATCAAATATTCCTCCAAGGTTTTGCTAAAAATTAGAATATCATCCAAATAGAAAATAACAAACTTAAATTCTTTGAGTACCTCATTCATGAGACTCACAAAAGTGCTCGGTGCATTGGTTAGTTTAAACAACATCACTAACCACTCACATAGTTCTTCTTTTGTCTTGAATGTTGTCTTCCATTCATCTTCTTCCCATATCCTGATCTGGGGATACCCACTCTTCAAATCTATCTTTGTAAAATACTTCACTCCACTCAAGCAGTCCATGATATCATCCATCCTTGGCAAAGGAAATCTGTACTTGATTGTTATTTTGTTGATGGCCTTGGAATTAGTACACATCCTCCATTCTCCATCCTTCTTAGGTGCTAGTACTGTAGGTACTGCATATGGACTCAAACTCTCTTTGATTATTCCCTTTTTCAACAATTCCTAAACTTGTCTATTCATCTCTTCATTTTCTGTAGGAGTCATTCTATTGGATGCCTTGTTAGGAAAACTAGCTTCCGGTATCAAATCCATCTAATGACTTATGATTCTCATTGGTGGCAAATCTCTAGGTACATTATTTGAAACTATATCTTTAAATTCATCTAACAGATCTACAATTTTTGTGGGTACATCTTCTCCTTCATCTTTACTGAGTTTAGGAATCAAGGCAAAGTACATATCTACTAAACAAATTCTAGCATTACTACATACCTTTTCCTTTGCTTCTCTCACAAGTTTCAATTTATGTCTCCGTCTTTTGTCAAATAATAGGTGTTAGCACAACCATCATGGATATCATACCTATCAACTACCACGACCTTCCCAATTGTTGGGAATTAAGGTGTCTTAATCTTGGTAATTCCTTTTATTATTTCATTGTATTTATTTATTTATTGCCTATTGTGTAATTATGATGCAAATCTTGTTTTGTCATCTTGTGGGAGTTGGCACGGTGATGTGTCATCCTACGTGGAAGGTGACCACATGTAATTTTGTCCTCACATGAGGACATAGGCATCCCACTTAGTGGTAGGAATATTTTTCCATGTGTCGGCATCTTGGATAGTGTGTAAGGGAATTTTGATCGAAATAGTTATGACAGATTCCTATGACAAATCTATGACGTGTAAGAGTCGTAAATGGAAGATTCTATGACAGGTGAAGACATGTGTCACAAGGCATCTTGGAAGAAGGCATCTTTGGGCACCCCAAGGAGGGTTATGACAAGTTGTAAGAGAATATGCTATTTTTAGCTTGTGTATGACAGATTCTCTTACAACTGTAAGATATGATAGCAATGACAGATTCTATGACAGTCGTAAGAGTATCTGTCATTGCCCAACTTGGGAATAGGCAACCTCTTTGGGATGGGGTGACATGACAAGTGTAAAATCCATGTTGTGATGATGGACAAATGTCCTTAGGCATGGGTTTTGGGCCATGAGGCCAAGTTGGACGCCCATCTCAAGATAGAGTCATTTTTGCCTTGTATCTTCTATATAAACAGGTGCTTTTGAGAGAAGATGTATTACGTGATTGACAGGTATGTTATGCTGCCAGATTGTCTCTAGATACGAGTGTCAAAGACTCTTGAGAGCTTGCATTGCAAGTGTATTGTAAACCATTATAGTTTTGATAATACATTATGCAGGTTTTGGAGTGTGGGGTTTTTTTACCAGATAAGGGTTTTCCCCATGTTATATCTTGTCTCTCTCTTCTTCTGTCTTACATTCTTGTGTTGTGTATTGCTGCAATATATCCATTGTTGTGTTAAACATTCTATAATTGTAAAGGTTAAAAAGAATTTGCACTCATCTCTCCTCATTAGATTAGTGTAGGAAGTGATTTTTGCACACCTAGCTTCCTTTCACCAATAACAAGTGACATACATCCATTAGCATAATGTGACATAACACCTCACCATGATAATCTTCAATCTTAAACTTTACCAAACACTATTCATTAACCAAAGATTTATGATCTTTCTACAACCAAGCAATCCTATAGGGACATGGATGCTTTATTCTCTTCAAATTCAACTTTCTGACCATCTCTTCAGAGACTAGATTATCAACAATAACATCACAACACTTACCTCCTGATTTACACCTTGTTCAAAATAAGATCTTTCTTTGTGTTGGTTCTTCTTTTCCCTCTTCTTTTAGCAAGGTAAATGCAAGTTGTGTCCACTTAAGGTGGAAGTTTCAGGCTTGGTTAAAATCCTGAAATTGGGCAAAGAAAAACAGGATCCTATTTTTTACAAAACGGAATCCCGTTATGGATCAGGATCCCATTATGTAGAAGGATCCCAAACTGCGGACCACGAAATAGGATCCCATTTAGGACGGGATCCCATTTCAAAAAAGTATTAATTTTTAAAAAAATGCCTGCGACCTCATTTCACAACAACAGGCACAAGTTAAGAACGGGATCCTGAGTGCAAAAGCAGTGTTTCCAGCCACCTGAAACTCCAGTGAGTGGATTTTGTCCCTTTTTCTTTAATGTTTCAATTTGTAATTTGAATTTCTAAGCTTTTTTCCCTATATTATGGTATAAATTAGGTTTTTTATTTCTATATTTAGACATTTTTGTTGTAAAATACAATCAAAAATTTAAAAAGACTGTATCATATGAAAGAAGAGATTTTGGACAAACTGTCAAAATTTATATAGGATTATGATTGATATATATTTGATTTTTATATGATTTAATTATACTAAGGCATGCCATAGTATTTGAAGGGCACTATTGAATAGATAACTTGTTAGCTGCCGTTGCACCAAAAGATCAACCTTTTAATGCCCGATACAACCACTTGACGTAACAAGCATGAGAGGCGGTTAAGCCCTTATCGCAAACCACCGCAGCGCAGTGCTGAACAAGGAGACCAAGGGTCACACCTTGCAACAATCCCCCTAGTGCAAGCACGAGGTTTAAACCTGTGACCTCAACTCTGATACCAATTGTTAGACTTAGGGCACACAACTGAGAGGGGGGGTGAATCAGTTGTGCAAAACTTTCTCCAATTGAACACTTAAATATTCTTAGTGATTAGCAGTATATTAATCATGAACCATAATGCATTCAAATCAAGAGCAGAAACACATCAACACATAAGACACCAAGATTTTAACGTGGAAAACCCGGTTAAGGGAAAAACCACGGGGTGATTAACCCAAGATTGTATTCTCTATTAGAAGAATAGAAAGAACAAAATGGCACATGCCAATTAGGGCTCACTACCCGAGCACACTGCTCACAAGAGGCTCACTTCCTACAAGAGACACACTATCTACAAAGAAATAAATATCACATACATGAACTAGAGAATAGCATCTTCACCATGCTTGAATCAGTTCCATTTAAGACCAATACTTCTGCTCTGCCTTTCGCTCTCCTCCTCGCTACCACACTCTCATCACCACAAGGACAACTTCAAACTAACTTCACAATCCCTTATTTATACAAGGCATCAACTTAGGAATGATCATCTAAGTCGGCAAACATTCATAAGATCATCAGCCAGATGCATAACTCATCCGGTCGACCTGTCTCAAGAAGAACACCATCATCCAGAAGTTACTCTTCAATTGCGAGCTCCAACTTCAATGCGGACCACCAACACAAACTGGACACAATCCAAAGACCTCCACAAGCTTTCCTGAATCATCAAGAACATCCACACTTCTTCTGCTTACTGAAATCCTTCTCTCCTTCATTCAGAACCTTAAGAACATAGTCTGTCATTACTGTCACAAAGGAATAGATGCTTGCAGACCTTCAAACCACGAACCAATAGAGTTGATACACCACAAAGACTTCCTCAGCACTCCCTTAAATCCGTAGAACAGGAAACTTCATTTCTGGATCTCACCGAACCTTTCTTGTTACACTCTGTCACCTCTAAACACCTACCAGAACCGGTTTTACTTGAGCGGCCAAAGCTTCTTCATATCTTCATGTGGACCTCTAAAATCTCTACTAGATCACCTACAGACACATATCTACAAACCCTTTAATCCGCATCCTCTGATCCTCTTCCTATCTTGGACTTTTTCCTTACTGTCATCACTGTTCTTCACTGTTCCTGATTGAGACTAATTTTCTCAATATCCTCAGCTCATGGCTCATCCAAACCTTATCATTAATGCAATAGGAGTATGTTGACATCAATGACAACACCAGTTAGGCCCATACTTGCAACAATCTCCCCCTTTGTCATTGATGGCAACATAAGATGTGAAAAACTATTTTAACCATCAAGACAAGAACTTCTCCTCACTGTCACAACTCCCCCTATCAGCAAAAACCATTCATATGTCTTCTCTCCTTATACTGCTCCCCCTTTGATCAGAAACCACTTACTTTTCACATGTCTTCTCTCCCCCTTTGACATCAATGGCAAAGGGCACATACTTGCAATTCCAAGACTTCAGAATCATACCTGCTGCTCCCCCTGAGTAGCAGCTCCCATCAATCTAGATCACAAGATATGACTGTGATATCCACCAGACTGATGCACCTCAGTGCACCTTAGTTCATCATCGGAGGGGCAATAACACTTAACTTCTCCCTGAGATAATCAAAAGAGTCCTTAGGTAGAGGTTTAGTAAAGATGTCTACAATCTGATCCTTGGAGGGCACAAACTCCAATTTGACTTCATTCTTGTTCACTTGCTCTCTCAAAAAGTGAAACTTGATGGATATGTGTTTAGTCTTTGAATGCAACACTGGATTCTTAGATATATTTATAGCACTTGAATTATCACAGAAGATTGTGATAGGTTCCTCATACTCCACTTTGATATCTCTTAGCATCTACTTCATCCACAAAACTTGAGTGCAACTACCTACTGCTGCAATGTATTCTTCTTTAGTTGTAGATAGAGATATTGCCTCTTGTTTCTTGCTTAGCCAAGAAACCAATCTCTTCCCTAAAAAGAATGCTCCACCACTGGTACTCTTCCGGTCATCCACATCTCCTACCCAATCAACATCTGTATATGCATGAAGAGAGAAATCATGATCTCTAGGATACCACAGACCATACTCAACTATCCCTTTTAGATATCTAAAAATCCTCTTGATTGCCATGACATGGGATTCTCTAGGATTAGCTTGGAATCTAGCAACAAGACCAACAACTTGCATAATATCTGGTCTAGTTTGAGTGAGATACAACAATCCTCCAATCATTGATCTGAACTTTGTCTGGTCTGCCTTAGGAGAGTCATCATCTTTGCTCAACTTACATCCGGTTGCCATGGGAGTATTCATTGGCTTTGAATCTTCCATCCCAAATTTCTTCAACAATTCTTTCACATATTTGGTCTGAGAAATGAAGATTCCTTTCTTTGTTTGAGTGATTTGCAGACCCAAGAAGAAATTCTTTTCACTAAGCATAGACATCTCAAACTCACTTTTTATTTGATTTGCAAAAGTTTTACACATACTATCTCTTCCTCCAAAGATGATATCATCAACAAATACTTCAACAATCAAGATATTTTCATGATCAATTTTGAAATATAAGTTACTGTCAGCAGTACCTTTGTTGAAACCAATCTCCAAAAGATGCTTATCCAATCTTTCATACCAGGCTCTTGGGGCTTGCTTTAATTCATATAGTGCCTTCTTCAACTTGCAGACCATATCACCATGATCAGACAACTGAAACCCATCCGGTTGCTCTATATACACTTCTTCTTCCAAGTCACCGTTTAGAAAGGAAGACTTGACATCCATCTGATATACCTTGAAATCCTTGAAGGTAGCAAAGGCAAGAAATAATCTGATGGCTTCAATTCTTGCCACTGGAGTAAAAGTTTCTTCAAAATCAATTCCTTCTATTTGAGAGTAGCCCTTGCAAACCAATCTGGGTTTATTTCTGATTACTTCACCAACTTCATTTAGTTTGTTCTAGAAGACCCATTTGGTTCCAATCACATTCTTGTTTCTAGGTCTGGGAACAAGATCCCAAGTGTGATTTTTCTCTATTTGCACTAGCTCTTCCTCCATTGCTTTAGTTCAGTTTTCATCATTGCAAGCTTCATTCACTGTCTTAGGTTCAATCTTTGAAATCAAACAATACTCTTCTGAATCTTGCGAAATTCTCCTTCTTGTTAGTACTCCTTTGCTTTTATCACCTATGATTTGATCTTCATAGTGGTTCAGTCTTACATACCTGGGAACTTTAGGAATTTCTTGCACTTCTGATTCTTGTTCAGGCTCATTGAAACTCATTTCTTCTTCCTGGTTTACCGGATTAGCTTGAATCTGACTAACAGATGAGGCTTGGGCTCCTTGAGTCAGAACACCATCCTGATCATCTTCATCATATTCATAAAACCTTGAGGGTTTCTCAATTCCCTCATCAACCTTCACATTTGTACTTTCTATCATCTTTCTTAGTCTTTTGTTATAACACCGGTATGCTTTGCTTTGAGTAGAGTAACCCAAGAATATTCCTTCATCACTTCTAGCATCAAACTTTCCTAGATATTCATCTCTTCTAATGTAACATTTGCTACCAAAAACTCTGAAATACCTTACAGTAGGAGTGATGCCAAACCAAAGTTCATAAGGAGTCTTACCAGTATTGCTTCTGATTTGAACTCGATTGAGAGTATAGACTGCAGTGCTAACAACTTCTCTCCAATAGATATGAGGAACATTTGCTTCCATCATCATGGTCCTAGATGTTTCCTGTATGGTCCAGTTCTTTCTTTCCACTACTCCATTCTACTGTGGAGTCCTAGGAGCAGACAACTGTCTCTTTATTCCATGTTTCTCACAGAACTCTATGAACTCACCGGATGTGAATTCTCCACCTCTATCAGACCTCAGACGTTTCAATTTCAACTAGTTTCATTCTCTACCATAGCCTTGGATATTTTAAATTTCTCAAAAGCTTCTGATTTCTCTTTCAGAAAAGTTACCCACATCATCCGGGAATAGTCATCAATTAGTAACTTGAAGTATCTATCACCTTACATACTCCTGATTCTTGATGGGCCACAAAGGTTAGTATGAACTAAGTCCAGCCACAAAGGTTAGTATGAACTAAGTCCAATAATCCGGTAGAAGACAGTTCCTTACTCTTGAATGTGATTCTTCTCAGCTTACCCAACTGACATTCTTTGCACAAGCTAATAGTAGGTTTCACTAATTTTGGAAGATCTCTTACAGCCTGAGTATTGCTTATCTTGATGATATTATCAAAATTCACATGACACATTCTCCTATGCCATAACCAACTCTGATCAACTTGAACAAATAAGCAAATTTTACCAGTGCCAACCAAGTGGAAGATATTACCTTTAGTTTGGGTACCGGATGCAATCTCTATTCTGAAGCTTTCAAAGATCTTGCATTTTCCATTCTTGAACTGGAGATCATAGTCTTTGTCCACCAACTGTCCAACATTGAGAATATTGTGCTTCAATCCTTCAACATATAGAACATTACCGGTTTTGTTCCTTCCATCAAAAGAAATAGTTCCTCTTCCTTTGATTCTACCAGCAGAATTATCACCAAACTTCACCACTCCTCCTTCATACCTTTCCAAATCTATGAACTTATTTTTGTCACCTGTCATATGGTGAGAGCAACCACTGTTAATGACCCAATCATCCTTTTCTTCAACTTGGGCAGCCAGGGCTCTTTCTACAACTTTATGATTGACAGATACAAAGGATATTGGTTCTTCTTCCTTGATGGCAATAAACACCCATTCACTTCCAGATTTGTTTCTAGTCTCTGATTCATCATCTGTTACTCCTTCATTATCATCTTCTTCATGAACATAGTAACAATTCTTTTGGAACCTTGATTTGTTAGGATTTGGCCTTGAAAATCTTTCCAGACATTTTGAGGCAAAATGACCAATCTTATTGCAGTTAAAACACTTAAAAGACAATTTTCCTTCATACTTACTGGATCCTCTTGGCAGTCTCTTTGTAATAAGGGCTTCAAGTTGAGCAATTTCTACTTCTTCTTCCAAGTCTTTTCTTGCTTTTTCATACCATGACAATTTCCTTGATGAGTTCTCTCCCGGATCAAACCTTTGTTTACCTTTTACAGAGGCACTGGCTTTAAATGTAGATTCAGTCTTGGGGGGATCATCTCCAAACTCGGTCATTTCAAATGCAGCCAATTTGCCAGCCAATTGATCTCTTGTGACAGTTGTATGGGCTCTGAATTCATCAATGGCAACAACCTTGATTTTGTAAGAAGCAGGAAGGGATTTGAGAATTTTGCAAACAATCTCATTTTCATCCAAGACTCCACCAGCATTTCTAATTCCACAAACAAGCTCATTTACTCTTAGCATAAAAGTAGTAATATTTTCATCATCTCTTATCTTTAGGTTTTCAAATTTCCCTTTCAGACTTTGTAACCTTGCACATTTAACATACTGGTCTCCTTCATGCAAAAGTTCCAATTTTTTTCAAATATCAAAAGCAATTGGAAGGTCAATAACATTTGAGAGCTCTGAATCAGATAATGCACTTAGAAGAGCTTCTATAGTCCGCAGATTATTTTTAGCATCTGTGATTTCATTTGGAGCTTTTGGACAACCCTGTGGAGAAACATACTGTGTTGTAACCATGGTCCAGTATGCCATTCCCATGCATTGCAA
Source organism: Cunninghamia lanceolata (assembly GCA_027924645.1). Taxonomy (NCBI): domain Eukaryota; kingdom Viridiplantae; phylum Streptophyta; class Pinopsida; order Cupressales; family Cupressaceae; genus Cunninghamia; species Cunninghamia lanceolata. The sequence continues at coordinate 7,110,918 of BSBN01001791.1, forward strand.
GTGACACTTCATGCGACATTTCCATAGATTAAAATTTGTTCCATCAAACTTCAGACTATCCTTCTTGTAGGACGACATCCTAGATCTCCTCAAGTGGTTAAGCTTTTTTAGAGGAACTTAGCTCTGATACCAATTGTTAGCTGCCGTTGCACCAAAAGATCAACCTTTTAATGCTCGATACAACCACTTGACTTAACAAGCATGGGAGGCGGTTAATCCCTTGTCGCAAACCACCGCAGCGCAGCGCTGAACAAGGAGACCAAGGGTCACACCTTGAAACATAACTGTCATAAAAAAATTGCTTGAGAAGCAAGGTTGATTGTCAAATTTAAGCCCCAACCCTCATATCAAAGAAAACTCAAAATAGTTATGCTACACACAAAGAAACCCTAAACTTCAAATTGAAACCTAAAAGCAATTACCCTACACATAAAAAAGCCCTAAGTTGAATTGAAACCTATAAACAATTACCCTACACACTAAAAGAAAACCCTAAAATGAATTGAAACAAAACCCTAAAGTCTCAATAGTTCAAACAAATTCATAAAATGGTATTTCATTGATAGTAATAGGATAAATGCAAAATTTTATATTTGAAAATGTGGCCCTACAAAACTAGATAATTTCACATCACATTAACAATTATTTGTTTTTCAAAGGTAGACAAACCACATGTCATTATCAAGGGATGATCATAAAATCCCCTGAAATCACTAATAATAGCACTAATCCCCTTGAAATCTACTCTTTTACAAGGGATGATCTAAGGGGATATATCTATGACCTACAACTTGAAATCTACGCATTAATCCCCTTAAGCCACTATTAATAGTTGAAAATTGATAATTCACATTTGATCAATTTGTATAATGTTAGATGCTTGAAGTTTTTACAAACTTGTTTAAAAAGATAAATATATTAAACTTGGTCAACTTAAGACTAAATCATTCCATTAGCATGTTTTATGGACCTAGGAAAGAAGACATGGATTAAGGGGATTTAAGAAAATTGCTTAAAACCCATCCTAAGAGGATGTATATGGTTAAGGATTTAAGGTTTAGTGTTTAGGGTTAAAGGTTTAGTGTTTAGGGTTTAGCGACCTAGGAGAGATAACATGTGGATTAAGGGGATTTAAGTAAAATTGCTTAAGGCATGTCCTAAGAGGATACATAGATGGTACAACTTGAAATCTACTCATTTATATCAAGCCACAGAGTTATATATATGCCTTAGACGTAAATGAATAGAAATCAATATCTCATCAAAATGGTAAGTTTATAGTTATTAATTAACAATAGGAGGCCAACATATGTTATTAATTACGTCCTAAATACATTTAAAAAAATAGGATAAGTAAAATGAAAAGTGTACTATCAATTAATTATAGGTAGGGGGTTGAAACTGTTGCAAGTATGGGCCTAACCGATGTTGTCATTGATGTCAACATACTCTTGTTGCATTAGTGATAAGGACTGGATGAATTGTTTGCTGAGGATATTGAGGAAATTGGTCATATCAGGAACAATGAAGAAAAATGAAGACAATAAGGTTAAAGCCCAAGATAAGATGAGGATCAGAGGATGCAGTTTAAAAAGTTTGTAGATATATGTCTTAAGGTGATCCAGTAGAGATTTCAGAGGTCCACATGAAGATATGAAGAAGTTGTGGCCGCTCAAGTAAAATTGGTTCTAACAGGTGTTCAGAGGTGACAGAGTGATACAGATAGGTCCGGTGAGATCTGGAAATGCATTATCTTGTTCTACGGATTTGGTGGAGTGTTTAGGAAGTCTTTGAGAAGTGTCAATTCGATTGGTTCATGGTCTGGAGGTCCGCAAGCATCTATTTCTTTGTGACAATGATGACAAACTATGTTCTTGAGGTTCTAGATGAAGGAGAGAAGGATTTCAGTAAGAAGATGTAGTGTGGATGTTCTTGGTGATTCAAGCAAGCTTGTGGAGGTCTTTGGATCGTGTCCAGTTCGTTTTGGTGGTCCGCATTAGAGTTTAAGTTTGCAATTGAAGAATTACTTCCAGATGATGGTGTTCTTCCTGAGTCTGGCCGACCGGATGAGTTACACATCTTGCGGATGTTCTTGTGGATGTTTTCTGACTTAGATGATTATTCCTAAGTCGATGTCTTGTATAAATAAGGGATTGAAAAGTCATTTCAAAGGCATCTTGTGGAGATGAGAGTGTGGTAGAAAGGAGAAGAGCAAAAGACAGAGTAAAGGTTTTGGGCTTAAATGGAACTGACTCAAGCATGATGAAGATGCTATTCTTCAGTTCAAGTATGTGATACTTATTCTTTTGTAGACAATGTGTCTCTTGTAGGCAGTGAGCCTCCTGTGAGCACTGTGCTAGGGCAGTGAGCCCTAATTAGCATGTGCCATTTTGTTCTTTCTATTCTTCTAACAGAGAATACAATCTTGGGTTAATCACCCCGTGGTTTTTCCCTTAACCATGTTTTCCACATCAAAATCTTGGTGTCTTTTGTGTTGATGTGTCGATGCTCTTGATTTGATGCCTTATGTTTCAATGATTGATTAATTATTATGCTATTGAATTGCAAAGTGGATTTAAGTATTTAATTGGAAGAGAAGTTTTGGACAACTGATTCACCCCCCTCTCAGTTGTCTGTCTCGAATCTAATAGAAACAACCAATAATTAACCTACAACAATAGTTCATCAAAATGTGGCCCTACAAAACTAGATAATTTCACATCACATTAACAATTATTTATTTTTCAAAGGCAGACAAACTGCATATCATTGTCAAGGGATGATCATAAAATCCCCTTAAGCCACTAATAATAGCACTAACCCCCTTGAAATCTACTCATTGTCAAGGAATGATCTAAGAGGATGTAGATGACCTACAACTTGAAATCTAATCATTAATCCCTTGAGAGCCATTAATAATAGTTGAAAATTGATCATTCACAGTTTAGGGAACTTAGAGTTAACAGTTTAGGGTTGAGGGTTAAGGGTTAAGGGTTTATGGTTTAGGATTGATGGTTAAGGGTTAAGGTTTTAGGGTTTAGGGTTAAGGGTTAAAAGTTTAGGGTTTAGGGTTTAAGGTTTAGGGTTTAGGGTTTAGGATGTACATGGTTAAGGATTTAGGGTTTAGGGAACTTAGGGTTAATGGTTTAGGGTTGAGGGTTAAGGGTTAAGGTTTCAGGGTTAAGGGTATAGGGTTAAGGGTTAAGGGTTAAAAGGGTTTACAGTTAAGGGTTTAGGGTTAAGGGTTTAGGGGTAAGGGTTAAGGCTTAAGGGTTTAGGGTTAAATGCTTAGGGTTTAGGGTTTAGGGTTAAGGTTTTAGGGTTTACATTTAAGGGTTAAGGGTTAAGGGTTAAGGGTTTAGGGTTTAGTATTAAGTGTTTAGGGTTAAGGGTTTAGGATGTAGATGGATAAGGATTTAATGTTTAGGGTTTAGGGAACTTAGGGTTAAGGGTTTAGGGTTAAGGGTATAGAGTTAAGGGTTAATGGTTAAGGGTTTAGGGTTAAAAGGGTTTAAGGTTAAGGGTTTAGGGTTAAGGGTTTAGGGGTAAGGGTTAAGGCTTAAGGGTTTAGGGTTAAATGTTTAGGGTTTAGGGTTAAAGGTTTATAGTTAAGGGTTAAGGGTTAAGGGTTTACAGTTAAGTGTTAAGGGTTTAGGGTTGACGGTTTAGGGTTTAGGGTTTAGGGTTGATGGTTTAGGGTAACTTAATTATGTCCTAAATACATTTAAAAAAATAAGATATGTAAAATGAAAGGTATACTATCAATTAATTATAGGTAGGGGGTTGAAACAACCAATAATTAACCTACAACAATAGTTCATGAAAATGTGGCCCTACAAAACTAGATTTCACATTGCAAGAACAATTATTTGTTTTTCAAAGGTAGACAAACCACATATCATTGTCAAGGGATGATCATAAAATTCCCTTAAGCCACTAATAATAACACTGATCCCCTTGAAATCTACTCATTGTCAAGGGATGATCTAAGAGGATGTAGATGACCTACAACTTGAAATCTACTCATTAATTCTCTTAAGCCACTAATAATAGTTTAGGGTTAAGGGTTAAGGGTTAAGGGTTAAGGGTATAGGGTTAATGGTTAAGGTTTTAGGGTTTAGGGTTAAGAAGGGTTTAAGATTAAGGCTTTAGGGTTAAGGGTTTAGGGGTAAGGGTTAAGGGTTTAGGGTTAAGGGTTTAGGGGTAAGGGTTAAGGGTTTAGGGTTAAGTGTTTAGGGTTTATGGTTAAGGGTTAATGGTTTAGGGTTTACAATTAAGGGTTAAGGGTTTAGGGTTAAGAGTTTAGGATTGATGGTTTAAGGTTTAATTATGTCCTAAATACATTTAAAAAAATAGGATATGTAAAATGAAAAGTATATTATGAATTAATTATAGGTAGGGGGTTGAAAAGATGACATGTGGATTAAGGGGATTTAATAAATTAGGATTTAAGGGGAAATTTCAGTATTCCTTGCAAACATTTTAAAGTATGTATATTGAAAGCCACAAAATTTACCTTTTTTATGTACATGTTTTTAGTTCAGGGTTTAGGGTTTAATTATATCGTAAATATATTTTACAAAATAGGATATAGATGACCTAAATCTACTCATTAATCCCCTTAAGCCAATAATAATTTAGTTGAAAATTGATAATTCACATTTGATCAATTTGTATAATGTTAAATGCTTGAAGTTTTTACAAACTTGTTTAAAAAGATAAATATATTAATCTTGGTCAACTTAAGACAAAATCATTCCATTAGATACATGGTTTATGGACCTAGGATTTAGATGACATGGATTAAAAGGGGATTTAAGAAAATTTCTTAAGACCCGTCCTAAGAGAATGCATATGGTTAATAATTTAGTGTTAAGGGTTTAGGGTTCAAGGTTCACATGTTTAGGCTTAAGGGTTAAGGGTTTAGGGTTTAGGGGTAAGGGTTTAGGGTTTAATTATGTCATAAATACATTTTAAAAATAAGATACAGATGACCTACAACTTGAAATCTACTCATTAATCTTTTTAAGCCACTAATAATTTAGTTGAAAATTGATCATTCACATTTCATCAATTTGTATAATGTTAGCTATGCTTTCAGTTTTTACAAACTTGTTTTTAATATATATATATATAACTTGGTCAAATATGGACAAAATCATTAACATGGTGTATGAACCTAGAAAAGATGACATACATGGATTAAGCCTGGATTTAATAAAATAGGATTTAAGGAGAAACTTCACTATTCCTTGTAAACACTTTAAAGTATCTATTGAAAGCCACAATATTTTATTTCCTTCAGACATAAATGAGCCTTACACATTTTGTTATCTAAATTTACCTTTTTTATGTACATGTTTTCAATTTATTTTTTAGTACATGTACATGTATTAAAATTACATAGAACTAGATAATCTCTTACATTTTGAAATTTGTATGTATGCTCAAGTTGAATGATGTATGTACATGTGTATACATGGATCCTAATTTTTCTTTTAAATGTAGTCATGTACGTTTAATTTAAATATTTCTTGTAATTTCTCAACATGTATAATATCTAGTTTTTGATATATATGTTTATTTATACAAGTTATATATAGATTTTTGAAAGTTAATTTTGTACTTGTTTGTATATTTATGTATATATGCAGGTTCATAGTTTTTATATATCATTGATATTATTCACTTTGATGTTGAGGACTTCCTCAATGCACCGTCTCTACGGTCTCCACCTCAACCCCCACCTCCACCCCACCTCCACCCCCACCTGGAACTGACAAGGCTTTCTTGTGAGCCATAATTAATGAAAATGTCAGTTCCATCAAAGAAAAACTCAATGCCATTCGAAGTCAACAATTCATGCCTCCTCACTTGGTGCATTTTGAATCTTCGATGTAAAACATTATAGATTTTGTGAGGTCCATTGATATGGAGTTGGACAATTTTTGAATATGGAGAGAGGAGAGGCACTAATTTTATGCTAATGGCCTCTCTTATAAGGAGATTTTGGATCTAAAAATCACAAAAGCTCATTTAGCACAATATTTTAGACACCCCATCACCAATGAGCCAATTCTCGCAAACAAGAAAAGAATATCAATTAGGTGGTGTAGACATGAAGTGATGTCTACCAATTTTTGGGATAGGTGGTGGATGGTGTTTGATTATCCACCTCATGCAAATTGTGAGGTTCCTTTATATTTTTAGAGAAAATTATATGCAAAGTTTGTTATGAATAGGAAACCCAACTATTTTGATTTTAGATCATTCCAGGGTATTGGTGGCGGCATGCCACAACATAGGTTATGGGCATGGGTTGATCCCCAACGACCCGTGCTTGCTCAACCTCTTGTTGACCCTTCTTCTGTTGCCATTCCTAGGCCCTTCGAGCATCGTGCGGTGGTATTTGCACTAGGAGCATTGACTACACTCTCAGATAGCCTGGATGAGCAGACTTCTACGATGGTAGCTAAGGTTTGAGACCATGGAGGAGTTGATGGTGGAGGTGGTCGTACTACCACTTCACATGTGTCGATGCGTCATATGTGCATGAGTTGTAATTAGTTGTATTATGGACCTGATAAGGCAACACCCAGTTCAGTTGCACATGCAGCATCTGATGATATGGGTGAATCATTTTTTGATTTTCTATTTGTTGAAGATCACCCCACTGATCATTCAACATAGGTATATATATCTAGATACATATGTTGAATTTATAACACTTTTAAGCATATGTTTTTAACGAACATATAGATTGAAATTAAATTGTAATAAATTATAATTAATTTAACAATCAAATTGTTTGGTGTAGACGGCAACATGCATAGTTCATAGTTATTTTGATCGATTTCATTTTCCATCGACACCTATTCGTCCCGGCCACCCATTTGGGGTATTTTGATTAATTTTTTAAATATATTTTAAATAATTTTATTAACTTGAACCTAATTTGTAATTCAATCTTGAACATGTACATTAAATATTTATGCTGGTTCAGGGTTCTTCCACATCGAATCCTCCATAGGGTGTCTCGAGTGCTCCTCCATCATTGGGTGTCTCACTTGAGGGCTCATTTGTATGTATATACTGTTTTAAAAAACTATATACTTAGATTTTTGTATTTTGAATTCATTATATCAAATGCGCATGTGTACTTATATATATATATATATATATATATATTAAAAATATATGTCTATGTAGGTTGACACAACAATGAGGATGGACATTGCAACACACCTGGATGATCCAAGTCTATATCAGGAGTCGACTGCATTTCAGGTTGTTGAAAAAACTATCTTTGTCTACGTACTATATGTAGGTCTAAATTAAATAAATTAAAACAAAAATTGGGTACCTACATAAGTGAATATATATATATAAATCTAATTTGTACACATGTGCTTTATAAAAGACCTTGTAGGAGCTTGTCAGTGACACATTTCATCTTGTTGTTACAATTCCATGTACAACAACACATGCAGAGCAGGAGGACAAAGGAGATGAGCAACCTGATACGGTATAATTTAAAATTTAGATTAATTTAAACTTGAAATCATAATTTACATTGTGAACTTAAAGTAAATTTTGATAGAATATATATGTTGATGTATGTGTTAAATTCTTTTTCTTTTATAGCATGAGACATGTCCTGTAGCTGAGCATGTGGAGACAGGTCCTGGAATAGAGGATGCATAACAACCTCTTACGGTACAATTTAAATATAATAAATTATAAATTAAATTGAGTTAAATAATTTTTAATCATCTTACATCTAATTTCATCTTTCTTTCTCTTGTATGTACAGATTGATTCAGAGCATGTAGAGACAGGGCCAGGTGCACCAGAGCATGCAGAGCAACCTCACATAGTAATTTAATTTTATGATAAATTATAAATTAAATTGTTAGTAAATAATTTTTAATCTTCTCACATTTGATTTCATCTTTCTTTCTCTTGTACAGAGTGATTCGGGTCATTTGGGTAGTCAATGTGGTGTGAAGAGGTCTATTGATTATAGAGGCAATATGAGTTAGATTATTTCATGGGTTGTATTTTATTATTTCATGTGGACTAGACATATATTATTTCTCATGGACTTATAGTTTATGTTTCATGGACTTTATATTTCATGGATTGTAAATTGTCATGGACTTTATTTCATGGACTTTATATTTCATGGGCTTTGTATTGTCATGGGTTGTTTTAAATGTTTCATGGACTTTATATTTCATGGGTCTATTATTGTTAAATAGTAATTTACACACATGCATTTATGTATTTTATGTGAAATTGATAGTACATATTTGTACTTTACAAAAAATTCAACGTCAAGACATTAATAGGACATTAATGTGAAATTAAATACAAATATGAAATTAAAGTTCAAATTTTAATAGGACATTTAATTATTTGTACTTAACAAATTTAGTGATTCATAGTCAAGGCATTAACTTAAATCAAAGAACTAAAAAAATTACTTAAGGGGTTCATATTTACTTCAAAATACATGTCTCATATTTAATATCAATTGATATAAAATTAAGTATTAGACTTTAGGGAGACTCATCATATAAAAAATGATATAATTAAGTATTAGAAATTAGGATGACTCATCATTTAACAATCACAAAAGTTATACAAAAATAATGTTAATGAACTAATATAATTTATGTCGTAATAGGATGTCTTAAGGGGTCCTAATAGGACTTCTTAAGGGGAACAAATAATTCAAACTACATGTCTCATATTGGATCACAATTGATATAATTAAGTATTAGACTTTAGGGTGACTCATCATAACAAATTATATAATTAAGTAGAAATAAATTTAGGATATGTCCTAATAGAACTTCTTAAGGAGAACAAAGAATTCAAAATACATAAAATTAAAAAGCAAAACAATATATAATTAAAAAGCAAAAGACAAAAGCACATATTAGGTCATTCATTCATTTAATCTAAGAACAAATCTAGACTTAGTTTTAACTTTCAACTAGTGAATATTTGAACATTCAAAATGAGAAAACACTCCATTGGTTACCCTAAGCATTCAATCAAAAATCATGCATTCAAACTAGAGTATAAACATTTAAACCTCTAAATGCATGATTTCTAAATCAAGCACAAGTAAAACCTTTGAACAATAAAAAACTAGTGAAATCTATACCAAGGCATCAAATGAACATCTACTTGCATTTTTATGCTTGCCTATATGTCTAATGGTGAGGGTAAATTTGGTAAAGGTCAATTTTAGAAAGTAAAGAGAGTTGTTACCAACTCCTATAGTTACTAAGGTTATTGAACATGAACAAGCATTGAAATGAATTTTAAGAAGAAAATAATCACTTGTTTGTCATTGAATTAGCCCACATCAAATCTAACTTTGAAATAGTAGATCCTTTCATTTGAATAACAAGAACTCCACACATTATGAACATAAGTTACTACTCACAACATCACTAGCACAATTCAACTAAATAATATTACCACCAATCAAGAACTCTATCTTCATGGAAAGAGTAGTCCCCTAGACTAGATACACATCACATCACTTGCATTTGTCATGTGAGCAAGAGTGATCTGATAGTAGTCCAATCAAACATGAGCAAGACATGTGCATCCCATTCATGATTTATTCATAACTTAGTATTGAGTCACATTTGGAATGTATAGATATGTTAAGTAGAAGACATCTTCACCTGTGCAAGATTTCATAGCATGGAACTCAATAGTCAGTATAATCTAAATTTTCATAGTTATATTAATATGAAAGATAATAAGATTTGTAAACTTTATATAGGAATGATAAAAAATCATAGCTATTGTATTCATTTAAATGAAAATCTTGTACAATAATATACTACAAAAGATTGATAGGGGTTTGGACACATGTATAATTAAGTATTAGACTTTAGGGTGACTCATCATAACAAATGATATAATTAAGTATAAATAAATTTAAAATATGTCCTAATAGGACTTCTTAAGGGGAACAAAGAATTCAAACTACATGTCTCATGTTGGATCACAATTGATATAATTAAGTATTATACTTTAGGGTGACTCATCATAACAAATGATATAATTAAGTATAAATATCTAGGATATGTCCTAATAGGATGTCTTAAGGGGATCAAATACTTCAAAGTACATTGGTCATATTTAATCGCAATTGATGTAATTTATGATGACTCATCATAAGAATCACATTCTATACAAAAATAGTGTCAATGTTAATTTAATTTTATTCTATACTAATAATTACCTATTTTTACCAAGTATTCCATGTTGTCTAGGTTGAATCGATACATAGACTCTCCTTTGTGATGATGGCCTAAGGATATAAAAGGACAATTTAAACAAATTTCAACTAATAAGGCACAAGCAATATCAAAACATGTATTTAATGTATTTAAAAGGACAATATAAAACTAAAACTATATTTACCTGTATTTACTTATTCTATTGTACCATCTGCATCCTCTCTTTTTTGCAATGCATCTATGATTGTCTCATGCTCTTCCATAGAAATTGTCCATAGCTCTTTATTTACAGGTTTTCCACGATACCTCACTAGTTTTATATTTGTTACCACCACCAAATGTGAGTAGTGTATAATCTTCTTATGTGTTTCATAATCTTTGAATGCAGGCAAACCATTCTTCCTTATTAGGTGTTTTCGTAGCCAAGTGCCAACAACCACCACCGAACCTATTGGATAATGATAGCCATCATCAAAGAAGTTCTCAAAATTTGCTTAAGGGTATCAAAGACTTGTTATCAAAGTTTGCTTAAGGGGATGTCTTAATGGGATCACCGAACCTGTTGGATAATGAGTGCCATCATCATCTTCTTGAGGTGCTATTAACTTATGTTTAGTCTCCACACAACGAGCCAACAAATATTCTATTTCCTCTTCATTATCATCAGGTGCAACAACATCATACACATGTCCTGCAAACAAAATTTGATTCAATAACTTGCACATGTCCATATAATTTGACCAATCTATATACATGCATTCATATACATATATAACTAAATAAAAACACTACAAAATAATAATAAAGTGAAATATAATGAAATAAATTAAATTAAATTACCTTTTTGTACAAGGTTTGAACCTCATTCATAATCGCTTGATGCAAACAGTTGATCATTGTATTCAATTGTTGTTTCATATTGATTGTGTGCTTGTGCAGGTGTCAACAATCTTTGCTTCCACTCTTCAAACCCATTATGTATTCTCACATGCTTCCCAATCTCCTGAAATACAAAACTAAAAAAAACATGCAAGATCCCTTGTCCAGATAATCCATGTGCTTGCATTCAAACTCTTAAATGAATGCCATTTAGTAGATCCACTGATTGTCTCGCAATCAAGTCTAGGTAGAATGTTCTCTTCTTCAACCAACCAAAAGAATCGGTGAACTATAGAGTACTCGCTTGATCCAGGTGTAGATAATCTTGTATTGCACCAATCCACAATCCTACGTGCATAGTTAAATTTTATTGCATCCTCAAATTTCAATTGCTCTCTAGCAAGAATTCTTTTAACACATGCACCAGCTCCATCATGTTCTCCTTTACCATGTCTAGCTTCAAAACAACTCCACATATGATGGACATTATGTTCCTTGTGAACCCTACTTAACCAATAGAACATTTGATCATTCTTGAACTACCCCATACAATAATCTGACCATATGAGATGTTCTGTCATCTGTATTCCTCTTTCTCTTTAATTTGTATAAAATATATTGAAACAATATTGAACAAACTCTAACGAGTGTAACCGATTGTCACTCAAATATAAATGATACTCCCTCAAAAATTTTCTATCATCCTCTGTGCTGTCATCTGCATGTCTATAAACAATATGAACAAACATAGCCACCTACACTGAATTGTAATATTGTGATTGGATTTCCTCTTGCAGAGCTAGAGTATAGTTTTCCGTAAAACCAACCATTGATAGTATAGTACCAACTGGAAATGTGTTTCTACATGCGCAAAATTGTCCATCAAGCCATTGAGCTTGTTAAGAGTGCTTGACATATTTTGGTACAATCTTACTCTTAAATTCTGATATGAATGCATGTACACTAACATTTTTTTGTAATTAAATCACAACGCTTTCCAATTTTTCCATCTTTTAAAGAATAATCAACATTATTAAATCTTTTAACATCCACTAATTGTTGTCCAAAATTATTATCAACACTTTCATGCATACAAACTCTTAAGAAAGAAAGATTACCACAACTAGTGCATTGTCTAGAAATACATGAACTTAAATAAAATAATTTCACATTAGATCTTTCACAAAACAAACTTGATATAAACTCCTTTATTGTTTCAGGTGGCATATTAATACCACATTCCTGCATAATCATGTTAGTATGTAAAGTATAACGTATATATTGAAACACATCATATAAATAACAAGATTGAACATGTGTTTTTACAACAACAAGATATTCGTTGTTTTATTAATCTTTACATACCAAGGTTTACATTTTTCAAAAGATCTTTGACTTATTCTAATATTACCAGGTAACACTAAATCACCACAATTTTTTTATAAAATTCAGTTTGCATTGTATCTAATAGGTGTTTTGGATGAGGATCATGAACTTTGGACCCCACTCTTAATTTTAAAACATCTCTAGCATTAGATGATACCCTAGTATTATCATGCCAATATTTTTCAATCAAAGATTTGATTTCAACATTCAGTTTTATGTCAGATCTCGGGAGACGACCACTAAAACTCCAACAATGGTTGATTGGATCATTTTCTATACTTTTCCTTCTATTTGCCACTCTTACCAATGTTTTAGGATGTATTTTTAGAATTTCACTAATATTGCTTAGCATTCTTCTATTCAAAGTTGCTTTATTAACTATAGCAATTGTTATAGCTCGTCTTGCTGCATTCTTATCTTTAGATCGACTACTTGTTCCAATAGACTCAATGGCATTAGCAACAATAGAAATATCATGTTTTAGTGATTGATCTTTTCTTCTTGGTTTAACAAAAATGCCTAACTTTTTCATTACTTTTCTCATTTTCTACATTCTCATTAATTGCATCATTAGTTGACATTGAAATGATAGTTTTTTACAATAAAAAAATTCTTTGTATAATCTATTGGTATGTGTTCTTATTTGTCTCCAAGAAATCTTACTAGGAAGATTATCCAAAACATCCTTTTCAATTTAAAAAAAATATTTTCATTTTCAACATCACATCCTGGATTTTCATTTTCATTTTCAACTTCAAAACGATTTTCATTTTCAACAACAAAATGGTTTTCATTTTCATTTTCAACAAAAGGATTTTCATTTTCATTTTCAACAAAAGGATTTTCATTTTCATTTTCAACAACAAAACCATTTTTATCTTCATTTTCAACAACAAAAAGATTTTCATTTTCATTTTCAACAACAATTTGACTCAAATCTTGATCTCTATGAATATTATCGATCTCAACATTGTTATATCCAGCTTCTTTTAAATGTCCTATAAACACCGTTTCCATTTCATTTAAAGGTGGATTTGTAGATGTACTTGGATTTGTGCCTATTGAAACATTCTCCATAGCATTGAAAGGGGGATTTGAAGACATACCAAGACTAGTTTGTATAATTGTATTAGTTTCCACATTCACCTCTTGCAAATTTGCATCGTCTACATCCATGGTCTCCTCAATATTTTTATCTTCAATAGTTGTGGAATTGGATGCTTCAACATTATTCATTGATCGAATCTTTGTTCTTCTATCTCGTTGTCTTTTTTCCTCCTCTCTCTTTGCTTAAATTTCTTCAAGGGTTAATACCTTCCTATCTTTCCTCTTATTACGAGCTTGTGAGCCCATGATAAAAAAAATTGAAGTATTTACAAATGAATGTCAAAAATTTGAAAGCTTTCCTTCTTTGTTCTTCCTTCAAACAAGTAGAAATTCAATAAAATTCCACTCAAACATTGTCCCAGTGATGTCTCCTTTCAAAATTCAAATCAAATCCCAAGTTGAAGAACTTGTAGAAGAGAAAAGTTGATGGAAAACACTGCATATGTCACTGTCGGCCATACAAAACAAGTTGCAGGGCCAATAGTGACAGTCCATATTAAAAAAATAGTCAAAAGCAAAATGGGATCCCGTTTCTTACTGTGTCGGTACAATAAGAAACGAGATCCTGTTTTGAAAAATTTGAATTCTAGGCCCAATTTTTTCTTTGTTAACCGGTTCATGAAAAGTTTTGGGGCTCCAAACCTAGGATTTGGACTTGGTTTGACCTGCAAGTTGAAGTTCCTGTCAATGTTGTTAGAACCAGGATCAGCTGCAAGCATTCATCTACGGGAGAGTTATGAAAAAAAGCCAAGAGAATATTGATGCAAAATATTGGAGAAATGCATTGAATAACCCATGAAAAATACATGCAAAGGAGTGAGTATTTATAGGTAAGGTGAGTGGGGTGAGGTGTCAATATTGACCAATAGGAAATGTAACTCTAGCATCTCCAAAAATAGGGGGAGGTGGAGTAACTTCCATGAATGGATTGACACCACACACACATGCACCCACTAACATAAAAGCCCTATTAAATAGCTCACATTATTAAACTACCTAAGCAAGCTTAAAAAGATGTGTAGGAAAAACCTTATAATAAGGAATAAAAAACCTACACTAACACCCCCCCTTAAGCACAACTTAGGAGGATGTTAAGATGGGTCCCGGCAAATGAAGCCATGTTAGGTACCCATATACAATGATGGTGGAGAATGTCATAAGACTCCCCAAAGATACAACCATCATACAAACATAATTCCTCAAGAAGAGGATGGAGAGGATCAAGTGTCCATCATAGGTAAAAGTAACTTCAAATCCACTGAAAGATGCAAGAGAGAAGAAGATAGTGCATTGTTTGCATACAACATTTCTTCCCTTGGGTAGAAACAAGTCCAATGGAGGATGAAGAAGCCACTCCCACAAATTTGATGAAGAGGGAAACCAGATCCAAGTGTGAGCCTCTGAAGGGATGATAGTTGTGTTGTGACTAGCATCAAAGGTGTCAAAATCTGCAATGTGAGATTCATAAAACAACTCTGAAATACCTGTTAAATAATCATCCCATATAACAAAATCAGAAGAACAAACATTGTCCTGCTTAACCATGGAAAAAGAAATATCAGAAGAAGCAGGAGGAGGAGAAGAAATGTCAACACAAGTCTCAAAAATTGGATTAGATGTAAGAACAACAAGGTTCGAGTGACCACACTTCTCCACAAAAATATGATTCACACAAGGAGTGTGAACATCAGCCAAAGTATCTGAACCATCATCAGGAGCAAAACCAGAAAAGGTGTATAACCGAGTTTCATGATCAACAACCCCTATAGCAATAATCTCTGTACTCTCCAAGTCTCTGATGATAACTAAATCACCACTGTGATTAATCTGATATATGGAAAGTAGATTATTTGCCAAAGAAGGTACACAAAGTACATCATTAAAAGTACCATCACCAATATCAATTGATACCTTCCCAATTACATTCACATATGTATTGTTACCCATTAAAATTGGTGGCATAATTCAAGGCTCAAAATTAGAAAACATGGACTGAGATGAAGCCATATGATGAGAGGCTCCAGAATCAAGAATCCATTTACCTGAATTGGAACTTGTAGATGCACAAAGTGCTTTACCTTTATGTTTGTTAGCTTGCCCTTTTTCAGAAGGTTCTGGCTATTTTGATGATGGAGTAGGAGTACATGAACTAGGAGATGAGGCTGAAGTAGAACTTACATTCATTTTCTAAATAAGAGTCTTCAACTCATTCACTTCCTTTTTGTAACAATCTTGTTCACTATGCCCACGCTTCTTGCAGAATGCACAAGTGGGTCTCTCCTTTTTCTCCTTTTTACTAGATGACTCAGGGGTAGCTTGAGGTGTTGAATCTTTGTCTTTCTCACTATTCATGTTTTTTGCTTCTTTTCTTTGCCACTTGAAGCCTTCTCATCTTTTGTGTTTTGAGTTGCAACAAGACCCTGTGATTTGGAAGACTTCAGAGTACCCATCTGCACTAACTTTGCTTGTCCTCTTGTGAGTGATGCAACAAATTCATCAAGAGAAGGCATATGATGCCTAGCACCAAGAGCATCTCTTGTAGCATAAAAAGTAGATACAAAAATAGAATAATCAGAACCTAGTTTAGCAAGAATAGACAAGATCAACTGGCTGTCTTCTTTCTCTATATTACATTGTTTCAACTATAACCTGAGAGACTTGTTGTACCCAACCAAATCTTTTGCTTCATCAAGGCATTTTGAAACAAGTCTAGAAAATTTTTCGTCAAAAAGTCAAAAAAGCAAAATTTCTAAAAATAGAAATTTCTATTTTTAGAAATTTCTAAAAATAGACGTCGAGTTAGGTTTTCTGGGTTTCTTGAGATATGGATGTTGCCAAAACTTTCTAAAAATAGAATCTCCAAATCAGGTGGCGCGCTCGATTCTCATTGGTCGATTTTCCTTCACGATCGGCACAATTTAGACGGAATCTTCAAACGACCAAGTTTTCTTTACTGGGTCATTTTTGCTTCTTCACAAGGTGAAGCATGAGCTTGAAAGTCATCAACATAGAAAAGTTCACCTGCCAAATCTCTTCGACGAGTTTCCAACGCTGTTTCAATGACGCAAAACTGACAAACGGCCGTCGACTCGATGATGCACGCAAAATGATGCAAGATGGATCCAAGCTGAATGGAAAAGTTGGAAAATCACAAAAATGGCTAAGTCTGGTGAAACTGGGTGCCCCAGGAGGCTTGGGGTGCCCATCCTCTCCTGTGTTAGTTTTTTTTCACGTTTTTCAAGAAATGTCGAAAATGCTTCCGTCAGCTCCTTTCCGGTTGGTCAAACTTGGTCAAAAATTAGTCAAAGCCAGGATTTCATCACAAATATGTTCATACTACTCAGATCACCCTCCGTCCCGCCTTGACAGTCATCAGAACGACTGAAATCAAAGATCGAACAGGAGCTGTCAGCACAGAAATCAAGAAAAGGTACAAAATTAACAATTTTTTTTAAAATGGCTAAGTGTTGACAAACTGGGCACCCTTGGAGGCTTGGGGCACCCATCCTCACCAGTGTTAGTTTATTTTTCATGTTTTTCTTGAAAAACGTGAATTTCCTTCCGTCAGCCCGCTCCGGTTCAGTGTTGATCAGTTTGGCACATTTTTTGAGGCAAATAGAAGGTACAATCAGCTCAATTTTCATCAGGCTTGCATATTTGCAAGATCATCAGACTCATTTTCATCCTAGTTGTTAGAAATCGATAGCCAAACAGGGGTCCTGTGCCTCCGGAACGCACACGCAAACCAAGAAATTGAAAAAGTTGAAAAAATTGAGAAAATGGCTAAGTGTTGGGAAACTGGGCGCCCTAGGAGGCTTGGGGCGCCCATCTTGAGTAGTGTTAGAATAGTTTTGTGTTTTCAGTGTTTTCTGACATGTCTTGTTACCAATCTTCACCCGTTGGCAGTTTCCGGGAGGTCAAACTTGGTCAAACGATGTCAGATCGTCGAACGGAGACAAGGGATGGAATCTCAGCTGATCAATCTCCAAAATGTTAGGATCAGTTAGCTTTTTCAGTTCATGATGACATTTTTCCACCTTGTCAAAGTCAGAGACAGGCCATATTTGAGTAAAAATGAGTGTTGAAGTGTCGAAAATGAAGAAATTTTGTTAACACTTCTTCCAACTCGCGTATTCGACGACATCATCAAAGAAGATATTTTTTGTCATCTTGCACATGAAGCCATAGGCTCCTACAAAATAGGGATTCTTCCTATTCGAAGACATCCACTTGGATTTATGTTTTAAAAGATGCTTTCTTCTTGGATGAGGATGAAGTTTTCTTCTCACACAAGTAAAGCTACTTTTTCGACCAAAGATTTATAAAGACAAGCTTTGGGCTTCTTTATTTCATTATCTTTTGTAGGTTACATCCAGAGGAAAGATTTTATTTTTCTTTCAACGAAGATTCGAAGACCCAAACCAGGTGCTTTTTCAGTTTTCTTCATAGATTCGGGTTGAGGAAGAAGAGAGGCTTGCTTTTTCAGGGTCCTTGTTTCAAGGAGATCATTTTTTAGAAATCCAACCAGAGCTTTTTTAGTTTTCGTCAAGATGGGTCCATCCAGATTATCATTCTCTTGAAGATTAGGAGTTGTGCTTTTTTTTTTGGGAAACTACTTTTTTCCTGCTTTTTTGAGAAAATCTCCATTTTTTCAAAATCTGACAATCTGGGTTGCTTAGAAACGGAATTATCTACAAAACCCATGTGCTAGCTTTTTTAGCTCACACTCTGCTTTTTCTAAAAATCAGCAAACAATTTTCAGCCATCTATTCAATACTTTTTCCAACATAGGCGTGTTCACAGTTGATTTTCAAATCTTTCAATATGCAGTACTCTCCAACACAATTCAGGCACAAAACAACATTGGTTCATGATTACCTGAAAACTTGTGAAATAGACTTGCATAAAGTACTTCCAGTAATTAATTTACACTCCTTGGAGGATGCAGGAAATAATGCCATCAGGAATCTTGGACACTCCGGTTTGCTTGCAGTGGTATCCTTTCCTATCACCGTGCAAAGTATCGAGTTTGTGATTGCTTGTGTGACGCATTACAACTCGGTCACAAGAGAAATTTAGTCGGGTGATGGACGTGTGCTCTGTAGCTTGAGGCCAAACGACATTGAAAAGTGCTTTACAATACCTATTTGGAGAGAGAACTTAACTGTTTCACTTGAAGAATGCAAGAGGGTTTGGAATAATGATAAGGAAAAATACAGAAAAAAGATTGGTCAGAGGTGGTTGAAAGAAAAGCAGAATATTATGCCAAAGAACGTTGGACGTGGAGAATTCAAGGAGGAGCATGCAATAATGATTACTCTACTAAGTCGTATCATGGGTCAAGCAGATGCAAACAAATTTCAGCCTTGGATGTTTTACATCATGTCCCAGATTGTTGACGGAACCGAATTCTATGATTGGTCGGCACTAATCAGTGATTGTCTCCACCAACAAATAATTGATTTTCAAAGGGCTCATGAATTCCATATGATATCATACCTTGTGTATTTGATGGCTTTTCAGGGTCAATACAGAGGTTTGAATGTTGTTGGAACTCTGGGTACTCAGCATGTGTATCATCATTTCCCGCAGTTAGAGATCTCTCAAGATGAACGACATTACAGGCGGGTGAATGATGCATTCTTGATGCATGCAGTGCGAGACATGGACAAGGAGTTGCATATACGATTTTCTGTAGAGGCTAGAATAGCAATGGCAGAATGGGCTGATTGGTTTATCCAATTTCCTAATTTTCCTACATCAAAGTATATGGCTTCTCAGGAGAGCTAGCCATGTTGCCGTGATATCCTACAGATGAAATAGCATTTATGGAATTTTTGAGGCAAGCTTATCAAGTGCATATATTTTTGCATAGCAGACCCAAGACTGCCTTCAATTTTCCACTTGGGATGAGTATTTACAAATGTAGATCTGGAGCAGATGCCAAGGCAATCGGTAATGAATCATCCAGATATGGTCTTAAGTTTTTCGACAGGAGATCTTCATATGATCCCCGTGGTGTTTATGCATCACATCTTGGTCAGAATTGTACACACAAGTTTGCAGTTAAAGACTTCTGGGCCAATTGTGCTGATGAGTATGAAGTGCGAAGACGCAGTTACAACAGGTTCACCCTTCAGCAAATGTCTGATATCCTATCAGAAGACATAGAGGGTTTGACAGAGAGTGCTGAAGTTCTACTTCCCACATATTTTAGGGACCAAATTGAGCAACAACCGTTGCCGCCAGTTAACTGGTCAGTAAAAGAGAGTACTTCCATTGAGGAGAGAACAAGTCGAGTGGTTAAAAACAGTTTGATATTCTTGAAGACTAAGTGGAAGGATGATATTCCAGTAGCAGAGCCGCCAGTTGTGTAACCATCAGAACCTTCCACTTCCAAGCCAAAACAAAGAGTTAAGGCTATGAGTGTTCTCCCAGAGGGAACAAAAATGGCAAAGTTAAAGAGGAAGAAAGACGAGTCTCCAGCTCATGTCCAACAGGAACATCCACCAGTTGAACCAGAAGCTCCTGTTGAACAATGCTGCATGTTGAAGTGTTACCTTCAGATCATGTATCTCCACCTTCTTCACCGATCCCTTCTCCTATTCACATAGATTCAGAGCCAGATTCACCGGTTCGCAACTTTGATGCAAGCATTGATTCATCAGGAGCTGATGAGGCAAGAACCAAGTTTCCAAGAGAGGATGGCTCATCCTGGCTTGAAAACATTCTGGGAAGGAAGAGAAGAAAGCCCTCATATCAGCTGGACTTAACAGAGCTAAAAAGTATATATCAAGACACACCAGACAAGCAGCTGAAGAAGTAGATTCGCATTGAAAAGAATGCGGATGGAGAAATCATTCTTGAGACTGCAACACCTCCAGAAAATAGAAGTGCTAATGATGTTGAGGTTGATGACTTCACAGTTGTCAAAGCTAACCTTGGCAGAAGTACTCGCCATACAGATGTCAATCTCTTTGAGGTTGCAGCGAATAGCTTGAAGGAAAGGGTGTTGAGAGATGGAGAAGACAAGGCAGCTCTCAAAGCTGAAGTTCGACAGTTGTGGCAATATATTTCCAACCTTTTCCATGGCACTTCATAGGTTGATTTGCTTCTTCCACCGAGTCTTGGATCACCAGCCGATCAACGGCATTTCAGTAAGTTGGTCCTCTATGGGAGGCATATGGACAGTTGGGTAGAAGAATTTGTGACCAAAGGGAGAGTTGTACTTGCAGAGCTTTATCAGTTGAAGTACAATGCTCATGATTTACGCCAAGGCATACAGGGGTCGCAGCAGATCATGTCAGAAAATAGACCAGTGTTTGAGATCATTATCTCTGACTTGAAGATTGCACTTGATACTGTTGATTCAGCTGAAGATAAGAAGACAGTTTCTACTTGGAAAGCACAATATCTTTTCACAGTAAAAACTTATGATAGTATGATTTCAAAGTTGACAGAATGGAAAGAAAAGGTAATCAGCATCCTCAAGTTTGTCAGATCCTTTATCTCTGAGATCCCGTGTTCATATGAGAAAGAAGATGGTACCCTATATGACCTCGGGGAAGTGCAAGCAGAGTTCTAGACTCTCGTCCGCAACAACTTTAATGATGATATCAATGCCGGCAAGATGAGTCGTCTTGCCACAATGTCAGTGAAATTTAACAAGGCTGCGGGTGAAGTTCACGAATTTCTTCAGATGGTTGCCAATGGTGAAGAAATGTTAGAGAATCAGAATATTGTTCTAGAGAGTATCAGTGTTCCTGGCAGAGATGCGGTCACTCGCTTTTTAGAAGATATTGTTTCCCAGAATATCGACGGATGACATCACCAAAAAGCTAGAATGTTGATGAGGATGCATTCCAAAATAAAGTAGCTTTAAAACATATGCTTTTTGTTTTAAAGCATGTGCTTTCATCCTAAGCTCATCCATTCTATATTTAGAAAGAAAGCACCTTGTGATAGTTGGAATCTTTTTGCTTTAAAGCAGATTGCTTTAAAGCATTTGTTTATTGTATCTTTGTCTTAGAATAGTAATAAAGCTTGCGAGTTGGCAAGTTAGGGTTAATCAAGGAGATTTTAGGGTTCACTACTCCTTTGATTTTAGTATAAATAAGGGCATCCTTGCCCATTGTTGGCAATGGTAGTTGTGATAGCAAATTTATTGTGCCTATTCTAGCCTGCAAACATTGTTATTCCAAGTGTCTGTTCAATCTGTGTTCATTGTAAGAAATGGTAGTGGTGATAGCAAATTTGTTGTGCCTATTCTAGCCTGCAAACATTGTTATTCCCAATGTCTGTTCAATCTATGTTCATTGTAAGGAATGGTAGTTGTGATAGCAAATTTGCTGTGCCTATTCTAGCCTACAAACATTGTTATTCCTAGTGTCTGTTCAATCTATGTTCATTGTAAGGAAGGACTTTTGTGATAACAAATTTGCTGTGCCTATTCTAGCCTGTAAACATAGTTATTTTAGGTGTTTGTTCACTTTGTGTTCAGTGTTCTCCGGTGTTTGATCGCTTACTGTATGCCTACCTTTTGCTGCAGTCTTGCTGTCCTGGAGTTGTATTAAACTTTCTGATATTGAATAGAAATCTCATGCCTACTTTGCTCTGATATTCTATATCGATTCATCAAGTTTTCGTCGTCAGATGTGTAGCTTCTGTGGCTTTCATTTTCAGCTTTCATCATTAAAGTACTCTTAGTCTTGTGGTGTAAATCTGGAGGAAAATTACTTGAGTTTTTGTGTTAACAATCATTCCTCGTTCACTTTCAACTTCCTTTGCTCTGAATTTACTGAAGAGGTTGAAAGCGTCATTAGTCTATGCTAGTTGTAGTAGAAGTTTTATTAAAAAGGAAAAACCTCTTCTGCAGCGTTTAGAGTTTTATAACCTTGTGCTCTGCAGCTGAGGATTAAAAAGAAGATAGGCGAAGTTTCATTCAAGTTATCTTTTCAGTGAACATCAACAAGAAAGGGAACTCCCCCTTCCAATAGAAGAGCAGTTTATCTGTGCATAGCTGTCTATTTCCAAATTGCATATCAGAGGTGCGAATTGAAATGCCAACAATTTTCTGGCGCCCACTGTGGGGCACGAGGCATAAAACTTCAAGCAAGCTTAGGCTTATGACACGGTAATGACTCTCTGGCGTCCTTCTGCTCCAGTTCAACAACCAAATCTTACACCACCCGTTATTCAACCAAATCTTGTACGAGTAGAAGGAGAGCAAACGGACATCATTAGCAGCATTAGAAGTTTCATATTTGCGCAAAAGGAAAGTCCTGATCAGTGGAGAAACGCAGCTGCTATCCTTGACGAAGAAGAACACAAAACAGATCTTGTAGCAGGAAGACCAGTACTACCACCTCCCGCATGGCAATAGATAATCCTGGCTCACAGGGTTTATTCAAGAAAAGGAAAAGGCGGTGCTACGAATCCTTTCTTTCAAGATCTTGATTCTACAAAAGTTGGAGAAGCATCCAACATAGCTCGAGAAATTTAGATAGTTCCTGAAGTCAAGTAGGAATAATTACAAGAAGAACCAGTAATCCAGCCTAGAGCAATGGGTGATGCAAATAACAACAATCACAATGATCCAAATCAAAGGCGACTACCACCATTGCCTTGGGGTAATAACATTGGACCTTTGGCCCTACAAGCACATCATGATTTACCAAAGGGGTCAAGGAAGCACTTTCCTTGGTTCCATGGCGATGGAACTCAACATCCTGATGAACACATCTTTACATTCACAACAGCTTGCGCTGTTTTGCATGTATCACATGAAGATGTTGCCATGCGTCTCTTCATTGAGACTCTCACGGGAAATGCTGCTGATTGGTTCAATCATCTAGAACCAGGAATCATTACAAGTTGGGCAACTATGAGCGAGAAATTCTTGGCAAGGTTCAAGCCTGCCGAAGATGGTCACAGATTGTTTGCCCAACTCTCAAATTCAAAGATGGAAAACAATGAACCAATGAGGGAGTTTGTGGCAAGGTTTAATCGCCTAGTTACACATCTTTCTCATACTCTTAATCCATCTCTGCAAATTCTGTTGAGCAGTTTCATTAACGCTCTTCCTTCTGAGATAGCCTTCTTTTTGAGATCGGCTAATGAAACAGAATTATCCAATGCACAAGAAAATGCCATCAAGTTAGAGGATGACATGATTACCTTTGGCAAGATGAAAATGGATTCAATCAAGCCTCTAGTTCAGAGCTCTGCAGATCCACTGCTGCATAAGGTAGCAAACGAAGTGACTATCATGAAGAGACAGTTGCCTACTCAGGGGCAACCCGTGCAACAACAATACCAACCACAGCAACAGTATCAGCCTCAGCAACCATATCAGCCTAAGAGGAACAATTTTCAGCCTTTCAATAACTATAGGCCCAGGTTGCCAGCACCACCACCAAGGCAAGCAGTCGATGCTGCTCAAAATGCAGTGTTTTGTTCCTTTCATGAGACTGATGCACATACTGGAGCCACGTGTCCTGAAAATTTAAGGATGAATCAAATCATGGGATATGCTGATGCTGCACCTATTTCAAACATTGTTCCTTCCCCAAGTGCGAATGTTGTCTTACCACAGACGGACAATTTCGATGGCGACTCTACCACGGGATACTTCCAGAACGAACCCGTTATAATGAAGGAAGAACAAGATGATTTTCGTCAATATTCTCTTGCAATGAATCATGAAAATCTTTCAACTCCTGTGTTTACACGTACTCAACATTTTAAGGCACAGAAGGAAGGAGAGGATAGACAAAGACCAAAAGAAAAGGAAAAGGAAGTGGCTTCCACTTCCAATGCCCAGCCATCACGTGAAAGTGTTCAAACTACTCAAAATTCATCTTCAACAAATTTTGATATAGTAGATTCCATGATGAAGACAAAGGTGCAGATTTCTCAGCTAGAGTATCTTCAAGACCATCCAGATCAGCTGGATAGAATTGTCAAGTATGTCAAGAAAGATACTGTCATGCAGCCCACATTGCTAGAATCTTCTGTTCCAGCAGGAGAGAAGCCAAAGCCCTTCTATATTTCTCTGTATATAGGAGGTTATAAATTGAGCAATTATATCATTGATTTAGGAGCCTCAGACAACGTCATGCCTTTGCAGGTAATGAATGCTTTGGGACTCTCATGCACCAAAACACATGACAAGTGTTATTCACTTGAATCTAAATCAGTGCCATTGGTTGGACAATTGAAGGATGCTCAAGTTCGATTAGCGGCTTGCCCAGAGAAGAAAATAATGATGACTATCTTGGTAGCTAACATTCCAGCTAGCTATGGGATGCTGCTGAGTAGAAGCTTCTACAAAGATCTTGGAGGAGAAATACAATTGGATTGGTCATCTGCGACCATTCCTTTAAAGAAAGGTAATTTCAAATTGGAACCAGAAACCAAGTCATGGTTCGCGGTGGTGAAATCTCAGGATCCTCAAGCACAAGTGCTATATCAAGAAACAGATCCTGGTACATATGTTATGTTGTCTGATATAACTAAAAATAATCAAGAGGTTGTCTATGTCGTTGACAAATCAGAGGAAGTATCTGAAGAAATGTGCAATTTGCAAACTTTCTTTGAAGAAGTGCAACAATCTTCTCAAGAGCAAAATTACAAGGAAGAGATCAACTATGTTGCAGAGAGCAATGAAGAATCTGATTTGTTCTTCTCATCTTTTGAAGGTTGGTTTGAAGAACCTGTGTCAGAGATATCCAAAGAAGAGACCAAAGAAACATTGCAATTGGAGCAAGAACAAGATCTACTTCATTTTGAAGATGATTCATCATTGGAGGAATTTCTCAAAAATGGAGATCATATGGAAGATTCATCATTGGATCTCGACAGTTTTCTACATCACTCGGAGAGTGATTCTTCAGTAGAGGATACTGTAAATTTTCTTTTACAGTTTAGCCCATCTTCACCTGCATCTCGAGAATGTTTTATACATACTAGTGAAGAGGACGACGTTGAATCCATCTATGAACCTGCACAGGAAAAAGACTTTACTGATACCATGCAACCAGTGTGGAATGCAACATACGAAGAGGTTGATGGGGAAGAGGAGTTCATGGAGTATTTAGTTTTGGTCACTAAAGAGGATGATATTGAAAAATCAGAGATTCTTGACAAATGTCTTGTGAGATACACCGTGTGCGAGATTGATCAAGAAGAAGAAGAGGAAACATATGACTCAGATGAGGCTGTCTTTGATTCCACTCCTTTTATAGAAGAAGAAAGATACATGAATGCTGAAGAAGAAGTGATGATGGATATCCACATTGAAGAAGAGTACTCTACAGAGGGTGATGAGATTCCAAGTAATGAATGGGAAAGTGAGCTATCAGGTGAAGATGGTCCAGAGTTTAAGCATTCAGATCTTGACGATTCATCGGATTTTGGAGAGTGGATGGACGAAAACACAACCAATGAAGAAATCCCTGCAACACTTGAAAAGTGGGCAATTATAGTTGTGGACCCTATAAGCCAGGAATCAGTGATGAGAGTCATGTATGAGCAGCTTGCACCTTTTCCAGAAGATGATGCATTGACTGAATACAAAGTTGTGTGTGTACAAGATATAAATGAAACTCATATTCAATATGTGGTGATGACCATTCCAACAGATGTACTTTGGCCACAAGACTTTCCTGTATATCTTCAGAAAGAAGTTCTGTATCTCCACATATTGTAGAGGTTGCTTGCATTGGAGGAAGATGCTCCACCTGATCACTGGCATATCAATCAGTTTCTCAAGAACTTCTCATGGCCTGAACGTGAATACCCTCCTGAATCATGGCTCTTTGAGAGGATGTTGCAGAGAAAGAAAAGTTTTGTGCTACCAAGGCAATCTTCACAGCTAAAGAGAGATGGTTCTTACTTTTCTGAGTCGATTGACGGTTTCATGTGACAGTTCTAAACTCTTCTCATCCTTGCTCAGGAGAAAGAGTGCGTGAAACACTTTTTGTTCTCGTAATGTGTTTCCCCTTTCTGTGATGTGACCGTTATGTCGTAATGTTTTTCCCCTTTCCGTAATGTGACAGTTGTGTTTCTTGTGTGTTCTGGGAAGTTCCAACTCCCTAGGTGATTTTAGGAAGTCAGATCTTAGGTGATATAGAGAAAAGTCTTGTTCTAGGTGATTAGGAATGTAACCTGACTCTATTGCCCAATGGATAAGGCACTGGTCCAACTTGCAAAAGTCTAGAGATTCTTAGTTCTCCTATGCCGTAAGTATCCACCATGGTCCCCAAACAGAGCCAATTGTTGTACCCAACCAAATCTTTTGCTTCATCAAGGCATTTTGAAACAAGTCTAGAAAATTTTTCGTCAAAAAGTCAAAAAAGCAAAATTTCTAAAAATAGAAATTTCTAAAAATAGACGTCGAGTTAGGTTTTCTAGGTTTCTTGAGATATGGATGTTACCAAAACTTTCTAAAAATAGAATCTCCAAATTAGGTGTCGCGCTTGATTCTCATTGGTCGATTTTCCTTCACGATCAGCACAGTTCAGACAGAATCTTCAAACGACCAAGTTTTCTCTACTGGGTCATTTTTGCTTTTTCACAAGGTGAAGCATGAGCTTGAAAGTCATCAACATAGAAAAGTTCACCTGCCAAATCTCTTCGACGAGTTTCCAACGCTGTTTCAACAACGCAAAACTGACAAACGACCGTTGACTCGACGATGCATGCAAAACGATGCAAGATGGATCCAAGGTGAATGGAAAAGTTGGAAAATCACAAAAATGGCTAAGTCTAGTGAAACTGGGTGCCCCAGGAGGCTTGGGGTGCCCATCCTCTCCTGTGTTAGTTTTTTTTCACATTTTTCAAGAAATGTCGAAAATGCTTCCGTCAGCTCCTTTCCGGTTGGTCAAACTTGGTCAAAAATAGTCAAAGCTAGGATTTCATCACAAATATATTCATACTACTTAGATCACCCTCCGTCCCACCTCGACAGTCATTAGAATGACCGAAATCGAAGATCAAACAGGAGCTGTCAGCACGGAAATCGAGAAAAGGTACAAAATTGACAATTTTTTAAAAAATGGCTAAGTGTTGACAAACTGGGCACCCCTGGAGGCTTGGGGTGCCCATCCTCACCAGTGTTAGTTTGTTTTTCATGTTTTTCTTAAAAAACGTGAATCTCCTTCCGTCAGCCCGCTCCGGTTCAGTGTTGATCAGTTTGGCACATTTTTTGAGGCAAACAGAAGGTACAATCAGCTCAATTTTCATCAGGCTTGCATATTTTCCAGATCATCAGACTCATTTTCATCCTAGTTGTTAGAAATCGATAGCCAAACAGGGGTCCTGTGCCTCCGGAACGCGCACACAAACCAAGAAATTGAAAAAGTTAAAAAAATTGAAAAAATGGCTAAGTGTTGGGAAACTGGGCGCCCCAGGAGGCTTGGGGCACCCATCTTGAGCAGTGTTAGAATATTTTTGTGTTTTCAGTGTTTTCTGACATGCCTTGTTACCAATCTTCACCCGTTGGCAGTTTCCGGGAGGTCAAACTTGGTCAAACGATGTCAGATCGTCGAACGGAGACAAGGGATGGAATCTCAGCTGATCAATCTCCAAAATGTCAGGATCAGTTAGCTTTTTCAGTTCATGATGACATTTTTCCACCTTGTCAAAGTCAGAGACATGCCATATTTGAGTAAAAACGAGTGTTGAAGTGTCGAAAATGAAGAAATTTTGTTAACACTTCTTCCAACTTGCGCATTCGACGACATCATCAAAGAAGATATTTTTTGTCATCTTGCACATGAAGCCATAGGCTCCTACAAAATAGGGATTCTTCCTATTCGAAGACATCCACTTGGATTTATGTTTTAAAAGATGCTTTCTTCTTGGATGAGGATGAAGTTTTCTTCTCACACAAGTAAAGCTGCTTTTTCGACCAAAGATTTATAAAGACAAGCTTTGGGCTTCTTTATTTCATTATCTTTTGCAGGTTGCATCCAGAGGAAAGATTTTATTTTTCTTTCAACAAAGATTCGAAGACCCAAACCAGGTGCTTTTTCAATTTTCTTCATAGATTCGGGTTGAGGAAGAAGAGAGGCTTGCTTTTTCAGGGTCCTTGTTTCAAGGAGACCATTTTTCAGAAATCCGACCAGAGCTTTTTCAATTTTCGTCGAGATGGGTCCATCCAGATTATCATTCTCTTGAAGATTAGGAGTTGTGCTTTTTTTTTGGGAAACTGCTTTTTTCGTGCTTTTTCAAGAAAATCTCTATTTTTTCAAAATCTGACAATCTGGGTTGCTTAGAAACAGAATTATCTACAAAACCCCTGTGCTAGCTTTTTTAGCTCACACTTTGCTTTTTCTAAAAATTAGCAAACAATTTTCAGCCATCTGTTCAATACTTTTTCCAAAATAGGCGTGTTCACAGTTGATTTTCAAATCTTCCAATATGCAGTACTCTCCAACACAATTCAGGCACAAAACAACATTGGTTCATGATTACCTGAAAACTTGTGAAATAGACTTGCATAAAGTACTTCTAGTAATTAATTTACACTCCTTGGAGGATGCAGAAAATAATGGCATCAGGAATCTTGGACACTCCTGTTTGCTTGCAGCGGCATCCTTTCCTATCACCGTGCAAAGTATCGAGTTTGTGATTGCTTGTGTGACGCATTACAACTCGGTCACAAGAGAAATTTAGTCGGGTGATGGATGTGTGCTCTGCAGCTTGAGGCCAAACGACATTGAAAAGTGCTTTACAATACCTATTTGGAGAGAGAACTTAACTGTTTCACTTGAAGAATGCAAGAGGGTTTGGAATAATGATAAGGAAAAATACAGAAAAAAGATTGGTCAGAGGTGGTTGAAAGAAAAGCAGAATATTATGCCAAAGAACGTTGGATGGGAGAATTCAAGGAGGAGCATGCAATAATGATTACTCTGCTAAGTCGTATCACGGGTCAAGCAGATGCAAACAAATTTCAGCCTTGGATGTTTTACATCATGTCCCAGATTGTTGACAGAACCGAATTCTATGATTGGTTGGCACTAATTAGTGATTGTCTCCACCAACAAATAATTGATTTTCAAAGGGCTCATGAATTCCATATGATATCATACCTTGTGTATTTGATGGCTTTTCAGGGTCAATTCAGAGGTTTGAATGTTGTTGGAACTCTGGGTACTCAGCATGTGTATAATCATTTCTCGCAGTTAGAGATCTCTCAAGATGAACGACATTACAGGCGGGTGAATGATGCATTCTTGATGCATGCAGTGCGAGACATGGACAAGGAGTTGCATATACGGTTTTCTATAGATGCTAGAATAGTAATGGAAGAATGGGCTGATTGGTTTATCCAATTTCCTACTTTTTCCTACATCAGAGTATATGGCTTCTCAGAAGAGCCAGCCATGTTGCCGCGATATCCTACAGATGAAATAGCATTTATGGAATTTTTGAGGTAAGCTTATCAAGTGCATACATTTTTGCGTAGCAGACCCAAGACTGCCTTCAATTTTCCACTTGGGATGAGTATTTACAGATGTAGATCTGGAGCAGATGCCAAGGCAATCGGTAATGAATCATCCAGATATGGTCTTAAGTTTTTCGACAAGAGATCTTCATATGATCCCCGTGGTGTTTATGCATCACATCTTGGTTAGAATTGTACACACAAGTTTGTAGTTGAAGACTTCTGGGCCAATTGTGCTGATGAGTATGAAGTGCGAAGACGCAGTTACAGCAGGTTCACTCTTCAGCAAATGTCTGATATCCTATCAGAAGACATAGAGGGTTTGACATAGAGTGGTGAAGTTCTACTTCCCATGTATTTCAGGGACCAAATTGAGCAACAACCATTGCCGCCAGTTAACTGGTCAGTAAAAGAGAGTACTTCCATTGAGGAGAGAACAAGTCAAGTGGTTAAAAACAGTTTGATATTCTTGAAGACTAAGCGGAAGGATGATATTCCAGTAGCAGAGCCGCTAGTTGTGCAACCATCAGAACCTTCCACTTCCAAGCCAAAACAAAGAGTTAAGGCTATGATTGTTCTCCCAGAGGGAACAAAAATGGCAAAGTTAAAGAGGATGAAAGACGAGTCTCCAGCTCATGTCCAACAGGAACATCCACCAGTTGAACCAGAAGCTCCTGTTGAAACAACGCTGCATGTTGAAGTGTTACCTTCAGATCATGTATCTCCACCTTCTTCAACGATCCCTTCTCCTATTCACATAGATTCAGAGCCAGATTCACCAGTTCGCAACTTTGATGCAAGCATTGATTTATCAGGAGCTGATGAGGCGAGAATCGAGTTTCCAAGAGAGGATGGCTCATCCTGGCTTGAAAACATTCTGGGAAGGAAGAGAAGAAAGCCCTCATATCAGCTGGACTTAATAGAGCTAAAAAGCGTCTATCAAGACACACCAGACAAGCAGCTGAAGAAGCAGATTCACATTGAGAAGAATGCGGATGGAGAAATCACTTGAGACTGCAACACCTCCAAAAAATAGAAGTGCTAATGATGTCGAGGTTGATGACTTCACAGTTGTCAAAGCTAACCTTGGCAGAAGTACTCGCTGTACAGATGTCAATCTCTTTGAGGTTGCAGCAAATAGCTTGAAGGAAAGGGTGTTGAGAGATGGAGAAGACAAGGCAGCTCTTAAAGCTGAAGTTTGACAGTTGCGGCAATATATTTCCAACCTTTTCCATGGCACTTCACAGGTTGATTTGCTTCTTCCACCGAGTCTTGGATCACTAGCCGATCAACGACATTTCAGTAAGTTGGTCCTCTATGGGAGGGATATGGACAGTTAGGTAGAAGAATTTGTGACCAAAGGGAGAGTTGTACTTGCAGAGCTTTATCAGTTGAAGTACAACGCTCATGATTTATGCCAAGGCATACAGTGGTCGCAGCAGATCATGGCAGAAAATAGACCAGTGTTTGAGATCATTATCTCTGACTTGAAGATTGCACTTGATACTGTTGATTCAGC
Organism: Cunninghamia lanceolata; assembly: GCA_027924645.1. NCBI lineage: Eukaryota > Viridiplantae > Streptophyta > Pinopsida > Cupressales > Cupressaceae > Cunninghamia > Cunninghamia lanceolata. The sequence continues at coordinate 7,142,533 of BSBN01001791.1, forward strand.
TGAAGATAAGAAGACAGTTTCTACTTGGAAAGCACAATATCTTTTCACAGTAAAAACTTATGATAGTATGATTTCAGAGTTGACAGAATGGAAAGAAAAGGTAATCGGCATCCTCAAGTTTGTCAGATCCTTTGTCTCTCAGATCTCGTGTTCATATGAGAAAGAAGATGGTACCCTGTATGACCTTGGGGAAGTGCAAGCAGAGTTCCAGACTCTCGTCCGCAAGAATTTTAATGATGATATCAATGCCGGCAAGATGAGTCGTCTTGCTGCAATGTCAGTGAAATTTGACAAGGCTACGGGTGAAGTTCACGAATTTCTTCAGATGGTTGCCAATGGTGAAGAAATGTTAGAGAATCAGAATATTGTTCTAGAGAGTATTAGTGTTCCTGGCAGAGATGCGGTCACTCACTTTTTAGAAGATATTGTTTCCCAGAATATCGACAGATGACATCTCCAAAAAGCTAGAATGTTGATAAGGATGCATTCCAAAATAAAGCAGCTTTAAAACATATGCTTTTTGTTTTAAAGCATGTGCTTTCATCCTAAGCTCATCCATTCTATATTTAGAAAGAAAGCACCTTGTGATAGTTGGAATCTTTTTGCTTTAAAGCATTTGTTTATTGTATCTTTGTCTTAGAATAGTAATAAAGCTTGCGAGTTGGCAAGTTAGGGTTAATCAAGGAGATTTTAGGGTTCCCTACTCCTTTGATTTTAGTATAAATAAGGGCATCCTTGCCCATTGTTGGTAATGGTAGTTGTGATAGCAAATTTGCTGTGCCTATTCTAGCCTGCAAACATTGTTATTCCAAGTGTCTGTTCAATCTGTGTTCATTGTAAGAAATGGTAGTGGTGATAGCAAATTTGCTGTGCCTATTCTAGCCTGCAAACATTGTTATTCCCAGTGTCTGTTCAATCTGTGTTCATTGTAAGGAATGGTAGTTGTGATAGCAAATTTGCTGTGCCTATTCTAGCCTGCAAACATTGTTAATCCCAGTGTCTGTTCAATCTGTGTTCATTGTAAGGAATGACTTTTGTGATAACAAATTTGCTGTGCCTATTCTAGCCTACAAACATTGTTATTTCAGGTGTTTGTTCACTTTGTGTTCAGTGTTCTCCGGTGTTTGATCGCTTACCGTATGCCTACCTTTTGCTGCAGTCTTGCTGTCCTGGATTTGTATTAAACTTTCTGATATTGAATAGAAATCTCATGCCTACTTTGCTCTGATATTCTATATCGATTCATCAAGTTTTCGTCGTCAGATGTGTAGCTTATGTGGCTTTCATTTTCAGCTTTCATCATTAAAGTACTCTTAGTCTTGTGGTGTAAATCTGGAGGAAAACTACTTGAGTTTTTGTGTTAACAATCATTCCCCATTCACTTTCAACTTCCTTTGCTCTGAATTTACTCAGGAGGTTGAAAGCATCATTAGTCTATGCTAGTTGTAGTAGAAGTTTTATTAAAAAGGAAAAACCTCTTCTGTAGCGTTTAGAGTTTTATAACCTTGTGCTCTGCAGCTGAGAATCAAAAAGAAGATAGGCGAAGTTTCATTCAAGTTATCTTTTCAGCGAACATCAGCAAGAAAGGGAACTCCCCCTTCCAATAGGAGAGCAGTTTATCTGTGCATAGCTGTCTGTTTCCAAATTGCATACCAGAGGTAGGAATTGAAATGCCAACAAGACTTAAGCTTGGTAAAGAAATCTTGAATGCTGTCAAAGTTAGATGGACTCAGCGATATAAGTTCATTTTCTAACTGAAAACTTCTTAAGGTGTCTTGCTTACCAAATAAACCTTCTAATGTAGTCCATTTATCATTTAGAGTTTTGCAAGATTCAACATGGAAAAGAAGATCATGAGAAAGAGAAAGACATAAAGTCCCATAAGCTTCATCAGATCTATCAAGCCATTTTCTCTTTTCTACAGCACCAGTGGGTTTAGGATCTGTACCCATAGTTATCCTATGCAGCCTCAATTTAAGCAACAGAAGTTCCATTTGCCTCTTCCACTCAAAATAGTTAAATGGAGTGAGAAGAGGAACTGGAAGTTTATCCATTGTGTATATAGCAGAAATGATAGACAAACAATAGAAAAACTCTCTCAAGAAAAAAAACAACCCCTTTGTTCAAATAAAACTCACTGAAATGTCATTTTTCCAACCACGGGACAGAAAATAGAAATCTTAAAAATATAGATATTTGATGATATCTTCTGGAAAAATAACCCTAATGGATGTGTGGAGGACATAATCACCTTTCCAACAATATTTTGTTTGCCCGATTTCGACACCGTATGCAAAAGATATGCCCAAAATACTGAAGGTAATGCACAAAAAAAAGACCTGACTTCTAATGAAAATAACAGGTTATTGATAAAAAATCAAGAAAATTTACCTATACCACTGAAAATTTCTCTGAGTCCTCTTTTTGGTGATATCTCATTTTCCCAAAACGGAGTCCGGATGCTCGAGTTATGAAGGTTTTCCCAAAACTGCTCCTTTAAGTCATGAGAGAAGGGCAAAATGGAGGATTGCTTTTAACCATTGGATAAAAAGCCAAACCTTGTGGGAGCACCCTTTGGACCGCTGAATAAAAGGATGCGCCCTATGGAAGCACCCTTTGGACCATTGGATAAAAGGACACGAAAGCACCCTTCAGACCGCTGGATAAAAGGATGCGCCCTGTGGAAGCACCCTTTGGACCGTTGGATAAAAGGACGCGGAAGCACCCTTCGAACTGCTGGATAAAATGATGCACTTGCGAAAGCACCCTTTAGATCGTTGGATAAAATGATGCACCCTACGGAAGCACCCTTCAGACCACTGGATAAAACGATGCACCCTGCGGAAGCACCCACAAAAAAATCACAGCAAATTTTTGGTCTCCGATTTCAGCGATTTGACAGGCGTTTCTAGGGTTTTTGACCCTTTTGAGCACAATGGCGGGGTTAGTTTTTCTCTAGGAGGTACAAATTAAATGCTAATAGCTAAAACCCTCACAAATTTGAGAAGAAACTTGCAATCCTGGAGATCTAATACCATGTTAGAGCCAGGATCAGCTGCAAGCATTCATCTACGGGAGAGTTATGAAAAAAAGCCAAGAGAATATTGATGCAAAATATTGGAGAAATGCATTGAATAACCCATGAAAAATACATGCAAAGGAGTGAGTATTTCTAGGCAAGGTGAGTGGGGTGAGGTGTCAATATTGACCAATAGGAAATGTAACTCTAGCATCTCCAAAAATAGGGGGAGGTGGAGTAACTTCCATGAATGGATTGACACCACACACACATGCACCCACTAGCATAAAAAGGCCTATTAAATAGCTCACATTATTAAACTACCTAAGCAAACTTAAAAAGATGTGTAGGAAAAACCTTATAATAAGGAATAAAAAACCTACACTAACAAATGTCACAACAAAGTAGTGACTTTGAGCATATGCCTAAAGGCCCTTTTTGCAGAATTTTTTTGACAAAATTAAAAACCATTATAGACGAGACAATGTAGATTCCAAATATGTAATTTTTTACAATTGGATTCATTTTTCTATTTTTCAATTAATTTATGATGAAACAGGTCCATAAACTTGAATTATCAGGGTTTTTTAGTTATTTAATAACTTTTTATTAAAATAAATTTTTGAAAAACAAATTGTACGAAAATGTACTTCAGACAATTCTTTTCAATTTGAAAAAAAAAATTAAAAAATGATAAGTTTAGGTCATCTTATGCATGACGTACACGACGATTTTTTAAAACACCAAATGTGGCCAATAAAAAATTAACAAAAGAAAATATTCAATAAAAAATTACAAAAAAAATGCAAAACGTGCTTCAGTGAATTACAAATCTTTTCCCGAAAGGATTTAGAAAAATATAATTATTTAGGTCAAAATATGGACAACGTAGACATGCATGGTATAGTAAAAAAAGTGACTTTTAAACAGTGGTTTTTAGAAACACCTATTGAAAATCAATTTGTATCATCTGGGTATTCAAATAAATTACATATTTGGAAACTAGACTCTGAGTACTACATTTTATGATTAGTGAATTTTTTCAAGATTCCATATCTAAGTGCTTCAAATTTTAAGGTCAAATGTGACAAATTCTGAAAATTACCAGAAAATGTAGAGATGTCAATCTTTGGCCTTTTCCCAATTTTTGTTATGGTCTTCAACAATCTAACATGTTCAATTTCTTCTTCTCCATCATTTTCTTTAGATTGTGCATCATCTTGGGGTGGATCATCTTCATCTTCACTTTCATCTCTCCTTGGTTCAAACCCTCTTCTTAGTTCCTCTTAGATTGCATTAATCTACCACTGCAGAGCTCTAAACCCTTCTCCTATCACAACAATATTTCTACCAACATGGTTTCTACATGGAGGCATCTTGATTTTCTTCTTCTCTTATACTTAGTGTAAAAATTCCTCAATGTGAAGGTGCTTCAAATTGGTGGTTTTGCTTCTACCTTCAAACACACGATCTCAATGTCCTAGCACAAACTGCCTCACTATTTGGTGATCTGTTTGCACTCTCACGAAAAACTCATTGTGATACCACTTGATGAGGGTGTACTCCACCCAACACACTCACAACAACAAGATATAAGCTTCAAACCATAAACATAATGATTTACATGGGGGAAAACCTTTTAGGTGAAAACCCCATACTCGAAAAGTAGCTCAATATATTAATTAGAAACTCAACAAGATTACAATATACTTGTAAGGCAAGATTTCACAAGATTGTCTCCAACTAGAGATCTGGATGCAACTTAACATCTACCATACTTCCCCCCTACAATCTTTATCTTAAGCACTTGATATATAGGAGCTACTATTGTCATCTAAAATTACACCCTACTTGGAGCCCGTCTAAGCACTCCAATGACACAATGGGACTGGTCTTAAGGTGTGGGACCTTGCTGATGAGATCAGACCTCTAGAGAAGGCCAAATCTCATTTATGAGCTTAAGTCTCAGAGAATTAAATTAAATCTAGTACTACTGCTTGCTGGGAAAAGGGATAAGAAGGATTGCTGAAATAGAAGAAGGTGATACACTAGATTGGGGATGTTCAGCTGCAACTGACTTAACACTGTGATAACCTCAAAACTAAAAAGAACTCACAGAGACTCATATTAATCCTAACAAAGGCCAAAATAGAAAAATAGAGGTATGAAAGAGACCATTTTGTCCACAATACACAACTCACATTAATAAAAAATAGACACAGTGCAAGAATAATGAGAGAGACAAAAATATAAATTTGTATTGATTATAGAGGCCAAATAGCCATTACAAAAGAGGGGGAATTATACAGAAGAAATAGACACAGAATAATCAATTACATTCATAGTTGAACTATCAATTGGAGACACCAAAGGCTCAGAATTGAGCATAATGCATCGGATCCAACTAGTTCATGCAATTGCATTACAGAGGCATGGTCACAAGAATTCTCCAACCTGTATAGTAGCCTAGAAGAACAACTAATAGAAATACATTGTTTTCAAATGTATACAACATTTTCTCATCATTCTACTACTGTGGGCACTGAATTCTAGTTAATCGACCTAGGACATGCCCATGCTTCATTAGATTTCTGGCTCAGAAGCCCTGCAAACTTGAACAGAACCATGCTTTTGACAGGTCTGCGAACTTGTAAAAGAGATTATAGGTGCATTTATGAGGAAGGGCCTACAAATCCATCTTTTGTACAACATTGAAAGTTTCCACTATTTTAGCTTCTTGCTACTGACTTTGTCCTATGAAATTGAATGCTGGGGGTACCTCTTTATTGGGAAAATAGTGTGAATTCAGGGGCCTACAAGCTTTTACAACACTTTAAATCCCCATTTTTTCTTTAGAGAATCATCCATTTTCATTGATTTCCTATTTATTTTTCCCATCAGGAAAATCTCTTTTTTTGAACTCTTCCTTGTCTCTTCTTTCAACTTCTTCTACCCCCAGTCGATAATCTTTCAATTTTTAGAACTATTCTTGGCTTGTCTATTTCTCCTTTGTCAGCAAGACAATATTTTCATGAACCTTTTTGTGTCTTCCTTTGCCTTATGTCGACAAAAGTTGTCTTTGGCGAACTATTCTTCATCCTCTCTTTGTCGATGATTCTGCACATTCTTGAACCTTGCTTGCTTTTTGCCTTATCGATAAAATCTTCGTTTCTCAAACTATTGCCCTTGGCTGACTTTCACCCTTATCGGCAAAATATCACTTTCCCGAACTTTCCTTGCTTGCTCCTTTTATCAATGAATCACCCTGTTGACAAATTCGAGAACTCTCGAACCTGTTCACTAGTTAGCCCCTTAGCCAATTTTCTAGCCTTGTATCATCTTTTAACATTTTCATACCTTAGCCGATTCTACTTTTCTCTTTGTCAACGACTTCCACCCTTTTCAAACTAAGGCCTCTTTGTCGGCAAAACCTCATTTTGTCGAACTCTTCTTCTTTGCCAGTTCTTTTTGTCCTTTAGCCTTATCGGTAAAAAGCTAATTCAATGAAACTTGCATTCAACCAACAATGCCTTAGACAAAATTTCCTTTCTATCAGCCCATCTATTTTTTGTCGAACCATCCCCCTTCGGCCTCTTTTCTACTTTCCCTTATCGAAGAATCGCCCGATCGATGGACTAAGGAAATTGTGAACTTTTGGAAGAGTTCACACTTTTTAAACTTTGCCGATAAAGGCCCTTCTGTCTTGTTTTCTAACTTTGCCTTAGCCATTTTCATAAATCCTTCCTTGTCAGGAAAGTCCCACTTTCCCAAACTTTGGGCTTTTTCCACTTTGCTTTATTGGGGGTCCACCTTGTCAGCAAACCAAAGGATTTATGAACTCATGAAGAGTTCAAACTTTTAGAAATTTGTTGATAAAGGCCTTCTCGTTCCCTTCCTTCTACCTTAGCCAAATTTTGAACTCAACCTGCTCTCCTCGCCTTGGTTAGCAAATCGCCGAATCAGCAAACCAATGAGAAACTGAACTTTTCGCCAAGTTCATGAAGCATGGAAATTTTTTATAAAGGGAGAAAAATATCCTGCCCTATCCATTTTTGTAGCTTTCCTACCTTAGTTTGGGAACCTAAACTTTTGCTGATAAAGGTCAAAAGGGGCCCAAAAACTAAGGCAAGAACCTAGAATTTTCTGGGTTTTTTTCTAGGTTTTTTGGAAGGATCCTACCTAGGAGTTTTAGGGATTTTTGTAAGGAAATTCATTGAAATTTGAAGGATTTTAGGCATTTCATCAATACTTTAGGTTGGGCTATTTGACTCTGGGAAGGGGAAAATAGGTCAACATTTTGATGACTATACAGGTGTTTGCCTGCTAAACACAAGGATCCAACTGCCTTATGTAATCCATTGGGCACAAGGTCAAAATAAAATCAGCCTCATAACCAAACAAAATCGAAAAAACCTCCACAAAACAAGAATAAAACAAACAAGGCCAACATTCTCCTAATGAGAATGTTGCCTGTGCAAGAGCACTTAGAGGAAGAGAAACCTAAAATAGAAACAAAACTAACCTAAACCTAAACTAACCAACCAGCAATGACATTAAACAAAGCCATTAACTAGTTTTTCAAAATAACTGTTCTTTCTCTACAATTTACAGTGCTTCACATGCTTGTGGATAGTTAATAGGAGGTGGGGAAGGGCTGGGCAAACAATAAAATGACACAATACCTCTCCAAGAATGGGAACTTACCCACTTGAACTGATTGAATATGCAACTGCTTGGAAGTGGGTAAGTGGGATGATCCCACTTATTTGGATGCTCAACTTCATGCTCAGGAGTGAGTATGACAAGTGGTGACTATTGATGACATGTCTCCAACTAAGCTAGATGCCTGATAGGACATCATCCCCTTGAAATGACATGCAAATCAACAAAGTTGATCTCATGCCTCTGCTCTGATTCTTTCTCCTCTTACAAGTCTGAATGCTCTGGTTCTTGTGATTCAATAATAAATATGGTTGCCTCCACCCTATGAACAAGATGCTCATGATTTTCTGAATTAGGCTCAAAAAATGAGCCCTGCACATGCTCGATGGAGAAATTGTCCCCACCAAGGAGCTGATACCCTTGTTGCATAATCAAGAACAAATCTTTAATTTGTCCTTGCCCATGTTTGATCTCTACTATTGGTAGGTGGCAAATGATCATGCAAGTACTATACACTAGTTATGTATCCCCACCGAGGTTTGGGGGCGCAACCCCTGAGAAATTTTTTTTCCCTCTTTTTTTCTTGTTTGGTGTCGGTTGTTAATTTTTTGACCAACAAAAGAAAAAATGACATTGTAAAATCCTAATTCTAGAAGCTTCCAAAAAGATTGTTATAAGCAGGTGGGATTTCGATATTGTATAGTAGCATTTGCAGCAGTATTGAGTTGCAGGGATTGCTGGTTGTAATTAGTTTGATTTACTGGATAATAATATTGGACTCTCTGTTGGTGGATGTAGCCTAAATTTGGGTGAACCACGTTAAAACTTGTCTCATTGTTATTATTTCTGTGTATTTTCTTTCCTCTGTTTAATCTTTATTTGCATTTAATTGATATTTTCTACTGGCTAACCCTAACATCTACATCGTTATCTTTAATGAAATATGAAAGCTCCACAAATAGATCTTCACCTACAACCTCTGCATCCTTCGATATAGGATTACTTCTTTGCTTCTTATCATGAGTTGGAACCTCACTGTCATACCTATCTGTGCATTCTAGCAACTTGCCGTCATCCTCCATGTCCCTACACTATTCTAGAACCGCTATTAATATTGGCATCTGCATGCCTTCTTCATCTTCAATGTTACTAGATGGTTCATGAAATATAGTGACGTCCTCCACATTTGGAATGATTGGAGCAATCTCCTCCACCATGCCCTCATCCTTTAGCTACAACTCCACTAGATTTTGCTTGAGTTGTCTTTCCAATTGGAACTCTTCACCATGCTTCCTCTGCATTTAGGTTTCATTCCTCTTGTTCACAACATGGGAAAATTCCTCAAATCAGCCAAAGTCCAGAGGACTCAACCCTGCACCTAAATTAGCACTAACCTTATGCTTTATGCATTATTGTTCCAACTGATTAGACCTAGTTTTTTCTTGTAGCAAGTCTAAATTTTTAGTTTTAATAATGCATGAGGGATCATTACTTGTAAGTGGCTCCTCTCTTTTTGTAGGTATCTCCTTCCTTAGCTCGTCCCTCCAATTATCCTGGTAGATAACATGTCCACCTTTGAAAAGTGAAATAGTATTAGGGCAAGAGGAATAATAAGGGATGTGAGTTGGAAGGGCTTCTTGAGATGGATGTTCTATTGAAATACATCGAACAACTAAGAGGGGCGGGGGGTGAATCAGTTGTTCCAAAAACTTAGCTTCATCAAATCATCAACAATTTAATTTCTTATAATCAGATTTAACCATGAAAGCATGAGACCATGAGCTTAATCACAAACACACATCCAACACAGTAGACACCAAATTTTTTACGTGGAAAACCCTAAAAGGGAAAAACCACGGTGGGTGTTAGCCCACAGAAATATATGAGTTATAACAATACCAAAAAATAGAGGCTCACTACCTACATGGCTCACTGCCCAAATTGCTCACTACAAAGAACGACTCACTACCAAAGGGTGGCTCACTGCCAAGGGGTGGCTCATTACCAAAGGGTGAACTGATTAAGTAGCATCTACTCCATGCTAGGATTCAGTTCCATTGAAGCACAATATAACTTCTCTGCTCTGCTCTTTCACACCTTTGCACTTATCTCTTCATATTCACATACACACACTTTTTGCAACTCTATTACATGCTTTTATACAATTCATCAACCTTGGAATGTACATCAAGGTCGGCATTATATTCTTCAACCATTGGAACATTCTCCAAGGTCAACATTACAAAACATACATAGAAATAGGTCTAGACCTATTACAAAATTTAGCTAAGGAAAGATGTAGAGAAGTATGATGAACACACCATGCCTTAGCTGGGACTCAAATGCAATCCTTCACGCCACAAAACGCTTCTACAATCTTCAGTGCATCTCCGTAAATAGTGAAAACAACCAAGTCAGCCAAGACTGGAGTTAACACTAGGTTTTCTAAGAACATTCTTCTTTCACGATCCACACTTCTCTTTGCAATTAGTAACCATTGGAGTTGAAAGCACTTAACATCATCTCAGACTTAACTCTAGAATTGCAGATCATAATACTTCAATGCAGAGGAATGTGAATCATAATACTTTCTCCCTGTCTTTGCCAAACATACAGAAAAAGATATTTTCACTCTGGTGAACATAACTCACTCAATTCTTTATACCAGAGGCTCAAACTTAGAACATAGCATCTTCAGATGGGCTTCTAAATAACTTCCAATCTGCAGACAAAGATATTCATCCTACAAGAAATGCAGAACAATCTCTTGGACTTTTCTTCTATATGCATTACACTATTTCCAAGTTGCAACTCACTGCTTCTACTAGAGAAGTTGATTTTCTCAATATCCTCAACATCAAGATTACTCACATAAGTAAATACAAAGCATCTTACTCATTACAAGAAAACAACAAGATAGGAGCACAGTTGACACCAATGACAACATATATATTTTGACATCAATGACAACACTGATTAGGCACATTGATGGCAACATATGATGTGAAAAATTGTAAAGACCATCAAGACATGATTCTCCCCCTTTCTCTTTCCACATCTACACTTCTTTTCTGCTTCTCAATTTTTCACATGATTTCTCTCCCCCTTTGACATCAATGGAAAAGGGCACATACTTGCACTCTACTGCTCTGATCAAATTTGAACTTCTGCAACCAACTCTTTTGTTATTATTTAGCTACTCCCCCTAAGAGGTAGCTCTCAGGACATCAATCTAGATCAAAGAGTGAATCTTTGGACACCACTAGACTGATGCATTCCTTTGCATCTTAGTTCATAGATGGAGGGGTAATGACCCCTAATTTTTTCCTGAGATACTCAAAAGTATTTTTAGGTAGAGGCTTAGTGAAAATATCAACAATCTGATCCTTTTACCTCAAAAAGTGATACCTTATAGATATATGATTTGTTCTTGAGTGCATCACTGGATTCTTGGAAATATTTATGACACTTGTATTATCACACAAGATTGTAATTAGATCTTCATAAACAACTCTTATATCCTTCAAATTCTGCTTCATCCATAACACTTGAGTACAACAACATGATGGTGCAATATACTTTGCTTCTGCAGTTGACAATAAGATTGAATCTTGTTTCTTGCTCAGCCATGAAACCAATCTATTTCTCAAGAAGAAAGCACCTTCACTTGTACCTTTTCTGTCATCAACATCTCTTGCCCAATCAACATCAATATAAGCACTGAGAGTAAAATCATTATCCTTTGGATACCATAAGCCATGATCCGGAGTGCCTTTTAGATACCTTAGGATTCTCTTTACTTCCATCACATGTGATTCTCTCGGATCATCTTGAAATCTTGCAACAAGACAAACTACATAAAGGTCTGGTTTGAGTTAGATAAAGTAATCCTCCAATCATGGATCTGTACTTTTTCTGATCAGCCTTGGGTGATTCATTAGTTTTGCTCAACTTGCAGCCAGTCACCATGGGAGTACATATCGGTTTAGAGTCTTCCATCCCAAACTTCTTTAACAACTCTTTTACATACTTAGAATGAGATATGAAGATTCCTTTATCTGATTGATTGATTTACAGACCCAGAAGGAAATTCATCTCAGCAAACATAGACATCTCAAACTCTTTTTACATTTCATTGGCAAATTTCATACACATACCTTTATTTCCACCAAAGATGATATCATCAACAAAGACTTCAACAATCAAAATTTGATTGCCATTAATCTTGAAATAAAAATTACTGTTAACAGTGCCTTTATTGAATCCTAATTACAATAAGTACTTATCCAATCTTGCATACCATGTCCTGGGAGCTTGCTTGAGTCCATATAATGCTTTCTTCAACCTGCATATCATATCACTGTATTCAACAAATTTGAACAAATGAAGATAAACTTTAAATGCAGATTTACCTTTATGCTCAACTTTCCAAATACCTCAAATGATTCATGCAGGATTGATTCGATGTAGATGCTCAGATGTTGATTGCACACAATCGCAACATAACTTAGATGAGAGATGATAGAAAGCTATTGTGAAAATGATTCGACAGAGTAAGGATGCTTAAAGCTCAAATTGATGATGATATCAAATGTCTTGGAAGTGGGGGTATTTATAGATTTTTAGGGATGAGGAGAAGAAGATAAGGATAAGATTTGATAGGATTTGAGTTTTTAGATAAGATAGGGAAAAAGATAAAAAGATTTGTTTTTCTGTTTTAAATCCTCATAAATCTTCGAAAAAAATGGGATAAAAGAAAGCAAAATCTTTTTAGGATTTTTATTAATTAAATAAATATTTAATTTTGGATTTTGGAAAGATAATTAAATAAATATTTAATTATAGGAAAAGGATAAATGACTAATTAAATAATTAAAAATAATTATTTAACTAGAGAGGATTAATGATCATGAATAATTAAATAAATAATTAAGATTTATTTAATTATAGAAGATAGGATAAACGGATAGAAAGGGAATAAATGAAAATTAGTTAAATAAATAAGATCTACTTAACTAATTAGGTGAATGATACGGGTGCCTAGGGCAAAATGTGCTAGTGACAAGGTGTTGGACATTTTTAGGTGTCTACAATCACCTTGATTTGATAGTTGGAATCCTTTCGGTTGCTCAATGTAGACTTCCTCTTCTAACTCCCCATTCAGAAATGCAGACTTCACATCCATTTGATACACTTTGAAATTTTTGTGAGCTGGAAATGCCAGAAACATTTGATTGCTTCAATCCAAGATACTGGAGCAAAAGTTTCTTCAAAATCTATCCCTTCAATTTGAGAATATCCTTTGCACACAAGCATTGCTTTATTCCTTACAACTTCTCCATTTTTATTTAGCTTATTCCTAAAGACCCATTTGGTTTCTATGATATTTTTGTTAGTAGGTCTAGGAACTAATTCCCAAGTTTCATTTTTCTCTATCTGTATTATTTCTTCTTCCATTACCTTAACCCATTTTTTATCATTGCAGGTTTCATTCACAGTTTTTGGTTCAACTATAGAGAGAAGACAATAATTCACTTGTTCTTCTACAACTCTTTCCCTTGTCATCTCTCCTTTCTCTTTGTCACTAATAATTTGATCTTCAAAGTGGTTGATTCTCACATACCTGGGAGCCTTAGCAATTACTGGAGCCTTTTCTTCTTCATTTTGATTGTCTTCTTGTTCAACTTTTTCTTCATGAGTTATATCAACAAGTTCATCTGACTCATAGCCACTCTAAACTGATGTTTTTCCTTTGCCTTCATCCACTTTCACATTTGTGCTCTCCACAATCGTCTTCAACCTTTTGTTGTAGCACCGGTAGGCCTTACTCTTGGTAGAGTATCCAAGGAAGATTCCTTCATCACATATTGCATCAAATTTCCCTAGGTCTTTATCTCTTCTGATATAACATTTGCTTCCAAAGACTTTGAAGTATCTTATTGTTGGAATTCTTCCATACCACAATTCATAGGGGGTTTTAGTGCCACTACCTTTCACTTGAACTTTGTTTTGAATGTAGACAATAGTGTGTATAACTTCTTTCTAGAAGACTTCCAGGAGACCTCCTTCCTTCATCATTGTTCTGACAGCTTCTTGAATTGTCATGTTCTTCCTTTCCACAACTCCATTTTGCTAAGGAGTTCTAGGTGCAAACAACCATCTTTTTATTCCTTGCTCTTCACAAAAATGTTGAATTAATTTGATGTGAACTCACCTCCTCTATCCGACCTCAAGCATTTGATTTTCAGTTCTATTTCATTTTCAACTATTGCTTTTAAGGGTTTGAACTTCTCTAGGGATTCTAATTTGTCTCTTAAAAAAGTAACCCAAGTCATTCTAGAATAATCATCAATAAGCAACATGAAATACCTGTCACCTTGTAGACTTCTTATCCTTGTAGGACCACATAGATCTGTATGAACTAGATCCAACAAACTGGCAGAAAATTGCTCTTTACTCTTGAAACTTGTTCTTGTCTACTTCCCCATATGACATTCCTTGCAAATAGTATTGGAGGGTTTCACAAGTTTTGGTAGATCTCTTATAGTTTGACCCAAACTTATCTTTACTAGATTATCAAAATTTATATGACACAACCTTCTATGCCACAACCAACTTTCATTTGCTTGGGCCAATAAACAGTAATCATTCATTCCTCTTAATTGATAGATGTTACCTCTAGTCTTCTTACCAGTAGTAATCACAATTTCAGAGCTTCCCATTATCTTGCATCCATTGTCTTTGAATATCAAATCGTAACCTTTGTCACACATCTGACCGATACTCAAAAGATTATGCTTTAAACCCTTCACATAGAGAGCATTGTCAGTGTTATGCTTTCCATCAAATGAAATAGATCCTTTTCCACAAATCTTACCAGTTGTATTGTCTCCAAACCTAACTAGTCCTCCATCATATTTATCCAAACTTACAAACTTACTTTTGTCACCGGTCATGTGATGTGAGCATCCACTATCAATAATCCATTCCTCCTTATCTTTCTCAAACTGAACACCCAAAGCACTTTCTTCCACTGGTTTTCCTTCCTTCACACAACTAGCAGGATTAGTAGACACAGGTTCTTCTTTAATAGCAATAAACAAGCATTCATTTGCACTACTACTAGCATCATCAGATTCATCATCCGTCACACCTTCATCATCAAAATCTCTAACATAGTATCATTTCTTTGGAGCTCTAGGCCCGTTCTTAAATCTTTTTCTATTCCTTTCAATTATTTTAGGACATCTGGAAGCACAATGACCTACTTTACCACATGAGAAACATTTGAAAGGTAATTTGCCTTTGAACTTACTGAAACCTCTTTGTAGTCTGTCAACAAAGTTGGCTTCAATTTCATCAAGCTCATCATCAGGTTCTACCTTGTACTTTTTTGCTCTAGAGATCTTTTTTGAAGTACTGGCTTTGAAAGTAGTTTCTACTTTTGGCAGAGCATCACCAAATTCTCTCATTTCAAAAGTAGTATTCTTACCAAGCAACTGATCCTTATTAATCTTTTTCACAGTCATTATTTCTTCAATTGTATCTACCTTGTGTGCATATGATTTAGCTAATGACCTAAGTATTTTCATCACAACTTTAGTTTCATCAACAGTTCCTCCCATACCTTTGATTCCAATAACAAGTTCATCTACCTTTTACATGAATGATGTTATGTTTTCATCTTCTCCCATTTTAAGACCTTCATATTTGGCTTTCAGTCCCTATAATTTGGCACTCTTTATAGAATCATCACCTTCATATAAATTACTCAGCTTATCCCAGACATCTTTAGCATACTCATAATCCATCACTTTTATTAAATCAGAGTTAGTCAATGCACTCAACAAAGCATCTCTAGCTTTTATATTTACCTCATATTCTTTGACTTCATCTTCAGTTGTCAGACCATTTTTTGGCATGGTATATTCAATCTGTGTTGCTTGCCATACTTTATAACCAATGCAAAGTAGATGGATTTTCATACAAGACTTCCAAGTTGCATAATTTGTCCCATCAAACTGCATAGCCTCTTTCTTGTAAGACATCCTGGATCTACATCAAGCTATTAAGCTTACCACTGAGGAACCTTGCTCTGATACCAATTGTTGAAATACACCGAACAACTGAGAGGGGGGGTGAATCAGTTGTTCCAAAAACTTAGCTTCATCAAATCATCAACAATTTAATTTCTTATAATTAGATTTAACCATGAAAGCATGAGACCATAAGCTTAATCACAAACACACATCCAACATAGAAGACACCAGATTTTTTATGCGGAAAACCCTAAAAGGAAAAAACCATGGTGGGTGTTAGCCCACAAAAATATATGAGTTATAACAATACTGAAAAATAGAGGCTCATTGCCTACAAGGCTCACTACCCAAATTGCTCACTGGAAAGAATGACTCACTGCCAAAGGGTGGCTCACTACCAAGGGGTGGCTCATTGCCAAGGGGTGGCTCACTGCTAGAGGGTGAAATGATTAAGTAGCATCTACTCCATGCCAGGATTCAGTTCCATTGAAGCACAATATAACTTCTCTGCTCTACTCTTTCACACCTTTGCACTTATCTCTTCATATTTGCACACACACACTTTTTGCAACTCTATTACATGCTTTTATACAATTCATCAACCTTGGAATGTACATCAAGGTTGACATTACATTCTTCAACAATTGGAACATTCTCCAAGGCTGGTATTACAAAACATACACAGAAATAGGTCTACACCTATTACAAAATTTAGCTAAGGAAAGATGTAGAGAAGTATGATGAACATTCCACGCCTTAGTTGGGACTCAAATGCAAACCTTCACGCCACAACACACTTCTACAATCTTCAATGCATCTCTGCAAATAGTGAAAACAACCAAGTTGACCAAGACTAGAGTTAAAACTAGGTTTTCTAAGAACATTCTTCTTTCATGATCCACACTTCTCTTTGCGAACCAATCCAAAGGTAGGAACACGATCAAAAGACATCCACAAGCACATTATAATCACCAAGAAGAACCACACAATCTCTAATCACTTTGTCAAGAAGATTCTTCAAACCAGAGTTCAAAGCAGAGCACAAGAACAACATTGTCAGCTACTATCATAAAGAAAGAATAGCTTGCGGACTGCCAAATCATGAACCATTGGAGTTGAAAGCACTTAACATCATCTCAGACTTAACTCTAGAACCGCAGATCAAAATACTTCAATGCAAAGGAATGCGGAGCATAATACTTTCTCCCTGTCTTTGCCAAACATACAGAAAAAAGCTGTTTTCACTCTGGTGAACATAACTCACTCAATTCTTGATACTAGAGGCTCAAACTTAGAACATAGCATCTTCAGATGGGCTTCTAAATAACTTCCAATCCGCAAACGAAGATATTCATCCTACAGGAAATGCAGAACAATCTCTTGGATTGGTCTTCTGTATGCAATACACTGTTTCCACTACAATTCACTGTTTCTACTGGAGAAGTTAATTTTCTCAATATCCTCAACATCAAGATTACTTACTTAAGTAAATACAAAGCATCTTACTCATTACAAGAAAACAACAAGATAGGAGCACGTTGACACCAATGACAACACATATATGTTGACATCAATGACAACATCGATTAGGCACATACTTGCAACATGTTCCTGAGGAGTGAGAGGCTGAATTTGTGTAGGAACAGACTCTTGTGAAGGCCCGGGGCCTCTAAAACTTGAGATTTTGAAACTAGAAAGTGGTTTTGTAGGCTCAGAGGGATTCTCCTGCTTGAAGCTTGAGATCTTGAATTTGGGGGTTATTTTTTCTATAGGATGAACTTGTGTAAAAGGGAGGGGTTACCTAAAACTAGGAATGGAGGGAACTGATTGGGCTTCTAATCTCTAGACTTTGGCAAGAAACTGCCCCATTTGTTCTTCTTTAGCTACAATCTCCAAAGCTAAGATTTCTTGATAGGCTCTTTCCTGGGCCTCCAACTGCTGCTAGTGAAGATGAGCCTGATAAGCAAGCTCATCTTGCTGCTAGTTATACCTTTGCTCTGTGTCAATGTCATCCAACATCCTATTAACATGCAACAAGAGGTCTTTTCCACTCATGCGGTCAAAATCATAGCCCACTTGAGATGGATTAGGAGGGCAGTCACACTGATTAGAGATGAAGTTGTTTTCTTGGGGTTGATAATAGGCATTATTAGGCTGCCAAGAAGACTAAGCAGAGGTGGGAGGGAGGTAAGCATCATGAGGATGCTAATATTCTGCTGTTGTAGGGTTATATGGGATAAAACTAGGGGTGTTTGGGGCTTGGTATTGCTGGTATGGGGGCTAATAGCCTGCATTTGGATTAGGAGGGGAATAGCCATAACTCCCATAATAGTTTGGCATTTTAAAGCATCAAAATGCTAGATAATCATAGAAAATGTCTGAATTAGAAAAAATAGGTCTGCATCTAGAGAAAACTGGATACATACCCAGAAGAGTCGCCAAGTGATCAGAAGCCTTGAAGGATAGAAAAGACTAAAAGCATCACCAAACTTTGATCTTTGATGAATCCTTAAGCATTTGGATTGTGTGCATTAGTGGATTTGTTCAGTAGAGTCGCCATGGTGTTGAAGAAGACTACCTTGAATGGCAAGATGCACTGAAGAACACACCAATTCCTTCAATGGATGATAAAGTTCATCGAACTGGTTCAACTAGGCATGCTAGAAACTATTGTCATGTGAAATTGGACCCTGCTTGGAGCCTGCCCAAGCACTCCAATGACACAATGGGATTGATCTCAAGGTGTGGGACACTTCTAATGAGATCAAACCTCCAGAGAATGCTGGTTCCTCTTTCTAAGCTTAAGGCTCAGAGAATTAAACTAAATCTAGTGCTACTAGTTGTTGGGAAAAGGGATAAGATAGATTGTTGAAATAGAAGAAGGTGATACGCCAAATTGGGGATGTTTAGCTATAACTAACTCAACATAGTGATAACCTCAAAACTGAAAAGAACTCACACAGACTCATATTAATCCTAACAAAGGCCAGAACAAAAAAATGGAGGTATGAAAGGGACTGTTTTGTCCACATTACACAACTCATATTATTCAAAAATAGACACAGCGCAAGAATAATGAGAGGCAAAAATATTAGTTTGTATTGATTATAGAGGATAAATAGTCATTACAAAAGTGGGAGAATTATGTAGAAGAAATAGACATAGAATAATCAATTACATTAATAGTTGAACTATCAATTGGAGACACCAAAGGATTAGAGTTGAGCACAATGCATCAGATCCAACTGGTTCATGCAATTGCATTACAAAGGGTTGGTCACAAGAATTCTCCAACCTATATAATAGCCCAGAAGAATATCTAACATAAATACATTATTTTCAGATGTATATATAACATTTTCTCATTATCTTCTATAGTGGGCACTAAATTTTGGTCAATCAACCCAAGACATGCCCATGCTTCATTAAATTTCTAGCTTAGAAGCCCTGCAAACTAGAATGAAACCATGCTTCTGACAGGCCTGCAAACCTGCAAAAGAGATTACCTGCATGCATGGGTGCTAGGTGCATTTATGAGGAAGGGCTTACAAATCCATCTTTTGTACAACATCATTAAAAGTTTCCACTATTTTAGTTGCTTGCTACTAACTTTGTCCTGTGAAATTGAATGTTGGGGGTACCTCTTTGCTAGGAAAATAACATGAATTCAGGGGCTTGCAAGCTTTTACAACAGTTTAAATCCCTATATTTCCTCTAGAGAATCATCTATTTTCATTGATTTCTTCTTTATTTTGCCCATTGGCAAAATCTCTATTTTCTGAACTCTTCCTTTTCTCTTCTTTTAGCTTCTTCTACCCCCAGTCGACAATCTTTCAATTTTCAGAACTATTTCTAGCTTGTTCATTTCTCCTTTGTCAGCAAGACAATATTTCCATGAACCTTTTTTTGTCTTCCTTTGCCTTATGTCGGCAAAAGTTGTTTTTGGTGAACTATTCTTCATCCTCTCTTTGTCAATGATTCTACACATTCTTGAACCTTGCTTGCTTTTTGCATTATCGGAAAAATCTTCATTTCTCTAACTATCGCCCTTGGCCAACTTTCATCCTTATTGGCAAAATGTCACTTTGCTAAACTTTCCTTGGTTGCTCCTTTTATCAAACAATCGCCCTGTCGAAGAATTTGAGAACTCTCGAACCTGTTCGCCAATTAGCCCCTTAGCCAATTTTCTAGCCTTGTATCATCTTTTCACATTATCATACCTTAACCAATTCTACTTTGCTCTTTGTTGGCGACTTCTACTCTTTCTGAACTAAGCCCTCTTTGTCGGTAAAACCTCATTCTGTCAAACTCTTCTTCTTTGCCAGTTCTTTTTGTCCTTTTGCCTTATCGAAAAAAAGCCCATTCGGTGAAACCTGCATTCAACCAATAATGCCTTAGATAGAATTTCCTTTCTATTAGTCCATCTATTTTTTGTCGAACCATCCCCCTTCAACCTCTTTTCTACTTTCCCTTATCAGAGAATCGCCCGATCGACGGACTAAGGAAATTGTGAACTTTTGGAAGAGTTCATACTTTTTAAACTTTACCAATAAAGGCCCTTCTGTCTTCTTTTCTAACTATGCCTTAGCCATTTTTGCAAATCCTTCTTTATCGAAAAAGTCTCACTTTCCCAAACTTTGGGCTACTTCCACTTTGCTTTATCGGGGGTCCACTTTGTCGGCGAACCAAAGGATTTTTTAACTCATGCAAAGTTTGAACTTTTATGAATTTTTTGATAAAGGCCTTCTCATTCCCTTCCTTCTACCAGCAAAATTTTGAACTCAACCTGCTCTCCTTGCCTTGGTCGGGAAATCACCGAATTGGTGAACCAGTGAAAAACAAACTTTTCACCAAGTTCGTGAAGCATGAAAATTACCGACAAAGGGAGAAATCATTCCTTGCCCTAGCCATTTTTGTATCTTTCCAGCCTTAGTTCGGGAACCTAAACTTTTGTCGATAAAGGCCAAAAGGGGCCCAAAAACTAAGGCAAGAACCTAGAATTTTTTGGGGTTTTTTTTGGGTTTTCTACAAGGATCCTCACTAAGAGTTTCAGGGATTTTTGTAAGAAAATTCATTGAAATTTGAAGGATTTTAGATATTTCATCAATACTTTAGATTGGGCTATTTGACTCTAGGAAGGGGAAAATAGGTTAACAACCATAATACATGAAATCGTCAAACGATATTGCAAAACCATGAGGTAAAATCACCCAAAAGTGGGGCCCAAATTATCTACTAATAAAAGATGCCTTATGATGTGTTAGAACACTCATCAACATGTGTAGCTTCCCTTAACATCTCTTTTATGTGTCTCACACATTTTTTTACATTCTCCAATACGAGAGGCCCAACTTCCAGAGGCCATAACTTTTGATACGGGTGTCTGATTGACGAACCGTTTGATGCATTGGAAAGCTCATGAAAAAATAAACTTTTGACAAACATCTCTTTAGAGGCATTTGGATTTTTGTCCAATTTTCAAGCCTATACAGAACCTCTAAGTGCCTCAAAATTGATTTTAAAACTTTTTCCATGAACCTCAAAAACTAAAACTTTGAAATCCAAACATGATCTTGGGCTAAAATTTTCCAAGAATGTTTGTTTCTATTCTGAAGCTTTGGGGAAAATTTTAGGCCCAACCGCTTCTCATATGTAGGCTTACTAAAAATAGTAATTCTTGGTATTCTCAACCTTTTTAGAAACATTCAAGGTTTTGAATCATTATTCAAGCAAATGGGTATTTCCAAAAACTAATATTGAAAAGAATAGAAAACAAAATTATTTTTTTGGTGATGCAAGATTTCCCTACACCTTTGGATGCTCCTACATCACATAGGATCTAATGTTGTAGTTTCCCCTCTTCAATTAATTTATGTTTGTGGACAAAAATCTCATTCCAATATTTCTTGTGGGCTAAAGGGAAATGCTAGGAAAAAAATTATTAATCTTTGGCCTCCATTAAATTAAATATATTTTTGAATATTTAGAAAATGAGCCAAATAAATGTTAAATTGTTGTTTAATTACTCAAATGGGGCATGTGAATTAATAAAAGGATCATATGTAACTCCCAAATCATTTGGTATCTTTATTTATGACAGATTCTATGACAACTCATAATTGGGGTTTATGGTTGGCAATAAGTGAGGGAGTTACAAATTTTGGGAATGCATATTGAGTTAATAGTTTATTATATTATTATTCATGTTGGAGGAGAATATCATAATTATTTATGACAATTATAAGTGGGTCTAAGAGTAGCTTCAGTAGCTAAAAATAACTGGGAATCAAGGAGGATTTATGACAACTTTTTAGTGGATTTAATTGGAGAGGGAATATTTGCAAAGAAATTAATATTTAAATATTTTATTTTTATTATTTTTGGGCATAATGGGATGTTGATATTTGTGCCCATAACTTCTATATAAGCCAAATAGCTTATTCATTTGATATCTTTTGCCAATTTATCAATTTTCTTCATCGCTTGAGCACTTGTGTTCAACTATAGGATTTGAGGATGAAACCCCTTGGATTCTTGGAGATCAAAGGATAAAAACCCTTTGGTTTCTTGAGAGAAATCTCACTCAAATGTTGTATTTGCACTTCAAGGATTTGTTTATATTTTTAGCATATATTTTCAATAGTTTGTATTTATGGGATTGCATAGAAAAGAGCTCCAACATACAAAATAATATTTTAGATTTATCCATCATTTGTATTGTTGTAATATTTTATATATTTTACTATTTTCTACATATTGTGAAGTTTCCATTTATGTGTGCAAACATTGTGCATCTTTCTGGCATAGTTTTTTGTGAGCAAATTTGTATAGTTAATTCAATTTTTCTCACCATATGCTCTCACCTCACCTTTGTGGGATCTTGGTGGTCAGAAGGTGATTAAAAGTTGTATATATTAGTTGAGTATAAAATCAAATTTTAGAAAAATCAATTTGTTTGCGACGTAGCAATACATGTCTAGTTTTCAAGTGGATTTGAGTGCATATCTTTGTTTAATTGTTGTGAGTACTTCAAATTTCAATACATTTTATGTTTGGTAGTTAAAAATCATTTGAATATTTTAGATTTGAAAATATTTACAAAATAATTTGTTTGAGGACATTACAACTGTGTTGCATAATGAGAGATTGTTGTGTGTGATGGGGATGGTACCATTTATCTCCTTTATTATTTTTTACCTTATCCTTGTCATAGATGATGGTGTGGCTATAGAGTTTTATGCAGATGACTTAGGGTTCTATTGTTGTTTAAGAGAATCTTACTTTTGTAAAGAGGACTTGGAATTGGTTTCTTGCATGGGCTTGTTCTTGTGTAAAGCAAACTTTTGCTTGAGATTTACTTTGGCTTTGATCTTGGATGAATTATGTAATGCTTGACCCAATGTTTTCAAATCTAAAAGGTCTATATTTGTGTGGATGTAAGGTGATAACCCACTTATGCACTTGAGAGTTGTGTTTCACTTAGGAGTGTCTTCATGTAGGCATGCAAAATAGTCACCAAACTCATTGGTGTAATATTCAACTAATTACTCCTAATGTCAATGCTGATGTAATTGCTAAAATTTCATATATTCATCCTCATAGTGTGTAAGGGGTTAATATTCCTCCTACAAAGTGTTGATAAAGAAATCGTGTGTCTAAATCATATCATGATCCCTCTTATGATTTGTGTTGAGTGTATACCACTAGTGGGACATCAAAATGGACATCTTCAACATTGCAAAAGGAATCTTTTGTTAGGGTTTAGGCCGATTGGAGCAAATAACATTAACAATTATATGCAGATTAAATAACCTAAATATAATAATGAATAATAACACAAAAGAGATCAATACAAAATTTTAACGTGGTTCACCCAAAATGGGCTACACCCACAGAAACTCAGCCATTTAATGATTTTATTATCTAGTACAAAACTAATTACAATCTCAAGAATTCCATCCCGAAACATACATCCCAGCCACTTATAACAAGCTTTTTGGAAGCTTCTAGAATTAAGGTTTTACAAAGTCATTTTTCATTTGTCGGTTAAAAAAATTAACTACTGACACTGAATGTGCAAAAAGGGACAAAATTTTTGAGGGCTACACCCCTGAACCCCTGCTTGGGGCCCGACCCGACCCAAAACCCTGGCAAGGATACGTTACGAGTGTACAATATTTGCATGATTAGTCGCCACATACCAACATCTTCTCTACATTCTAAAGTGATTGATAGAGAAATATGATTCCAACTATCACTCCCAATTGTCTAACATTGTGGCATAAATTTTGCCTTCAAATGTTGGGATGTCCAAGTTGACTTGTACCTTGACAAGTTTTGGGGTTGTATAGGAACAAGTTGCTTGATGCATTGTGGCATCATTCCAAGTTGGTAAATGATTTCATGGAATTGTTTGAAGAGTTCTTGGAATTGTGTTTCTAAAGCATCATTGATATTTTTTACACATTTGAAGACAGTTCTAATATTTTATTTGCATTTGCCTTTTTGCTCTTGTTGTGACGTCCGTTTAGTGACTCAAAAGAGGAACTGAGTGTTAAACCTTCTACTATTGTGCATGTGTTGTATTGACATGTGAGAAAAACTACTCCATTACTAATGATCTAGATTGTATTTGGTCCAAGGGACAAACCAATCTGGGTTTTTAGATTATGCAAAGGAAAATAAAAGATCAATAAACAAACACACAGTTGAGATAAGCAAATGGAAGTCTAACAAATATATATGCTACTTCTATTTACAATAAAAAAATGAATAAGGTAGAAGGTTATAGATAATTTGGTAAGGAATGAGGATTCATGTGACTAAAAAGGGGTGAACACATCAAATTAGTTTTCTTCCAACTATTCAATTATTTTTCCTCTTGATAATTCTAAGAGATGAATGAAAATGTATGTTACATAATGGTTACAAATAAAATGTAATATCTCATCCTAAACTATTGACCTTCCAACTACTTATCGATTGATTTTCCTTATACTTGACATTCTATTCCATGGCTAGAGAAGTCCATGTGTAGGGATATGTCAATGTTACTAGGTGTGTGCATAAGGCCATATGAAGTCAAGCATGGTTGCACCATGTGTTGCATGTGCTATAGTAGAGAGAATAGAAGTTACAAAAACTATCAAGGCATTCACAATGTTCCTAGAGGCTTGCATGGGTGCACTCTAATAATTATGCTTGTGCTAATGTCTTTCCTATCTATTGATGTTATAGTTATACATTTAAAGATTACATGATCATGAAGAAAAGGTTCATTATGGGAGTTGAACTAGTTGGGATTCCATGTGTGATGCTTCATCTCCTGAGAGTTAAATTTTTGGTTGCACATTGTCCTAATAGGTGGCATTCCATGAAATGACTTTAGAAGGTGCACAAGATTGTCACATGGTGTTCTAAGATATTACACAACATTTTTCTCTCATTAACCAAGCTTAGGTGTAGATATGGTGTAAAACTAATCTAGAATTTCTTGTGAAGTTGTGGCATGATCCTTGGTATTGTGCATATGGCACATGATGGAAAGGGTTGTGCATCATCTATATGATGTCCTCTAGGTTTCATGACACGATTCCAAGTGTTGTGTGAGTGGTGCATGAAGTAAGGAGCAATATGTGGGTGCATGGCATGATGCATGATATAAGAAGATATGCATAAATGTATGCCATGGTTTGTATCATTTCCTACATGGTGTATGATGCAAGGATTTATTCATGGGTTGTGCATTTTTGAGCAAGAGACTTAGGTTGGCACATGCAATTGCATGGTGGCACACAATAATTCACTCCTTAAAAAAACTATCCCAATTGTGTTGAATGATACTTGTGCAATTTGGTGTGGAGGTTGTATGACATGTTTGAATCATACAATCACTTTAGAAATTCAAATATCCTATCACTCACTACTATTGTGATGCTCAGTGAATTATATGTATAAACACCTTGATGATAATGCAAGTAGAGATGTCCAATAAATATATCACTAGAAACAATTGGTGTGAAACTAAATACTAGCTCCTCATGAAAATGATGAATAGAATATAAGAAGTGGTGTTGATGCTAACATGTACACCTTTGGTGCTACAAGAACTAATCCATCGCAAATTGTAAGGCTATAGATGAGGCATGGTTGGCAAATTCAAGCACACTAAGGTGGTTGTAGACACTTAAAATTTGCCTTTGCATTTTAACCTAGCATCGTCATATTTCCATTGCCACATGATTATTCTACACCAATTCTTTACTAATTAATAAAATAAATTATTTAATTAATTAGACTAACAACCCTTTACTAGTTAATTAAATAAATTATATTTATTTAACTGATTAGGATAATTTCTTCTTACTATTTAATTAAATAAATTATTATTTTTAATTAATCAAGCCAATCATCTCTCATCACTAATTAATTAAATAAATCAAACCCATTTAATTAATTAAAATAATGTTCTCATGCTTTCTATATTTTCATCCCATTTTAAAAAAAAATAAAAATCTAAAAAATCACCTTTTTCATCTCAACCATCCATTTAAATTTAAGAAAATCTTAGGCATTCATTATTTGATTTAATCTCACCCATTCACTTGCACTTGTTTGCATCTTATCCTCCCATGCAATTTAAGAAAATTTTGGCCATTCATCACTTGAATTAATCTCACCCCTCCTTTTGCATCAATTTGAACCCTCTATCATTAGCTTTCCCTACAAGCTAATGAACTATATCCATCCAATCTTATGAGACAATCTCAACCCTTCATATCACTTGCCAAAAATTTATAAAATCCCTCCCTTCAAGGACATATTACCATATGTGGAAGTCATCAAGTACATGTTACCAAATTAGGAAATCCCTCTTAAGAGAAACTATTCACTTGGATTTGCACCCTGTGTTGAAGCACCTATGTTGCAACAATCCAGTGAAACATTGGAGTGATTTCTAGGTATGGGACCCTGCAAAGGAAATCAAACCTTCAGAGAAGGTTGGTTCCTCTTTCTGAATATGAGATTCAAAGTATACTAAGACTTAACCTAATCTATCACTGATAGGGAAAAGGGGAAGAAGGAGAAACTGAAAGGAAAAAGGTGGTACACTAGGTTTGAATGTTCGGCCCTTGGATCAACTACTTATGCACAAAATAATACCAAACAATACACTAGCATACACAATTCATAAAACACCAGCAGAAGTGAAAAAAAATAATTGAAATCCACAAGGAAAGAAGCATTCACAAATGGATATTCAAACAGAAGTATTGCACAGGGTAGAAGACTTGCGTGAAAAGGTAAAAATCTATTATTTCTTATCAAAGAGGCAAGATTACAACTGATACAAGATGTGGTTTTCTAGACCAACAACCAACCATAATACATGTGATTTCATGCATTTTATAGAATTTTACAATGAGGCACCATCACATACTATAATAAATTTACCCTATGGGCCTGTCAGCAGATATTTTACAAAAGGAATGTCTGAAAATATCTATTTGTCTTTGACATAAATGCAGAAAAATTCTTCTCTGAAGCAGCTAAACAAATATGTGTTGAAACCTTGCAACTTCTTCTACCTACACCAATAAATGACCAACGACAAATTCTAGCTAGAGTTGGACGTTTGACTTTCAATCTAGCATGTATTCTTCCTTATCAGCAAGATTTTATCATGATTAACCATGGCAGATCCTGGATTCCACCTCTTTTCCCTTCATTTTTGAAGATTGCGGAAGCCATCGGAGATCAAACCTTGGGTCCTCAGCATTCTGCCTTCCAAGAGAGAAGGAAAAAGGAGAAAACCCTGCTCCCAAGCTCCACTATATAAAGGAAGATCACAATATCGATAGACTTCAGGCCTTGGGCCTTCTGCCTTACGCCTTCCCAGAGAAGGAAGAAGAAAGAAAGTCTGAGCCCCGCAAGTCTAAAGACTTAACCATTTTTTGAAAGTTTCGACGGATTTCGGGCCTCAGGCCTTCCATCTTCCATCTTCCAAAGAAAGGAAAAGGGAAGAAGAAAGGTTCAAGCACCAAATTCTGAAACACTTAGAATTATTTGAGATGATTCGACATAAATCAGTCTTCGGGCCTTCTGTCTTATGCCTTCCTCGGTAAAAGTTAATTCAGATGACGTCACGACCAATTGATAGATTCATTTTGTTCCAAGGCTATAGACAAAGCTTCACTAAAATGCTCCACAAAATGGTAGAAGAGTCACAAAGTAGACCATGTGGCACCCATCGGGTCACTTGGATGATCAACTGTTGAACCTTGCCACATGTCTTCTTCTCGTGGTTCTGCAAGCATGCTGTGGGTCCACCAAAAAAGGCTTAGTGGAATGGCAGAATGCCTTAGAAATAATTAACACCTGTCGAGGGTCAGCTGTCGGGCCATTCACCTTCCACCTTCTAAAGAAATTGTTGTCACGTGAAATCACACCTTGATTGAAGCCTGTTCAAGCATTCCAATGACACAATGGAATTGATCTCAAGGTGTGGGGCCTTGCAAATGAGATCAAACCTATTGTGTCATTGGAATTCTTGAACAAGCTTCAAGCAGGATGCGATTTCACATGACAACAATTTCTAGCACGTCTGGTGGGACTGTTTTAATCTGAATTAAGAATTAGGCAGTTCGGTAGACATTTTCATGCACCCAGTGACTCTATAGACTCATGTTTCAAACCAGTCCAATGTTATATGCATGTGTAGACGAGAGCTTCTTCAAGAGGTAATTATCAGTTTGTTGAATTACATGTTACTACTTCAAGAAGAAGAACTAGGTTATCTAGTTCTCCTGAAAGAAGGAATTATAGTGATGTTCCATCTCACCCAAGAGCTCAGTCCACACCTCCTCCTATTAGGTTTTAGTACACAAGAAGGGGCTTGCACATACCCAGAATAAATTTGAATACTCCAAATATGGGTATGCCAAGAAGCCTACCCTTTGTGACCTTCAATGGAGGCAACCCTTTAGACTTGGTTGAACACAATGATATCCCCACATCATCCCTAAAGAGTATCTCATTCTTTTTGGGTGATGGTTCTACTAAACCTACTAAAAATATCAAAGACATATCAAATATATGTTCAATTCACCATATTCAACATGAAGATGTGGTTGTTAGGCTCATGGTTTCATCCTTTAAGGGGAGAGCTCTTCAATGGTTAGGAGTTTACCCCCTCCTTCAATACATGATTGGGATGAGCTTGGAGAAGCGCTCTACAAGCAGTTTAGAGAGAGGGAAAACAATGTTTCTCTTCTTGAACAACTGACAACAATAAAGAGAGCTCCTAATGAGATGATGGCAGACTTCAATTTCAAATTTTAGAGGACGTGGGAAAGGATCTATGCTCTCCTCACACCATCTCCACAGGGTGCCTTCTTATATTTTTTGAGAGCTTCAAATTCTAATATTATTTTAATGATGCAATCTATGGGTGTTGATACCTTACCAGATGCATATGAGATAGCCTTGAAGGCTGAAAATTGTTTGATACAGGCTAGGAAAATTGCTCCTAGACCTCTTGTACCTATTTTCCCAGAACTACCTTCATAGTTCCAACAACCCACTATTGCTCCCATACCAGATCCTAAAGTCTCTACATCTTCTCTTTCCCAAGAAGAGAATGACCTCAAAACCCTCATGGCCAATCTAACTAACAAAGTTAATAGCATAGTTATTCAAACTACCCCCAAATCCCATCAAAATTATAATAAGGGGCAGTCTTCAAATTAGAATTGGAATCAGGGTTATAATTCCAATATAAATTAGAACTGGAATCAAGGTTACCAGTCAAATAGGTACCCAAATAATAACCCTGCCCAACCTTTGCAAATAGTCAGACCTATCCAACAGATACTGGCTGTTAATCCTATTAGAGCCTTGGTCCCTACTCAAAACAATCTGCCCCAAGAGGTAGATTGGTGTTATTCTTGCAACCAACCTCACAATTAGTCCACTTGTGCTTTTGGAGCACAAGAGCAGGCCTTAATGGTGCAAAATTTTCACACTCAGCAAGCATCATTGGTGGAAGCATCCAACAACAACCTGGAGGTACAAAATGAGGTTGCTTCTAATTCCAATTTGATGCTATGGACTCCTGAGGATTTTTGTGGTGTCAACCAGCCTATAGACAATGTGATCATGCTCATTAGTAGTATTACAAACAAAACAAGGTCAAAAAAGAGGCAATTAGAGGATGCCCCTATGCCTACTGTATTGCAAAAGGAACCCATGTCAAAGGCAAAAGGGGCCAGTGCTGCAAATTCAACTCAGAGCAGTAGGCCTACTACTGTAAAAGAGGTTCCATCATCTTCAAAAATGCCTAAACAAGATGTAGAGCAGTCAAAGAGGGAACATGGATCCCTTTAATGCATAAAACAACAACTTCTCCCTTGGACATTATGGAACAAATGAAAAAAACAAACATAAATGTGTCAATGTGGGAGGTAATGGCAATGCCCTCTCAAAGGGATTTGTTGTAAGATGCCTTAAGGCAATACCCAACAGCTGAATCAACAAAGCAGAAAGAAAAGAGCCCAATTAATCTTGTGCAATCAAGTGATGGGAAAGGGGTTCCAACAAAGAAGTCATCCCCTTTCTACTTGTCCCTAATCATTGGGAAATTCCTAGTGCATAATTGCATGATTGATTCAAGGGCCAGTGTTTTAGTTATGTCAAAGAAGATAGCAAATTCATTAGGCATCAAATATACCCCTATTTCATTATATGTATCACAGTTGGATGACACTTCTGTCAACACTGTTGGAGTGATCAAGGGACTATATCTGATCTTATATGCTTGCCCAAACTTGATTATTAGTCAAGATATTTCAGTCATTGATCTTCCTCCTTTCTTTGCTATCTGTTTGTCAAGAGACTTCACAGCTAAGGTAGGTGGCTACCTTTCTTCTAACTGGTCTCATATGCTACTGAGAACAAGATAGACACATGGCTCATAATTAAGGCTAAACCAATTTCAATTTTTTATGTAGAGAATTATGATCATAGCCTGGTGAACCCTCATTATATGATTCAGGGTGAGGAAGTGCATGATTCAAGGTCCCTAGAGATAATATCTTCACCCCTTCCAACCCTAGATCTTTTCCTTGACGAGTGGGCAAAGGAGCATTTTGATTTTGATCCTTATGACACCACTGATGCAACTAGAATAGGCACCTACATGATTCATGAGGGGAACTCTTCTATTCCCTCTATACTTAAACTAGAAAATGACTTTGATGGCCCATGGAAAATGTTCTTTGATGCTGCAAAGAGAAGAAATGGAGCTGGTGCAGGAGTATTACTCATCTCTTCGATGGGTAAAAAACCACATTTGCTCATAGACTACATTTTTCTTGCACAAATAATGTTGCAGAATATGAGGCATTGGTCTATGGCTTGTTGTTAGCAGAGAAGAAGAAAATCAAGCATTTGGAAATCTTTGGAGATACTGAATTGGTGGTTAACCAAGTCTGAGAAAGATGTGTAATGAAGAATCAACTTCTTAGAGATTATAGACATAGATTTTGGGGCTTGTTTGAAGGTTTTGATACTCTCAACCTATATGTAATCCCAAGAAATTTAAATTCTGAAGTAGACTAATTGGCAACAATTGGTGCTCAATTTTTCCCCCTACAGACCTCTTTCAAGGCCCTGATCAGCATGTCAAGATAGTGGCCAGGCACTTAGTTGCTGATAATGATGCAAACTGGCAAGTTTTTGACAACAATAAACAAATTGTAAGCTTCATCCAAAATGAAAATAAGTTCTCATCAACTGTATAGTCCAGGCTACAAGAAGGGTATGGTGATCAGATTACTCAATTAAAAACAAACAAGCTGCCCAAAGGTTTGGTCACACTGGAAGCTATTTTCAGCCATGATGACAAATTCAAGGGAAAAAAGAACATCACATTCAAAAAGGAAGACTATCAAATAGTTGCTATCGCCCAGGACAAAGATGTATTGTTGGGAAAGGTATGTTGTGATGATGAATAACTAAATTTTATCCACCTTTCTAAAAAATATAGTGATGTTTTTGCATGGAATTATGAGGACCTAAATGGTTTTGACTGTAATGTCACCCAACACACCATAAACCTTGATCCAAATGCCAAACATGTTTGCCAAAAATAGCGGCCTGTAAATCCCAAAATTGAGCCTCTAATGAGGAAGGAGCTTGCAAAGCTCATTCAGGCTAGAATTATTTTCCCCATCAAGTATTCCACCTAGGTAGCTAATTTAGTACCAGTTAGGAAGAAAAATAGTGAGATAAGGTTGTGCATGGATTTTTGGGATCTAAATCGTGCCTCTTTGAAAGACCACTATCTTTTTCCATCCATAGACCAAATCTTGCAGACTGTTGTAGGGGCATAAAGGTTTTTGTTGCCTAATGGTTTTTCTAGTTATAACTAGATATTTGTGAAAGAAGACGACAGATTCAAGACAACATTTACAACTAAGTGGGGAACCATGGCATATGCAAAAATGCCATTTGGGCTCTCTAATGCTAGTGCCACTTTTTAGAGGGCAATGGATATTGCCTTCAAAGGCTTTATTAATGAGTTTATCCTAATCTATTTGGATGATATCATAGTCTTCTCCAAGAGAGGAGAAAATCACATGGAGCATCTAGGAAAGTTTTCCAAAGATGCAGAGAGTTTGGGGTGTCTCTGAACCCCAATTTGTTGTTTATTAGGGCAAGCTTCTGGGTCATTTAGTGTCAAAATATGGGATCTCCATAGATCCAGAAAGAACTTTAACTCTTCTTTCTCTTCCTCTACCTGCACCCATAAAAAAGATTTGTAATCATTTTTGGGGCAAATCAATTTTGTTAGGAAGTTCTTTCCTAACTGTGCTAGTTTGGTCAAACCATTGACCCTAATGCTTAAGAAAGATGTTCTTAGGTGGACCAAGGAGGGGAAGGATGGCTTTGAGAAGATAAAATAAGAGATTGCTTAGGCTCCTACTCTCATGAACCCAAATTATGATGACTTTGTCCTTTATGCCCATGGAGGAGAGAGCAGCATTGCAGTTGTCCTGATGCAGCAAAATAACCAAGGTATGGAGAAATCCCTGGCCTTTTTCAGTCAAGCATTGAAAGACTATGAGGTCAGGTACAATCCCATGGATAAACATGTATTTTCCATTATAAGAGCATTGAAAAAGTTTAGATATATATTGGCAAATAACCATATCAAAGTATTAGTTTCTCATCCTAGTGTGAGAGACTATATAATGGGAATTGAGATCAGTGAGAAGAGAGCAAGTTGGGTCACTAAGATCCTAGAATATGATGTGACTATCAAAGACACTAAGATGATTAGAGGCAGAGGATTATGTGAATAGTTGGCTCAACCTACTGCGGATGAGGTGAACTCATCCTACCACTTGAATGAGGCAAAACCTACAACTGAATCAGCAGCTGTGAGTTCTTGGACAATAGACATGGCTAGGTTCTTATCCACTGGTGAGCATCCTTATGGATTAGATAGGACTAAAAGAAGACATTTCAAGTTGCAGTCCATTCCTTATACTTTGGTGGATGGTCTTCTCTTTAAGAGAAATCTCGATGGAGTCTTGCTGAGATGCATTGAAGAAGATCAGATTGGTAGATTCCGTAGTGAGTTTCATGCTAGACCAGCTGGAGGCCATTTCTCTACAAGAGATATATCAATGAAAATAATGAGGGCAGGTTACTTTTGGCCCACATTATTCAATGATGCCCATGTATGGGTAAGAAAGTGTAAAGAGTGTGCTCTCTTTGCTAGGAAGAAAAGATTGGCACCCCTTCCACTTCATCCTATTTAGGTAGATCGACCTTTCTCATAGTGGGGCCTGGATTTCATTGGCATGATCAACCCTACATCTAGTGTTAGTCACAAGTGGGTTTTAACTGCAACAGACTACTTCACTAGGTGGGTTGAAGCAGTCCCACTCAAAGAGGCTACAAAATCAGCCATCATGGACTTCTTAGAAGAAATCATGACAAGGCTTGGAGCTCCCCACACTATGATCTCTGATAATGCAAGAGGTTTTACTGGTTTCAGGATAGCTGATTGGGCTTTAAAGTAGACTATGTTCTTGAAGACTTCATATAACTATTACCTCCAAGGTAATGGGTTAGTTGAATCTACCAACAAGAACCTGATTAGAATCCTGAAGAGGACCATGGAAGAAAACCAAAGACAATGGCACAATAAGATCAGATTGGCTCTCTAGGCTAATAGGATCACCTATAAAAGAGTCATTGGTAATTCTCCTTTTATTCTTATGTATGGAAGAAAGGCTAGATTGCCCATCTCTTTGGAGCTTCCTTCATTGGAATTGGCCCAACAGTTGGAACTAGAAGGTGAAGATGCTAGATCTGTGAGGATAGCTGAATTAACTGAGTTAGAAGAACATAGACAATCAGCCATAGCTACCTTGAAAGGACACCAGAAGCAGACCAAGAGATATTTTGACAGGAAAGCTAAAGATCAAACTTTCAAGGAAGGTGATCTTGTTCTGAAATGGGATGCTAACAGAGCCAAACTTGGAGGCCACACTAAGTTTGATGCAATTTGGAGTGGGCCATATATCATCACCAGTTGCAAGCAAGCCAATGCTTTTAATCTTTCAAAGTTGAATGGTGAAGTTCTATCGATCTTAGTAAATGGGATCCATCTCAAACCTTACTTCTAAGGTTGGTATGAGGTTTTGTATATATATTTTTAGTTTGTTCTATTTTAGGTTTTCCTTTTCCCTAAGTGCTCTTGCACAGGTTGCACTCTCATTAGGAGAATGCATGCCTTGTTTTCCTTTTATGGTGTCGTTTTGAGGCAAGTTCCAGTTGTTCCAATATGTTTTAGCCCTTTTGACTCTATACTCAATGAATGCTTAAGGCCACTAGTTCCCATTTTTTAAAGCAAGAAAACACCCCTGAGAAGTCACCAAAATGTTGTCCTATTTTGCTTCCCATTAAAATAGCCCAAATCCATAAAATCTCTAAGTGTTTTCTCCTTTAGAAATGCAAGGAAAAATATCCCAAATCGACTAAGTCCAAAAATCTTGAGTTTTCCTTATGTTATTAGCATTTTCAAAGTTTCAAAGTTCTCCCCTTCATCATTTCATCCTAATTGGCTCTGAGCTTTGACTCTTTCTATTAAAAATTTGGCTAAGTGTTTCAGAGTTTCAGACTTCAGACTTTGCTTCTTCCCTCTTCCTTTCCTTTTGGAAGATGTAAGGCAGAAGGTGGAAGGCCCGAAACTTGGCCCCCGATGAGTGTTAAATTTTCTAAGTCATTTTGCCATTTCGTGGAGCCTTTTGGGTGGGCCTCCAGTAGGGTTACGGAACCATAGAAAGCTACAAAGTGGTCGTGACATCATCCGTATGTACTTTTACTAAGGAAGGAGAGGTGGAAGGCCTAAAGGCTGATTTTTGCCAAAAACTTGTGGAAATAATGCTGTGTTTTAGACTTCGGGGATTGGACCTTCCTTCTTCCTTCTCATGGAACATAGAAGGAAGAAGGTTCGAGGCCTAAACTCTGCCAAAACTTTCAAATATTGGCTAAGTCCTTAGACTTTCGAGGCTCAGACTTTCTTTTTTCCTCCTCCTTTGGGAAGGCAAAAGATGGAAGGCACGAGGCCTGAAGTCCGCCAATATTGTACTCTTCCTTTGTATAGTAGAGCTTGGGGGCAAGGTTTTCTCCTTTCTCCTTCTCTCTTGGAAGGCAAAATGTTGAAGGCCCAAGGCCCGATCTTCGATGGCTTTCGCAATCTTTAGAAATAAAGGAAAAGAAGCAGAATCAAGGATCCGCCATGATCAATCTTGATGAAATCTTGCTGATAAGGCAGAATATAGGCCAAGTTGAAAGTCACACGTCCAACTCTAGCTAGAATTTGTTATTGGGCATTTATTGTTGCAAGTAGAGATTCAAGTGCAACGTTTCAATGCAGATATTTGTTCAACTATTTCTAACAAGATATTTTTCTGCATTTATGTCAAAGACACAATAGATATTTCTAGACATTCCCTTTGTAGAAATATCTTCTAATAGGCTCATAGGGCGAATTTATTGCAGTAGGTTATAGCACCTCATTGTAAAATGCTATAAAATGCATGGAATCGAATGTATTATGTTGGATTTTGGTCTAAAAAACTATATCTTGTATCAGCTATAACCGTGCCTCTTTGAGAATAAACAAGAGATTTTACCTTTTCATGAATTATTTTGCTCTGTGTAATACTTTTGTTTGAGTATCCATTTGTGAATCTTTCTTTCCTTCTAGATCTCAATTAGTTCCTTTTACCTCTGCAATTCATTTATGATTTGTGTATGCTTGTCTATTGTTTCTTATTATTCTGTGCATACATGGTTGATTTGAGGGTTGAACATTCAAACTTGGTGTATCACCTTTTCATTTTCATACCAATGAATAGGTTAGGTTTAGTCTTAGCGTACTCTAAATCTTATACTCATACAAGGAACCAATCTTTCTCTAGAGGTTTGATTTCCTTGTAGGGTCCCACACTTGGAAATCACTCCAATGTTTCATTGGATTGTTGCAGCACTAAACTGCTCCAACATAGGGTGCAAATCTAAGTAACAACAGGTAACAGTTATATTTGAGATGCCTATATTGGTTTCCCTTACACATCTTCCACTCATAGACATAAGGCCCTCCATCTGCATAGATCTCCTGCATACCCTCTAGTTGACCCATTGTGAAATACTCGCATGCCCTTATTTGAAGCAATGTGGATGGTGTAATGTTGCACCCACCCCTAAAAATGACCAAATTAAGGTCCCTATACAGCTACACCGATGCACAAGGCCCTTGTATGAAGATCACCTCCCTCTCTAGCATGTTTGCCACACAATCTACTAGGACCATCTGAAAGTACCTATCTATCTTGTCAAGTAGCAATATGGTATTGACCAGAGACATAAGGACCAGGGACAACTCCTCTACTAGGTCATTTTCCATGCATGCATCTAGATTTGAGGCTAATCTCATGGTGGTATGTTTGTCTTCCCAAATAATCTTTGCATCAACACCACTAGTTCCCTATCCCACTAGTACACCAACTCCCCCCAGATTGGGATGTGTAGAATCCTCCAGACATCCTTCTGTGTAACTATCATCTCCCATATTAGGAGATGGAACATGATGGTCTTAGAGTGCCATCTCTCTACCAGCACTATCAACATAGTTCTATTTTTTTAGATCTCTAGGATCTAGGCCACATGATATAGCCCCACTGCCTCCGGAAGTCCCCACTCTAGATCACTAAATTGTGTTGTTAAGTGCATCACTCATGATTTCTACTCTTGTGTCACTAGAGCTGGTAGTCACTCTTGCACTCATCAAATGCATGCCAACAATCCTCATTTTCCTCCTTAGAGTGCAAATGTTGTGCCATTATACACAAGCACTACATTCATGGCACAAACACCATGCAACATGGTTGAAATGCCTCATTGTAGAAATGTTGTGGCATGGCAAGAAAGTGGTGCTACATGACATGCAAACACCACTACCCTTCACACAAATATCATGCCATATGGTGCAAATCCTATGACTTGCCACACAAATGACATGGGATTCAATTCATCCTATGATATTTATGCATTGATAAAATTTAACTCCTAATAAATGCTAAATTTAAAATTCAAAAACCTAACTCATTGACGGTCTAATGTCATCCTGTCACCTATACTCTCTAACCCACTCACTTTGATGCTCCTAGATTAGAATGTGTTCCATCTTCTCTCTCAACTTCTCTCACAAGGTCATAGATCTTTTCACTATTTATAAAGGAGACAATTACCCTTTTATCCCTGCCCCCCACCCACGCCTATATATTCATTTTCCCCCCCAATTTCCACCTCTTCCCTCCATTTGTCACCCCTTAGGACTTCGTTCTCCTATTTCTAACTCTGTCTTCTCCAAATGATTGGGGCATCTTGTCACCAATTTTTCCTTGTCAAGTGCCTATATTTATTTTTCTTTGAAATGACACTACTCCTTTTAGTTGCAATGACATCTCAAAGAGGGGCAAAATGTAGACACTTAAAATTTGCCTCCGCATTTCAACCTAGCATTGTCATATTTCTATTGCCACATCATTAATTTTGCATTGAGTCTTTACTAATTAATTAAATAAATTATTTAATTAATTAGACTAATAACCCTTGACTAGTTAATTGAATAAATTATATTTATTTAATTAATTAGGCTAATTTCTTCCTACTAGTTAATTAAATAAATCAAACCTATTTAATTTATTAGACTAATATTCTCATGCATTCCCCATTTTCATCCTATTTAAAAATAAATAAAAACTCACCTCCACCTCACCACAAAAATTTAAAAAATCATCATTTTCATCTCAACCCTCCATTTATATTTAAGAAAATCTTATCCGTTCATTATCTAATTTAATCTCACTCTTTCACATTCACTCACCCCTAGCTTGCACTT
The DNA here is from genome assembly GCA_027924645.1 of Cunninghamia lanceolata. Lineage (NCBI taxonomy): Eukaryota > Viridiplantae > Streptophyta > Pinopsida > Cupressales > Cupressaceae > Cunninghamia > Cunninghamia lanceolata. The sequence goes on from BSBN01001791.1 coordinate 7,180,733, forward strand.
GTTTGTATCTTATCCTCCCATGCAATTTTAGAAAATCTTAGCCAATCATCACTTGAATTAATGCCACCCCTCAATTTGCATCAATATCAACCCTCTATCATTAGCTTTCTCTACAAGCTAACGAATCCTAGCCATCCAATCTTATGAGACAATCTCAACCCTCCATATCACTTGCCAAAAATCTATAAAAACCCTCCTTGAAGGACATATTAGCATATGTGGCAGTGATCAAGTACATGCTACCAAATTGGGAAATCTCTCTCAAGGGCAACCAACATTACAACACAACAACCCATCTTTAGCATCCAAAGAGTAAATTAACACATCAAGGAGGTATAAGGCTAGTTTTATTTTACACATTTGTTGTTTGTTTACATTCTTTGGCTCTATCAGAGGTGTTTTGATTTAGAATAGAAGGTTGTTTTATATACTTCTTCCACATTTGTATTCTAAATTTCATGCATCATAGTGGCTTCAAAAACAAGTTTCTTTATGCTACCACTATTGACCAAAAAAATAAGTGGCTTAGCTTGCACCCACATTTGTGAATGGAATAAGTGCTCTACCTCCAACATTTGGCATGGTTGTTAGGGCTATTCCACTGAGACAAGAAGCTTCAAGGTCTATGTTCATAACTTCTAGCTCGTGATAACCTTTTGCTTCTACATGTGTGAATAGGTTCATCTACACATAGCACTCTAAATTGGAGAGGTTACTAGATTTATCTTTATTGTCCCATTTATATATCTTGGACATTTTTTTCTTGTCTAAAGTTGTCCTTTTTGGTGTGGGTGATTTGTCTCATTTTCCCTTTAGTTTTGATTCCTCAATAATAGTCATGCAGCGACAAGATTCTCCCATCATCTTGTCCTTGGACAACTTTAGTTTGGATTGAATGAATAGTCCTAAGCTACAATACTTCACGACTCTATGTTTATTTGACTCAAAGGTGCCTAATTTCACATGCAGGTCATGGAAGGCATTGGTGTAGGCAAAGACTAACTATTCATGTCCTTTCCACAATTGTTGACATTGAATAAAAATCATCATAAACATCTTTACGATAATACTCATCCTTGAAGTCTTTGAGGAAGTTCTCCCTGGTTGGCTCACATCTTCCATACTTCTAGTCCTCCTCACATAGGGCATGATATTACCACCACTTCTTGATAGGCAAAGAGACTTTGAGAAGTGTGATCCTTATCTTTCCTTCATCAAAAAATTCATTCATAGATAAATATGACTAGCTAATCTAACTCGTTATTTACGACATATGCATCTATTTTACCCTTAAACACAAGAATGTCTAAATTCACTTGGAATCTAGGGGTACTTGACTATTGAAAGCTTTACCTAATGATCGAGCACATGTTCTAGGACTTTAGCAAACTGGTTGAATAGAAATATTTGTTGTTCTCGAAGAGCCTTTGTAATTTCATTCTTGATCATCACATGGACTACTTCTTGCTCTTCCATGATCCAAACTCATTTGAGATGACTTGGAAGATAATCTAATGGATCTAATGGTTTGACACCAAGGATCAAATACTTCAATCTCATCTGGTGGGGCATGCAAGATGAACCACTCAGATACTAATTATCTAAATCCTAGGTGGTCCTATAGACAATGCTCTAGATGAGGACTTGAATGTGTTGTATGCACATGGAAGCAATACAGAGACAAAGGCTTAAACAAAGAACAATATGAGAACTAGAAAAAACTGTTTTATTAATGTGTATTTTGTACATGGCATACTCTTGAGGGAGATGTATGGTTATGTATTTTCTCCTATATATCCTATTCTTCTTATGCCTACCTAAGCTTGTGCATGTGCTAATGCCTTTCCTAGTTGTTTATGTTATAGATATACAATTATAGATTACATGATCATGAAGAGAAAGGCCATTATGAGAGTTTAACCACTTGGGCTTCCATGTGTGATGCTTCATCTCCTAAGATTTTGAATTCTAGTTGCATTTGTGTTGACTATGGTGTGACATGAAATAACTTCTACATGTGCATTGGATAGTTGTGCAATGTTTTGAGATGTGTGACATTTGTTAGAGCATCCAAGATCAATTTGAAAGATCAAATAATCCACAAACAAGAATATACAAGATAATAGAAATATCATAGAAAGCATTGAAAATTACATAGAATCGCTTGCATATAAAGGCAAGGATGAGGACGTGAGAAAGTGGGATTGAAAGTATAACTACCCCTCCAAAGTTGTGACACATGTGGGCTCACTTGAGACAAGTTTGAGGACACATGTTGTGTAAATATGAGGTGAGACAAAAGTAAAAAAGTCTCTCTAAGTGAGCTTAAGTGTAGTGTGAATAGGACCTAGTCAAACTAGCTAGATAAATAACATGTTCACTCTAACACCCCCCTTAGGTGATACTTAGGTAGAAAGATAAACACTAAAAAATGCAAAGATGCAAGGATGGATCCTAGCAATAAGACCTGATAAGTTACCCATGTACAAAAGATCTCACAAATGGAGAAAAGGAGAAAACCCTGTGGGCAAAAAACTCCTCCCGAAAAGAGAGAATGAGAAGGAAAAATAAACCTCCTCAAAAGTTATCCCTAAAAGATAGGAACATGAAGAAAGCTTGAAGCATGTAGAAGTTGTAAACTATGATGATGAAGAACTAGTATTTATTGGAATCAAAGAACCCTCCAATGATTGTAGATTAGAAGAAGTGAGGCACAAAACACTGCATGAGTGCCCTCAATGACACTACTCAACCATATATGCACAAATGACACAAAGGCAAAAATAATTTGTAGCACAAATGGCACAAAGGCAAAAACAATCTATGATCAACCATTTATGCATAGATGGCACAAAGACAAAAATAATCTGTGAAGTCAAAAATGCAGATGGTACTATAATCAGAGATACATAAAAACACTACATGAGTGACCTCATTGACACTACTATAGGTGCAAGTGGTGCTCTACAAAGTACCAGAGTTCTCGTCAGTACTGATCAATTAAAAAGGGTAGGTTACCTCTAGAAATAGGAATGTAAGAGTGTTTATATGGTATTGGTTCCATCCACTACATTCCCCTAGTACATAGGAACAAAAACTAGATATATAGCTCACTCCAAAATTAAACCAAAGAAGCATTTTAATCGTGTGATGATACCCCCATAATGCTAACAAGGGAGAGGTATCGACATATCAACTAAAATGTGGCACAAAGGTGTGCAAATGGATGTAGATGTAGCATTAGGTTCAAAATGATGTACAAGAAACTAAAATTGGTGTGCAAAAATAAGGTGCACATGCATGAGGATAGATTTTTTTCATAGAGGGGGCACTCACCAAACAAAGTTGTGATGGCAAAAACTAAGGCACGTACACAACCCCCCCATGGAACATTATAAGATAGTGTGAGTACAAAATAGGCACAATAGATGTGCAAGATCCCCCCAAAAGGAACACAAATCAGATATGACACTTTATATTAGTGCATTTATAAACAAATGTGTTGAGTTAAGTTCTTGGAAGTTATCCAAAAAAAGTACAATTTTAGTTTATGTCAAAAGCTGACCATAAGAAGACATCTGCATACAAGCCTTACAAACCTCAAAAAAATGACAAACTAAAAAATCAAACCCTCTAAAATAAATAATATTGTAAAATATGCTCCCAAAAAAATGTGCAAGTTTATGAGTATAATTGTGCAATTTGGAATCCTAAATCGGTTGTTTATAACACACAACAATTTTATAATTTTCTAAGAAAATAGGCTATCCAAGACAAAAAAAAAAAAAGAGCTACATGTAACATGATATTCCTTGTGTTTTTTTATAAAATTTTTTAAAAAGTTTTCTAAATTTTGACATCATGGGCAAAAGTTATGCCTTGTTGAAAAAATGTCAAAAGAAAAAAATGCAAAACAAAAATTCGAAGGTAAATCCCAAAAAAATACAACAATATGAGGAAAAATAAATTACATCATGGAGAAGTGCTCATAAAGATCTTTCCAATGCCTATAAGGAGTAAAAAAAAAACTTCATAAATACAAGTTATGTAAAAAAGACAAAAATACCCTCCTTAAGGAGTACAAATCAAGGCTTGGGGGTTGCAGGGTGGCGCCACTCCCTTAAGCAAAGCGATGGTGGTGCAAATAGGTGACATGACTGTAGTCCTGAGTAGAGGTGTGTCTGATGATGGGTTGGTGGTGACATGGTAGTGGTGGTGTTGTTCTTTGGCAGAGGAATTGGTGGTGGGGTTAAGCCTCCTAGTCTAGCAATGACCAAGGGCTGAGTCCCCCACATGACCTTGCATTGGGAAGTGCCCAAACCCTTGCAACAATAACTATTGGGAAATATTAGTGAGAAACTAAAAAAAAACTAGACACCCACATTTACCCACTGAATAAAAGAAGATGTAGGCATCAACCCTGTGTAGGTTGTACCCTACAAAATAAAAACTTTTAATAAACCTTATAATCGTTGAACAAAACCAAAATATGATGGACAAGATGAACAATGACTGGTGGATAATAGACCAAGCTGGAGGATTCTAACCCAAGTAGCATGATGGCACATAGTCAATACAACATCATACGATTGTACGGATCTATATCGATACATATTAATGTACAAATGCCATTAGAGATCCTCCCAAAAACCTCCAAAAAAATTTCACCAAATCGTATCATGCATTATATGAAAATATACGTTTTTGGGCCTTTTGAGTGTGACTGTGAGGTTGGTTTTTTCTCTAGGACACACCATATGAAAGTAGGTGCCCAAAACCCCCTAAAAGAGAGGACATATCTTGCAAATTCAAGTCAATTTGGGAAACAATTTGCAAGATTACTCTTATACCATGTTGGAGCATCCAAGATCAACTTACAGGATCAAACAATCCACAAACAAGAATATGTAAGATAATGGAAATATCATACAAAGCATTGAAAGTACATAGAAGCTCTTGCATAAAGGCAAGGATAAGGAGGTGAGAAGGTAGGATTGAAAGTATGACTACCCCTCTAAAATTGTGACACATGTGGACTCACTTGATACAAGTGTGAGGGCACATGTTGTGTACACATTAGGGGAGACAAAAGTGAAAAGTCTCTCTAAGTGAGCTCAAGTGTAGTGTGAATAAGACCTAGTCAAACTAGCTAGATAAATAACATGTTCACACAAACAACGTCGTGATTTGAGTTTTGGAATATGTGCTCTATATGTACTAACATGCATAGGTGCATATGTGATGAGGAAATCAGAGACAACTACCTATGAAGTTGTGTAACATGATCCTTGGCATTAGACAATCGCACATGATGCAAAGGGATGTATAAAAGTTGTATGTTGTTCCCTAGGTTGCACAACATGATTCCAAGTACTTCCCAAGAAGCACTTGAAGCAAGGAGCTACACAAAAGTGGGCACCATGGTTCCTAGCATTGCATGTATGGAGTTGTGTGTGGGTGCACAACATGGTTCCTATTGTTGCATGCATGGTGCATGATGCAAGGAGTTATGTGCAAGGTTGATGCTTGTTGATTAAGGGATTGAAGTTGGTGCACGTGTTTCTGCAATGCATTTAGATTTTAATCACTAGTGGATCCTTTTGAAGGCCATCTTTTTTCATGATGAACAATTTCAAATAATTTGGACTCATTACAGACACATTACTAGATCATATTTGAAAATCTATATGAAATAAACTAGTTATTCAATTCAGACATGTTAGACTCATTAGAAATAAAGTTAACCTATCATATCTATTTTAAAAAATTTGAGAATTCTAGTTTTCAAATATTTCAAATTCAAGCTAGTAATAAGTCCAGATCATTTGAACTAGTTCATCACGATTTTTATACATGAAACCTCCAAGCCAATAAAAAGTCCTTGATACTCAACTTTAGTAGTGGATATTTCAATAGAAATTCACATCTTACAAAATTGGGTAAGACACTCTTAGTTGCTTCCTAACGGCTCTCATTACACTCATATTCAAAGAAGACTTGTACGGTATGTACATGTAGACAAATCTTTATTGAGTGGGATAGAGCTAGAGGATAAAAATTCATGTGTTGTATTTTCTAGCAATCATTGTTCATCCCCCTACTAAGATATACTTAGAATTAAAATTCATAGAAAAATTACCCCTCATGGAAAACAATCATAAAATTGACGAGTATTAAAAATACTTCTAAATGGTGAAAACCCTAAAAAAAATATATATATCTTAATAATATCATCAACATAGAGCACAACAATAAGCATGTGGCCATAGAACATGTTTTACAAACACATTATGATTAGGTTATCATTTTGTGAAGCTATAAGACAAAAAGAACTCGTATATCTTTTCATACCAATGCCCAAGAGGGTTGCTTCAATCCATAAAGTGACTTCCTAAGCTTGCACACAAGATTAGTATCTGTGTGCTTCTTGAACCCTGGTGACTACTCAATGTATATATCCTCATGAAGATATCAATTAAGGAATGCACATTTCACGTTCACCTAATGTGTCTATCATATGAACATGGTAGGTAGACCAAGAACAATGCATACTAATTCTATATTCACATATGAACATATGTCTCTTAATAGTCAATGCCCTTCTTCTAAGTGGATCCCTTAGAAACCAAATTCTCTTTTTCTCTTAATTCAACCATCCAAAGAGAACATAATATTGTAAACCCATTTATGCATAAATGTTCTTTCCTTATTGATAGAGTGTTGATTCTCAAGTATTCTACTTCATCAATAAATTTTATTCTTGTCTTTCTCCCACTGACCTCGACCTTTGGCCTCTTTTAAGGATTGTGGAACGCAAGTGTCCATAACCCTTTTCATGAGGAAAATTTCCCTTGATGCTTTTTCACTTTAAGTCCTCCAAGTGGTATTATATTTCCTTGACATAATTAGCCTCCTTATGGATAACAATATCCCACTTAGGGTGACTAACCTCCCCTAGATCTAGAATTGTCACAAGAGGGAACAATCTTTCTTGGAACCACCTATGTGAGAGCCTCCTTATCTACTTAGTTTTATCTCCAATGTGTTTCTTGCTAAAACCTCATTATATGAAACAATCTTGTCAATATTAACAACAAAGGGATTCTACTCACCAATTCAAGGTGCTCAATCCTCATGAGAAATATAAGCAATAGGGAGAGGATATAGAAAAAGATAATACTTATGCACCTCAAATTATTTTGTCTCGTTGAATGTAACATTCTTGTAGATTATCACTTTGCACTTCATTTAATCCCCAAGTTCATACTTGTCCACGCAACACACCAAAAAGCAATTATGGTTCCTTTAGACCTATCTTGTTTGATTCTCATCTAAAATACAGGCTTTTGCTAGACTTCAAACACCTTATAGTGTGTAATCATAGAATTCCTACCACACCACTTCTCCTGTGTTGTAACTGTTGCAAGTATGGGCCTAACTAGTGTTGTCATTGATGTCAGCATACTCCTGTTGCATTAATGATAAGGATTGGATGATCTATTTGCTGAGGATATTGAGAAAATTGGTCACATCAGGAACAGTGAAGATAGTAAGGTAAAAGTCCAAGTTAAGATGAGGATCAGAGGATGCGGTTTAAAGGGTTTGTAGATATGTGTATTAAGATGATCCAGTAAAGATTTCAGAGGTTTGCATAAAGATCTAAAGAAGTTGTGGTCGCTCAAGTAAATCCGGTTCCGGCAGGTGTTCTTCCTTAGATTGGCCGACCGGATGAGTTACTCATCTTGCGGATGATCTTGTAGTTGTTTGCTGACTTAGATGATTATTCCTAAGATGATGTCTTGTATAAATAAGGAATTGTGAAGTCATTTCAAAGGGTATCTTGTGGAGATGAGTGTGTGGTAGCGAGGAGGAGAGAAAAAGGTAGAGAAGAAGTATTGGGCTTAAATGGAACTAAATCAAGCATGGTGAAGATGTTATTCTCCAGTTCATGTATGTGATACTATTTTGTAGATAGTGTGTCTCTTGTAGGCAGTGAGCCTCTTGTGAGCAGTGTGCTCGGGCAGTGAGCCCTAATTAGCATGTGCCATTTTGTTCTTTCTATTCTTCTAACAAAGAATACAATATTGGGTTAATCACCCCGTGGTTTTTCCCTTAACTGGGTTTTCCACCTCAAAATCTTGGTGTCTTATGTGTTAATGTGCTTATGTGCTTCTTTTGTTGGTTTAATGCATTAGGTTTCCATGATTGAATTATTATTATGCTGCTGAATTACAAAGTGGATTTAAGTGTGTAAATTGCAAGAAAGTTTTGGCCAACTGATTCACCCCCCCCTCTCAGTTGTCTGCCCTGAATCTAACAGTAACATCCCTCACAATAAATTTAATATAGAATAAAATTAACACAATTCATAACTTAGACCTAAAACATATCTTGCATACTCTTGCCATGAATCACGCATTGACATTCTAATCAACCTTTGATTCTTGTGTTGTGCAACCCCATTTTGGTAAGGAGTATAAGACACAAGGCACTACCACACAATACCTTTCTAAAAATAGAATTTCTTCAATGCGTTGTTCACCTTCTCCTCCCTCAATCCAGTCTCAAACATTTCAAAAGGTGTGGACTTACTCAACTATTTCTCTCCTCTTAATGTTCTTATCGAAATTAAGCAATGACTGCTACAAAAAAATAAACCTATGTCCTAAAAAGGTTACCAATGAATGTAAAAACTATTTCATGCTCCTACAATAGACGGATGCCTAACATAGTATAAAGTGAAAAGAACCAACTCTATATGCTCCTTCACATACCATGCATTTCCTTCTCAAACTTTTTTAGTAATAGTTCTCAAGAACACACCCATGCACATCCTTGTTAGGAGTAATATAAGAAATTCATCAACTACATGCCTTTGGAATTGAAGTGCCATAATCTGTCCCTCTAAATTTGACTATTCTCATCTATATTTTCACCAAAGTAAATTGCTCCTCAATCTTTGGAGCAGCTTCAAACATGGTAAACTCTTTATTAATGTACCACCAATAACCACCCAAACCTTATTTACAATATCCTTAATACTCAAATTAAGAACATGAAAAAATCATAAATAACACCATTAGTTATTTTACATCAGCATTCCTTGTAACTGCGGTAGTGTTAAATCATCTATTCCTTGCAACCACACTAGAATTGGAACCCATTTTGTGCAACTACACTAGTGTCTCGTCAACTACAATATAGATCTCATCATTAAGTTTTCTAATTCACACAATATAAATATTAAAGTTAGGAATTTATGATAAGTACATCCTAAATCTATATTTCACTCAAATTTAAAACCGAGTATCAAAGCCTTAGAAGTTAAAGAAACAAGAGTTGAATAAATGCTATCACCTTTAACATTGTCCATAAGATCTCTTATGTTTTACATGTAAGTATTATTTTTGCTTTCATCGTCTTGGTATTTGTGATTGTCCTTGGCATCATCATTGTCAGAACCCTTGTTCTCACCATTAGTTACACCTCAACCTTTACTTAAATTGCCTATGTTGTCATGGTGCCCTTTGATTTTCTACTTGTCATCAATGCCATTGGTCATGTGAGCCCATTGTTTGCAACCTAATTTCCCCAATCTAATGAATTTTCAATATTATAGAGCAAACATCAGGTATCACTTCTCAAAAGTTGCCTTGTCTTTTACTTGAATACACTCCCAAACTCCCACTCAACTCCCAAATCCCAACCTTCTGATATGATCATCCAATCATATTCACGATTCTTCTGATTATAATCATCTTAGCTATCTTTTCTTCTAGACCTGGCCCTTCTTTTTATTATCGCTTATGGCCTATCTATAATAGGGGGTAGGGAGCATGGTTGCTCATGCTTCGTTTGGCTCATATAACCAATCAAAAAATTCTCTCTATGATGGGGGGAAGCAATTATACCCCCTAGGGACTAGGCATGAGTTCTCGTTCACCCCCTATCTATATAACTAGTATCCCCAATCAACTAGAAAAGAAAGTTATAACTCATGTTGGATCTCCCATCAAGTAAAAACACCCACCAATCAATCTCCCCACCAATCGATGAAATATTCTAAAAAGTGATCTTGATTGATAACAAAATGCACATCACTCTCAAGTGGGGAAGCTAGGGCACTTAGATATTTTCTCCCAATAGAGTTGGACAAAGTGTGAAACATTGATGTTGATCCTACACAAGAGGGACACAAAGGGCCCTACTCCATAATGGGGCTCGTCATTAGGTTGTAGAGCCCTATTGGAAATGAATATGAAGAAAACATCATATGATGGATTCATATTATCTATCATGATCTCCATCAACTAATTATCCTACTTCATATACTATTTTACTTCCCCCCCACTCCCCCAGTTGATGCTAAATACTCATTGAAGGTAGGTTATGGTCAATACCCTCATAATCTAATAGATCAAGTGAAATCAAATCCCAATCCTTTGAGGTTTGTTTTCTTCCTCGAGATGAAACTCAAGCTTATGAACATTATAGGTTTCTAGAATTGCCATCATCCACAAATATCAGAATTACCTTAGCTCCATGAACAATCTATGACAATCCTCTACCCATCAAAGCTCATATACTTTTCCTCCATCACCATAAGGACTTCATCTTGATATAGTATAGGGCATAAGCTAAAAATCCTCAAATGCTACAAACACACCCACCAATGCAAATAGCTTGGAAAATTCTTTCAACATTTTACAAATAGTGTCAAATAGAGTTCATATAACAAGTTATACCCCATCAAACTGTTAAACTACAAGCAAACAATATTCCCAACAAATATTCAAACTTTTGCCATGCCAACAATGACTAATGCACATAAAATTGATAAATAAAAATGATTTCTTGTCATTTTAATGTATATCCAAGGAATTGCAGAATACAACACCTAAATATAGGAGCAAGAGTGGATATTAGAGGGAGTTGGGCGATTCACATTTGGAAAACATGTGTTTGGCTGCATTTTGTAGTTTTAATTTTAGTTGATCATTAAACTCATTCCTAAAGTGATCAAAGTCATACATATCATTCTAAGTACCAAGCAAAGTTTAGAAGATTACCATTTCCTCATTTTTAACATAGTAAGTCATCACTCTCGTATTGATCAAAACTTTTGTAACTCATTGCCATGGTCAATATTTTTGCAAGCTATCTTTGAAGAGATTGGTTGAATCAAGTCATGTACAACTCACCATGTAGTATTGATACATTTTCTGGGGGACCCATAAATCATATATGCAAGAGGCAACTCTTGCAAATTATTTCTTGATACATTTGCAGATATTGATTTCTTAATGCCTATATATCATCTCCTATAGGATAAACATCTTAAGTCATAGTATGAGAATAGTTCCTAACCTAAAGAGCCTTGTAAATCATATGATGGTTGAAACCCCAAATGATGTAGGAGCATCATCCTCGTGAGGCTTTGGTGTTTATTGTTTTATTTTGTTGTTTGTTTGGCGGTCCTCGTACCTAAATTCTGGCTTGAAGTTTAAGAGTTCTTCTATGTAGTATGTTGGTTTTGTAACTTGTAGTTGAATTTCTAGTTAAACCAAAGTCACTCCCAAACTGAATTCAAGATTTAGTTATACCTCCTTTTTAGATGAGTTCGTCTCCATGGGATTGTTTTTGAAAAAAAAATGAAAGAGGGGACAACAATTAGAGAGGGGTGTGATCCTTGGGAAAGAACGTGTGAGAGTGGTTATTGGAGCTCAGGATCGAACATTGGGAAGTAATCTACAAAGAAAGAAAACACCAAGTATGAGTGGAACTATTTCAGCACGTTGGAAAATGACAGCTAGATTGTTGAATAAGCAATAATTGCTCTTGATTGTGATAAGAACCAACAAGGGTGTAAGATTGATAAGTTGCCTTCATGGTTGGGAAAACACCATTTGTCATCCTTTTTGTCTCGTTTCTAAAGGTGCAAATTGGCCTTTTTGTTTTAAGAGACCTCTGGAGTCTTGTTTTTTGTGTAATGATCCTGTAAATGAGGATAAGGGGATAGTCCTTTTGTTTTATTTAATGTTTGTAAATCACTCAAGTCGTAGATTTGACAATATAGAATTGTTTGTTTTGTTCTTTTCTCTACATAACAAAGATAAGTGTTTTAACAGTGATAGTTTTTGACTGAAAATGCATTGAATTGATACACAGTTTATATAGGTAGCAGAAAGCTAAACATCGAATGCAATGGAACCTCCACATACCATACTAGATTGTCCACAATGGCTTGATCTGTTTTGACTATTTATTATGTCTTCTACATTATGAAAACTCCTCAAACTTGTGTTGTTTAAATTAAGAAAGGACATTGTTTAAATAAAAGTTCATTGTGGAAGATGATAGGCTAAAAAGAAGGTATCAATAAAGAACTGTTTTGATCTAAGTTTAAACTAGTTTTAGGCTACATTTCTCCCAAGAGAACAATGTTCTCCATCTCAGAGTGTCCACTCAAACAAAGTGGGGAATTGGAATGTAGTCCTAAAAGTAGTGAAACCAGTTTGCCATCTAATATTGGTCTATAGTTAAATTTTTGCCATCAATATTGTGAACATGTTTGTTCTTGAGGAGAACTCGAGCCATCATTTTTGGTATCAAAGCCCAAAAGTGACTGGGCAGAGCAAGAGATTGGACCAGAGAAGATTGGGTAGAAATAGAAGTGACTGGGCAAGAAAAGATTGGGCAAGATGCCACCCAAAAGAATGCCAAGAGGAGGTAGGGGAGGTGCCAAAAGAGGCATAGATGAAGGAATTATTGAATTGTTGCAGAACCTTACAGCAAGGATAGATGCCATGGAGCAGGCACAGAGAAGAGGAATGTCTATAAGAGATGTAAATGAGAATGAAGAAGAGGATCAGCAAGCCAGAAAAGAGGTGGTTCAAGAAGAAGAACATGAGGGAGTTAAGATGAGATTCCTACCCAAGATAGAGGTTCCTACCTACTCAAGAAGCCTCAATGGAGAGGAACTCATTTATCGGATCAATGAACTTGATAAGTACTTTGAATACAAAGAAGTGGCAAAGGAGAAAAGAGTCAAGTTTGCATGTACAAGACTCAAAGGCCACGTTGCTATGTGGTGGGATTATGTTCAGTCAGAGAGAAAAGAAAATCAAGGAAAAGATAACTTCATGGGATAGGATGGTTGCCAAACTGAAAGCTAAATTTATTCCAAGAGACTATCAAACGAACATGTTCAAAAGGCCACAAAATCTCAAGTAGAAGGAGATGAGTGTGAAGGAGGAGTTCTACAAATTGGTAATTCGGTCAAGGCATAGTGAAGAAGATTTGGAGAAGGTTGCTAAGTACCTGAATGGATTGAGATACAATCTGCAGAATGAATTAAGTCTTTTGTCTCCTAGATCTATTGAAGAAGCCTATCAATTTTCCATTAAGGCAGAGGAGAAGCTTATGAGAAGGCAAAACCAACAAGCAAGAGGATCTAGAGGAGGACAGAATAGTGGTAGAGGACAACAACAACATCAAGTTAGACAAGCAAGCACTTCCAATGGGCAATCCAATCCGGAAAGAGGAGGTTTCCAAAATAGAGGGAAACCATTTGAAGGAGGAGGTTACCAAGGAAAAAGAAGAGGCTTCTTTGGTAAATGTTTTAGATGTAACAAGTTTGCAGGCCACAAATGTTGGGAGTGTCCTGAGTGGCACAAGAAGGTTACATAAGGCCTGAGAGAAGTAATTAGATTGTGCAAGCAGACCAAGAGAGTGTGGGATCATCTCCTCATCACTTAGAAGAACCTGAGATAGGAGAGTCTTTGTTGTTCAAAAGAATACTATTGAAGCCACCAAAGGAGAGTCTAAAACCTGTGCAAAGGAGAGGCTTATTCAAAACCAATTGCAAGACAAAAAGTAAGTGTTGCAAACTTATTATAGACAGCGGTAGTACAGATAATCTTGTGGATATTGAAATGGTAGACAAACTAGGCCTTAATAGGATTGAACATCCTAACCCCTATCAAGTTTCTTGGTTGCAAAAGGGGCATCAGTTGTTGGTAGATGAACATGCCTTAGTAAAGTTTCAAATAGGTAGTTCTAAGGACACTAATATGTGTGATATTGTGCCTATGGATGTTTGTCATGTGCTTCTTGGTAGACCTTAGCAATGTGACAGGAAAGCCATACACAATGGAAGAAACAATACTTACACTCTACAGAAGGATGGCTAGAAACATACATTGTTACCTTTAAAAGGAGAAAAGGACAGTAAGAGCAGCAGTAGCAGCAAGGTATTGTTGATGAGTGGAAAAAAATTTCTACATGATATGGAGAAGGAAAAAGAGGGAAAGAGTGAAGTTGCAGTAGTAGCTGAGAAGGGGAAAGTTGCAGCAAAGAATGATAAAGAGAAGAGTAAAGTTGTAGGAAAGGTTGAGTGTCCTTTGGAGGACCTAAAGGCACTAATTGCAGGTGTGATCGAGGAAGTGGAAAAAGTGGACAGTGAAGATGGAGGAGGAATGAGTATAGAAGAGGTAGTTGAAATTGCAGTGAATGGTGAAAACAAGGATGATCTGATGTTGCAACTTTTGGCAATAGAAGTAGAATGGTTAGAGAAACTTGCGAGTGGAGGTATAAAGGTGAATGGTGCAATGAATAGAGAAAAAGAAGATAATGGAACAATGAAGGAAAATGAAGTATATTGTGACAATTTTTCTTTTGGTTTACCTTTATTTGCAAGGATGAATGTCAAAGATGTAGTTTCCAATATGTATGCGGATGTGGCATGTTTGTGTGGGGAGGTTGTAGAAGATAATGCAAAGGAAGCTTGGTGGAGGTGGTCGGTTTATAGTGGGTCACATCCCATGATACATGGTGGACAAGGGTTCACAAGTTACAAACAAAGTGCAAAATTCATTTTGCCACGGACTGCAAGCTCTATTCCTACCAAATGTTGGAAGACAAAAAAAAAATTGTTGCAGGATACCTATTCATAGCATTGGAGTATGTTGCATTGAAAGGGTAGTCCTACTACCCAGCTCCATTTGTGAGCTACGTTCACAAACGTCTCTCCCGGGAAGCCCGATGCAGGAGCATCGTCCTCGTGAGGCTTTGGTGTTTATTGTTTTGTTTTGTTGTTTGTTTGTCGGTCCTCATACCTAAATTTTCGCTTGAAGTTTAAGAGTTCTTCTATGTAGTATGTTAGTTTTGTAACTTGTTGAATTTCCATTAAGCCAAAGCCACTCCCACACCGAATTCAAGATTCAGTTATACCTCCTTTTCGGATGCGTTTGTCTCCACAGGATTGTTTTTGAGAAGAAAATAAGAAAGAAAGAGAGGACAACATTTAGAGAGAGGTGTGATCCTCAGAAAAGAAAGTGTGAGCGATTATTGGAGCTCAAGATCACACATTGGGAAGCAATCTATATGGAAATAAAACACCGAGTATAAGTGGAACTATTTCAGCATGTTGGAAAATGACAGCTAGATTGTTGAATAAGCAACAATTGCTCTTGATTGTGATAAGAACCAACGAGGGTGTAAAATTGATAAGTGCCTTCGTGGTTGGGAAAACACCATCTGACATCCTTTTTGTCTCGTTTCTGAAGGTGTAGATTGGTCTTTTTGTTTTAAGAGACCTCTGGAGTCTTGTTTTCTATGTAATGATCATGTAAACAAGGATAAGGGGGCAGTCCTTTTGTTTTATTTATTGTTTGTAAATCACTGAAGCCGTACATTTGACAATATATAATCGTTTGTTTTGGTGTTTTCTCTACATAACAAAGATAAGCATTTTAATGGTGATGGTTTTGGATTGAGAATGGATTGAATTGATACACAGTTTATATAGGCAACAGAAAGCCAAACATCGAATGCAATAGAACCTCCATGTACCATACTAGATTGTCCACAATGGCTTGATCTGTTTTGACTATTTATTATGTCTTCTGCATTCTGAAAAATCCTCAAATTCATGTTGTTTAGATTAAGAAAGGACATTGTATAAATAAAAGTCCATTGTGGAAGATGATTGGCTAAAAAGAAGGTATCAATAAAGAACTGTGTTGATCTAAGTTTGAACCAATTTTAGGCTACATTTGTCCCAAGAGAACAGTGTTCTCCATCTCAAAGTGTCCACTCAAATAGAGTAGGGAATTGGACTGTTGTCCTAAAAGGCTAAATGTATTGAAACCAGTTTGCCATCTACTATTGGTCTGTAGTTAAATTTCTGCCATGAATATTGTGAACAGGTTTGTGTTACAAATATGTGCCTATGATGTGTTGTCATTGATGTCAACATATCTCTTTGTCAGAGGCAGTGAAGACAGTGTAGTTCAATAAAGTAGATTGTTCCACATTCCCAGTGAGACGAAGATCAGAGTTTGTGGATTAAAGGGTTTTGTAGAGGATTATGTGAAGTTACTCCAGTTAAGATTTGAGAGGTCCGCATGAAAGATTGGTGAAGTTATGGCCATTTGAGTAGAACTGGGTTTTGCAGTTGTTCAAAGGTAACAGAATGACAGGAATTTGGTCTGGATTGCTCCGCATTGGAATATTATGGTCTGCAGTTCTAGAGGTATGTTTGGGATGTTGGTGTGTATCCTCAAGTGGTTCGTAGTTTGGAGGTCCACAAGCAATCTTTTTAGTGTGTTAGCCATGAAAGTTAGTGTTCTTAAGTTCTCGTATGAAGATGCAAGTGATTCTGGTGATTTGAGGTGGTGCGGTTGTTCTTGTTGATTTCATTGTGTTTGTGGATGTCTCTAGAATGTGTCCCTATTGTGTTGGTGGTCCGCATTAAGGATTGAGCTCGTAGTTGAAGATTTCTCCTTGGGTGTTGTTCTTTCCAGTCTTGGCCGACCGGATGCTTTGTATGTGTTGTGGATGATCTAAGAGAAGTTCTATGGAGCGTGGCGTGTTGTTCGAGGAAGATTTGAGTCCCAGCTATGTTTGGCCAACAGTGTAGTGGTCTGCATGTAGTATTTTGTATTAAGTCAAGTCTTGTGGTCATAATTGCTTAATACCTATCTTGAAGAATGTTCCAGATAGATGATTGTAAGGTTGACTTTGATGTTCATTCCAAAGTCGATGTCACGTATAAATAAGTGTAATGAAGTCGTGCAAAGGTGTCCATGTGTGTGAAGATGTGGAGGTAGCGAAGAAGTGTTTCGGGGCAGAGCAGAGGTGTTGTGAGCTTCAATGGAACTGAACCTTGGCATGGAGAAGATGTTTCTCAGTTCAACCTTTCAGTGTTAACCATGTAAATGTTTTTGTAGACAGTGAGTCTCTTGGAGCAGTGAGTTCTGGGTAGTGTGCCTTCCTATTTTTCTATTCTTTTAACAGATAATAAATCTTGTGGGTTAACCCCCACCATAGTTTTTCCCTTAACCGGGTTTCCACGTAAAAATCTTAGTGTTATGTGTGTTAATTGTGTTTTTGCTCGTGTTGTTAATTCATACTTTCATGGTTATATCATTAATTTGTTAATAAGTAGTAAATAAGATTAAATGCAGCAAAAGATAAAGTTTTGTAACAACTGATTCACCCCTCCCTCAGTTGTCTGCCCTAATTTCAACAATTGGTACCAGAGCAAGGTTCCTTGGAAGAAGTTTAACAGCTTGAGGAAGATCTGGAAAGGTGTTTCAATGGGTTCATTCAGGTATTCTGATGGCATCAATGAACAACTCCAAGTTGCTTTAGAAGATCTTAATCAGTCTAGAGCAGAAGTCAAAGTACTGCAAGAGAACCTTAAAGATGTTGAGGATTTCATTTAGACTTGAAGAGGGCAACTGAGCAAATCTATGGAAAAGAGGAAGGAGCTACTTCAGCAGTTAGCAAATCAGAAGGAAGACAATGGCATGGATGAGGCTCTGAAGGAGAAGACAAAGAAATGTGAGAAGCTAGCAAAAAAAGTTGTCCTAAAACATGAGATGGAATTTGGGGTGATGAGGCTAACCAAGGAAATCGAGGAAAGGAAGAAGACTAAAGAAAACCCGAATTAGTCTCTGAAAGAAAGAACAAAAGAGTGTTGCAGATTGGATAGAATAATTGGCCATCTAGAGTCTGATCTACAAGAAACCAGGTATAATGAGGAACAACTTGAAAGGCAAATTGTCATTCTCAAACATGACCTAGAAGCTGCAAATGAATACAAAGAGAAGTTCAAGATAAGCTCAGCTAAACTTGAGGTGTTGCTTGATAGTCAGAAGAAGGCAGATAATAAGCATGGTCTGGGATATGAGAAAGGTGAAAGCTCTAGATCTAGTCAAAGAAATTTTGAATCAAGGAATCAAAAAAACAGACCTAGAAGACCTCCGGTCAGACCGCCTAATGTTCAAAGGTATCCATCCTTCAATGGAAATTGTTTCAATTGCAATAAATTTGGTCATAGAGCTACTCAGTGCAGAAATAGAGTGAATCAAAGTGGTCCATCTTTCTCCGGTCAATGCTCCAATTGTAAAAGGTATGGTCATAGATCCAATGAATGCAAAAGTATGATGATGAATAACTCTAACAATAGAGGAAATGTCAATTCTTTCAATGGCAAATGTTTTGCATGCAATAGATTTGGACACACGGCTAATTAGTGCAGATCAAGAGGAAATCAAGTAAATGTGCAAAGAAATATTGTGCTTTAATTGCAACAGATCCGGTCATATTGCAAGATTCTACAGAAGCAGGGATGATGATAGAAAAGGTCCAATAAACAGAAACCAGAATGTGCAGAGACAAGATAAAGGCAAGGGCAAAGTAGATGTGAATGAGATCCAGAATAAAATGAACAAAACATGGGTGAAGAAAGGTGTGATGAATGATGGTGATGGGTCCGCACTGGAATCCGGTGCTAATAATTCTTCCGGGAATTGAAATAGGAGCTCTGGCTCAGGGGGAGTTATATTGAAAATCTAATTCCCCCTGCCAATAAGTGGGTGCTTCAATCTAGCATGATGAGTGAAGATGAAAACATCACTTCCTACATGCAGAAGGTGAATGAACTTGTGTGCAGTATCAGGTGTGCTGGTGGAAAATTGGAAGAATAAGATATTGTTACCAAGGTGCTCAGATCCTTACCTGCTTCATACAAGCATAGAGTTGCTGCTATTGAGGAGATCAGGACTGTGACAGATGTTACAAGGGATTAGTTAGTTGGCAAGCTTTTAGCATTTGAAATGAGTGAGTTTGGTGATTCTCTTCCTAAATCAGAATCTGCATTTAAGGCCAGTATTTTCGAAAAACAAAGATTTGATCTAGGTGAAAGCTCTTCAAGGAGACTAACCAGATATGAGAAGGCAAGGAAGGAACTTGAAGAAAATGAATCTGAGCTTGAAGAACTTGAAGCCCTTGTTGCCAAAATATTACCAAGAGGATCCGGTAAATATGAAGGAAAGTTGTCTTTCATATGTTTTGCTTGCAATAAGATTGGTCATTTTGCTTCAAGATGTCTGGAGAGGGTTTCAAATCCAAACCCTAACAGATCTAGGGTTCATAAGAAATGCTACCATGTCCAAAACTCTGCTGATCAAGGAGTCACAGATGATGAATCTGATATGGGAAGTACCTCTGGAAATGAATGGGTGTTCATTGCTATCAAAGAAGAAGATCCGATGCCTAATGAATCTGCTAGTTGTGTGAATATGGAAAGTGCCTTGGCTGCTCAGGTTGAAGAAAATGATGAATGGGTGATTGACAGTGGATGTTCTCATCATATGACTGGTGATAAAAGTTTGTAAGTTTGGAAAGATATGAAGGTGGAATAGTAAAGTTTGGAAACAATTCAACTGGTAAAATCTGTGGCAGAGGATCCATCTCTCTTGATGATAAGAATAACAATAATGATGTTTTCTATGTGGAAGGGTTGAAGCATAATCTTCTTAGTGTTGGACAATTGGTTGACAAAGGGTATAATCTCTGATTCAAAGATGGAAAATGCAGAATTTTGGGAAGCTCCAGAACTAAGATTGCATCTGGTACACAGACTAGAGGTAATATCTTTCATTTAAGTGGTACTGGTAAAAGTTGTTTGATTGCTCAGATTGATCAGAGTTGGTTATGGCATAGGAGAATGTGTCATGTAAACTTTAATGACATTGTCAAGATAAGTATTACTCAGGGTGTGAGAGATCTTCCAAAACTTGTGAACCTACTAATAGCATGTGTAATGAATGTCAGTTGGGCAAATAGAACAGAGCTACATTCAAAAGTAAAGAACAATTTTCAATTGGATTGTTGGAACTTGTAAACATTGATTTGTGTGGTCCTGTCAGAATTAGGATTTTGCAAGGAGACAGATACTTTATGTTGTTGATTGATGATTACTCCCAGATGATGTTGGTCACTTTCTTGAGAGAAATTAGAGGCTCTTGACAGATTCAAGGTGTTCAAGGCTATGGTGAAGTTGTGAAAAACAAAGTTCTTGGTTGAGCAAAAAGCAGGGGGCAATATCTCTGTCTACTGCAGAGGCAGAGTATATGGCAATAGCAAGTAATTGTACTCAAGTTTTGTGGATGAAGTAAATGTTGAAGGATATCAAAATTGTATTTGAAGAGCTTGTTACAATTTTTTGTGATAATTCAAGTGCAATAAACATTTCAAAGAATCTGGTGTTGCATTTAAAGACAAAGCACATATCCATCAAGTTTCATTTTTTGAGAGAGAAGGTAAATGAGAATGAAGTCAGATTGGAGTTTGTTTCTTCAAAGGATCAGATTGCAGATATATTCACTAAGCCTCTACCTAAGGATACTTTTGAGTATCTCAGAGTGAAGCTAAGGGTTATTACCCTTCCTATTCAGAACTAAAGTGCACTAGTGTGCATCAATCCGGTGGAACTCACAGTCACATCTTGTGATCCGGATTGGTGTTAAGGGGATGCTACTCAGGGGGAGTAGTCAGTATGTTAATTCTGGAGTTCGGTTTGGTTTTATCTAAGAAACAAAAAGGGGAGATATGATTGCAAATATGTGCCCTTTGCCATTGATGTCAAAGGGGGAGAGAAGTCATGAAAAACTCGAAAGTAAGTAGTTGCTAGTGAAAGGGGGATCAGTGAAAAAAGTGGTTGTAAGTGTGATAAGAGAAAGAGGGAGAAGTCCTTGTCTTGATGGTTGAATCAATTTTTCACATCATATGTTGCCATCGATGACAAAGGGGTAGATTGTTGCAAATATGTGCCTGTGATATGTTGTCATTGATGTCAACATATCTCTTTGTCAGAGATAGTGAAGATAGTGCAGTTCAATAAAGTAGATTGCTCTGCATTCCTAGTGAGACGAAGATCAGAGTCCGCATTCCCAGTGAGACGAAATTACTCCAGTTAAGATTTGAGAGGTCCACATGGAGGATTGGTGAAGTTATGGCCATCTGAGTAGAACCGGGTTTTGCAGTTGTTCAGAGGTAACAGAGTGACAAGAATTTGGTCCAGATTGCTCCGCATTGGAGTATTATGGTTTGCGGTTCTAGAGGTATGTTTGGGATGTTGGTGTGTTCCTCAAGTCAAGTGGTTTGTGGTTTGTGGTTTGGAGGTCCGCAAGCAATCTTTCTAGTGCGACAGTCATGACAGTTAGTGTTCTTAAGTTCCCGTATAAAGATGCAAGTGATTCTAGTGATTTGTGTTGGTGCGGTTGTTCTTGTTGATTTCGTTGTGCTTGTGGAGGTCTCTGGATCGTGTGCCTATTGTATTGGTGGTCTGCATTAAGGATTGAGCTCGTAGTTGAAGATTTCTCCTTGGGTGTTGATATCTTTTCCCGTCTTGGCCGACCGGATGCTTCGTGTGTGTTGCAAATGATCTAAGAGAAGTTCTATGGAGCATGGTGTGTTGTTCGAGGAAGATTCGAGTCTCAACTATGTTTGGCTGACAATGTAGTGGCCTGCATGTAGCATTTTGTATTAAGTCAAGTCTTGTGATTGTAATTTGCTTGTAATGCCTATCTTGGAGAATGTTCCAGATAAATGATTGTAAGGATGACTTTGATGTTCATTCCAAAGTCGATGCCATGTATAAATAAGTGTAATGAAGTCATGTAAAGGTGTCCATGTGTGTGAAGATGCGGAGGAAGCGAAGAAGTGTTTGGACGCAGAGCAGCGGTGTTGTGAGCTTCAATGGAACTGAACTTTGGCATGGAGACGATGTTGTTTCTAAGTTCAACCTTTCAATGTTAACCATGTGAATGTTTTTGTAGACAGTGAGTCTCTTAGAACAGTGTGTCCGAAGGCAGGTGCCTTCCCATTTTTCTATTCTTTTAACAGATAATAAATCTTGTGAGTTAACCCCTACCGTGGTTTTCCCTTTAACCAGGTTTCCACGTAAAAATCCTGGTGTTATATGTGTTGATTGTGTTTCTACTCATGTATTGTCAATTCATGCTTTCATAGTTATATCATTAATCTATTAATAAATAGTAAAGAAGATTAAATGCAGCAAAAGATAAAATTTTGTAACAACTGATTTCCCCCCTCCCCCCCTCTTAGTTGTCTGCCCTAATTTCAATAGTTTGTTTTTGTGGAGAACCCGAACCATCACCATAAGATAAGGTGCATATAAAATTGTTCTATATTGATAACAATGGTGCATATACTCAATTTATTGTAATGATGTTTGTGACTAGATATAACACCAGTTGGACACAGACTCAAATCAATGATGCCTTCTCAGCAATGAACTTCAGGAGTTTCCATCTTGGACCCATTTAATTTGAGTTATTAATGTTGTATTCGTTTTATGTAGATAATATATTCATTGAGTATATTTTACATTGATAATATATAATCTCATAATTTACACTATCATGTGCTATTGCTATCAAGCGTGAAATGTATAGATAATTTACTTACCTGGCCAAGTACTACCGTTTAAGACTCGTTTTCTCTATGCAAAAATACAATTGTTGTCAACTTGCATTTAAATTTTTCAAGTAAGAAGTATTTAACATATGCTATAAGGAACGATGAGATGCTCATCGTACTCATCATGACTGCCCTTTGAAAGGCTAATTTGTACTATTTTATCAATTTTTATCTTGCAGTTCTTTAATTCTTGTTTGGCATTTCAACTTTGTAATCAAAACGAGTATTTTTTATTTTTGTTGTAACTCGCAATTTAGCACACATAATGAATGTAAGTAATAAGAGAGCATTCAACTAACAAAATACACTAATGTTGAGCATCTGAAATCAATGCTCTGGCAAGGGATGGGTGCTGAGAGACATGCAATTATTTTGAACCCTATTTTTTGCTGTGTACAAAACATGCCAAGTTAGTTCTCTTGCAACAGCGTGTGCACTTGCCAGAGGGAATAATCAGTATGATTTAGCCCTCTAGGAAAGGATAAGTGGATTAACCACTTACTAATTTCTAATTTAAAATATACTGTAGTAGATAGAAAATAGACAAATCCAATTAATATGTAAGTGATTCCAACTTATTTAATGGTTTACATACAATGAACAATAAGCCCCTTGCCTTCTTTAAGAGGGAACCATCTGAATCTTCTTGAATTAAACAGTAAAGAACGCTAAATATCATGTTTCTGAAAACTGCACAAGATATCGATAACATTAATGGGTAAATATAGCAATATGGTCTTGAAATGTAATTTTAAGGCACTGCATCGCCATTTTGTATGTAAAATAACTACTTCCGAACTGTATTGAGAGGTACAACCAGAACGTTATCTGATATGGAACTTGGAAGATCTAAATACAAATATAAATAAATGCATCCAAATTATTACAGTACAAGTTGATCTAGTACAACAAATCATTGGAAAATGCAACATCCATTTCTGAGCAGTCAGGAATCAGTATGACTCAAATATCTTTTTCAGTGCCATAGTAACTCAAATCTTTATAGTTGCAAGGAATTTTCATGCTCATGTTTATAAGCCCTTATCCATGGCAATGACAAACTATTTGAATCATTTATTTGACAAAACTTTAGTTCTCATTTAATCCAGCCTCACCAATAACAGGCAGATCAGGACTGATCATTAAGGCATGGTTACAGTTTTCCAGATAGAGACACCTTGGCCACTCATTTAGTAAGAATCAAGAGAGAAATTTTCCATGGGACAGAACCACTCAACAGAGCCTTAGGCTCGCACACATATTTGGGGATATTTCAGTATTACCCAAATAAAAAAATGATTTGTTTACAATACAAAAAGACAGTACAAATAATGATACAGGTGTAATAGGGAAGCTTTTATAATAAATTCCCTACTTTAATAGCCTTATAAATGCTTCTGAATGACCTGAAATAGACTCTCTATTAGAGGACTGGCTGGACTCCAGGTCTCTTTGAATAATTTGGGGAGTACCACACTTGGCTTCAGAATTGCAGAAACATTACACCGCTTCATGTTTCTGACTTGTCTCGTGTAATGGGGAGCACAGGCAGCCAGGAAACCACTAAAATGTCAAAGAATATTCAAAATTGAGAACACAGTTTCTACTGTCGGTACTTGGCAAGTTGTCATGTCAAGCTTTTTTCAATAAAAACAAGTATTTCAATTACTGTTGGCATTTACTTGCATGAATTGATCCAGGATTTACAATACCCTCCACACAACTGGAAGGATCAAATTTCAAATGAGGATTGGATGGAAAAATAAATAGCTGTGTACTAGCTGGGTTAGGATGAAAACTAGCTGAGTACCGACTAGCAGTAAGAATAACCTGTGGTAACTGCTGCAGACCTGACACTAATGGGACAAGCTTGTAAGACAATATATGGCTAGCATAAGGCAAAATTGAAATTGTATCACAATGGGCTCCAGATAGAAGGAAGCTCTGGGAGTCAACCGACGAGAATTTAATTTCCTGAAGGTGAGCAGTCTCATTTTTTATGTTCAGAGAGAGGGTGAAAGGCGCTCCTAATAAAGCATGAGAAGGGCACTGGACACTGATAATTAATGGTGCCTTCTCCACACATATAGGTGAAAGTTTTACTCTTGTTAAGCTCACTGAGGGCAAAGCAAAAGATGAAGGCTGAAAATGAGAATCACCCTTAACCTGATCACGAGAGAATGATTGGATGAATTCTGTATCTCTTTTCCATCTCATATAAATAGTTCCCACACTGAGTGCTGAAGAAGTAATGGAGGGACATACTGAAAATATTTGTTTGAATGTTTCATCTGGCATTAACAAGCGAGAAAGGTCAGGTCCCGTTGAGCTGTCACGACTTTCCAAATTCCCTTTTGCAATGTGGTTAAATCCACCATAAACAGCATTTGTTGTCCTTACAGAGCATGAATTACCATCCTCCTCTTCAACAGTTACTGATATCAATCTTAAAGGAAGATCAGAGGAATTTTTCACTGTTACCACAAGTATGCTGGTTTCATTCAAAGCCAATGAAATGGATGGATTGGAATCCTTTTTTCTTTGAATATTTGTCAGTAATAAAGAGTCTCTTCGGAAAGGTGTCATATACCTGTGATTTATGGCAATGGCAGTCTTACCCTCTATCTGTAAGCTTCTGTGCACGTGGGTCTTTTGAGAAGCTTCTTCTTTTCCATTCTGAGAAATGGAGTTGTATCCTAGAGAAACAAACAATGTCACCAGCTTTGGTTTGTGCCATCGTATGAATAATTGAGTGGACCATGAGTTGCCTACATCTACATATGGAAGACACAAGAGACCTGAGCAACTCTGAGAGTTTTCCTCAGCTCCTGTCACTCTTTCTAAGTTATCTATATTGTTTGGGTCCATCAGAAGCTCTACATGATGAGACTGCACAGATGGGGAGGCAGCATCCCGTGGACTCACCACTGTACCTGCTTTTGAATCAACAATATTAATTTTCAACTCCCCAGCATGGATAGCATGCCCTTTAGAATTCACGATAACAGAGACTGGAAACATCTCCCCAACAAATCCAGGCCCTGATGCACTCAAAACAACATCCACTAAAGGCTCTGCCTCTTCTACTTGGATAACCTTCTGTCCAAATAAAGAAAGATTGATATCCCTCATTGGGAGAGTTTCCAATCTATCTTCAAATTTCCAAAGCGGCAAATCTTCTCTAGATGCTGGACTTTCAGCTCTGCAACAGATGGTTGAATGAGGTCCTAAACGTGCAATAACTGACAAGCATTCCAATTTCCCACTTTGACCTGCAAAAACGTATGATTATCAATAATCTCAAGTATGCTAGTAAACAGTGAAAACCAGTATGTCATGTCAGAATACTTGGAGATGTAAATCAAAACAATAAGCAAAGCAACCTACTAGAGAAAAGGGATATGAACAGGCTGAGAGAAGTCTGTATACCTGCATTAACATTAAATGATAATCTCTTCCACTTATTTGGCTGTAGCTCCAAGTCAGTCACTGTTTGGATTATAAGGCCCTGGGCTTTGGAAGGGTTTGGCATGGCTCGTCTCTTCTCACTTTGAACATGAAAATTACATGGAAACTGATTGAATTGAATTTCCAACTCATCTATTTCAATTGGTAGGGGTAAATGAGTTAGTAATGACAAAGTCAAGAAGGTAGTGCTCCCTGGCTTTGCAACCTGCTCATGAAATGCAACACAAGCCAAAAGAACTGCTCTCAAAGGACTGACAAGATCAATTTCTAGGAAAATAGACTTAGCCTCTGTCACAGAAAAAGCACTATCTCCTTCATGAGGTAATGCAAGAGATGCTTCTCCTCGCAAGACTCCAACCACCTCTTCATATATATTGACTCTTTGTAAATATGAAAGTGGACCTGCTGGCACAGACTCGTCTTGAGAAGTAAGGCCATCCACCTCGGGACCAGATGATATAGGTAAAGCTGCCATCTCAAGAGAATACTCAATAAACTCTTTCAACAAATGCAGTTTTCTTGCGCATTCCTTCAAGTAGCCTAGACTTTCCCAGAGCAATGCCACCCAGGCCTCTTGTCTGTACAATCCTGCAACAGTATCAAAGAGTTTCTTGGCATTTGCATACTCCCTTGCAGAGAAATATTCACGGCCCATCTCACTTCCAACATGGTAAACCATTCTACTGGCATTAACCATCTTATGCTCCTCATAAGCTTTCATAAGTAGATCAATCACAGCATGTGAATAGTTAAACAACTTTTCCTCCGCAAGGACATGCCCCAAATACTCTGTTTCGGTAAGACTAGAGTGCACATGATAGCAAGTAAATCAGTAATATTTTGAACTTTGGTATCCAAACATACTGGACACCAAGAGACACTACATATGTAAATTATACACATTTATAATAAAAATAAAAGATCACCTTCGAACACGAACATTGCCAGCATCCTCAAAGAGTTGTGGATATTGTCCGACATAAAGAGGTGTGCCTAGTTCCTGTGCGGATCTTTGAAACACATCTGCTGCTCGACTTTCAGAGGCTTCAAACTTGTCTAGAGCAAACTTGAAGGTATTTCTTCTCTCTCTCATAAAATGTGCTGCTAACTGGAATAACCACAAAATTGAATCAGAGGCTTCAACTTTGGATTCAAAGAAACCGACGAAAAGCAACTAAAAAAGCAATGTATTCAAGAGCAATCAAATTTGAAATTTCAAACAGCTAGAGTTCACTTGCAGACAAACAAAATCAAAAGTAGTGACAGCAAAGAATGAAGATACTTCTTCCCTAGAAATTATTGAGGCTTACAAAAGGTGTTTTGTTACAATGTCTTCAAACCTGATAATAGTACCCTGGTTGTTGTTCCCACTTTGTAACAGGCAGTTCAGGCATGCCTGATAGAAGACCTGCAAACGTGGAAGCTCCAACTGAACTCGCTTTAAGTAACTCTGCAAACACAAGATATTGTCTGCTGACCCATTCCCAGTGAAGAAATGCAGCTTCTTGTGATCCCACCAATCTTGCATACAAAGCCATATGCTGCCTGAACCATTTTATTGCTTCTATTCCTTTTCCACCATGCATCAGTAATGTTGACACTTTGAAGTGTACCTGCTCTGCCACTGCTTTGATTTCAACCAATCGTTGGATTGGATGCAATTCAGCTGGGTTATTAATCAACTGCCATTACAATTAGCAGTTAATACATTTAGTCTAGTTTTCATAAAATATAGATGCAAAAGATTTTATAGGATACTGACATCAAGATATTGAAATGTATTGAAATTGTCATCATATGTCTAGAAATATAACAGATTCAAAGCACTATTTTCAATCTGGAAACACAGTCATGACTATAGTATCCATTAAAGTGCATAAGAAAAAGACAAGACCCAGGGAAAATCATTAGAAGTCATAAGTCATGTACCAACTCCCCATCTTCTAATAGTTTATTGGCCACATAGAATGATACTTTACATTGATGACATACTGCATTCAATGCACAAGCGAACATCTTATTTTCAACTCTATGTCCAAGTTAAAGTTGAGTTTTTTAGCTCAGTTCGCAACTTCTGCAAAGGTTCGGTGTGAACATGCAAGTAGTTAAGAGTTTTTTCTATTTTGTAATTCACTTAAGTTATAAAGTGAAATCTTTTATTTAGTTAATAAGTCTAATAAAGTGTGAAAGCACTAATGACTTAGACTTAACTTTCAAGTCATCTCCTGCGTGAGATAAGGTTGCCTTCTTTTGCTTTCTTTTTGAGAGATAAGATCACTTTATTGGAAGATTAGATTTTTAGCTGAATAGTATAAAGATAGATGCAAGTTAGAAGTTGATTATTCAGATTGCCTTTCGAAGGAATGAAACACTAAGTTTTCCTAAGGACTAGAAAACTGAATCGAACTCAAGAGCAGTGTAATATTTCCATGCAACTAAACCACTAGTTGTAAAGGTTACCTTTTAAGCTTTCGAAGGAATGTGAAGTAGATTGAAAAGTGTATCTGTGTCTTTGTTCATCGTTTCCACTATTCAAATTTCAATGATATGTGTGTTTAATTCAATGTTATTTCAGCATTAGGAAATTATACATCGTAATTGAAATTTTGACATGGCATCAAAGCTACGGCAAGGATGAATTGTGCAGCCCAGAAAGGGAATTTCAAGGTTTTCTTGTTTAGAAATCGCGCAGGAGGGTTTTAGAAATCAAATTTTGCAAACATTTTCAGTAGAAAATCATGACCTAATTGAAGCAAAATCACAAGGCCAGAAATTTTGGAAAATCACGTTTTTGTGCAGTAAAAATGCGCTAGTATTTTCGTGAGGTATTTCAAGTGAAAATCGTGCAGAGTTTGGGAAAAATTGCGACAGAAATCAGAGGCAAATTGCATCATATTTTTTATGTAATTAAAAATCGCGCCATTCAGTAAAATTGCGCACCATTTTTTTGCAGGAAGACAAAGCAGCCAGGGATTAATAAATTGCATCTATTTTAGTAGAAAGTTCCATAGCCAGAAGGAAATAAATCCACAATTGGAAAGTTTTTGTTTAGTGTCAAAGGCGACAGCTAGGAACAAAACCACAACCAGTTAAAATCTTAACGGATTATTTTTGTGAATTTTTTTTAGATACAGCTAGGGCAAGAAAACCTACGACAAAGGGTTTGAGCAGCTAGGGTTTGGCCGTTTGTTTTTGGTTGAAGTTATTGCAGGTTGCAAGGGCGCTAAGGCAACATCTAGGGTTTTATCGACAACAAGCTAAGTTGACAACCCTAGTACAAGATCGGGTACAAGTTCTGGACTCTGGATTCTGGATGGGGGTTTGCCCAGGGTCTGCCTAGGGCACCCCAGATTTGCTGTGGGTTCTTTTTGAAAGAAGTTAAAGAACCCACAGCGAATCCGGGGTGCCCTGGGCGAACCCCCCCGTATCACGTCCTCGCACCCCAACCATACCAATATGGGAACAATAGGGCAAACAGAAGAACCCAATAACATAGACAACAAGAAGTGAAGAAATCGGCTAGGGCTTACTAGCAGGGCAACGAGCTAGGGTTTTCGTAACCAAGGGTTTGAAAGAGAGTTTTCAAAAAAAATTGAGTAGTCTGTTTTATTCCCAAATCTGAGGAGAGTTTGTTTTACGGAAACTCAAATGGAATTAATAGCCAACAAGAAGGGTAGTGACAAGAATTCAACTCTCATTGGATAGACAAAGGGAAATAAAGGAAAAGGGAATAGCAAGGTAAGTATGCAGTTGAGATACTGCAGCGATCCTGAATGAAGGATTGCAAACCCATGGCCACACCTATGATCACTAATCTGAAGAAGGTGACAACTTCCGATTCAGATGTGATTGATCCCACGTTGTACAAGCAGTTGATAGGGTTCTTTGATGTATCTAATCAACACAAGACCAAATTTATGTTTTGTAGTGAACACCTTGAGTCAGTTCATGGTGGAACCCAGAAAGGAGCATTGCATAGCAGCAAAACATGTGCTCAGATATTTGAAGGGCACAGTGGATTATGGTCTAAGGTAGCTTGGAGATAGTGAAGTGAAGTTGCAGGGATATACAGACTCTAATTGGGCAGGCAGTGCAGCAGCCAGGAAGAGCACCTCCAGTTGTTGCTTTAACTTGGGTTCAAGAATGGTATCTTTGGTTCAGCAAGAAGCAAACTTCAATGGCACTCAGCATAGCAAAGGCAGAGTATATGGCAGCCAGTACCACAAGTTGTGAGGCCATTTGGCTCGCAAGTTATTTGCAGGGTTATTTGATCAAGAGTTGGATTTCACAGTCATTTACTATGATAATCAGAGTTGCATCAAACTCTTGGAGAATCCAATGTTTCATGACAGGTCCAAGCACATAGAGATCATATATCACTTCATTCGAGATAGGATTCAAAAGGGATCATTGAAGCTCCAATACATTTCCATGGAACAACATTTAGCTGATATTCTGATCAAACCCTTAGCAAAAGGAAAGTTTGAATCAGTCAAAGACAAACTTTGATTGGTGCAGAATTTCTTCCTTGGTAAGAGGGAGTATTGAGTTTTTTTGCTTAGTTCAGAACTTCTGCACAGGTTCAGTGTGAACGTGCAAGTAGTTCGAGTTATTTCTATTTTGTAATTCACTCAAGTTATAAAGTGAAATCTTTTATTTAGTTAATTAAGTCCAATAAAGTGTGAAAGCACTAATGACTTAGACTTATCTTCTAAGTCATCCCCTGGGTGAGATAAGGTTGCTTTCTTTTGCTTTCCTTTTGAGAGATAAGATTGCTTTATTGGAAGATTAGATTTTTAGCTGAATAGTATAAAATGCAAGATAAAAGTTGGTCATTCAGATTGTCTTTCGAAGGAATGAAAGACTACGTTTTTCAAAGGACTGGAAAGCTAAATCGAACTCAGAGCAATGTAATATTTCCGTGCAACGGAAGGACTAGTTGTAGAGGTTGTCTTTTAAGCTTTCGAAGGCATGTGAAGCGGATTGAAAGGTGTAAATTATTTGTCTTTGGTCATCGTTTCCACTATTCAAATTTCAATGATTTGTGTGTTTGATTCAATGTTATTTCAGCATTAGGAAATTATACATCGTGATTGAAATTTTGACAATTAAGAGGCAGAATATCCCAGAAAGGGAAATCAAATGGATATTCACTATATAATAGTTGCAATCTGATACTAGAATAGAGTCTCCTCAACTATTGTCGCAGGAACCTAAAATATCAAGGATGCTACCAAACAGCAGAAAATTCTTAACTAATGCCCATCCATGTCTCAAGAAGAGTTGAATGCATTTTTACAGTGCCCAACCGGGTGAACTATTATCATCTATTGCTATTTCCAATTGATTAGATTGCTTGAGCGATTATTTGTTCATCTTCTTGTAGGTTCCTCCCTTACTTTTTAATTTTAAGCAAGTGGGTATAAATAATGGTCCATTTTTGGTATTTTCGCTTTAGAAGATCCTAGGCGCATTTGATCAGAGAGTCGCTATCATTGCTCATTTAACACCTTCTTGGTCAACACTCACTTTGCCATGCATTTTCTACATATATCTATTTTTAATGCAGCTCAAAGTAACCCCCCACATAACTAGAAACACTTTAATACCTTAAATTTGTATAAGTCCTTTTTCCTATTGCTAATATTTCTTGCTTGTTTAACTAGCTATGACTCTTTCATTGTAGCATTGACGTTTTAATTTGCTATCTATAATAACACCAGTTTCTACAGGTAATTATAAAGTGCATACATCACCTAGATGTCCTTGAGACTCTTCTAGGAGGGTTTCGTCTACCACATTATTTATCCTGTTAACCCACAAACCATTCACTCACTTTTCAAAAAAGTTGTGTTATGAAGTTTTAAATAAGCCAAGATTGTCCCAAGTCCAGCTTGATCTTGATGGTTTCAGAGTAGATTCAAAATTTCAAAAAAGAATTGGTCATGCCGCTGAAAACTTTGTCAACATCTCAATCACACAAAATACAGGAATTTTGTGTTTAGATCTTAGGTTAATATTTTTGTATTGTGGTCTCTTACATCCCATATGGCATATACTATAGTCCATAACAAGAATCTGTCAAAATACCTGCACTACAAAATATGGAAGGTCAAATTAAGTCATGGAGGGTTTAAATCTGCTTTGAGTCTCTAGTTCTGTATTACTTCCCGGATCATGAACTTTAACATCCTCGTTACCAGTTACAGAATTGTGGACTTTCTAACCAAGTCCTTTTGAGTCTATGGTCTCCCTGTTTTGTGTAGTCTATAATTGGCACGTCAAATTTTCTTAAGTAACATGCAGTTTAGGACCTAAGTTACCTTTTAGTCTTGTAACATTTCTCGTGCCCTGTATGTGCCAGTCTGAAGTGATATTTCTAACGCAAAATTACAGAATGGAATATGTGGTCCTCCCAAGTTTTGAATCCTTAGATTTCTTGTTAGGTTTAGGAGAGCCCAAGTTTAAGTTCAGATTGTGGGTGCCTCCAATTGCCAATGCACAAAAATAAGCATACGTCCAGTTTTCCATACACCTAAGTTACCGATCCTGGTACTGGTCCGGGTTCAGGTTTGCATGTTTGGTCCAAAAAAATTGGGTGTGAGTTCGTTTTAGGTTCATCCATACAAAGACATACAAAAAATAGAAATATATACATATTGGAGCCTAAAATCAGAAATATTAGAGGTAATATACATATTTCCTAATATTTTTAATGTATAGGAATATTTATAAGCCTTCTACAATATTAATAAAGTTAATATTAATATATTATTAATTTTAATAATTAATTAATATACATAACTATAAATTTTTATTATTAATAGTAATATTAATAATTTATTTTTGTAGAAATTTTATTATTAATATTATTAACATATGTCACATAACAAATATATTAATTTTATAAATGTTAATAAATATTATCAATTTTTAATATATTTCTGGTCTTCATAGGATCAAAACAAATTAAAATCTTTCATTCGTTCATTCTTTACCCTACTTAAGGAGATATTTCCATCTCACTCTCTTTACCCTACCCATTCTACTACCTATGGATCATTCTTTGGTGCTGGTTGATACGAACATCTTATGCTCTGGAGCATTACATCGATATGGGTGAAGTGTGAACCAAGTGAATTCAAATACCGACGGGTTGCCCTTCAGGCCAGTGATGTCCATATCTATATGTATGTTTGATATATGCCTGATGTTTGCATCGATAGTCAATCATCAGTTCAAACAGGAACCAATAAAATGCAAAAATTGATTTAAAAAACAAAAAAAAATTTAAACAATGCCCAAATTGACACAGGTTTGCTCTTGTTTGAGCGGATATTTGTGGATTCGGTGTGGGTTCTCCCAGGTTAATCCGGGATGAACCCACAGGCTTAATGCAGACTTCTGGGCACACCCCCACCCACACCGGACCAGTATTTGAACCCAGAGCGAATCGTACCCGTATCTAGAAGGTCGCAGGGACAAACTGATAACATAGCCATACACCACAAGCTATGATATCTCACTAAGTTCACAAGGTTAATGGCATTTAAAGTATGCATACTTGAAGATTTCAAAGTGAAGACCTATCTCAATAGGAATTAATCTTCACCTTCTGTGTATAGAATATAATTTAATGTTAGAATACTTATATTATGTGATGTATGTTAATGATGTAATAAAATCATTTAATTATGTCTAGAAGGTAATTTACAATGTAAGTTACAACTAATGTAACTTACCCATTTAATACTAAACACAAGCATCCACTCATTTAAGTGTGTGCCATCAAATTCTATCAAACTCTACGAATCCATTCTTCCAACATTTGGTATCAAAGCAAAGAAGCACCAGGAAGGGTATGCTGATTCAGAGCAAGGAAGCCCCAGGAGAGGGTACACTGATCCAATCCATCTGGAAGGAGAAAAATTCACTGGAGTTGTTGTGAAAGACACTGCAAATCGCTGTCTTAAATAGAGAGGCAGAAATCAGAAATCTGTGCGGAATACATATGGTGTGGATGAAAAAATATATAGTATCAATGGACAATAAACAGTCTGGTACGAATGAAAGGTGAAGAGTGTGGTACAGATGAGCAGTGATCAGGTACCTTTTTTTTTAATTCTTTAATGTTAAATCTGTAAAATAAGACCATTATTTTGCAAAAAAAAATGTGAAAACCTCCATTATATCAGTCTGCTATTGCTTTTTTGTTTCAAACTCTGGAATTTTTCCTTGTAAGTCGAATCCCTGGGCCTATGGGAGTTGGCAGTTTCATGGAAGCTGGCTGGCAGTTTGTGCCTCAGCAGAGAGATTCCAAGGGCAGCATTTACAGCCCAGATGATCTCAACTCAGACTCCCAGAAGGGTGCAACAGTGCATATGAACATGAAGATGAGCAATGGAAATTTGTAAATGAGGTGCTTGTTGGGGTGGAACAATAGAACATCAAACCAGCAGGATTGAAACAACAGGGTTGCTGCTATCATGGGTTGTGAGGGAAGCACAGGGTCTCCACCAGAGGATGATGACAATGATGACAGAAATAATGATGTCACGGAGGGAGAATTGGACAGGGAGCTTGATGACATGGTATTGAATGGTGAAGCAAGTATTTAGAGCAGCAGCATGCAAAACCAGTAGCATGCATCTCTAGGCATGTTTTTGTCCCCTGTTTCTGAATTCCTTCCCATCTTCAGCCCCAGCAATGTTGGATAGCTCATCAATACACAGAATGGAGGAGCATTTTATAGGGATGGCTCCATTAAGGAGTTCTACGATAGAGTGGCAGTGTTAGGGAGTCAAGGCATAGTGTGAAACTGCTGCTCGCCAATCCCAAGTAACAGTTTTGGTTGATCCTGATGTTGTAGTTGGCACATGACCACAATTATGTGTTTTGTATTGTTGAATCACTTGAAAGATCTTGCAGCTATGGTAGAAGAATGAGATAAAGTTCTAATGGACTTGTCTGCTTTTTTATTTTGGACGATTGTTTCTATCTAGGTGGGTGAATTTAACATGGAAGTAGCTTGATCAAATCTTAAAGCAAGTTTTGCAAATGAGATTGAGATTGTGTTCACTACGCAGCTGGAATTTATTCTAACGCCTTACCCTTTGATATGATGGTTATAGATGAAGCTGCTAGAATGCCCCACTAAAGCAGTTGAGGGCGACTCGTAATTCTAGAACTCGGAGAGAACTTGCCAAACTTGCAGGTACTCATGAGTTTTGGCAGCAAACAAGTTACTCCCCTGCAACTTGTGAGATGAGTCTGCTGCAAAAACTCACAAGTAACAGGCAAGTTACTCGGCAAGTATCTGCCAAAATTCACTTGGGTACTAGAAACTTTGATATCAAAAATGCCATAAACCCTTGTTAAAACCCTCATTTAGTGTTTGTCATTTTTGTCTTTGGCAATTAGGATCTCAGCAGTGTGAATTGATTTTTGATTGATTAGGAGGGTGATTTGAAGGATTTATTGAAGATTGGAGTGCATTTGGACAGGTACTTGTTTTGTTTTCTATTCCTTTTTCCTTTCATATTTCAAAATTCAAATTCAAAAGAATCAAAACCCTACTGGCATGCTGCTGATTTTTTTTCAATGTCTAGAAACTACAGCGTTCAATGCAAGGTGCCAGCGAAACAGACCCTGCATGGAAGCATCACACAATGAGTGCAGTCAATGTAACACCGACCTGCAATTATTGAGTTTAATGTGAGAGAAGGCATCAATCAACTGAAATAACACCTTGCTTGAATTATCAGCAGAGATGACCAGTTGTGTTCCTAAGTGTAGAAAGAAGTGCAACGAGAAATGAATGACCTACTTTCTAGCTATGAGGAGAAAATTGAAAGGAAGCGTACAACAGAAGTGGTTGCATCGGTGATGATTCCATGGCCAATCCTGATGCATTGGGAGATTCTCTTCTTGACCCACAAGTTCAACATTCCTCCACTCACACTAAGGAGGGTTCAAGCCATCTGAATTAGCCACCAAATCTCATTCCTTGCATTGTCCCAGGCTCACAACCTTCGTTTGAAGGTATTTACTTGAAACCAAGCACCACGAGGCAACGATGGCAGCTACAAATTTTTGGTACCATAATTAAATACCATTTGATATGGCAAGTAGCCCATATTGGGATGCATTGGTATATGCAAAAACTGCTGCCGGTGCTGGGGTTTAAGACACAGTTACCGGATACTCCACCCCCTCTCCCTTGGTACGCGTATTGTTGTATCGGATACAGATACTCATAGGATACGGCTCGAATATGTCTTGGATACCCTATCTGGCCGTACCAAAACAAACCCTATTTTTTTCCCGCACTGAACACGCGCAGATGCGACATTCTCATGATATTTGTGCCGTATCCCAAAAATATTAACCTTAGAATCTTAAAAATTGCTACAAGCAACTGTTCCATTGTATTTACTCAAATAATCGCATTCATTCTAAAGTTGGAGATATAGTGTCAACAAACAATGGAGAAAGAGGCAAATTTTATTAATTGGTGATATTTTTTTAGTTTTTGGCTTTTTTGTTTTACTTTACATTGTAAACTTTTATTTATTTATTAAGATTAATACATTTAACTTTTAATTTAAGTTTAATTTATCGATATATAATATATTTGTTAAATATATATTATTTATATTAAATTTAAATTATTTAATATTATTTATTGCTTATCTATCTATCTATATACATGTTGTATCTAGCCGTATCCATATTAGGGGTCTTGAAAAATAGTCGTATCCGTATCCAATATCATATCCGTATTCGATAGCATCATTCATATTAAATTCATCTATCATAGCATAATTAATAATGAAATCAATACTTCATAACATAAATAATGAGATCAAATCATCATAGCATAATCAATATTTAGTTCAATCCATCATGTTATGGGACTTTTCCCCAAAATGGAAAAGAAAGCTATTTTATGAATAAGACTTTGAAATTATAAGAGGATAAAGTTTATTTACCCTTTATAATTAAAAAGGAGATGGAAAAATAAAGGATATTATGATCCTTTGGTTAAAATAAATATAAATAAAGAATAATTATGAAAACCCCTTTTAAAAGGGAGGAATTATTAAGTTTATTAAATAATTGTTAATGACAACCTTTGTGAAAGGGTGTGATGGTTAAGAAACCACCCCTTAAAAAGTTATTTAAGGCATTTGTGTGAGACTTGGAATGGGCATAAAAGCATCACTCAAAGAAAGATGATGGAGAACACTCAAGAGGAAGAAGGAAGTGGTTTGGTGGGCTATGCGCATTAGGAGAAGGGGGCACACAAAGTGTGTCCTAACCTGGGCTACAACGTACAACCCATGACGGTCCTGGCCAGGGCTTGGTTTGCACTTGTGTTGAGCATTTGTAATGTCCCCCATTTAGTTCACTACAGAGAATCAGGATTAGCCTATAATGGACTTCCGTAGGCTAATAGATGTGTGTAGGAAGTCATTTCAGTGATTTACTATTTTTAGTAAATTGGGAGCTAGGGTTTCTATTTTTAGCAGGGCAGACATGGATGGACAGGGCATGAGAATTCAAGCTCTCGATATGACTAGAAACTCCATTTGGTGCGAAATGAATTAAATTAAAGATTTAATTCATAATTGTTTATGAAACCGACATAATGGACTTCCGTAGGCTAATAGATGTGTGTAGGAAGTCATTTCAGTGATTTACTATTTTTAGTAAATTGGGAGCTAGGGTTTCTATTTTTAGCAGGGCAGACATGGATGGACAGGGCATGAGAATTCAAGCTCTCAATATGACTAGAAACTCCATTTGGTGCGAAATGAATTAAATTAAAGATTTAATTCATAATTGTTTATGAGACCGACATAATATAAAGTAATGTTATAAAGTCACTTTATAAACATAAAGTCATAACTTAAAAGTGGCCCCTCTAGGGATGAGTGCCCATGGTACTCCAAAATATTATTTTAAAAATGCAAATAAAAGTAATTTCCCTCTCAATCCTGGGTGTTGGGTCTTGGAGGAAGATAAAAGTGCAAAATGAACTTCATTTTGCATATGCTTTGCTTATGATATTTACTCTGATATTGAGTTGCTCCAGCATTGGGTTTGAGTTTGGTTTCTTGGCTTTGATCATCAAACTGCAGAGACGTTGCATTTCGCCTTTCCTCGTGTATGAAAGAGTGCATCAGGAGAGGGTTTTGAGGGGGCTTCATACGGAGGTTTCATTGTGCTTTCAAGAGGACCATTTCGAGGAAGATTTGAACTGAAAATGACTACATCTTACGAAGTTGAAGGTGCAGATTGATAACAGGGGTAATACCATCAGTTTTATGCATTTGTGAGGTTTTCTTGTGCTGCATTTATTGTCTATAGAAGGCCGTACCATCTGTACCTGCTGGGTCGTACCACTCAGGGAGGCCATACCATTCCCAGCTAGCATTATTGTCATCTTTTGGGGCTGTTATCAATCTTGGAAGGGTCGTTCAGGGATAGAGATTGTTTTCAGACCAAAACCGAGGCAGAGAAGACTGATTTTATGGTGTTGCATTACCATTTGGTGCTGCTACAGGCCGTATAGGCTGAGAAGAAACGTGGGTCTGTCTAGGAGTCACTTTCCACTCTTTTGCTCCATCAATCTCTTCATTTCTTGGCGTTTGGGAACTGCAGAAACATTGCAGCAATTAGATGTATCATTTCTCATGTCTTTTATGAGATTTGAAATGCTTTCATGGAGGTGTAATGCTGTACCCATTTTCTGGCAATGAATCAAGTTGAAGTTTTCCAAGTGGGTATTTCATTTTAATTAGTTTTAGTGCCTTTTATGATCTGGGTTGCTTTCCGTTTTTGCAAATTAGTTGTATATTTTCTGGGTTTGTTTATCTACTTCATATTCTGCCTATGCAATGCAAAACTCAAACATGCAAAACTACTCATAAACCCTAAACAGCAGAAAACATGAAAACACAAAAAAAATCAGTTGGGAGAGAACACATCAGTAGAGTGTATGTTACAGTGGTATCAGAGTAGAAAATATTGCCATCTTGTGGGGTTAATATGACATACAGTTGAAAAAATGAGACATGCAACCGACAGACAGATACCCTTTTAGACATCCCAGGGCAAGACAAGGAACACAGGAAAGAGAAATACCACAGTTTGTAGAACCTGAGCAACCAGTGCCTATAGTAGATCCATTTGAGGAAGAGATAGTGGTTGCAGCTACTGACGAAGATTCCTTAGTTTCACGCACAGACCCATTTTCAGGAGAGTTACCACCTATTACAGAACACACAGAAGAAATGGGTGACAAGGAGGTTGAGGAGCCTAGCTTACGAGAGATCCTAAATGTGCTCACCAGGGGCTCAGTAGCTTTAGAGAGAGAGTTGAGGGATTCTCAGCGGGAGATGATGGAGACACAGGGCTGAGAGAGGACACTCCCTCGCACAGTTGCTTGATGGATTGAATACCAGGGAAAATCACCGTGACAGGAACAGGTACAATGGTGACAGGAATAGAAACAACGACGGTGATAGACATAGAAACAATAACGGTGACAGGAACCGAAACAATGACGAAGATAGGAACAGGCAAAACGTGGGTGATAGACCTAATGGTGATAGGAATCAGGGGGATAGGAATAATGGGGACAAAAACCAGGGTGATAGACACAGGGGGAGAGATGATGAGGATGAGGCCTCAGTGACTCATAGGAGGGCTTCTCAGTTTACAGCAGGTGACAAACCTGGTATCCCTACATTTGCTCCCAGGAACTAAGTTCCTAAACAGGATCCCACGCAGGCCGAGTTTCAGGAGGAGATTCTGAGGGATTGGAGAGCATCTAGTGCAGAGTTCAAGGCAGAGATGACTTTTGCAGAGTACTCTGATATTAGGATGAAGAATAGACCTCACAGAGGAGGTAGACCTCAGAACCAAGAGTTATAGAAGGTGAGTAAGATGACACTTACCTATTTTGACAGATTAGGAAAGACCACTGCTAGGGCTTGGGTGCAAAAGTTGGATAGTTACCTGCAGATCAATCCTATGCCAGAGGAGGATGCCATCACTTATGCTGCATTACATCTGGAGGGAGTGGCACACAAGTGGTGGAGTAATGGGAAGGTCACACTAGGGCATGATCAGATTACTTCTTATGTTGAGTTTACAGCCCGTCTAATCGATAAATTTGACAAGGATCCGGAACTTCAGTTTAAGGAGTTAGCATAGCGAAGGCAGAGTGGATCGTTAGACTCCTACATCTCTAAGTTTCAGGACCTATCTGTTATGGTCCCAGATTTATCTGAGCGCAGGTTAGTGATTCTCTTCATTAATGGATTATCAGACCCACTTCGTGGTTGGGTTAAGGGTTTTGACCCTGCTACACTCCAGGAGGCCATGAAAAAGGCCTGAGACATGGAGTCATCAATGTGGAGGAATAAATTTCAGTCTAAGGGATTTTCTCACAAGAGGGACAAGGAAAAGGAGAAGAAACCATTCCACCAAGATGTTGATTAGCACAAGGATAGATCCAACAGGTTAACAGATGATTAGTTGAATGAGTACAGAAGGAAGAAATTGTTCTTTCATTGCAAAGAACCATGGGATCCTTCACATAAGTGCTCACATAAGGCTAAGGCCAAACTAATTGAGTATTATTCAGCTGAGGAGTCACAATCAGAGGCATCAAACACAGAGTCAGATCAGCATTCAAAGCATGGTGACAGTGGGGACGAAAGAGCTTCACATCACAGTGCTGATAGTGGTGTTATTGCCCAATTGTCGAGTTTTCAAAAAGTTGGCTCTTTCAGGGTGCGTGGTGTACTAGGTGGGCAGCATATTATCACCCTTATCGATATAGGAGCCACTCACAATTTTATTGATGAGGGGTTAGTTGCTCGCAGGGGGTTGAAAACTGAAGAATTCAAAGGCTTTAAGGTGATGGTGGTCGACGGATTCAAAATGCATTGCACTAGGAAGATATCGGGACTGAGAATCATTATGGGTGATTATGAGCTAGTTGATGACTTCTATGTGGTTGGTATAGGGGAAACAGATGTAGTGCTTGGCATGCATTGGATGAGCCAATTGGAGTTCACATTAAATCTTAAGAAAATGGAGATGAGATTTGAGTACAATGGGAGGAAAATATGCCTTAGGGGAATTTCAGATGGTGGACCTCGAGTTGTATCACTGAAGAGAATGGAGAGGCTCTTGAGACATGACCAAGTTGAGTGGGCAGCAGAGTGCCTTATCATGCTAGAGTCCCCACCAAGGCAGAAGGATAGCTATCATCTAGATATCCAGAAGTTGCTAACCAAACACAATAAGGTGTTTGGGGACATACCACTTGGAGTGCCTCCCGATCAAGGCATAGAGCATGGAGATGGGACACATTAGGCCCAGCAAAAGCCCATTTGCTTCTGCAGTTGTGTTGGTCAAGAAGAAGGATGGGACAATCAGAATGTGTATAGACTACAAGGCCTTGAACAAGAAAACTATAAAAAATAGGTATCCAATTCCCAGGATAGATGAATTGATAGATGAGCTACATGGTGCCTGTTATTTTTTTAAGATTGATTTGAGATTTGGATACCGTCAGATTAGGATGCGAGCAGAGGACATTGAGAAGACTGCTTTCAGATGCCACTACAGTCATTTTGAGTTTTTAGTCATGCCTTTCGGTTTGACTAATGCACCTGCTACCTTTCAAAGCTGTATGAATCAAATTTTCAGGCAGCAGCTTAGGAAATTTGTTTTGATTTTCTTTGATGATATTCTGATATTCAATAAGACTTGGGAGGACCACTTGAGACATCTAGAGGAGTTTCTGAGCATCTTGGAGAGTAATTCACTCTATGCCAAGGAATATAAGTGTGATTTTGGTATGACAGAGTTGCTTTACCTTGGCCACATTATCAGTGCAGATGGAGTTAGAGTGGATCCAGAGAAAATTAAGGCAATAATTGATTGGCCTCCACCCACAAACCTCACACAGCTTAAAGGTTTTTCAGGCTTTGTGGGTTTTACAGACGGTTTGTTAAGAGGTTCTCACAGATGGCAGCACCATTGACCGATTTGACGAAGAAGGGAGCTTTTGAATGGAGTGACACAGCCCAGCAGTGCTTCGACAAGTTCAAGAACTTGATGTCTACATGCCTGGTTTTAGCAATCCCTGACTTTGCTAAACCGTTTGAGTTACAGTGTGATGCTTCTGGAGAGGGGATTGGGGCTGTGCTTATGCAGGAGAAGCACCCGATAGCTTTTGAGAGTAGAAAACTTCGGGGTGTGGAGAGGCGCTACTCGGTATATGACCAAGAGATGTTGGCCATTATGCATGCATTGGCCAAATTCAGGCAGTATCTAGTTGGGGGTAAATTAGGACAAATCATAACAGCATCAAATATTTCATGAACCAGAACATCCTGAATGACAGACAACAAAAGTGGGTCAGCAGATTGCAAGCATATGATTTTGACATCGAGTATGTCAAGGGAAAGAAAAATGTAGTTGCAAATGCCTTGTCCAGACGACCTCACTTGTGTTTGGTTGGAGAGATCTCTGTTTATTGGAAAGAGGAGATTATAGCAGAGTATGTTAGGGACTCTTGGGTTGCGAGAGTCATTGAGGGCACAATAAGAGATGATAGATATTCTGTGGTGAGTGATTTGATCATGTACAAAGACAGAATATATTTGGTGCCCAATTCACATTTTAAGCACAAGATAAACAAAACTTTCCATGACACAACAATGGCTGGCCATCCTGGATTCTTCATGACATACAAACAGATTCGGGAGAGGTTCACATGGAAAGGTCTGAAAGATTAAGTGCAGAAGTATGTTCGTGAATGTCCGATTTGCCAACAGAATAAGCATGAACATACCTTTCTTGCGGGTTTACCACAGCCATTACCCATTCCCAATTAGAAGTGGGAATGTATCTCCATAGATTTCATTACAAGGTTGTTGAAGGTACATGGTAAGGACTGTATATATGTGGTGGTTGATAGACTCACCAAATTTGAACATTTCTTTGTTATTTCGGCAACCTATACAACTGCTCAGGTGGTTGATCTTTTCTTCAGGGAGATATTCAGGTTACATGGGTACCCAGGAGCATAGTCAGTGACAGGGACAGCAGGTTTCTGAGTATATTTTGGTAGGAGTTGTTTAAGTTGTGTGGTATAGAGTTGACTCCTAGCACTAGCTACCACCCACAGACTGATGGACAAACAGAGGTGGTAAATAAATGGTTAGAGGGGTACCTTCGTAATTATGTTTCGGGGCAGCAGAAGGCCTGGATTAGATGGTTGCACCTAGGGGAGTACTGCTACAATACTACACATCACATGTCTATCCAGATGACTCCTTTCAGGGCATTATATGGTTATGATACCCCATGCTTCACAGATCTCTTGCTTGGTGACAGTCGAGTGCCTAAGGCTAAGGATCTTTTGCAGGATACTCTGGGCATTCTCAAGGAGCTTAAGGAGAATATACAGTAGGCACAGAATCAGCTGAAGTTGTATGCTGATCAGCACCGGGTGGAGAGGAGTTTCGAGATTGGAGACATGCTATATTTAAGGCTCCAACCCTATAGGCAGTCCACTCTCAAGAAAAGTGGAGCAAAAAAGTTAAAACCCAGGTTTTATGGTCCTTTTAGGATTGTCAGACAAGTGGGTGAGGTGGCTTATGAGCTCGAGCTTCCATCAGATAACAAAGTGCATAATGTGTTCCACGTTTCCAGACTAAAGAAAGCTCTTGGCCACAACATAGTTCCTTCTGCAGAGCTTCCACCAATAGATGAGGAGGGTAAGTTGATCCTAGTACTAGAGGCTATCATTGACACCCGAGAAAGACATTTGAGAAAACGGGTTATCAGAGAGTACTTGGTCAAGTGGAAGAATCTGCCAGTAGAGGACGCCACCTGGAGAGTGAGCAGATACTGTAGCATCCAGAGTTGAGGTTGCTTGAGGACAAGCAATCTTGGGG
This sequence comes from Cunninghamia lanceolata, assembly GCA_027924645.1. Taxonomy (NCBI): domain Eukaryota; kingdom Viridiplantae; phylum Streptophyta; class Pinopsida; order Cupressales; family Cupressaceae; genus Cunninghamia; species Cunninghamia lanceolata. The sequence goes on from BSBN01001791.1 coordinate 7,224,982, forward strand.
AGGGCAAACTGTAATGTCCCCCATTTAGTTCACTCTAGAGAATCAAGATTAGCCTATAATGGACTTCCGTAGGCTAATAGATGTGTGAAGGAAGTCATTTCAGTGATTTACTATTTTTAGTAAATTGGGAACCAGGGTTTCTATTTTTAGCAGGGCAGAGATGGATGGACAGGGCATGAGAATTCAAGCTCTCGATATGACTAGAAACTCCATTTGGTGCGAAATGAATTAAATTAAAGATTTAATTCATAATTGTTTATGAGACCGACATAATATAAGTAATGTTATAAAGTCACTTTATAAACATAAAGTTATAACTTAAAAGTGGCCCCTCTAGGGATGAGGGCCCATGGTACTCGAATATATTATTTTAAAAATGCAAATAAAAGTAATTTCCCTGTCATTCTTGGGCGTTGGGTCTTGGAGGAAGATAAAAGTGCAAAATGAACTTCATTTTGCATATGCTTGCTTATGATATTTGCTCTGATATTGAGTTGCTCCAGCATTGAGGTTTGAGTTTGGTTTCTTGGCTTTGATCATCGAACTGCAAAGCCAAAAACCTTTGCATTTCGCCTTCCCTCGTGTATGAAAGAGTGCATCAAGAGAGGGTTTTGAGGGGGCTTCATACAGAGGCTTCATTTGTGCTTTCAGAAGGACCATTTCGAGGAAGATTTGAACTGAAAATGGTTACATCTTACGAAGTTGAAGGTATAGATTGATAACAAGGATAATACCATGTGTTTTATGCATTTGTGAGGTTTTCTTGTGCTGCATTTATTGTCTACAGCAGGTCGTACCATCTGTACCTGCTGGGCCTTACCACTCAGGGAGGCCGTACTATTCCTAGCTAGCATTATTGTCATCTTTTGGGGCTGTTATCAGTCTTGGAAGGGTCGTTCAAGGATAGAGATTGTTTTCAGACCAAAACAGAGGCAAGAAGACTGATTTTATGGTGTTGCATTACCATTTGGTGCTGCTACAAGCCGTACAGGCTGAGAAGAAACGCGGGTCTGTCTAGGAGTCACTTCCCACTCTTTTGCTCCATCAATCTCTTCATTTCTTGGCGTTTGGGAACTGCAGAAACATTGCAGCAATTATATGTATCATTTCTCATGTCTTTTATGAGGTTCGAAGTGCTTTCATGGAGGTGTAATGTTGTACCCATTTTCCGGCAATGGATCAAGTTCAAGTTTTCCAAGTGGGTATTTCATTTTAATTAGTTTTAGCGCCTTTAATGATCTGGGTTGTTTTCCGTTTTTGCAAATTAGTTGTATATTTTCTAGGTTTGTTTATCTACTTCATATTTTGCACATGCAATGCAAAAATCAAACATGCAAAACTACCCATAAACCCTAAACAGTAGAAAACACAAAAACACCAAAAAAAATCAGTTGGGAGAGAACACATCAATAGGGTGTATGTTACAGCATTGTTCTTTTAAGAACCAACACTTGTATAAGAGTATTGTGTTGAGCATTGTTCTTTTAGAACCAGTACTAGTCTTGAGCATTGTTTTTTAGAACTAGCACTGTGTTGAGCATTGTTCTTTTAGAACCAACACTTGTATGAGAGTGTAATAGCACGTTGTGTTCCGAAAGGAACCGTTTCCTCCTAGAGTATGCCATAGCCAAGGACAAGACCACTAAAAATCTTCCTAGGTTGAGAGTGGTTGATCCAAGTGCTCAATAATTCAAATAAGTATTGAACTTATTGTTAATAAAAGATGTTGGGAATATTATATATGTGATTATGTAATTATGTTATCCAATTTGTCTTGTTAATGATTTACATTAGAGATCTCATTAAATTATCAATGCTGTAATTTACTTTTGTTGTTTACACGTTATCTAATATTCTATATTATCCTAACTCTGAATATTAACCATAATAAATCCGCTGCAAATAATTAAATAACTCTGGGGAAAAATAGCATTACACATCATAACACTATTCCTCAAGCCAATCACATAGTGAATTCCTTAGGAACTCTTGCGAGTAGCAATATTGAAAGGGGTCAATCCACCTAACAATATTGCCGAGAGCATGAAAGCGGTCAGTCTACCTAACAAATCCCAATTCACCTTAGAGGCTGGTCATCCTCCTTGATCAAGCCCCCCGAGTATGAAAGGGGTCAGTCCACCTGACAACTCTAGTTGGCCCAAGAGCATGATATTGTCGAGAGCATGAAAGGGGTCAGTCCACCTAACAACTCCTAATGCACCTCTTGGCCTAACTTGATAAGAGCATGAGAAGGGTCAGTCCACCGCTCATATCTCGTGAACTTGGAAGGGCCATTGTTCCTACCTGCAAACATCTCCCTGAATTCAATTGGATTGCTTAGGAATCTGTAAGATGATTAATATACAGTACCTCTTGATGGATTCCAATCTGCTGTTATAAATATTGTCTATGTTGTTATCAACTATTGCATAAATAAATATATCACTGCTGACATATTCCTGCAGATGTAGGAATCTGTAAGATGATTAATATACAGTACCTCTTGATGGATTCCAATCTGCTGTTATAAATATTGTCTATGTTGTTATCAACTATTGCATAAATAAATATATCACTGCTGACATATTCCTGCAGATGTAGGAATCTGTAAGATGATTAATATACAGTACCTCTTGATGAATTCCAATCTGCTGTTATAAATATTGTCTCTGCTGTTATCAACTATTGCATAAATAAATATATCACTGCTGATATAGTCCTGCAGATGTAACTCTGCTAAAGATATATTTTTTTCTGATTACTTTCTGTCTTCAATGGTCCTTGGATCTTTGTTTTATTCCCTTCATAGCAAGGAATCACACCTTTTTAACACAACCGTTGCCTTTTGACAACCACTGCTGCCCTTTGGATTGATATTAGTTAATGTTTCCTTTTTGTTTTTTGTCTTCTAGTGTCTGTCTTCTAGTGCCTTTTGTCCTCTAGTGTTGGCTTCGTCTTTTCCTGGTCCTCACACCTTTTTAACACAACCGTTGCCTTTTGACAACCACTGCTACCCTTTGGATTGATATTAGTTAATGTTTCCTTTTTGTTTTTTGTCTTCTAGTGTCTGTCTTCTAGTGTCTTTTGTCCTCTAGTGTTGGCTTCATCTTTTCCTGGTCAGCGGTGGATTTTATTGTTATATATATATATATATATATATATATATATATATATATATATATATATATTATTTTTATTTTTTTGTTTGTTTGTTCTTTGTCTAACAAGTCGGGGCATGACATAGGGGAATGTCTTTTCCTATTCGGATGAAAAAGCTCTACTCTTCATTAAATTTGTTCTTAGGCCATACAAGTTACAGAATACTGGGGTGTTCCATTCGTGGGCCTCTATTGCAAGGGAGTTTAGAAGCAAACTGAAAAGTACAGAGTTCAAACCCATTCAGAAATGGATTTTCCACATCCTTTTGTTGAAGTTGGCATTTGTCTTGTCAGTTGGGTTGGAAGAACAGATTGGAGCAGAGGCGGATCAAAATCTTCCAGTTTTGGGTGTGCAAGAGGAGCTTCAGTCCTTGGGAAGGAAATATTAGCAGTCTTCCATTTGAAGGGTGACCTGACAACATTTCGTGAAGATTTGGCAATGGTAGTTAATACTTGGAATGGGAAGCTGGAAATCTCTAGTCTTTTCTCACTGCCTTCTTTGCTAGATGGTATCCTAGGAGAGCAGAAAAAAATCAGGATGTATTCTTGGGATTCAATTCCACTTCCAGGAGGATAGTCCACTCAAGAAATTGTTGGCTCGTTAGAATGGCTTCAGTGCTTCAATGGTGCCCGTGGCTGGGGACTTGGTGAGGTGCAAGATAGTGGCATAATAGCTTCTGCAGTTAGCTTGGGGGTTGGCACAGACGAGGAAGCCCCTATGTTTATTGATTAAGCTCTTTTTGTTCAGTTGGTTGTGTGTCACCTTTTTTCAGTTTTTTCTATTGAGATATTTTTCGGCCAGTGTGTCTGCACTTTTGTGGTCTTTGGACTTCTGCGCTAGACGTGTCAGTTTTTTGGATTGACACATTGGTGCTTTCTTTGGTTGTATTTTGTATATATTTGTATTTTATATCCAAATGTGAGGGCCCCAATAGAACCCTCCCTCACCTATCAAAATAAAAAATGGACCATTTACCTGCATGCATGTAGGATATGGCAAAATTTTCCTTACGAATATGCAAAACAATGGTTTGAGAATAGGTGTAAAACAAAACGATTTGACCCCCAAAACATAATTCACAATCATATTTCTTACTTGTGTTTCCAATTCTGCTGCCAGGCATCAGAGGAAAAATATAAGATGAGACCCAGTGAATTTTAAACGAGTAAAGCAGTGCATAAGAGGGACCTTCACCACTGTACTCACTAGAGTCCAGAAATACTTCAGATGAAAATTCATAATAATGCTCAAAAGAAAATGATGTAGATAACAATGAAGGAGATGAGGAAGAAAATGATGTAGGGCAAGTAAAAGTAGATGACTGCTTGAACAACCCCCCCCCCCCCCCCTTCTCTATTGTTTTTAAAGGTCAAGACTGCAATCCAATTCATTATACTCCTCTTCCTGATGATGGATCACTGAGTGCAATCCGAAACGTCAATGAAAAAAGATAAACAAATAAATCCAAAAGCATTCAGCATGCTATGATACAGTCATAAATACTCCTGAAACAAAACAAGACCAAAGAGTACATTGGCCTCTGCATCAAAGGGATCTTCTATCAATAAGTAAAGATAGAACCAAATACAATTTCTAAGAAAAAAGCAGCTAGAGAAAAGAAAAGCAATACTGAAACACCCAACAGAGGAAGTATTGGGCATTATGGTGAAAAGACCACCTGACCACAAGAAAACTCACCCCATGATACTCCCATCACATGATGGAAATTAAATATGGATAGAAGTGATATGATCAAAGTAGAGTTGATAGAAAGAAAAACAAGTACACCTTATCTTCCCCAGAAAAGGGCCAGAAAAGAAAGGGAAAAATTGGATGAGAACAAAGAAGCTCTGCATTTGGATTAAAATTTGCTCTATTGAGAAAACCAACGGTAACCCAAGAAAATTCAGGAACATAAAATCCTCAGTCCCTCTCATCCTGTCAGTTGTAACCTTCATCAATGGCCTCGTATCTGGGTACCTGTCTGTCCCTTTGAAGGGGTTTTTAGAGGGGTCTCCTTGGCTGCATGTGGCTTTTATTAACTCTATCCATGTAATGATGTGCCACCTTGAAGACCAGCTGAGCTACAAGTAAGCGTCGCTGTGAACTTTTGCTATATCTCAGATTGTTTCATAATGTGAATCTCCTTGTGAGAACTGACTGATGTAGAAGATCCAACTTCTCTGACGTAGCACGAATTCTATAGTTTTTTCTGAATTTATTATGTACTTCTGAGAGATTCAGAGCATTGTTTTAACTCTGCCTTTATTGGCATCCTGAGATGGATATCTATTGAAAGAAAACTGCAGCAATTAGAATTCTGAAGCTCATTTGTAGTCTAAAAATGGTGAAGTACAAAGTCAATGCTGTAAAAATATAGTGTCAGAAACTTATGTAAACACAATATCCATTTGCTCCATGCATTCTAGTGACAAGATAATCTGAGCTTCAATTTTCTGGGACATCACAGATAAGGATCTTCTATAATGAGCTACACATTATTGACTAATTTTTAAGGCACCTAAACATCCCATGCCTGAGCAATAATACTTTTTTGACAACAAAAGAACAATAACAAGGAATTTAGTACCCTCCATATTGATAAGTAGGTAGGCTCACCTCTTGAAGAACAGCATATGCACTTTCGTAAAACTTCAAAGCTTCTACCCAATCTCTTCGGAACTCCGCATACACAGCAACCTATAGTCAAAGAACAGAACCCATATAATTACAACTGAATCAGTTTGGCCAAAAATCCACTCACATTTCACTGAAGCCATAGAGAGCAAAGACAAAACACTCTTTTAAAGATGTCAAGGCAAGAATAACCTTCAACAGAGATTACACAAACATAAAGCATAAGTTACCAATTAGAAATTTATAATTAGTCAATGTTCAGGCAGGAAAATAATAGTTTCAATGACAAGATGTAAGCAAAGTTGTCATATGGTCTACAACTAAGCCCACTTCATAGATTCCTGTTCAAGAACATATTGCTTACCAATTACATAATTTCTTAAAACATGACAATGATACCTCATTATGTTCTAGACTCATTATCCTTCTTCCTTGATCTAGTCTACCAAAAACATTCAAGATGTGATATTGTAGGATAAGTTTGAAAGCAGACAAATTATAACAGGACAGAAGGCCCAACTCACCTTTAAGCAGTGAATTGACTGATCTGCTGGCCATGTATTTACACTGTAAATAGCAATGTTGCCAATTAACTATAATCTGGCATTTCAGTTAGCAGTTGATAGCAGATGCAACGTTTGAAAGCTGTTTGAACTAGCCACTTACAAAAGTAATCTAAAGATGAAATCCAATAAACCAAAAAAATGTTCATTTTCCTCCACGCGATGGTTCTCCTGCTAGGCTGCATACTTAGGAACATTTGTCTTGTTGCTGTTTATAGGCATACATCACAATGAACACTTTATGTTACATTTTTTTCATTAATCATCAATGCTTTGTGTTAAAGGAATTTCAAGGACAGGAACCATTGGATTGGTATCTACTTTTTAATAGTTCCCTTTAATTCAGCATGATGAAAAATGGCATTATTCAATTATTATGAGTATGCTTTGTAGTATTGTGTTTTTGATAGGTTTCCATGAGTTCATCCAGCACAGATTGTTACTGTCTGGATTTTAACTATGTTGCTAGGTCCGATCCGGCCGGGACACAGATCCGGTTTCAGTTTGCAGGGCGATTTGTGCATGGTTCAGAAAATACAGTGTGGGTTCACCCGACATGAACCCCGGCGAACCCGTCTCGAATTTCGGCACTTTCCTCTGCCGCCAAAACGAATCGGCGAGTTTTTCCTATGTAAATCGCCATTTTATGATTTTTTGGTCGACGATACAGGCTGAGGCGGGCCTTGGTCGATGATAAGTTGGTCGGTATAACCAGTGGGGCTGAATCCATATATTCATGCAGGCATGGAAGGGGTCAAATCCATATTATTTAATTTATTTGTAATATATTTACATATTATTAATATATTATTATATTTTAATTTATATTATATTATCAATATTTATATTATATTACTAATATATATATATATATATATATATATATTGTGCGAACGAACCCAACCCCCAAAATTTTTGTTGCCAAATCCATGAATCAACTCCGCGAACCCGAACCAGAACCAGCAACTTAGGATTTCAAGTATCAAAATATAAATAATGGTGAATGAGATTCCATGTGACAATCGCTAGAGTAACTTACATTCACAAACAAATTGCATTAATTGAACATCCATAGATCAACATTTTATTGAAGATGATGGTACAAATAATCCGTGTTCAGGTAAATGTCAAAACAAATATTAGTGAGCCAGGACTAATTGACATAGGCATTTGGGAAAAATTGATTACATGAGTTTCTAATTAAATTACAAACTGGATTGCAAGAAAATAGCAGAATCACCCTGCCATTCCACCAGCAAACCTACTTGCTGATTGTTTTTCTGGTTCTAACGGTGCTGACTGTCCTCCCTATATTTTGGCCTTCACATTTTATCAAATTTTATTTAAGTTGCCTATTTTATGGCAATTCAATAGAATTCCTTTTAGTAAGATGATAGACACTGGATTTGTTATTAATCCACTTTATCCCTCTTAGGATCGTGATGTGTTTAGATCTTTTATAATAATATTTACAACAAAATAATTCAGAATTGAGGTTTATGTTTCTTTTCTGGCATAAAATTCTAAATATCATTCATTGTGCCTCTCTAGTTGGTGATTGTGGTTCTCTGGACCAAATCAATGAAGTTAATGCTTCACTCACCACTTTTGTCATTAAATCTGTAAAGAAAACTGTAATGTCCCTCTTTTTTTTTTTTTTTTATTTTATAAATGCAGCAGCAACAAACACATATAAACATGGAAATTCAAACACAAAACCACAGATGAACATATGCTGGAACAAGAAATTATTTTTTTGTCTTCCAATGAGTCTTCGTACGAAAAGAGAGTGCAAGTACTAAAAAAATGCAAACCACAACAATCTGACATGAATTCCAGCCTAACAGAATGAATGCATGAAACCACTGAATTACTCGCCCAATGCTCACCGGGTCTCCGAATGACCCCAAACCAATTGCAAATGACACCTTTGCCTTAGGCTCCCAAGTTCCAATGCAAAAAACCAGCTGAAAATGGCAGAAATATTTTTGCACGAATCCCAATGCACTCCCAGGGTGGCCGTACACTTGTAGAGGGGCGAATTTTTGCAGCAAGCTCAATACTCTGTGAAAGCTCCTGAAAACCTAGGTAAATGGTCGCCCTAAGATGAGAATCAATTGGGTCAAATACCCAGAATGAATTTTGTCTTTATTTTTCCTCCACGAGCAAATCTTTGTTTCAGCCCTGTCAAAACCAGCAATGCCAGAATGATGAAAACAACCTGAAATCTCACTGAAATCTTCAATATGCACTTGTGCAACCTCTGTGTGAAGCTGCTCTTGAATGATCAACTAGGGATTATCTCTCAAATCCGAAACTGATGTTAACTATGAGGGTTTTCGTCCTCAAAGCCCTGGGATCAATGGACAAGCCAACAGCATAACAATATCAGCAAATATTCAACATGTCCAAATGAGGGGACTTAGCATCTTTTTATTTTTTTCTCCTTGAAAACATTTAGAAACTTCCTCAACTTGGGCGCTCAAATGAGAGAGAAACCTTTCTTTTTCAAAAATTGGAAAAAACCTTTTATTTCCATCCTTTTAATCACTTTCCGACTTTTTCTGCTTTTTCCTCTTCTAAGTGTTCCCTTTCTGTGGCATGAATAATTTATTTTATTATTTATTAAATATTCACATGGCCCCCTTTTAAAACAACTTTAAGTTGTGACTCCTAGACATAGGAGTACAACTTAACTTTATAACATTATAATATTCAATTATGCCTAGATTGCCTTTTTGTGAATGAAATAATAAAATGCCCATATAATCATGTCTTGGCCCATTCCAACTAGAAACTGTCAAGGAAGACTCCATGTTGTACCCTGCTATAGTCCATGCTACCAGAAATAGCGCTTACTAAAAATAGTAAGCTCAAGAAAATCCTTAGTTGCAAATGCTGGACATGTCACCCTGAAGCTCTCTGAAAACCCAGAAGGAATCCAGTAATCAAACCATCATACATTGACAAACCAATCCCTGAAACTCAAAAGAGATTACCACATAGTTGGAAACCCTAATTATTGCCTCCAATTAGCCTACAAGCCTTTGAAATAGGCTAATGGTCAATCCTGGATATCACTGATGAGAAGGGGACATTACAAAATCCTTTCTTAATGTTTATAGTCATGTTATTACATCCCCAATCCTTACTAACTCTTTGTGACCAAGCCCTGACACAATATTGAGAAAGCTTGAATGCTTGTCACATTATCTATACAATGATTACAACAAAGTCCATACTGAAGTTACTGTTTCACATAGTCAAATATTTTCTTGGGACGAATCTGGCTCTAACTTGAAATCAACAGCCGGAATTGAGGTAAAAACTAAGCTTGGCTCCCCAGCCACTCTTAAATGCTGTCAGCTAGTAGTTTCACCCAGAACCACCATCTATCATTGCCTTCTTCAACCGTTTCCCATCAACTTGATGATTTCAATGTCAGTATCATCACAGAGTCAATTAGTGCTACGATGTCCACATTGTCAACCGTTGGATTGTCCATACAAATACCACTAGTCTCTAGCTTTTTGATCTTCTAATTATCGTCAACCATTGATTCTGTGAATGCTCATAGAGGATTGTCCAGGGCTGAGGGCACCAGGCTAGCCAATCCTAGGAGGAAGCCAAGTACACACACAACCATGGAGACAATGATTAGAGGTAGAATTATTCTACGTGGCCATTAACTATCCTTGCACACAAAGATGGTGCACAGGGCATATTCATATAGTACAATGTGCCAGTGCATGAGTGAAAAATAGCTGTCAACAACAAACTAAGTTAATAAACAATAAGTCACAAGGACTAACTGCATGGTACATCCAGTAACACTGCCCTACTCCACTTTAACAGTTATTTCATCAATCCTCATACCGAGGCCCTCCTCAAATCTCTTGAACTAATCCAATCCAAGAAGTTTAGTTCAATTTTCTGCTAGCTGCTCATTGGTGGGCCTGTAAATAGTATCAATCTCTTGATTATGGACATGATCCCTGACATGGTGATGCTGCACCTCAATATGTTTGGCCTGTGCATTGAACACAAGATTCTAGGAAATCTTCAATAACTCAAATCATCATTGAACATCTCCAGAGGATTTGTCTAATGAGTTGCTCTCCAAGAATCTGTCTCAACCAGGTAATCTCACAAGCTGGCTCCCACATACTATAGTAACATTGTACTGTGTTTCCAGATCAACCCAATCTGAATCTGAGAATCCTTCCTAACTGAAGTAGTCATTCTACAAAAGCTCAAATCCATATTGCAAGGTACCCTTCAAACACCTGAGAATCCACTTTGCATCCTCCTGATGACTCTGCTGGGACAATATCATAAATCTGAATACCATGCCCACTGAATGAGCAATGTCAGGTCTATTATCAAATCAACTATTTTCCAGTACTGTAAAGGGTGCCATCAATTGGTTCAGTCAGTTGACAGTTTTGCTGTTCTTCCATTTTGAATTTCCAGATTTTCTGAGTATATTTTGTTTAAGAGACAATTATCTTACCCACCATATGCCAAACTTCCACTTGAAGCAAATAATGGAGTAGTTCAAGATCTGAGATTTCAAATTTTCATATAATTTTCTGATGGTAGTTTTAATGTGATGATAAGCTTTCTCCATGCTTTGGATAATCATCGATCTTTCTTGTTCTACTGCTTATAAAGCAGAAATAACTTCGAAGGACTACTTCAATTGTTGAAACTTGAAATGCATGAAATATCTTAATACTGAACACAGCCACTTATAATCAACACTGCGGATGGATTTGCCAAACTATTGGCCTTCTGAGATAGTGCAGTAAGAGGCTACAAATCACTAACTCTTTTTGTTTTTGAGTTAGACTTGTAAATTTCTCATTTATACCCACTAGCACTCCAAAAGAATTTCTCATTTCTGTTAGATTAAAAGAAATGAGGAGATTAGGTTCACAATATAAAGTCCAAGTATATAAAAAGGGCTGCTCGTAGGAATTAGAGAAAATTGCATGTATTGCACTTATATGAACTTGCCGAATGTGTCTAGTATTTCTATACAAACTATATAGACACAAACTCTCTTGACCTGATTATCTTAAGCATCATTGATCACATGACTTAAGGATCCATCTTGGTAAGCTGAGGGTATTCTGCCACCAGGTATGAGTTGAGATGGACAATCATATTCTGTGTGGTGACAGCATTCATTATCTCTATTCCCTCTAGGAAGTGGAGATTGGGCAGCAATTTATTTTCAGGTATCATGTTCACTATGAGATCTAGGCAGGGTATCACTGCAAGTATAATTTCACATACGAAGGCATTTGTTGCCCAATCAGAGACATGGGAAGCATTAGGTAGATTTTAGATACTGCCGATTCACGCACAGCTAGGGGCAAGTCAGTGAAACAATGTTCATCTTGGCTGAATATCACAAGGCCGATGAGCTCTCATATTCATGATTCAAGGCAGTGTGGATATACTTGGTTTCAGTATCAAGGGCATTACTAGTTTTTTCCTTAAGCTCCATGAGTTTGTTGGCCTTGAGTGCTGTGGGAACTTCTAAAGGGAATACCCTACTCCATTCTTCAATTGCCCAGCATATACCACTTCGCCCTGAACATTCCCCTATAAGAATGTAATATCCCGATGTTAAGACATTGTTTAATTAAAGATTTAAACATCACGATAAAATGGTGAAGTTACGGGTAATAATTGTATATGTGTTAATGTTCAATATTTAATAAATAATATTGAATAATATTATTATACAAATAATAGAATATAATTAAAAGATAATTATTTTAATTAACAAAAATATATTATGATATTTATAATAAATATAAATATAAATATCAATATGAAAATAGATATAAATATAAATGTTATCATATTATATTCACGAATATGAGTAACTAATCATTGTGGAGAAAAAAGCATCGAAATAAGACAATACCCAGCAGTATAAACAATTCATTATTGGCTGTGATTATATATAATGCAGCAACCATAGGAAAGCTGCGATCTAAGTTAAGAGGCAGTGATTCTTAGAAATAAGGCACCACATGATTGATAAAAGGCAATGCACAGTTAATAAGATTATGTTTAGGCAGCAGTTAGCACAAAACAAAAGCTGCGATCAACTTTAAAAAGGGTATGACTCTATGAAGGGTCATCGCCCTTCAAAGGGTGACTCTCCTTACAATGTTAGAGAGATATATAAAAGTTCTGAGTTCTAATCTGCAGAAGGGGAAGAGATCAGCGATCCAAACAAAAGGAAAATATACAGCAGTTTCTGAGTCTTTCAAATCTGCAACAGTAAGACATAAAGACCAGTGAACAGTTAAGGAATATATTCTCTGAATTCTACTTCTAATATATATTCAGAGCTGCCCGTGAGCATGTGTTAAGGACAGCATTCAACAGATTATAACAGGAGAAAATATACATTATTCATTCAAGATCTAATCCACAGATATAAGAAGGAAAGCAGCAAACAAGGATATACAATCAGAAGAAGCAACAGTTATAATAATAACCAGTAAGTTTGATAACACAGTAGCAGTCAAAGAATGAATATCCATTTCAGATTGCATTACCTATGTAGAAGGAAAGATGTAAACAAATAGAATATGAAATGCTAATATAGCTTAAATGGTAATGCTTGTATTTATTATGTATCAATGTATTTTAGATGAAAATGATATTGAACCTTATCATGGAGGAAAGGAAGGAGACGTAGGTAAGAGGGTATAAGGTTTCCATCTAAGTACCCCACCTTGGATGGATGTCAAAGCCCTGCCATCAAGGACAAGAGGATTAAAGTCCCGCTCTTGGGCTTAGATTGGATAAACTAAGAACTCCGCTACGATCCCCATACCATTCCTACCATGATGAGTTGTTAATTATAAGAGGTAAGGCATGGATAGGGAAGTAAGACCAGCACTCTACTAAGTACCCCACTTTGGTGGATGTTTAAGTCCTGCCACCAAAGCTAGGAGGGCCAAAGTTCCGCTCTTGAGCTTAGTGTGGGTTGGCTGGGTCAAACCTATCATGTCCCTATCCTAATGCTCCAAATGTGTTTGATAGTAATAGTAATGGGAATTGTATTCTGAGTTTGATATATGATCAGCTAACCCTAACAATGGCATTAGTTATATGTATATATATATGCACTTGTGTTTTCTATATGATGATTGCAGGATATATATTCAAAAGCATAACAAAGAAATAACTACCTGAGAGTCATCTCCCTAACCCTAATTTATTGTAATTGTGATTGTAGGGTTTAATCTAGGGCAAATCTAGGAGGGGACATTATATGATAATTCCGAAACCCTAATCCTAAACTTGTGGTATTTGAAATTTTAGGGTAAAATTAGTATTGTTCCAATAGGGGACATTACAAAGAATGATTAGATCCCACATTGGCTCTCTCCTAGTGGCAGATGATGATGCTGCCAGTTCTTCTAGCCTGAGCCTCACTACAAGCATGTGATAGAGCCGATTTCTGGTCTTCAGTCCTCAGCTTTGATCTACAGCAGCTTCTTCCCTCACATGAAATTGTGTACTTGCATTTAGATCCTTCAATTGGCGTTTTTATGTCTACTTACTCTAGGTACATCCACATGTTTTATTCTCCAGCATTTTGTTTCTTTTCAGAACCTTGGGTAGTTTTACCCTATTACTTTTCTATTGTAGGTGAATGTACTTTCCAGCTCATTTGACCTACTTTGGTCATTTGTCAACATTTCTACGAGTCCTTTCATCATTCTGCCATGAAATATCACCAACAACTTGTGGTTTTTTGACTGAATAGTGCATTGCATTTGCATCATAGATATCACAAAACAAGAAATTAATAATAGATGTATTGAAAACAATAAAAGGTAGGAAGAATCATGCCTTGAAATTGTAACGAACACTCAATTCAATCGAGTTAAAGTTCCTTTTTTCTATGCGGAGTTTGAACCTTCGCCCTTCCTCCCTGTAATATGCATTTGACAACTCTCCAAAAATATTGGCCAACCTGCAAAGTAGAACAGTAAATGTGGCAGTATGAGAAACAAAATTGCTTTTAAACCATATCTAAATATGCAATACATAGATTCAAATACCTAAATAGAGATCGATTTAGTTCAGATGCATCGTGCTTAACAAAAATTGAAAAGCTTTTTGCATCAACTTCTGCTCGCTTCCTAAGGGCTACCAGACGATCTTCATTCACATCATCTGCATCAAAATGTGTTGTATATTTGATGTTAAGATAAGCTCAATAAGAATTTGACAAAAGAGTGTATCTTTCAAATACAAACTGCAATAATTGCATTAATCAAATCAGAAAGTTTTAATTTGCTATCAATAATTAAATCATTTCAGCCAAGGGTTGGGTTGACATTTATTCTAATAATAAGCCATAGCCATAGTGATGGAAAGATTCATGTATATAAACTTAAAGTGGCTCTAACTTATTGCTATATGTCCTCTTCTTGCATGTATTTTCTCTTGCTAGTGTATAAAAAAAAATTGCATGCGGCAACAAATTATTATAATTTCTTCCAGAACTACAGTCACCTAAATGTGAAATTGTATGAATAATCTGTTTAACCACCCTTATCTTCTCAACTTTCAGCAACAGCCTCTCAATCAATCAACATGAAGCAGATGGTCCTAGAGTTAAGGAGATTCTCACCATAGAAAGGGAGACAAACATAAACAGTGTTGTCGAATCCCCGGGATCAAGAAAGACTATCTCAGAAATAGGTAAATTAAATCCTACAGCCTGAAGACTGGAGAAACAAGTATTTGACAACTCTAAGCAGGGCAAGGTAGATATATATGTCAAGCCAAATCTCTGGATAAATATAAGTAGAAATATTATTAATGCCCACTAAGACTGACAATAATATTAGAGATATTTAATACTTACTTTTGTAATAAAGTCATTTTAACGACTTAAAATAGGTTAGTCTTAGATTAGACTTTATGCTTTAATTAGTTTTCACTATTTTTAGCTTAGTTGTTTTCTGAGCTTAGTTTCTATTTTTAGCTTAGTCGCTATATTTAGCTTCGTCTATTTTTAGTTTGTTGTAACCTATATAAGAAAGCGTTTGCTTCTTATTTCATTATTGAATATCCTCGTAATCATTCTATGTTTGATTTCTCTTATATGGTATCAGAGCAAGTCACATGTTTTAATTTTGCTAGGGTTTGAAAAGATGTTTTGATTCTGCTAGGATTTGAAAAAAATCAGGGTTTCCAAACAGCTAGGGCAGAATTTGTATTTTGTTTGTGAGTTGTTCACAAGCTAAGGCTATGGGAATACAGGTCAGAGAAGATGTTCTTTGAAGCTTGAGCTTTGATGAAGTACTTACTGTTATAAGTGGTTGTAGCTACAGCCATGGCTGTTGCGGCTTCTTTTGTGCTTAATATCAATCCTCACCCAATGGTGGGTTATATTTTGGAAATTATTACCATAGAGAATCTTATTATGGTTATAGAGGACCAAGAAAGTTTGCACTTGGAGGGTTTGGAGGAAGAAGATGAGAGGACTTGTGCAACATCAATTTGTACAGTATCTTACATTTGAGGAACTTAGTATTGAGAAAATC
Source organism: Cunninghamia lanceolata (assembly GCA_027924645.1). Lineage (NCBI taxonomy): Eukaryota > Viridiplantae > Streptophyta > Pinopsida > Cupressales > Cupressaceae > Cunninghamia > Cunninghamia lanceolata. Next base: position 7,240,937 of record BSBN01001791.1, read on the forward strand.
AAGTTCAAGACTTTTGATTTGGGTAGGCCACCAGATTTTGAGGAGAGCCTGGAAAGATTACTATGCAAAGGTGGAGAAGTTGCTTTTTATGCATTCTAAAGAAGCCCGGTTCTTTGAAGACAAGAGGGAATCTAGTGTAGTTGAAGCTCAATATTGATAGTTGCCAAATTAGCTTGGGAGTTTGTGGATCCAGGTACTCATGTGATCAATGTATACTTGTGTATGTGATCAAAGTAGCTCCTTTTTTATTAGTTTATTGTCTTTAAAGTTTTTCTATTTAACGGTGCATAATAAAAGCTTTAAATCCTTAAAAATATCTATATTTCATGTTTTTTCAATTTGTCAAGTCTTGGCCAAGTCCAAGTGCCGAGCCCAAGCCCAAATCAAAAATCAGCTTGCCAAGTCCATGTCTTGTAACTATGAGATAAATACATATGTCCAAAACAAGTGAGTGCACAAACCTCTTTTGATTTAAAAGACAAATTCTATAGGATTACACATAGCGACAAGGTACCAATGAGGTAAAATGGTTGAAAATACATTTCAAATGCTACACCTTTTCCCAATACAAAATTGCTATTATTCCTATTTATCATCCTGATGGTTTTCTTATATAGAAGCTTTTTCATCTCATGCTATATAATGTGTGTGAATATGCATCTATATCCTAATGATGAAGCAACATAGGGTGGTTTGAAGCATCAATGGTTTAAAAATTCTATCATAGGTCTTCTCCAAAAATCTTTTTCTTAATTATGACCTGTGGAAGCCTAAAAACATTTTAAAACAGATATTTCATGTCAATGCATTGCATTAGCTGCAGTACTACTTTTGAGTTTCTAATAAATAGTTCTTTATTGAGTGCACAAAACTACTATTTTACCATGAGAAGGCCAACCAAATCATTCTACTAACAATATGGAGATTGATCCGATTACAATTAAGAATTAGGGCCATAAAAAAGAGGAGACCATCTAATAAAGGTGCCTAAGTGGACACCTACAAAGGAAATAAAACAAATAGAAGAAAACAAACTACTGGGTTATAAGATTGGGACACTCAAACGAAAAACATTGTGATGAGCACACGGTGATACTGAGAGGGGGGGTGGTGACTCAATATCGAACAAACTTTTAATTTTCCAAATTTAATCAATCACAACAACTACACATATGCAAGGTCTAGCAATTAAGAACACAAAGAGAACACACGATTTACGTGAAAACCCTTGTGGGAGAAAACCACAGAAATATATATATATATATATATATATATATATTATTGATCTTCTTATGTAGGCACCAACCTACTTCTCTTACAATTCTTCTTTTGTGAGCACCAACCCAATGGAGACACCAATCCCTGCTTGTAGAATCTGTAGGCACCAACCCTCACAACTGAGCACCAACCCACTGGAGACACCATTCCCTGCTTGTAGAATTTGTAAGCACCAACCCTCACAACTAAGCACCAACTCAGTAAGAGACACCGATCTCTAGGGACCAACCTACTAATTCTTCAATGGATGATATCGTTCTCCTTTACTCACAATCTGATCACTACTTCTGATTTTGTATGATGTAAGTCTTTTCTTTTCAAATCAGGTTCACACACAAATACTTTCTTCCCTCACAAATCTGATCACACACTTTCTTCCCTCACAAATCTGATCCAAACCATGCACAACCTCTTTACACAAAACTGATCATAATCATGGCATTAACTTCACATAAATTTCTGCTCATATCATCCTTAACATTCAGCTCTTAATCTTCACATATATTGTCATATATATTTGCATTTATCCTTCATACATAGGCTGCATCTCCTCTTAAAATAGATCTAAATTACTTTTCATTTTCTGCCCCTTTATCTCTTCTAGATCATTCATTTAATTCCTTGTGTTCAAATCATTCCTTCCATTTGATTTTATATACTTTCCAAGGGAGGTGAATCTATAGTAATTGTTATGTCTTTTACAAAGAGTAATGACTCTTCAATTGTAAGATACCCAACGATACTTAACTAAAAATTTTCTTACTTAGACAAATTTACTTGAACCTAACTCTTCAATTACTCAATCTACTTAACATCATTCATGAAAGATAACAATGACAACTTGCATGAATAAACTTGAAGTTGGGCAGTTGTATTATTACTTGATTCGAATCAATACAATTGTCTTATTACAATAGATGATGCCCTCAATGGCATGAATATACAATCTTATTCAATTGATTACCAAGAAAGGCCTTAAAGCCTAGATGTATACAATGCTTTCAACTTCTTCACAACTAGCTCTATCTCACTAGTTGATGTAGATCACTTCAATTGAGCCCAATGATGTCAACTGGATGTCAACACCTCACAATGCAACAAGGGAGCATCACCTCAACTCTTGAAACTCGCAGGCTTCAAGTACAAGCACAAAGCTTATCAGAGAAAAAATTCGCCAAATATGAGATGCCCAAATGAGAGAGCCTCTCCTCCTTTTATAGTGCTCCTCAAGGCAATGAAGGCACGTTTCCCAATGCACAAGAGGAACCAAGGCACATTTTCCAAGAAGCATATCCATGGAGAATATTCCATCTGACAACTCAGTTTGAGGTGGCAACCTTACCCACTGAACTGGTACGGATCCCAATGTCATCTTGTCGACCAATGAGAGCTCAAGTGCTTGTAATGGCATCTTGCTTACTCTAGGCGCTATATTGAGGTAGTTTGATCATGAAATAGCGCCCAATGTAGAACTAGGCGCCCATTGAGAGAGATGTAACTAGGGGATGCGCCTAGTTGAGAAATTGATTCCTTGTGTTGTCTTCTCGTACCATAGGAAGTCTACTAGCTCCAATTGGAAGATCCCTTCATGTTGCTAAGTCAATCTTCTTGAGACGCATCTTTGGTGCTCTAGAGACTTGAACTTGTGCTTAGCACCTTTATGATGATGTTCCACACTATTCAAAACCTCAAACACTTGTAATCATACCTTTTGATGCTCCTTTATCCTAGCACCCTCATCCAAAGTATCAGCATCTTGTCTGGGTCTTCAACTTCACTTAGGCGCACTTATTGGTAGAAAAGGTCTAGATTGGCGCCTTAGGAAGAATGTGGTCTTTCCTTGCTAAAATCTCCAACTCAAGTCACATCTGAGTCAAAAACACCATCTCCTATCAAGCACCTTTCATCTTGAGTAGATTGAAAGCTCTTTTCTTACCTAGGCGCAGTTTTGGACTAGTTCCTTAGGCACAATATGGTGTCTGTGGAAGGGTGAATTGGCGCCTTCCCTTGAATTGCTCATCTCCCATGCAAGCACTCACTTCTGGAGACATTGAGGTAAGTTTGGAACATCATCCCTACTAGCGCCTTGATGATTTGGAAAGTTTGGAGTCCATTTTATCAATGAGGCGCATATTTGAGATAAAATGACATGGATTTGGCACCTAGTCTTGAATTGTCCAATCTTCCTTAAGAGCGCTCACACTTGGAGTCTTTGTAATGAAACAAAACACTTGTCTTACCAAGCGCCCTGGCTTCCTGAGGAGTTTGGAGATCATTTACCCTCTTAGGCGCATCTTCAAGGTCATGGAGTCTTGTTTTGGCACCTTAATGTTCTTAGGCGCACTTTGAGAGTTGCAAGGTGTCATATTAGCACCTAGAGTCCCAGACTTCTTGAAATGTCATATCTTCTTGTCTGGTAACACTTGGAATGACAAGGCAACATACCTTGATGAGTACCTCAATTGGAAACCTTAAACTCAATACCCATCTTCCTCTAGGCGCACATTTGGAGGATTTGATGAGAAATATGCGCCTAGGCTACACTTAGCCAGTTTTCCTTCAAGATTTGCAATGTATGTTGCTCCTAGAAGTTGATAACATTGTTTCCAAAGGTAGCGCCACTTCTTGACTCAATCAAACTCATGTCTTGACAACTTGATGCTTGAATTCATGAAATGGCTCTCAGACTTAGCCAATTTTTTAGTTTCTGACTTGGATCCTGCAAAACAATAAAATTGAGTTAGTCAAAAACCAATTCATTCCCTCATCATTTAGAATTAGCCTCCGGGAATGAGGAGTAGGCTAATCTATGTTCCTTTTGATGATTAAGCCGGAAATGGGGACATGACATCAATGAGACACACCTCTTCAATACCAAATGTTGCCTTCCAAAACAGATCGTTGCCTTCTATCTTAAATTGCAGCCTTCGTTAATGATTCCCACAATAAATCATTGCCTTTAATTATTAACTCTCTTCATAAAGTAGATGTAATGTCCCCATTTTTGGAATGGTCGCCATTGGACAACAAAGGGATTCATTTTCACACTCCGGGATTTTTGGAAGGAAAATCAAGGTTTGGAGATTACATATTTTGCTAGTGGTCTTGATGTGTTCATTTCATTTAATATATTTCTCTTTCCATGGAGCGAACCACTTAGGCATTATGAGTGTGGAGACTTTCCATGTTGTGGAGATGGATTTGCCGTGTGATGAAGTTGTCACCATATTCTTTATGCCACCTTCGTTTGATTGACCATGTATACGCCAACTTGAAGGAAGATTCAATTAATACCTATTTGATGCCTTTGGACGGCTTTTTTTATGGAGAAACAAAGAATAAAATATCATCTATAACTTGGCGCTTGAAGGAAGAAGCTTGGAGAAGAGGAAAGGAGACAAACTCATATATTTAAATTGAATTTTCTAGGCACCCAAAGGGTTTGAGGCAGGTCGGCCCTCTTAGTGAGGGAAAATAATAAATTTTTAAAAAAGTACTAAAAGTGCCTAGGTTGGCCCTATTTGAGACGGCAAAAGTTATGTATAAATATGAAATCATTTCACGGCATTTTCACCATCATTCAATCATTCATTCATTCACCTTTGGGAATTTATCTCTTGGAGAAGATCTTGGGACGAAAACCTCAAGCATCTTGGAGGAGTTGGACAAAAACCTAGCTCTTCTTATGGAGGATTCCGTGACAGGAGTTCACTTGCACTTCATTGTTTGGGAGCAGAATTGCAGATCAGATTTGAAGATCATTTTTGGAGGACTTTACTATCATTATTTTGCATTATTTTTGGTATGTACAACCTTAGGGTTTAGGGCAGATTTGAGCTGGGCTATTTGTCTTGATGTTCATGCTTTTTGGATGAAATTAAAGACTTGTTCAGTTCTGAATTTTATAGCAGCAAACTTCTTAATTATATTTCAGACATTTATGATTGCCCTTAGAAGTGATTTAATTGCATATTGTGTGGTGGAATTCAAATATAATATTGGAAATATTGTTGGCAATAATACAAGGTTGCACGGAGACTGGTACTGGTACTGGTACGGGAGACTGGTACCGGTACCGGTACGTCTATTTTTGAAAAATAGGAGACGGGGGTACTTGGAGACGCCATTTTTTTTTTTTAATATAATTTAATAATTTTAAAAATATATTAATATGCTAACATTAAAATTGAAAATATCATGAATTGAACTTTCAAAACAACAGAACTAGTAAAGTTTAACATTAACTTTGAAGTTTAAACACAAATGTCAAAGAGTTCATACTACATATCGATATTACATATTGAAATTCAAAAATGTCGATAGCCTAGTAGGCTGATATGCATATAGAAAACAAAAATCAGAAATCTATGTCATCATTCTATGTCACATTGTCATCCATCTCTAGGTCCTCAGCTATGATGCTCTCCAAATACTCATCACTCTCAAGCTCAGGTTCCTCTGATGGTAGTAGAATTGGGGGTAAATCATTGAGGCCATCTGCTTCAACCGTTTCATCAACCAAGGCTGCAGCTTCTCCATCAGCTGAAATTTGGTCCCATTTTGCCGAAGGACCCTCCTTGTACCCAGGTTCTACACGAGAGAGAAGGCAAAGTGAGCTATGAATGTACACTAGGTTCTCCGCTTTCTTTGACCCTAACCGGTTCCTTTTCTGTGAATGAATAAAACCATAAGTGCTCCAATTCCTTTCACAAGATGAAGAGCTGGCTACTTGTGAGAGCAATCTTATTGCAAATGATTGCAATTCAGGGGTTTCACCTCCATGGTTCCACCACCACTCTACAGGGTCTTTCTTTGCATGCATATCATATATGGCTTCCATGGAAGAAAAGTCACCATGCCCACGTGAAAACTTATTCCATTGAGTCCTCATAATTGAAGCATCCTCACCTCGGCCATAAATCTTTTTTATTGCTGCCCAAAATCCCTTCATTACCTCTCTATCCTCATATGGAGCCCTCTTATTGGTTGCTTGTAGATCATACCATTTAGGATTCAAGGCATAGGCAGCACAATGAAGGGGTGTGTTAAGTTTGTTCCATCTTCCATGTATCTTTTCTTCTAGCAAGGGATATAGAGAAGGATCTCTTGCATCTGCTATTTTCTTAATTCTTTCACACATGGAATCTATTTCTTCATAAATTTCTCCCAAACATGGCTTGTCTGAATCAGCAAATTTGATCACCTCACATATGGGCTTAATAAAGTCCACAACAAATCTAACATCAGCCCAAAAACGCTCATCAAGGACCATACCTCTCACCTCAACTGCAGTATCTGATGTAGATTGTCTCCAAGCTACCCATGCATCACTAACTACTGTGGCACACAAAGCTCCTTTGACTTCTTGGAGACGGTCAAGAAGAATAAAATAAGAAGCAAACCGTGTATCAGCAGGTTTGAGAAGTTCCACCTTGGCAAATTTTCGATAAATGGCTTGTGTGTGGTGATGGTTACATATGAACATCTGTATTTTTCTGCCCTTTTCAATGAGATCTGAGATCCACTGGAACTTGCCAATATCTTTGAGTGCATTATTCAATGAATGCACACAATATGGTGTCCAAAATATATGCCTATACTTTTTTTGCACCAACATGCCTGCTGCCTTACAAACAGGGGCAGCATCTGTAACAACTTGGACTACATGTGATGCCCCCACCTCCTCAATGCCCTCACACAACTGGTTTTGAAGGAACTCCGCATTTTTTTCTTGCCCTGAACAATCTATTGCCTTCAAAAAATAAGGCCCTTTGCTGCATGTTACCATGATATTAAGTAGTGGACGATTTCTAGCATCTGTCCACCCATCCATCACAATACTGCATCCTTTTGTAGACCACACTCTTTTCAATGGTGCGGTTTGTTGCTCTAATCGAGTTTTTTCTTTATCAATTAGAGTAGTGCGAAGCTTTTCATACCCAGGTGGTTTATATCCAGTTGGTCCATTGTTGATAGCTTGGACCATCTCAATGTAGAAAGGTGAGCGAGCAACATTAAATGGGATTCCATTTGCATAAAAGAAGCGTGCAATCGCTTCATCAACTGCATCTCGACCTTGCACATCAAATAATCTTCCAATGGGGTTTGAGCTGCCAATGTCAATGTGTGATCTCTTGCGAGAATATCCCCTTGCTAAATCTTCTCTTGTCACATCTCGAGAAGACACATCCACCTCTGACTCTCTATTCTGAGATTGACTTGCACCAGTTGCCCCTGTTGTTGAAGCATGAGAGCTCAAAAGAGACACTTTCCCATCAGCCCTGTCTTGATCCCTAACAGCGTCATGTCGCTCTACATCATTTGTACAAGGATCAACACCTTTTCCAGGTATGTGAAGGAAATGAGCCCTCACCCTCATGTAAGTACCTTGAAATGGCTTAATATCACAAAGCTTACATTTGATAGTGGCTGTTCCACCCGACCCTTTCGGCCCTGGAATGCGATCGCAATACTTCCACAATGGGTACAAAGCTTGTTTTCCCCCACCTGACATATCTCAGCCTGTCAAAACAAAACCAGACATTAGAATGTCATCAAAATCAGACTCTTCTATGTGTGTATCAGACATTAAAATGTCATCAAAATCATCAGACTCTCTCCTCTGTGTGTGTATCAGACATAAAATCAGACTCTTGTGTTCAGACTCTTTCAATGTGTGTGTATCAGACATAAAATCAGACTCTTGTGTGTGTGTGTATCAGAGACATTAAAATGACATCGAAATCAGACTCTTTTGTGTGTACCAGACATTCAATGTCGTCAATCACTGGCATATCTGGGTCAACCACTGGCATATCTGGATATTGTAAAGAGCAAGACAGTTTTTGACATTAAATGTTGTCAATCACTGGCATATCTGGATCAATCACTGGCAGAAAGACAGTTTTTTGGAGATCACTGGCATATCTGGGCAATATAAAGACAGTTTTCAATCGCTGGCATAGAGCTTTTGGAGACTGAAGGTTGCAGTCGCTGGCATAGAGTTTTTGGAGACTGCACATGCGCGTTTTTGGGAGACTGTGAAGGTTTCAATCGTGTGTGTGTGGGGGGAGAGAGAGGCCCGCTGCCCAGGGTTTTTGGAGACTGCACATGCGCGTTTTTGGGAGACTGTGAAGGTTTCAATCGTGTGTGTGTGGGGGGAGAGAGAGGCCCGCTGCCCAGGGACAGAAATGCAGAGAGAGAGAGACGCGTCAACAGAATGTGCGAAAAAGTGTGTGTGTGTGTGTGTGTAGAGAGAGAGAGAGAGCTGTTGGACGAAATGCAATGCTGCGATTTACAATGTCCAAACTGTATCATATGAATGGAGAGATTTTGGACGAACTTTCAAAATTTATATAGGATTATGATGATATTAATATGTAATATCATCATAATCCTATATAAAATTTGACAGTTCGTCCAAAATCTCTCCTTTCATATCATAGTCTTTTTAAAATTTCTATTGTTTTAAAATTTATATTAGCAGCGGCACATGCGCGTTTTTGAGAGGCCCACTGCCCAGGGACAGAAATGCAGAGAGAGAGAGGCGTCAACAGAATGAATGTGCGAAAAACTTGTGTGTGTGTGTGTGGGTGGAGAGAGAGAGAGAGAGCCGTTGGACGAAATGCAATGCTGTGCGGAAAAAAACCAGTGTGTGGAAATACCTACCTCTCTCCTGTGCGTGGCTGTGTTCTCCGCCTCTTCCTGTTCTCCGTCGGAGCCTGTCGCGTTCGCGTTTTTCCTGTTGTCGCGTGCCTGTGATCTCCGTCGGCCTGTCGCGTTCGCATTTTTCCTGAAGTCGCGTTCGCGTTTTGTGAGAAATCAACGAAAAAAAAGTGACGAAAAACTTTTTAAAGTACCCTGTTTTATGCCAGGGTCGGGAGACGCGCGGGAGACGGCAAGGGTTCCTTGCCTGCCGTCTCCTGTTCCAGGGGACGTCCCCATGGCGCTTCGGGTTCTCGGAGGCGCGTCCCCGACCCCGAGACGCGTCCCAGGGGTCAGGAGACGCGTCTCCCTGCAACTAAGCAATAATATTATGGTGATTTGGCATATTTTATAGTGATTATATGCAATTGTTAAAGTCTGATTTTTGGAGCAGAAGTTAGTGTTAGAGCAGAAAACTAGGGCAGAAGTTAGGGTTAGTGCAAAAAACTGAAGTGCAGAAAATTAGGGCAGAATTCAGAAAATTCAAATTAGGAGAAATATCCCCATTTGGGATATTACAGTAGATCTCACTTTATAGGTATAATTTCTTTCATAAACAGCATACCATTTTATCATTAGCAAATCGTACTCCTTAGTATTAATAAGTCACACCACACATGTATTAATCGCTGCACCTTTATTAATCGCACCACATATGATTTGTCTTATATGTAGTTTATTTAAATAAGACTTTTGTCTTATTCCAAACAGCCTTTTGTCTTATTCAAAACTTGCATCTCTTCAATCATCGGTCTTCTTAATGTATTTGCATCACCTATTCTTAATGTATATGCCTTCATCATGTATCTTAGAATAAATAGATCTCTTAATATATTCGCATATCATGTAGGAGAGTCGGCCAAGGTAAGTTTGTTTAGATTTAAATTTAAATTTCATCTTTCATCTTTAGCACCAAGGTATATGGGTCGGCACAATATTGCCTTATTTTGTTTTCTAGAAAGTCGGCCAGCATTAATAGAAACTCTTCACACTTTCTCCATTATGTTTAAATCTTTAATTTCAACATGTACATATGTCTAGATCGATCTTCCAATTTCACCATCTTTCCTCAACGAGAATGTATAACGGATTACTCTTATTTTGCTTTGACATCAATGACTCCGTTAATGACTCCATGCTTTTGACATCAATGACACCATATTCTAACAATCTCCACAACAATCTCTTTGACATCAATGACAACACCTCTTTAACAATCTTGTCTATATATCTTGCCATCAATCTTGGACAATCAATGATAAGTAATCCAACAATCTCCTAACCGTCTCTTTGACATCAATGACAATATTTCCAACAATCTCCCCCTTTGTCATTCATGGCAACACAAACATAATCCTTTCCTTTTGCATTGCTCCCCATTACTCTATCCCTCCCCCTTTGACATCAATGGCAAAGGGATGTAACATGCTTCTCTCCTTCATGATGTGATTCTTTCTCTTTTCTGTGATGCTCCCCCTGTCTATAGAGCTCCCCCTTTTTTTCTCTGTCACTTGGGTGATATGCTTCTTCTATAGCTGTCCAAATAGATAATTTGGATGATCTTCTCAAGTTTAACACATCAAGAACTTGTTCTGCCATCCATCATTCACTATGCATCTTACAAGATGGAAAATGCCTTCAATTCTTCACAAAGAATATCCCCGTCTGTAATACTCCTTGACATTAATGGCATCATTCTTCTTATTCTTATAACTCTTCCTTGTTGTAGCTCTCTACCTTTCTATTATTCTCCCCTTTTTCATTAATGGTAAAGGGATATTCATTATACCTCTATCCACTGTCTTTTATGGCATCATTACATCAATAGGAACTTGAACATAAGTACCAACATAACCATCCAACTTACCACTATCCATTTCTTTTGCTTTTGTCAACACATGCTTGTGTGTTCTAGCAAAATTTTTACAAGCATACTCTTCAGGCAAGGACTCCTTTGGATCATTCTCATCCTCTTGTCAAGTTTTTGGAAATTTCTCTCATTAAGTATAGTCTTACAAAACATCTTTATCATCTCTTCCTTCTCTTATTATCTCAAGTCTTCTATTCAAGATTATTTTCCATCTTTTACTATAACTTCTGCCACTTTTCACATTGTCATCAAATGTTTTGTAACATTTTGTCATTCATACATGATCTTTCTTATTTGATTGTCACTCTTGCACATTGAAACATTGTCATGTTATAACCTTCCTCTTTATTGTTCTATGAAAATTTCATTATCTCTTTATCATTGTGGGTTGCTCTATCTCTGACTTGAAGACTATCACCATTCTCAATGTGTCATACTTCTTATGCCTTTGATGACTATATAGTAACCATTCCCATTATACCTTTCTAATATGTAGTCTGCTACTACCATATCATTCTCTTTCTCTAATAATTCTTGCCCTTTGATCAATGACAATAGAATACTTATATAGAATATGCCTTAGCTGATCTATCTTGTATTGTCTTCTCCATGGAGCTAAAATAATGCAAAGGTTAGGTCCCCCTGAACTAATACTTCTCCTTATGAACTTGAAGATACCACTTGTGCATGAAGTGAAGTTTGCACGAGTATAGATTCTTCCTTCTCATTATCTTGCTCTTGTTTCCTTCTCCATACTTCTGTATTTCCTTCCTTTTGATTATCCATGGCTTCCACTTTCTTGTTCTACCTAGGGAGTTCAAAACCACTTCTACAAAAGCATGCTATGTGACCATAGTTCTTGCATTTATAGCACACAACATTGTAATCCAACAAAGGAACAAAAGAATTATAGTTCCTTTTTGAAAATCCGTTAGTAATTCTACTCTTGTTCCAACCATCATTTCTTGCTTGTGTTCTACAATCTCTTGCCTTATGACCAAGGTTGTTCCATTTATAACATGTGATATTGCAATTCTCATTTGAGAACCCATAAGAACTTTTATTCTTGGTCCAACCAAGTTCTCTTGCATGTGTCCAACAATCTATTGCTTTGTGACCAAAGTTATTACAAGAATAGCAATAACCATAGAAAGAGTGTTGAAACTTGGTCTTTTGCGCCTGCCTTGGAGAAAATAATCTTGTGAATTTCTCCTTATCTTTATGAGAAATATTAGTTTTCTGTGGTACATTGTTTTCCTTCCTATTGTTGTTCTCATTATTGATGGAACTCTTGAGAACATCTGCATAGCCTTTTGGTTTTTCCTCATTTCCTTTCTTTGGTGGCTCATTTGAAAGTTGATCTTCCTTTGCTTCATAACCAAGACTTGTCTTTATGCATGATGACCTTTGCCCATTTATAATATCATCCAAGATCTTGGTACTTTTCTCAACCTCGAGGCACCTGTCTGGCTTGGTAGTTGTTCTCTCTAATTCTTTCCTTAAGTAACCAATTTTAGACTCATTGGGATTTGAGCTTTGCCTTTCTTCATAGTCAATACCACCTTCCGTACTCTTCTCATTTTTCAGGTTCTTGTTTGATTGAGCATTTGCTTTTTCCAATTGCTTTCTTAGGGAAACAATTTTGGACTCTACTCTCTCACAATCTTCTTCCTTTGTCTTTAGCTGAAATCTTACATCCTCTTCTATCTTCTGTGCTTCTTCGCATTGAACTTTTAGATCCACGATCATTTTTTCTGCTTCATCAAGAGCTTGAGATACTTTGGCTTTGGATTCACTTTCCTCTTGAACTTGAATTTTTGTTGCGAGTTTCTTCTTTGAAGCTTTTCAACCTCATCATATGCAAAGTGTAGTTCTTCCTCACGATCCGCTTCTCCATCATCTTTGTCATAATCTTCTTTTGAATCTTTCTCTTCTTTTCTTTCATCTTCGCTTTTAACTTGCACACATTCAAAAGCATAATGATCAGTTTTACCACCAATAGAACATTTATACTTACCTTTGGATATGTTGGATCCTTCTTCCTTGAGCTTTCTATCAAAATGGGCTTACTTTGTATTCGATTCATCCCAGGAGCTATCACTTGATTCATGTTTTGAGTTCTTCATCTCCTTTAATGCTTTGAAGCCCGCCTCTGTTTTAGATGATTTCTCTTCTAATGCCATTTTCTCTTCTCTTTTACTCACAAGGTTGTCTCCATTTGTCACGACATATTTTCTTGTTTCTATTGCCATGTGTATTCCAAGTGCCACCTCATCATTTTCATTTAGTTTTATTGATGCTAGTTGATCAACATTTTGCTTAGTATTTCCCTTTCCCTTATTTCCTTTTCTTTTTCCCATATGTGCTCTTAAGATCTACCTTCTAGCGGTTAAGCTATTTCCAAAGGAACCCACTCTGATACCAATTGATGAGCACACGGCGATACTGAGAGGAGGGGGGGGGGGGAATCAATATCAATCAAACTTTTACTTTTCCAAACCTAATCAATCACAACATGTTACATCCCTTTTTGTTTAAACAATTAAATATTAATTATGTTGTTAGTTGAGAACAACCGTTTTTCATATGAATGTGAAAATGTTCGTTGAAAGTGTATACGATGATTTATTCTTTAATTGCAAATATTTTATTATATGAAATGGATTGATGGAAAAGATATTGATTATTATTTGTGCCATGGAAATGATTTAACTGTCCTAATTGTCTAAGTGGTTGCAGGACAAAACAGGTGACTAAGAAAAAGGGATATCAACAAGGACAGGATAATAACCGGAATCAATTAACAATAATTTAGCCAAAAACCTAAAGTTATCGTAGCCTTGGCCAAGGCATATGAGTATATATTTATATATATAGATATATTAAAATAAAGAAAAAGATTTATCTCTTTTGTTTTAAAAAATTATTACTTGAGTCTTACCTTTAGAGCGCTTGATGTGTATGAGTTGAGTCTTGTTTTGTAACTCCTCTTTCTTTCCACTACATGGAGCGGTTCTATTTTGATCGATTATTCCTTCTTGGCGTGCATCTTTTTCCTTCATATAGGAGAGTAGAGGAAACATTCACATGCTATGAAACATTCTTATTTTTCATTCTGAAAGAAAGGACGGATAAAAGAGAAGTTCGAGTTGTAGTTCTGGGGAAGGCACCATTATTTTCTTTGGGTATACTGTCAGTGTTTTTCTCTCTAAAGTGTCATTGAGTCGTGCTTCCATCTAATAGTCCGTGATACCAACATCACTGAATATATCAGTCGCAGTCAACCATTTTGGCTTACAAAACATTATCAGGCAAGTTCTTAAATCTTCAGAGCAGTTCGATAAGAGTTCATTGATCTTAGTAATGGTATTATCTATTGAATGAAAGGAATTATGAACTTTCGAATTCAATCAATTGAGATCAGCATTCGTGTCTTCTTTATTTCTGTTTCTAAGTTTACTTCCATCGAGACACTTTTATTATATGATCTTTGTATGGTATCCAGTCAAAGACATATATACGCATATACATATATGTTTTAAGAAATCTCTTGTTGTTACTACCAGCCTGAGTATCATTATATTCTGAAAATAAGAGACTGTTGTATTCCTGAGGGCATACTTCCATCTATGTGTTGTTGTTTTGTCTCTTTTATGTGAACAAAAGTTGGCAAGTAAGATATGCATGATGCTATGTGTAAACCTGCATTCCAAAAGGAAAGAAGAAAGTATTAAGTTGATAATAATGTCGAGCAAGATTCAAGGCTGACGACACAGTAGTGTCAGATATATGTATATATATAAATATACTAGAAAATCCTTGGCCAAGGTTACGATGCAGATAGGCATCGGTCAGTGATCAAGTACCAGATATACCACTGGTCAGAATGATCTTTCTAGTTAGGAGGTACCTATAGGGAAAGATCGATCAGGAGGTATAGGTCTTGACACCAGGCTCAGAGGCATATTGTTGTTAATAGATTCCTGTTATTACCCTCGTGAAGGGTCGGGGTTCTTTAGATGAAGAAGCACGGGAGACCAGTTGGTCTTGGTTGGATGGATAATACCCTTGTTGATCTCTTTTTCCCAAAAACAATCCAGAAGAGGATCTGCCAACAAATCAGCAAGAAGCTACTCAAGTTGTACTTTTCTTAATCTCCTTTCTTTCTTAAATATTTGAATTTTCATTGAAGAAAGTTAGTTAACTTATTTAGTTACAAGTATTCTGTTAGAAAGTTTATTTCAGCTGAAAAGAAAGTTGTGATTCAGAACTTTATTACATTCGATGTTATTTCTTATTGGTTAGTTAATCTTTTTGCTAAAATTTTGTTATTAGACAAATTACTATTTTTCTTAAATTAGAGAGGGTGTAACACATGGTATCAAAGCTCCCAGGTTCTACACTGAACTTTGGGGCTCATCATGCTTACAACATTGTAAATAGTTAATAATGTCTCTTCAGGATGGTTTTGATAAGACAAACACCCCGAAAAAAGGTCCAAGGCCCTATATCCCGCCGACTATGGAAGATCAGACTATCTATGATTACTCAAGTTGTTCACCTCTAGCAGATTCGAAGACAATAGCCGAAGCTTTGCAAAGACTTCGGAGGGAAAGAAGGAAATGGACAATCTCGGGAAAAGAGAATGTAAAGTCCGCCATAATTGCTGAAGTAAATAAGAGCAAAACTGAAAATCAAACTAAACCAGAAACATCTACGGGAGATCGAGTTCCGACTCCTGGATATAAACTTATACCCTATTCAGAATTTAGTGATCAGGAGGACCCTGTCACTGATAATGAAGATGATTCAAAAAACTGATCACAAAAAGTGATGATTATCTTTTTGTATTACAATAAAATTTATCACAGGAAGTGATAGAAATTTTGTAATTATCACAAGAAGTGATAATCTTTCTTTATTAATACATGAAAATTTTGTACTATTTGCATTTATATGAGTTTCAAATGATTGTTTTCTTTATGCGAAGGAAGAATCCTTAAATACAGTGGAGAACCACTAAATAACAATAACTCACGACCCTAAAACTAATTAAAACTCTTAAATTTCTTCAAGAACTTCATTGGAATGGAATATTCCAGAAATGAGTTCAGGGAAGAACAAAACAATGGACACATGGATAAACTGGATCAACTCTTAAACATGATGAAAACAACTCAGGACAGATTAACCCATCTAGAAAGAAGGATGGAAGGGCAATCTGAGACAAAAGAAGGAGGGTATGAAAATCGTAGTGACCAACATGAAGATAATTCGAGAACCCTAAGCCTAGGACTCAAGAAGAGCAAATTGGCTGATGAATTAGCTAAGGACATGAAAAAGATTAAACCTCCTAAATTCGAAGGTTCTACTTCAAGAGATGTCGCAGAGGCATGGTTAACTGAAATGGAGAAGAATTTCGAACTTCGAGATTATCCTGATAACTCAAAAGCAGCATGGGAAGCATACCAATTGGTAGGAGAAGCTGCCACATGGTGGGAAAACAAGAGGGCAGAAATGGGATTAGCAGTCGCTGATGTGTCTTGGGAGCAATTCGTAAAGATATTCCGCCAAAGATGGCTGCGTCAGTTATTTTATAATAAAAAATTGATGGACTTTGAAAACCTCAAACAAGGACTCCTAACTGTTAACGAGTATTGGAAAAAATATACCAGACTCCTCAAATATGTTCCACAGTATCGACAAGATGAGAACTTTCGAGTACGAAAGTTCACTATGGGGTTAAACAATCGTATTGGGGGTCCAGTAGATGTTTTGGCACCCCGACCTATGGATGAAGCTTATGAGAAAGCTGTTCGGCAGGAGCAGAGGTTAAAGAAAGATGATTCTTTCAGAGATAGAAAGCATAACAGGAATAAGTGGGACCTGTTGTGACCAAATCACACATCGCCCCATTGCAAATGGGGACCCCCTTTTTTTTTGAGCTCTGAGCTTTCAGTGAGTTTTCAATGAGTTTTCAACAAGATTTTAATGATGACCTGACTCATTTTCCTCTGCCGATATGGTAACAATTTCCTTGCCGATATGGTAACAATTTCCTTGCCTATGATCTTTGGTCCACAATCAAGGGTAGATGAACTTGCAATAATGAAGAATTGTGATCAAATCCTATCTAGATATTGAGTTTTGAGGTCAATCCTTCAGAATGTTTGAGATCCTGATAAGACTAAGCCTGGAGCCTGAAATCCTGAAAAAATGGCTAAGTCTGAAATCTGGTGAATCCTCCAAATTCTATATTTTGCATCTTAAATCCGGTGGATTCGGGACCTATCTCAAACATCCTGAAAGGTATATTGAAAAATATTTAAAGTATAAGAAATTCAATCTCTAAACTTATACTTAAATATATTTTTCAATATACCTTTACTCACGCGATCCTGAAAATGCTTGACGATTTCAGAGGATTTCAAACATTGATCTAGTGCGACCAGGTACTTAGATGGCGCAAATCTGGGCGCAAAATCACGAAGGAGAAGACACTTGAGCCAGAGGATTTGAATACTCGATCTAATGCGCCATGTGTGAGGGGAGAATAAGGTTTGATCCAATGCGCTATCAACAAGGAGAATCCGAATTGCCTAAGTGATGCGCCAAAATCATGAGGATTCTAATCCTCCATCTAATGCGCCATATGTGAAAGGGGAATAAAGTTTCATTTTGAAGATTTCTAACTACTCGTCTAGTGCGCCACTCCCTTAAGGAGTCTCAAGACATGATCTAATGCGCTACATTAAAGAGAGATTGAAATTCGATTTCAAAGATCCCGTGTTACCTATCGAATGCTCCATGAAGGAGAGGAATTCAAACTAGTGATCTAATGCGACCAAGTTCTAGAGGATTCTAATCCTCCATCTAATGCGCCATCCCTTAAAGTAAGAGAACACTAAGTACTATCTAATGCGAAGCATGAGAGGAAGGTCATCAAGAGGTCATCTAGTGCGAAATGCTAAAAGGAATCCAAGCTTTGAACCAACGAGCCACACATGATAAATCAAGAGGATTTTGATTCATGAACCAATGCGAAATTCAAAGAGAAGTTGTTTTAAAAAAAAAAAAAAACTTGATCTAGTGCGAAATACAAGAGGATTCTCTATCTTTGATCTAGTGCGCCTAGAAGAAGACAACATCATGCTGATCTAATGCGAAATATAAGACAAGAGGATTCAAATTCTTGATCCCATGCGCTTGAAGGAGAGGAAAAATGCCAACCAACAAGAAGATCACCAAGCCTTTATCTAATGTGCCAACAAGGAGAAGTTAGAAACATTTAATAATTTTTGCCTTGGGAAACGTGAAAATTGCTTTTATTAAATAAAGATCAAATCTAAATTAAATGTTTGTGCACAATAGTAAAGGAGGTCGGCCTAGAGAAAAGGAAAAGTTTTTAAAGCAAATTATGTATATATATCTTATTTCCTTTTCATTTTTATTATTTTCAAGAGCAGATTTGTTTTCCAAAGGCAGATTTTTCTTCAAGGAGCAGCAACAAGAAGTTGTTTTACAAGTACAAATTCGATTTTATCAAATTTAAGCAAATGGTGGATCAAATTGCAAGGTATCCAATTCAAAACAGCTCATCAAGTAAGTCTGATCTGAATATTTCTGATCTGATTTTCTTATTTTTCCTTCATTAGATGAATTAAAATTGTTCAAATATTAGTAAAATTCAAGAAGGACAAGTGGATTTTCATGGATTTTCATAGATTCCTTGAATCTAGATAGTAATATTTCATAATTATAAAGGAAAATTTCATAATTTAATCCACTAAGGTGGCTGAAGTGAAGATTGTGTTTGCAATTACTTATTCGCGTCAAGTTTGCAGGAATGTCAATGATGCTAAAGAGTCATCAAAGAAGAAGAAGCTGGAACCACCTTCATGCTAGGAGTAAAGTCAACCAATTGTCATGTGGAGAAGACATCAAGTAGCTGCTCCACCATAAGGAAAGTGTTATCATCAAGTTGGAGATCATCTTCCAGGAAGCATCATTCTAAGAAATCTACATCACTTCAAGAGGTAGCTGCTCCAAGACGTCACAGCAAGATATATCTCAAGTCCTCTTCATCAATGACATCATGAAAGATCCTACGTCAAGTTCCTTCGAGCTTCAAGATCATCTTCAAGAAATCATTTCATCAACTATATCATGATCATCAAGAGCAAGTGTTTGAATCACTTTCACCTTGCGGAGGGAACACTACTCTAAAGGATTATACCTCAAATCTTCTACATCATCGAGTTGGAACACTTCATTGAAACTTCCAAAGGCATTCATCCATCAAACTTCAAGACTCTTCAAATTTCCAAGTTCAAGAGAGTCTCCTACTCTTCATGAAGAAATCAAGTGTCATCATCTACTCTCTAGCCTACATGAAGATACATCGAAAAAGATTCACATCAATCTATCTACAAGAAGAAGAATCATAAAGTTAGTCAAGTGAGGCGACAACTATCATACATCCAGTTACAAGAAGAATGAATAAGGCAAAGATCCACAGGATGTATTCCTAAATATACAAGTTCAAACCATCACATTGAATACATCATTACAAGTTGATACAATTTTCAAAGTATGCTGAGTTGGCACTTATGTGGCGAGTACACATCATTTAATTTTGATTAGCCACATTATTTAATGCATGCAATGTATCATTTAATGAAAGAAGTCAAAGGGATTCCTATGTGGAGGAATATTTTAAATGCTTTCGCCTTACCTTATCACATTGGAAAACGTGCCTTCATTGCCTCTTTCTTTTTTGCTAAAAATAGCAAGTTGTTGTAACTACCTCTGAGGTGGCACGATCTAGACCCTTGGCTATTGAATTAATCTTAGCCTTTCATTGTAACCTGGACGACTATATAAAGGCCTTGTTGCCTCATTTGTAATTCATTAGAGATATGGATTAGAAAGTAGATCATTAGTAATAGTAGAGAGTAGATTTTCAGAGTAGAATAGAAGAGACTCAAAATTCTCTGAGAGAACTTGAAATTGTTGTAAATATTCCTCAAAGTTAATGCAAAGACATTGGAGCTACTGGTTTGGTGTTAAGTATTATCTTGTGGAGTAACATGGTTTCCTGAATCTTGATGGAATTAAGAGATGTTTCAAATAGCTTAGATTAGAAGTGCATTGATGTAATGAATATGCGTAAAGATATTTGATGAATTCTTCTGGTTCATACTTTTCGTGTATTGTCGAAGGCAATCCACTTTGCAAAGTTAGACTGAACCTTCATTTTCTTTAGTTCGGTTGTGAATGCTTGTTCAAATTGCGCCAGCTGTGGGTGTTTGGATGGAGATTTACAACATGAAAATCCTTGAGTTTCCTTAGAAGATTGCACCGTCTTCGTGTAGTTGTTGGTTCTCATGGCGAAGCGAAGTTTGGTTTCATGAGGAGTTTGTCTATCTTTACATGTTTCATTATCTCATTGTCCTTAGATTAGCCTTCTAAACCCTTACCCCCTTTTTCATTTTCTTTATCATAGAAGCTCTGTATATACATCGTCCACATCAAAGGAGGAATAAGTCGAATGAAAGGAGAAGAGTCTATGTAAGTCCCTTTGTGTTTAACAGCAGAATCATACTTAAATCATTGAGCTGTCTCTTACTGAAATTAAAACATTATTAGAAGGAACCTTGGAGTTATCTCGTTTGATCACTTAGTTCAGCATCCGAGAGGCTTTGCTCAAGAGAGAGTTAAATACCCAGTATTTTACTCTATTGTTGACTTGTCGAAAAACAACCATCAACAGGACCAGAATCAGCAGAGCTTTAAGAAGAAAGGATTTAAGAATAATCAATTCAAAAAGAACAATAATAATCCTCAGAAGGATGAAAACTTCACCAATAAAAACACTGAAAAGAGGACCACCAGGAGGATGTTTTAATTGTGGAGGAGAACACTATGCGAACCAGTGCCTCTCTAAGAGTCAACAAGGACAGCAACAACGAAAACCCTTACCACCTCAACAAACCGTGTTCCAACAAAGAATTCATGGAGCCGTTGACAATAGGCAAGCAGAGTACCAAGTTGCTCCTATAGAAACTCCAGGTATGCTTTATGGAAACCCAATAACTATTTTAATAGATACAGGAGCCATTGAATGTTTTATATCACCTAAGTTACTGGGAACATTCCCTAAAAGAACTGGGTTTATGGCTAAATCATGGATGGTAGAATATGCGAATCAGACGAGAGCTCGGGTAGAGCAGTGTCTGTTTGAACCAAAGATTGAATTTCCAGTCTTCTCGACAGCGGTCAACCTTTATGTAGCACCTTTAGGGTCCTACGATGTGATCATAGGAATGAATTGGTTGAAAGAACATAGGGCTAAGGTCGACTGTTATGATAAGGTAGTAGAATGCCTAGATGATTTGGGGAATCCAGTACAGATTTAGGGGAAACCATGAGAAGTCAAGGTTCGGCAAATTTCGGCTATGCAGCAGAAAAGAAATAGAAGGGATGCAAATTGTTTGTAGTTAAGATGGAAGCAGTCAGTGAAGGGACAGAGCATTTCCAGAATAGAAAAAGAAAGTTGGGAGTTGAAGAGGAGAAAGAAATCTTCACTGAAAAATACCCCTATCTCCGGGAATATCAGGATGTATTTTCTGAGGAACTACCTGGGTTACCACCTAGAAGAGTTTTTGATTTTGCCATTGACCTTGTGCCAGGGGCCGAACCAGTGTCAAAAGTACCTTACCATATGACCACACTAGAGCTGGTTGAGTTAAAAGCACAATTACAGGAATTAATGGATAAAGGCTTGATCCGGCCAAGTGTTTCACCATGGGGTGCCCCAGTTATCTTTGTCAAAAAGAAGGATGGGACTCTTCGTCTGTGTATAGACTACCGAATGTTGAATAAACTTACCATCAAGAACAAATATCCCTTACCTCGAATAGATGATATGTTTGATCAGATGAAAGGGGCTGCAGTATTTTCAAAAATAGATTTGAGATCGGGATATCAACTCAGGTTGAAAGAAGACATTCATAAGATGGCTTTTAGAACTAGATATGGGCACTATGAGTTCACAGTTCTACCATTTGGGCTTACAAATGCCCCAGCCGCATTCATGAATCTGATGAACAGCGTGTTTAGAGATAGCCTGGATAAGTTTGTGTTGGTATTTTTAGACGACATTCTTATTTACTCCAAAAACGAGGAAGAGCATCTACAACACCTTCAAATAGTTCTTCAGCGGTTAAGGAAACATAAACTGTATGGAAAATTGTCGAAATGTACCTTCTTTCAGAAAGAAATACAATATTTGGGACATATTATATCAGCCAAAGGAATTGCAATGGATCCTGCTAAGATCAAAGCCATAGTAGATTCACCAGTACTAAAGAATGTTTCTAAGGTTAGGAGTTTCATGGGGTTGGCTGGGTACTATAGGAGATTTGTCAGAGATTTTTCTAAAATTGCTCATTTTATTACTTCTCTTCAAAAGAAAGGAAAAAGATTTGAATGGACTGAACGATGTCAAGAGGCATTTGATCTATTAAAGGAAAAACTAACAACCGCTCCCATATGGACAGTACCGGATCCCAATGGCCGTTTTGTTGTTATAACAGATGCATCTGGAGAAGGATAGGGCAGTGTATTAATGCAAGAAGGGAAGGTAGTAGCTTATGAATCCCGAAAACTAAAGCAATATGAGCAAAATTATGCACCTCATGATTTAGAATTGGCAGCTATTGTCCATTGTTTGCAAATGTGGCGACATTATTTGTTGGGAAAAACTTTTGAACTCAAAACGGATCATCAAGGTTTGAAATATATTTATACCCAACCTAATCTAAATGCTCGACAGAGAAGATGGATGGAGTTAATCGCTGATTACGATTTTGAGATCAGTTATATTAAGGGCAAGGAAAACAGGGTAGCTAATGCATTGAGCCGACGAAAGCATATAATGGCAATGGTATCTATTAACACCGATTTTAGAAACCAGGTGATTGAGAAATTGAAAGAAGATGAATATTACTTACAAGTTAAGGAAGCTCTGCAATCAAATCCTCAGGAGCATAAATATGAAGGTTTTCATATTGAGACAGATGGACTTCTAAGATTTAAAGGCAGAATGTATATTCCAAAGTCTTCTGAATTAAGAAAAAAGATATGAAAAGAAGTTCACACTGCGCCATATTCAAGACACCCCGGAGTAACCAAGATGTTGGCTGATGTCAAACCACTATATTTTTGGAGGGGAATGAAAAAGGACACACCAAGATTTGTAGCAAAATGCTTTGAATGTCAAAAAGTAAAAATAGAGCATCAGCATCCAACATGACTACTTCAGCCCCATAGCATACCTGATTGGAAGTGGCAGATTATCAGCATGGATTTTGTGCAAGGGTTACCTTTGACCAGGAATAGGCATAATGCCATATTAGTGGTAGTGGATAAACTTACGAAAGTGACACATTTCATACCAGGAAATTTAACAAATGGAGCACCAGTGATTGCTTGAAAATTTGTACAAGAAATTTTCCGTCTTCACAGGATACCAGAAAAGATCATATCTGATAGGGATGCACGGATGACCTCCAAATTTTGGCAAACCTTATTTTCAGCCTTGGGAAACCAATTAAATATTAGTACAACATATCATCCCGAGACAGATGGTCAGACAGAAAGGGTAAATCAAATTCTAGAGGATTTACTAAGAATGTACTGCATGCATCAACAATACAGATGGGAAGAATATTTACCCTTGGTAGAATTTGCCTATAACAATTCATATCAGTCAGCAATAAAAATGGCACCTTTCGAGGCATTGTATGGCAAGAAATGTAGAACCCCTATAAGCTGGAATAGGTGGGAAGATAGGATCATTTTAGGACCTGAGATGCTTCAAGAAATGGAAGAACAAGTGAGAATAATCAGGCAGAGACTGAAAGAAGCCAATGACAGGCAAAAGAGTTATGCTGATACAAAACGTGTTCCCAAACAATTTGTGGTAGGAGAAAAAGTTCTTTTGCGAGTGAAACCGTAGAAGAGCTCTATAAAATTTGGAAAAACCTCTAAGTTAGCCCCGAGATATGTGGGACCATTTGAAGTTCTTGAAATCATCAATCCTATGGCTTACAAAATTGCTCTACCCCCAACTCTCGCCAGAATTCATAATGTGTTTCATGTTTCTTATCTTAAGAAATATTATGCAGACTCTGAGCATATGATTGATTGGAAATCATTGCAGGTACGGGACCCTGGGGTGATCACAATAGAGCCACTCTGGGTACTCAAGATACGTAAGCTGCATTTACGTAATCGCGAGGTGCTGCAATGTAAGGTCCAATGGGACCAGTATTCAGAAGAGAATGCCATCTGGGAAGACTATGATGAAATTCACCAGAAATTTCCGTACTTATTTTCAAACAATTGAAACTGATGTGAAAACTATGTGGTTAAACTTTCTATTGCTTATTGAAAAATAATCATCGAGAACGATGATTCTTAAGGGGAAGAATATGTTACATCCCTTTTTGTTTAAACAATTAAATATTAATTATGTTGTTAGTTGAGAACAACCGTTTTTCATATGAATGTGAAAATGTTCGTTGAAAGTGTATACGATGATTTATTCTTTAATTGCAAATATTTTATTATATGAAATGGATTGATGGAAAAGATATTGATTATTATTCGTACCATGAAAATGATTTAACTTTCCTAATTGTCTAAGTGGTTGCAGGACAAAACAGGTGACTAAGAAAAAGGGATATCAACGAGGAGAAGATAATAACCGGAATCAATTAACAATAATTTAGCCAAAAACCTAAAGTTATCGTAGCCTTGGCCAAGGCATATGAGTATATATTTATATATATATATATAGATATATTCAAATAAAGAAAAAGATTTATCTCTTTTGTTTTAAAAAATTATTACTTGAGTCTTACCTTTGGAGCACTTGATGTGTATGAGTTAAGTCTTGTTTTGTAACTCCTCTTTCTTTCCACTACGTGGAGCGGTCCTATTTTGATCGATTATTCCTTCTTGGCGTGCATCTTTTTCCTTCATATAGGAGAGTACAGGAAACATTCGCATGCTATGAAACATTCTTATTTTTTATTCTGAAAGAAAGGACGGATAAAAGAGAAGAAGTTCGAGTTGTAGTTCTGGGGAAGGCACCATTATTTTCTTCAGGTATACTGTCAGCGTTTTTCTCTCTAAAGTGTCATTGAGTGTGCTTCCATCTAACAGTCCGTGATACCAACACTGAATATATCAGCCACAGTCGGCTATTTCTCCTTACAAAACATTATCAGGCAAGTTCTTAAATCTTTAGAGCAATTCGATAAGAGTTCATTGATCTTAGTAATGGTATTATCTATTGAATGAAAGGAATTCTGAACTTTCGAATTCAATCAATTGAGATAAGCATTCTTTGTGTCTTCTTTATTTTTGTCTCTAAGTTTACTTCCATCGAGACACTTTTATTATATGATCTTTGTATGGTATGCAGTCAAAGACATATATATATGCATATACATATATGTTTTAAGAAATCCCTTGTTGTTACTACCAGCGTGAGTATCATTATATTCTAAAAATAAGAGACTGTTGTATTCCTGAGGGCATACTTCCATCTATGTGTTGTTTTGTCTCTTTTATGTGAACAAAAGTTGGCAAGTAAGATATGCATGATGTTGTGTAAACTTGCATTCCAAAAGGAAAGAAGAAAATATTAAGTTAACAATAATGTCGAGCAAGGGTGAAGGTTGACGACACAGTAGTGTCAGATATATGTATATATATAAATATACTAGAAAATCCTTGGCGAAGGTTACGATGCAGATAGGCATCGGTCAGCGATCAAATACCAGATATACCACTGGTCAGAATGATCTTTCCAATTAGGAGGTACCTATAAGGAAAGATCGATCAGGGGGTATAGGTCTTGACACCAAGCTCAGAGGAACATTGTTGTTAATAGATTATTGTTATTACCCTCGTGAAGGGTTGGGTTTCTTCAAATGAAGAAGCACGGGAGACCAGTTGGTCTTGGTTGGGTGGATAAAACCCTTGTTGATATCTCTTTTTCCCAAAAACAATCCAGAAGAGGATCTGCCAACAAATCAACAAGAAGCTACTCAAGTTGTACTTTTCTTAATCTCCTTTCTTTCTTAAATATTTGAATTTTCATTGAAGAAAGTTAGTTAAATTATTTAGTTACAAGTATTATGTTAGAAAGTTTATTTCAGCTGAAAAGAAAGTTAGTTGTGATTCAGAACTTTATTGCATTCGATGTTATTTCTTATTGGTTAGTTAATCTTTCTGCTGAAATTCTGTTATTAGACAAATTACTATTTTTCTTAAATTAGAGAGGGTGTAACACAACTACACATATGCAAGATCTAGCAATTAAGAACACAAAGAGAATACACAATTTACATGGAAACCCTTGTGGGAGAAAACCACGGCAAAATATTGTTTATATATATATATATATAGATCTTCTTCTGTAGGCACCAACCTACTTCTCTTACAATTCTTCTTTTGTGAGCACCAACCCACTAGAGACACTAGTCCCTGCTTGTAGAATCTGTAGTCACCAACCCTCACAACTGAGCACCAACTCAATAACAGACACCAATCTCTAGGCACCAACCTACTAATTCTTCAATGGATGATATAGTTCTCCTTTACTCACAATCTGATCACTACTTCTGATTCTGTATGATGTAAGTCTTTTCTTTTCAAATCAGGTTCACACACAAATACTTTCTTCCCTCACAAATCTGATCACACACTTTCTTCCCTCACAAATTTGATCCAAATCATGCACAACTTCTTTACACAAAACTGATCATAATCATGGCATTAACTTCACATAAATTTCTGCTCATATCATCATTAAAATTCAGCTCTTAATCTTCACATATATTTGTCATATATATTTGCATTTGTCCTTCATACATGGGCTGCATCTCCTCTTAAAATAGATCTGAATTACTCTTCATTTTCTGCCCCTTTATCTCGTCTAGATCTGCTCTTAAACTCAGAAATAATTCATTTAATTCCTTGTGTTCAAATCATACCTTTCATTTGATTTTATATACTTTCCAAGGGAGGTGACTCTATAGTAATTGTTATGTCTTTTACAAAGAGTAATGACTCTTCTTTGAGACACACCTCTTCAATACT
Source organism: Cunninghamia lanceolata (assembly GCA_027924645.1). Classification (NCBI taxonomy): domain Eukaryota; kingdom Viridiplantae; phylum Streptophyta; class Pinopsida; order Cupressales; family Cupressaceae; genus Cunninghamia; species Cunninghamia lanceolata. Next base: position 7,267,965 of record BSBN01001791.1, read on the forward strand.
AAATGCTGCCTTCCAAAACAGATAGCTGCCTTCTATCTTAAATCGCAGCCTTTGTTAATGATTCCCACAATAAATCACTGCCTTTAATTATTAACTCTCTTCATAATGTAGATCTCACTTTATAGGTATAATTTCTTTCATAAACCGCATACCATTTTATCATTAGCAAATCGTACTCCTTAGTATTAATAAGTCGCACCACACGTGTACTAATCGCTGCACCTTTATTAATAGCACCACATATGATTTGTCTTATATGTAGTTTATTTACATAAGACTTTTGTCTTATTCCAAACAGTCTTTTGTCTTATTCAAAACTTGCATCTCTTCAATGATTGATCTTCTTAATGTATTCGCATCGCTTCATATATGCCTTCATCATGTATCTTGGAATAAATATATCTCTTAATATATTTACATATCATGTAGGAGAGTCGGCCAAGGTAAGTTTGTTTAGATTTAAATTTAAATTTCATCTTTCATCTTTAGCGCCAAGGTATATGGGTCGGCCCATATTAATATTGCCTCATTTTGTTCTTTAGAAAGTCGGCCAGCATTAATAGAAACTCTTCACACTTTCTCCATTATGTTTAAATCTTTAATTTAAACATGTACATATCTCTGAATCAATCTTCCAATTTCACCATCTTTCCTCAACAGGAATGTATAACAGACTATTCTTATTTTGCTTTGACATCAATGACAACATATTCCAACAATCTCTTTGACATCAATGATAACACTTCTTTAACAATCTCATCCATATATCTTGCCATCAATCTTTGACAATCAATGATAACTAATCCAATTATCTCCTAACCGTCTCTTTGACATCAATGACAATATTTCCAACACATTGAACAAACCAAGAGTACAACCAAGGAATAACATATGTTTGATTACTGTGAATCAAAAAAGAGGAAAAACCTTCAGGCAACTCTATGAAATAAGAATTAACTGCTTATGATAAACACATGTTTGGTTTAATAACAAGAAAATTGCAACCTGATAATTTGTTAAGCCCTGTTTTCAAACAAATCCCTTTATGTCAACCTTTAGTCACAAGCTATCCTCTCAAATTGATTGATTCAAGCTAGGAATGAGACATGGACATAAGAGATACCAAAACCCCTAATCTATGCCACAGGGTTTGAGTTTATATTGCACAAGGAAGAAAATTGGAAAAAAAAAAAAACACTACGCATATTAGATAAAAATCCTCATTGATTTCAAACAACAGAAATTTATTTTTTTAGTGCTGTAAATTTTTAAATTGAAAATAAGTGTAATGACATGTCTAAAAAGAAGCATTTCTTAATAACTCCAAAATTTAATATTTAACATGTCAAGACATCTATGTTACTAATTCATCTCCTGCTATGCCTGGATCCGGGCCCAGTTCATACTCCATCTGGATTCGGGGTCGATTTGCTAGGGGATTTCATCAGGGTGAATGGAGATGACTATGGGTTCATCTCGGGTGAACCTGTGAAGAACCCAGCAGACCCCGATGGTACCCAAAACAAACCCATGCAGAAAAGCAGTTTTTTAATTTTATTTTATTTTTATCATTTTTAGAACAAACCCCATGCAAGGCATCATGAGGGAGGTGCGTATTGTGTTGGGCTATGGATATGTTCTGTTTTTGTCCAAACTCCAAACCATTTCAATACGTTCCAGGAGCTTGAAGGAGTTGACATGGACCAATTCTAAGCCGTTGTTTTGGGCCGGCCAAAGCCATAGGGCCGTTGCTTCCGTTTGCTAGCACTCACCCTCTCACTGGTTGTACCAAGTTGGAATGACAACATGGCCACCCCACAAATTCAGTTGTCTATGTCATTTGCAGCGAGAAATCATTTTATAGTAGAGCCAAAAACAGCTTTTTGTTTTGAGGTAGTTGGTGAAAATATTAAAAAGGAAGCACCCACAAATGGAGAGGTTGGTTGTGAATGCATGAATGCATGTCCATTGATGTATTTTTAAATTTAATTTGTTTAATATTTTTAATTTAATATATTATATTAAATTTTAATATTTTTAGATTTAATATAATATAATTTAGATTTCAATATTTTTAATTTAATATAATATGTTTAGAATTTAATATTAAATTCTGACCCTGTTTTCAGGGTGTAACTATGTATATTTTTATGATTTTTATATGTTTTTGTATGGACAATCCCAAAACGAACCCAATTGTCATGTCCCTCTACTAATGATTTATAGAATGAATAATTCATAATTAATTCAACTATAAATCATTAGCTTGAGCTACTTGCTTGTCTACTTGAGCTACTCGCTTGTCTACTTGCTTGAGCTACTTGCCTACTTACTTGAGCTACTTGCTTGTCTACTTGAGCTACTTGCTTACTAGCTTGAGCTACTTACTAGCTTGAACTACTTGCTTGTCTACTTGAGCTACTTGCCTACTAGCTTGAGCTAATTGCTTGTCTACTTGAGCTACTTGCCTACTTGCTTGCGCTGGTTGCTTGCGTTCTTGAGCTACTTGGTTGTCTACTTTATGTAACTAAATGGCAATGCATGTAACCTACAAATTGATGTAATCACTTCCATATCCTAAAGAAAATTGATTCTAGAACCGAGCACGTTCATTTTTATCATCCAAATTTTACAATTGCTTGAGGACAAGCAATTTTGAGTGGGGAGGGTTGTCATGTCCCTCTACTAATGATTGATAGTTGAATTAATTATGAATTATTCATTCTATAAATCGTAAATTGAATAAATTTACAATTAAATATTAATATTTTATATATATTTAAATATATTCAATTTAAATATTATATATTATATAAATTGAATATATTCTTAATATTTATTATAAAATTAATATTATAAGTTAAATAAACTAAATATCATAAATTAAATATTATAAAATATTATAAATATAAATGTTATCATATATTATAAATATATACATATAATAAATATAATTATAATTATAAAGTGATTTTGATACTTACAAATATATTATAAAAAAAAGGACAAAAGATTAATATTAAAGCAACCATAGTGAACGGTCAAAGGCAGCGATCATATTGAAATGGTATGTCTCATGTGAAAGGAAGTATCCTTTATGAAAAGGTATGTCTATATCATGCCTTGAGAAGATATAAAAGGTAAGAGAATCTACTTTGAGAAGATATAGAGGGAATTTGAATAATAATCAGAAATATTTCTAATTTCTGGGAAAATCAGATTTAAATATTAAGTTGTAGCAGCATAAACCTTCAAGAGTTCAAGGTTGCAAAATAAGTATTATATATATATATATGATATTATATTTATTGTGATGAATGCCATAAGTAATAATAAATATATATAAAAAAAAGATTATTGTGAGTATCATTACACATGTATATATATGTATTCTGAAATTGCTATACATTGTATTTACAACACTTTGGTATGTTCAAACTCAAGGCCTATCTATTTCTACTGCCTTCAACTTGTGAGTGAGTGGCGTGGTGTTGTTAGGGAGAGGTGGAGTAAACCCAACCATCGAGTTGGTGTCATTGCGCCCTAGACAAGTAAATCCCCATCCATGGTTGAGGATCAGAAGAGAAATGAGGATTGAGACTTGAGCATAGCCAATGCATAATGTGTTATGGATAAATGTGATCAATTGGTATGTAGAAGTATATCGAATATGTCCAAGTTATTACTTAGTTATTTCTATTGCCTACAACCTTAGGAGAGGCGAGGTGTTGTTAGGGAAAGGCGGAGTAAATCCAATCCATGAGGTGGTGTCATCGTGCCCTAGACAACTTAAGTTGTTAGGGAGAGGCAGAGTAAATCCAATCCATGAGGTGGTGTTATCGCGCCCTAGACAAGTAAATCCCCATCCAAGGTTGAGGAATAGAAGGGAATTAAGGATTAAGACTTGAACATAGTCAATAATGAATTGTGTTATGAATTGAACTGAATGTGGATTATGCTATTGTTTATGTTATACTATTATAAATAAATTCAATATTATCTTGATTGAGTGACCTTTAATAGTTCTAATGTCCCTTTCTAGTGATATTATTGTGTGTAAGTAAAGAAATCAGGAATATCCTAAAGGGGGACATTACACCAACCCCAATTTTTCTTTTGACCAAATCCACAAACCAAATTGGACGAACCCCAACTAGGATCAATAATTTAGCACAACACTACTTTCACTTATTTTAAATTAGCCAAGACCTCTTAGTAAAACCACTATACATTGATTATCCTAAAATGCCATCTGAATTGATTCCATATATGCCCATGTGACCAATTCAAACAAATTTTTGAAATTCATTTACATGAGACTAGTTGAGATATAACACAATGTGACCAAATGACTGACTGTATACCAATATGACAGGCAGATTTGAAATAAGTTCAAAAAGAATGTATTTCTTGTACTTGTACAAAAGCAGTGTTCCTCCATGTCTTAGGGACACAAACATATGCTTTCAGGATTGGGGAGGGGCTATCAAAAATATATTTATAAAATTTAAGAGTTGAATATTAACATACCTAAATTAATGAAGGTAACTTTCCAGGTAAGTCAAGCATCATCTAGTTGACATTACTTGTTACTTTGACCATCACCTAATTGATACGTTTTTATGTTTTATTTATAGCTCATGATTGTACTGATTTTTTTGTAAATCTATTGTAATTTAAGATTTGTATGATCTAATCAACCACATAAACCAAAATATTCATTAGTAATAATTTAACCTCTCATTATATTTTTCCAACTGTTATGGAGTAAAAAGTGGACACGTCTTTCTACCTCCTTGTTTAGCTCCTAGGTCCCCGTGATAACATTATACATTCAAAATATTCATCCCGATGCAAAATTGCCTGACACCAATGTAAATTGGGAATAAGGGGCCCATGTTTAACCTTACCCCGGACCTAAAAGGAGCCCTAAGACTTGGGCGCAACCGCCCAAGTCTCTCCTGATTGGTTGGGGCAGATTTAATTATATGTCGGCATAAGATCTTTAAAAAGGTTTCTCCTTGTCGGTTCTTTTGGTTAATTTGAGGAATGTTAGCGAGAAAGCATATATAAGTGTGTTTTTTAATTCATTATAAACCTAGATAGAGATAGCCAACTTAAAGCATTGGAGTAAAGAGCATTCAAAGCATTCGTTGTGATTCTAGAGCATATTTGTATTGTCATTGTGTGTATTGTTGCAGGTTTGAAGTTATCATCTATCTCTCCTTATTGAAGAGCAATCATTCTCCTAAAGGTTTCATCACATAGGTGATATCATTGTGATTGATCATCATTTGATTTCATAATATTGTTTTGTGTTTAGCCTCTGCCCTACAAGGGCACACTCTCTTTATCAACGGTGTTGGGAAGCTTGAATGCTATCCTGGGATTTGACTGGGGCAAGTCCCTAAACACCATAACCCCCAAACCCCTTCTCTTCTTGTGTGCAAGTTACAAAGGCGAGATTCAGAAAATGAAGGTACAAGAAGACTAAGGAAGAATTAGGGTTTTGGGATCCGACAATATTTCAGGAATATTCCTCTGTGAAGGACTTGGACGCTTTTGAAATAGTCCTTCCGCCTTAACAAACTTCAGATCTGGCATCAAGGCAATCCCTATAGCATTTCTCCAATTTACGGCTTCTGAAGATTCCAACTTACAGGACTTGGGGCCCTCGAAATAGTCCTCCGACATTCTTGCTTTCACGACACAGGTTCTAACATCTACCTGATCACTCCTGTGCAATTAGTTTCTGAATATTTGTTGTACATTTTCTGTTATAACCAAATCTTTGTAGAACTAGGGTTTGTTGCTTCATTGACCTAGGGTTTGATAAAAAGGCTTGATTAAATTAGATCTTTCCATAGCACTCCTGAGTATAAGATCTATAGCTAAGTCCACCTCCATTTGGTAGTGATTTGGCTTAGTCTTGTTCTTGAATGTTATTGTGGAAGACGGTTTGATCTAGTGTGCATGCTAGTCTTATCATTCATCTTTTTCACACTTAAACACCAACCAATGCACAAGTCAAACTATGAATGCTGACATGATATAAACACGATAAATGTTAACATGTCATTTGTGTACACAATATGCAAGCCCTTAAGAAGATAAGACTATACATATTACAAACTTTACCTCAAAAATTTGAATGTGTACATATGACAGACATATGTACAAAACTACAAAGCAATCAAGAATTATCAACTTCACATATGTATCCCTTTAATACTTCCTTAATGTATAGTCTGATATGAGTGAATGCTAAGGGTGAAGCATTCATCTCTTACACCTAAAGCTTTTTGTTTAGGTAAAGGACAAAGAAGAGGAAGCACAAGAAAGTAGTATTGAATGAATTTTTGTGGAATGGGTGGGTCCAGAAATAAGAGACCAATGCATTGTTTCTTCCATTGATAGGTGATATCTACTAGGAGCAAAGTCATACATAATTTTCATCTCCCTACCTTGTTGTGAGTCAATTGAACCCATAGCTAAGAGGCACGGCAACTCAAATACTTCTATAAAGATCCTCAAGGATCATTCAGGGAACAAGATTGTATTTCTATCAGACTGATGATGTGCTTTTTATCAAATTGTAAGGAAGAGATATGTTCGTACATATATTAGACTAAAGAATTGTCAAAGGGTGTCCTAATGTCCCCAAGGCATCATTAGACATTCCTAGAATAGCAGTATGTCCTTGTGACGTATCTAAAAAGGTGGACGTCCCTTGATTTTTATGTAGTTACCGGCATAGCAGCAAAAAACTTTTGGGGAAAAAATCAGCAAACCAAGAGATTTAAATTTTTCAAAATATCAAAGGATTTAATAAAAAAAAAATTGGATTTTCAAAAATCATAGAAAAACACACCCAAAAAAAAGAGAAAGACCTATTGTCTTTTAAATTTAACGGCATTTTAATAGCATAGAGATATAGAGAGTGAATAAAAATGAGAGTTTAGCCCATGAATTGTGGACTATGGGTATTCTTATTTATGTTCATATCGTTCATTACATTGCATTCCACAATGCATTCTGCATAGTGTATAAATGATATCTAGATGCTAATATTTTTCAAATTTTCAATGAAAATCTCCTTTGCACAAAGTCAACCTACAAACCAAGTACAAAGTTCCAAAAAATCGGACATAGCCAATGACTCTTGTTGCTACAAAGAGAGCTACACTAGAAGGTTGTAGGTCCTAATCATGAAGCTCCTAGGTCAGAGCCTCTACTAAGTCGTTCAACCACATCACTATCATAGTTGCACTCCTTAAGGAGATCATAATCATCACCATCGTCTAGGACATCATCATTTGCAATCCACTCAAAATCTGGATCAATCTCATCGAGGTCAATTGGCTGGTCTTTCTAAACAGTACCTGATATTTCCCATATAGAAATTAGATTTGCCAATTAAAAGTGAAACAAAAACAATGATTACAATTTATAATTACAATTACAAGTATTTCAAAATTCTAACCTTGAGCTTTCTTTAGCATCCAGCAAAGGTTGTGGTGAACAAAGACCAAGTCATTTATCCATTGTTACGTTAGACGGTTGTGTTTCTTGGAATGTATGTGTTCAAAAACACTCTTAGTACGCTCGCAAGCGGATGAACTGCATGGCTGGCTCCAAATGCGCATTGCCATCCATAAAAGATTTTTGGCATCTTGGCCACAAAAATCCCATCATTACACTAAAAAAAAAATTCGAGATGGTATCATATAAGATCTACCAAAAGCTTAACACCATTGCATGTCTACAATATACAGAGACTATTAAAAGCTTATGGAGGCTACCTGATTTGAAGGTCTTCCTCTACCTTGTATGGCAGCCATACTTGAGAAAGAAACCCTTGTCTGCTTGTATATTGGCAGCTCTATCATAACAACATCCAACACTGTTGGGATAGAGAACATTTCTCCATTCACTTGAGTAGGCCCTATGTGACCTCAACATCATGGAGAGGGGACTACATCTGTCAATCCATCTCCTATCAATTATGTCCCACAATAGCATGTACCTGTCCCTACTATTTACCATCCTACCCTCATCACCTCCTTGGCCCTATCCATGACCTCATGCAAATAGCCCATGGGGGATTTCTCCCCATCCACTAGTCTCAAAACTTTTACTAAAAGCTCTAAAAATTCAACAACCTATTTAGTTGCATCCCAAAAATTCATACACAAAATGTACTTTACCATTATTTTGCCATTCGTTTGATTTGTGAAGCCAGACTCCATCCAATCATTTGAAACGAACATTCGCTTCAAATTCATTTTCTATTGGCAAAGAGTATGCAATGCAAGGAAGTGTGTAGCAAATCTTGTCACCCCTAGTCAAACTAATGCCTTGCCCTCTGTGAAGGAGAGCATCATACACAACACCCTCGTGTGATTGGAGATGAACTTGGTAAGAGTGTGAGCTTTCTGCAATACCTCCTTAACCCATTCAAGTTTTCCAATGTCCCTAATGAGCATTACCAGATCTTGTATCGATCCCTTCACAGTGACCGATGATGGCACCAGTGACTTTCACCATTTCTAGTGCAGACCGTGATTCTTGATGATCTCTAGTTTTCCTCAACATTTGCTCTTTGGAGTTTTTGTTCCCCCTTCTTGGCTATATGTATTAGTTTCTTGACCACTTGTGTTGGTGGTCCCTTGTTGTTTTGTATTTCTTTGCTTTTGTTCTTCCCCTTTGTGGGGCCTTTTTAGGTTTCTCTTCCTAAAACTTTCTATTGTAAACCGTTCTACTCGAGTCCCATTGACTTACTTTTGGTAATCTGTGGACATTTATATATTTTTTATTTCTTTCTAGGGTTAGATCAAGGTAGTGTGTTGCACATAGGTTAAAAAACTAAGAGATACTTGTCCATCGAGAGTCTCCCAATAGCAACATTGTCTGTAATAAATTGAACCACATTTGGTGGCCCTACATCCATGACCATCTCGTCAAACAATCCATACAGTGCATTTGTAGATTTGGTCCTATCTAATGCATCCATGAATTTCAAAAAGATCATGCCAATATCACAAGACATAAGGAAGTTGGTGAGAATTCAGTTCCTTCTATCTGTCCACCCAATTGACATTATGGTGCATCTAGTCTTTGCCCACTCGAGTCGATGTTCGTTAACATCCTTAACATCCTGTACTACATCATCGAGCATGCCAATCCTCAATGTCTCACACAATGGAGCTTTGAACCTAAGCCCTACAATTGCAATAGCATCCACCATACTTGCCAATATGAAGACCTAGCAACATGGAACAATAGGCTAAAGTACAACCAAAAATTCGCAATTGCCTTACTGCATGTTCATGGACATCCTTCTTCCATCCTGTACTCTCCAAAATGGTTTGTGATCCTAGTGGTAATATGAGCTACAAAGAAAGAATTAATGTTTCCTCAACCTTATGAATATTTCAAGAATGCATATCAAATTACTCTATTGTAATAAAACCTTCAATAACATGTCCTTGAGCTCAAATCACATCACCCATGGAAGTCCAACACTTAGATCCAGAACAAATAGAAAACAATCTCCATATGAAGGAAATAACAAGGAGGCAAAGAATGGACACCTGCAACATTCTGGCAACACACCTTTGTATGCACATCTTTACAAACATGGTCCACAAACAAGAGCACAATGGCAACATGGGAAAATACTATTATGACCCTTCTTAATTTTATGCCAGCAATAATTGATAGGTAGTGAGCTAAACTTAGGTGCAATCACAATGTATCTAAGATGTTGGTGTAATTGGGTAGCTATGTTAAAGGTACTCATACCTATGCTGCATAGAGTGAACAACTCATCATGAAGTAAGCAATGATAAAATGGGCCCTTAAGCCTCAAAGTCTCATTATATATTCAATGGATGTTGTGCACGAGTCTCCTGGGACTGTGTTTTGGGCCAAAGGTAGCACTCGTACCACCTTTGATATTTGGACCTGAATTCGCATCCACACATTCTATGGAAAGTTCTTTTCTCTCTTATGTGACATTCAAATATTTTCGGTTATAACTTTTGTTTTCAATTCCATTTTTCAAGCAAGCAAAGCATTCAATTCAAGTTTTTCAGAGATTTTTAATTTTTTTCCTCCGGTTAGAACTTCCATTTTCTGAAGTTTCAAAACGTTGTTCCCAGAAATCTCAAAAGTAGTTACATAGCTTATTCAGATTTTAGTTTGTCTTCTCAGCTTTTTCGAATTTAAGGTCTTACACAGTAGTATCCAGCAATTTCACTCTTAGAATTTCTATAGATTCAATTTCAGCTTTCTGTTGGGTTTCATTTCCAAGATTTTAGGGTTTACAGTCATAATGGCAGGATCCTTGTTGGGCACATAACAACAATACAGACCAGAGGAAACTAGAGGGCAACCCGGGATGGAAAAAGTTAGATCTAAAGACAAGCCTTGTAAAAAAATTAATCTCTCCTTTGAATGGTTGAATAAATTTGTAGAGAAAAATAAAATAGCTAAACACAATGAATATTTTAACCCATACTTAAGATGCAAGAAATGAATATTTTGCTTGCAAATTGCAAGAACCTTGTGTCTTAGCCCCTAACTATCACAGATTGTTCAACATGTTTTACAGATGTATGGATGCACTAATTGCACCCTATTTATCAAACTATGACTTGATACAAACATATTAGACATGTATTTCTAGGTGGGTTTTACATATAATAGACATAGAACTAAAACACTCTTGTGGAGGGTGCAAGGAAGCTAAGGTAGCAAAACAACTTCTTACACTAATCTTGAGAAGAGGGCTATGCAAAATAATTTAGATCTTTACAACAGATATAGAAATTATACAGAAATAAACATAAATAGCAATCATACCACCACATAGCGATTTACGTGGGGAAAACCCTTTCGGGAGAAAAACCCAACTCCCAAAGCACCTCAATATATTATTCAAAAATCTCAACAAAATTACAATATACTTGCAGAGCAAGCTTTCACAGGAGTATCACCAACTAGAGATATGGAGGCAACTTAACAACATCTATAAGACTCTCCTACAAAACCTCCATCTTAAGCACTTAATATATAGGAGATACCATACATGAAACCATCAAACGGTAATTACAAAACTATGAGCTAAAACCACCCAATAGTGGCACCCAATCCTTAAGGTTCTATTATCTCCAATCAAAGATGTCATATGATGTGTCATAACACAGATTGACACATGTAACTCCTACCAAATCTTTTCTATGTCCAACATGTTTTTACATTTTCCAATATGGGATACCCAACTTTTGTAATAACCTTGTCTTATCTAAACTCAATTTTTTTCCTGCTGGTCTAAAAATTTCTGATTTGTTTTCCTTGAATTTGGTTTAGAATTTTGACATGTGACTTTCAATGATGTATTTATAATGCAATGAAGATGGAAAGGTTCCAAACATACATTCAAATAACAAGATATGATGATATTATTGAACCAAACAACTCACACAAAGCATATGTAAACATACCCAGAATGAAAGCTTCACTTCTTTATTGAAATCAAAGGCTGATTACAAATGTCATTAGTTGTAGACTACATCAAACCACTATGATTTGAAAAATAGATCTCAAACAATATACCAATATGCTCAAATATTGCACCAAACCCTAGCCGCTCGGTATGAAATGTTGTCTAGACAATGTACAATGATGAAGTTGATGATATGTGATTGAAACAACATCTATAAATGATCAATAAAGGTCTGATATGACTGATAAACACTGCTGATATGACTGATGCAAAGTCTGATCACAAACTCCAGCCAAACCAATGCCAAAACCTCCTCCAAAAGAATCGCTCTATGCTAGGAATGAAGCAATTTGACCTTAGAGCAATTGGAAACCCCTATACCTTCAATGTATGATGATCAAACCCTCTAAATGTGCCTTGGTAAAACCCTGATGAAGTCTGAAAATGTTGATAACAACCCAAATTTTACAAATCATGCCAAAAGTGTCAAAACAAGCCAAATTATGAAATTGCCTGGATAGATATGAAAGGCGATTTGACCCAGCAAGCTTACAAACCTCAAATGATGTCAAATTATGATAATATCAACCTCTGAAACACAATTCCAGCCTACTCTAGCAAAAATGAGAATATCAAATTATGAAGCCAAGCCACAAAAATGCCTCCAAATGAAGGGTGATCCGCCTAGAAACCCTTGTATAACATCAACATCTGTAAATATGATCAATTTGACCTCTAATCTGTATTATTCTCCCTTCAATTTACATAAAAACCCTTCAAACCCTAGCTATAAATGAAATCACCATGAAACCCTAGTTGTTTGAAGCCAATTCTCCATCAAAAACCTACAATTATGCTCAATGATGAACTCTAAGTGAATTCATCTCTCATGGTGGAATGGGTTTTCGTCCAAACCACTAAAATTCAAGGGTTTTCGTCCTTGAATCAAACTGAAACTTAATTACAACCAAGAGAAAAGTCTCAATATGCAAAATACCAAATGATCAAGATTTATCAAAATTGCTCCAAATGACCTCATTTTATACTTTTCAACTTGGGCACCCAAATAAAGCATTATTTTATTATTTTTGAAGTCCACCGCCAAAAGAAAATAATATTTAGTTATTTTCTTTTTATTTAATTTTATTTTCCTCCAACTTGGACATCCCACATTAAATAATAATAAAATAATCTAATTTTATTATTTTCTCCCTTGAGCATTGATTTTCTAGTGGAAAATATAAAAAATATAATAATAAAATATTATATTTATTTTTCCATCTCCAACGTTTCCTTTTTCCACCTTTAATTTATTTTGTATTCCTCCCACCTAGGTCATTTTCTCTCTTGGCTTAATATTTTAATATTTTTGGCTTTTCAACAATTTGTACAAAACTACCAAAAGCCAAAATATAACCTCAATTTGTCATGGAAAAATAGTTGATGCCAAAAAATCCAACATTCCATTCTCCAAGCTTCAACAACCTTCATTTTTCCAATCTCACTCAAAAAGGGGACATTACAACTTTCAAAGGCCATAACTTTTGATCTGTAAGGCCGATTGGGCCTCTTTTTTTAAATTGATGAGCTCGATGAGATTTACACACCAGACACCCCTACAAGTAGTGTCGAACAACCTGAAATTTTTATTTTGGCCAAAAACCAACTCTATGGAATTGAGTTTATTCAATTTAATAACAGAAAAATTACACTTTTTGTAATTGCAAGGTTGATACACCTTTCTTAACATTCTCCCACTTGTCGAACACTTTGTAAGAGCAAAGGGGCTATTTAATTGCGAGGGGCTGACAGGCCCATAGACTCTGAACACCATTTGAACTTCTTTATGCTCACAGACTTAATTAATAAATCTACAACATTCATCAAAGTCTCTACCTTAACCAGCTTCACCCTGCCATCCTAGAACATATCTCTAACAAAATGATATTATACATCAATGTGCTTAGTCCTAGCATGAAATGTCAAGTTCTTAGCTAGGCAGATCGCACTCTCACTGTCACAATAAATTGTCACTGCACCACGTTTTATTCTGAATTTTTGAACAAAATCTCTAAAGCCAAATGGTTTCTTTACAAGCATGAGTAGCTGCTATATACTTAGCCTCAATAGTAGACAAAGCAACCACAACCTATTGCTTACTCATCCAACTAATTGCACCACCAAATAAAGTAAACACATAAGCACTGGTGGATCTTCTGCTATCAACATCACCTGCCCAGTCTGAATCCACATAACCACAAATATCAAGGGAATGTTTGTCCCATATCAAACTACCATGATAACACAAGGAATACTTTGAGGTACCCTGCAAATATCTAAATACACTGCTAATTGCATCCCAATGAACTCTACCAAGATTAGACATATATCTGGAAATATCTCCTACTACTTGAGCAATGTCTAGTCTAATATAGACCATAGCATACATCAAACTTTCGACTACACTCTAGTAAGGTACTATGGTCATGTCTTCCAGTAATGGGCTACCCTGTTTGTAAAAAAAAAATTAACTTTCTTAATTGTTATTTTTATTAGATTGTGGTCTTTCAGAACTAGAAGGAAGATGTAGAAGGGGTTTTTTTGGTTTTGCATGTATTGTTTTTTGCAAATACAATGAAAATATATAACATGCATTTAAAACCCAAAAAATCTATGATTGATATGAGTAAACTAGCAATGACCCAGATCATAGAAACATATAAAACAAATTACCATCACATACCCATGTCATGTTTTGCAACTTCACGAGACTATTGTAGTTGGACCAGCAACATGCATATAGGAAAACACATTCAAAACACCACAATGAAGGAAATCTCTATCAAGGAACATTATCCATCATTCTCCATGCTCAAATCAACCCACAAACACAAGGGAAAAGTTGCAATGAAAACCCTAATAATGTCACAAGGAGGTACGACCAGGCCTGGAGATATACGGCCCTACTGAGACGCTGGTACGGCCTGCAAACTCTCTAAAAAGGGTACCAAAATTGTTGTAGAAACCTTAGAAATATCTGCAGCTAACAATAGAGCCTCAACGCCCAGTCTTTTGCATCAAACTCATCATAAACCCTGAGATTTTTGTTGTAGGTAGTACCATGTTAGGGATGTACAGCCAGCTCAGGATGTGCATTAACTACCCAAAAACATCATAAACCACTAAAAATCTGTTCATAACTATGGCTGGAAAGTTTATTTTTTCTGTTGTTCAAAGCTGAGTGATATCATGATGAAAACCCCTCGAAAATGAAGTCCTTTGATGCACAAGCAAAGCCTCTATATGAAGCTCCCAGCTACTCTCCTAATGCTGTCTCCCAAGCACGAGAAGAGTGATCTTACAGGGGGCCACGTACCTGCAAAACCCATGCTCCAAACCCCAAAGCCATGCTTCAGTTTGCTCAATCAAAATATGTTTTCAAAAGTGAGAGAGAGATAAATGAAGTTAAAAAATGTCTTTTATACCCTCTTGCCTCCAACGCCCAAAAGAGAGGGAACTTTAATATTTTTAAATTTGAAATAAACCCCTTGTCCCTCCATGGAGCACTCACCCCTACCTAGCACACAACTTTAAGTTATAACTTAAAGTTAAAAAAAGAAAGTTACTTTATTAATTTAAAGTAACCATAGCCAATAAAGTATTATAAGTTAAATATTAAATTTAACTTATATTTTGAAATATAATTGCCTAGTTGTTCTCGAAGTCCAATTGCAAGTGCTAGGTGCTCCAACTGATAGGCTATAAATAGTAATTGACCAACACCACCTGATACCTCCTATCTGACTTACTATAAATAGTAAGTCCTAGAATTGCGACCACAAAAGGTTCCCTAACCACATCTATTAGCCTACGGGAACCTCAGGAGTAGGCTAATCACTCCATCTCTCTGAATGAGCTAAGGAGGGGGCATTACAGTCCGCCCTCCCCAAAATTGCTTGCCCTCAAGCAATTGCATTGATAGATGCTGGAGAATCTATTCACTTTCCCAAGTAGCATCCTCCTCTGGTAAGTCCCGCCACTTCACCAAGTACTCTATGATCACTCTCCGCCTGACGGTCCTCTCCCTGAAATCAATCACTGCTTCTGGAACAAGTACCAACTTACCCTCATCATCCAATGGGGGCAACACTGCTGAAGGTGTCACATTATGATCAAGCGCCTTCTTGAGGCAAGAGACATGAAACACATTGTGCACTCTATTCCCCTCAGGTAACTCCAGCTCATAGGCTACCTCACCAACTCCCCTGGTGACTTTGAATGAGCCATAAAAAACGAGGTTTCAACTTCTTTGCTCCACTCTTCTTGAGAGTGGACTGCCTGTATGGCTGCAATCTCACATAAACCATGTCACCCACCTCAAACTCTTGCTCTATACGGTGTTGATCGGCATACAATTTATGTTGATTCTAGGCATGTTGAATGTTATCTCTCAAGGATCTCATTATGTCTTGGATCTCCTGCAAGAAGTCCTTAGCCCTAGGCACTCTACAATCACTGAACAAAAAAGCAATGAAGCTAGGTGCTTCTTATCCATACAAAGTCATGAAAGGTGACATTTTGATGGACATGTGGAATGTGGAGTTGTAACAAAACTCTCCCAAGTGCAACCATTTTATCCATCCCTTTTGCTACCCTGAAACATAATTCCTAAGGTAGCCTTCCACACATTTGTTAACTATTTCAGTTTGGCCATCTGTTTGGGGGTGGTAACTAGTGCTAAGAGTCAACTTGGTACCACATAATTTGAACAATTCTTGCCAAAACAAGCTCATGAACTTGCTGTCCCTGTCACTTATGATGTTTTTTGGTACCCCATCAAGTTTAAACACCTCCTTGAAGAACAAATCTGCCACGTGTAAGGCTATATATCCTGCTGGTATGGCAAAAAAATGGGCAAATTTGGTCAAACGGTCCACCACAACAAAAATACAATCCTTCCCTTGCACCTTGGGAAGCCCTATGATGAAATCCATTGAAACACTCTCCCACTTCTGAGTAGGAATGGGCAATGGTTGTAGCCTAGGTCACAAGGTTTGAATTCGAATTCGAGTTCGGCAACCATGAAATTCAGAATAAATTCGACAAGGAAAAATTTGGAAAAAAAAATGTGATGAAATTCACCTTATATAAATTTGAATTTTTTAATATATATATATATTAAATTAAAAATATACTACATAGTACATACACTACATTTTAAATAAAAAATACTAATTTTATTTTAAAAATATAAAAATAAAAATATATTAAATAAAATATACATTACATTTAAACTTTAAAGTTTAAAAAACAAAATAAAAGTTGTCCGGGGTGTGCAGGCCATTTCGGCAGCCTCCAGAGGATTAGTCTCGCCTCCGCTCACCTCCTCCTCCCCCAAAACTTGGCATAAAAAGTAAGCCCAGGGCAAGGGCGGTTGAGCTCGTTGGGCGGAGTCGCAACGCCCTTGAACATTCGAGGCTAGATGATACCTCTGGATTATCAAAAATAAATAAAAAATCTAAATTTTATTAAAAAAAATTAAAATACACTACATTTATTAAAATAGTATTTATTTTTTCAATAAACACATTACGTTTTAAATAAAAAATACTAATTAACATACCTAAACCCTAATATCACTAGCACTTGCACTACATTTTAAATAAAAAATACTCATTAACACTACATTTTAAATAAAATTTTCTATAAAGTTTTGCGTCCAATGGTAATGTCTTAATATAAGATATCAATGAGTTTGGCCGATAGCTCTTTCTCTATTCATCTTTCTTACATTCTATTTATACTGTAACTTCCAATATTTATGCTAGCACTTAAACACATAGGAGGTTCAAGGAATACGCCAATAGGAACAACCGACAAGTTTAGGAAATTTTCCGACGTGAATTTTCTTTTCGGTGTGAGACAAATCCAAGCACATTTTAATAAATACATTTTAGACGAATATATAATTCTATGATAGGAGTCGAGAGGAGACGGAGTCAAGCGCAGGAAAAACGAGGGCACAGCGATTCGGGTGCAGGAAAAACGACGACCCTGAGCAAGTTTGACCGCCCTTCAAAAAACCTATGAATTTCATGCGAAATTCTTAGACTTCCTGTGACTTAGGTTGTAGCAAACCAGTTAGGTATGTGTGCTCATTTTTATTTTGTTGGCACACTAGACACTCACGTAGATACTTGGTAATGCCTTCCTTCATCCCCTTCCATGAGAATCTCTTACGGATCTGCCTATATGTCTTATAAAACCCAGGATGACCAACCATTGGAGTGTCATGAAAAGATGTGAAAATTTGCTCTTTCAACTTTGATTCAGGGACTAACCAAACCATCTCCTTGTAGAAGATCAAACCATCCTGCACACTATATTTATCGCCATCCAAAGTACCATCAAGAATGCTATTGGCAAGGTTGTTCTTTGCATAATCAGCCTAAATATTCTCCTTCCAATTTGCTGCTATCTCAGAAAAAACACATAAATGTGGTCTCCTAGATAGTGCATCAGCCACCACATTTCTTTTCCACTTGACATATTCAATGTCAAAATCGTATGCTTGAAGTTTGCTAACCCATTTCTATTGTCTCTCACTCAAATCCTTCTGATTAAGGAAGTATTTCAGACTATTATGATCAGTTTTAACAATAAATCTGCCCCCAACAAGATATTGTTTGTACTTAGCCAAAGCATGCATTATGGCTAACATCTCTTTATCATATATTGAATAACATTTCTCACTCCCCTTCAATTTTCTACTCTTGAAAGCAATTGGATGCTTATTTTGCATTAGGACAGCCCCTATACCATTACCAGAAGCATCACATTCAAGCTCAAATGGCTTGGAAAAATCAAGAAGTGCCAAAACAGGCCATGAGCTCATCAACTTCTTAAACTGATCAAATGAATCCTGTGCTGATTCTGACCAAGAATGCTACTTTCCTAGTCAAATCAGTAAGTGGGGCAGCAACCTGTGAAAATCCTTTCACAAACCTTATGTAGAACCCACACAATCCAAAAAATCCCTTAAGTTGTGTCAAATTAGTGGGTGGTGGCCATTCAAGTATTGCCTTGATTTTATCTGGATCCACACGAACTCCATCAGCACTGATTATATGCCCAAGATACCAAGATACAACTCTGTCATCCCAAACTCACACTTGGACTCTTTAGCAAAAAGAAACTCACTCTCAAGAATACCCAACACCTCATCCAAGTGTTTCAAATGCTCTTCCCATGATCTACTCTAAACAAGGATGTCATCAAAGAAGATTAGAACAAACTTACGTAACTGTTTGTTGAACACCCTGTTCATGCATGACTGGAAAGTGGCTAGAGCATTTGTCAAACCAAAGGGCATGACAAGAAACTCGAAATGTCCAAAATGACATCTGAATGCAGTCTTCTCCACATCCTCCTCCCTGACTTTAATCTGATGGTATTCCTATCTCAGGTCTATTTTGGAGAAGTATACTGCACCATGTAACTCATCAATCAGCTCATCAATGCGTGGGATGGGATATCTATTCTTAATTGTTTTCTTATTAAGTGCCCTATAATCCACACACGTACGCATAGTCCCGTCCTTCTTCACCAAGACAAATGAAGAAGCAAATGGGCTCTTGCTTGGCCGAATGTGTCCCATCTCTAAGAGCTCCTTTATAGTCTTCTCAATCTCATCTTTGAGTCTCTTGGGATGCCTGTATGGAGTAGTAATCACTGCCTTAGTCCCCTCTAACTCTATCACATGCTCAATGCCTCTATTAAGAGGCCTACCTGGAGGAAGACTACCAAACACCTTCCTTCTTTTAGAAAGAAGCTCATGTATCTCTAATGGATAAGATCTCTTAACCTCCTCTGTAACCGTGGGCATAATAACACACTTTGCTACCCACTCTACTTGATCATGCTTGAAAAGTCTCTCCATTCGTTTGAAAGACACCACACGTGGTCCTCCATTTGAAAAACCCCTCAAGACCACATTCTTACCTTCTAATTTGAATTTCAGCTCCATGGTCTAAAAATTAAGGGTGATCTCTCCCAAAGAACATAGTCACTAAATCCCCATAACTGCATCTGTGTCTCCAATACTAACCACATAGAAGTCCTCCTTAATTTCATATTCCCCAAACTGTATACTCAATTATGGGACCATCTTAGTACATTGGATAGTGAAACCATCAGCTACCATTACCCAGAAACCACTCACCTCCTGAGTTTGAAGGCCTCTACAAACAACCAAGCCCTCATCAATAAAATTATGAGTAGCTCCTGTATCAATCAAAGCCATCATTCGCTGTCCCTTAAGTCCTCCTCTAATGCGAAGAGACTCATTTTATTGAAAGCTATGCAGCTGTGCTAGTTTCCCATCATTGTCCTCCTCCTTTTCCCCCTCTTCTGGTGCCTTTTCATCCTCACAATCTTCATAATCAGATTGCTGATCTGATTTTTCTGATGCACTTTCTTCACCAAATTGGTACTCAATTAGGAGTGCTTTCCCCTTAGCTGAACATCTATGGACTTTGGTCCAAGACTCCTTGCATGTGAAACATAAACCCTTCCTCCTAAGCTCATTTAATGTCTCACTGTCAATCTTAGCATATTTTTTCTTTTGTTGTTCCTGTTCCCTTACGATATGGTTTTTGTCCTTGTCTTTCTTCTAAAGGAAACCTTTGGGCTGAGATTTGTTTTGTGAAGAAGTGGACTCCATATCTCTAGCTTTCTTTATTGCTTCCTATAGAGTAGGTGGGTTGAATGCCTTAACAAATCCCCTCAAAGGTTCTGATAACCCATCAATAAAGAGCACAACAAGTCTCCTCTATGAAATATCCGTCACTAGAACTGACAACCGCTGAAAATCAGCCACATAAGCATCCATTGTGCCCCACTGTTTTAGTTGTGCTAGCTCCTTAGTGCAATTTTGGATCCTTCTTGTCAAACCTCTCAATTATTCTTTCAATGAAATCAGCATATGATGTGATCTATGCATTTCCCAATGTGATCATGCCATGATGACACCACTCATGAGCAAGTCCGTCTAGATACATAGCAGCATATATTATAAATTCTACTTCAGGCATAAGATTGAGAGTAAAGAAAGTATCAACTTTTTGGACCCATGCATGAGTTGATGTCTTCCCAGAGCCATCAAAGTAAGGGAGCCTGAGCTTCCTACGCAACTCATTGTGTTGTTCCCTGTTGCCTCTGTTGGGCATATGCCTCATCCTAACATCCATGTAGTCTCGTAGAGATATGTCACGCTGAAAATCAGGGCATCTCTCCAATCCTGTCTAAATTGATCCTGCATTTCAACTAGAGTGAGTTCATTCCCTGCTAGTGGTTCAACTCTAGGTGGAAAGACTAGCATAAGAGGTCTAGCTACTGCTGCTCTCTGTTGAGGATCTTCCACTCTAGGTGGATTTTGTCCATTTCCTTGATTTGCATTACCCCTGTTATTGACTGCCAATAAGGCAATCATATCAGCCAACTGAGCCACGTGCTGATTTGTTTGCTCCATGCGCTGATTTGCGTGCTCCTAACTTCTAACCAAGGCATCCAAAAGAAGTGTTGTACGATCTGGTTTAGGAACCCTATTATCTCTATCACCATATTTTTTGTGTGAGCTAGTTTTTGATCTTTTCTATCAGAAGGCCAATGTTCCCAATGATCTCCCCTTTTTCTCTGTCTTTCTTGATATCTTCTTTTTCTGTCACTAATGCTCATAGAACTTCATAAACCCACTGGATGGCAGGAAATATTGTGCTCTAATACCACTGTAATGGGTTGCCCTATTTGTAAAAAAAAATTTAACTTTCTTAATTGTGTTATTTTTATTAGATTGTGGTCTTTCAGAACTAGACGGAAGATGTAGAAGGGTTTTTTTGGTTTTGCATGTATTGTTTTTCGCAAATACAATGAAAATATACAGTGTTCCACAAGGACCCGTCCCCCCCCTAAAACCACCCGTCCCCAAGTCCGGGACGTTTCCAAGACTTGGGGACGCCTGCGAGACGTCCCCCCACCACGGCCGGTACGCGGGAATCTTCACGGAAACGTCGGGTACTTATGGACGTCCCCGAGATGTCTCGGGGATTTCTAGACGTCCGTCAAGCGTCTCGGGGACTTAGACGTCTCCCACGCTGGGGGCAGCGAAAAGTTTGTTTGTTTTTTGTTTTGCCTTGGACTTAGAGCCCAAGTCCGAACCCTAAGGAGTTTTTTCACCATTTTAAAAGCTAAAAACTCTCATTAAACTCTCATTCTTCATTTTATTTGCTCAATATGCCATTTCATGTTTTGCAACAGCTAGGTGAAGAGGAAAACTAGTGAGAAGAGTGGGTGAAAGAGTGAGTTTGAGGTGTTGCAAGTGCAAGAGGGGTGAGAAGGAGAAAGAAGATGTAAGATACCCAACTAGTTCTACTAAAATTTTTCCTTACTTAAACAATTTTACTTGCTATCAACTACTCAACTACTCAACAACTTAAAGATCTACATCAAAGATAATTACTTGAATGAATCAACCTTAAAGATGGGTACTTGTCTTATTGCTTAATTCAATCATCTTGCAATGTCTTATTACATGGATAATGCTTTCAATAGCATTTAGTTACAACCTTATTCAGATGGAATTACAAAAGCAAGCCTTGGAGCCTAGATGCTTACAATGACTTCCACACTTGATCAACTTAATCAAACTCAATGATGTCAACTGAATGTCAACACCTCACAATACAACAAGGGAGCATCACCTTGTCAGTTGAGGGAGCATCACCCCAACACTTGAAACTCGCAGGCCTCAAGATTACAAGCTTACAAGCTTTGCAGAGAGAAATTTGCCAAAGTATTAGATATCAAATGAATGAGAGGGCTCCTCCTTTTATAGGCCTTCCAAAGGCAATGAAGGCACGTTTTTCAATGCACCAAGAGGAACCAAGGCATGTTTTCCAAAAGCATATTCCAATAGCATATTCTATTTGATAACTCCCTCTGAGGTGGCGGTCTTATCCACTGAGCTAGTACAGATCCCAATGTTGCCACTTGGACCAATAGGAATTCAGAGATCTCAGGTGCCAAAATGATGTCACAGTTGCAAGGTTCCCTAGACTAGGCGCCAACTGGGAGCAGAGGAAACTAGAATAGGCGCCTTTTAGGCTGGGCACTCCCTTGATGTGGCAGAGGCATGAATAAGCGCCTGGTGGAGTTTGGAGACTCCAAATGTCCTCAAAACACTTAACATTACTAAGTGAAGACCTCTTAATCTCTAGGCGCCATCTGGGGATTGGAAAGAGGAGAGTTTGACATCCAACTTACTTAGGCGCAATTCTAGTGTTCCCTTGACTTGCGTGCTAAATTTGGAAGTTCTGCAGTGGTTTTGGCGCCTGGAGAAGGATTAGACATCTTCCAATAAACAGATGAAACTTCTGAGTATGGATTGATTCTTTGAAGAGAGCGCCCATATCCAGAGTGTTTAAAACTTGCTTTTTAGTCCTCATCTTTATTGAGGCGCATTTATGGGTAGGAAAGAGTGCAAATTGGCGCCTTAGGAAGGATGGGGTCTTTCCTTGCTAAAATCTTCATCTCAAGCCATATCTAAGTCAAAAACACCAACTTCTGCCAAGCGCCTTTCATTTTGAGTAGATTGGAAAATCTTTTCATACTTAGGCGCACTTTTGGGACAAGTTCCTTAGGCACATCATGGTGTCTGTGGAAAGGTGAATTGGCACCCTCCCTTGAATGGCTCATCCCCATGCAAGTGTTCACTTCCGGAGGCATTGAGGTAAGTCCAGAACATCATTCCTATTAGCGCCTAAATGACTTGGAGGGTTTGAAGTCCATTTTATCCATGAGGCGCATTTTTGAGATGAAATGATATGGGTTTGGCGCCCAGCCTTGAATTGCCCAATTCTTCCTTGATAGCGCTCACACTTGAAGTCTTTGAAATGAAATTAAACACTTGTTTTATCAAGCACCCTGGCTTCTTGAGGAGCTTGGGGATCATTCACCCACTGGAGTCTTGTTTAGGCGCTTTGATATGCCTAGGCGCTCAGTCAATGTGGTTTGATCACAACTTGGCGCCTAAGATGACTTTACTCCCTTCAATACCTCACTTAGTTTCCTTAAGTCAAAACCTCAACTCAATTTTCATAAATACCTCTTATCCAAGTGGATTGGAAGCATCTCCTAGGTTAGGTGCACCTTTAGGCTTGCACAAGGAGAGATTTGCGCCTAAACTTGAAATGATCATCTTCCCTGCAAATGCTTACATTTGAAGTCATCAAGGTGAGTTAGAACATTATTCCCAGTGAGTGCCTTGATTGGATGAAAGAGTTAAAGGCCACTTCTTCATTTAGGCGCATATCAGAGTGGCTACCACTAGGTGCACATTTGGAGACTTTGGTGTGGAAAATGCGCCTAGCTAGACTTAGCCAATTTTCCTTGAATTTTGAAGTGTATGATGTTTCAAAGGTTGCTAACATCATCTCCAAAGATAGCGTCACTCCTTGCCTAAATCAAACTCATGTCCTGACAACTTGAACAGATGAAATGGCTCTCAGACTTAGCCAAATTTTAAGTTTCTGACTTGTTCCTGCAAAACAGTAAAGTTAAGTTAGTCAAAAACCAATTCATTCCCTCATCATTCTGAATTAGCCTCCAAGAATGATCAATAGGCTAATCCATTCTTCACTTGATGATCAAGCCAGAAACGGGGACATGACAGAAGAAGAGGAGGAGGAGCATTCTACACCAAGTGTGAAGGATTTTTCAAGCACAAGGTAAGTTTTTATGACTGTTTTTTGAAGTTTTTTCATTTTTTTTTTGTTTTTTTTTCTAAGTTCTTAGTTTTAGTTTTTCATGTTGAATCTTACAATGGGCATTGAAATGAAAATCAAAACATGAATATGCATTTGCAGCCATGGCTGCAAATGCATATTCATGTTTTGATTTTCATTTCAATGCCCATTGTTTTTTTAAATTTTTTTCATCTTTCCATCAAGATTTTCATTTAAGTTTTAAGTTTTAACATCAAATTTCAAAATTTTATTTTCAAATTTGTGATACTAGGCTGAAACTAGGCACTTATAAAATTTATTTGTTTATTCATTATTGCAATGTCATAATGAGCTCTCATGACATGAGTGGGGATGAGGTTCATAGTGATCCTGATAGTGGAAGTGAATATGCTCCTGAGGCTGAGGGGAGTGACCATTGGGTTGAGCTTGAAGCCAATACTAGTTCCATGGCAAGTGAAGCAACTAGTTTTGAGTGCCCTTCTGCACTACTTGCACCGTATGCTAAGGGTCCTTTTGATCGCAAATCCCCTCTCAAACAGTTTGCAACAAAATTACTAAACAGGGAAGGGTTACCATCTGGTGGCACAAGGAGGTGGAAGTGCAACTTTTGTGCTCTAGAGTGGTTTGGGAGCATCACTAGAGTTAATGCACACCTCCTTTTCATTAGAGGAAAAGGTGTAGACATATGTTCTTTTTTGGCAAAACCGCAAAACATCAAATACAAAGTTGAAATAAATAAGTTATGGGGTGTTCCTGATGATACTACAGCTGCACCTGTGCATACTACTTTGCACCATAGGGCACATCTTCAGCATAGCCAGCCACAGAGTTCTAGCCATACTTTGCAGAGGAGAGTAGGAGGGACACCAGTTTCTTCTTCCAATGCCTATGTAGGAGAGGGGAGGGGGAAACGGAAATTGCAAACTCAAAGTAACCCCATAGCAGATTTGTTTAAAGTGCAGCTCAAGGATGACACAGATGATGCCATTGGCAAGTTCTTCTTTGCCAATGGCATCACATTTCATGTTGCTCGATCTCCTTATTATAAGGAGATGATATCGATGGTGGCAAGGGTAGGACCATCATATGTGGCACCAAGTGAGACGAAATTGAGGACCACGATCTTGGATAAGAACTATTCCAAGATCAATTTGTTGATGGAGAAGATGAAGGAGTGTTGGGTCAAGACAGGATGCAGCATAGTCATGGATGGGTGGACAGACATTAGACAACGTCCACTCATTAATATCATATCATGGTTACATGTACTAAGGGCCCATATTTTCTTAAGGCAGTTGATTGTTCAGGGCATCGCAAAGATGCTCATTTTCAGTTTGAGGTCCTCAAGGAGGCTATTGAGGAGGTTGGGCCACAAAATGTGGTCCAAGTAGTGACAGATGCAGCACATGTGTGCAAAGCTGCAGGGAGACTTGTTGAGGCAGCTTATAGGCATATTTGGTGGACTCCATGTTGTGTGCATGCCATGAACAATGCACTCAAGGACATGGGGAAGATTGGTTGGATTAGAGAAGTGGTAAATATTGCGAGAGATGTGCAGATGTTTATCTGCAACCACCACACATCACATGCACTCTTCAGGACCTTCACTAAGAAGGAGTTCCTGAAACCTACTAATACGAGATATGCTTCCTATTTCATTCTCTTGGAGAGAATGATTGAGTTGCAAGAGGCATTGCAACTCATGATTATGACAGCAGAATGGAGTAGGTGGGCCGAGTCTAAGACAGAGCAGGGTCTGCGAGTGAAGGATACGATGAAGAATGATGTGTTCTGGGCTGATGCAAAATATATTGTTGCCATCATTACACCAGTTTTCCAGGTCATCAGGTATGGGGATGCGGATGGATCTAACCTTGGAGAGGTGTATGAGTGCATCGATTCTATGCTTGATCAGATGAGGGCTGTTGTGCGACAGAGGGACCCCACATTGGCATTCTACCATGAGCACATTCAGCCAATCATTCACAGAAGATGGGAGAAGCTCAACACTCCCTTGCACATGGCAGCTTATGCACTTAATCCTAAGTGGTACTTGACTAGGCCTAGTAGAGTGACACCGATACAGGATCGGGAGGTGAAGGCGGGGTTCTTCAGGTGCATTGAGAGGATGTATGATGATGTAGATGCCAGCATGATTCGCACTGATTGGACCAAATTTGCCACTCTTAGGGGTTATTCAAATGCGGCCAAGATGGATATGGTAACTATGGCGCAGGATGACCCAATTTTGTGGTGGACTTGCCATGGATTGGGATCTTTGACTACCACTCTAGCCATCCGATTGTTATCTCAGGTTTCTAGTTCTTCAGTTGCTGAGAGGAACTAGTCTGCATATAGCTTCATCCACTCTCTTTAAGAGGAACAGACTTACCTCTAGGAGAGCAGAGAAGCTTGTGGCTGCACATAGTGCTTTGCGTCTCATTGACCGCAAAACACTTGTGTACAAAGAGAGTCCAGTAGCACGATGGGATGTAGAGCCAGAGGAGCCAGCACAGATTGATGAGGATGCTTCAGTTTCGGCTTCAGATGCAAGGCTAGTTGGTATTAGTTTGGCAGAGCTTGACCGCGAGGATTCCAGTAGTTCGAGTGATGAGGAGTTTGGGGACGATTAGAGGCCTCCCTTCACTACATTTTGATTTTTGCATTTTGTAGTTTGTACTTATTTTGATATCATCATATGCTACTCATTGTAACCATCTTTAAGACTTTATGATACATTGATATGATATTATGATGTGACATGTTATATTTTCCGTTTTCAATATAATAGAAACTAAGAAATCTCAAATTCGACAATTTCATTTGTCTTTTAGTAATAGACTAATAGTATTCAAGTATTTAAAATGTTGGTATTTGCAATTTTGCTATTTTACTAATTTGCCAAAGTTTAATTTGAAATGTTATTCTTAAACATCTTTTTATAACTAGTTATTCAAGTACCATATGTATATCAGCACCGCCCCCCCCACCGTCCCCAAACTTAGACACTTTGTCTCCCCGTCCCCGTCAAGAAACTCCGTGGAACATTGAAAATATATAACATGCATTTAAAACCCAGAAAATCTATGATTGATATGAGTAAACTAGCAATGACCCAAATCATAGAAACATATAAAACGAATTACCATCACATACCCATGTCATGTTTTGTAACTTCACAGTACTATATTTGACTGATATGGTTTTTGACATGTGTTACGAGTTTTATGTTGACATTATTGTTATTTCAGCTCATGATGTATTTCGACATGTTTAGTTGATGGTTAGTTAGATTATGCAGATTAATGTAACCTTGTTTTACGTAGTTGAATATATCTAATTTCCAGTTAGAGATGGATATGTTTATTGTCTTGATTTCAGAGAAGGGACAGTGTAGTATTGCTCACTCCGAGCACCCTACTACGCTGCGAATCCCTAACTCTGTGTGTGTTATATATGTATATACTTGTATGCAACATATTGTTTTGATGCAGGCTGCACGTACCGGGCCTCGACTCCCCTTGACTTAGTAGGTCTGAGCGGGCCCTTGCACCAATGGATAACGTTGATGGGAGATAACATGAGGTTTATTCCCTAGGTCAGTTCAGTCTTTAGGTTGTTGGTCCTCAAGTGGTATGTAGGGTTATTGTCGAGTTCTTGTTTAGTTAGCCCATGTGTATTTTGGTATGCATAAATGAATTAATATTATTATAATGTTATTAATTTGTCAAATATTATAGTATTTTTGCTTAGTTGTAAAATTGGGAATATTATTTAAGTAAGCTTTAATGCAGATTCAATTAACTATTTTAATGTTTTTAAAAAAATATGAGTCAAGTTTTATTTTAATTTATTAATATATAGTTATTTATAGAATAATACTAGTGAAGAATTTAATGTTGTTAGTTGTCGAATATGATTTCAGTTTGGGGAATCTCTATTATAAGTAAAAAATTTAAAATTTTCTGAGGAGGGGAGTCTGGTAACGGATGCATGATAATGGACATTTATGTCTCTTAACTATTTTGGCTTTTGGGGTTATTATTTTGGGGAGGAGAGTTTTGTTTTTGGGGGATACAGAAAAAAATTGGAGAAAATTGGTTACGGGAGGTGGAAAAAGAAGGAAGCTGAAGAAAGTTTGAAGTTTGGATCAAAATTTCTAGGTATAGTTACTTGTGTTTTCTGTAGCAATTCAGGCAATTTTGTTTAAATTATTGTTGAATCTTTTGTGTGCAAATAACCTGTCTCTTTATCCCAGTGGAATTCTTGCCTTCCTGTCTCCATCCGAAATTCCCTATAACTCTGCAATTGATAGTTTGATATTCCACTCTTGAGAAATTTAGGACTCTCTTTTCATCTTGATTGAACTCTTAGTTGTTCCAAACGGGAAATCTACAAGTTTATCCAACAAATGAATCATTTGAAATTTGCTCGAATCAAATCTTTTATCCGATCCTATTTTAATTGTTGCTTCCAGTGTTACTTTAAGGCCTGCCTAGCGTATCGAAATGAAATTCCAATAAAATCTTATCAAAAATTGTACCTTGGACTGAATTGCTCACCTATTTCTTTTCTTTGATATTGCCAGATCATATCAATGATCATTTGGGTCAATTGTTTTGCCTAGTTTTAACCTGCAACTTTCAATCTACCCCATCCACTACCGTACGATTTTGTCCTCTGACTCCTTAGATTTCTTCTACCTTTAAATCTGTTTTACCTTGCAGTATATTTGGTTGCTAGGCCGATCAACGTGGGGTGAGAGTGTCTGAGAAAAGCAAATCTTAAACAAATTTTCTTATCTGTATCCTCTTCGGTACCGCTGTACGGCCAACCGCTTTTTGTTCTCTGAAATATTATTACTTACTTTTGCCTAAAGAATCTGCAAATAGATATGAGACTTCTTTTGGTTACTCTATGGGTCGTTCGAACTAAGGCTACCAAATTTTTATTTGTTCCACTGCTAAAACATACTATGCACGACGCCATATTGGATGTCATTCTCTTTCATAGCAAAAAAAAACTAGAATGAATTATCGTTGGGCGTGATTTGTTGGGGTAGAATCGAAGACCTTATGTGATCTTTTTGCCTGACGATTCTCACTCTTGAAAACCTCTGCTCTTACTTTCGACATATTCTTCTGCTTGGAATTTCAATTTTATTTTGTTGAGTCCACCTTGTCTGACGCCGGCCGTACACCGGGCCCTTCAACGGCTTCCAATCTCTCTTCTCTGCAAAACAAATATAATGTATTCTATTACTTGAAGCTTTGAGCTGCGATTTAATTTCCCCTCCTGCCTTGCAAACCTTCTCTCTCTTCTGCAAATTCATTCACTTGGTTCCTTGCCCAACCTCTCTCTATCTGTACGCTTGCCTCAGTTGAAAATCCAACCAGAATATCATTTATGCTGCTTGGCTATAGTCTTAAATCTTAATTAGAAAGTTCAGTAAATTAGCCTTTTGTTTAGAAGGTTTCTAATTAACTCCTTGTGCAACTACTAAGTCTTGAGTTATCTTTTGCTTTAGTTCAATTATTACAATGACTTTTTGAGATTAGTGATAAAACTAATATTAGTTTAACATATTGAATAGTTAGGATAGATTGTGATATTTATCCTATAGGGAAATTAGTTATATTAGGAATAGAATTGAATTAATAAATGTAAGAATGTTAATTGAGTAATTTCTGAGTTTGACATGAGAAAGATCTTGGTAATGTCAGTATTATAATGTTAGAATTAAGTATATTAAGTTAAATATTAGTGAAACTCTTTTTACCTTGATAAATATGAATTTGTTTAGTTATGATGTTATACTATGCTATGATGTGATACGTTGATTTAGTAAGTAAATAATAAGTTACAATTTTAGAGTGATTGAGTTATGCTTTATATGGTATTGGTGATGCTAATATTAGAGGTAATAATATGTGATTTTTTTTTTTTTTAGAGAATGAAAACTTTATAATGCTTGCCAGTTTAAATTACCCATGGATGTTATATCAGGTTAATTTTTAATATGGTTTTGTCGAAGTTCCATTAATAATTGTCAGTGTCAGGTAGTAACGATGTATTTGGCTTATTATGTTATTTTGGCCCTGAGTCATTGTTTTAAGGGTATGTCATAATCGTTTAAACCCTTGTTCCGTATTGGGAGATGAATTTGTGTATAGTAGTAAGGAGTTCAACTCACCGACTCCAGAGGTTTTATCTACTTGGGTTTCAATTTGTTATTGTGTCATTTTGTTTAAATGATTTATTGATGTGAGATTTCAAAGTGGATAAGGAAAAATTTCATTGTTGAGATTGACATTGGAATGGCCTATGTAATGTATTGGATTGTAAAAGATAGATGTCTTATAGTCCCCTGCCCATGCATGTTATTGGATTTTGGATGTTGGTTAAGAGTGCTAGATGTATGTAGCAGAGTGGCTTCCATGGTGGGGCCAATGCCCAAAGTGGCTACCTGGATTACCCCATGGAAGTTGTAATCAAGTGATAACTTAATAATTTATCTAGGTGGGTTGGGTAGTAATTCGCATAACAAGATAAGTATGATGCCTCACCCGTGCCTTGAGTGCTCTCACAGGCTAAGGATAGGATGAGAAGGCTTGGTTGACAAGGTCGACCTCCTTGTCTCCATGAGAGGATGTGTCAGCTCCGCATGTGTCACCCTATGGGGCCGGTGCCTAGTGAGAGGATGCTAGGATAACCATAGATGGGGGCTTGTTTCTAGTAAGAGATAGCCTGGATAACCCATGCTAGGACCATGCGATGACACTCTCCCTACTACAGCTTAGTTACTTCCTCTTTATCTTTTGTTGAGCCTCTGGAGTATTGTTTTGTCTCGATGATTTGTGTAGTCTTGATGATCTGAATTGCCTAAGTCAAGTCGGTATCTGCTTGCTTGTAATCTTTGACCTAGTGGATCCTCAATGTTATCTCCTAGCTTGGAGGGGTGGACCTCAGGGTTCCACATGGTTGGGTAGAAGAGCTTAATCAATTTTTTTTTCCTTCTTGGACGACTTGACTCGTGATCACTGCAGATGATTCTCCGGTTCCAGACTTGTACTTGCATCCTCGAGTGTTGTATTATAATTTCATAATTGTATTATATTGTTGTTTATTGTAAACCGATGTGAACGGTCATGTAATCTTGTATTTGAACCTTTGTAATTATTCTACAAATGAACGATGTAAATTCTCTTCGGTTGTATTGTAATGTATAGCTTTGTAATGTTATGATTTCATGATTTTCTGATGCAGTTATGTTCCCTAAAGGTGTTGTTGTGCACATGTAGTCAATAATGTAATGTTATCTTCTGAATGATGCATTTATTTGTTTCAAATATATATATATATTTCTGTTAATTTTTGCACTTGTTAGCTTAACACTCTAGGGTTGCATGACGAGGCATCACACCAAAACTGATGTAGAAACCTCAGAAATATCTGCAGCTAACAATAGAGCCTCAACGCCCAGTTTTTTGCATCAAACTCATCATAAACCCTGAGATTTCTGTTGTAGGTAGTACGGCCATGTTAGGGATGTACGGCCAGCTCAA
Source organism: Cunninghamia lanceolata (assembly GCA_027924645.1). Taxonomy (NCBI): domain Eukaryota; kingdom Viridiplantae; phylum Streptophyta; class Pinopsida; order Cupressales; family Cupressaceae; genus Cunninghamia; species Cunninghamia lanceolata. The sequence goes on from BSBN01001791.1 coordinate 7,299,839, forward strand.
GATATGCATTAACAACTACCAAAAAACATCACAAACCACTGAAAATCTGTTCATAACTATGGCTGGAAAGTTTATATTTTCTGCTGTTCAAAGCTGAGTGATATCATGATGAAACCCCCTCGAAAATGAAGTCCTTTGATGCACAAGCGAAGCCTCTGTATAAAGCTCCCAGCTACTCTCTTGATGCCATCTCCCAAGCACGAGAAAAGTGATCTTACAGGGGCTATGTCCCTACAAAATCCATGTTCCAAACCCCAAAGCCATGCTTGAGTTTGCTCAATCAAAATATGTTTTCGAAAGTGAGAGAGAGAGAGACAAATGAAGTTAAAAAATGTCTTTTATACCCTCTTGCCTCCAACACCCAAAAGAGAGGGAACTTTAATATTTTAAATTTGAAATAAACCCCTTGTCCCTCCATGGAGAGGTCACCCCTACCTAGCACACAACTTTAAGTTATAATTTAAAGTTCAAAAAAGAAAGTTACTTTATTAATTTAAAGTAACCATAGCCAATAAAGTATTATAAGTTAAATATTAAATTTAACTTATAATTCAAAATATAATTCCCTGATTGTTCTCAAAGTCCAACTACAAGTGCTAGGTGCTCCTACTGACAGACTATAAATAGTAATTGGCCAACGCCAGCTGATACCTCTTGTCCGACTTACTATAAATAGTAAGTCCTAGAATTGCAACCACAAAAGGTTCCCTAACCACATCTATTAGCCTAAAGGAACCCCAAGAGTAGGCTAATCACTCCATCTCTCTGAATGAGCTAAGGAGGGGACATTACACTTCCATCTTCAATGGGGATGTTGGGCATTGTGAAGCAGATAACTTTATTCCAACTGTAAAAAGAACACACAACGGTCTACAATTATGTATGTTAAACCTCTATAAAACTGAATTGACATACTTACTTTGGCCAAGCCATAGTTTTCTATTCACTCTATCTCTTCTAATTTCCATCCCAAAAATGTGTTTAGTTGCACGAAGATCTTTCATTTCAAATTTAGCTGCAAGTAGTTCTGAAATCATTCATTTCCCTTTACCAATAAATAACATATCGTCAACATATAATGCAATAAAGAGGTAACAATCACCATCAAATTTACAATAAACACAGTGATCTAATTTAGAACACTCAAATCCTAAACTTAACACATGTATCAAATTTCTAATACCACATCCTAAGGCTCTGTTTAAAGCCATACAAAGATTTCTTCAATTTACAAACCAAATTACTTTTACCTTTCACCACATAGTGCTCTGGCTATGTCATATAATTATCCTCCTTTAAATCACCATGAAGGAATGTCGTTTTCTCATCCATTTGCTCAACCTCTAGATCATAAGTTGCAACAATAGAAAACAAGAATCTAATGGATGTCATTTTTCAAAAAGAAAAAATATCTCACTGTAATCAACACCCTCAACCTGAGAGTAACCTTTCGCAACCAGTCATGCTTTGTACTTCTCAATACCTCCATCTGAACCAATCTTTTTCTTGAACACCCATTTACAACCAATAAATTTTCATCCTTCAAGCAATGGTACTAGATCCCATGTATCATTCTTTTTTCAAAGCTACCATTTCTTCATCCATGGCAATCTTCTAGGATTTTGCATCATTCATACCTAATGCCTCTTCTGCAGATCTTGGTTCATCCATGTTAGTATTCAAAGAAAAAATACATCTCGAGTCATCAAGTGAATATTTTTCAGTTGGTTGTCTTTGCTTTGTAGACCTTCAAACAAGCTAAAGTAGAGGTTCTTCCTCCTCTTCTGAAGATTCAAAGCTAGATGAGCTCTCCTCAACTTCTTATCTATCTAGGGGCTTTGATTCAACTTTCTCAAGCGTAAAAGGAAGTTGAATCACATCTTTATGTTCACTTTGTTCTAGCTGCAATGTAACAGAAGAAGGCATAGTTTTTTTTTTAAATCACACTTCTAATATATATTACCTTTTGTGCAACAGGATCCCAAAGCTTGTATCCTTTCATACCATAATTATACCCAATGAGAATACATTTCACAGCGTTGTTTTCTAACTTTGTTTGTTTCTCCTTTGGCACACGTGCATATGCCTCGCAACCAAAAACTCTCAGATGTCTCAATGAAGACTTATGACCCAACCATGTCTCCATAGGTGTTTTATCAACAAGAGTTGATGTAGGAGACCTGTTAATCAAGTAGCAAGCAATGGCAACAGCTTCAGCCCAAAACCTTTGTTTTAGACCAACACCACTAAGCATACTCCTAGCCTTCTCCATCAATGTCATATTCATTCTTTCTGCAACTCCATTCTGTTGTGGAGAATGTGGAGTTGTCTTTTGTCTCTGAATGCCACAATCTTTACAGAATCTGTCAAAATCATTAGAACAAAATTCGCCACCATTGTCAATCCTCAAACATTTTATTTTTTTTCTAGTCTGCAACTCAACCATTGCTTTAAGTTCTTTAAATCGACTGAAAACTTCAAATTTAATTTTTAAAAAAATATACCCATGTCCTACTATAATAATCATTAAATGAAACATAATATGCAAATTTTCCAACAGAAGGAACATCTACAGAACCAAACACATTAGAATGAATAAGATCCAATACACCACAAGATTTATAAGAACTCAAGTAAAACTGAACGTGGCTTTGTTTACCATAAATACAATGCTCATAGAAATCAAAACCAAGATTACAATCAGTCAACCCTTCAACAAGGTTTTTATTTTTTAAGGTCCTTAAACCCTTTTCTCCAATGTGGTCAAGTCTCTGGTGCCATAACATAGTCTTCTCTACAGGTAATTTTGATTCAAAAGAAAGAGCACTCTTAGGTACCCAAAAGCCACAACCATCCGCTAAAAAAGAAACCCTCACTTTTTCCAATGAAGTAGTCATAGACTTGTTTTTCACAGAAATACTATTGCACTCAATTGTGTATGCATCAAGCTTATACAATGTGTCAAATCTGACACCTTTAGCGATCACCATAGCACTTCTAACCATCTTGCATCCTGCATCAGAAAAGACTACCTGCACATCCGCATTTATTAATTTGCTTACAAATAATAAATTTCATGCTAACCCAGGGATAGGCAACACATCATTAATCTTTTTACTCTATGATCTAGAAATCTAATTTTAATTTTACCACAACCAACAATATTTAAATAAGAATCATCACCCAAGTACACCTTACCTCCATCAAATTCTTCATATTCAGAAAACCAATCTCTATTAGGGGTCATATGGACCTAAGTCAATTAATCATGCATCATTATCTACACGAGTGGCCAAAGCTACAATAAATGCATCACCATTTTCCTTCTCGGACTATGAATGAGAATCAAATTTCTTCTTTTTCTTCTTTTCTTCTTTGCACTCCTTACGGAAGTGTCCAAACTAAACGCAATTCCAGCAAATAACTTTCGATTTTTCAAGAGATTTAGATCTCCCTTTGGACTTGGATTTGTCACGCTTCTCACTCTTCTTGCCTTTTTCTTTAGATCTTCCACAAACATTCACAACCTCTTTGGCATTGATGGATACCTTCCTCCTAATTTCTTCAGAAAGAAAAGAACCTACAACATCTTCAGCTTTTAAGATAACAAAAGTACTCCCAATAGCCATAAAAAGAGAATCCCACGAATCAAGCAAAGAACAAAGCGGGATCTGACATCTCTCCTCATCCATTTTTATACCAACTGATGTCAATTCAGCCACCAATTTATTGAATGCTTCCAAGTGATCTATAATTCGTCCACCCTCTTCCATTCTCAAGGAATACAACTTATTCAAAAAAAACTTGTTCACTATAGATTTGGCTTGATATATTTCACCAAGTTTCTTCCATAGCTTCTTCACAATGGACTCTTCATGGACATTGATTAAAGCAGAGTCTGCAAGGCACAATTTGATTAGGCCCTTGGCTTTACGATCCATAACATCATATTGAACAACCAAGGTAGCATTTGTAGGCCTTGAAACACTCTGATCAACAACATTCCACGGATCTTGATCAATTAACAAATCTTTCATCTTCAGCTTCCACATCTCAAAATTGTTACCAGAAAATTTCTCTACCTCTATTCTCCCTGATGTGCTCATCATCTAAAAATTCCTACAACAAGATCACAAAGTATCTTCAGCATAAGTTCCCACTCAAAACTGGATTAGTTCAAAAAACCCAACAACCCACAACTGAAACCAAAGGTGATCAAGTTTTGATACCACTTGTAAGGAAGCTAAGGTAGTGGAACAACTTCCTACACTAATCTTGAAAACCATTTCGGGAAAAAAATCCCACTCCAAAAGTAGCCCAATATATTATTCAGAAATTTCAACAAGATTACAATATACTTGCAGAGCAAGCTTTCATAAGAGTAACACCAACCAAAGATTTGGATGCAACTTAACAACATCTATAACACTCTTCCACACAACCTCCATCTCAAGCACCAAATATATAGGAGATACAATACATTAAACTGTCGAATGGTAATTACTAAACCATGACCTAAAACTACCCAAAAGTGGCGCCTCATTATCACCAATCAAAGATGTCTTATGATGTGTCATAACAGGTATCAACACGTGTAACTCCCCTTTACAACTCTTTTATGTGTCCAACATGTTTTTACAATTTGCAATACGAGAGGCTCAATTTTCAGAGGCCATAACTTTTCCTCTGGGAGGCCAATTGGGCCCTTTATTAAATTGAAAAGCTCAAAGAGGTGCCGAACAACTTAGAATTTTTATTTTGGTGAAAAACCAACTCTATAGCCTAGAAATTGAGTTTAGTCAATTTAATAACAAAAAAAATCGCACTTTTTGTAATTGCAAAGTTCAGACAACTTTCCTAACAAGAAGACCGAGGACATGACTAAGGAGGGATATCTTCAACTTTGGAGAATTATTCATCTATTTGAGGAAAAACCTACATCTACATTTTTTATAAAGGGAAATGCACTACTATATTGTAAAGTCGTTAATGTTACATTTCTTGTGATATTATAAACTCGTTATTGTTATATTTCTTAAAATATTATAAACTCGTTACTATTATACTTCATAAAATCTTATAAAATCATTATTGTTATATTTCATATGATAATTCTTGTTTCATATGATATGATATTATGATAATTCTTGTTTCATTTATGACAATAAACATTTCTAGCATTTATACATAAATATGTAACTCTTAATATTATGATTTGGATGATGTGTAAACTCTATGTTGATACTGCTGTCTTTGATGAAATGAAAGAGTGTTGGCAATGTGGCTAATGTTTGTGAGCTCTACCTGATTGTGAACCCATTAATGACCAAACATAAGTCTATGAGACTCAAAAAAGTTCATTTGGTTAAAAATAGAAAAAGATAGACTATTACAACTTGTAAGCCTTGAAATGATCAAACATGAGACACAAAATATCCAAAATGTAAAACCATTGAAGAAAAAAAAAGAAAAAAAAAACCATACAACTCAGAAGTTGTGCATTCTAATTTTTACATAGAATTGAAATACTGACACAAATAGGATTAAGATGTCTTTCAAGTTCCCCATACATTCTAAAAGTTTAAAAGGATTTGAGCTTAACAAGAAGAGAAATAAGGCATCTACAATGTCGTTCATACGGAAAGAAGCAAGGGTAGTTCATACGGAAAGAAGCAAGGACAGTTCATAAGAAAGGCTCCAAGAAAAGATTGCTATCCAACAAGAAAAGTTAAACGCAATACTCAAGCAAATCAAAAGCACTTTAACATGCAAACTTCAATAGTCTTGGTCATTCTGCATATTAAATTTCTAGACAGGATCTACAGATTCTACACTAAGGGAAACCTGCTTTTGGTTTCCATTTAGCTTCTTATCTCAAGCAAATTCAAAATTACATTTTAATTTTACTCCCTCTCTTATTTATGTTTATACACGCGTGCCCACATCTTTTCTACTGACTTGTTCTTGAAAATAGAGAACAATGAAATAATAGACTTCATGCATTGTCACCAAATTTCCTGCAATTACCAACTCTTGGGAAATAGAGATCATACCAACTTCTAAAAATAATATTCTGCAAGGCATATAAAAAGTAGCACGCACACACACAATAACATTGTGAGTCGCATGCTTAATTAATACTTTCTTAAAACAACAGATGTCTTCTATAAAGAATCATAGAGTTGATATATTGCAACAAATGCACAGTTTAAATAAAAAATTGTAAAGTTGGCTATCTTCTTAAAACTGCTGACAATTTATGGGCCCTCTAATATTATTAAGAGAAATTCTAATGATTTCAGTTTTTGCTTTTTTAACGTTATGTAACCATACCACTTTGAGTTGATTGTACTACAACCACTACTAGCTTGATGTTTCTTCCACGAATCACAGTCCTGTTAGCACACAAAAAAGAAAGAACAACAGTCACAATATTATCATAATGCAAGCTTAAATTATAATTTGAGACATAAGAAAAATTAAACAAAATTTATCCTATGAATATATATCAAAAAGAGGTGGCATGAGGACCAAAGATAGTAAATCAAAGTACAAGCTTTCAAACCCAGCCAAAAAGATTATCCAATGCTTGAATGGTGTTACCCTTAAAGAACCAAATTAAAAACAATGAGGAAACTAGATTGGACAAAATAAAATAAAAAATCAAATCAAAAGCATTATGCAAGTTTGTCTGTATCTATATAACAGACCCAATCCTACTGTTATCTAGTAATTTTGCAGACTTCAAAACAATTGACATAAAGTTGTTTTCAGGCTTGAAAAAACTCAAAAAGACAGATTTCAAATCTCTAAATGCAAGTCTTGATTACTTAAAATAAAAGTTTCAAAATTTTTAAATCAATTTTGAAATTAGTCATGTAAGCCTAAATTTGGTAATTCCAAATCTGATATTGAAATGTTACATACAAATCCATATGTGCACTCACAAACTGAAAACATATTTTTATAAAGATAACAAAGCAAGGCAGTCATTTGTGCATTAAAATAACACATAATGGTTGCAATTTCTGAAAAGGAATCTGATGTTCCAGAGTAAAATAGGTATTTCCTAATGGAAATGAATTCCTAGTGCTTGTATTCTTCTTGTAGAATCCATTCCAGTTTAAATTATCTTCAATCAAAGGATCTGTGGTCAGAATCAAAAGGACAGCGTTGATGTTTATTTTTAGACAGGTCAACAATAGAGTGAAATACAGAGTATCTTACTCTCTCTTGAGCAAAGCCTCTCGAATGCTGAACAAAGTGATCAAACAAGATGACTCCAAGGTTCCTTTCTTATGATTTTGTAAGAGATAGCTCAGTGACTAAGTATGATTATGCTGGTAAACACAAAGGGACTTACACAATTGCTCGACAAGATGTTTTAATGAAAGAGGTGGACACCAGACTATCTAAGCACTACGATCTACGACGTATGATATGGCAATGAAGTACTGAATCCTAATTCTAACCAAATTGATAAAAGAAAAGACAAAAGATGAAAGGTGTAGTGAACTAATCTAATCCTAAATGCAAGGATAATTACTGCTCAAGTGAAATCAAACCAAATCTTGCTTCGCCAAGTCAAACAACTACACAAGATTGATGCAATCTTCTAAGGTTATTACAAGATATTTAAATCACTTATGCTCATGAAGGATTCAACAAACATAGGGATCAAAGTTAAGCTCGATTCGTTCAAACCAACTGCAATTTGCAAGCCACAAACTACAAATGATGTAAACTTATAGATTTCACCACAAACAATAATGAAGCCTTCCACCAACTAACATAAACTTAAAGAAAACTTAATCTAATTTAATATTCGCTTGAAGAAATCCAAACCATGCAACACTTAGAAACATATATAGAATCACCAAAACAATGAGTCTTATATTATTTCAGAGAGCTCTTGCAACAATTTTCAGAGTCTTCAATCATACAAATGAGAGCAACAAGAGCTCTTTTATAGACCTCAAAATGTATGAAGGGTCAAGATCGATCAACCAAGCCAATGGACCACATCATGCCACATCACAAGTAGTTATAACAAAGTCCTATCTTTATTAAATGAAAGAGGCTATCTTTAGTAAATGAAAGAGGCAATGAAGGCACGCTTCCCAAGAAGATAAGGATGCCACATCATATCCCTTTCACATGATAGTACTATGAGATGCAATGAACCTAGACAACTTGAGCAACATCTCCCATTGGTACATTTGTCGCAGCATTAATGGATCCTTCTGCCGTTGTCACATCTGACTCAGACGCAAAGTGTCTTCTCCCAGTCAACTATCCAAGACTTGTTTGCTCCAAGATGAAATGCAAGTGTGAATATGTTATCCAACTGTCCTTCATCAATCCCATCATCCTGAAAGTAGAATGCCTTGACTTGTTGCTTCATGTTTTCAATGGTGATATCTCCATAAGAATTGCATATTGTGGTCAATGAGGTATGTACATGATTTTGTGTCCTTAGAAGAACACTCCTTATCCTTGACATATCTATTTCAATCTTGTCAATCAGCTGTCCCTTGTTGTGAAAGGAAAAATACCAAGTGGTGAAGTCGTGGAGTATTCTAATCAACCACCTTTCCTCGAACTAGATCTTCCATGGGAGTTTCCATCAAACTCTTGAGCTGTGGCATGTATTGCTCTTTGATGGGTTTGAACTCAGCACATATCTTTAGCAGAGCTTGAACTCTATCTTTGAGATTAATGACTATCATAAACTTGCACAATCTCTTCAAGATAAGTATATGCTTTCTCTTCTGTCTTTTCTATCCATCCCTTCATTATCCGAGATGAAGTTCTCATATTTTCAACTTGAGATACTGTTTCTTGTGGAAGAATGGACGGAGGTATTGGAGTGGCTTCCTTCTGCTGGATAGGTTGCATGACTTGTCGAATATATTGCTTTAGTGTATTAAAGTCTTGTTCCACCTTTAGCTTAGCTTCTCTTTCATGTTTTAACATGATTTTTACACTATTCACTGATTCTTGAAGTTCCTCCTCTATCTGTTCTCCTGTAATTGGACCCATGCCAATAGTAGTCACATTGTAATCTTCGGGCGCCATGTCTTCTAGATCCTTTTCAACTCTAGGGACAGCTACATGTACCTCTCTATTTCTAGAAGGACCTTGAGTGATCTTTGAAAAAACAATTGCTTTCTTCTTTTGAATACTCTTTTGTGTATTTGTGAGCAATTCTTCTAGCGGAGCAGGTTGATATGTCTCTATGACTGTACTTTCTTCAATTCTTTGCCTCAACCAAGGTGGAAATGCAGAAAGATCTTGTTGCCTTTGTACCTGATTGTATTGTACACGTGCTACTTCTTCATCAGATTCTGCTTGTCCTTCCTCATCTTGATCAGCAACATCATCTTCCTCTATTACAATAGTTGGACTTGAATGAATTTCTTCGGATGGAATCAAAGCAGTTTCTTCCACTACTTCAACTTCTTGTATTGGATCCTGAATATCTTAAGTACCTTCCTGTAGACTAGATGAAGTAGATTGGCTTTTCTTCTTTTTAGGTCTTTGACTTGATTCTCCTTGATCTTGACTAGGCCTTTTCCTTTTTTTAGCTAGATTATCACCTTGATCACCTCCACTGTGCTGGAGCCCACTATGTGCACTATGTTGTCCCGACTCTTTGTCGTCCATCTTGTTGTATGTAAGAACTTGCCCTTCTTCATTCATCTCTTGTAGCAGTTGAGTTATACATGCTTGTGTCATGGCTAGGACTGGCTCCATCAACTCCTCTTCGGATGCATCCCTCCTTGACCAATCAACTGTATAAGGTAAATCCTTTATCTTTTCAAACTCATCTAACAACATAGTGTCCTCTATGAACTGATCCGGGATTCTGAATACTTTGCATGCTCTAACTAAATCCCATGTGAGTCTTGAACACTGGAGTGTTCGAAGATCATCTTCATCTTTTACACTGGCCCAATGGTCTTCCAACTGCATGACATGCTTGTACTCCCTGTTGTATTTCCAGCAAACTTGAAAAGGATCAAAATTAAGCCTCTTGGTGCCATGAGTTTGTAAATGATATGCCTGAAGCTCTGTCTTGGAATATTCAGCTGCTGCTAATGATGGACACTCCAGATTCTACCCAAGAAGAAGTGGAAACTGAATCCCTCCTTTCTTTTTCAACTTTTGGAGCCTGATGAGTTCCAGGAGTTGCCTTGAGACTTCTAACATCACCATCCTGTTAGTTGGGTATCTTGGTAATCTATATGGATAAGATGTGAAACCTTGGATCCTTATGTAAGTGTACCTTTCATGCTGAGTATACCAATGTCCATATGCCGCAATGAACTCCCTTGCTGCATTTGACAATCTTTTGTGGAACTCTCCTCTTAATTTCTTCAATATGAACATAGCAAACGCATCATTGAACCTTGTATAATGATTGATATTCTTGAAATGTAACTGAGGGTAACACTGATGCGACAAGTACTTATTAGGCCCAATTCCAACTTCTCCTTTTCTAGTCAGACCTGAATAGACTTCATTCCTTGCTAGAAGGTACACCACACAAGAACTCATATAAAATGATTTGGTCTTTGAAAAATTGATGAGTTGTTTATGTATACTTTGACTGATGAGCCCAGCCCAATCAATCATCTTCCCTTTGAGGACCAGCTTGATGAAAAAATACATCCATGATTGAAAGGTTGTTGATTGTGGCATTCCTGTTGCTCTATTGAGGAACATGATCAAGTATCCGATTTCAGGATGAAAGTCTGACTTGTGAAACTATGGAGGATTATTAGTATTGAACTTTATGGATGGATTAGCCATCCAGTCCCTCTTCATTTCCTGCAATCTCTTCTTTGAATCAGCGTCATATTCTTGCTGACCTTGCTGTATAGAAATGCTGACCATCCTGTCCTTAGTTGGAATGTTGAAGGTGTCTCCAATTGCCTCCTTTTGCAAATAAGCTAACATTGTTCCATCCTTGGCCACAATTTGCCTATTATCCATGTCATACTTTTTAACACATTCAATGATCATCTTTGAATAGGGTAGAGCTGGTGGAAAACAAGCAGCTTCAATAGCTCCACTCCTCATAATGGCTCTAGCAAGACTACCCCCAGTGGGTTCCTCAAGCACGGACTTGATGTCTTCTAGATTGCTATTGCCCATGTTGGTGTCTCCGACATTTGTCCACCTTGAAACGAGCTTTGATTCTGGAACTTTGCACTTAGTATCCATGCGGATCCTTGCTTGCCTCTCCTTCGAAGTCATTGCCATGATCCTACAAACTAGACATGAATAAGCAACCTCAAATAAAATGATCAACAATCTACTTCAGCCTTTTATATTCCTGATTTCTATCCTTCTAGGAAGATCATGTTGTCTAGATTCAAGAATTTCATCATAAACTCACTTATCTTCTTATAATTTACCAACACTTGGACAATTTTCAATGCATCTACTGAAATAAAAATAAAAATCAGATCTGTTATGCTCAGATCAGACTTACCTAACAGGCTGATTTGAATGGACACCTTCAGAATTTATTCAAATTTAAACTCACTTGATACAATCAGACCTGCACTTTGTCAAAAATCACCTTTACCTCTGCTCTTTAGAGTGAATTCGCTCCTTGCTAAATGATAAAAATGAAAGCAAGAACAGATATAAATACAAAACTAGCATTTAAAATTGCCTAACTACCTAGGCCGACCCTATTAAATGAAGTGCAAATCATTTAATTTAATTTCTCTTCATTCAATATAATGAGAATTCCAATGTAAGTTAAAAATGTATTTGGAAAATCTTGGGAAAATGCTAAAGGTGCAGTGGTTGGGACTTTTGACCTCCTCCTACATCAAGCGCATTTGATTAGTATTTTGGTCCTCTAAAGACTGGCGCATTGGATGATAAGTTTGAGACCTTCTTAAAAGATTAGTGACTTTAGACGCCTAGATCTTCAATTCATAGGCCCTTGAACTTGACGCACTAGACAAAGATTTTAAATCTTTATCCTTTAAAACGCATTGGATTGAAGAAATTTGATACTCCTCTTGAGGATGTTAGAACTTAAGTCAACACTTCTTTAAACTTTACATTTTCTAAGATTAGCACATTAAATGAATACTTTGAGTCTTGATGAATCACCATCATCTCCTTCTTGTAAAGGCGCATCAGATTAAGTTCCCAAGATCTCCTTGATATCAGCGCATCGGATGGAAAATTTTGAATCCTCTTCTTTAAAGGTTTGTAAAGTTTGTATCGCATTACTTGATGATTTTGGGATCTTCTTCCACTTGAATTACCCCTGGTGCAGCAGCTAGAGTTCTAAGATCCTCATCTCTTCCTTCAACTCAAGGTGACGCATTTAGATTACAGATTTCTAGATCTCTCTCTTAAGTTATCTCTCAACTCAAGGCAGCGCATTAGATCAAAGGTTTAGGGTCCTCTTGTGATTAGTTTGAAGAGGATGCATAAGATCTGCCTTTAAAAGGTTCATCATACCCTCTGGCGCATTAGATCAAAGGTTTTGATGTCTCCTTCAAATGCTTTCAAAACTTGATCTTCACTCCCTCCCATAAGGTGGCGTACTGGATGAAGTTCCCATGCCCCTCATGGCCTTAGCGCAATGGTTCATAAATTTGATCTCATCGTCATTGGCGCATCAGATCATAAATTCGTTCTCCCCTTGAAACTTGCCTAGACTTGCAACCGACCTTCCCTCCAAGCGCATTAGATCATGAATTTGGGATCTTCTTTTCAAACAATGGATCCTCCTAAAGCAATTAACAAGCGCATTTGATCCAATGTTTTGACTTCTCTTCTTATCTTCTACTTAACTCAAGTTCTCTCAACTCAAAGTGGCGCATTGGATGATAAGTTTGAGGTCTTCATCCCTTCTAAACCTTTTCTTCACTCTTGGTGCATTTGATAAAAAACTTGAAAACTTCCTTGATTCTCCTTACAATCTCGTGATCCTAAGCTTTGGCACTTCAACCTTATTCCCCCCTTTGGCGCATTTGATAAGAACTTCAAGTTCTTCTTGTAGCACCTTTTACCTTTCAGCACAGCAGATTGAAAGTTTAAGTTCTTCAAAACATTTCGATTATTTTGGTCACTTCTTAAGATTTCAAGGTCTCCATTTTATGTAGAAAACAACTTCCACATTTACTTTTGGCACATTAGATAAGGAGTCTGATTTCTTCCTTGTAAGCGCATCACTTCATGATTTTGGGGTTCTCCATTTGACTTAGAACACAACTTCCACATATTCTTATACATTACCCTTGGCGCATTGGATAGGGTCTTTGAATTCCTCATCATGAGAGCCTTGCACTGAGGTCTTAGCTTCTTCAAATATTTAAAACCCCTTGTTTATCTTTTGGCGGATCTAGATTATAAGTTTGAATTCCTCTTTTGAAAGATTGACAATCTCTTTGTGGCGCATCAGATGCAAAATCTGAATCCTCTTGAGTTTCAAACATTATGACAACATCGCCTTCACCCTTCCAAATTAGTCTTGGCGGATCCTCTTCACCTTTGTTGCATTAGTTGACACTTTTGATGTCTCCTTGCATTGAGCGCACTAGATCATGATGTTAAGATCTTCTTCAAATGATGCCAAGGGAGATTTTAGACATTTATCAAATGAGTTTCATCTACTTACTCTCCTATCTGACCTTGGGCGCATCAACTCAATAACTTGAGTCATCATCTTAACATCCTTTTGATAGCCTTCTTATCATCCAAATTTAGCCTTTTATTATGGCGCATTAGGTAAGACTTCCATGTTCTCCATAGCCATAGTGCTTTAGATGGCATTTTATGATCCTCAGAAGGATGGGCGCATTAGATCCGGGATCTGGAATCTTCACGGCTTTGCTACATCAGATCAAGGTCTTGACTTCTCCTTGGAACAAAAACCTGAGTCTTGGTTTAAGATTTAAACATTTTCACTTGATAATACTTCATTAACTACTACGGCCCCCAGGGGAATCAAGAAGATCTCTAATTCTATCATAAGTTTCACCAAGCAAGGATCCAATCAGATCAAGAATCAAAATAGCCCTCAAAAGAGATAATGATACATCATGCAGCCCCTCAAAAAACTCAAAACAAGATCCAAAAGCAAAACTCCGAAAGACTCGATCTAACCTAAAACTGAAGGGGGGGGGGGGGGGTCCCTATTCCCAATGGGGGTGATGTGTGATTTGGTCACAACATCTAGCGACTCCACTAGAGGAATGTTCATGAACATTGCTAAAATAAGAATTCAATCCCAACTCAAAAAATGTCAAATCATTTTCTCCAACCTACCAACCAGTCAAAGATGAACCCAAAAGGAACAAGAATCATAAAGTGGATCAAGACACTACATCTTCTGATGTGTGATTAAAGATAAGTTTCTATTAAAACAACTTCTTAAATGTTCCAAGGATAAACAAAAATCAAGTTTCAACATATCCATGTATACCCACACACCAGATCAAATAAACATGACTACCTGATCAAAGAATCAAAGCCAATTACCAGCGCGACTATCCATATTCAAGGTTTGAAGTGCAAGCACTTGAGTTCATTCCCATCCCTTAGAAACCAGGATCATCTAAGCTAACCTGTCTCAAGCTAGGTAAATTCATGAAAGACGAACGAATGACAGATACATACATATGATGATATGCAATGGCACTGATCGGAGTGATGGCGGGATAAGGGGTGATATGAAAATGATCGGAAATGGAATGACATGGAAAGGAGTGAAATGAGACAGGGTGTCTCTACCATGACGCCTGTTTGCCAAGTTTTCATCATGATACTTATCCATAGCACCCGTTTGCCAGGTTTTCACCAGTGGACGACATTTTTTCTTTACTATTTTCATTTTTTCTTCTCTTTTTTTTTTTTTAACTCTATATTACACAGCGCCTGTTTGCCAGGTTTTCACCGAGGTAACAAATAGACGGAATTCCAGAGTTTGATCCTGTAGACAACACAATGGTCCAAACAAAACCCTGTCAAGTTATGGCACTTACTGATGTTGGTAGAAAATAATCAAAAGGATAGGGTGAATTGAAACAGAGGATTATACAAAACCGGTAAATGAAAAGTGTATCCAAACATAAACCAGATGAATGGCGAGATGAATGGAGTGAAATGGAAACGGATGGTATACAATTGAACAAAATGAAACCAAATCATGATCAACGTTTGCTCATATCAACTTAAACTTTGAAGCTTGCAAGTGGAAAAGCGATAGATAACAAGGAACGGGAACGGATGATAATTAGTAATGACACTTTCATGTCCTCACGAACTTTAGGATTTTCTTGTTATTTTTTGCTCGCAAGATGGAAGAATTTGGAATTAGGGACAGAATGAAGATGAAATGAAATGAATGGATGAATTGGATGCGGTAGCCTCTTTGGATTCGGCTACAAGTACGCAGAGCTTCATTCTTTAAGCACTTCTTTATTTGGAAGTATAGAATGAAATAGCCTTTTGAATATATTTCGCTTTGATATGTGTTTGAAGGCATAAAGACTCTTTAAGACTTTCAGGAATTTCTTTGCTTTCTCATGGATATGGGCATCCAAATATTGATCTCACGAAACTACGAAATGTGCGAAAGGAACTGCAAGCTTCTAGTTCAGACGACACTCACATTCATTGATCATGATTAGGAAATGGGTGGATGGATGGGGGAGATAGGCGGAGGTGAAATGGATAACAGAAGATATGGATAGTTACCTGCTTTTATACTTTTCATAGTAACGGAAACGGAATAAACATATGATATGTGGATAACAGAATACAATGGACTTGTGCGGAATAAATGGGAACACCAACATCTTGACCTTGCCTTGTATGTAGTGGCTAAGGTCATTTGGAAAGAATATTGACACGGAAACACTCCAAATGATTTATAAGGACTTCAACTTATCCTTCTAGAGTATACAACGAACAACAGGACCATATAAATGATTCAGACATCAGACTTGAATTCATTATTTGATGAAAGTGGAAAAGTGGGTGGAAACTTTATTGCTTTCAAATGATATGGATGGAGGCAGTTTTATTGTGTATTATGAGGTGCGGATGATAAGCGGAATGATGGATGGAAGTATGCAAAGATGCGTATGATGGAGTGGAAGCGGAAACATGAATTACCTTGAGATTTTCACTTGATCCAGGCTCACAAAGATTTTCCTAGCAACTTCGGGATCATTAAGATGTGTAAGATATAAAACCTCAAAATACTTCAGTCCATACCGAACAACTGACTCATCTCCCAAGGGCAAGTATTCATGTTGTCTGACACTAGCGATGGAATCCACGGGAAATCCATCAATCATGACCCAAGTTTCTCAAAGGAACCAATAAGAAATAAAATTTAGATTTGGCATTTTAGAATATTGTGATCAGAAGATAATAGTGTCAAGATACAATAGATGATTAGTGTCCCAATCAATTCCAAAATTCATCTTGTCAATAAATTGAAAATTATGATCCTTCAATTCTAAGAATTTCAAGAATAAATATTTAAGAAATGAGCTAACATATTCCAGCGGAATCGTATCAAATGCCTGCATAAAATTCATCATATCCGCATGGGTCAAGAACCCCCAAAACTACAAACCTAAATCAAAACAACTAAACTACGGAAAACAAGAAAATTCTTGAGTCAAATGACATCAAGGTCAGCAAATCTAATCTAGGAAAGCAAAACAACAGAAAGGAAATCCTATTCTAACTATGTACAAACCAGCCCCCACAGGGAACTTCATGGCTGGAAGTAATGTTTCAGGAACTACCCGTTGACGGGCAATGGGATGTCTTCCCCAGTCAGTGTTTTCAGCTTGAACGCATTTTCTCCCAGGATCTCAACGATTTGGTACGGGCCCTTCCAGAGATAATCAAATTTTTCATGGTCCCCTCGTCTTTCATGTGCCTTATCCCAATATAATACTAAATCAGAAATCCTGAAAGATTTCACTCTTGCTTGCCGATCAAACCAACGCTTGACCACCCCTTGATGCTTCATAAATTTATCCAGAGTTGTATCCCGCTTTTCTTCTAAATGCAGCAGTTGTGACAATCTCGTTTGCACTCTTTCACCTTCATCTAGATACTCCAGCATGAATTGCAGTGTCGGAATCCTTAGTTGTATTGGGAAGATAGGATCTTGGCCATAAACCAGGTGGTATGGAGAAGTGCCCAGAGAAGATTTGGCACGGGTTCTATCGGCCCAAAGAGCAAATTTCAGTTGGGTGTGCCAATCTCTTGGATTCTTATCCAACAGCTTCTTGATTGCATTCAAGAGGTTCTTATTTCTAGATTCAGCCAAGCCATTACCCTGCGGATAATAGTTCGACGAGAACTTCAAGGTTATTCCATACTCAAAGGCCCAATTGGAAAATCTCTGTGATGAAAACGCAGGACCATTGTCGCACACAAGGGCGTTGGGACAGCCAAATCTGGTAATTATGTTGTCTTCCAAAAATTTGATCACTACTTCAGAAGTGCAAAACTTCAAAGCATGGGCTTCTAACCATCTAGTACAATAATCAGTGGCGGTTAAGATGTACCTATGCTGTGCAGAAGGAGGGTTTATCATACCAATAAAATCAAGTCCCCACTTAGCAAAAGCCCTGAACTCAACAACTGGCTGTAAAGGCATCGCTGGATTTCTTTCTCTTGAAGCTGCTACCTGACAGGTGTGGCAAGTTTTGATGTGTTGATGAGCATCTTGAAATAGTTTTGGCCAATAATATCCTGCTCTCAGTATTTGATTTGCTGTTGCTAATTCACCACCGTGGCAAGTTCCGAACTTATCATGAAACTGTTCCATAATCTTTTTAGCTTCGCTTCTGCCAACACACCTCAAGTAGATCCCTTCATGATTTTGTCTAAACAAAACTGACCCTTGCAACATGAAATGTTTGCTTCTGTACCTTAGTGCTTTTTTCTATGTTGGACTCATGTAATCTGGACATTTCTGAGACAGCAAGTAATAAACAATATCATCGTACCACTCATCTGGGGACACTGCCTCAAGCACATACGCCTGTTGAACCAGTCCAGGACCTTCAACTGCTATGGTCTGTGTAAGCACTTGTCCTCGAACCAGCTTCATTGGTTGAATTTCAATATCGTACTCTTGGATAGTGGCGACCCACTTGCCTCTTCTCTCGCCCAATTCATTCTGCATTAATAATGTTTTGACCGCGGCATCTGGAACTATGGCATACACTCTACTTCGCAAGATATAATGTTTGAATTTCTTGATGGCCTTCACCAAAGCATACGCTTGTTTCTCAACCCCAGGATATCTTAACTCAGCATCTTTAAAGGGAGCGCTCATAAATGCGATCGGATGCTCATCTTTACCATCTGTCCTCTAGGTCAAAATTCCTGCACAGGTGTGATCTGACGCAAAAGAATACAAATAGAAGGGTTTCAAATAATTTGGACTGATGAGTACAAGAGCACTAGCAATGGCTTGCTTGATTTCTTCAAATGCTCTTTTTGCTTGCGGAGTCCATTCTATCTTCGCATCCTTCTTCAACATATCATTCAAAGGCTTGACAATCTCTGCAAATCCAGTGATAAATTTCCTTACAAAATTGATCTTGCCAAAGAAAGATTTCAATTCCTTTTACTTGTAGGCATGCCAACTCTTTTAATGGCCTCTACTCGATCAGGGTCAATGGAGATGCCGTGTTCTGATATCACATGACCTAGGAGCTTGCCTTCTGTTACCCCGAAAATGCATTTCTTCGGATTCAAGGAGATCCCATATGTTTTGCAAGCTTCAAAAACTTTCCTTAGATGATCCACATGATCTGCTCTAATTTTGGAAAACACAGTAAGGTCATCCATATAGATGATAATGCACTTTCCAATTATATCTCTAAAGGCGATGTCCATGGCCCTCTGAAAAGTTGCTCCTGCATTAATTAAGCCGAAAGCATCCTTCTGTATGCATACGTTCCCCATTTAGTGGTGAAAGCAATCTTTAACCGATCTTCTTCTTCAACCATCACTTGATTATATCCTGAATATCCATCCAGAAAGGACATCATCTGCGACCCATTTACAATTTGAAGTACCTCATCAAGCGAAGGCAAAGGGTAATTATCCTTTTCTAATGCTCTATTAAGATTTCTGAAATCAACAGTCTTATTTCTCCATTCTTTTTTTCTGACGGGAACTAGATTGGCGACCCACGTCGAATGTCTTATCGGAAAGATTATCCTAGCTTGTAGCAGCTTCTTCACTTCTTGATAGATAAGAGGTTCTAACAAAGGGTTAACTGGCCTTTGTCTTTGTCGGAAGGGTCTACTTCCTAGCTTGAGAGGGATGGTATGTGTGATGATAGATGTATCATATGTTTTTAAATCATCATACCCCCAAGCGATGACATCTTGAAATTCCCTCATGCTATTGAGAATATTCTCTTTCTTCAGGGGTACAGACTTTCCGTATGAAGACATTTTTTACCTCTTGATCTGTTCCTAGATTAACTGCTTCAAACTTATTACCGTCTTCACTGCGGTACTGAAGGGCGCTTAGCTTGTTTGAGTCAAAGAGTCTTTCTAACTCAATCATACCTTTGGAATAGTGTTGTCCTTTAGATTCATGATCCCGTCGGGATCGAACTCAGCTTCTGCTTCACTCTCATCGATGACCTGGGCAGTGAATATCCCGGAATTGGTCAAGAAGTCTATTATGTGCTTATTGTCATCAAATACCTGAAAATTTGTAATATTGTTTGGCACTGACAGAACTGATGTCAGCTCGACAGTGAACTTCTTTAACCCTTCCATGGCTAAAGGCTCTAGAGAACTTGCAGCTTGGGCTAGTGCATTGGCTACTTGATTTGTTAACCTGTAGATTGACTTAATATTAAATCCATCGAAATCTTCGATAAGATCCCAGACCCGGTTTCTGTATTTCTTCAACCTCTTATCATGGCATACATATTGTTTCCTAACTTGTCTGACAACTATCTCTAAATCCCCAAACACATGCAAAATCTTGACTTTCTTTTTGATGGCCAAAAGCAATCCATGCACTAAAGCTTCATATTCGGCGACATTATTTGTGCAAGGAAATTGTAGTCTTAATGCTGATAGATAAGCTTCTCCCATTGGACTGATCAATTCAAAACCAGCTCCTGATCCTTGTTTGGATTTTGATCTGTCAAACCTTAAAGTCCACACCTGGTTAGTTTCTGGACTTAACACTTTACTATCTTCATTTACTTCTCCAAACTCAATTTGAATACCTCTTTGAGCTGATGCTGATGTGCTTGCTTCATCCGTAAAGACTGCATCTGGAACAGGTTCTTTTAACTTCAATGTTTTTGGAATCTCCAGGCCCATCGCTTCTGGAATCCTTTTCTGAACTTGTTCCAGGGCTACTCCACACATGGCGCATGAGAACTCGGAATGGAAGGCGTTATGAATCCTGCACCAGTTAGGTAACAGTAGATCTTGAACATGTGCATGACTTCCTAATTCCACTCCTTGCTTCACATGCCTCATAACAAAATTTCGGAAGTTTTCAAACATGCCTTCTCCTTCCTCATCTGACGCTGTATCATGATCACTTTCTATGAGTGCTTCTGTTGGATTGTGCAGCATTAAAATCTCTTCAACTTTAGGCTTGTAAACACCCAAATCTGTTTCTACAAAGAGAATTTCGTTGTCTTCACCATACTCTATGATCATCAACTCCAGGCGTGGTGTGCTATCTATTCCGATTTGGTTCGGCAGTCCCTTCCATGAAAGCCACATGCGAGAAATCAGTAGAGACGTATCCATTGAGCTTCCTTAACCAATCTCTACTTAGCAGCATTCCGTACCCTTCAGGTATGTCTACCACTGAAATGTCAATGTAATGCTAGATCCTGGGATCAGCTGCCAACTGCATGTGAATGTTATGTAACTCTCCCACAACTAGAACTTCAGTCTTATCTAATTGGGTAACTTTCTTAGATGTTTGTTTTGGGATGAGACCGAGTTTCTTGCAAACACCTAATGGCATCACATTGCTTGAATCTCCTGAATCCATTAAGCAGTTATGCAACAGCTTTCCAAAAATTCTGACTGATAGCAAGAACGGGGGTTGTTCATCTCTCCCCTGGTAGAAAACTACTGATTTCTTCTTTGGAGTACTATACCTATCATCCACTGATTCTGGATTAACTTGTGAATCTTGGCTCTTCAATGCATTGTTCTTTTCTGCAAGTTCTTTCTTTACTTCAAATGACTTATCGTTTGTCATACTAGATGAATCTTGTGCAACAAAAACTGCATTCGTCTGTCCTTGTGGATGAGGTGGTTTCATTTGAGCTGCATGCATATTCTGGCCCACATTTGCTCTAGGTGCATTGGAAGTGGATGGGTTCAATGATCCTGTGGGGACTTGCACATTTTGATTCCCACCTTTTGCAGTAGTATCATCAATACTTCTTAAGAAAGCTTCCCTTATCTCAGGCACCCTGATCAATTCTGTCAGTGGTAGGTTAAGCTTGATTTTCTTGAGTTTCTCCACAACACATTGGCTTAACCTTTTCAAGTCATCCTTGGGAACTTCCTTCCTGATTGGATCAATCCTTGGAGAAGCATTCTGTTGCTGAGTATCTTGTGTTGGAACAACTTTCTGAGCTGGATTCCGTTGTCTATACTCGCGCGAATCTCTTGGATAACTTGGATTGTTATTTGCATTAGGGTTTGGCGGAGTTTGCAAGTTATTAGGAGGGGTAGATGTAGTAACAGGGTCTTGTGCCCGGTAATTCCGTTGGTAGACCCTCTGCGGTGCATTGCTAGAAGACTGCTGGAAAGCCTGTACTTCATCTGCCTCTTGAGTTTGAAGATTGCCATCAAATGGAGGAGGATAGTATGTATCATCAACAGGCCCGTTTGCAGACGCTGGTGGGAACCTTCCATTATACGCTGACATATCATATTCCATCATGGATGGAAAAGTAAAATCTTCAATTATCAAGGCTTGATCATACCTTGTCGTCGGCACGATTTCGTACCCAGTGATAGGAGGGTTTTCTGGTGCCTGTGTACCATGCATTTCTTGTTGGAAGATGTCAGCAGCTATCTTAAATTCAGGACATTGGAGCTCTGAATGTTGATTAGTATTATGCAATCTGCACCAAGTAGATAATGCAGCTTCCGCCAAGAAAACTTTATCTGTTGGCTTTGGGTCGGAGGCTGGTGGATTATCAAGTGGTGAAGGTACACTTCCGTTGTTGGGTGCACTATTCCAAGTTTTGTTTTGTCTTTGAAAACCTTGGTTGTTTCCTCTGAAGCCTTGATTATACCCTTGATTGTATCCTTGATTGTATCCATGATTACCACCCTGGTTTCCCTGATAGTTCCTCTGTAGATAATTATTCTGGTTTCTCAAGTGTGTAACTTCAGTACATAACTTCTTTACTTGATCAATCAACTCCTTCATTTCATCTTTCTCTTCCTGAGTCTTTGTAAGATGACGATCCTTGCAAATATATTGGCTTTGCAGGTGCAACTTGTGAAATTGGAGCTCCAGAATGCAGAACCAACTGATTAGCTGGAGCAGGGACGGGTACAGGATTCATCACTGGCGTATGCTGAGCCAGTCCCTAATTGATTCCTTGGATTTGATTAGGCATTGCTACATGCCCCAAGTGATTAAGTGGCCCATGAGTATTCATGCCCAAATCAGTATTTACCTTGACAGCTTCGGCATATGCTTCGATCAGAGTGGTGGGTGGTGTCGTTGCCCGTTTCACAAACATGGAAGTAAGGCGATCCAAGGCGGCATGATAAATCTTCTTCGCCATTTCTTCAGTGATGTCATATGGAGCTTGTAATCTGGAATATGCTTTGTGAAACTTGTGATTAAAAGAGGCGATAGGCTCATGTTCCTGCCTCCTCACTTCAATGAATTGCTTATAGAGTTCTGCTGGAGTGATGGGAATTCTGAACTTATCCAAGAAAGCAATTTTCATCTGTTCCCAACTAGTGATAGACCCGGCCGGCAGGTTGACATACCAAAAGGTAGCATCCCCTTCAAGAGAGTATGGAAATAACCGGCATGCTACATCCTGATGCACGATCCTCCGATTTATCAAGGTGCCCTCAAAGATCTTGATGTGTTCTTTGGCTATCCTGTTTGGATCGTTGACATGGAATTTGAGCAAAAGTGTTCCGGGTTCTTGGGCATCTCATGGTAGTTCGTGAAAGTGCCAAGCGGTGAAACATTTGCCAAAGCCCAAGCTTGTACTGGTGCTGCCATTTGAACGTTGGGTTGTGGTCCTGGACCTGTTTGAGTGGCTCCTGGCTGAAGTGGAGTCCCTGGGGTAGTCGCTTGAGTATTACTAGGCTGAGCAACTCCCTGCTTTTGATTATACGGAGGTGGAGTTTGGAATAAGTTTGAAATATCACCCCCACTTGGAGATCCTTGACCTGATGAAGTTGCCTTCTTTCCCTTCTTTGACTTAGGAGGGAATCCCAACTCGGCAAACTCTTTGGATGCTCCTGGTGTAGACCTTAGAATTCTCTAGTGCCTCTCCGGCGAGAAAGAACCAATTCGCTCCAGGATGTTCTTCCTTCTTCCTCAATCTAAAAATGAAACAACTTGTTGTGGCCCTCCTTCTAGCGCCAAAAATGTTGATGTTTGTTTTTAGACAAGTCAACAATAGAGTGAAATACAGAGTATCTTACTCTCTCTTGAGCAAAGCCTCTCGAATGCTGAACAAAGTGATCAAACAAGATGACTCCAAGGTTCCTTTCTTATGATTTTGTAAGAGATAGCTCAATGACTAAGTATGATTATGCTGGTAAACACAAAGGGACTTACACAATTGTTCGACAAGATGTTTTAATTAAAGAGGTGGACACCAGACTATCTAAGCACGACGATCTACAACATATGATATGGCAATGAAGTACTGAATCCTAATTCTAACCAAATTGATAAAAGAAAAGACAAAAGATGAAAGGTGTAGTGAACTAATCTAATCCTAGATGTAAGGATAATTACTGCTCAAGTGAAATCAAACCAAATCTTGCTTCGCCAAGTCAAACAACTACACAAGATTGATGCAATCTTCTAAGGTTATTACAAGATATTTAAATCACTTATGCTCATGAAGGATTCAACAAACATAGGGATCAAAGTTAAGCTCGATTCGTTCAAACCAACTGCAATTTGCAAGCCACAAACTACAAATGATGTAAACTTATAGATTTCACCACAAACAATAATGAAGCCTTCCACCAACTAACATAAACTTAAAGAAAACTTAATATAATTTAATATTCGCTTGAAGAAATCCAAACCATGCAACACTTAGAAACATATATAGAATCACCAAAACAATGAGTCTTATATTATTCCAAAGGGCTCTTGCAACAATTTTCAGAGTCTTCAATCGAACAAATGAGAGTCTTCAATCGTACAAATGAGAGCAACAAGAGCTCTCTGGAATAATATAAGACTCATTGTTTTGGTGATTCTATATATGTTTCTAAGTGTTGCATGGTTTGGATTTCTTCAAGCGAATATTAAATTAGATTAAGTTTTCTTTAAGTTTATGTTAGTTGGTGGAAGGCTTCATTATTGTTTGTGGTGAAATCTATAAGTTTACATCATTTGTAGTTTGTGGCTTGCAAATTGCAGTTGGTTTGAATGAATTGAGCTTAACTTTGATCCCTATGTTTGTTGAATCCTTCATGAGCATAAGTGATTTAAATATCTTGTAATAACCTTAGAAGATTGCATCAATCTTGTGTAGTTGTTTGACTTGGCGAAGCAAGATTTGGTTTGATTTCACTTGAGCAGTAATTATCCTTGCATCTAGAATTAGATTAGTTCACTACACCTTTCATCTTTTGTCTTTTCTTTTATCAATTTGGTTAGAATTAGGATTCAGTATTTCATTGCCATATCATACGTCGTAGATTGTAGTGCTTAGATAGTCTGGTGTCCACCTCTTTCATTAAAACAACATCTTGTCAAACAATTGTGTAAGTCCCTTTGTGTTTACCAGCATAATCATACTTAGTCACTGAGCTATCTCTTACAAAATCATAAGAAAGGAACCTTGGAGTCATCTTGTTTGATCACTTTGTTCAGCATTCGAGAGGCTTTGCTCAAGAGAGAGTAAGATACTCTGTATTTCACTCTATTGTTGACTTGTCTAAAAACAAACATCAACAGACAGCAGCTAGTTTTCATATCTTTTAAGTCCAAATGCTCTTAAATTTAATATTATCTTTAACTCAATTTTGGATTGTGTTAACCTTTGATGAAGTAAAACAAAACTCATACTGACCAGTTAATAAAGGAAACTACATAATGAGAAGCGAGATGTAATTATAAATAGCTATTCTGAAAATGGCAGTTAAGTTGGAAAAAAAAAGAAGAAAAAAGACAAAGAATGTAAACAAGATCTTGTCAAAACATTTATGGTCAGGCTAGTGAGATATAACTCTATGTACAAAACTCCTATATAGGCCTATCTAGTATTACAAAGGAACTTGTTCCCTCAGCTCGGGAACTAAGGAATCTCATGGGGAATTCCCACATTCCCTTAACATAATTATAAATAAGTGTCCTAAAATTGATAGATCAATTGGAAATAAAAAGAAAAAAGAAAAAAGACAAAGCATGTAAAACAATATCTCATCTGTTTTATGTAAACATTTATGATCAGGCTAATGAGATTTAACATCTAAAATTCGTATATCTACAGAACTCCCTTATGGTGTATCCAGCATTACTAAGGAATGTATTTCCTTGCCTCAGGAACTCGTGGGCAACTCCACGTCCCCCAACATCCCCAAAACAGATAGGCTCTATGGAAATTCATCTCCTGCCCTTACGATCTCATTTCCGAAAAAGTGGACTTTCGAGAGACTTCATGTGTAGAATTCCACAATGGAATTCAACCAAAGACATTGTCGACACAAAAATCTCACCAAAAAGGACATCGACACTTTAAAAAGTATGGCACTAAAACAATTGCAATAACATGAAAAGCTTCTAACTAATTTGCTTCATAATAAAAATGAATTACATGCATGCCTTTTTATAGGGCAAAGATGGATAAAATCCTAATTAAAGGTGATTGTGATTTAACTCCCATGACTAAAGACGATATTTAACTCCATAGTAAGTCATAAAGAAGAGCTTAATTAACAAAATAGAGGTCAATTAGGAGGTAAACTAGGACTGACTCTAGTTTAACTAAAGAGATGGATATTCAATGAATTATCCACATTACAATTTATTATCTGCATAGAATCAAATAATCTAACCTAGGAAAAATAAGCAAGACTATGTAAACTTCATATATAAAAGGTGTATACATGTTACACACAAACATCCCACCTTAAGTTTAGGGCATTCTCTAACTTACATCCTCTAATGGCATCTATCTTCTCAAAAAGTTTTGTAAGCTTCTCCCAAGCTTCATCAAGTGCCTCTAAGTCACAAATGTGAAATTTGAGATCTAGAGAAACTCATATGCTAGTAAGGCCAAGGGCTTCGTCGCATCAATTGAAGAATTTCATCTATTCAACTTGATTGACTGGCTCTATCACTTTTCCTAGGATCACATAGGACAAACCTTTGCTTTGAAGTTGCTCTATCATGGACTCCTTCCATGAATGAAAGTTATATGGAGATAGGAGAGGAGCTTTGCTATCTAACATGATGACAAAGTGAAAGACAAAGACAAAAAAAGCTACAACAATGCAAGTGTCGTGTTGTTGTGAAAATAAAAAGCAAATCAACACAATCAAACAAGAATAAAAAAATATGGTGTGTTTACAGTCCCCTTGGATAGTTTTACTGCCCCCACCCCCTTTAGCTTATAATTTCATTGTTACAATCATGCAATACCCCAAACTTGCAAATAAGTACAGGAAGTATTATCATGCAAAATTTTAAATTAATCACACAATTGTGTGTACTTCAAAAATACACAATTTCAAAAAAGCAATCACCTCAAAACTCCTCAAACAGAAGTTATGACCCTCTGGAGTTCAAAAAATGGGAAAGATGCAGATGTTATCTAAGAAACTCAGTAACGTCTTCACTAACAGGGATGT
Organism: Cunninghamia lanceolata; assembly: GCA_027924645.1. Taxonomy (NCBI): domain Eukaryota; kingdom Viridiplantae; phylum Streptophyta; class Pinopsida; order Cupressales; family Cupressaceae; genus Cunninghamia; species Cunninghamia lanceolata. Next base: position 7,326,946 of record BSBN01001791.1, read on the forward strand.
TTCCAGAAACTGATACCACCAATGCAAAGCTCTCTTTTAGACCTAACAAATGTGGTGTTATTAAATCATTAACATAAGCAATAAATGTCTATGTGAATAGAGTATAGTCTAATATTATATTATGTCTAAACCCCTTAATGACTAAATTGAAGACAACTCTGATTTTGTCCCAAAATTATAAAAAGAAAATAGAACGAAGAGGTTTAGATATTAGATTAGCAGACTACTCCCAAGATGCGTACTTATGGAGAGAAATATTATCAATATCAACCAATTGCAAGTAGTGATAATGAACCTCAATATGTTTGGTGCAAGTATAATAAATTGGGTTCTTCACTAACTTCAACACTCCCTGATTGTCACAAAAAAGCGGAGTCTATGTAATATGAGAAAGTTGTAGATAACTCAAAATTAGACAGAACCATACTACTTCCAACTAGGACTAACAACTAATTTCTTCTCAACTTCAATGAAGATAAAGCCACAGTGTGTTGAAGCTTACTCGACAATGAAACAACTCCTAATCCCAAAGAAAAAATGTAGCCAACATTTGATCTTTGAGTATCAATTGATCCAGCCCAATTGGAGTCCATATATCCTGTCAACCTAAAATCAATTGTCCTCTGCTAGAGAATGCTAAAGGTGTCATGTCCACGTTTCTGGCTTGATCATCAAGTGAAGAATGGATTAGCCTATTGATCATTCCCGGAGGCTAATTCAGAATGATGAGGGAATGAATTGGTTTTTGACTAACTTAACTTTACTGTTTTGCAGGAACAAGTCACAAACTTAAAATTTGGCCAAGTCTGAGAGCCATTTCATCTGTTCAAGTTGTCAGGACATGAGTTTGATTCAGGCAAGGAGTGACGCTATCTTTGGAGATGATGTTAGCAACCTTTGAAACATCATACACTTCAAAATTCAAAGAAAATTGGCTAAGTCTAGCTAGGCGCATTTTCCACGCCAAAGTCTCCAAATGTGCGCCTAGTGGTAGCCACTCTGATATGCGCCTAAATGAAGAAGTGGCCTTTAACTCTTTCATCCAATCAAGGCGCTCACTAAGAATAATGTTCTAACTCACCTTGATGACTTCAAATGTAAGCATTTGCAGGGAAGATGATCATTTCAGCTTTAGGCGCAAATCTCTCCTTGTGCAAGCCTAAAGGTGCGCCTAACCTAGGAGATGCTTCCAATCCACTTGGATAAGAGGTATTTATGAAAGTTGAGTTGAGGTTTTGACTTAAGGAAACTAAGTGAGGTATTGAAGGGAGTAAAGTCATCTTAGGCGCCAAGTTGTGATCAAACCACATTGACTGAGCGCCTAGGCATATCAAGGCGCCTAAACAAGACTCCAGTGGGTGAATGATCCCCAAGCTCCTCAAGAAGCCAGGGCGCTTGATAAAACAAGTGTTTAATTTCATTTCAAAGACTTCAAGTGTGAGTGCTCTCAAGGAAGAATTGGGCAATTCAAGGCTGGGCGCCAAACCCATATCATTTCATCTCAAAAATGCGCCTCATGGATAAAATGGACTTCAAACCCTCCAAGTCATTTAGGTGCTAATAGGAATGATGTTCTGGACTTACCTCAATGCCTCCGAAAGTGAACACTTGCATGGGGATGAGCCATTCAAGGGAGGGCACCAATTCACCTTTCCACAGACACCATGCTGCGCCTAAGGAACTTGTCCCAAAAGTGCGCCTAAGTATGAAAAGATTTTCCAATCTACTCAAAATGAAAGGCGCTTGGCAGAAGTTGGTGTTTTTGACTTAGATATGGCTTGAGATGAAGATTTTAGCAAGGAAAGACCCCATCCTTCCTAAGGCGCCAATTTGCACTCTTTCCTACCCATAAATGCGCCTCAATAAAGATGAAGACTAAAAAGCAAGTTTTAAACACTCTGGATATGGGCGCTCTCTTCAAAGAATCAATCCATACTCAGAAGTTTCATCTGTTTGTTGGAAGATGTCTAATCCTTCTCCAGGCGCCAAAACTACTGCAGAACTTCCAAATTTAGCGCGCAAGTCAAGGGAACACTAGAATTGCGCCTAAGTAAGTTGGATGTCAAACTCTCCTCTTTCCAATCCCCAGATGGCGCCTAGAGATTAAGAGGTCTTCACTTAGTAATGTTAAGTGTTTTGAGGACATTTGGAGTCTCCAAACTCCACCAGGCGCTTATTCATGCCTCTGCCACATCAAGGGAGCGCCCAGCCTAAAAGGCGCCTATTCTAGTTTCCTCTGCTCCCAGTTGGCGCCTAGTCTAGGGAACCTTGCAACTGTGACATCATTTTGGCCCCTGAGATCTCTGAATTCCTATTGGTCCAAGTGGCAACATTGGGATCCGTTCTAGCTCAGTGGATAAGACCGCCACCTCAGAGGGAGTTATCAAATAGAATATGCTATTGGAATATGCTTTTGGAAAACATGCCTTGGTTCCTCTTGGTGCATTGAAAAACGTGCCTTCATTGCCTTTGGAAGGCCTATAAAAGGAGGAGCCCTCTCATTCATTTGATATCTAATACTTTGGCAAACTTCTCTCTGCAAAGCTTGTAAGCTTGTAATCTTGAGGCCTGCGAGTTTCAAGTGTTGGGGTGATGCTCCCTCAACTAACAAGGTGATGCTCCCTTGTTGTATTGTGAGGTGTTGACATTCAGTTGACATCATTGAGTTTGATTAAGTTGATCAAGTGTGGAAGTCATTGTAAGCATCTAGGCTCCAAGGCCTGCTTTTGTAATTCCATCTGAATAAGGTTGTAACTTCATGCTATTGAAAGCATTATCCATGTAATAAGACATTGCAAGATGATTGAATTAAGCAATAAGACAAGTACCCATCTTTAAGGTTGATTCATTCAAGTAATTATCTTTGATGTAGATCTTTAAGTTGTTGAGTAGTTGATGAGTTGATAGCAAGTAAAATTGTTTAAGTAAGGAAAAATTTTAGTAGAACTAGTTGGGTATCTTACAAAAGGCAAGAGTACCTTTGACTTCGCAACACTCAGTTTTCTACCTGCCAATGAAACAAGCTTTGATTGTGCCAAAAGCCGATAGAGATAACCAACAGCAAAACAAAGATCTAGTTGTGTGAATGTAAGATATATCAGACTACCCATAAATTGTTTGAAGGTGGCTCATCAATTGGTGATGAATCATCATAGGTTGACAATTTCAGCCCAACCCCCATAGGTGCCATGAAAGGATTACAATAGATCATGCACAAATCATTCCAAAATATTTGGAGCATACCTAACCAAGGCCATAAAAATGAGATGATCATGTTTGTAAAAATCTGCTCCTAAGCAATACCATAGACAGCCTACATTAGTTATGTCAAAAGCAAAACATAGAACAAATTTAACTCAATGGCCCCACTACCTATGATGGTAAGATATCACAATGTCATCACCATCGCTTTTGACATAGAAATTTGGATAAAAAGACTTCCTCTAAATCCAGAATCTCGAAGATGCTGATCAATTTTCATGTACTAAACTCATGGAACCTACTTAAGCCCGCACCAAAATATTTGGAGCATACGTAACCAAGGCCATAAAAATGAGATGGTCATGTTGCTAAAATTCTGCACCTAAGCAATACCATAGACAGCCTACATTAGTTATGTCAAAAAGAAAAACATAGATAAAATTTAACTCAATGGCCCCACTACATATGATGGCAAGATATCATAATGTCATCACCATGGCTTTTGACATAGAAATTTGGATAAAAAGAATTCCTCTAAATCCAAAACTCATGGAACCTACTTAAGCCCATAAACAGACTAAAAAGGGCTGCACCATCTAGATCTCCTCATCCATCTCCTTGTTCAAAAGACATCATAACCTAATTAATAATGAGATCAAGACATCATAGCATAAACGATATTTGATTCAAAAACATGGTAGGGCCACACACCCTAAACCATGCATGGCAGGGCCACACACCCCAACCATGGGAGGGCCACACACCCTCACTACTTGGCCGACTTGATGAGAGCATGAGGGAGGGCACACCCCATCCACTCACCCCTCGTGAACTTGGAAGAGCCATCCTTCCTACCTGCAACATTTCCTTAGCTTCAATATGGATTGTTTAGGAATTTATCATATGATTGATAATAAGTACCTCTTGAAGGATTTCAAGTTTACTTCAATCTGTATTATATATTATCATTGCTGATTCCAACTATATATATATACTGCTGTTCCTGCAGATGTATCTCTGCTAAAGATATATTTTTTCTGATTCCTTCCTGCCTTCAAATGTGTTTGGGATTCTTGTTTTATATCCCTATAGGTGAGAAGTCAAACCTTTTTCTCCCAGCCGTTCCCTTTTATTAAATACCAGTGCTGCCTTTTTTTGTTTATCATTTGTTAATGTTTGGTCTTTTGTCCTCTAGCGCTGACCTGGCTTTTTGTCTTTAGCGCTAGCCATTGTCTTATTTGGCCAGCGGATGGTTTTAAATTTTATTCCTTGTCTTTAGTAATATCTTATTTGGTCGGGGGCATGACACAAACTTACTAAGGATAGCTTTCAAGTCAAGCTTTGGAGTCACAAAATTATCCTCCCTACCATGAAACTTAGTGGAAAACAACCCCTGCGCATCAAAACAGCTCCCATGCCATAATCAAACTTTCTTAAGATTTGATAACAAGTTGAGACTACCAACTCCAAGGCTCAGCAAAGCACATTTGTACCAATATATTAAAATCCTCATAAGAAAGGATCACATATATGATATAAAGATTGGCTCCTTTCCAAATTAACATCCATGCCATGGTAAATAATTCCATGATGGACAATGACCTTCTTCAAACGTAACATACAATATTTAGGTAATAGCTGTTGGGTTTGCAAGGTCTATGCACTCTTGTTGAGGTTTCATCAATTTATATATTCTCCAAAGCTATCATAGAAGATACCCATAATCAAGACACTTGGTATCCCATAAATAACATCCAAAACATAATATATCATCACAATTGCAGAAGCATCTAAAAACCAATCCTTGTGTAACTCATAGCGATAGAACCTTCAAATAAGGAAACCAAAGTGTACATAGTTGCTACCACCTTATATTGTAATATACACATATATAAAGTATAAACGCACTCTCACACATTTATACAACCTACCTTAAATGTTATAACTTATAGCATATTATGAGGTTATATATTGTAAGGTGGGACATGGGTTATATAGGTAAAATTTGCTTTGGGGTAATACCCTTTAGACAATATAAATATCCATGTTTCATTGTTGAAACTGGATCTTGTACATCAAGCCTGTCAATTAGTCTATTTTGAATATATTTTACAATCTATAACTCAACTGCAAAGACAGCGAAACCCTAATTTTCAGCATAAACAACTACTCTCACAATAAAATATGATATCCTTTTTATATGTAACTTCAAATAAATTGTTCGTTGACACTAAACGTTTAACTGCTTCCAGTTAAACAGAAGAAATATTGATCTAGATCTAATTAGATGCACACAAATATACTAAAGTTGAACAATACCAATTATACAAAGCATGTAAACTGTGTAGTTGTACTACTGGTTAAATTATATACTCATCAAAATCAAGATGAGTACCATAATTTAAATTGTATGTATAGACACCCAACAGTTGCATGGGAAAAACCCATTGGCACATGTCCAGTTTTAACTAAGTAATTAATAAAAATAGAAGTCATTTTCATCTAACTAGTAACAAATTACCTTTGCTTACCTCTTGCATCTACTGCTATCAAATTGTCCTTTTGAATCTAAACTTTCAAATTGTGACATGATTTCAACATCATTATTGTTGATTTTGGTAGCTAGGTCGGATCCCTTCTAGAGACCGACCTAGTCATAAAATGCTGAATGGCCTACCGGCCTTAGCATTTCAAGATCTCAAATTGTATTATCCGATTAAGGCACGCCCCAATTGGGCGAACTCACCATTCTATGTATCTTGAAATTACAAATAGGTTAGGACCTATTTCAAATGTAACGTATATGTAATTTGGCGCCAAAACGTTTGTGCGATCTCATATAAATGAAGAGTGACTGGCAGTCAATGCACAACAATCACTTATCGAATTCTGCTCTGCGAAATCAGCGATCTATACAAGCACAGTGAAAGGGCTCCGCCGTTGGTTGAACCGTTCGACAAGTTCAACGGTTCAATGGTTCAACGGGTTCAAAGGTTCAACAATGAAGGGCTCCGCCGATGGTTGAACTGGTTCAACGGTTCGACGGGTTCAAAGGTTGAACAGTGAAGGGCTTCGCCGATGGTTGAACTGGTTCAACGGTTCAACGGTTCGATGGGTTCAAAGGTTCAACAGTGAAGGGCTCCACCGATGGTTGAACTGGTTCAACGGTTCAACGATTCGACGGGTTCAAAGGTTCGACAGTGCAAGGGTTCCGCCGACAGTTGAACTGGTTCAACGGTTCAACGGGTTCAAAGGTTCAACTGATTCAATGGTTCAAAGGGTTCGATAATTCAAGAAGAGGCCATGTTGTATTTTGATATCTATGTTTCGTGCCTTAGCTGGGCAAAGTTGTAATCTGTTTCTGCTCTTAATATAAATCGGATCTGAGATTTTCTTGCTGGGTTTTTCACCTCCAAGAGGGAGGGTATATGTGTGTTATGTGAGCATTTATGTTTCATTGTTTCTTCCTGTCAATCTGAATATTAAAATTAACATGGTATCAAAGCCAAGTTCGAATTAGTATAATCAGATTTGCAGTATTCAGTTATTTACATTCTGCTCTTATCATTAAAGATCAGATAAAATGGCTCATAGTCTCAAGGTTGAAGACAGATAGATGGGGCTTCCAATTTCACATCATGGAGAGTCCGCATCATGCTTGCGTTGAATGAAAACAACCTTGCAGACTTTGTGACCAAAGAATCTTCCGAGCCTGAGGCAGAAGGAGAAAAGACCCAATGGAGGAAGAAAGATCTTCAAGCTCAGAAGATCTTAATTGATTCAGTAAAAGATCACATTGTTCTCATCATCTCCAAGTTGAATACAGCAAGCAAAATGTTCAGAACCTTGGAGGAGATGTATGAAATCAACAACACTAGTGTTCTAGCTTTGAAGCAGCAACTTCATCACATCAAGATGGCTAAAGGTGAATCCGTCATGGCTTACTTCATGAGGATTTCTGATTTGAGAGATCAGCTCTCATCTATTAGAAAGATTGTTGATGAAAATGATTTAACTATGCTAGCCCTCAATGGTCTTCCAACATCTTGGGAATCCTACATTCAAGGAATTAGTGCAAGAGCTGATCTGCCCAAGTTTGACAGATTAAGGGCTGACTATATCCAAGAAGAGTCTCGACTGGCTACTAGAGGAGTTATCAAAAACACTCATGAAGACAATCATGTCCTTGCTGCCCAGTCTTTCAAGAAGAAAGGAGGCTATTGGAAGAAGAACAATTTCAAGAGGAATAGAGATCAAAGGTCTAATCCATCTCATGCTTCGAAGAAAAAGAAAAAGGACCTGTCTCACATCAAGTGCTTCAGGTGTGACAAATTCGGTCACTATGCAAGGAACTGTTTATCCCAGTCTAAGCAACAAGGAGCAAACTTAAATGAAGTCTCAAATCAGTCTAATACTGAAGACTTCCTTTTCATTTCTGCTTTGTCAAGCAATGTACCCTCAGACAGTGATACTTGGCTGATTGATTGTGGCGCATCTAGACACATCACCGGCTATCGAGAGCACCTCTCAGATTTAGTGGAAAAAGAGTCTAATCTTCATGTGGTCATTGGTGATGATGCTCGCTATTCTGTGAGAGGTTTTGGTACTACTTCCCTTAATTTAGATTCTGGAACTTCTCTTCACCTCAGTGATATTTTGTTTGTGCCGGGAATCAAAAGAAACCTTATCTCCATATCAGCACTAGAAGATAAGGGTTATCAGATTGCATTTTCTAAGGGAAGGGTGCTTACATGGCCTAAGAAGTCCAGCATCAAATCAGCTCGTGTCATTGGGAATAGGTATGAGAGCCTATATAAGCTTTCAGCACGTCCAGTTCAAGCTCTCATTCATGAAGCACCGGAGTCAAGCGAACTATGGCATAGAAGACTTGGACATCTTCATTTCCAAGCCCTCCCCACACTTGAGAAGATAGTTAAAGGTATGCCTAAACTTAGTCATATTCATGATAATACATGCAAAGGTTGTGCTATGGGTAAGAACACTAAGAGTCCATTTCATCAAAGTGAAAGTAGGTCTAAAGAGAAATTAGCTCTTGTGCATTCTAATTTATGTGGACCTATGTTTGTTGCTTCCCCAAGTGGATTCTTGTATTATGTAATCTTTATAGATGACTACTCTAGGAAAACTTGGATTTACTTTCTCAAATCAAAAGAATCTGATGAAGTTCTAAGAAGATTCAAAGAATTTAAAGCTTTAGCCGAAAATCTATCTGGGAAAAGAATTAAAGTTTTAAGGTCTGACAATGGAGGTGAATACACCTCGGGTAGTTTTCATGACTTTTGTGTTGAGGCAGGGATCAAGAGGGAGTTTTGTGTTCCCTAGAACCCTTAGCAAAATGGGGTTGCAGAAAGAAGGAATAGATCCATAGTTGAGGCAGCAAAAGCTATGATTCATGATCAGGATCTACAGACTTTCCTATGGGCCGAAGCATCTAGGACTGTTGTCTACATTCAGAATAGATGCCCTCACCGTGTATTGAAAGATATGACTCCAGAAGAAGCATTTTCAGGGATCAAACCTAATATCAGTCACTTGAGGATCTTCGGGAGTCCAGTATATGTCCATGTACCCAAAGAGAAGAGAACCAAGTTGGAACCTTCTGGCAAAAGAGGCATTCTTGTGGGCTACAGCAAAACATCCAAAGCATTTAGAATTTACATTCCAGGTCAGAAGTTTATTGAGGTTAGTAGAGATGTCACTTTTGAAGAAAATATTGCACTCAAAAGATCTAAAGGCTCAAGTTTAGAGATTGACAATGAAGTCCATGATAACCCTCAAGACATGGATATTGAGCATGATATTGAGATTCAGAGAGAGTCTACAAAATCTGAAAATCATGATGATCCAAGTGAACCTTTGGATCCTACAGATGGGCCTAGGGACATTACCATGAGTAAGAAGAGACCTCTCTAGATTCAAGAGGCAGAAAAGTTTGCAGCTCCAAGTGGCACACTTAGAGAAAGGAGACCTTAGAAATTCTCAAACTATGTTGCATTGATGTGCAATCTCATTGAGACTGAACCTTCCAGCGTTGAAGAGGCCATGAACCAACAGACATGGAAGAATGCTATGGATGAAGAATATCAGTCTATCATTAAGAATGATGTTTGGGATATTGAGCCTAGACCCAAAGGTAAGTCTGTTGTATCTTCCAAATGGTTGTTTAAAATTAAACATGCTGCTGATGGAAGTATTGAGAAATACAAAGCTAGATTTGTGACTCGTGGCTTCTCTCAAAAAGAAGGCATAGATTATGAGGAAACCTTTGCCCCTGTTGCTCGATATACTTCCATCAGGACTATTATTGCTATTGCCGCAGCTAAGGGATGGAAGTTGCATCAGATGGATGTAAAGACAGCCTTCCTCAATGGTGTTATTGAAGAAGAGGTCTACATTGAGCAACCTGAAGGCTTTGTAATCCATAAGAAAGAATCTCATGTATGCAGATTGAAGAAAGCATTATATGGCCTTAAGCAGGCCCCCCATGCTTGGTACGAAAGAATTGATAAGTACTTGGTAAGCCTAGGATTCTGTAAGAATGATGCTGATCCTAACCTTTACTTCAAGGTATTCAATGGTGAAATGTTGATTTTGGTTTTATATGTTGACGATCTATTCCTAACTGGAGAAGATCATCTCATTCTTAGATGTAAGGAAGAACTGACTTCAGAATTTGAAATGAAAGATCTAGGTCTCATGCATTTCTTTCTAGGGTTAGAAGTATGACAAAGACCCAATGAAATTATTCTAAGTCAAGGAAAATATACCATTGATTTTGAAGAGATTTGGAATGCTAGATTGTAAACCTATGCCTACTCCTATGGAAACTAACTTAAAGAAGTTGAGTGAATCTGCAGCTAGGTGTGATCTTGTGAATCCCACTGAATACAGGCGGCTAATTGGATCCTTGATGTATCTAGTTAACACTAGACCTGACATTTGCTATGCAGTGAGTGCCCTCAGCCAGTTTATGTGCAAACCAAGGCAGATTCATCTTGTTGCAGCCAAGCATATCTTGAGATATTTGCGTGGTACAGTTGGATATGGATTGAAGTACTCTTCCAACACAGTCATTACCTTGGAAGGCTATTCTAATTCTGATTGGGCAGGAAGTGTCACTGATAGAAAGAGCACTTCTAGAGTTTGCTTTAACTTGGGATCTGCCATGATATCCTGGTGCAGCAGAAAACAGTCTTCAGTAGCATTGAGTACTGCTGAAGCAGAATATATTGCAGCCTGTGTGGCATCTCGAGAAGCAGTGTGGCTTCGAAAACTCCTTGCAGGTTTGTTTGGACAACCCTGGGAGCCTACAGTTATTCACAGTGATAACCAGAGCTGTGTGAAGCTCTCTGCCAATCCTGTGTTTCATGATAGATCAAAGCATGTGGAAACTCAATATCACTATATCCGGGATATGGTGCAAAGGAATGCTATTCAGCTGAAGTACATCAGCACTGATGAGCAAACAGCAGATGTTCTCACCAAACCCCTTGCTCGAGTGAAGCTTGCATATTTTCGAGACAAGCTTGGAGTTGTGGAGAATGAAGCTCTAGCTGAGAGGGAGTCTCAACATCAGTGATACATTATACTGTATCTTCCACCTTTTGCGAGTAGGCATGGTGGATCCACCCTCTGCGAGTAGGCATGGTGGTAATGCACTCTTCTCTGGGAGAAGTTTGAGGTGAAAGCCCTCTTCCACCTTCTGCGAGTAGGCATGGTGGAGCCACCCTCTGCAAGTAGGTATGGTGGATATCATGGGAGAAATTCCATGATGTGCTTGTTCACCCTCTAGGAGTATCTATGGTAAACGTCATGAGGAGATGACAATAAGCACTTATGTTTTCATCCATGGGAGTAGCCATGATGTTAGTCACTATGTGACTTGATCCTTATGAAGGAATCCTCCCTAGCTAAGAGGGAGTGTTGATTTTGGTAGCTAGGTCCTGCCTTCTAGAGACCGACCTAGTCATAAAATGCTGAATGGCCTACCGGCCTTAGCATTTCAAGATCTCAGATTGTATTATCCGATTAAGGCAAGCCCCAATTGGGCGAACTAACCATTTTATGTATCTTGAAATTACAAATAGGTCAGGACCTATTCCAAATGTAACGTATATGTAATTTGGCGCCAAAACGTTTGTGCGATCTCATATAAATGAAGAGTTACTAGCAGTCACAATGCACAGCAATCACTTACCGAGTTCTGCTCTGCAAAATCAGCGATCTACTACAAGCACAGTGAAAGGGCTCCGCTGTTGGTTGAACCGTTCGACAAGTTCAACGGTTCGACGGGTTCAAAGGTTCAACAGTGAAGGGCTCCGCCGATGGTTGAACTGGTTCGACGGGTTCAAAGGTTCAACAGTGAAGGGCTCCGCCAATGGTTGAACTGGTTCAACGGTTCAAAGGTTCAACAGTTAAGGGGCTTTGCCGATGGTTGAACTAGTTCAACAGTTCGACGAGTTCAAAGGTGCAAGGGTTCCGCCGACAATTCAACTGGTTCAACGGTTCAACGGTTGGACGGGTTCAAAGGTTCAACTGATTCAATAGTTCAAAAGGTTTGATAATTCAAGAAGAGGCCATGTTGTATTTTGATATCTATGTTTCGTGCCTTAGCTGGGCAAAGTTGTAATCTGTTTCTGCTCTTAATATAAATCGGATCTGAGATTTTCTTGTTGGGTTTTTCACCTCCAAGAGGGAGGTTTTCCCAGGGTATATGTGTGTTATGTGAGTATTATTTATGTTTCATTGTTTCTTACTGTCAATCTGAATATTAAAATTAACAATTATTTGTCTATAAAGCAAACAAAAATGGCCAGCCCTATCGCATTTAAATTGTCTAACGTGAAAGTAGTAAATATGTCACTAATTTCTTGTAAATTAATGATTTTTCAGTGCTTCACCTAAAATCTCCAGTACATAAAGTTGATCAATTTGCCAAAACATACTTGTTTTAGTAGTAAATTTTATGTCTTCCCATAGAATTTGTTTACCATACGTAAATTTCTTAATTTTACTCTAAATGGCTAATTTTGTACAAGACCTACATAAATTAGATTGGCCAATTAGTAAGTTTTTGAAAATCTCTTCGCCAAAAATTATCCCGTAAAACGTGCACAAATTTCCCCAGTTTTTTTCCCAAACATCTTGAGCTGTGATATTATAGAGTCCCAAAGTTCGAAAAGCCACCACTCCGCAAAATTCAGTAAACCCAATTCTAACTCGGACTCAGCAATTCAGCAAAAACTCGGCAAATTAAAAAATACTTAAATTCGTTAACTCGGCAAAACTGGACAAAAACTCGGCGTCGGACAAGTTTTCAGCACAGACTCGCCGTGAATTCCAGCTCGCAACTCACCAAGACTCGCCTGGCAGTAAGTAGATGAGCTACTCGGCTACAATTGCAGCTCACGAGTTTTAAATCTATGTTATGGACTGTGAAAACCTAATATTTCTAGTCCATAAAGTTGTTCAATTTGCCAAAATAGTCATGGTTCAGTAGTAAACTCTATGTTTTCCGTGGGAATTTATCTGAAAAAAAATATATTTCTTATTCTTTGATCTGAAAACATTCACCAAGCGTTTTATACTTTGCAAACATCTCAGACAAAGCCAGGGGCAAGAGTCTTGACAACTTTGATCTAAGAGATTTCCTCGGTTGTGGCTAATCCAAACGCTTTACAAAAAGGGTTAATTCACCAAATAAAATATATCTGAAGGGCAAAATTGAAACATTCATAGAGAGAGGTAAAAAAATAAACATACTTGAGGGTATCAAGGTTGGTGCAGACCTGCAGCCACTGCGCGGGATCTCCATACACATGCTCTCTGCTAAACAAAGCCGCCGCTACAGCAGGCACGCGCGTTCGGTGCTTTCCTAGCCAGTCACTCTTGAGGATCCCGTGGGGTTTTGAGGGCTGGATCATATGACCGGGGGCTTGCTCTTGTTTCTCCTTTTTAGCAATAATGGAGACTTTGTTGAAATCAGGAAGAGCAAGGGTATTTATCGGGGGCTGCTCTGAGTGCAAGAAATTGGATATGGTGGAATGCAGCTCCGCCACTCCTACCAGCGAGACCAACGCCACGGGAGGGGTTCGAAGCTCCTCCGGGTATTCCTCCATGGATTTAACACTTCTTTTTTTCGTTTTGTTCTTTCTTTTCCACGATGTGGGCCAATTTTGCGAAATTCTGTCAGTTTGTTCGCATTGTTCGCAATTTATGAGAGGATCGGACTTTAATGCATCTGCACTGATCCGTGAAGAAGTGTAGCTGAATTTGCAGGGTTTGCCAGTCGGGCGTTGATCTGGCCAGGCGTGCAGAGTGGGATTGCTGTATTGTAATTCAAATGACAGGGAAGACTTTTATGAGAGTGTTGTACCTTGGATCTCACCTTTTCTGAGCAGTGCCAATTTAGGTCTGCACAAAAAATTTGGAGTTTTTTATATAATGTCTGGAAATTATTTAACTCACAACACGTAATGTACTTTTGATTGTGCAAATTGGGTTGTGGGTTGTAATGAAGTATTTGAATACTCATTTTTTAAGATATTTTCTTGGTAGATTTGAGGTGTAAAGCAAGTTGTAAGAGAGGATTTTTAAGTGTAAAATTGTAATTAGCCCATAGGCTTCTTGTAGGAATATACTTGATTTTTTTAGTTTGTCCTTACCATTACACACATTCCTTTATATCTCCTTTCCGCTCATCTATTGCACCTTCTAAAGGTGTAAGTGGAAGTATTGAGGAGTAATTAGTTCATAGGCTTCTTGTACGAATATTCATGTTTAGAACATCATGATTTTTTTTAGTTGATTTTTTTAGTTTGTCGCACCCTTACACACATCCCTTTAAATCTCCTTTTGACTCATCTATTGCACTTTCTAAAGGTGCAAGTGTGAGTATTGAGGAGTAATTAGCTCATAGGCTTCTTGTACGAATATTCATGTTTAGAAATTTGTCTCATGTCAGTGGTTTTTTTAGTCGGCTAATTTTTTTACTTTGTTGACACTGTTATACACATCCCTCTAAATTTCTTATCAGCTCATTTATTGCACCTTCTAAAGGTGCAAGTGCTAGTATTTACATACATAGTTGAAAATGCTACTTTTTTTATGGGATAGAGAAAGGAAGTACAGAAATGAATGGCAGGATAGATGGTTTATTGACAAAAGTCATGCAAAAGAAGATCTCTTGTAGGAAGCGTGCAATCTTAATAGCAACTAGAGGAGGATGAGTACGCTGAAGGAGGAGAAATAGACCTATCAAACCTATGATGTTAGCAATTAAATATAAACATTCATCACCAGTATAAATGGTCAATAAACACATCCCTCTAAATCTCCTATTGGCTCATCTATTGCACCTTCTAAAGGTGAAAGTGCTAGTATTGATGAGTAATTAGCTAATAGGCTTCTTATATGAATATTCATGTTTAGAAAATTGTCTCATGTCAGTTTTTTTTTCAATCGCCTATTTTTTAAAATTTGTCGATACTATTATACACATCCCTCTAAATTTCTTCGACTCATCTATTGCACCTTCTAAAGGTGCAAGTGCTAGTATTTACTTACATTGTTGAAAATGCTACTTTTTTTATGGGACGGATAAAGAAAGTAGAGAAATGAATAGCAAGAGAGATGTTTTATTGATAGAAGTCATGCAAAAGAAGATCTCTTGTAGGAAATGTGCAATCATAATAGCAACTGGAGGAGGATGAGTACGTTGAAGGAGGAGAAATAGACCTATCAATATAAATGGCCAATATGCACAAATATTCATAGGCTTGCCCATCAAGCACTCCACTTATATTTTTTTAGAGAAGCCATGTGTAGTGCTTGGCTAACAGGACTATAATATTTGTTTCCATCAACTATTTGATAACACCTTTAGGTATTGTTACAAGTTTTTAAGAATTCTATGGGTATGATAATTTAAAATATTTTTCGATGATTTTATAGGAAGTAGCAACTTCGAAAGTATTTTAATCTATTAACATTAATGATAATTTGCAAAGATACTCGAGTTACATCAAAAGTATTAACCATAAGAAGGAAAAGTTTATAGTTTTCTTTGTAATGCATGTTATCTTTCCAATAACATTATTGTAACAAGCCACTCTCATTACCCATAATTAACCATCTTAATTAACATTAAGAATAAATCATGATTAACTTAACCATTGTTAAGCAAGAAATAAATCAATTTCATAATCAAATTAAACATGCATATCTTTTCTGGATATTCCAAAATTAAAATTTACAACAAATCTAAAGATAACATATTAGTGAATCACTTTCACTATACAAATACAAAGCTATGCTCATGGCATCATTGATAAGATTATACATAATAACTAACTATCAAGTCATATAAAGAATGCACTGTATCAAGAACATTGACATCTGTCTTTGTAAGTCTTGGCTTATCTTCTGCTTGGGAAGGAGAGCATCACCCGAGTGCTTTTCCTCCAACCACAGACCGGCGGTCCCCGCACAACTTCCTACCTAGAAGCGGCCCTACCCTTCACGGAGGGTATAGATATAAGGAACCGTTAGGTTTGCCATCTGAGTATCTAGTGTTGTGTCCTTCATAATGTCTCACGGACACACAACTATAGATCCACTCTAACTATGTATGACACTATTGGAAACATTATGCCATCTGGAGCATAGTGGACCAACTAATGCATGCAGAGATGGATGCATTACTTTGGCCAAAGATTTACATACATATACATTTCAAAAATGAACGTAGTCGTATGTCCACCACCTCGACTCGACTTAGAAGTTGTCTCATCCTACAGTGTTCAAAATTTCATCTTTCTAGGTTTTGATAAAGATGGGTCTTTCTCCCATAGTCCATCTATCTTGGACTTTAACTCGATTCAAGAGTGCATCATTACTCATCTTACAATGTTTGGTAATAGGGAATTTGTGACTCCACATCACCCCTTTCCCATGTTTGCTTTTGCAATTTCATAGTTTCAATTTACATGACCAAATTTGGTCTAGTTTTCTAGGCTTTCCTAGTTTCAGGTTTTCTCCATACAAGTAGTCAAGATGAACATACACCTTTACTCAAGGGTTTTCGAAAGGGTTCTTACCACCCTATACTCCATCACAAAGCATGGCCATTGAAAAAGGAAATAAAACATATAGCGTTTTCATTTAAGGGTTTGCTCTCTTGACCCACAAGGTAAACATGCATTTTAATACAAATTTCTACATAGTTACCTTTAACCATAGGTTATCCCTTTATGGGTATTACAAGTCTTTATATTCTTCCATAGTCAAGACTATGCTCAAAGGCATGGTATTATTATCATATACATAGACAAACTAATGCATTACTCCATGACCCACATGCCTCCACAGCCACCATGGTGTGGTGCCGTCGATAGCATTGGCTCACAACAGTTTCTTTTTATCATACTAAGAATAGGTCATCAGCCTTACTGTTATTTTATTCTCTATTAAGAGAAGTAAAGGCTCACAACCTGCATGCATAGTTGCTAAAGCTGTTGCCAAGGCTCTCGGCCAGCATACCCAAATTGTATCTTTCTTACGAAGGATACACACAAAGAAACAGAAATTTCAATACTTTAGCTTAATAAGCCATGAAAGGTTTAACTTCAAAGCCATCGCATCGATAGCATGGCGCTACTACGTAGTCGACCATGAATACTTTTATACATATGCAATGTTATCATTATAACAAGCAGCACTATATGTGCTCTTGGCCATTACGGCCATCAACTTAAATAAGTTATTAATAAATCATGACAATACGAGTTTGCGGCCTATAGGCTTAACAAAATCACAACTAATATAAGCTTTCACTATGGCCATCGATTGTCTATCGAATGGCTTGCAACCAATAGTATTTAATATGCAAATTACTCATGACCGAATTACACAGTCATACCTGTGTGTTAGCTCCTAGTCGATGTAAGATATTAAGTAATACACCCCCGTTGAAGGCTCGACTCCTTCCATGAGCTCTAGTGCTTTACCTTATTGCCTATGTCTTTCTCCCACAAGAGACAACTATCAACAACTACCCAGAATAATACCAAAAACATATGCCCTCCAACCCACAAAACCCCCAAACAAAGACTCATTTTGCATGCAAGGTTCTCCACTTTACCTATCCCTACAACCTTCGCACTAAAGGTGGCGAGTTAGTTGGCATGGACGCCAACTCGTAGGCTCAGTCTCGACTCCATAAGAGCCTTACCTCTCATTCGGGAGTAATGCAAAAAGAGGTTAACTAAGCTTAGCTTGCAACAATTCCCACTCACTCCACATTTTGTGGTCATGAGGTGGTGGATCACAAGAGCTCTCAACTTGACATAAAATAATAATACTCAACCACTATAAGTGGATCGATAAGCAATTATGCTTAATACAACATCAATTACATCTAAAATGATGTATTGGCAACATCACAATAACTTAATTATTAATAAAGTAATATCATCAAGGTAATGTCACCAATATGTGAATATGGGGTCGAGTCCTCTCCCCCTCTTTTCCTTATTTTAACCATAAACAAAATAATTAAACTATAATCACAAAATATGGAGAAATAGATATGTGAAAAGGAAGATTCTGACAAAACAACCAGGTTTACTATTGACCGAAAAAAATGATATGAAGACATTATCAAGTCGAAACAACGAAGACAACTTCGGGAGACAAATCATTAATTCAATGTTGGTCAAATTCGAAAATGACTCAAACAGGGAAAATGACTTAAACTCACCCTATCTTTGCATGAGTTCACAAAAGTTTAACCTCAATACTCAAATGGCAATCTGACCTTTTTCCCAACATCTATCTCCTCCTCCCGGATGATACTCTCCTTCTGTCCTTGGAGGAAGATTCTTTTCCTGATTACACTCACAACCATATAACCATGATTAGTGTATCATCATTTGATTCGCAAAACATTAAGATAAAATAATCTTACCAACATGTAATCTCGTGTCTAACTAAACATTAATCAATATTCATATAATCAATGATTCTATTAGATATTTTACACAAACATCAAATCATTAAAGTATGATTAATCAGCATATTTACCACACAAAAGCAAGATTAAACTAAATCATGAGTCGGGGATGTAACATATCCCCCCTATAAGAATCATCGTCCCCGATGATTAAATGTCTTCAAAATCAAACCAACATAATAAGAAAAGTGTTGTTTTAGCATAGTAAAAAGTTTTTCAAAAGAGATGGGGAAATCTCCCATAAATATCCTCATAGTTTTTCTAGGTGGCATTTTCCTTTGCATACTAGTCCCACTAGACCTTGCATTGAGTTATCTCTTTATTACGTAAGCGTAGCTTACACGTTTCGAGCACCTTGAGGGGCTCAATCACTACCACCCCTAGGTCCTTCACTTGTATAGCATTCCAGTCAAGAATAGGGATATGATTATCTCCAGAAATAAACTTTTTCAAATAGTAAACATGAAAAACATTATGCATCATGGTGAGGGTTGGTGGTAGAGCAATTCTATATGCGACTGGGTTGACCTCTTTGAGAACTTCGAAGGGACCTACGTATCTAGGAGCCAGTTTGGATGTCTTTCCAAACTTAATGGAGCTCTTTTGAGGTTTTACCCTTAGAAGAACTTTTTCTCCCACTAAGAAATGCCTTTTGATGCGTTTAGCATCGGCATAACTTTTCTACCTATCATTGGCTTCCGCTATCCTTCTCTTAATGAGATGGACTTGCTCTTCCATTTTTGACAGCATTTATGGTCCAAGGCTAACCCTATCTTCTAGCTTATCCCAGCTTACAGGGGTTCAGCACCTTCTTCCATATAATGCTTCGAATGGAGACATCTTAATAGTAGAATGATAGGAATTATTATAGGTGAATTCCACCAGAGGAAAATAATCTTCCCATTTGTATTGTTGGTCCATGCAATACATTCTTAATAAATCCTCCAGCATTTGGTTTACCCTTTCAGTTTGACCATCTGTCTCAGGATGATAAGAAGAGCTTATATTCAACTGGATTCCAAGTGAAGAAAACAATGTTTTCCAAAACCTTGATGTC